>OY998180.1:178438709-179909543 GCA_963921935.1 Galeruca laticollis
GGTTGTCTATATGACCTTTAATTATTTCGCAAGCAGTATATTTCATCGTAGGCATCTAAAGTGTTCTATTGAATAAGAATGAAAACTTTCTACCGCCGAATTACTATTTTAAGCTGTTGTATGTATAATCAAAGTTTACAGAATAAAATAATCTGTAAGCTTTGGTATAATGGAGTCCAATTCGGTGCAATTTGCAAAAATCTTTCACAGATGTTGTTTATATATTTTTCTATATAATCGTTCATTTTTGACCAATATTAACATTTATTTAATTATGCTTTTGCTTCATTACTTCCACGATGTCCTTTTTTATGAACATGGTAGTATGTTATTTTCTCCTGCTGTTCTTCTGTATTTAAAATATCGCTTAAAAAGTTTTGTACAATGAACAAGTTTAAATGCAGAGTTTTTAAAGGGTAACTACAAAAATTTCCGGTAAATGTTGCGTTTTAAAGTACAAAGTATATGTGTATTTAGGGTCTAAAAATTATTTGGCAAATTTAAAAATACTCTCTTCTAAATTTCTTTTGTGTAAAGTAGCATTCAATCTTTTGTTTTCGAATACGTTTTCATGTTTGCAAAGGGTTTCAACAGTATCACCACTTGTTAAACTTATTTGATTTTTGTATTGCTTTGCCGCTCGATCTACAATGGGTATGGACATGATTGGGTTCTCTACAGTACCGCCTCTATGGTAGTAGAATTCTGAAATTTTCAGTAATATTTATTTTATTATTATCGTTTAATGTACCACAACGTCATTTGCAGCTAAATTTGGCAATTCACTTAGTTTTTCAATTGCTTGTTGAATTATAGAATCAATATCACCTATATAAACAGCTGACACGTTTCTAAAGTATTTAAATCATGTTTAGGAGGTGCTCGTAACAGGACGTCTGCTACTTGATTCAATTTTCCTTTTTGATATTTTATAGTGTATTCAAATTCTACTTAAGCCGCCAGTGCATAAGGCCAGTTTTCGGCTCTTTAAGAGAAAACAACCATTCTGGTGGTTTATGGTCTGCTAAAATTTTGAAGATTCAGCCAAATAAATATGGGCGAAAGTATCTACATCCTCAAACAATTGCCAGTAATTATTTATCAATAGTAATGAGTAATAATTCGGCAGAATTAGTTCGGGAAGGGTAACATATGGGGTTGACTTAATACGGCTCCGATGGCATACATTGACACTTTCGTCATAATTTCGAAATCAGGATAAGCTAATATTACCACTGATCTTAATAAATTTTTGCAGTGACTAAAGCAATCCATACATTCTTCCATGTGCTCCATTTTGTTATTCATTTGTAAACAAATCACTAATGGTTATGTTAATTTTACAAAATTATGAATACATTTCCGATACTAATCTAGAACGCCAATAAAGGATTTTATTTCCTTCTGAATTTTTGGAATCAGGAAGTTTTTATTGCATGAATCTTTTTTGGATTCGGCCTAATGCATTGGGGTGTTACCGTAGTAACCCAGGAATTCTACTTCTTTTCGCAGAAATTTGGACTTTTAGACCGGCTTCTTTTAATTTATTGAATACTAATTTTAAATATTGGATATGCTCTTATAATCCAGTGCTGCAGATAATGATATCGTCCATGTAGATGACACATCTCTTATTTTAGAGATCTTTTAGGACCTTGTCCATGATTCTTTGGAATGTACTTGGTGAGTTACGAAGACTTGGTAAAAACCGCTAGCAAGATCAAGTGTACTGAAATATTGAGCTCTTCCCCATCTCAAGAATTTCGTTGGATTGCGGGATAGGGTAGCGCTTAGTTTTTTATAATCTACTACGAGACGCCACTTCTGCCGTCCCGAAGCATCCATTTTCTTTGGTACTATCCAAATTTGACATGACCGATGACTAGAAGACGGTTTAAAGATACCTTTTTCTAACATTTCATCTATTTGTCGGCTTACCTCTTTTTTGAGAGCATAAGGATACCTATATGATTTTACATGAGTATGTGCCTCATCTGTAGTCTTTATAACATGTTTTAATTTTGAGGTAATTGTGGGTCACCTGGCTTTAGAAATATTTCCGAAAATTGACGACACAACTTAATGTTATTTTTCTCTTCAGAGTTCATGTGTTCTGTTCTTCAAATTAAACTCAGTTGTATCATTAAAGCATTCAAATTTATATGCTTTATAAGAATCTTATTTACAAGGAGTTGAATTTATTGGCTTTAACAATGCAATTAATACGTTTTTAATCCTTCCGTTAATAAATGCAACTAAAGCGAATCCATTTTTAGCTATAGTTGAAGAATATAGTGAATTTTATGATAAATATTGTCAACAAATACATATTATGTACATCGCAAACTGCCAAATTCATTTAATCCAGGAGGAATCGGCGCATGAGTACCGAAAACTATTCCACCTCAATTTTTTTATGCGATCCTCTTTGAATTGCCCTACTGATGATATAAATGCATGTTGCCATGGGGCAACCTAGTGCCATATTGTTTAAACCGAAATTGTTTAAACAATTGGAAGGAATTGTTATTTTTCAACCGGACGTTTTTTTTATATTCTTTATTGAAATACAAATAAAAAAGGTCCTATGACTTTTCACGATAAAGTTAATATTTTTAGAGATATGAATTTTTAAAGGTTTGAAAAATCTCAAATTTGAGTACTTTTGACCCATGAAAAATATATTAAAAAAATAAAATAAAATATAAATAATAATTTTTCTAAATTCTTTATACAATAGTAATATTCTTAATAGAGATTTAAGAAAATTTCATTGTTTATACCTGTTTTTTAATTGTTAATTTAGCGCGCTCACAAGTATGCGTCGCTACCTTTAAGTATCGCCGTCTCACTCTGACTCATGCACTGCATACGGTCTCTCTGTGTCCTGAATCATTATTAATTATTTATCTAAAAAACCATTAACTTCATCAAGATTGGTAAAGAGAGCAATGTTATTAATAATGAAATTGTCTACAATTTGTTTTTAACAAAAGTAATTTAAGTATGAATCGGAACATGTAATTAAAACTACTTTTTTGTTATTATCATAGTAATTTATGCATTATATGCACAATAATAAGATATAATGGTATTTGAAAAATTTTTGGAATCATAATTATATATAAATAATAAGCTTTTGTTCAAAACATACATTTGGATAAATCCATTGAATCCGGAATATAAAACATTAGATTTTACGAATTTCGCATACAAACTAGAGAATGATACTTTGCTAAATCCTTTATTTATAAACAAAACCCCATTTCCAACTGATCAAAATCTAATGTTTTTTATTCCGGATTCAATGCATTTTTCCAAATGTATGTTTAAGCAAAAGCTTATTATTTATATATAATTGTGATTCCAAAATTATTTCAAATACTATTATATCTTATTATTGTTGATAAAAATGCATAAATTACTATGATAATAACAAAAAAGTAATTTTAATTACATGTTCGGATTCATACTTAAATTACTTTTGTTAAAAACAAATTGTAGACAATTTAATTATTAATAACATTGCTCTCTTTACCAATCTTGATAAAGTTAATGGTTTTTTAGATAAATGATTAATAATGATTCAGGACACAGAGAGGCCGTATGCAGCGCATGAGTCAGAGAGAGACGGCGATACTTAAAGGTAGCGACGCATAATTGTGAGCGCGCAAAATTAACAATTAAAAAACAGGTATAAACAATGGAATTTTCTTGAATCTCTATTAAGAATATTATTAACTATTGTATAAAGAATTTAAAAAAATTATTATTTATATTTTTTTCATATATTTTTCATGGGTCAAAAGTACCCAAATTTGAGATTTTTCGAACCTTTAAAAATTCATATCTCTAAATATATTAACTTTATCGTGAAAAGTTATAGGACCTTTTTTATTTGTATTTCAATAAGGAATATAAAAAAAATGTGTCCGGTTGAAAAATAACAATTTCTTTCAATTGTTTAAACAATTTCGGTTTCAACAATATGGCACTAGGTAGCCCCATGGCAACATGCATTTATAACATCAGTAGGGCAATTCAAAGAGGATCGCATAAAAAAATTGAGGTGGAATAGCTTTCGGTACTCATGCGCCGATTCCTCCTGGACTAATTGTTAATCAATAAATTTTTACCATTCAATTCTAAGAATTATGACATTTTTTACTCACTAGAATTACTGTTGTTAATAAGTTTTTTGTGAATATGTACGTTCTTCATTTCAACAATAACGCAAAGAAAATAGAAATCAACGAGATGTGAATAAAAATTGCTACAAAACAGTGACTAGATATGCGTGACCTAACAGCGACCTTGTAACATAATCATAAAAAAACTAGCTTAACAAGTAAGATACTATTTTACTTTTAATGTTAGCAGGTTAAATTATTCATCAAGTATGTAGGAATTGATTGTTTAAATGCCAGGACGCTTCGGAAAATCATCTCTTTGGACTGTAGAATAACAAATTTGCAAAGAAAAAATTATATAGAATTAAAATGCTAACGGAACTGGCATCTTCGAGGGCAAATATTACTACTATCTGTCAATGTATTTTCTACTCATATACAGCGGCAATAGGATCAACTCTTCAACAAGTAGTTTAAAAAAAAGTATGATCTTTTTTAATGGTATACTACGTATCTAGCATTGTAATAGTAGATTATGTCACTAGGTTAGAATACAAAATTCCATTCTAACCGTGTACCAGACGATATTTTCTCCACGACTAAAGCATTTAAATAAAAAACACTTTAAAGTACTTAAGTTATTTATTGAAACAGATATGTATTAATTGGTATCAATATTGATTGTGTTGGTACAGTTATTAAAATGAAGTACCGTTTCATGTCTACAGAGATATCTCATTTCTTCAAATCAATATATCAATATACGCTTCATAGCATTGATGATCATATAGAAAGGATATAATACGTTCTATTTACTACTACCTTGGTTTAACACGTGCACGAGTTTTTCGTTTTTTTATCGACTGTTTTGCGCCGCCCAGGGGGGCTAAAAAGTATATTTCTATTTTGTTGAATATAGCATGGAAATAAATGTTTATTTTCAGCACATTTCAGTTTATTGTTACAATTTTTGCACTGTGGCGCCAGAGAAGAATTTTTATGTAAATTTCATGGCATTCAACGTGTTAATCAACATTAGGAACATTATAATTATTTGTATTATTTAGACAGTAATGTCAAATGTAATGACTAAGCTGTTTACGGTTTATCAAGACTTACTTGATATATTCAAACTGTGCGTTTTCTTTATGAGACCTGTGCGATTTGTTTACCGTGCGTAATGAGCTATTTAGTGAGTCTGTGTGTTTTTGCATGTTTTCTAGAGTAGTCGTAGGTAAAAGGATTTAATATCAATTTTTTCTACGACTATTATAGAATTTCTATATTTCGACGTACTTTTTGATTATGGAATAGCTTCATTCTAGTTCTAGGGTAAGAATATTGATTCTCGCCCTTGCTATTGAATGAATACTTGTGGCGCCCTCTAAATGTGACGGTTCAGTTGACAGAAAGAGAAAATAGGCGTGTTCCGTTTTCTACACCAGCTGCACTACGCAGAATAGAAGTTGTGTAGAAATATCAAAATGCATAAAAAACCCTCGAAAGTCAACGCAAAATGACTAATATGGTCGTTGAGTCCAGAGGTGCAGTATACGTGTATTTTGTGGCAGTTTTTAAGCACTCTGTACTGCCGGAAGCCTCTTCCGGAACGACAGCTGGACAATCCAATTGGTCCTACCGGAAGGACGCTCTTTTTTAATTTAAATGTCCTTCCAGTAGGACGCAATGAGCTTCCAGCAGTACCGCGACATTTTCCATAGGCGTCAGGAATAATTTTGTCAACAGTTTACAATATTAATTAAAAATCAATGAATAGATTAAAAGTTATTTTATTTGTACGACATTGATAACTTATTTTTGACAAAAATAAATCTCACTAAAAAATAGCAAGAAGTTAATTCTCAACTAATTAAAAAAACAACAAAAATTCTCGAATAAATAAATAACTAAATTCTCAAATAAATAAAAAAATTAAATTCTGGAATAAATAGAAAAATGAGAACAAAAAGTTATTTTTGCGGTATTCCGTGTAAGACGTGATACGCAAAACAATTGCGTCCAGTAGTAGGAGAACAAAGAATAGCGTTTTGACCACAGGGTTCACAAAAGTAACTTGTTCTTTGTTGTTTGTGGTGAATACGAGAACAAATGATACACTTGCGTTGAACACGCCGTCTTTCATCTATGCTGCTTAGTGCAATTAAACGGTGTGACGTAGGTATGTTACCGGGTTGTTCATTTTGCCGATCCCTTAGTACTGTTTGTAGCCTATTATTTGAATTTGCAACATTTTCTTCCGCTTCCCAGTTATGGTTTAAGAACTGATAAGCCAAATTCTTTGTAAAAGAGGCGTAAGATATTTTAGGATCGTTCTTGAAATATTTCCACGCTAAATATGCGTTAGTTTCTATAATTCCAAGAAATGAAGCGTATAATCTGTGCTTCCAATTATGTGTAAGCCAACTCTGTTCCAGTGCCAACCCGGCTTGTCGCAAATGATTGTCAATATCAATAGACGGAGAACCTTCATAATATTCTTCCACAAGTTTTATTCGCGGTACCTCAAATGTATATTTTTCACGATTTTGATCCACTCTTCGTTTTACACACGGTGAGCCTTCAAGAGTAGTTCCACATGTTCCAACAAATGTGTGTGTTTTAGCATCACGCCAAGCAACCGCAACTATTTCAATGTCATCGATTCTTGTTTTACATGTCACAGTAGCACCGCGTTGTTGAGGACAATTTTCTTTCAAATATTTGATTGGGTAATAGTTGTAACTTTTACCATTCCTAGAAAGTACAAGCCTCGACGGGATAATTCCACAGCTGTTTTTACAGAACCAAAAACCAGACATCACCGACTACAATACGTTCAGATCCGTGATAATTTTCAGTCAATCGCAATGTTGTTGCTGTTCCTGCACACAACTCCCTTTGCCACTTTTTCCCAGCCATAGCATTTTTTCCTTCATTTATTTCTAGTCTTATCATTATATTAGTTTGAACATCGGCTAGTGTTTTGCACTCACATCCAACACCTTTGGGTTTACGGGCGATTTTGATAACAGCTGGTAAGCCCTCTGGATGGTGATTACCTCTTCCATGCCAAGAGAACACGGATTCATCAATACAGACTTTATAACCAGGCGAAAAAAATGTCATTCCATTTGGTTTGTAACATATTGACAAAAGGTCTTATGAATTTCCATTTATCAGTATCCGCAGTGTCTTCAGTGACGAAACATAAGGATTGTAGTATACGCTCAAATCTATGGTAACCCATCCCGAATCGGACTCCAAAATCTGGTGGAGGGAAAAAGCTATTGTTCTCTTTGGTAGACCAGTAATCACGTCTATTTGGTAAAAATGTGCTCATGGCATATATAAGTCCGATAACTTTGAAAAATTCTGTTTTAGAGCAGGTCTTTGTATCTTCTTGCATGAGGTCAGAATTGGTCGCTTCTAGGAAAGAGTCAATATTTTCCCCAGGGAAGATCATTAGTCAAAAATCTAATTCATTCATTGCAGCAACATCACCTACATTTAGTTTTGGCATGAATTTTATATCTTTATAATGATCAATTCTTACTTCCCCGAGCTCCCACATGGTTTCATGTGCAATAATACTACTAGTTTTTTCATCTCTCGATAAAACATTACGTTGTGTATTATAGAAATCTTCATAATCACTTTCGAATTCAGAAGAAGTATTTGATGACTCACTTATAAAGGTTTCCTCGGTATTTCTAGAAGTAGAGGGCTGCTGTATACTTTCTGCAGCCATAAAATTGGGCTGGATATTTTTACGACAACGAGTACTACATGCTGCAAAAAGGGTCAAGTATAGTCGGAACAAATTTTTAGATTTATCAGTATAGTAGGTACCTTCAAGAAATCCTAATTCGATATTCATTTTTCTTTTATCAACATCCCATAAAACGCAGGCGGTGTTTCCTAATAATTTTTGAATTACTCCATAACAATTTGCATTTTTATAATTGCTACAGAAAATCGATTTACTCCAAGTATTTTCTGCATCGGAATCAAATAATGTGGCTTTTGCAGCCACGCGGTCGCCTATTTTAAAGCTCATCTTCACGCACGTCTATGCATTCAAGAGACAACAAGTTTTAACCTTCACTCGCTAATAACTTCTTTGTTACTGAACCGATTTTGATGAAATTTTCACAATAGATAGGCAACTTTTCGCGCTGATTATTTTGAACCTATTTACGTCCTTGTAGCAATACCCGTTATATTCGAAATCGTGTAAGAGATTTTACGTCCTACCGGCAGGACGCTCTGTCCTGCCGGTAGGACACCTGGACGTACTATCATTAAGATAAAAATAAAGAACTACAATTGTTAACTATCAAAAATGTCGATTGTCAAAATTGTTTAATTATTATCTATTTTTTTAAATTTTAGATTAAAATCGATTAATACTTCATAAAAAGTAAGTAAATTTATATAATTTCATTCAAATAATAGCTATCACATGGCTTCATTCCTTTTTAGTGTTTGATACTGACAGCAGCCATGATTTCACCACAACTCCACCAGAAATTAAGGAGTCAGCAATTCAATATATATGTTGTTTTATTTTTTATTTGATAGTCGTAGAAAAATTATAGTCTAAAACACGGATGGAATTCAAAATTCTACACTCGTATAGTTTATTTACGATAAAAAGACGATGACGTTGCAAAACAAAATATTATACCTTATACCTTATTCTATGCTCTATAGAACCATCTTCAAGAGCACTGCAAGGGTTTACGCTAAAAGGAATCAATACAAGCTGTAATCATCTTCATGCAAATTTGAATATTGTTTCTTTATACAATATCTATTATAATAAAAATAGATATAGATACACAAAATAAAATTTTGTTACAAGATATAAAAATAAAGATTCTCCCATTTTATCAGTATTATTTATGTAGAGATAATGTGGTAGTTGTTTTAATTTGTGTATTATAAAATAACTGTACCTAATTAATTTAATAATAGTTATTAGTGATTTTGAAAAGGTGGAAATAAAGCAAATTGTATAAAAATATACAAAAAATAAAACACAAGATTACCACTACTCCACTACAAAATCATCACTATCTTTATCGTCACTGTCAAAATTAATAATAAGTGGAGGCACATCCTATCTATCAAATACTACTTCTCTATCCCACCCATCTTGTATAATTTTTTCAGTGTGCTGTCTTTGACCAAATATCAGGAGTCACTTTTTCTAAAGACTTTTTCCATACACCTATTGCTTGCTCTGTTGAAGAACCATCAGTTCCCACATGATCTCTATAAAAAATTTTAACTATGCCCCAAATATGTTCAATTGGGTTGAACATACAGTGGTAAGGGGGAAGTCGAAGCACTTTGTAACTATATTTTTCAGATAATATGTCAGCTTCATATACTGTTGGTGGTTTATTCCTACAAAAATGCATATATTTAAACAAAATAAGTTATCTAAGTATTACCATAATATATTGAAAAATGTTTATATCAACTTACCGTTGTACTAAATTCAATAATTGGGTTTTGAGGAAAGTATTTTCAAAAGGAATATCATTTTGTATCAACCAGTTCTGTATATCAGCCTTTTTGGTAGCTGTTGTTGGTACTTTATTGATCCCTGTACTGTGATAACTTGCATTATCCATTACAATTGTGGCAGGTTCTTCCAAGATCACTAAAAGCTGATATTCAAACCAATGCAAGACATTTTCTCGGTTCATTTCACCGTGGAAATCACCATCTTGTTTTTTGGAAGAAAAAACCAGCCCTGCTCCAGGAATAAATCCAGAAGAGGAACCAGCATGCAATACTATATACCTACAATAAGGAAATAACTAATTACTACTAGGTTTCCTAGATAGACTGCATAGCTCAAAACAACTATTAATAATTATATAGATTTAAATAAAATAGTGTGACTAGTAAATATTTGAAAAGGTCTTAAAATGGCAGGAATGTTAGTACATCATAAATTAATTGCTAAATTGTATTATTCAATTACCTTGGACCACCAATTTTGGTTTTTTCACGCTTCTATGATTAGAATCTTGCCAGTACCGTCTTTAAATATCCAGGTCTCATCCAAAAACACAAATTGATATAAACCTTCCCTTTTTATCTTGACATATTCATCTAGAAAATGTACACGTTTTAATGCAATATCTGGCAACTCCATTAAACCACGACGAGGATCATCTTTTTGGTATTTGAATCCAATCTTCTTCACTATCTTCCAGAATGATGTTAAACAACCATTAAAGAGTTCACGCTCCTGGAGTGTCTCTTAAAGTTTTCAAGGTTATGTGTTCGTCTGAAAAAATATTGTGCTGGTTAATTGTGAATAAAATAAAACAGTAAATTCAATATACTCACTGTTTCCATACATTTCGTATATAACATTTCGGAAAGCATTTTGATCAAAGTTATTAATTTCAACAGTAGGTTTTAGGTGGGCTTTTAGGCTGTTCACCTCTATTATGCTTGGCGGCAATACAGTTAACAGTGGTAACGCTAAGTTGTAAAGCTTCTGCAACTCTCTACAATATAATTACTTCAATTTATGAAAGAATAATATATTATCAAGTTTAATTAACCTAACCTAATATTAAAAACATTTAATCATTTACATTTAAATATGTAACAATAATATTAATAATGATGAATACAAATAGCGAATACTATTACTTACGTCTCTTACAGCAGTAAGCGGGAGAAGCGGGCCCCCATTTCGGCATTCTCGTTCAAAATAGCTCAACAAAGATGTTACCATCTCTTGACATTTTCTGTTCAGCTGCTTCGGCATTTTATTAACCACACACTGCAGATTTGCCTAAATAATTAGTTATGAAAATAACTGTTTTTTTAAATAAGCAATGAATTTAAAAGCACCAAAAAAACTTGTAAATATTAGACGATGATCGAATGTCAATAAACGTCAAAACAATCTGGGAAATTTTACCAGTTGATTTAACAACGTCTTGAAGTTTTGCCAACCCGTTAGCTGTAAATTTCCCTGGCTGTTGAGGATAAATTGTATTCACGGTTGGTAAATTAACATTTATTCTGATAAGCAGGAAAGTAACTAAAAATTACATCATCGTCTTTTTTGTCGTAAATAAACTATAGAACCGTTTCCTTCGCCTTTCCTACTCGTGTAGAATTTTGCTTATTCCACCCTTGATATAGAATATACTATTCTATCATATCACTTGGACTTGATAACTGAGGACACTCCACGGATTATTAAGTAAATAAAGCAACCAAACGGCACAGAAAAAACTGGAAAAAGTCCTTTTCCATTATAGAGAGTACTTACAAGGTTAGCAATAAATTTCTGAACTTCATTGACATTTAATATCGAAACAATTGTCAATTTTTTAGAATTTTTAACATTTTTTTCAATATATTGTGGACTTAGCTACAAACAGTAAGTTTCATTTAAAACACTCATTGAAATTTGCTAATCGAAATAAAATGTAGCTACAATAAATATCAATAATCCGTAATACTATTTGTCCTTAAAGCGTTGAAATAAAACTGCATTTCTGTAGACATTTTTTATACACCTTCCTGGAAAATACTTAACACTAGATATAGAAATGATCTAATAACGAAAGGACAGTTCTAATAAATCAAGATTGCATTGATCTCTTTTGTTTTAATCCTTTGCTATGGCTTCCATTAAAGTTATTTACTTACTTTTTTGTGCTAATAAAATAATGAAAAATATTTGCACCAGTAAAATAGTAGGCTGCTTCTAGAAAACGTGTTAGATGATATAATATAACTATTATACGCTTGAAGCAAAAATGTTATTAAAAAGGTAAATGTATAAAGGAAGAAAAAATAACAACTAGAAATTAAAAATTAACAATAACGGAAAAGAATGAAAAAGAAACAGCATAAGCCACTTATTGATATGTAACTATGAAAAACATACCATATATCTTGAAATATTCAGAAAAAAAACTATGTTGAATTGTGTAGGCCTATTGATACACGAAAATCAGAATTTGTAGAGCCAAATACTCTTACTACTGATTTTTAAGTAGTATGGTTATTCTCCTCACTCTATTTCTTGAGGATAAATCCTGTTTTTTTAAAGTTTCGTAAAAAAACCTATTTTCAAAATAATTTCTTTACGAGTTCTCTTGTGTGACCATCTATAGGATCATCATCATGAAGATGATCGCTATTATTTATTAAAATTTGGAGTAAATAATTTTTTCCAAGCAGCTAGTTTTTAAGAAAAATCGAAAAAATTTCTCTGCCGCTTGGCATATATCCCCACAAATTGAGAGGCATGATGAAGGGTTCCATATGTTTTAATTTGTTGCAAAAGGGAAAGAGAGTTGTCTCTTTCTAGCAAAGCAAGGCATTTAACACACATCAACATTTTTTCAATCCTTTTACAAAAAACCCAGCAATATAAGATGAAGAAGATGTATCCGCATATGTCTGAATTTGCTCTTATATTCGTTTTTCGGTTTGCTTATATGCTTCATATTCTTGCAAGTTTTCTTCATGCTCTGTAATGGAAAGTTTATGTGCTGAAAGATCTTCCCACTACCACAACACAAGATGGCAATAATTTTCAGGTCAGAATTTCCTGTATTAGTAGCAGTGACTTCGCTATGAACAAGCAAACGTTTATAGGTTGCCTCATACTGTCGAGCTGTTGGGTTGTTATTAAAGCCACCTACAAATATCAGTTAATTGAATTCACTCATTACAAAATCTGTAAAATTTGTGATATTACATTTAGATCTGACAGCTCCAAAAAATAATTCTAAAAGATCTTGTAATAATTTGTAATATATTTTAATAATTTTTTCTCCTCCCATATTCCTTGTAAAGTTCCTTGACACTTTTAATGAAATTTACTGTTTGGTCCCTTACTCTGGGGCTCTACTCAAATTACTTTTTTAAATGAAACTAACTGTTTCTAAATAATTCCACAATATATTGAATATTTTGAATATATTGTGGAATTATTTCATTTAAAAAAGTAATTCCTTGAGACTATTGATGCAAATTAAAATCCATAAAAATCCCGTTTTTATTCTTGATTCTAAAATTGGTCTTGTTGTTTTAAATTAATTTTGAAAGAAGATATATCATCAATAAGTTAAACCATTTTTTTATATGTGGCAGGAGAAAATAATTTCCTGAATTTAATATACCAAAGATATTATTAAATTGAAGTACAAATTCTGCTGTTTATTGGGCTTCCAGAAATTCTGTTAATTTCAGTTCATTGCATAAATATTTTAGTGCATATGAAACACTTGCTTAGAACTTGCGTAGCTCCATTTTCTCTCTGCTCCATTCCAAGTGACACAATTTTACTCTTGTGGCAGAGTGCAAACCTTCTTTCTGCTGAAGTTCTACTATTACTTTTCCGCCCAACCCATCTAATATGCGAGAAAAGTATTGTTTTATCCTCAAAAAAGTTGAAATTTTTACGTTTTTCATCAAAAACGACACGAAAAAATGGTTTTTAGAAAAAAAATCCTGTGTGTATGTCGTCGTCGCCGTTGTCGTCGGCCAGTTTTCGTTACATGTCTTGTTAGCACGATACAGCCTCCGTAGTGCAACAAATCACCAATTTTATGATTGAATATTGTTCAGGAGATTTCACAGATGAACCCTATTGATTTTCAGCTCACAATAGCCAGTACAACGGGTACTATGGTACTTGAAGTACGACATTTTTGTCATTTTTTGAGAAATTTCAGTTTGTTAGCACGATACAACCTCCGGAGTGCAAAAAGTCACCAATTTTATGATTGAATATCATTCAAAACATCTCACAGATGAACCCTATCGATTTTCAGCTCACCACAGCCAGTATAACAGGTGCTATAGTACTTTAAGTATGACATTTCTGTAATTTTTGTAGAAATTTCAGTTTGTTAGCACGATACAGCCTCCGGAGTATATACAAGTGACCAATTTTATGATTGGATATTATTCAGAGCATTTCAAAGATGAACCTTATTGAGAGTCAGCTCACTAAAGCCAGTACAACGAGTGCTATGGTACTTGAGGTTGCAAATTTTTGTCATATTTGGAGAATTTTCAATTTTTTAGCACGGTACAGCCTTCAGCGTGTATACAAGTGACCCATTTTATGATTGAATATTGTTCAGGGCGTCTTATAGATAAACCTTATTGATTTTTAGCTCACCAGAGTCCTGCTAGAGACGCCTAAAAATGTCAACACAAGATCAATTTAAGACCCATATTGCAATAAATAGATTCTTAAATTAAAAAATGTATGATAATTACCTTAACTGCTGATTCAGAACTTTCACTTATCATTACTTGTCCTTTTAAACGTTTTAGCAAACTATTCAAGGAATTAATTTTTGTTTTTTGTCTTCTTACGGTGGCACGGAAGTATTTGATCTTCTGTTGGTGACTTACAGCAGTTTGCTTCACCAATTTTAAATTTTTACTTCGATTTCTTGGTGTACCAAAATCATCGTACTTAAGTCTCCAATGTAACACGTTTCCTAAAACAAATAAAAAATGTTTTGGCTTTTTAAAAGGTATCTGCACTGGCCTAATATCTATTCATATATTTTTTTATATTAAACAGACTCTGTACATGGTCATTGGTTAACAATATCAAAATCCTTTTTTTGTACCTGTTACTTGAAAGTAGTTGCCTTTTCTTATGAACTGATACCAAAGTGGGTCTTCTTTCAATGGTATCTTGTGACAAATATTTGACTTTTGACATTTCTGTTTCTGATGCAGAGGCAGTAAATGTGGAATTTTCATATTTAACTTTAACTGTACCCATTTTAGACGAACCTGCTTGTGGCATATAACTAAAAATGATAACAATTATTTCCAATATATAACTGTTGAAAGACTTTTTTACATGGCAGAAATTGGACTTTCATCTTCAGATTTAACAGAAATTGTATCATCACTACTTGGGCCTTGAGTAGGCAAGACCAATGGCAAGTCTATCCAACCCAAATCTGATGCCATATCGGAACTAGAACTAAACAAAAAATAATATTACATCCACGCATTGTGAATATGATAATGCTAACTAACCTAGTCAGAGAAACTTCTGACCGAACTGGCTGTGGCGTAGCATCTTTCTTCAAATACTTTTGTCCATTGCTTTTATACTCAAAATCATGTTCAGTAAAGTTATCAGAGCAAATGTAAGGACACTCTGGCAATAGTTTGCCTTCTTCAAATGCTATGAGAGCAAACCAGATATTTCTCTTCTCTGACTTGTAAATTACCCATAGACTTCCAATGCCCCATTAAGAAAAGTCGCTCTTGTAGGTAATTAATCAAATTAGTCAAGTTTATGTTCAAAATCCAAACTACAATCTCTAGTACAATCATTCAGTACACGCATATTAAGTGTGATAATAATAAAATAATTAAACTCAATTATATGTTTACTTCCCTATGAAAAGTAATTGCGGAATTCTTATACTCTGATTTATCGCATACTTGACACTTGCGACTCATTTTAATTATTATGTAATGTCCAGATAAATAATAATAACGAAAACTTAAAACCAGTCGAAAATAGCTGCGTTGCCGCACTTCAGTTGTTTTTAAGTTATAGAAGAAAATAAATATTTTTTCAAACCCTAAATTCCAATACAAGCCTTAAATATATGTTCAATTTGACCTAAGAGGCTACCAATACCTTTTCTTTATTAAATTTATACGGAAAATGGTTTCTAAAGTAATTATAAACAATGCTTTAAGTTTCTTCGTACATAACAATATTTGTAATAGCGTAAGTTTAGCAATCAATATGAACGCACGCACTTTGCACGTAAATAAAGAGTTGGATGTTCACCATAAGTTGATTAATGTATGTTATATCTATGGGGTTATTAGATTATTTATTTAAAAAAAGTATTTTTTTCTCTGAATTTTTACTGAATAGTAAATTGATAAGCTAAACGATGTATTGCTTTCTCTTCCCAAACGATGTTGGTAATCTTCTGTTATCTTTCACATTTATTGCCGGTCCTCTGTAGATTTTGTGCGTTATAAAACTAAAGAGGCCGTATTGTGCTAAGAAACAGAAATTTTTCCAAAAATGGAGTATATCTGGATTTATAGGACCCATTGCACTGGCTCTGGTGAGCTGAAAATCAATAGGGTTGATCATTGATATGCCTTAAACAATACCCAATCATAAAATTGGTCACTTGTATACACTCGAGAGGTTGTATCGAGCTAACAAACCGAAATTTCTCCAAAAATGACCAAAAAGGTGGTACTTCAGTTACCATAGCAATCGTTGTACTGGCTCTGGTGTGCTGAAAATCAATAGGGTTGATCTGTGAGATGCCCTAAACAATACCCAATCATAAAATTGGTGACTTTATGCACTCCGGAAGCTGGATCGTGGTAACACAACATTTTACAAAAAGTTTCCGACGACATACAAACAGGATTTTTTTCCAAAAAACCGTTTTTCGTGTTTCGCTCACTGAAAAACGTGAAAATAACTCAAAAAAAAATCAAAAATTCCAACTTTTTTTGGGATAAACCAATACTTTTCTAGAATCGTAGACAGGGTTGGCGTAAAAGTAACACAACAGGGTTGCATAGACAATAAAAGCAGCTTAAAAATGATATATAACTTGACACCCTTTGCCATTTAATGTTTTTTAAGATGTGGTTCTGGGCGGAAAAAAGAAGTCTAAAACTACTAAAAATTCAGCCCCTTCATGTTAAAATTGACCTGTTCTGACTTTTTTTTTTCAAAATTTGAGCAAAACTCGAAATATTTGGGGGTGCAAATTTTAGTTGGGACACCCTATATTTTGTTGATAATGTCAGGCTACAATTATTAGACTGTTTTATTTAATATACCTACCAAACCGTTATTTCCAGTGGCAAAAATTCCCAAAATTCCCGGAGATACTTTTATTTTTCCTCATTTCACGTAAAAAGCTGAGTGTTAATAGGAAATGATAACAGGGTTAGTGAGCACCTACTTTGAATGGATAAAAATAAATTTAGAGGAACAGTACAAATATTATCTTTTTTACTTTTCCGCCTAACCTATCTAATATGCGAGAAAAGTATTGGTTTACCCACAAAAAAGTTGGGATTTTGAAAATATTTTTTGAGTTATTTTTACGTTTTTCATCAAGAACAACACGAAAAAACGGGTTTTAGAAAAAAAATCCTGTGTGTATGTCGTTGTCGTCGGCCACTTTTCGTTATATGTCTTGTTAGCACGATAAAGCCTCCGGAGTGCCACAAGTCACCAATTTTATAATTGAATATTGTTCAGGACATCTCACAGATGAACCCTATTGATTTTCAGCTCACAACAGGTGCTATAGTACTTTAAGTACGACATTTTTGTCATTTCTGGAGAAATTTCAGTTTGTTAGCACGTTACAGCCTCCGGAGTATATACAAGTGGCCAATTTTATGATTGGATATTATACAGGGCCTCAAAGATGAACCCTATTGATATTCAGCTCATTAAAGCCAGTACTACGATTGCTATGGTACTTGAGGTACCAAATTTTTGGAGAATTTTCAATTTTTCACGATACAGCCTCCAGAGTGTATACAAGCAAGTGACCAATTTCATGATTGAATATTGTTCAGAGCGTCTTATAGATGAACCTTATTGATTTTTAGCTCACCAGAGCTAGTACATATGGTACCTGATGTGCCACATTTTTTGTCCTCTTTGGAGAAATTTCGGGTTGTTAGTACGATACAGCCACCGGAGTGTATACAAGTGGCCAATTTTATAATTGGATATTTTTCAAGGTTTCTCATTCAAGGTGTCTCACAGATGTACCCTATTGATTTCCAGATGATTATAGCGAGTACAGCGGATCCTATAAATCCAGATATACTGCATTTTTAGTTACTTTTGGAGAAATTTCGGTTTGTTAGCACGATACGTCCCTACAAGTGACAATTTTATGATAGAATATTATTCAGGGCATCTCACAGATGCGGAAAAGTTAGTTTTAGTCTTTAAAACCGTTTATTTTTTGACCAATTTTAGGTACATTTCTCACAGTCTTGGTTGACTCGATAAACTAGCAACTCTATCAAGCAGCAATGACAAAAAGAACATTTAAGTCTTTGTTGCTCCAAAATGATATTTTAATTATTGTCGTATCCACCTTTGCGGCAGTGTAGTTCCAAGCACATGCACTCTTCTTCAAGTATCGCGCACAACTAACCACTCGGACATTGTAGTTCCAAGAGCGAATAACTTTCGCGCCATTTCCACAAAGACATAGGCGACATCTACAGGCGACAGTTTGTACAAACACAATAATGTCTTTGTATTCCCAGTAAGATTGAAGATTTTGCAATAATTTGACATCGAAATGTGACTTTGGGGAAAATTTGCACTTACGACGTTGTTTCTCAGGAGGTGCGATGTAATGGTTTACAGCATTGAATTGATGTTAACGGTGAACACTTTGAAAATTTAATTTAATATTACGGTTAGGATTATACTTTTGGTGACTTGTTTTGTTTAGAATAAATAATTTATTAAGTTTATTATTATTTAGGATTTTTTCTTACATTCAACGTTTATTGCTTTCACATAATAGGTTAATAATTATGGTTTACAATAGATATTACAAAAGGTCTGTTCCAACCGAAGTATATACCGTTTTATTACCGTACAATCTCAGTAACGCAGCAAATTTGATGTAAATTACACAGACTTATTATATTCACTAATCAGCAGGTCAACTGGGTTTGTATCGTAATATTACGGTTTTTGTGTTGGTTGGAACAGACCTAAAATAACTCTGTTTTTATAAACTTCGGGTATAGGGAATACTTAACAAAAATTAAAGTTACATGATCGAAGATTCTATTTGCGCTAAAAAATACAGGGTGTACCATTTGAAAGAAGAGAGAAAATGAAAGGTTCTAGTTTCCGTCCACCCTGTATACAAAAGGTAAAATAATTAAATTTTAATAGAATACGGAGATATTGCATCATATTATGAAACTCGGTTAGGGAAAATATAATTTTTTTCTTCAACGTACAATAAGCTACAGAGCGTTGACTTACCTACGATTTTCACATAAACGTGACCATACCTATTGAAGGACTCTGTATAATGTAGCAAAAGCTTCAAAAAAATGTGAGCAATCCGAATTCGGTATAATATACAGGGGTTCTCATTTAAAAAATCATATGTTTAGTTTGTAACGGAGTTATGCAACATTCTGTATAGTTCTAGATAATTTCAAAACATGGACCTTAAAGGCATCTACTATTTTTGTTGATAACATTTTTTGATATCTCTTAAAATAACACATATACCGAAGTTTGTCGTAAGATTGGTACACCATGTATATGAGGAAAAGTATTCCCTCTACTTGACAGCTCATATCTAAAACTTATTGGTTGACTGTATAGTTTTTATTGAAATTTACTTCTCATTTCTACGGGATGTTAGCATTCAACCTACAGAGCAGTTAGCCACTAATTTCTCTTAATTAGTATTTTTAAAAGATATTATATATTCCTACAATAGCATCCGTCCTTGAATATTCACGTTCTAAAACATCTGCATCATTCATTAGTATATAATTTCTATTCATACTTTATATTTATAAAAAACAATTAATATTTTTATAGGGTTATGTAACACATTAAGTAAGTCGAAATTGGTCATTAAAAATCAGGAAAACTTGTACATTAAATAACTGGGGGCCGATTCTCGATTTGTGAGAGCGTGTTTTCATAAGAAAAGTGAGCGTGGTTCTCCTAAATATGATTATGTTGTATTATCGAAACTAGACGGCGTTTACTTCTTATAAAAGTCAAGCGAATTTATTTCTACTGCTTGTTTCCGAGAGAAAGATTGTTCTCCTATGGTTTGCTTTGTTTATACCTATCAAACTTTAACCTTTAGAGTTAATTTTGTTTGTTTGCGATATTGTGATTTCGTAAAACAATATTTTTTTATTCATTAAAAATTTGTTCAAAAATTCAAAAATAATGGAAGCTGGATTTGGCAGATCGGTTGTGTTAAATGATCTCGTTGATGCTGAAGAACAGGAAGGTAGACCAATTAGAAGATTTTATGCAAGAGAGGATGCTTTTCAGTTAACAAATGAAAAATTTATTAAATTGTTTAGATTGAGTGAAGAGCTTACTCTAAATTTGATTAATTTATTGACACCTTTTCTGGAGGCTCCAACTAGATTATCAGTAGTAATACTATAAGTACTTCAAAATAATCAAGTTATACACCGATAACTTGTTGCATAATTATAGAGTGTCAGTTTGACAGTTTAAATAATCCGACCGCGAAGCGGGAGGATTATTCTGTTTTACTGACACGATTTGTAATTATGCAGGAAGTTTGAGATGTATAACCGTATTTATTTTGAAGTACGTATTGTATTTGATACGATTATTTTTTGAGTAAATTAAGTAAATATATAAACAATTTATTAATTTAAATACAAATTGGTGCAATGAAAGTTACAATTATTATATACTACGTTTTTTTTAACTGAGTTATTTTCGGCGCAGTAAACGTGGCCACTGCTCATTGAAGTGCTGGAAATACTGGAGGTGTTATTACTTGAACCTGCAGCGTTTTTAAAATTGGATCTCATCTTATTTATTATGTTTTGGTGATGTTGTTCATCTATCTGTAGGTAGGGTTTGATAGAATTGCTATTACCATGTCCTGTTATTTTAATAAGTTCTTGTTACGATACACCTGCTTTTGCCAATTGAGAAACATCAGTGGCTCGGTGAGAATGATTTGAAAATATTTTGTTTGTCATATTCAAATTTGCCAATTTGCCATTTACTAATTTCATGCACTCCAATTGGCATATTTTTGTACCAGCCAAGGGTTTTTTCTTTTCTCCAGTTGGGATTTACTGTCAGAAATAACCTATCTGTTTTAATATTGATGTTTTCGTTTCTTTTGATCATTAGCTTATCTAGAAGTCTCACTGGACAACGACTTACTTCATTATGGTTAGGTACAGGCCATTTATTATTAGCACATGGTTTGGCTCCTCCCTGTGGTTTTGGTAAAAATAGGATTATATTGTATTCTACCAGTTGGAGTATCATCATTTCCAGTTTCTTTTTGAAAATAATGAGTCAAGCATGACGCTCCTTCATTTCCTCTCCACGCAAGTTCTACAGAAGCAATTAAGAAAATTTTTATTTGTAATCCTTCCGGTGTATTTTCATCCCACGCTTCTATCATTGCTATGTACTCGTTATCTTTAAATGCTGATGCACTAACCTTTCTCTTGTCCGGTAACATTTGAAGTTCCCTTCTTTTTGAATTTCTTGCGTTTCGTGCGGCTAAAAATATGGGACTAGAGAATGGATCAATTACTCTATTAAACTCCTTCATATATTTTTCTTGTACTTGTTTTGCCGTAATGTTCCACATCGTTTTAACCACATTTTCTTTATAATTTTCTTCATGACATTTTCGCATATTGAAAGCCCAATCTTTCAAAATGGACGCTAACATTTCAGTGGAAATTGATTCATTTAGCACATAGTTTCTTTCACTGCAAAACGTAAGAAATTGTTTCCATACGTACTTTTTTGTTTTCACTGTATTATGAGGCTCAGTATTTTGTATACTTTCGTCTATTGCATTTGATGATAAATCTCCGAATCGACTCATTTTTGAACAATTTTTGATAAACGTCACAATTTGACAGTTCTGTTTGTAGTATATTGATGTCGATGTGGTTACTATGAAAATGAAATTATTTTAAAATTTTCGATTGGTGGAGCTACTCTATGTATAATCAGGTATTATCGAAATTATACGAGGTAACTTAACTAAACTGGACATTCTGATTGGTTGAAAATCATACGAAAAAAATAATCAGCTTTAAGTATTGAAGTAAAGGTGAGATATAAATTAGTTATACAAATTATAGATAGGTATTAGATAATAACCTAATCTAGTTTTAAATAGCATATTATCCTCCAATCCTCAATTATGTGTAGTTTTTATTTGGTATTACTTTTATAGGTTCTAGTTGCATTACGATTTTTTGGTTTTGGAAGCTACCAAGAAATTATGAATCATTGGATTCGTTTTCCGATTTCTCTGCACGTCCACATTTTAAGTGAGCCAAATGCTCCTTAAACCGAACGTTAACAGATGCCCAACATACTTTCCGTCTCAATCGTTACAGCTAATTTCATAAATACCACTCTTGTCCAAATCCAGTATTTTGTATCCTAACAATTGGTTCAAAGTATTACTTGATTTATGATTTAAATTTAAACGAATGTTGTTGAAAATATTTTTTTTTCGCATTATATACATTAATGCACTAGATTAATGACCTCAAAATTGTACAGTAATGGGCCACTTTACGGCAGAACAAGCATTTATGCATAAAACGTCAATGTCATTCAAAACACAATTTAACAAGAAAGGAATTCGTTCATTTTAATTTTTATTACAATAAATATTAAAAGAACAATTATTTAAGTTAGAAAAGGAAACAACTTCTGACTTCGCCGCATTAACTAGTTGTTGCTGAACATTTTTTTGATTCACCACAATCCTTATGGGGACTTCTTGGGGTAGTCCCAGCTGGACATTATTGAATACCCTCTGAGAATTTTTCATTTTATTATAAGTTGCAGATGATCTTCTCAAACAATTACCGGTGTAGCTTGAACCATCGGGAAGTTTTAGATATTCCGCAATTTTTGGGTCTTAACAGTAAGTACTTGTAGTACATTTCATACCCATTGCCGTCTAATCCTACGGTAAATACGTTTTTTCTTTGTTTTGGTATCATGTAACGTTAGATATCATGTAACGTTACTATCAGCATTGTTCCTGAATCCCCTATATTTGCAGTTAGCAAACTGCATGCCGACATGCGCCATTCAGCCCAAAAATTAATACCACTTTCATTAATATAAATTTAGTGACGTTTTCCTTTGTCAAAACTTTTGATTTTTTAGCTTCATATTTGTCGTTTTGAAGTTTCAAGAAAGCGATTAACTTTTTATGTTGTGAAATATCCGTATTTTCACTGATAAGTATTGTGCTTTTGATCATAGAGTACGTAGACCATAAACTGGAAGCTTTCAACCCAACTTTCAGCTTTGTCTCAGTTGGCTGTTAACTTTTTTGTACTGTTTGAGTAAAAGGTCAAATTTGCCTTGATGAACAATGATTTAGTAATAAGGGTATCGCCTCCTTGTTACTCATCCAAGGGGAACTGCTTTCTTTTTGTGCTAAGAACTTGCAGTTAAACTGGCGTGCCCATCTGCTTTAGCACTAGGACTGATGGTTTTATTGTAGGGCACAAACTCGTACTAACTTTGAATTTATTTATATACCGATGTACATTGACATACAGAAAATACTTAAGACCTTTATACACACATTATAAACAAAACGTACTACATATATTAGTAATTGAGAGACGTTATAGTCTATTTACAAAACATATTAGATGTAAAACTCGTTTAAATCGGAGAAAATAACTTTATGGTCAAGAACCACACGTTAGCTTTGAGGTCTAAAATGGAATGGAAATGCGTTGCGACTTGACTTGAGATTATTTGAATGTATTTACGGGATATTGTTAAAATTGAGAAAAATAATTTTAGTTTGATGATTCTATGAGAGTTTATGTAAGTAAAAAATTATTATACTTTAGAGGTGTGTTTCCACAACATGTAATATTAAATAGTTATGAAAATTAAAACAAATGGCCGTGGAAAAAATAATATATGCATTTTGGGAGTAAAGTCCATTAATATCTCACCTAAATGATGCCCTCGCTCACTCGTGCATAAAATTTAGCTTCGGGTTTAAAATTGCACTTTACTCTCTTTGTGCATAAATAACTATTAATTGATCTTTTCAAATACCAGCGAACGGATATTGTGATAAAAATTATTCAAGAACGAGGTTCAGATCTATCTCATAATAAATGTTTGTGTAGTACTTTCACTTTTATTAAATAAATTGTTGATCGATCTTTCGTATTAATATAGTACGTGCAGGAAGTTTGTTTAAAATATACAGTAGGATTTAAACATAACCGAACTTTTGAGTTTTATTCAAGATACCATCCATTTAACCATTTTATCCATGAACTTTTTAACAGGTCGACTGCCGACCATATTTTTTAAGCATGCCCGGATGCCGTAGTATTTTATTTGTTTTTTGAAGTGAAACTTTTTATGGGACACTAGCGTTTTGTCATGAGAGTTAACTCGTCGAGCTAACAAAACTGTTAAACTCCTTGTGAGAGAGGCGGAAAAAATTAACGAAGATCCGCACAAAGAGGAGACGCCGAGAATAGTCGCAGGGCATTGTTTATTGATGGCGACCATGTTATTCCGTTTATCAATCCCCACTTCGCTGCGCGAACGATAAAGTGAGAACGCATTCGGGGGGAAAAGGATACCAAAAGCGCTTAATAATTTCTACCGATATTGGTATAATCCAGTGCGAAATTAATATAGAAATTGTTTACCTTTAAAATTAAGGCGATAAAAACTAGGAAATTTCTTTGCATTGTGTATTTATTTGTATTATTTTGAAAAAAATATGTAATAAAACGTAACAAGAGTATTGAAATATATTGAAAAAGGAAATAAACAGGTATACTTGTCCGTACAGATAAGTTCTGTACTCATTAAAGTTTAAGCATAAACTGTGTTATCTCCTACTTTCCGCATTGAGACCAACGCGCATCGTGGGCGTGTCCACTTTCAAACTTTCAGCTATATTTGCTAACCTGTACGTAGAAGAGCAAGTAAGTCTCAGTTCATCAGAGAAAGTCGTTGTAACTAGTGTTGCTTTATTTATGGAAATATTTTTGAAGTGAAACTTTTTATGGGACACTACAGAGGTTTTGGTTACGAGGTAATCTCGTAAAGGCTAACAAGTTTTGTGAAGCTCTAATTATCATTTGTACTTAAACTTAGTGAGATAAACGCAGCGCTGTTCTCCCCTTCTGTCATCACTCGACTCGATTTAAAATCAAACGAAAAACGCGGGTTCGATACCCCCATGGGCGGCCAGAACTTTTCTTAGGTATTAAAAAGGAAGGATACGTAAAATGCATTCAAATTTCTTAAAAAGAATATTTACTTTTGTTTGTCTTTTATTGTAAATAGTTTTTTATAGTCTATCCGAAAAATTATTGTTTTTATTTTGGAAATAATTTTTGTTTTATTTTTTTTAAATTATAGTTTTTTATGTTGTTGATATTTATGAATTCTCTTTGTACACTCATTGGCGGTTATTGCGTCATAAAACATAAAAAGTTTCACTTCTGACGCTGTTAGTTTTCGACTGACGCATAAATCTTTTATTTTTTTTTATATTTATTTACGCCGGAGATCATGTAAATTGTTGTTTTATTACATTTATGTATATATTTTGTCTCAAATTAGCATAAAAATATTTTACTCCTATCGGAGTGGTCGGCATCAGCCATTAAAATTTTCAAAAGACGCCGAACACTCCAGTCGGAGTTACACATTTTAGCCATAGAAAGAAAGGAAAACGTCGTAATCATGATGCAAATAACTTTTATTTTCATTAAGAACAAAATAAGTAAACATATTTGGTATACGGGTAAACTACCATAGACAAAGAGAACATACAAAACAAATAAGTTCGTTCAAAACAAAATTGAAATATATATCAAAAATACTGACAGCAAACTAGAATTCTTTATGAAAGTCCTCAAAGGATTTGATACAAAAACCAGGTTTTCCGGGGCATTGTTTGCATTCAAACGTTGTCTGTTTCCTTATTTCGTGTTACCTGCATGTTTTGCATTCCTTTCTACAAACTCTCTTGGTTTCAGTACTCCCTTTCTTTGTTTCCTTGGCGGTTTTTTCAATTTTTGTAAGAAAATGGCTAGCGTTCGAATCCTTTTTTTGGCTAGGAGGACGGACGAGTACATCATCCTGGGTGGCTAAAAGATCTCTAATTACTTCCAGTCGAAAGTCATAAAAGCGAAGACGACGATCACCAGAATACTTTCTGTACAAATAGTATGCATTTATCAAACTCATTTGTAAAATATAAATGAAAAGTTTCTTGTACCACCGTATCGTTTTCCTATTGCAAGGGTAATAGGATAGCATTTGATCTTGACGATCACTTCCTGACATGTATTTGTTGTAGTTTAGAATGGCTTTAGGTTTTTCAATTTCTTTTCCCCTTTAATTCTTGAAAATACCAGTTTCATTTCCAAATTCGGTACTTATAAAAGTGACATCGCGTTTGTCCTTCCATTTTCCAATATGAATTCCATTATAGAATCTAGATTCGTTTTCTCCTCGTTTTAATTTTGCCTTCATGACTTCTTATGGGTTGTGCTTTCGGTCACTTCTCAGAGTTTCGGTACAACAGCTGTCATTTTATAGTAGCTTTGTAGCTAAGCCAACACTATTGTAGAAGTTGTCGAGGTATACCGCGTATCCTTGACCTAACTTTTCTTCAAGTAAGTGTAGAACTACTTTGGTTGTATGTCCAGCACCGTCATATTCATCTGATGAACCTTCGTACACGCGAAATTTTAGCACCAATCCATCAGGTTCTGTAAACATATACAGCTTTATTCCATACTTGTGACGTTTATTTTGTATGTACTATTTGAACTGTAACCGCCCCCGCCACAGTACCATAGATTCGTCTAATGAGAGTTCCTTTCCTGGGTAATAGATGCTGTTCATCTTGGCGTTGAAAAGTCTACTACAGACCTTATTTTGCCTAAATGATCGTTAGGTTTAGTATTTGTAGATGTAAAATGTAGATACCTCAGGACGAGAAGAAATCTATTTCTCGACATATATTTTCGAAAAAGTGTTATAATGAAAAGAGGATCCATTTTCCAGTAATCATTTATTCGTGTAAGTTGAATAGTGCCAGCATGAAAGAGGAGAACTCTGCAACAGCCAAATGTTTCCAATTTGTAATACGCGAATTTAGGGATGTTTCACTGCTGAGAAAAACTGCAATAGCATAATCATTTGTTTGGTTTACAATCTGCTCTAGAAAAGTCTCGTCAATTATAAGGCTAAAAAAATCTATAGTTTCCCTCTGCCCGGAATTGGTACCAAAAGCTCTTGATTTTTCTTGAACGTGAAGTATTTCAATGTCCCTGCATTTGTCCACTGAAAATTCACTTGCACATTAGTCGGTGCTGGATTGATATTTACAGGCGAACCAGGAATATTTCCTAACAATTGATCCTGATCACGTGTGTCTAAATCAGTTGCGGCTTCTGATTCTGAGGTAGAATCTTCATCTTCAGATTCTAACAAATATT
This sequence comes from Galeruca laticollis, assembly GCA_963921935.1. NCBI lineage: Eukaryota > Metazoa > Arthropoda > Insecta > Coleoptera > Chrysomelidae > Galeruca > Galeruca laticollis. The sequence continues at coordinate 178,466,171 of OY998180.1, forward strand.
CATCACCGCTACTATCATTTAAACACTGAAGTAATTCTTCATTTGTTAGTCTTTTTTGTTACGAATCCGTTCATAACTTCTGTCAACTTTTTTTGTGCTTACCAGAAGGTCCAGGTTTTGAATCCATGTTTATTTTTGAAACATAAAGACAAACGCGTAACCAACTAAAATACACTTTGAATAAAAGTTCAACGACTGACGCTACACGAAATACAACGTTCTCTCGGTAACACCGGCTCATTACTAGTGTGTGAACACAGACAGAGAGAGAGAGAGAGAGAGAGAGAGAGAGAGAGAGATGTTCGTGAATTTTTTGAAATTTGGGCTTGTGGTGTTTTTTATTTGGAAATATTTTTGTTTGGGGTAAGGCCCTGTTATAGGATTCGTTTCCTCTTCAGGGCTGGTTGGGGGTGTTTTTGTGGGTGGTTTGTGTGCGCGTATTGACTTGGCTTACGATTTGGGTAGGGCTGAAAATTCAGTTTTTTAAGAAGTGTATGGGAAGAAAAAAAGGTGTATGGAAAATCGAAAATTAGTTTTGTGGGTGAGTTGTGTTTTTGCTAGAAATCAACCGGAGAGAGAGGCAGGAATAATCAGACTGTGTTTAGTGTGTTTTATATGCTGTGGTGTGAATCTGAAGCGAAACTAAAACTCCTATGGGAGTGATGGGCGTCGCCGAATAATTCCGAAATACTCCGATGGGAGTAGTCGGCAGTCAAGCTGTTAAACTATTAACATGAACTTGCCAACCTTTTTAACACTGCCAACGTGTTTAATGATTTAGTAGATCAAACTGTGTATTCTCATGTATGCTGATAACCTTATTTTTTATATTCACCTACCTGGTATCTTCCCTCTTTACAAGAGGACAAAAAATACTTTGCAATATGTCCCAGTAATGAACAGTGGTCGAGTATTTTCGACCTGTTATCGTTGGAGTCCTAAAAACATGTTTCAAATACAAATAGCTGGAAAGGCATGGATGTGTATTGTAAGTTTGTTGTTTGTGGATTTAATAACTAGACAATGAAAATTAATAAGAAAAACTTTGGAACTAACTTAACAAATAATCTGTACTCCCGGAATCTCTTGTTACGAAACCGGATTGATAGCTTAGTGGATAGAGCCTGGTCTCTGTATTAATAGGTCCCGCGGTGTATCCCACCTACGGCGGATATACTTTCTAATTATTATTTAATTAGAAATTATTTACAAATACCAAAGTTTGTTAATCCCTATTCTATAATTCACTGTTAGCTTCTAATTAACATTGCTGTTGTTTAGTGGCGCCGGGAACATAGTATCAAAGCCTACCTATAACTCATGGGGCTAAATAATTTTAGTAGTTGATGCCGACTGGCAAGATGTTTTTTAACTAAATGCATTTGAGTATAAGACTATAACACATAAAATGATAAGTTTCCGGTCTAAAGAAGGAATCAAAACGTTTTCCGACAAATTCAATTCCATTCATCAATATATTCTCTTTAAAAGGCGACACAATCAATTCAGTGCTTCTTCAACATTTCGATACCTTTCTTGAGGGATGATTTATATATTGCGCTTCAAAATAGATGTTTTGAGATTACCTTTTCATTTGAGCTCAATCTCTTACCGGCGAGCGGGTACGAACTGATTCAAAATGTAATTCGTGTAATTTTGTCATCGAAGCGACACCTACACTCCATTTCTTCGAAATTGCCTCCCTGAAATGATCCCGTTCAGCCCTGTAACGATTGCTACTGACTGTCTAGTATTTTTCAAGGTATTCAGTAAACAAAATACCTTAGGCATCCCGAAATGTCGGTGTCATAACCTTGCCAGCAACTGTTTACCCAGTTAGCTGCTGATTTCCCTCTGGCGCATAATGCTCGACTTAAGTTTCGTCTATAGTTACGTACTGACGCAATTTTTTTTATTTTTCGCCGAAACAGCATCGAACATCACTCGGCATCTTCTACTTCTACACCGTAGCGTGGCAGCAGCATCGATGTTGGTACGACTACGTTTAAATTCAGCAAACCAGTCAATAATGTTCGATTTTCCTAATGCAGAGTCCAGATATCTTTCAATTATTATTATACATGTTTAAAATGTAGCGTTTATTCAACTTTAACCTAGTTAAGAATTAAATGCTGTAGCCACCTGCCTGTGTATAACTATTATTAATTTACTTTTTATGTTCAACACTGATTATTATACAGATCAATTAATCCTATTTCATAAGTAAACTTGATAATAGTCATTGTTTCTACCCTTATTTTCCGGAATTTATTAATTTTACAATTTTTTATAAAGCCTTGTTTATGAAAAATATTAGCCAAGCTTATTGAAAAAAAGCTTTTTGAGGACTTTTATCAAACTTTCCAGTTGATGTAAATAATTTTTACCGTTTCCTGGCCAACTCAAAATAGATTTGGTATAAGTACAAGAGCAACACGCTTGAAGGATTCTCTATGACAAAATTTTGAGTATTTATCAAGGCCCGAGAAGTATTCGATAAGATAATTTTTTACTTTGTAGATATCAAAAAATTGATTGTCAATCTGACGTTTAATAATTTTCAATACAAATTTTTTTAGTTTTAATCAAACAAATATTATTCATTCTTATTTAAAACTACAGTTGTGAAAAGTACAATTGGTAAATGTTAAATTGGAAGAAGAGTTTGCTGAAGTTGACGGATTATTCCTCGCATGGTGTTGATTATTTCACCATGGCGTTCTTGGTTAATATTCAATTACGGTTTAATTGAATTAGAGCTGCTATGTCCGGTTATTTTTATTAATTGCTGTTCAGGAATTTCTTTATTTGCCAAATCGCTAGCTGCAGTTGATCTGTTCGAATGATTGGATATCTTTTTACACTTTGTGTCCAAACCAATAGCTTGCGCGGATGATTTGGTCCACATATTAATTGTGTTCTTGCCTACCGATATATTGTCAAACCTTGTGTCACTTTCGAATTTCCAGAAACGATTTGGTCTCAAGAATAGGCGACTGGAAGTAATATTGTTTCCCCTTTTGGACAATAATTTATGGAATAACCGAACAGGGCATGCACTTTCGTTTGCAATATTTGGAACAAGCCACTTACTATTTCTACAACTTTTCGATCCTCCTTGGCATCTTTACTGAATATTGGATTGTATTCAATAATGTTGGTTGGCGTTCCATCATTATTTTTCTCAATCGTGAAATAATCTATAAGGCAACCAGCTAGTTCACCACCTCCCCAAGCTAACTCAACAGCTACAATATGGTAAAAAATTTTTTGCAAACCTTCTGGTGTACATTAATCCCATAATTCAATGATTCTAGCCAAATCACTTGAACTCAAATTTGATGAACTGCATTTTCGTTTGTTTGGATCCTGCTGTAATCTTTTACGTTTTGCATTTCTTGCATCTCGCGCATTGTTCAATATCACACTGGTAAACGGGTCGAAGTCATTGAAGTATTTTTCCTGGAGTAGCTTACTCGTAGTATTCCAAACTGTTTTTACACTTGCTTCTTTATATTCAATTCCGTCAGCTTTTCTCATATTTACCGCATAATCTTTCAATATACTAGCCAAATTATGAAAACTCGTTTCAGCATTCAGTTCGTATTCTCTGGTCGCACAAAACTCGTGAAATATTTTCCATACATATTTTTTTGATTTGATTGTATTTTTTGCTATATTATTAGATATAATATCATTAATTGAATCGTTAGATGCAATACCAAATCTTCGCGACATTTTTAAACCAGTTGTCAGCTTGACGTTTAATTAATTTTCAATAAAAAAAAAAACACCAAACTGAAAACACCACATGTAGGGTATTATCGCTGTAATCCAGAGGTGATTGGATGAAATTTGACACATGACTTATAATTAAGTAATTTGATTGGTTACTATATTTAGTAAAAGAATTATCAATTTCAGTCCAAACAAATTGATAACCTTCTCTGTCGTTATCTGGAATAATCGGATACTTTGCTATGAGAAAAATTGTTCACTGGACTCGTTCCGAATTCACTGTTGAACAAAAATAGATGGTAGTTAGGGAATTATGTATCTGTACAGTGAACTATGGCACGTACCAAGGGTATAGACTATTATTACGCAGGAATCAAGAAATAGCTTGATAAGCCAAGTCTGCATCCGCAAAACACAAACAAAGGCAAGCTTTTCTCTTTAAACTTGATTTTCAAGCTTAAGTTCTTAACAAAATGAACTCCCAATGGCAGTGTAGAACTGTTTAGGTAAAATACAACTCATTTCATAATATTTAAATAGAAATTTCTTTATTGCAAAATTTTCGTTGGAATCATTAACTTTAGTCATTCCTTAACTACATAGTTATAGATTTATCAATATTTTTTAAATTCAAATTGTAGTTATGATTAGTTGCTTTTGTACCGTTTAAGGAGAAAGTTTTGATCAAATGTTCACAATGGTGGTATGTTTGGAATTATGATAATCTGTTATGTTATAAGTTGGTAGAGAAAGTGCAAAATGAATCTAGTCGTCTTCACATCTAGCATGCAAAATTCTTATTTCATTTACTACCTCCTTAATGGGCTTTTATTTTGTAGTCCCCGAGAAACTTAATTTTTCATCAATATTCCAATCTCCATTCCTGAATTCTACTGCATTCAATTTTTTTTTTAATTCGCGTATAAAAGAGATTTCATTATAACATTGTTTACAGTGTCACAATGAAATCTCTTATCACTTTTTCAGTAATTTTTAGTGTCATAAAGTTGGTTATTGTATGTAATATGTATTTTTATTTGACTTTGACCTTAACTTAAAACAAATTATAAAATGGTCTAGCGTGGTTCTAGCTAGTAAATTAATATATTAAAATGGCCTTAAGGGTAAATTGGAACAAATTATATATTAAAAATTTTAATAAATAAAGTACGCTGTTTATTCATCGATTATTTGTTATTTTCTTATTTTATAGGATCAATACATAGGTATACATAACGTTCGAGTTTTGGGATAAATTACGAGATAATCATGTGAAGTTATACTACAGAAATGATTCTGTTCGTGATATAATATAAATAGGACGCAACAATATATGAAGAAGCTCTTTTTTAAACTAATAATCATCCTCTATTAACCATGAAATAACAAAATGGACACTATTGTTTACAATTTACACAATAGGTCGATCATAATATATGTTGTGTTGAGTAAAACCGGCTCTGATCTGACCAATCAAGAATCTACAGAACTACCAAATTAAATTCAAATCACTCCTAGTTTAAAAACATGGTTAATTTAATTTTGTTTTATTTAAAAACTTCAATAAATGCGAATTATAAAAAATATTGTGTAAAACTTGTGTTAAAATAACTTTTTGTAGCACTCGTGCTTTGCGCAACTCACCGCTTCGCGGATCGTTTCACTTGTCTTACAAATAACTATTTTCTACGACCATAAAGAAAAATGTACATTTCAAGTGAGTGTTCGATTAAGAAACCTACCACGTTGTAGTATAGATTTTCATTTCCCACGGGCTAGCTGTATCGAAATGTTTCATTTCCCACGACTTTCATGAGCTACTAGACTGTCATTATATTATAATATATGTTAGAGTCATGTTTATTAACGTCTGTCTAATAATTTGGCATTTCACATCAGGGTTTACAAAATTCGTTTGTAATAGTATATTATACACCAAGCGACTAAAGTGACCCATTTAATCCACCTAAGGGATTACTGTCACTTTAGTCGAGAGGTGTATACAATATTTTTTGCCATTCTGGTAATTCTACATACATTTAAAATCAAAATAAATACTACTTAGGATGGACTTTTACTTAACTTGGCTGGGCATCGAGGACGGACTTCTAAAATGCATCGCGGATGTACGGTTTTATTTGTACTTTAAACCCTTGGGATTTTAACTGTCACTTTATATAATAATCGAAAATAGGTAGCGATAGTGAGGATGATTTTATATTGACATGCTGATCCCGATATGTTAACTAGCCATTGGTTTAGAAGGACATCGCTCACTATCCTGGTAGATGCAGGAGGTGATATTACAGACACGATCGTTGATAACTTTTTCCGCAGGTGAATTATAACGATTTTTTCTGCATACATTATTTTTATTTTCGAGTTATGAAAATTTGACAATTTTGACCGTTATTTGTTTCACGACGTAGATAGGTACATATACAAAAAGAAAAAAGCATATGGTTCGTTCAGCGTTAAGAACCCGACTTAATAATTTCAGAGAACAAATTCTCTAAACCATGCAACAATGACGGCGTAAAGTTAATAATAAATATTGTTATGAAAAATATTATAGATTTGTTTATGACTCAGATGGTCCTAGAAAAAGAATAGTGTACAATTTGCATGAAATGACCCATTTCCAACTCGTAGGTATATGAAATTTTGTAGTACTCGTGGGAAATGTATGTCATTTCATGCTCATTGTACAATATACTATTTTGTTATTTTTACTTTTCCGCCCAACCTATCTAATATGCGAGAAAAGTATTGGTTTACCCCAAAAAAAGTTGGAATTTTGAAAATTTTTTTTGGGTTATTTTTACGTTTTCCATCAACAACAACACGAAAAAACGGCTTTTAGAAAAAAAATCTCAATATTGTACAACATACATAGTATTATGTAATTTTAGAATAAAATATCATTATAAACATATTTATGTCTGTCGTCTGTTACCTTCATTGCTCTTGATAGTAATTTCTTTTGTTATCGAAACTGTTGGAGTGACAGTGAAAATACTTATTAGTGTTACTATGTGGAGTGTTCATCACGATGCATTAAAACCAACCTTAAAAAACTTAAAATGTTGAAAGAAAAGTTTTGCATCATTAAATATATATATATATATATATATATATATATATATATATATATATATATATAAATTTGAGGGTTTTTTCTTGGAGCTTATGATTCATATTTTTTATGTGTATTTCTTGGGCATTTTTGGTTCTTATTTAATTAAAACAAGTGAGGTGTTCTTCATAGATATATATTAAAATAACGTTTCGGTCATTTTTTTGACCTTCATCAGATTATAAAGCTCTGCGAACCAAACCTCAGCGAGTGCTCCATTATGGTAATTAATTTTCTACACTCTTGTTTTTATTTAAAATTGTACTATAACGATACATTCAACACACATTACGTATACGTTCACAAGAGTACTATATATATATATATAGGGCCCCTTCATCTATAGCCGCCCCAAGCCCCCAACTATGTCAGTACGCCACTGTGCGCCAACATGTGTAACGTACTTAACTATTTTCTTCTCTTTCTTTGAGGGACGATTTTGGAGTTTGCGCATTTGTATCTGAGCACGTGAGTCGTGAATAAAAGGTTGTGTCAGGTAGCAGATATTTGGTATTATTATATTGTTTGGTTCATAATGTTCGCTAACGAAGGTTTGGCGGCAGCAGGACTCGAAAGGTGTATATAAAAGTGATGAGGAAGATTTATCCATTTTAGAGGATTTAGATGAAAATTATAGTGAAGCTAGTTTAGAAAAGAAAGAAAATATTCAACCGTTTTTTATTTGGAAATATTGAACCAAAAAAATTTGAGTTTGATGTTTCAAATTCAGATTGTAAGCAAAGCAATCTGTATAAAGTTTCAATGCCAATAGATATTTTTGAAACATTTTCAACTCCAGAAATCGTTGATTGACATACGACAATTAAAAAAATGACATCAAAACCGTCCTAGGATTGATAGATGGAACGTTAATAAAATAAAAAGATATTTTACAGTTCACTGTGGTTTTAATCCCATCAACTAAGAAAAATGTAAAAACAAAGATACAATTATTTTATCAATCTTGCTTTCTGGCGAGAAGTTATGATTCAAACAACACATTATAGATGCAACGACTCCACCAAGAAACTGCCACAATGCAAATGCAACTTAGTTGAGAACGGTCCGCAATGGGAGCAGAGCAGAGATTTGGACCATGCCGCACTTAACCCTTGATATTTTATGGTCTAAGCCCCAAAATCAAAGTAAGGTTAACATAATAAAATTAAAAAGATAAACTTCAAAATTATAGACGCTAGCGCATTATTATTTGTCACAACAGAAAAGGATAATGAATATCGATTGTTTGCAATAAGAAGAAAGACTGAGAAATAAGTACGTCTCTGCTATTCTGGCCAGACTTTTTGAACCATGTGCTTATCCATGTTAATATACCTATATGATCTAAGTGATATACACTAAACTCACATATCACTCGCGAATTTATAACGCTCTATCACAAATGAAATAACAATAATCACTAAGCTTACAACAAAACAATGTGTTACATCAAGTACTTTATTTTTAACAAGGTAAAATAACCAAATTATGACTTAAAGCATAAAACTGAAAAAAATTCAACAAATATAAAATGTTGGGTAAAAAACTGTGGGGTAAACTTAATTTTCTAGTCTGCACTGTGTTTTATCTGAACCAATATTTGTTATATGGCATTGCTGTATCAATTTTACAAAAACTCAATATTTTTATGTATTAGCGACATACTGTCTCCCGCTCTATACCTTTTGTAAATAAATGCTTTTATCTTTCTAATCATGAATCAGTATTCGCAATTTATAAGTAGTTTGTTTCAAGTGTGTTCTTAGGTAAATTTGTACCTATAGACTCAATAATACTGTTGATTTTATCTGGTTTAACAGACAGTTTGCAAATAGATCGTTATTTGGACTGCTAAAAGTATTTCTCTATAAGTTTAGAAGAAATGGAAAACAATTGACTCTGTTTCCAGAAATGAAAAAGCCGGTGCACTTTTGATAATATGCGCCGCTATAGAAGCTTTGTTATTTCATAAAATATAGATGTACGTAATTATTCGGATGGTTAAAAACTCGCCGGAAATGCTCTCAAACTTTATAATCACTACTGGGAAAATGGGACTCGAAGAGATGAAACAGTAACATTACAAGAACAAGAAATCTGGAATACAATATAACAGTCGACAACAACTTCCTAACACTGAAAGAATTCATATACTCTAGGCGCTCAAAAGATAAGAATATCACCACAACTCAAATAAAGGGATGAATATTAATGGCTGTGAGGAGCTATTATGAACGATGTACATGCTCTGAAAATAGACGTCTGAGAACAATAAAGTTTACAATACCTTTATAATCCTATATGTATTTAATTCTAAATCAACGAAAACAGTTATGATGCAAAAATAATAATCATAAACCATTTTTTTGTAGACAAATATAGTATGTGTATTTTCTTTATACAAGTAGTTGAAGATATAAAAAAATTTCAAAAAATACTCAAGTACTGATAAGCAGTTTGTGGTTTTAGTTGTTGAACATCTTCAACAAGTGTATGATAACAAATAAATTCGTCAGCTGTTGGATTACACAAACTTTTTAAATTGAAGAATAGGAATAGTACTAAATGATGTAACTTAAGAGAAAACATGAAAATATTTTTTACGTAACTATGAAAGTAGACCAGAACGCTATTTGTTAAGTATATAACTTCAAATATATCAAAATCCTGACGTTATGGTTAAATTCTGAGCCCGTATTTAGATTCTATACAAATATAGTATATTCTATATCAAGGGTGGAATAAACAAAAGTCTACACGAGTAGAAAGATTTGTTTCCCTAGTCGTAGACTGTATTTCTCTTGATTAGATTAGGAACTGGCAGTTTTTCTATATAACGTCTTCGTAAGGCATGTCGGCGTTATCATTATCATTTATTTCAAATTCTGTGTTATCTTCATTGCAAACTTTAAGGAATGTAACTGTCAGCACTCCATCTTCATCATCATATTCTGAGCAAATTGCGGCGTATCGGTATTTTTTCCCCTCATTATTAACTTAACTAGAACATAATCTCCACTGCCATAGCTCGCTTTAGACTTTTCTTGCGCAATGTGGCTCATACTTGCTAACAGCATATCATCTTCAGAATCCATGAAAATATCTGAAACTTGAAGCCGCTGTGTATTGGTTTGGTACGTTATAGTCCCCAAGTTATAATTATTACAATCATTATCACAGAAACAACTTAGTGACTTCAAGACAAGTTTATTAGGGTTATAAATATGGCCCGAGACTTGATGCACTAAGAGAGTTCCTTTAAACGGTTTCTGCTCTTACTCATGTTCCTTGATCATTTTGTTATCGTTTTCTATGTCAACGTCGATAACAGATCTCTATATTTAGACACCTTTTTCGAAGCACAGCTACAAAGTCGTACAAGTTTGTAATGTCACCTCTCTGAGCTATGAGTTGGTCTGCAGTACGTTTGTATGTAGCTCCGATTCCATCTGGTGACGCTTTCCCATGTCCCGCCTCATGGAAATTCCACGTGTATTTCATAGCCGGTGATAGAAATCCTCGATTCTGCAATACCAAAATATAAAACATTGTTTTATTTCGATATTGGGTTACAGGACCGTCACTCAAAAAATGCAGGTTTTCTACAGAGGATGGCAATCCTATAAGGACAGCTTGTAAATGTGCCCAAATGGTTCCAGCGTTGTGAAATAAATTTAACGACACAGTGCAATGAGATGTTACTTTATCCTTTGTGTAAAACACCACTGTATGAAAAGAAATTTGAGTCCTGGAGCCGCCAAAATGATACGACTGAATTTCTTGGTTGTATTTAGTTGTGTAGTTTTCCGAGGAGTCCATGTGAATTACTGCATCCTTTTCTGTAAGTGAGTCTTTCAAAGATTTAATAGTTTTATATTGATGTACGATGTTCTCTTCATGTTGGAATAATTTTCTTCTAATTGCATAACTAAATCACGAGGTTTTAAGTTGTACATTTCTTTCTTGTACTTTGTGACGTAGTGATCCTGTTTAATTTTAATGTCTTTAATCAGTTCCTTGCTATACTTCCATTGTTTGACTGCAATGTCCATAGTATTTCAAACTCCTTGTATGGTAAAATTTTCATCGAGCAGTCCTGGCACGTTCTCGCTAAGCATTTTTCCGAGTAACGATCACAGCAAATTGTTTCCAGTGCAGTTTGATATGTTGCAAAGTCAAGAACATTTGCATTTTTTAAGGCACCTAATTTCAAATTGATGTTTTCATGAGTAACACAGGTGTCACGGTCTGTAAGCTGGGGCACAACAACCCAAAATGGACGCAATTTGCAGAACGAATTATACCCAATTTTCATCAAACACGTATTGAGAAATTTTTGATGCAAGTTTTTCAAGGAATCCAGCAAATATGTTTTTTAATTTTTTTGCGAGTGATGCATTCTTTGTTTCCTGCCACACAACGACTATTATTGTCATCTTCATAAAACTTTGTATGATTTCTTCAACTCTCTTTCTCTTTCGCTTAGCTTCATATTTTGTACGATTAAATCCCATCTTTTTATATGTAATGTCTTTTTTCTTTAAATTTTCAATAAGTAAATCTTCTTCTTCAGCATACTATTTCTTTTACTTTTTCGCCCAAACTATCTAATATGTGAGAAAAGTATTGGTTTACCCCAAAATAAGTTGGAATTTTGAAATTTTTTTTTGAGTTATTTTTACGTTTTCCATCAACAACAACCCAAAAAAACGGTTTTTAGAAAAAAAAATCCTGCGTGTATGTTGTTGTCGTCGGCCACTTTTCGTTACATGTCTTGTTAGCACGATACAGCCTTCGGAGTGCAACAAGTCACCAATTTTATGATTGAATATTGTTAAGGACATGTCACAGATGAACCCTATTGATTTTCAGCTCACCAGAGCCAGCACAACGGGTGCTATGGTACTAGAAATACGACATTTTAGTTATTTTTTGAGAAATTTCAGTTTGTTAGCACGATACAGCCTCCGGAGTTCATCAAGTCACCAATTTTATGATTGAATATTATTCAGGACACTTCACAGATGAATCCTATTGATTTTCAGCTCACCAGAGCTAGTACAACAGGTGCTATAGTACTTTAAGTACGATATTTTTGTAATTTTTGGAAAAATTTGAGTTTGTTAGCACGATACACCCTCCGAAGTATATACAAGTGACAAATTTTATGATTGGATATTATTCAGAGCGTCTCAAAGATGAATCCTATTGGTATTCAGCTCACTAAAGCCAGTACACCGGGTTCTATGGTACTTGAAGTACCATAGTCGTTTGGTAGCAAGATAGAGCCTCCAGAGTGTATACAAGTGACCAATTTTATGATTGAATATTGTTCAAGGTGTCTCACAGATGTACTCTATCGATTTTCAGCTGATTAGAGCGAGTACAGCGGGTCCTATAAATCCAGATATATTCCATTTTTGGTTATTTTTGGATAAATTTCGGTTTGTTAGCACGATACATCCCCGAAGTGTATATAAGTGACAATTTTATGATAGAATATTATTCAGGGCTACAGATGCGGAAAAGTTAATTTTAATCTTTAAAACCGTTTATTTTTCCGTTGAATTATACTCCTCCTTCTAGCTTCAGCTTCTCTTTCATTATTTAATAAAGGAACCTTAGGAATAGTTTCATCTTCCGATGATGGCGGTGTATTTTGGTCTAAGTATTTATCTGTATTTGCACGAATCTTTTAATGTTTTCTATAATGAGATGAATAGGCTATCCAGTTTTTTCTTGCATTTCTGTGCTCACGAGGAGTCATGTCTTTAACACATTTCCGTGTCCTTTTTCCTTTATCTTTAGAAATTTTAGTCGTTCCATTTCTTTGTACTCTGCCTGCAAAACAGGGTCATTTTTAATTTTTTCCAATCGCCTCTTTGCCTGTTCAGACTTTTTTTTGCAATTTCCTCTTTAGACAATGTTTTTTTTATTTCTAGGCGCCATATTCTACAACAAATACATTGGTATTATGTTTAAAACCATGCATCACACAGTATGACCATCAGTCCCTAGATGTGGCGTCAGGCCCTGTCACTATTACGACTAGGGCTCGACGGTCTGGGGACTGACGAAACGAAACAAAATCATATGAATCCTATTATTTAAAGTCAACATCAAAATAACAAGGCAGACCAAACTCATATTTACAATAAGTAATTAACTATCTCTAAAACCACTTACCTAGGGCCTAAGAGATTAACTGGCACAGCACGTGCTTCCATAGCGAAGTCGCCGACCGCACTAATAACAAAATGACTGCCGCGAGTGCCGCGGCTTGGGTCGTGTTTGCAACTAACTTCACACCGATGCTATCGTATTGAGTGAGTTATGAAAAAGCCATATGCTTGGATGCCGCGTATTTTTGAATTTTGTAAATGACTAGGGCTTAATCGCTAACACTTTTTGACTTGAAATAATGTGATGAAAACGTTTTCTATAATTACCTTCTATTGCCAAAACTTTGGCAGATTGAATAGAATGGCCTTCATAAAACACGTGTTCAGCTAAAGCACACATCTGTCAGGATATAATCTACTGTCAGTTTTATGAGAGGTAATTCGATTGGTTAGAGATCTTTTGCTGTGACCAATATATTTCTTATTACAGATATTGCAAGGAATCTTATAAACTATATTAGTTAATTTGTTAGTAGGAATCTTGTCTTTGATCTTACTAAAAATTGAAATTATTGAACACATTGTTTATTCGTAATTTTTATATTATGTGGTTTAAGTACTCCGGAAATTCTAGATGTGACAGATTTTATATATGGTGAAGATATATAAGTTGGAGATGTATTATTAGTAGTTATAATGTCACTGTTTTCTTCGTTTCGTATTATGTCATTAGTAATGTCATTTATAATGTCAGAAGTATTATATAAAACATGTTTCAAAAGATATGAGTTATTATAGAAAAGTTTGTAAAGTATTTTTAGATTTTTATGGTGAAATATTGTAGCATCAATTAATACTCCAATTGAACCTCTTACTCTTTGGTTAACTGAAATATTGACAAAATCTTACGACTATAACAATGAATATTATGTTAAAGACTACTTTGAAATTAGTAAATCATTTAATATCTTACTACTACCATCAAATTACGTTCTTTTAAGTTTAGACGTAGTATCACTTTTTAGTAATGTTCATTTAAGTATATTGTAATGTTTTTTCTTATTTATTTAAAACGTAAACGGGTGGGATAAATTTTAAACACACGGTATGACTACTTACTAATTTATTTAAACACTAACTCACTAAACACTTAATTTATATATACTTAACTAATCACTTAAATTTAATTTATATGCACACAAACTTGATTATTTATATTAGCACTTTACTGTTGTATTTTTGTTTATTTCTCGAGATCACTTTATCAACTAAACTAAAAACTCTCTGGTCGTTTCCTTATTTATACTAATGCCTTCTTTACTAGAAAATTCCGGACTGCGGCTTACTCAAAAACAATTGATTTTCTGGCATTTTCTAGATAAGACTGGTCACAAAAACAAAGTTTAGATAATATAGTCGTAAACAATTATAAAAAAAACCAGCGTATCCGCCATGATTTTAACTTTTATACCTGGCTTAGACAGAGTCGGATTTAGGGACTATACCAGTGTGCTGTTTCGTAACAATATGTTTAACATCTCTTCAACATAAATGGAATGATATAAGTAAAAATTGTAAACTTGAAAAAGAAACATTTTTAGAATTAATTACATTTATATTTAATAATACATTTTTCTCTTATAACAACAAAAATTACCAACAAACCTTTGGAACACCTATTGGCTCTTCTCTATATCTCCTATATTAGTAGACTTTGTCATGAATTATATTTTAGACTATGTTATTTCTGTTTTAACCTTTAATTTGTTTTTCATCAAAAAATATGTAGATGATATAATATTATCTCTGGCGGTGAAATGAATAATATACTCTTTTACTTCAATAGCTTCGATCCTCATATACAATTTACAATGGAAATGGAAAATACAGAACAATCTTTACCTTTTCTTGATACCAAATTTATTAGAAATAATGATAATAGAATCTTAATTGACTGGTATAGAAAACCTATCAGTTCTGGGAGATATATAAATTACCATTCATATCATCGACGTAGTACAAAAATTAACTTGATTAAACAGATGAAAACCAGAGTCCTAAAAATTTCCAATCCAATATTTCACAATAAAAATCTAAAAATACTCTACAAACTTTTCTATAATAACTCATATCCTTCATATCTTTTGAAACATGTTTTATATAATACTTCTGACAATAGAAATAACATTACTAATGACATAATACGAAACGAAGAAAACAGTGACATTATAACTACTAATAATACATCTGCAACTATACGCTAACCAATCGAATCACCTTTCATAAAAGTGACAGTAGATTATATCCTTACAGATGTGCTTTAGCTGAACACGTGTTTTATGAAGGCCATTCTATGGATTATCAATCTGCCAAAGTTTTGGCAATAGAAGGTAATTATAGAAAACGTCTTTTTTTGGAAACAACGTATATTGCAGAACAAAATTATTATATACGAGTAAATAAAAAAACAGACTTAAATAACCTTAATGTTATCTATGCCTATCTTTTAGATTTTGAAAAAGAACACAACATTCATAACAATCTTCAATTTTATAAAAAATAAATCAAACTTATAGTAGTTGAAGATCAAATATTTTGTTTATTGTCATATTGTTTTTTCAGTTTTTCGTTGATTTATGTTTAAAAAGAATGTATTATAAAAATTTACAACTTCACCAAAATTCTCGATAGATTTTATGTAAGTATTTATCATTTTATCTAATTGTTAATAATGATAACATTGACCAATCAATTTTAGGCCATGAAAATGAATAAAAGTTATTCGAAAGCTCGGGAATAAATATCTGAAAGAGTTTACTCTGGTGTCCTATTGCCACATCCCCACCAAAATAATATACGTTACAAATAAATATGTATATATATATATATATATATATATATATATAAGGAGGATAGTCTTTGCATATATATATATATATATATATATATAAGGAGGATAGTCTTTGCCTACAGTTCTCTGATTTGACTGCTGGCAGCACTGTTTCTCTCTTGTTACATCCCAATTGGAGGGAAACTATATCATTTCCTTACCGGCGTTCAACATAGTAACGCATGAAGATGAATTTATTTATTTCATTTTATAAAATGTTGCGATATTTTCACTTGGTGTTGTAATGCGGTTGGTTGACCTTCCGTTAACTCAATTCCAGTAAAACATTTCACAATTTACAATCTGTAGTTTACTATTTTACAACTTGATGGAGTCTCACTTCGGAGGTAAGTACACACCTAGTTGTGAACTTCAATTCAAATTATTCTTTATTGACCACAGTATTTAACTGTTGTTTTTTCATTTTAGCCTCCCTGATGATGAGGACAATCATCCTCGAAAGCTTGGACATTTTCCGCTGAGAGTACACCTTCTCCATTTTCTTGCTGTAATTGCCCAATATTCTATAGTTTTATATATATATTGTAATACTTGTGTGTATAAGAGGAATTTTTAATATTATTGTAATACTATTTTGACTTATTAAATTTTAGTGTGGCTAGCTCATTAAAAGAAAAAGAAAAATTTTATGTATTTATTTATGCGGAGAGAATGAGATACTCTATCTACTTTTTGGGTTCCAGTTATTTTTACACTTTATCTCCAATATTTTATCTTTTATTCATTCAAACAATTTTTTATATTTTTTTTTATATCATTTGGTGCGCCTATGGTTAAAATTTCTCATAAGAATAGTCGATTCCAGATCTCACAGTAATAACAGATGTCAGTTCGTATCCGTTGAAATGATATTTAATAAAACAATGATTTCAATAATATTTAATATGAATTAGTTTGTATTGGTCAGAAAATATGTATTATAAATTTGAACAAAGGAACGAAGTGATGAAATGTCTTATGCTAATATAAAAGTTGAGAAGTCGAAATTTATAAACGTTAAATAGAAATGCGCAAGTACTAAATTGGAACAAAGAAACAAAGCGATGAATTATAAACGTTAAATAGCAATGCGTAAGTACTAATGTTTATGTAATTACTTTTATCAAATCTGTTTTATATCTTTAACATAAATGTTGGTACCAACAAAGACAAAAAAAACTAACCTGGTCCTCACAACCCCACTAATACTCCTTCTTGAAGTGCTGTCTTTTAAAACCACACCATACAGAATTGCCGGGACTCCAATAATTGTTATTTTATATATTTTTATATGTAGCTTCTTTATAGTATTCCTTGTTATATATTTTTATTTGCCGCTTCTACTGTTCATTCAGGACTCTTTTATACAATTTTTATAGTTTTTTATCTAAAATTTCTTATCATTTCTCCAATATGTCATACCTCCTTCATTTTCTTCATCAACAAACTTCCTTGTTTTTTGTTGCTATGCCCTAATCATATGTGTGCTGATTCTAATGCTTAAGTGTTAATTTTTTTAAATTGTGTTTGTGTCCTTTTAAAATGTTCTTTCTACCAAATTATTATTATTCCTTCACATAAACTATCCTCTATTCCTATTTTCTAATTCCTAAATAATAGCTTTATTTACTCAACAACAAAATTCATATATTTCCTGACACAATAAATATAAAGTTCTGTGATTTCTGCTTCTCTTTCGATTTGTTGCATTATTCATTTCCATAGACTTTTTTGACATCTATGTCACTGTGATATATAACCAAACAATTCTCTCCTATGTGACAGTTCCTAAACTTTTGACATTATATATTATAGAATTATCAACTTAATGTCACATTAAAACACTAGTCAGGTCATCTTGTACATTTACCAAGTATTTGTATATTTCTCAGTACTTCACGTTGATAATCATTTTAAATAAAAATTGTTAAAAATTGAAAGCAAGTATTTTTTATAATTCTATTAAGTTTGTAATAGCTGAACTGCACATAACCCAAAAATGAAAAGACACTATCATTCGGATACAAAATTAAGTAATTAAACGGTATCAAATCAATTTCTCCATCCAACATTATGATTGAAGTTGGTCTGATATATATCGATAAGCCAAATAATATTACGGACAGTATAAATTTTATTCTAAACGTAAATCCGAATATCAGCAGCCTTATTAGTTCCGTCACAACGTCAATGCATTCAAAAAAATAGATTCAAGGTGCTCATTTCAAACCAGTATAATTTTCCCCTAAAATTTTTGACTTATTTCAAAACTTGTGAAATAAGGAGAAAATTTTATATTTTTAGTTCTCTACATAATATTTGTAAATTTGATTTATATTGAAGATTCCCCTTATTTTATCATTATGTATTTCTTTTAATATATAACTGTTTACTCCTTGTTTATTATAAATTTCATATGGCCCTTCATAAGGTAACTGTAACTTTGCACACTTATTTTCTTTTCTATTAGCTACCCTTAAGGCTTTTACTATTACTAAATCACCTTTATCAAACGTTATTTGTTTTTTTCATTTTAGCCCTTTTACGTTTAAAATACTTTTCTGCAGATCTTTGTAAATTTTTATTTACCTTTTCAATAGTTGCTCCATAATTTTTTTCATTTAAAATCCAATGTCTTTCCGGCAACGTTTGTTTAAATACATAAATAGGTGTTTCTTCTGTTGTATTATTTGGACTATTATTCACAATATTTTGTATGTTTTGTAAGTTTTCTTCCCACGCCATATGATTGTTATGAACCATTATTCTTAAGAATTTTATTATATCTTTGATGTATCGTTCTGCCAAATTTGAATTAGGATGTCTTATACTTGTGTAAATGGGTTTAATATCATTTTTCATCATGAATTTTTTCATCCTATTATTGTTAAAATATGTTGCGTTGTCTAAAATACACGCTTTTGGTTTCCCATGATCCACTATATAACTTTGTAAATTTTGTATTACAATATTTGTATTTGTTTTCTTCGAAGCATATAAAGTTATAAATTTGGAAAAAACATCCACAATAACCATTATATGAGAATTCCCATTTTCTGATGTTACTAAATTAGATAAAAAATCAATAGCTGCTAATTCTAAAGGTTCTTTTGCGATGATAGACTTAGGCACATTTTCATTATGCCAATTCTTTTCTTTTGCCAGTTGACATAGTCTACAATTTCTTGTAATACTTTTAGCTATGGAATTGTCTTTCTTAGTTATATAATTTTCTCGATATATCTTCCATACTTTTTTTGACCCTATATGCGCATATTCTTCATGAATATGTGTCATAATTTCTTTGGCAAGTAATTCTGTTGTTAAGCATAATTCATCTGTTCCTACAATTTTATAAAATATATCATCCTTTTTATTTGCTCTTTGCTTTTGTTTATCAGATAAATTACATTGATCAGACATTAATTTTTCTTTTGAAAATATTCCCGTTATTTCCTTAAATAAGTTTACACCTATTTTTATATTTTTATGTAACTTAGATTCCTGTCCCTCCATTCTAGTAATGGCATCGACTACAACATTTAGATTACCTGGCACATGATGGATTTCAAAATCATACTCTTGAAGTAATAGAGCCCATCGATGGATTCTACTGTTACCAAACTTGTTCTTTAAAATCGAGGTAAGTGATAAATTATCCGTTTCTATTCGAAATTTATTCCCTAATAGATAAAATCTTAATTTGCTAATGCAATATATGATACTACCTAACTCTAATTCTCCAACGCTATAATTTTTTTCATGTTTTTTGGTTATCCGGGAAACAAAACATATTGGTACTTCTTTTCCTTCGTGTACTTGTAATAATGTACCAGCATATCTATTTTTAGAGGCGTCTGTCCTTAAAATAAATGGTAATTCATATCGAGGTTGATGTAATTCTATTTCATTGATAAATGCTGCCTTTATTTCTTGAAATGATGTTTCCCTCGTTTCATCCCAGTTCCACTTAACTCCTTTGTGCAATAATTCTATTAACGGTAATTCCTTTTCAGATAGATTTGGAATTAATTTTTTGAAATAGTTTATCATTCCCAAGAATCCTCTCAATGTCTTCAGATTATATGGTCTTGTATAATTCTTGATTATTTCTACTCTTTCTGGATCCATTGAGATTCCTGTATGACTAATTTTGAATCCTAAATAAGTGACCGGTTTTTGGAAAAACTGACATTTCTCTAAATTTATTTTCAGACCTGCCTTATCAAGAGCTTCCACTACTGTTTGAAGATGTTTTGAATGCTGATCATCATCTTCAGAAAATATTAATATGTCGTCCACATAATGAAGACAAAACATCTCATATCTGTTTAGTATTTCATGTAACGCTTTAACGAGTGCCGCACAAGCACTTTGTAGTCCAAATGGCACTACAGCAAAAGAATAAACAACCCCATCGATCATAAAACCTGTGTATTTTCTAGATTCTTTGTGTAACGGAATTAACCAGAAGCTATGTTTCAAGTCGATTTTAGTAAATATTTTAGCTTTAGTGATTCTACCCAGTATGGCATCCACAGTTAATGGTGCCTCATAATGTGGAATCGTATACGAATTTATTATTCTTGCATCTAAACATATGCGAAGATCTCCACTTCGTTTTTTAACGATAACTATTGGACTGATAAATTGAGTATTACTTTTTTCTATAATTCCATCATGTAACAATTTTTTAATTTCATTTTGTATATCAGTTTTGTATTTGTATGGGATAGGATAAGTTTTGCTTTTAAAACTTTCTATGTTTTTAACTTCAATCTTATGCACATAGTTACTTGCTACTCTAGTTTCTGGAGTGATTAATTTTTTATGTTTTAATAACAATGACATTACGTTCCCCCTATATTGCTCATGGCAGTTTATTATTTTATTATATTCATCCCTATTATTAATTTCAATTCCATCATTATATTCATTTATTATCTCATTATAATCATTAATTATATTAGTTTTATTCCCCCTACATAAATCATTATCACTCTGTCTACTGTAATTTTCATAATTTATATGCATATTTATTTGATATGTTTTTATCACGTTTGTGTTGTTTTCCCATAAATCAAAACTTATCCATTTCTCATTTAGTTTAAACTTTCTTTGTTCATAATCAATTATAGTTTTATTTTTACTCAATTCATCAGCTCCCAAGACAATGTCAACCTCCATATCTGGTACAATTAACAACTGTAAATCAATATTTTGTTCATTATTTAAATTTATTTCAAGATTAACAACTCTATTAACTTCACATAACTTTTTGTTATTTGCACCTATTAGATTGATTTTTGGTATTTTACTAATATTTACTGCGATATCTTCTAATAAATCTATAGTTTTCTGGTTAATTAATGATGCTTCTGAACCTGTATCTATTAAGATTTTTATTTTATGATTTTGAATATACGTGTTAAAAATTATTAATTCTACTTGATTTTCATTTGATACTTGTTCATTGAGTTTTATAAATTCCCGTGGGTGTTCATAGTTACATACTAATATATTCTTTGCTTTTGGACTGTGCTCAATTAAAAATTTTGTTCCGAAGTATCCTCTCTATGACCCATTACTGCTGTATCTTCTTGTATATTCTCTATTCTTTGTGCATGTGTCTCTTCACTTCTTTCCGTACGACTGCAATTAATATGTCTGTTATTCCTTTGTCCGTCTTGTTCTGAATTTCTTTTTTCTTGTCTAGGATATCTTTCCCTTTGCTGATTACCTTGGTTATAATCTCCATTATATCTATAATCATTGTTGTATGACCTATTCCGGTTATTATTATTGTAGCCATTTCTATTATAATCATTATTATTTCTGTAAGCTTCATTATTTCTTTGATTATTATCTATGTTTCTTTGAAAATTGTTTGTATCATTTCTATTCTGGAATTGATTCCTTCCATTATAATTATTATTATAACCACCCGATCTGTTACTATTATCATAAGGCCTTGTAACATTTCTGTCGATTCGTTGAAGATATTTACTGAACTGATCCATTGTATTAATACCCTGGATAGCTACGGTTTCAGCCATACCATTTCTGAAATGTCTAGATATGTACAATACTAAATCTTCTTCGCGCATAGGAGGTTCTAAGTGTTGTGCTGCATTGAACATTGCTAATGCATAATTATTCAAACTAGTTCCCCTATTGTGATCATATTTTCCAAAATACAATCGCTCTCGTGCCAATGTTTGTGCATGCTCGCCCCAGTAATAATTAATAAATTGACTTTCAAATTCCTCGAAGTTATTTATACCAAATTCTCTACTATTGAACCATAATAATGCATTTCCTCCTAAACTGTCTCTTATCACTTCTCTAAGATTGTCAATAGGATCGTTTATATTCACTTTATTCCGTAAACTTCTAATAAATATTTTTGGATGTATTCTCTTAATTTCCCCATCAAATTTCATGAAATTTTGGCTTCCACATCCACTCATAAAAATTCTGTCAACTTGACGATTTCCTATTTCTCTTCTCAGCTTTTCTTCAATCTGTTTTATTCTGTCTTCTGTCCTTGCTAACATTTCTTCTCTTAGTTGTTCTCCGATATATTCTCTTCCCAATCCCAATACATTCATTTTCTTACCATTGTCATCAATATTTTTCCTTAATCTCTCCATCGTGTCTTTGTTTTCTCTAACTACCTGTTCTACCTTGTTTTCTAGTTCTTGTTTGTTTTCTTTCATTCCATTCATTAATGTTAGTTCTACCATTTCTATTCCATTTTTTATTTCTTGTATTTTATCATGTGTTTCCTGGGACTCAATATTCACTCTCAATACTATTGTTTCTACTTCTTTATGTATGTCCCCTATTTTATCTTGAGTATGGTTGATTTGTCCTTCTAAATCTTGTCTGATTTCCATCGTTATTTTCTCCAATTCGTTCCTTATTTTTAACCCATTTTCAACAATCTCTTGCCTCAATTTGTTCTCTTGTTCTGTTATGTCTTTTCTGATTTGAATGGTATCATTCCTAATCTTACGAATTTCCTTTCCTTGCTCTTCCAATTTCTTGGTCATTTCCTCTTTCATATTTTGATTATCCCGTTTCAAATCTTCAAACTTGTTATTACTATCCTGTTTCAGGTCTTGCTTCATCTCTTCCATTCGTTGTCCCATATTTTGAATATGTGTTAATATTACTGTCCAATCCACTGGTCTTTCATGTAACTCTTCTTGATTTCCATCCCCTCTATCTGAATCAATTTGTTCTTCCTCGTTAGTGTTACTTGTGTACACATCCAGTGATCTTTCATGCTGTGTTTCAACCTTTTCTAACGATTCATCTGCATTATTATTGCCATGTTCCGTCAATTTTCTATTTCTCAAATCCATGATGTATGTCGTGATTTGATGATTAAAATATTCAGAAAAGACTCCTTACAATAATCACCCTATAATTGTGAATAACCCTATATTTATACCGCCCCACGTTGGGCGCCATTTTGTAATACTTGTGTGTATAAGAGGAATTTTTAATATTATTGTAATACTATTTTGACTTATTAAATTTTAGTGTGGCTAGCTCATTAAAAGAAAAAGAAAAATTTTATGTATTTATTTATGCGGAGAGAATGAGATACTCTATCTACTTTTTGGGTTCCAGTTATTTTTACACTTTATCTCCAATATTTTATCTTTTATTCATTCAAACAATTTTTTATATTTTTTTTTATATCATTTGGTGCGCCTATGGTTAAAATTTCTCATAAGAATAGTCGATTCCAGATCTCACAGTAATAACAGATGTCAGTTCGTATCCGTTGAAATGATATTTAATAAAACAATGATTTCAATAATATTTAATATGAATTAGTTTGTATTGGTCAGAAAATATGTATTATAAATTTGAACAAAGGAACGAAGTGATGAAATGTCTTATGCTAATATAAAAGTTGAGAAGTCGAAATTTATAAACGTTAAATAGAAATGCGCAAGTACTAAATTGGAACAAAGAAACAAAGCGATGAATTATAAACGTTAAATAGCAATGCGTAAGTACTAATGTTTATGTAATTACTTTTATATCTTTAACATAAATGTTGGTACCAACAAAGACAAAAAAAAACTAACCTGGTCCTCACAACCCCACTAATACTCCTTCTTGAAGTGCTGTCTTTTAAAACCACACCATACAGAATTGCCGGGACTCCAATAATTGTTATTTTATATATTTTTATATGTAGCTTCTTTATAGTATTCCTTGTTATATATTTTTATTTGCCGCTTCTACTGTTCATTCAGGACTCTTTTATACAATTTTTATAGTTTTTTATCTAAAATTTCTTATCATTTCTCCAATATGTCATACCTCCTTCATTTTCTTCATCAACAAACTTCCTTGTTTTTTGTTGCTATGCCCTAATCATATGTGTGCTGATTCTAATGCTTAAGTGTTAATTTTTTTAAATTGTGTTTGTGTCCTTTTAAAATGTTCTTTCTACCAAATTATTATTATTCCTTCACATAAACTATCCTCTATTCCTATTTTCTAATTCCTAAATAATAGCTTTATTTACTCAACAACAAAATTCATATATTTCCTGACACAATAAATATAAAGTTCTGTGATTTCTGCTTCTCTTTCGATTTGTTGCATTATTCATTTCCATAGACTTTTTTGACATCTATGTCACTGTGATATATAACCAAACAATTCTCTCCTATGTGACAGTTCCTAAACTTTTGACATTATATATTATAGAATTATCAACTTAATGTCACATTAAAACACTAGTCAGGTCATCTTGTACATTTACCAAGTATTTGTATATTTCTCAGTACTTCACGTTGATAATCATTTTAAATAAAAATTGTTAAAAATTGAAAGCAAGTATTTTTTATAATTCTATTAAGTTTGTAATAGCTGAACTGCACATAACCCAAAAATGAAAAGACACTATCATTCGGATACAAAATTAAGTAATTAAACGGTATCAAATCAATTTCTCCATCCAACATTATGATTGAAGTTGGTCTGATATATATCGATAAGCCAAATAATATTACGGACAGTATAAATTTTATTCTAAACGTAAATCCGAATATCAGCAGCCTTATTAGTTCCGTCACAACGTCAATGCATTCAAAAAAATAGATTCAAGGTGCTCATTTCAAACCAGTATAATATATATATATATATATGTATATATATATATATATATATATATATATATATATATATATATATATATATGCAAACAATCTAGTAGGGATGCGGTCAATATAGGGCTGATCAAAAGAAAACTATTTTTTGACTAGTTGAGCTTTCGGAAATTGTTTATTTTCTTCATCATAACATCTACAACGAACAAAATTTTTTTCAAATTAATAAAGCTGAACATATATTTGAAAAAAACACAATATATGTTCAGCTTTATTAATTTGAAAAAATGTTTGTCCATTGTAGATGTTCTGATAAAGGAAATAAACAATTTCCGAAAGCTCAACTAGTCAAAAAATAGTTTTCTTTTGATCAGCCCTATATTGACCGCATCCCTACTAGATTGTTTGCAGTTTTGTGTTCAACGGTCACTACCCTAAACAGGATTATTGGGGAAGCGGCAAATATAACTCTTCTTACTTTTAGTCCAAGCTTTCGGAATTTATTTTTTCCATTTTCAAGGATAGCGTATACGAGGATGATATATTATAAAAGTTCACATGGTCAATTATATAATCTTTTGATATTTTATTTACACCCAAATGGTCGTGCAAAATGTTATGTATGCGGGTCATATGACGATCTTCAATTAGTTTTCGCACAGCATCGATATTTTCTCGCACAACGACCGATTTTAGATGACCCTAACTTCGACCGTAAGCGAACTAAGGTCGCGTTTGAATCAAGTGTCAAACTTTAAGATGGCAATGACATATTTCACCTGGCAACATCAGTGTTGCCAATTGTCAGTATAGAAATAGTGACCATCGTATTCCGACTAGTGATGGCAAATCGTACGTATTCTTTTTCCATCGTCAAACCTTTCAAAACGTATTATTATCCGATGTGCTTCGTAGAAATTAATGTAATAATACCCGTGCCAAATGATACATGTTATTTCAGTTTGAAATCCATGTATTTCTAGACTATTCTTACCAAATGTCTGTTCGTTTACAGTACATGGAAGGATTGCGATGTGTTGAGTATTCTACTTCTTAAAGGGATTAATCGGAAGTTTCGTTTGTTCTGCTATTGTTTTTGTCACCATACTTCAATTCCCCTGGTATCGAAATATACGAGTAACTTGAGTCGGTGACATTTGATAAAAATCAAATTGATAATCAAGGTCAACAAAGTCGATACTTAATGCATACGTAATAATTATTTATATAATAGTAATAATAATATGACGTACTTGACGTAAATTTGGCAACGCTGTTCGTAATCTAATAATGCAAGCGCCAGGTGCACAGCTGTTATATGCAGCAAGGCAGGTGTGCCTTTCAAAACACGGGTCCCATATTATATGTACCATGAAAGATGCACATCTTTCCTTTCAAATTTGAAATTTTTTATACCACTTCTCTGGTATTGGAGCCGTCAGGACAGCAGATGTTATGTTATCTTTTCACTTTTAAGATTTCGTCTGCTTCGTGACGCAATTTTAATTGTACCAATTATATAAAGAAATAATCGAGAACAACGGTTTCCTTAGTTGCGAAGTCAGTATGTATATTGTTTGAAACATATCCAATTATTCCACGTAGAATGAACATTTGCAAATAAGATAATTTAACACTCTCAAGGTTGTATTGTGATGTTAGCCGTACTCTAGTTAAAAACCAGCAGTAATAATTCGAAAAATGCTATTCCAGCTGCTAGGAACAGGAAATATCAGTATACATCTGTTTTATTTTTACGAAAATATTTCAAAACTCATGCAATGGCCATCTTAGTCTCACCTAGCCTTTCTCCCAATCAACTTATTTGGGATGAACGCAATAATAGGGCGAAAAATCGATCATTTACGAGCTCCCAATATTTGTGGAAATTATTAGAGAGCAAATAGATAAGTTAGATGTAGAGAATTTGAAGAAATTAATAGATTACCTAGAGAGAAGATTATAAGAGGAAAAGGTGGACATTCAATGTTATTTTCGCATTGCATGTAATATTTTTATGGTTATTACGTAAATTTTTGTTCAATTCTTATTTTCATATAAATAAAAAAATTAAGATGGCTCTGTTTTTGTTTATAATTCGATTTTACTTTCATACTTTTGGGTGGTAGTGTAATTAATTGGATTTTTTTAGAAAGTATATCAACTAACTTTTTTTCCGTTCAGTTATAAATCACATAAATATCGTTAGTTATATTGTATTTATTTTGGTAGAATATTTGAAACTTTTTTTTTGTTTCAGGTAAGAAATCACAAAATGGATAAATAATAAAGTAAATAGTCTGCTATATTTTGGAATGCGTGGTAAGTTAATGAAAAATAATATATTCAAGTTTCGTACTGTCCAAAATAATTAAAATTACTTATTGAAGTGTAATAAATATTCGACTATGTCAAATTATACGTTTTCTAAAGGACTATAACTTCTTTGGGCTTTCAGAAAATAAAATAATTTTCATGATGACAATTTATGTGAAATGGTTTTATAAATGACTTATTTGAACGTGGCCATTCGTTGAATTATAATGTTAACCCTGAAGTAGTCGCGTTATGTCTGACAGACTCCGCGTTCCGGAATTTGGTCGGCTATTTACGCATTTTGCCGCCGAGAGCTTGGTGCGTCCACATAGCTTCTTGAATTACGGCGTAGTTGAATAAATTAGGTGTTAGTGGGCGGTTGTGCAAGTCGTTTTCTGTCAAATGTGATCTGGAGTCTCCTAGACTCCGCGCGACCAGTTGTGTTGTATTTTTTTTCTATGATAATTTAATCATTTTGATATTTATTGCGACCAGACTTTGAAATAAGTTATTTATAGACAAAAATGGACTATGAAAAAGAGCAGCAAAGATTGTTGCGCCTATGGGAGGAAGTTGACTCTGACGAGGCGCCAATTGATGATGAATTAGATGTAGAAGATGATGTCGTGGAATGTAGATCTGATAACAGCGATACCGTCCAAGAAGATAGCTCTTATTCCGATGACAATGATCTCACTACACCACCAGCAAAAATGCCAAGAGTTGCCTTTTATCTCGGCAAAGACAATAAAACAAAATTGGAAAAACGGATTCCGAATCAGGCAGTGAGAACTCGATCCTGGAACATGATAAGCCAACTTCCTGGTACAAAAGGTGAAGCAAAAAGTCGGATCGAGTGCTGGAATCTTTTTGTGAATGACGAAATTATCGATATTATTGTAGAACTTACAAATATCTACATAGCAATGAAAATGCAGAACTACAAAAGAGATCGAGACTGCAAAGAAACAGATAAAACTGAAATCAAAGCCCTGATTGATTTGCTTTATTTGTCAGGGTTGCTAAAAAGTTCCAAGTTAAGTGTTGATGAAATATGGGACAGAAAGGGAACCAGAGTGGACCTATTCTGGCTCACAATGAGTAAACAACGGTTTCTTTTCCTTTTGAGGTCTTTTCGTTTTGACGACCCGGCTACGAGGGAAGAGAGGAAAAAAATAGATTAACTGGCGCCAGTCCGAGAAGCTTTCGATATGTTTGTGAGTAACTGTCAAAAGCATTATTCCATTAACACAAAATGCAACTACAGATGAAATGCTACTAGGTTTCCGTGGCAGATGCGGCTTTTGACAGTACATACCTTCAAAACCAAACAAATATGGTCTGAAACTTTTTTCGTTGGTCGATTCGAAGATGTTTTACACGTTGAATCTAGAAGTATATGTTGGACAACAGCCTGAAGAAACAATGACGCTATGAGTATTGTTGAACGTCTTGTATCGCCTATTTCCAAAACGTCAAGAAATCTTACCATAGATAATTGGTTTACCTCGATGCCCTTGGTCGAAAAATTGCTAAGCGATCATAAACTTACACTGGTCGGAACGATTCGGAAGAATAAGAAGAAAATACCTAAGGAATTTACTGTAGTGAAACATCGTCCAATAAACTCAAGCATGTTCGGATTTGAAGAGCGTATGACAATTGTGTCTTACGTTCCGAAAAAAGGAAAGAATGTTCTTATGATTTCCAGTTTACACAACAGTGACTTAATTGACCCTGACACTGGTGATAAAAATAAACCCGAAATGATAACGTTTTACAATGGCTCAAAAGGGGGTGTGGAATCTGTAGACCAGCTTTGTTCACTATATGATGTAGCACGAGTTAGCAGGCGCTGGCCCATGGTGATTTTCTTCTCTGTATTGAATCTCGCTGGAGTGAACAGTCAAGTTATTCATGTCTCCAATCATCCCGATCCAAGAGACGATTTGAAACGGAGAGTGTACCTGAAACAAATAGCATTGTCGTTGATTAAACCACATTTGCAGAGACGTTCTTATCAGAAGAATGTACCAGAAACCGTCCATCAAAGAAGACAAGATATAGCGGAAACCTCTACTGCATCTGGATCTAATGTAGAACAAATACCAGAAGGCACCAGAAAATACTGCGTCGGATGCAAAAACAAAAACAAGTCTCGGTTTTATTGCCAGAAATGTAAATCCTTCATTTGTCTAACACATGCAAAGATGTTGTGCTTTTCTTTTGCAGAAGCGTGAGTCTTGGAACAGATTTTTCCTCTTAAAGTAATTCGAGTTTTGTTTGATTTCAGTTAGTTGCTTTAGTTTTTGTTAGGTCGTAGACTCATTCGCTAGGAGTTATTTGTATATATACGAAAAGTTTTATTTTTATTTTGTTCATTATACTTGAATAAAGTTTTGTTTATGTGTCCTGGTGTTTTTTTCAATTAATAATAAAAAAAAATAGAATAATAATTTAAAAGAGGACCTTTTCGGATACGGAGTCTGATAGACTCCGCGCCACTAGTGTTGTTAGATTATCCGGCGCGACTACTTCAGGGTTAAGCATATATAAATGTTAAGTGTTCACCAGTTTTTTTTTCTATTCCGTGAAGATCGCGATGGAAAAATGGATTTCGATAAAATTTCATATGTATTTTCCATGTATAATCGAAAAAATGTGGATATTCATTATCCATGTTTGGCTATAAGTCATAGCAAACTCGTTTTTCATGTTTTATTAAAATTTTCTCATCATTAAAATCGTATTTTAATAACAAACTTATACAACTTCTGAACTAATCTTGATTTCTACAAGTTTCCATAACAATTTAATTACTTATATCAATAATAAATTACAACCTTGTGTTTTTATTATTTAATACTTTCCTTGGATACACCTCAAGGTCGCCCGCCATACAGAATCATGCTAGAGCACACATGTTTTTTATATAATAAAAAACTTATTTATTTTTTATATCTCATTGTTGTCATTTCGGGGTTTCACTACCTGCTATTTCAAACATCCTGTTTATTTCAAAATACCACTTGCCTAAAACAAGTATGAAACGCATGGTTATATATTCTTGATTAATAAACTGAAAGCATGTCCTTTTAATTGATTACCCTACAAACTTTCTGTCAGTCTAATTATAGGCAAGTGTGGCAAGGTTTTCTACTTTATTACAGATAATACAAACAATGTTCACAATTAACATTATTTCAGTATACATATTGTTTTAACTAGATAAAATCGGTGTAAAATGTACATAGGTACAAGTTTTTTGATTACTCCTGTATTCGTTTGACTCACTCTAGAAATTGAAGTGCACAGTCCATTCAGAATACCGTCAACTTGATTCTATCAAATAATAGAAAGTGTACATAAAATACTTCAAGCATACAAACTAACACAATGCAATTTTTAGCAAGACAACAGTAACGTATGGGACATTTTTGAGAAAAAATAAACAGGACCAATCACAAAGACAACGAATTTTATTCAAACTTAAATTATTATTAATAGGTCATTTTACACATGGAAATTAATTTCTAAAACTGATAGCTGACCATGCTCTTTAGTGACACGCAGTTTGGTTTACGACCGACTGGTATCTATGCTAGCGAAACCTGGACTACGTCCAAAGACAACGAACGGAAATTGAGAGTTTTTGAAAGAAAAGTACTATGGAAGATTTTTGGGCCACTGCGAAGCCCGTAACACAACAGTACCCAGTAAGAACCAATCAAGAAATATCATAGTTATACAAAGATCCAGATATTGTGAAGGAGATAAAGGCAAGGAGGCTGCAGTGGGCGGGCATGTGCAAAGACAGCCTGACACACGGATGCTAAAATTGGCTTGGAAAAAAGCTCCAATAGGAGGAATGCCTTTGGGGCGCCCCCGAATGAGGTGGCGTGACAATATCAAAGCGGACATAAGAATTATTGGGATAGAATACGACCCAGCATTGATTGAAGATCGGCAACAAAAAAGATGAATAGTATAATCGGCCAAGACCCACCCCGGGTTGTAGAGCTATGGAGAAAGTAAGTTCGGTTAACATCTTCCTTTGGACAATGTTTCCAATTTTTTATAAAAATTCTTGTTTGCAGCTGATGATCATCTTGGACCTATCAACCGTGACCATCCATAAAATTTTCAAAACAATCCAATAATCTTCTGATAGTCGAGCTTTAGACACATTTAGGAAGTTATTTCCTTTTGGTACTTAAAAAACGACATAATGCTCCAATGAGTCCCGAATCCATTTGACGTACTACGTGATATTATTGCATCGTTCTTATGACGAGAATTAATAAAATCAAGCCTTTTCTCTAGTTCAGCATCACACCTCCTCTCCGAAATCGCACACCAGCCTTAAACTTTGTCAACAATGTTTGCTTTGATTTTTTTTATATCGTTTGTACAGTTTTCAGTATCGGAGGTATAAAATCTTTCGTTACCTTTCATTTCTGAATGTTACAGAGTAAAATATGTCTAGTTAGATATAATATGATCACACAGGTACTCACAAAATGCCTTCGGCTCAAACCTCTGCAAAATCTAATGATATTTCAAGCCTTGTTTTGGTGTATTTTTCAACCATTTTCTAAAAATTTGTTTTTAACAGTCTTGTACAAGACTTCAAAACAACTTCAACATTCGTCTAGATAATCCAATTCTCCTAATCGCGTTTTGACTCAAAACATGAATTCTGGCAGATTTCCACAAATTAATGCCTGATAAATTTTTGCCCGACGAACGTTTTGATCTGTAAATTAAAAAGTTTACAAGTTCGCTCTTTGGCAACCAATTAGGCTCTTTTTGCGAATTTCAAGTTTGTATTTCATTACGCCGTTATTGAATAAATCTAGTCCAAAGTAAGAAAGAAAAATTTATGTCTCACACGTTAAAGTTAAATAGCATATTTTTCGCCCCTTATTGTTTAATTTTTGTTTTGTATCTCCAATTCCTCCAATGACATTCGAACAAGGTGTAAGTCAACGCGATAATTGGAAATAGAATAGTATATTACTATCTTTTCAAATGCGATTTGACAATTTCAACAAGTTTCATCCCCTCCTCATTCGATGCTAGATTTGAGAACTAAAATATTTCAGTACAGGTGAATAAGTAGAACGAGGAAATCGTTCACAATTTTTTTATGTTATGTATACTTGAAAATATGTTAAAACTATAGGGAATGTTTTTGTTGTTTCAATTGTTCAACGGAAAATACTTCTTGATGAGTTTCCATATGGTTGTTTTTAGATATTGCTAGAAACTAGCATCAAAGTTCTAGATAATTATTTTCTGAGCCTAGGACGAAATTTTTTTACATTTTAAACAACATACAAACACATGCACAATTGATTTCAAATTTAAAAAATCCCTCATGTTTTAAAAATGAAAAGGCAACCATGGAAAGTAACGTTGGCTCATCACGTCAGTTTGGGATGTTTGAGCTTAATGTATAAAAAAAATAGTGTTTTTGGCTACTTTTAAGGATATGTACACAAGGTACATGATTTTTTGGGGATTTTTCTTCAGTCACATCTTTTCGTACTATTCTTTCACTTCACTCTATGAGTCGCAGAGTTCAATTACGATTTTTATTTTCCATATTACGCTGAAGTTACGAGATATGTCTGAACCATAATCATTAATCTCTTTTTTTACTGGGTAAATCCTTTTGAAAAGTGTATACAGTGGTTTTTGAGATGGTGGAGTATCAATATAAAATTGGAAAACTGAAATTTGAACTCCTAATATGAAAAATAAGCATAAACTCCAAGGCAACGTTAGTCAAATATCCTAGCTACTTACATGCCAAGATCGCAAAACCCACCCGGCTTACTAAGGCTAGATTAATCAAAGATCGAGCGACCTACCTAAGGTTGCAACGAAATCTCTAAATCACTAAAATTCAAACAATATCTCGATGAAAAAAGGTTTTCTTAATTTTGTAAAAGGGTTTTGAAGGATAATAAATTTTATATGGTATACTAATTCCAGATAAATTTATTCACGATGTAACAAAACCTCTAACATAATGAAAAATTGTGTTATTTTACTTTTTGGTTAGATTTAGGTACTCAACAACTTAACGCGATGGAACAATTTTGCGCAGAAAATTCTTTTAAATATAATAGTAATAATCGCATGAAAGGACGTTTTCTGAAAAATATTTGTTACTAAGTTTCTTTCTATTCTAGAAATTAGCATATCGATCCTCTAGGTAAAGCACATTCCTGAACTAGATGTTTGTCATCCTCGTCGGAAGTGATTCGACCAACAAGTTCCATAGTCGTTTAGGAATCCTTCGCTTTTCCTACTAAGCTCACATAAACTATTCCACCAAGTTAAGGAATTCCACAAATTTTGATATTGTTTTCAAATTTTTTTTGTCGTCCAGTTTTCGCGTATGTGTAATTACTCTCATATAAATGCTTTGTACATTTTGTTAATAATGTTTCGGAATACTACACGTTGAGTTTGAAAAAGGTCTAACATTCAGACCTAAACGTCACAATTGCTGTACCAGTTTTATTAAAATGACTTTTTAATCAGTTCAATACTGTTTTTATTTGACTAAAACCCAAGACATATTCTTGAAAAACATATATATATATATATATATATATATAAAAATCTCTCAATATCTTAGGGATTCCGTCGTAAGTAGGGCTGAATGAAACTCTTATTTACTACCCAACGTTTCGAAAAATTTTCTTTTCTTTTTCAAGGCTGAAATATGGGCATGTTGGTACATTTCATTAAGTAACAATTTTTTTTTATACTTACGTGTAAAGTGAGTTAATAATTATTAAAATAGTTCATACTCGGAACAAAAAAAATATATTTTATGTATAGATAATTTTTAAGTACTAATTCAAAGGGATCTTTTCGATTTGAAGGAACATTATATGTTTGTCAGAGTGTCACAGTTTGAGTGACAGTTTTTTGGTTGAGACATAACCCAGTTGATGTGTTCAACTTTATGACTTAAGAGACAGTCTTCATTATTAGTAGCATGACTTGTCATTTAATCATGATCCTATGAACAAAGGAAGTCCTATATATCATATATTCTCCCTTGTCAACGAGCGAAAGTTGTAAGGTATATTACTCTCACTAATTACCCCACTCAATCTCACGATAACAAGAGTGAATGTAGTATATACACAACAACTCCGTTATAACTCATTAGTTATATAGATGTTTATATTTATAAGTTAGAAATATCTACAATTTGATTGTTCTTATGTTGTTGGTTAAATGAAAGAAGATACGCATAAGTGTGATTAACATGGTTGCTTTCTCTCTTTTTATTCAGTGACTTTTCATCTAAGGCAGTCTCAAACATTTCTAGGCAGGATCTTTTGTGATAGTGGGATTCCGAATGTATAACCATGATGTTATTAAAATTTGGAGAATAGGTTTGATACCATAGGCGTCTCAACATAAATTTAGACAAGGTATATTTTTTTTTATTTTAAATAAAAGACCAAAACAAATAATTCTTTATGAAAATATATAAAACAAAATAATAAATTACATAAAAATCTTTAGCCCTGAACTCAAGAGATTAAGGAGTACTCATGCTCTACTTGATATAATTACCCTAATCATAAAAAACAAAATATTTATTAATTGACTAATATATTATAATATATATGTATATATATATATATATATATATATATATATATATATATATATATATATATATATATATATATATAACAAAGAAGATATAGGAATATCGCGTGATATGTTAACAACAACAACAAAGAGATTCATGGGTAATTCACGCAAAATAAGGGCTACTGAAACAGAGTGGTAACCGCGGATATGCATGTTTCTGGCTCATTTGCCTCTTCAGCACGGTATAACCAAATAAGGATGTGAAATTTGGGAGCAAAGATGTTAATCGAAACATGGGAAAACACAAAACAACGGATTTTAGCAAGGAAACCAAACGCTCATTTGTGCTTTCAATTGGAAGATCCCGAGTTTCCAGGACAATTTCACATCCTTATTTGGTTATACCGTGCTGAAGAGGCAAATAAGTCTGAAACATGCATGTCCGCGGTTACCACTCTGTTTCAGTAGCCCTTATTTTGCGTGAATTACCCCTGAATCTCTTTGTTGTTATATATATATATATACAGGGTGTCCCGGGACTAATGGGAAAAAAGTCAGGAGCGTATAATCTGAGCCAAAATAACGTTATTACTTCATATAAACTTTTTCTATGCAGGCCCTCGTTTTCGAGTTATAGGCCTCCAAAGTTTTAATTTTGAATTGGGTCTTAATTTTTATTTTTTGTACTTGTTATTTGATTTTTATAAAATTTACGGCAAAGCTATAATGTACGTCTACGTTTATTTTGGAAAGTTAAACAGATTTACAGTTGTGTCTTGAAGCCAGGGACGGACTACCCGCAATGGTTAGTGATCCAAAACTTTTGCAGGGATGGCACACCCTGTACGAAATTATCGAAATTAACTTCCACACACATTTCGCTAACGAAAAGGTACTCTTATTGGAATTCGATAAAATAAGCCGTTTGGCTAATATTTACGGTTTTATTAATGCACTAACTACCAATTTACCTAACTAACTTATTAATACGATGTCCAAGATTTACCTACAGTACTACAAAAAAATAATTTGATGATAGCAGATGATAAAAACGTTAAGAACTTATTTAATGGGAATTAAATAGGTACGGTAACAACGTAATTAGTTGCTTTTAATCAAAATTACGAACACAACATTATTAAACCATTAAGATAACCTCAAAAAACACAAGTTATAAAACATTTGTCAAAAACTAATTCCTAAACAACAACAAAAAAAACGTTATTCTAATAAATGTTCAATATGAGCTCCTCCCACTTCCACGCACATTCTAAGTCTACGAAGGTTGTTTCTTTGCACTTAAAAGAGCAATCCCATATTACTTCTAATAACATTGCAGTGTAACATAATTATGTCTATTAAATCTTGCCTTATTTACACAGGTGTTGCGTATACCTTACTTTTGAGATAACCCCAGAGAAAGAAATGCATAGCATTAACGTCTCCTGATCGCGGTGGCCATTGAAAAGGGCCTCCACGACCAATCCATTTATTAGGAAGCCTGGTGTTTAAATGCTGTCGTACATCTAAACTGAAATGAGGAGTGGCCCCATCATGCAAGAACCATAAATTCCTACGAGTTGTAGAGGCACATCATCAAACAGGTTCCATAACCCATTTTGCAAAAACTCCAAATATCTCTGACCGGTCAAAGTACCGTCAATAAAGTATGGCCCTATCAAATGATTGCCAACTATTTCTGCCCAAACATTAACCATGAATCTATGCGGGTTCCTAGTTTGGATAATGCCATGTGGATTCACATAATCCCATAAATGCATATTATGAGAAATAATGACTCCATCTCTGGTGAAACCAGATTCGTCCGTAAAGAGAACGTTACTAATAAATGTATTGTCTCCTTGTTATTGTCGCAGAAACCACTGGCTATACTCAAGTCGTGCAGGATAGTCAGCCACTGTCATACTGTGTACTTTTTTCATGTGAAAAACTGTTCTTTTAGGACGCGATGAACAACTGGTTTCGAGACGTTATGTTCTCTTGATAATTTTCGTAAACTCGTTGATGGTTCATTATCAACTGCATTTAACAAGTCTTGTTCAACTGCCACTGTATGTACGCTTTGTACTGGACCTTTTCCACTTTTTTGGCAAAAAACTTCCTGAAATTTAAAATTTAGTTTTGTATACATAGAAAATCACATTTTCTTATTCATACCTGTTTCTCGTAAGCTGAGATCAATACGCTCAAACATTCGTGTGTCTGGCGATGCTCTGTTTGCAAAATGCTCTGCATAAAGCCTTCTGGCCTCTAAACGGTTTCGAGAAGCCAGTCCATATATTAAATGCATATCAGCGCACTCAATAAAAGTGAATTCTGCCACTGTAACTGTTAAATTAAGGACTTATGAATTATTGACAAGTAATGACGACGAACTATTCTACACAACGTTTGACAACTAATCCTATGGTTACATGATAAACGGTAAAAACACTTTTAAAAAGTTTTTACCAACTTTCGCATTAATAAGTCGTTAATGTTCTTTATCTTCTGCTATCGTTAAATTATTTTGTTGTAGTAAAGGTGTAAATCTTGGACATCATATTAATAAGTTAGTTAGGTAAATTGGTACGTAGTGCATTAATAAAACTGTAAATATTAGCCAAACGGCTTATTTTATCGAAATCCAACAAGAGTACCTTTTCGTTAGCTTAATGTGTGGGGAAGTCAATTTCGATAATTTCATACAGGGTGTGCCTACCCTGCAACATTTTTGGATCACTAACCATTGCGGGTAGTCCGTCTCTGGCTTCAAGGGACTACAGTAAATCTATTCACCTCTCCAAAATAAACATACGCGTACATTATAGTTTTGCCGTAAATTTTATGAAGATCAAATAACTAGTACAAAAAATAAAAATTGAAACCAAATTCA
Source organism: Galeruca laticollis (assembly GCA_963921935.1). Classification (NCBI taxonomy): domain Eukaryota; kingdom Metazoa; phylum Arthropoda; class Insecta; order Coleoptera; family Chrysomelidae; genus Galeruca; species Galeruca laticollis. Next base: position 178,504,041 of record OY998180.1, read on the forward strand.
AAATTAAAACTTTGGAGGCCTATAACTCGAAAACGAGGGCCTGCATAGAAAAAGTTTATATGAAGTACTAACATTATTTTGGCTCAGATTATACGCTCCTGACTTTTTCCCATTAGTCCCGGGACACCCTGTATATATACTCAGGTGCAAAAATTCGATCCATCGTATATTTTCCATTTATTGTGACTTTTAAAACTTGGTACTTATTATATGACATATATAAATATAGAGAGACTCTCGTATAATTGAAATTATTAATTTATATACATTATTTTCTTTTTTCTTATGACATTTTTTATAAACAATACAAATTTTAGGTTTTTGTCAGAAATTTACGTCTGATAGAGCAGCAAGAAATTCATTTGTTATTTTAGTGACCCATACAAACCAACCGAATTAGTATTTAAACTTATTATTTTGTTAATTTAATTGAAATCAAATGGCTTTAACACCGACGGATGCTGCAAGGGCAGAGGCTTTAGTTCAAGATGGTCGTAGCCAATATTATGCGGCTGAGGTAGTAGGTGTTAGTCGTTGTGCAGTTCAAAGAGCAATTCAGCGGTTTAATGAAACTGGAAATTACACGAGGAGACCAGAATCAGGCCGTAGAAGGGCAACATCCGCACGCGATGATAGATTTTTGGTTTCTTCGTGTTTGAGAAATAGACATTTAACGTCAGTTGAGCTGGAAAATCGTCTGAGCGAAGTAAGAAACGTCGATGTAAGCAGGTGGACAGTTTGTCGACGACTCACTGAAGCTAATTTATATTCCAGAAGGCCAGCTCTATGTCCACTGCTATCCATGGAACAACGCAGAGCTCGGCTTGCTTTTGCAAGGGAACACGAGGACTGGAATGACGCCGATTGGAGTAATGTATTGTTCTCGGATGAGTCCAGGTTTTGTTTAAGGACACCAGACGGTAGAGAAAGAATCTACAGATGACAAGGAGAGCGATTCGCACAATGTAATATTGCGGAAAGAATAAGTTACCGAGGAGGCTCAGTTATGGTTTGGGCTGGTATAAGTTCCGAGGCCCGTACTGACTTGGTTCTTGTAGATGGAGGTTCTATGACAGGAGCAAGGTATATAACAACAATTTTGGATGAGCATGTGGTACCTTTTGCTCCATTTGTATGGCCTAATTTTATTTTCATGGACGATAACGCGCGGCCACATCGTGCAAGAATCGTTAATGAATATTTACATGAAATCGGGATTGTCCGTATGAATTGGCCAGATCTCAATCCTATAGAACATCTATGGGACACCCGATCACGGGTACCTCGTGCTAACAACTTGGCTGAACTTAGTGTGGTGCTTCAGGCAATATGGGACGAATTGGACCAACTCGATGTCCAACATTTAATTAGCTTTATGCCAAGACGTATGCAGGCTGTTATAAGGGCCCGGGGAGGAAATACAAATTATTAATAAAAAAAATAACACACTTAACATTTCATTATAACCATTGTTTTGATTACAAAATATACTTCATTTTTCCATTATTTGAATATAGCCAATTGTTTTCATAACAACATGATTTTCTTGTTTAAACTGTCTTTATTATTCATACCTTTAACATTTAAAACCGATCCAAAACTTACATGGTCAAATTTTTGTCTACTTTGCCAAAAAATAGTCGTGGATCGATTTTTTTGCACCTGAGTGTATATATATTCTAATACTGGATATTTCCAATTATTCTTTCACCCCTTAACTTTCCTTATTTTATCTATTTTTGTAACTGCAAATACTCGATTGCTTGTTTTTAACTTTGTTTAATATCCAAGATTCACAGCCATATGTCAGTCAAGAATTATTGGTCTGTATATTGATTTTTTAAAGACTTTTAACTTGGTCACGCGAGTAATTTCTTTTTTGTTAATAAAGGCATTGTAATAGAGTTTAATCGTTTTCTCGATTCTTTGGTTGATTTCATCTTCTTGTGTTTCTCTCTTCTCGACGATTATTACTCCTATTAGAATATTATGGTCTATTTCGGTACAATCTACTTCTATTTTCATATTTAACTGTTCGTCTCCTATTGTCATTACTTTTGTTTTATTCTAGTTTCGTGTTCTTTTAGTACTTCGTTCCATATTATTAGGCTCTGTTACAGGTGTTCTTCTTTGTTGGCTATAAGCACTACATCATCAGCGCATGCTCTTTCCGACATTTCTACTCTGTTTAAGTTTATGTGTCGGACTTAGCATCCTCCTTGCCGTAGTATTTCTGTTGTTTCGAATGGTTCCGATTCCATGTTGTTAGTTATTACGGTGTTTACGTTATTCTCATATATTTTTTGTATAACTTTGATTGTTTTTTCTTTAACACCTTTTTCTTTCACTGCACTCCATACTCTGTCTCTTGAGACTCTGTAGAATGCTTTTTGTAGGTCTATATATGCTAAAAAATCTTCTCTTTATATACTTTCTATGTTATATTGGTTTTTAGGAAATATGTGATCTTGGACTCTTCTTCCTCATCTGAATTCACTTTGGGTCTCGTGGAATGTGTTTTCGAGATTCATTCTTAATGTTTTATCAATAATTTTTTCAAACATATTCATAGTGGTTATATATTTCTCTGTATTTGTTGCATTCTTTTTTATTTCCTTTATTATATATCGGTACAATTAATGATTTTTTACATTCATATCTGCTGTTATTTCATCGCATCCTGGTGCTTATCCATTTTTTAGTTTGTTATATACCTTCTTCTAGTTGAGTCATATTTATTTTTTCTTCTTCTCCTTCATCTGTTGTTTGTTTTATACACTGTTCGTAATTTGCTTTTTCATTTTTATAATTAATAATAATAGAAAATACTGTGACTGAAAGAAAAAAAACAGTCAAATAAGAAAGTGAATATTCATTTTCCCACCCATCAACATTTGATTTTTATATTCCAAATTTCTGGATTTTTATAGAACGTTTTATCATTATCACAATGTGTTCACATAATAATACTATAAAAACTTTCTACTTAATTGCTAATATGTTTACTTCACGAAAAATTACGGATAATGTCACTTAACACATCATTTTAAAAACAAGGTTAATCTAATTGTTGTGTAACAGTTATTGGGTCCAAAAGTGCAAATGCTATGTATTCGTTTGTCAGAATCGGATTTACTTTAATGACTTCGTTAACATTTTTCCATTTTACGTATAAAAGTATAAAAAAATAAACACTCTTAGAGAAAAATCTTTTTAAAAACTAAATGTCTTGATCGTTTCGTATATGTATTATTTTATCTATTCTTAGATATACAGTCACTTTCTTTTCGTTGTTTGGCACAAGTCCTTTCTACATACTTTATCCAGAATTAGAACTGGCAATTTATAAAGCGAAAAAGTTTATAGGTTAACATGTTGAAGATGTTGTTAAGTTCTAAGTTATTTAGAATTTTTACATTGAATCACAAATTAATATTTTAAAAACTATTATCGCAATTTGGAGTCAAATGAACCTTATAACAATTATGACTAACGTAGAATGTAGAGAAGGTCACTGTTACCTATTAATTAAATTGCTCTATCACATAAACAGTAACGAACTTTACTGTTTCGACCCTCACTCTGTGGAATCTACTCATATTACTTTTTTAAATGAAACTAACTGTTTCTAAATAATTCCACAATGTATTGAAAAAATGGTAAACATTCTAAAATATTGACAATTGTTTCGATGATAGTAATATCGAAACAATTGTCATTTTCTTAGAATGTTTTCAATATGTTGTGGAATTATTTAGAAACAGTTAGTTTTATTTAAAAAAGTAGCACGAACAGTAGATAGAAGGTAACAACTGGCCCAACAGATTGAATTTTCATATTTTGCTATTAATGATACACCCTATATAGACAACCAACAACCTTCTATAGTCGAACCATAAATGTATGAGTATAAACGGCAACTTCAACATCAGTTAAAATTTGGAAAATCGAGGCAGGGGGTTGAAAACTAACCAATTTTGTTAATTATTTTCACAAAATAATAGGCACGCCTCGAATTTCCACTGATATTGAAGTGGCCGTTTACTCTCATACATTTGTGGTTCGACCTTAGGCAATTGTTGTCTGGGTCGAAAAATCTACTTAGTCCGTCTCTTTTTTCACACTACAAATAATATAACAACAGTTAAATAAAACTAGGTTTAGGAGACAGTCTTGTTCATTGAATGGAAAAAATGTACGTGGTTCGCATGCTAATTGAAAAGCGGCCGTCTAACGGGACTTAATGTTACCTTTAAAATAAATAGAAATTACTGACTACTGAGCCCTTAAGTCTCCACGGCTTCATATAATTTTCTGTATTTTATAATTTCAATAATAATAAACTACTACCTTCCACAAAAGCTCAATTGAAATTATTGGCAATCAAAACTACTGCAAAAATATACAGCTAGTTGTATATTGTTATCTAAGATTTCCATTTTGTTGTATATCGGAATGAAATTATATCTACAAATTGAGTTTATTATTGACAATTTCCGTTGTTAAAAGGATATATAGGAAAGATATCTTGTACACCGGTTCTCTGGAACTTAGGAAAAAAATATGAAAATATTGTATATTTTTCGTCCAGCTAAATGAATAAAATATTTGTGTACTAAAGTTATCGCGTCTCGGTTACATAGATCATTCACGCAGTTAATATGGTACGTAAGCCAAAAAATCAATTGTATATTCATATTACAGTATCTTGCAGAACGTGTTGCAGTTGGAATGTTGAATTAGTGTCATTTAAACTTTTTTAACTTGTGTTTCTGTCGGACAGAGGGACAGACAGGATCAAATATCGGACATTCTTAGACAAGTTTACAAATCGTCTCTTTTCTCCATAAGTAAAGGAGGCAAAAGACATGAAGTTACTGTGTATTTTGGACTTGGTAGCGGGAGGGATTTCCAAATAATACAAATTTTTGGCAATTGGTAGGAATTGTATTTTCATATTACATTCACGAACGTATTTTCTAATTACAGCAGGATTTGTTTCCGATTTTTTGTATTTCTTTTAGGTAGTGTCTCAAACTGGTAAAGGACAATGGGGTCTATTCTGTATCTTTTCTGTTAAATTTTAGACGCCTTTAATAATTTAACGGCCGATAAAACTGTTTTCGTATTCGGTAATGAATCGTCTGTTAAAATTTTGGAGGAATCATCTAAAATGATCCTTTAAAACCTTTATATTTAACAGCATGTTAAAAAGTCCTATTTAAGTTTTAACAGTACATGGCTTATCATGATGAGGTTGGTGAGGGTTTTGTAGAAGAAATTATTGCAAATTTCATACCTTCTTGATAATTCACTACTACGTTATTTTACAGGGCGGTACTACAATACCGAATATTACGAGACATGAATGACCCATTTCAATTACCAGGTACTCAATTCAAGAACATATTTCGTTTCAATAAAAATGTAGCAAGGATTATCATTGACATGCTTTCTCCCCATATGTATCAAGGAGAAAGAAACACAAGTTTACAGTCCATTTAAAAATTCTATCAACTTTACATTTTTACGCAGTTGACTACTGGAAAAGGATATAGTCGCTCTATTGATGAAGTTACAAATCAATCTGTAATCATCTCTTGCCGAACTGGATCCAATTCCCTAATTCTATAAACACGAGGAATATGGTGAAGAATGGCTTCATGGAAAGATTTAATTTTCCTCAATGCTTGGGTGCTATAGACTGCACTCACATAGCAATCATTTCTCCTCCGGAAGAATATCCAGCGTTTCCATATTACTGTACAAAAGGATAAATTGTCAAATAATAGTGGACGGTGATTATAACATTCTAAATTTGAACGCTCGTTTCCCAGGATCTACTCACGACTCGGCAATTTGGCAAGCTTCGAATGTCGAAGTTATTATGGAAAATCTCTATGCTCAAGGAGACGATTCATTTCTTATTGGTGACTCTGGATACCCCTTGAAACCTTTCCATTTAACTCCTTTTGAAAACCCTCCTGAGCATACTCCCGAAAGTGCTTATAATTATCACTTTGTGAGGGCTAGGAACATCGTTGAAAAAGTGAATGACCCAGTAAAATCAGGAAAAATAATTTATAGTTGTGGAGTTTTACATAACATTGCACGATACTATAGAGACGATTTGCCTGACGATGAAGTTATAGATTTGGATGAAGATGGGGATGATGGTCAACCGAATGATGATGTTGTAAGAAATGTTTTAGGAATTCAAAACTGGCACGCAAGAGGTGAACAAGTGTGAAATGAAATTGTGCAAGGAATAAAGTGATTAAAACGCAACTTACTTACAGTAAAAAAATATGTTTATATATAACTGAGAAAATACAGATAAGTAACAGAAAATAAACATTAACTCCCTACTTTTAAAAAAACATCACAAAAAAAAGTATTACTACTATCACAAATAAAATGAAAAAAATAAGCTAGTTAGCTTACAGTAAACAAATAGGTTACATAAATAAAAAATACAGGTTAATAACAGAAAATAAAAATTAAATTTCACTTTTAAAAAACATCACAAAAAAACTAATACTATTATCACAAATAAAATAAAAAAATAAGCTTAACAAGAAAACATTTTATCACTGGTAACTTAAAAATAGATATACTACACAACTTAAAATAGACCTTTTGGTTTCAGTTAGAGTGTCTCATCTTTTTTGCTATGCTATTAATTGATTTGGCTAACATTGATTTAGCAATTGCCAAGTTAGAATTTGTCAGATCTCTTAAATTTTGATCATGTGTCGCCAATGCAATTTCTACACGACCACGACCTGTTCTTTTAATGGTTTTTCTGGTTCTTGGACGATTAGATGTTGCAGCTGGTATTCTTCGAGTTGAATCACTTGATGCAGGGAGTGTATTTTCATCGACATAGGTTTCTTCTACAATTACATTATTTTGTGGCCCGTCTGGTTCCAGCACAACTTTATCGCCCTTAAAAACATTGTTTGATTGATTTTCAAAGGTACCGTCTATTATTGTCAGAGCTGTAGAAAATACTTTTTAAAAGTATCTAGATACTCTTAAAACACTAAGATACAAGATACTTGAAATGCCTTAGATACTTTAAATCTTTTCAAGTATCTTTAAGTACTTTAAAATGTCTTTAGATACCTTTATTTTAAGCATCTAAGATACTTTTAAGATCTACACATACTTTTGTAGTATTTAAAATAATATCAAAGGTACTTTTATAGTGTCTAACAATTTTGTTTTATAAACTCTTCAACTACCTGCCTTATAATAATTATAGTGTAAGCCCGCAGGTAGTTTGAAATTGTATAATGTGAGGTAGATAATTAGAAATCTGACGAATACTAATTTGTAGAAAGGTTCCCCACATTTTGAATATTTGTGTATTTTAAATATTTGCCAGTTCCTATAATTAATTTTATTTTGATTAAATATTGTGTAAATATTTTCCAAAGTATCTAAGAATCTTTATCTTAGATACAGTAATGATGACATTTGAAAAGTGTTAGGGGAAAAGAATCTTTTAAAAAAAGCTGAAAAGTATCTACGATACTTTCAGCTCTGGCCAGGTAAACTTAAACTTTGTAAGTACTTACCATCACAAGAATATCATTCAGTTCATATATTTCATTGTCTTCCTCTTTGTATGCTATAACATTTTCAGAACAGCCAGCATCTCCTCAAAATTAGTGACCACCTCTAACCACCTCCGCCAGTCCCTGTCTGTCCATGTTTCAATTCTCTGGCGTGCTTTCTTATGTTGGTTTTCATTTCACTAAATGTCTTTGTTCAAGAGGAATTCAAAATACGATATAAATAAATAACTGATACTTACATCTTTCCACTGTCGAGTTGTTTTAGGTGGTCCGGTTTGATTCAATTGGGTGATTAGTGTATCCCACAATTTATTAACTTTAGGCAATAAGAGAGGGTTCAATTTTCCGCCCAAAAGAATTTTATTCTCTTCAATGAAATGAAGCAACTTTTGTATTTTAGTGGTTCTTGGTGACCTAGTAGACATTATAAGAATCAAACACGAATTTTTCGTCAAAAATAGTTACTTTGAAAATCGCGAGTATATACAAGAATAATATTCTGTGATTTAGGTTATGTTATTCTTCAATAAAAATCCAGTCAAAACGATCCCAATGAACTAAAAGTAGTTCTAAATGCAAAATTGCTGTGTTGCCAAGCTGTATCAGACTAAATTTTAGATGACCCTGTTAAAATAAATAATTTTAACGGATCTTTAAAATGTTTACTTGCAGAATAAGAGTTTCCTCATATATTTTAGAAGATAGTTAAAAATATAAATTTTCGAGGCTGTTAAATTATAAGAGAAGGGTTACGGAATAGACTCCTATGTTTGTTTTGTTTAATTTTTCATTTTATATCAATTCAACTGAATTTAGATGCTTGATTTAGCTGTACCTGAACCTAGAACCCCACGTAATAAAACCAAATCTCATTTTAAGCTCGTACTTACTACAAACGATGTAGGTAATTGTAGTAGCATTTTTATTTTTGTAGTAAAAATTGTTACACCTCAATAATGAAATTAAAAATTAAACCATTAACACATCGTCAGAATAGTAAGAATATTAGTCCCTGGAAACTTAAATAATCGAATAAACCGAAATAAATATAATTTCATTTTAACCTCACACTTACTAGTAACGATGTAGTTAATTGTAGTAGCATTTTTATTTTTGTAGTAGAAATTGATATACCTCAAAAATGAAATTAACAATTAATCCATTAACACATTCTCAGATAAAAACGAAAACTACTTTAATACATCTAAAATCGTTTGTAGTACAATTTTAAATTTTGTAGTACGAATATTAGTCCCTGGAAAGTTAAGATAATCGAATAAACCTATAAAAAAATAATCTCATTTCAACCTCACACTTACTACAAACGATGTAGATAATTGTAGTAGCATTTTTCTTTTTGTAGTGGAAATTGTTATACCCTAAAAATGAAATTAACAATTAAACCATTAACACATCGTCAGATAAAAACGAAAACTACTTTAATACATCTAAAATCGTTTGAAGTATATTGTAGTACACGTACTACAAACGATGTTGGTAAGTGAAGTAGCATTTTTATTTTTGTAGTAGAAACTGTAATACTCGAAAAATAAAATCATCAATTGAACCATTAACACATCATCGAGTAAAAACGAATACTACTTCAATACATCTAAGATCGTCTGTAGTATATTGTAGTACAATTTTAAATTTTATAGTAGTCCCGGAAAACATAAAATAATCGAACTAAAGACGATTTTAGATGTACGAGTATTAAAGTAGTTTTCGTTTTTATCTGCTGATGTGTTAATGGTTTAATTGATGATTTCATTTTTTGAGTATTACCATTTCTACTACAAAAATAAAAATGCTGCTACAAATAAATACATCATTTTGTCGTACGTTTGAGGTTAAAATGAGATTATTTTGTTTTCGGTTTATTCGATTTTTTTATGTTCTCAGGGACTAATATTCTTACTACACAATTTAAAATTGTACTACAATATACTACAGACGATTTTAGATGTATTTAAGTAGTTTTAGTTTTTATCTGATAATGTGTTAATGGTTCAATCGATGATTTTATTTTTCGGGCATTACAATTTCTACTACAAAAATAAAAATACTACTACAATTAACTTTATCGTTTGTAGTAAGTATGAGCTTAAAATGATAAGTCCGGTTTTTGATTCATACAGCTGCTTGGTTTCTCGTTTCATTTTATTTTATTCTGCTTCTTCTCAACTTTTTGACGTTTGTGTATATTTTCATTTAAAACATCATTTACCATGCATTTGCGAAATATTTTTTATGTCTATATTCATTACTCACCATGATATTTGCAATGTTCTTCAATTTATAAGTATAGTATTGTAATATTATTAAAAAGTTCAATTATTTTTATTCAATCAACTTTTGTAATCATAATAAACACGTCGGTCTAGTCAAGTAAAAAGAATCGTTAATTGTAATAAACAATTAAATTTCTTTAAGAATAGTAAAATAAATATTGAATAAAAATATCACATTATTTCTGTAACCTAATTTCATATATTAATATTCATAGAAAAACAATTATTAAATGTAATTACCATCAAGAATCTGATAATAACTAGAAATAGTTTCTATTTATCATTCGTTTGTTTGTTACAATTAATTATTATGATTTGAGAAGTTCTTTGAAATATTTTACATCTTAACGTACACTTTCATTTCGTTTAAATTAATTTTAATACTGACATTGTGTATTTATATTAAAAGTATTACTTGAAGCAATATGCTGCAATATACACAGTGAGCCATAGAAAACAATTAATTTTAATAATCATTACATTTAAAGCCACGATAATTAATTCAAAGGAGAAAGTATATATCCACGTTATCAACTGTTATCATATCGTCGCCTTAATCAGAAAAACCCGTCACAAAATGAAAATTTTCCGGAGGCACAAAAAACAGTTTATAAAATAGCGCAGACTTATTTGAGTAAAAACAAAATATGCAAACACTTAAAATATTTGTTTTAAAAGTAATTATGACACCTTAAGCTAAAAGTAATTCCGCAGATAATCTGAATGGACTTACCTGTTTTTCCAATATTTTTTGAAAGGATTTTTGGAGATACGGGATTTTCCATCCTGAATTTTGAATTAAGACCACATTTTTTTTAATTTTTTTATTATTGAAGCTTTAACAGTAAAATATTCTAAAAATGAAAGATCTGAGTTTATCCATTAAAGGCAAATATTCATCTAGACGTGAATAAAATGAACTAAATTACGCAAGTTTAAAATTTATTTATACGGCAAATTGTCATAAAAGCTATGGTAATCACTTTGAAGACTCTTTTTTAAAAACAGTAGGTGCATGTATTTCTTCTTTTTTATCGGTATAGAAGTCTCATATAATGATGGAAGACTTTCTAGTTCACAGGCGAGATTATTCCGTTTATTTCCAGATACACGATATTCGAACTCTAAGTAATCTTCCGGGTGTCTTAGTTTGTAAAATAAACAGCCATCTGGGCTATATTTTGAAGCGCGTATGTCCGTTACCAAAGGATCACCCACTTTCTTTCCAGGTCGCAAAGATGTGAGAAACAGTCGTTTTTTGAAATTTTTAAAAAAGCCATGGTCCAAATAATATACCTGGTAAGGTCTTGGTTTTTCACGAGCTCGCATACATATTCCAACATAGTCAGCTGGTACATTTATGTTGGTATGACGAATTTTTCGCTCAATAACAGAATGCATGGAATCTGCTTCCATTTGCGTATAGCCTTTCTCAAGAAATGTCTGTTCAATAGTTATATTGAATGTCATAGAGAGATTAATTAAACTGTTGACCAAGATAGAATTTCTGTTCTGTGAGGTACAACCGTCGCCATACAAGATCAGATTTTGCACCGGCTGTAGATCATTTTTAACATGATCCTTTATAAACTGGCAAATGATGGAAGCATAATCTCTTGCCGTTACGCCCTCCGCTGACTCATGCCAAATATAGCAATGCCCATCTATTGTTTTTAAGTTGAAGAAAGTGAAATTGTGTACAATGAGCTTTGTCTTGAAGGAAAGTCAAGAAACGTTTGATTTTGGTGATAACAATACTGATTGTAGGTCCATACAAAAAACCATATTGGCTGATTCTTTGTTTTTAGACTTCTCGCTTCTAGTCTTTTTTATCGATGCCTTAGATTGCCAATTGAGCTCCAGGTAAAGTTTTGTCGCTGAAGCTCCTCAGTAATGAGTCTCAACTTTAGGAAATTCATTAAAAAAAAATTTTAGCTTTTTCTTCAACTCTGTATAGCGCCCACGTTCTACATGATCGTGGGTTTCTGATGAATGTTCTGCATTACTGTCGCATCTTTGCTCTTTTTTATTTTTGACTTCATTCTGCTTTTTCAACCAATCGAGAATCATATTTTCTTTCAAGCCATGAGTATTCAAGAACATTTGTTTACACACTCTTTTCCTCTCATCATTTAATTTAAGGTGATATATTAAAAACTCGCTTCTCCTAGAAACACCCTCTGAAGCTCTATTTCTACTTCTTTTTGTGGATATAGAATCAATTAAAAAAGAGGCCCATATCAGACCAATAGTGATTGAATATAGTATTCCTTTCTTCATCAGAAAACGTCCTACAGTGCAATGATTTACCCCTCAAAGAAGCTTTGCAATTACAAGGTTCCTTCATTTTTCTTTTTGAACATTATATTTCCATTTTCCGATAATTTTTTTTCTGCCATTATATTATAATCTTGTCCCATTTCTCTTTCAATTTTTGCACGGTTATTCTCCCCATCTTCGGTACGCACCATTTGTCTTTTCTTTATTTTTATTTCAATGTTTTTATTCACCTCTTCAGATTCCATTTCAATCTCAGGTTCACAGTCGGGATCTTTTCCGGCATTATTTGCATTTTTCTCTTCTATTACAAGTTCTACTGCAGAAGTTTCTAACAATTTGTTTGTCGTAGTATAATGTTCCATTTCAATAATATTAACATCAAAATCGGGATTTTTGGTAACGGTTTCTGTTAGATAAGTATCTATCTTCTTATCAAGGATGTTGTTTTCTATCCATAGACTAGTAACCCTATTGGATTAAATGGACTGAAAAAATGAAATGAACTCTAATTATAAACAAAAAAAATAATCATATCCCTAAAGAAGGGAAAAATATTTGAACAAGAATAAAAAAAGTTTTTACATTCCATAATATCCAAAACACAAATATTTGTTTAAAAAAATGGATAATTGGAAAGTAACTAAAACTAGAAATATAAAAAAACATCGAGCATAATGTCATGGGGCTCCTCTAGTAATCCTCAAACTTTAGTATTTATCTTCAATGCACTTGTCACAAATTGGCTTCGTACACTGTCGGCATATTGGTTTCAGACACACAATGCATAAATACGTGGTCATTCTACGTTTGGCTGACGGACATAGATGACATATTTTCTTCTTCACTAGTTGTTCTGCTAATTGTTTGAACTTACTTTTTTTCTTTTATTTTTGTGTTGTTTTGGTAATATTGGTGTAGAATATAGGAACTTACGACAGAGATATCCAGAATGAGGAAAAATATTGCCATAGGCCACCTACGAGTTCGGCGGCTCGAAGAATTCTTGGAACACTTCTCATCAATACCTGTCAACCCCTCCCTTATTTCTGTTATAATAAGAAATTATTTCGGTTTGTTTACTGTATTGTCAGTGGAAGCTCTGTCATGCATCGAGGATACCAATATTGTGGCTTTTGCTTTTGCCCCAACATGAGATATTAGAGTTTTTCCTTCTCTAAACCCATAAATTGTAGTTCCTTTTTCTTTTTTCTTGTAAGATAGAAAATTAGATGGAATTTCGGCCCTATTCTTTATCATAGTGCCGACATACGTCAATTTCTTTTTCAGCAAAATATCCACTAGTGGTATGGAAGTATACCAGTTGTCGGCCGTGAGATTCCTATTACTATTGAAAAGTGATTTAGCGAGACATACTGCTGCTTGGGTGGGTTTTAAGAGTTTTTTTTTCTTCAACAGTGAGCCCTTTTCCATCCAAGTCCGTAAGCACTTTGGCAATTTTGAACAAATGTATTGAATACTAAGGAAATTGCCGATGCTGGAGCATTCTGCGTTCGCTCTTCTCGGTCTTCAGAATTATCAAACCGTAGAGCATATAATAAAATCGACATTCGTTTTATGCTCACCACGCATCTAAATACTTCTCTACCGGTTCCATCAATAGCGAATATAGTCTCTAGATTCTCATGATTCGAATCAAATATCGCTGAATATATCAGTAGACCTAAAAATGCCTTCAATTCAATAATATCAATGTCTCTGAGATCGATTTTACTCTGAACTTTGCAGCTCATATGCATTGTACTAAGTTTTTTATTAGTCCATTCCATAATGTGTTCTAAAATGTTTTCGCCGAATAATAAACCCAAAACAGAAAGAGGATCCGCTATGTCACCCAAAACTTCGTGATTTGGCGGTCAATGTAGGAGTTTTTATGACAATATTATGTTTTCGGGTCTTAGATGATGGGCGAACTTCTGAAGAAGACCATCTATATGGATTCTTGCCATAAAAGTAAGCTGAGGGACATTCTTGAAGCGTCCCATCATTTGCAACATCTTCATCAGCACTTTGCTCTGAACTTGTTACGTGCTCAGATTCTATACGATAATTGTCGGAGACGTCGTCTATATCACTAGTATCACTACAATCCTCCTAATACCATTTCTGTAAAGTCTCTTCGTAATTCGGATCATCTAAACGGACGCGCTTTGACGGCCACCGGCCATATTCTTGTTTACATACAATAACTATTCTCCCAAACACAAACGGAGACGCTTCGTCTGTCGGACTACGGTGCACATATCAACCACTATAACTTCTCAGTACACACCATAGATAAGAGAATATTATATACACAAATAGATGGGCCACTCTCCTGAATAATTAATCAATGTTATTTTAGTTATTCAACCTTTCGCTCGAGCGCTGCAGCTAGAAGTAGCGGGATTTTAAAAATATATTGAAAGGATTATTTTTGCTATTTTATATTTTCAACTGATAGAAATAGTGTTGGTACACGAATGCATTCTCATGCATCTTTTTAAAGGGCCCGAGAATATATTAGTTTACACTAATTTTATCAATCGAAAACGCTATTAATGAGGAATTTTATGATAAATGGAATTAATATGCCAAAATAAAAGACAGGTTAAACACATTATTTTTCTTTATTCAACTAAATACCAACATACGAATAAATTCTATGTAGCTGTTTCTTCTTGTTGGTGGTATATATATAAGTTTGGAACTGCATTTGATCGTAAGTATGTTCTATTATGATGTGCAAAAACATCGTTTCTTCGGAAAAGTAGTACATGTTCGATAATTTTTTCTCCTTGTTATGGGGATATCCCCTCTTTCAATTATTTGAATCCATTGCCCAAAGACCTAAGAAAAAAATGAATAGAAACTATAATCAACATGACTCAAAACTTTCAGTCGTTAAATTACAAAATGTTCTAATCTGAATCATTTTCCCAATAAGGGGTTTATTTATAATCTGTTAATAAACACATCAAAAAGAGACAGAGTTGACGTTTGCTGCAGATGACCTGATTATTGTGCAAGTTGAGAGTGATTTAACCCACTGAATATATTTTTAATTTATAATTTAACATATACTACTGATTATAGTAATTGGTACCTAAATTATTATTAATCTTTCTTCATACATATCCTACCTATAAGTGGGACAATAATTTTAGTGGAAAAAAAAACATTAAATCAAACACACACTAATTTACAAACTTACCTGGGGGTCTTTAGGAAGGAGATGCATTGTATTCTTTCAAGAGGCAACAATATAGTATTGAACCATGATGTTAATATTTAACAAATTCAATCACTAAAAACACAAAAATGTGTGTTTATACAAATTAATATAATAATAACCGAGTAATACATGATCTACGAAGTTGAAGTATGTTAATCAACTGAAATTGAGGTCATTTAAATGGCAGACTTTTTAAAATCTGACAGATCCTCGATATCGTAGCGCTACCGGCGACTAGTGGAGTAACTAAATAAACGAGACGAAATTTATAGTGGGAGTGAACATAGCATGGTACACACTGATCTACTTTTGTAAATTGGGCTACCTGCTAAGCTTGAATAAGGGATCTTACCAGTGAATCCCGATATATTATTTTTTTGGCATCGACAGACAGACGACATGTCTCCGGTTAAGGGTTAAGTTTGTCAGATTAGGTACTTCAGTTTCTTTAAAGCCATCAGTAATTTCTGGAATATCTTAAATCAGCAATTTGAAATTTGTTGATTCATTTAAAAAGCCATTATTGTTAGCAAAGATATTTTCAAGCTGCGGTTTGTTCTGATTATCGGCGATGAATATATCACTCTTGTTATTTTCTACATTGGTTTGTAGTTCACAATTCGACATAATTATTTGCGTCCTTTTTGATATGGAAGCGAACATCGTGAACCACGATCCTGAAAAAATAATTAGTTGTAAGATCCTCGACTCCATCCTTAAAATAATACATTTTTTTTTAAGTTTAAGGTATTTTCTTACCCAATAAAACTAATAAATGGTCTTATCCCCGTATTTTTAAGTTGTGTGACAACAAACACTGCAAAGGAATCTGTTTAGGTTTTTTGATCCAAAAAACTAATTTTTAATGGAAATAAAAACCAATAGCATTCCATTACGATGGATAGCTAATAATGGATAATTCTATAATTATACAAATACATAAAACGAGAAATTCCCGTATCTCCCCAGCATAATGATGTCTGAGCAAATTTAGTATTTTAGAAAAACCCGTAAGTCCAAGACAAATGCAAAATGGCAATTGAGGGTGTAAAACCATTAGTTTTTAGTAAATAAATGTGTTGAACATGTTTGCATGTACTTACCGTTCATATTTATACACTTTCATCAAATCTAACTTGCAGAATCGCACATCGGGAGGTAAACACAGAGCAAGTCTATTGTTTACATCCAAATGGCGGCTTGATTGTGGACATACAGGGTTTACGTTTATATTTGACACCGGCGAGGACTTATGGGAAATTCTTTTTTAGGAATAGTAAATTACAGAAACATTTTGGAGATACGATATTTTCTTCAACTGTAGGTTTTTTAATTATCTCAGAGATGGCGCGAAAAGGTCGATTTTGATAAAATGTGGACTTACGGTTTTTTCTGATTAAGGCGACGATATACTGAATCTTTTCTTGTCAAATTAAAAATATTTTAAATAGTAAATTGATATATGTGGTACTGGTTCAATCCATATTTGCCACCTTAATCCCTACTTTTCAATGTTTTTGAAGTATCCCTTTGCCTTTCGCATTACTTTTGTTGGTCTCTATTCGTCGATTCGTTTTAGATATGACCGAACCCATTCATTTTCATTTTATATACTCTAGAAACAATTGTAATGTATGTGCTACCTATCTATTTGGTCTGTATGAGGTATCAATGACGGATTTACAAATTTGCCGCCAGTAGGCTATTCAATTTATGCCGCCCCTATTGATCTCTATAATTTTATACCCTAGTTTACAATCATATTAATTACATTTATTTTGTCAATGAAATTGCAACTTCATGATTTGCACTCTATCGTCATCATTAATAAGGTTTTTCGCGTTATTAGTATGATTGTGAACTAAGGAATATTTGTCTCAGTTCCTAGATTATTTTTACAACCCACGATTTAGTGAAGATTACACAAGAATTTTTTTTCCAAAGACACCAAAGAAGTATGATATCTTACATGCGTACATAAGTACAAACAAGTATTTTTATTTCGGAAAGAAAAAAAAATTTGGGCCAATTTTACCGCCCTAGGCTTCAGGTTACTCAGTCTGCTGGTACATTCGCCACTAGGTATAAGGTTAGGTAGTCTATATTTAAATAAGTTAATTGAATGTACTTTTGCTCCTAGAATATACGACCAACTTGAAATACGAAAATAAAAAAAATGTGTAACATATTTATATTACAGATATGCGAGAATGGACAACTCCAAGATTATGGATAACTTTGTCGGTCAATTAAAATCAACAATCAAGTGCACACACTGTGGTCACTGTTCAGTTACCTACGATCCCTTTTGGGATTTATCCCTTTCGATACCCCAAAGAATAGGTCAATTACGACTTTCACAATGTTTAGATTCGTTCACAAGAGAAGAAACACTCGACGGTGATGAGAAACCAACTTGTTCGAAATGAAGGAACGAAGACGATGCATTAAATCATTCTCAATTCATAAATTTCCGAAAATACTGGTTATTCACCTGAAGCGCTTTTCGCAAACAGAAAGTTTTAGTGGAAAACTTGATGATTCAATAGATTTGCCAATAGAAGGGCTTGATATGAACCATTACGCGGCTGATAATGTGGCACCTTGTATACAACCTCTACGCTATATCTAATCACTGTGGAACCACTTATAATGGTCACTACACAGCATTTTGCCGACATCCCTATACGGGACAGTGGCACGAATATAACGATTCAAGAGTGCTATTAATATCGTGGAAATCTTTAGTCAGTGGAGAAGCATATGTTCTCTTCTATGAACAAGATGACACAAAATCCCACCTTCAAGTTTAATAATTTTTTTTATTAGTCTTTAAATTGTATATTTTCATTGTGCATCAATGTCTTATTTGTTTTTTTTTTCAGCAAAATTTATTTATATATTCATATATACATTGTATCCGTTTAAATATAAATAAAATTGATTTTGTTTTATATTACATTATCCAAAAATATAAACTTTGGAAAAGTTCATGTTTTTTCATTTGATGCAATGCCGAGAGCCACCACAGTTTGCTCTAAATATTTATATTCCTATAAAAGTTCTTAATCTAAATTTAGTTGTATTTATCTCCAAATCTTTAAAATACACAGATGCACTTTTACATTAAGGCCTATTGGTTCATCGAGACCGTTTCATCAACATTGTATTTTCTGTCGAATTTCAACCTACACAAATAGTATTAATATACTGACTGAAGACTGTGATTATTGAACGAGCACCAAGACCGGAATAAGGTGTGAGACCTATGTCTTCACCACCGTGGTGTACATACAATATTTACCACTACAAGCCAAATTTTACGACAAAAATTAAAAATAAAAACTTTTCTTTTAAAAATCAAGTAGCATAGGAATGCAAATTCGCCTTTCCACTAATAATACAAAAATACAGATGCAGATTCACATTTCCACTAGTAAAACTTATTTTCAAACAACGTTTGTAATTATCGCCATGTATTTACGGGATGTCATCAGTCATTATTGGTTGAGCGCGAATTTTAAACTAATGGCATTTTTATTCAAATAATTTTATCGTGTTAGGTAATTTCAAGCAGTAAATACGTTACCAATACAAAATTATGTGGCACAAGTTTTTGTTAAACTACTATCCCTGGATTCTCAAAACATTTGAATTTGTCCATTATTAACCTAGGTTAATAATAGAAAAAATTATTGACCGCTACTAGAGAAATTCAACTTCTCAGTTGGGTAGGAGACGCAATAATTGTCAACGTCACAGCTAGTAGTGGAAGAACAATATTTTCCGAAAATCGATCAGAAATATTGACATTTTTTATCATATTTTTGAAAGATATTTCCTTGCGCTTAGTTGTCGTCAGGCAATGGGATATAACTGTTAGGAAATATTATATTTGCACTGTGAAGAAACATTGCAGTTGATTTTAAAGTTAAAAAATGGTAGAGATCAACTCTTTTCGAAAACAATCTTATTTAGAGAAATACCCACGAAAACACTGACCGGTATATTCGGTCCGATTTGGCAAATTCACATAAGTAGCAACTACATTAGGCATTTTTCTGAATTTGTTTATTTCTACTACCTGTCTACATCCTTTTCCATTTTGATACTTGAAGAAAAATCGGATGTTATTCATGTCTCCTTGTCTTAAAGCCACATACTTGCAGTAAAAATCTAAGAACATTTCATTTACTACAAATGTTCTCGATGTATTCGTTTAGAGTCCGGTATGCGGACTAAAAGCTTAGACTGTAGGTATGCTACATTTTGTAAGGTCATTTTAACTAACTCGTCCATTCTACAAGCTCTAGAAATACCAAATATTATAGCAACCTACGACAATAAATGAATATGTAAATAATCGGAATTGAAGTTTTGTGACTTGTTGATTTGTTTTTTATTTAATATCTTGGATTTTTTGGCCTATAACCTTCTGCCTGCCGTTTCAGTAATGAACGAGGTTTTGGATATTTAGATATATCTCCATCATATCTAATTGCAAGAGTTGCCTTCAACATTGAATAGTTGGCTCATAAAGTTGACAAACCAAGCTCCGAGAAATATGCCATTACAACATTTTCTGAGAATTTTTATTACTACGATATTCCATGAAACGATTGTATGCATAGTTATATTTTTCTCTGGATTTTGTTAGAAACAAATCCAATGAAGCAATATTATTTACTGCTTCCATCTTTTACTTCTTTAGGTGCCATTTTCATTCTGAAGGTTAGCAATCATCAAGACAATCTAAATTTTGGATGCCGCCGGTCTAATTAGTTGATTATAGGAGCAATTATTATACCAATCTCTTAAATTTTTCAGCCACGAATGTCTTCTTCTCCCTAACGTTCTTTTCCGACGATTTTTCCTTCTATGATTAGCTGAAGTAGATGATACTTCTCCTCTCTCATAACTTGTCCCAGATAGTGTAGTTTTCTTCCTTTTATAGTTAGTACTTCTTTCTGTTTTTTTATTCCTGTTAATACTCTATCGTTAGTAATTTTCTCCACCCATGGTATTCTCAGAACTCGGCGATATATCCACATTTCAAAACTCTCAGGCGTTGGGTATCTATTTTCTTCATTGTCCATGTTTCCATCCCTTAGTACAGCGCAAACAATACGTAGCATCTCACCAGCCTCATCAATTCTCTACCATTTAGCACCCTTTTCATTTTCATGAATGTATTTTCCTGTTTTCTCTATGCGTATTCTTATTTCAACAGAGCTATCGTTGATCTCATTTATACATGTTCCAAGATAAGTATATCGTCCAACACGTTCAACCGCCAGGTCATGAATGTACACATTTCCAATATTTTGTGTTGTTTTTGATATTAGCATAAAGTTTGCGTTATTTATGATTAATGAGAGCCCATATTCTTCACTACTTTATTTAATAAAATCTGTAGATCTTCTAGAATTTCTGCCACAAATCCGTGTCATCAGCATATCGTATATTGTTTATTTGTGTACCTTTGACTTTGATAATTATACTGCGATCTTATATTTCTTCTAAATTCTTGCTGATTATATCTTCTGAGTATATATTTAATAGAGCCGGCGAAAGGACACACCCCTCTCTGATTCCTCTTTTTACTTCAATGTCGCTCGATATGCTCTGTTCTATTCTTAGCTTAGTTTTTTGATTGTAACATAGTGTTGATATCTCTGGGATCTAGTCAGTTGTCTCTTAGTGGCTTCATTAAATAGTCATGTTGAACCTCATCAAATGCTTTATTATAGTCGATAAAACACATATAAATAACTTGGTTCATATCCAAACATCTATTTGTGATATTGCATTAACCGCTAATAGCGCTTCTTTTGTACCCCGACCATTTCTGAACCCAAATTGAGTTTCGCTCACATCTTGCTCCAGTCTTCTTTATAATCTATTATGTATAATTTGTAATAAGGCTTTCAACGTGTGGTTCATTAGACTTATTGTGCGGTAATCTGTACAACTTCTAGCATTTACCTTTTTAGGAAGCGTCACAATAGTAGGAGACAACCATTCGTCAGGTATTATTTCGCTCGAATATATTGCGTTAAATAGGTCCACTAGTATTTCAATTTTATTTTCTTCCATAAGTTTAAGAATTTCGGTTGGAATTCCATCGGGATCGGTTGCTTCTTCTTTTTTATTGTTTCTATTACATAATATATAATCTCCTCTTCCGTTATATCCAGACCTTCATCTCCTAGAGTGTTCTCGAGGTTATTTTTCTTTCTTTCGTCTTAAATACTTCTTTTACATATTTTTCCCACATTTTTAACTTCTTTTCTATTTCTATTATTAGTTTATCATTCTCATTTATCAAAATCGGTTGTTGTCAGCGTTTTTGTGTAGTTGTGAATTCTTTAAATTTCTTGCGTATATTATGGTGGTCTTCTATCTCTTCACATTTTCTCTTGAAAAATTCCTCTTGTTTAATTTTTGACCTTATCTCCTTCTGTATTTATCATTGTTTCTTTTGAACGATCTTCTTTTGTTCATGAGCTGTAAGATGTCATCCATTCCTGCTTATGATTCTTCTTTCATTTTCGTAATAATGTTTTGCTTGGATCCATTATTGCCATTTTGAAGCTTCCCCATGTTTCATTTATACATTGTGGATTTCATGTATCTGTGAGTCAAATTGTGTTATGTTTTCATTTATTCTTTTTTTAAGTTCATGTCTAATTTCTTCAGTTTAAGTCGATCTGATCTCGGCTGCACATTTTCGTTATCTTCTTTAGTCTGATGTGTATTTTAGCAATTAGATGATTATGCTCTGAATTAACATCTGCTCCTTGAAACGTTTTAACTGATTTAATAGCATTCCTGTATCGTTCTTTTATGAGGATAATAATCTATCTGGTTTTTTACTACTTTTCTATCGGTATCTCGTGGGGTCTTCCAAGTATATAATCTTCTATTTGGTAGCTGATAAAATGTGTTAGTTAATATCATGTTTCTCTCTTGACAAAATTGTATCAACCTGTCTCCTCTCTCATTCCTCTCTCCTAGACAACATTCTTCTACATGTTTTCCGCATTGCCCTTTTCGTATTTTTGAATTAAAGTGACCTAACACTCCCGTGATATCTCGCGACTTAGTTGTTTGTAAAACTGTATCTAGCTCTAAAATAACTCGATATCTTCGTTTGTGTTATCTGCTGTAGGGACATATATTTGGACTATATTGAGTTCACCTGTTTCGGTTTGTATTTGGACAAGAATAACTCGGTATAAGAAGGGGACAAAATTTGTTACACATCGTGCAATCTACTCTGTTCCCATTACAGCTACTCCACTTCTATGTTAAGGTCGTCGAACAGTCATCATCACTTATTATTTTACACTTTACTTTTCCTTTTTAGAACTTTTGACAATTCAATATTACTTTGTTTCCATGAATATGAAACACATGTTTCATGCCATCCTTTATTTGTGATTGAAATCAATAAAGTTTGTAAATTTTTACAAGAATATTTCGAAAAAATAGTATATATACCTCGTAGGAAAAGCCACGTTCCAAGACTCCGTATAATTTTCACGGTCGTCAAGGAATGTTCAGCTTTCCTTCCTAGGTATACAATATACTATATCTCTCATTTCCTCGTCATTTAGTGTTTATTCAACTTTTTTGTTTTTGTTCAACATTTTGCAATGCATAATCGTTTTATATATTTTCACAAAAGTATCTGTTGACTATTTTATAACTAACAGTGTGAGTATTCTCTAATAATTGTTTGGAATATTAAACTAAACACATGACAGATTTCTCCCTTTAATAACCAAATGTCTTTTTACTTCAAAACTCTCTTATTTAAATTTACGTATTTAACATTACGACTTCACCGAATAGTGACAATCAGTTGTATTATTATTATTAATAATAACGTACACTTTGTAATAACAAAATATGAAGTGATTTATCTGGAGATTCTTAACTTATATCTGCTAATCTTAATTTATTCCTATTAACATTTAGGTCAATGTTCAAATATTGTAAAATTGATTCATGTGGACTAATCTATCTATGAATGAATTTAATACTTGGCATCATGTACCCTTAATGCAGACGAGTTGGTATCTGAAAACACCTGAAGCGGACGGTTGAACAGCAACCTAGCGTTCGACTGCTGTCAAAGAGAACAGCTGCTCGCCTACCTCATCTTATTTATGGTTTTTGCTCCTTTTTCCTTTTCTTCTCGTATTTCTTTCATCCATAGGCGCAGCAATATTTTTATTTTAAATTCCTTTAGCAGGGAGGCTATTTTTGACACATGCCAATTAAAAAGCGATAGAATAGCAAGTTTGCTAAATGCGAATTATTTATAATGAAACTATGATTAGAAATAAGTGAGTTGCTTATTAATGATTAACAATATCAAGTGCAAAAAGAATAGATGCACCTTAAATAGCTCTTCATTTTCAAATTCTATTCCTACTAAACATTTTTATTGAACTTAATGAATCGTTGACTCATGTTAAACAAGTTATTTAAAATGTTACATAAAAGGACAAAAAGTAATATTGTCTGGAAGGAAGTACTGTAAAATGATTTTATGTAATAATTACACCCTCTCATACATAGTCTATCCTAATGCTGTGGAGCAGCACGGGTCCTGAATAAATTGTCTGTCAACTGACATACAGGGTGTACCAATCTTACGACAAACTTCAGTATATGGGTTATTTTAAGAGATATCATAAAATGTTAACAACAAAAATAGTAGATGCCTTTAAGATGCATATTTTGAAATTATCTCGAACTATACAGAGTGTTGTATAACTCCGGTACAAACCAAACATACGATTTTTTAAATGAGAACCCCTGTATATTATACCGAATTCGAATTTCTCACATTTTTTTGAAGCTTTTGATATAAGGTTTTACAACGTTATACCGAGTCCTTCAAAAGGTATGGACACGTTTATGTGAAAATCGTAGTTAAGTCAACGCTCTGTAGCTTATTGTACGTTGAAGAAAAAAATTTTATTTTCCCTAACAGAGTATCATAATATGACGCAGTATCTCCGTATTTTAGTAAATTTTAATTATGTCACCTTTTGTATACAGGGTGGACGGAAACTCGAACCTTTCATTTTCTCTCTTCTTTCAAATGGAACACCCTGTATTTTTTAGCGCAAATAGAATCTTCGATCATGTAACTTTAATTTTTGTTAAGTATTCCCTATACCCAAAGTTTATGAAAACAGAGTTATTTTGTAATATCTATTGTAAATCATAATTATTAACTTATGTGAAAAAATAAACGTTGAATGTAATAAAAAATCCTAAATAATAATAAATCTTAATAAACTATTTATTCTGAGCAAAACAAATCATCAAAAGTATAATCCTAACCGTAATATGAAACTAAATGTTCAAAGTGTTCACTGTTAACATTAATGCAATGCTGTAAACTATTACATTTTCTCAGTAAGCCTTGATTGACATTTGACATAAACGTCAGTCGTTATATTTTATTTTTTTAAAACAACAGTAATTAAGTGTCACCTGCGATTTATTGTTTCTTTAAATAAAGTAACAATTATTGAGGATGAATAGTGTACATTTTTCTACTCAAGAAATGGTGGACATGATTTGGGTATTAGGTGAATGTAACAAAAATTGCTTGCTTGCGTCTAAAGTTTATCGTCAAAGATTTCCAGACCGAAAGGCACCTAACAAAAGAGCATTTGAAAAACTAATGGATCGTTTCAATCGCACTGGTGAAGTGAAATACAGAAAAAAAGATGTAGCAAAAACAGCCATTACTGAGGGACTTTTCATAAAAATGGATTTGTAAATCGACATAATTTTCAATATTATGCAACTTCTAATCCAAATATCGTCTCAACACGTAATAGCCAATGGAGGTGGTCATTAAATGTTTGGGGTGGAATAGCAGGTGATTATGTGATAGGACCATACTTCTTTGATGAAAGAGTTACTGGTGCGGTTTATTTAAATGTTCTTCAGAATCACTTGCCAGTTTTATTAGAAGAAGTTCCACTCAATATTCGGCGACAAATGTGGTATTTGCATGATGGTGCGCCTGTTCATAATACTGCGCCTATACGAAATCATCTCAATACCGAATTCCGAAACAGATGGATTGGAAGAGGGGGCACAACTGCTTGGCCAACCAGGTCTCCCGATTTAACAAAAGTGGATTTCTTTTTTTGGGGTTTTATAAAAAATGAGGTTTATAAAACTCCTCCTACTACTAGAGAGAATATGACAGAAAGAATTAGAGCGGCATTTCGATCTGTTAACGTTTTTATGCTGAGAAATGTTAGTCATTCATTTGAACTTAGACTGCAGCATTGGATTGATGTTAACGGTGAACACTTTGAACATTTAGTTTAATATTACGGTTAGGATTATACTTTTGATGATTTGTTTTGCTCAAAATAAATAGTTTATTAAGATTTATTATTATTTAGGATTTTTTGTTACATTCAACGTTTATTTTTTCACATAAGTTAATAATTATGATTTACAATAGATATTACAAAATAACTCTGTTTTCATAAACTTTGGGTATAGGGAATACTTAACAAAAATTAAAGTTACATGATCGAAGATTCTATTTGCGCTAAAAAATACAGGGTGTTCCATTTGAAAGAAGAGAGAAAATGAAAGGTTCGAGTTTCCGTCCACCCTGTACACAAAAGGTGACATAATTAAAATTTAATAAAATACGGAGATATTGCATCATATTATGATACCCTGTTAGGGAAAATAAAATTTTTTTCTTCAACGTACAATAAGCTACAGAGCGTTGACTTAACTACGATTTTCACATAAACGTGTCCATACCTTTTGAAGGACTCGGTATAACGTAGCAAAACCTTATATCAAAAGCTTCAAAAAAATGTGAGCAATTTGAATTTGGTATAATATACAGGGGTTCTCATTTAAAAAGTCGTATGTTTGGTTTGTAATGGAGTTATGCAACACTCTGTATAGTTCGAGATAATTTCAAAATATGCATCTTAACGGCATCTACTATTTTTGTTGTTAACATTTTTTGATATCTCTTAAAATAACCCATATACCGAAGTTTGTCGTAAGATTGGTAGACCCTGTATGTATTCGTTACTAGTTATTCCTGTCAATTTTGATTTACTTTATGATACAATTGTAAATTTTTAAATTATATGGGTAGATTCGAAAGAGTAAAAATTGAAACAAACATTAAAGTTATTCATTGAGAATTTGGTAGATGCATTATGTTAAAGAGCCTCACGGGTCATTTCCTCCTATTCATACTATAAGTTTTATGTTGTTATTCATATTATTTATCTTTCTAGAGGTAGTGCACGATCACAGTCGAAACACTTAAAAGTGACTTAATCCATCATTCTCAATATTCATAGTGCTTTTGATATATCACAGAAACTATAAGTTTTATGTTGTTATTCATATTATTTATCTTTCTAGAGGTAGTGCACGATCACAGTCGAAACACTTAAAAGTGACTTAATCCATCATTCTCAATATTCATAGTGCTTTTAATATATCACAGAAACGTTCTGGATCAATTGAGAAACATCGTGCCTTTTCTCTGACTAGAGAATTAGCCTCTTCGTTTCCCTTGGGTCCATGCTAAAGGTAGTACTCCAGACTTATCAGTATCCCGAGTCATCCCATAAAAGCCATAGGTATAAATGTAGTGTGGATATATCCTTTCAGTTGAGTATATTGTTTCACATTCCTTTGAATTCCAATTCAATTATTGTTTATATCAAAATATTTTTCTTAATTTATTAATATTCAATAAATTCTCCATTAACTCGAACCGAAAAAGCATTTTGAAAATGAATATGTAATATTTTATATACATTGCCATGTAACTACTTGACAAGTTATTTTTTTAAATACTTAGAACCCACTTTCCAATTTTTTAACATATTCTGTAATAATTTTGAAAAGAAATAAAATTATCGGTGTCTCTGACAAAATTTTCAATTACCGACAGTTAAAAACAATAGTACGATTACAACATTCTTTGTAAATGTATGATAATTGGAAGATGAAGTGATAAAGACGTTAATAAATTAAAACTATGGTCTTTGTTAAATAATTGTATGAAACTGGTATATATAGTAATTCTGTTGGTGATACAATTTTGTTGACATATTATTTTAATTGATTTTGTTGAAATTATTCTTTTTGCTATTTATATATTGAGGTACATGCCTCAACCTTTTTGAAACTTCGTTTAAAAGATGGGAATTATAGATGTTGAATAACTGTCCTGAATACATGGCCTTGTGGCACTTCTGTTGTAATTGATCTCAATTCAGTATATGTTGTATCTCTAACATATAAGTGGTTGTGAGTACAGTTAGGCAGCTGGATTCAATTCCCCCACAACACTAATAGTTTCTACGATATTTACGCGCTCCATTTTATAATATAACTGTCAAACCTGACAGTTTATGACTAACTGTCAAAATTGTTCTCTATTCCAATTAAAATTTTAATTACTACTCTTCACTTAAATTCTTGTAGTTTTATAGATTTGGTACTTTTATAAAGTTGTGTAAAAATGTATGAAATGAGAGCTATTAAATTTCTTTGTGGTTTAAAGTAAATTAAATACTAAGATATATTTGTTTTACCTCGTATATATGTTTGCTAAAAATGTGGAACACAATTAACATAATTTCGTTGATAAACGTTAGGTGAAACTTGGTAAGTTGGCAATACTTTAACAAAACGTGTTGATATTTGGCACAGCTCTTTTGTTTTGATTTAATTGAAAGTATCTCGCAGACATTTATTTTTTAATTGTTTATTTACAACTAACAGTGAAATAAATTAAACCTAATCTTTCCTATATAAAAAATACCAAAGTTCATTCACCCTTAACAATTTTCAGTGTTTTGATACACATTTAAAACTTAGTTTTGATAATTTAGGAACACATGGTATTGACGTATAGGATAGTCAGATAAAATTTGGACATGTAATTGTAGATAAACTTTGATGCTGGAATGTTGTGCTAACATTTGTTTGGAGCACAGAAGTGAATCTTGGTCTACTCCTTTTTGATTGCCGACAAAAAACGTTCAAGACCTTACAAATGTAGTCAATAGAATACTTTTCCCGAACAAGAAAAAAGCAACAATTTTGTTGTGATCTATTAGATATTTTGATAATTGCTATTAAAAATTAGAAAGAAGTAATAGTGGAAAACAATTCATAATACTTGAAACTTATGGTTGCTACCATTTAGTTTTTCCGAAGAAAGTCTGTAAAAGCAACCAGGGTTTCATAATTATTAATAGTTCGATTCCTCGCAAACATAAACTAACTCATAATGAAAATTTAACATACAATTAATTAATTTCTTGAAATATTATGCATCCAACTTGTTCCATTTACACACTAATAGTTGTCGTAAATGTTTTGATCTCGTAGGAGATCGATATATTACCCTGAGGTAGCCATTGCAAGATTTTCAAAATATTTTATCTCTTTACTTGCTCAGAATGTTTAGGTATACTTAGGATTATTATTATTGAACGAAACTAGGACCCGTGAGATTCCGTTCGCTGTATTTGGCAGACTCCTTTAGAATTTGCAAGTCGCCATCCTTTTTCAGTTTTCTGGTTATCTTCAAAATATTTCCACTGTTTCAAAACACCCAAAAACACTTCTGAAGCCATCTCTTCTTTTGACCGGCTTACAGACAAACGTCTATTGGATCAGATTATATGAACCTTTGATTCGTCCCGCCAAAGGACATTTTACCAGTAAAAATGTGTTTTTTTAATTTACTTGCTTTTAAGTCTTTAGCTACTTTTTTACAAAAATTATATAAAAACATGAAGTGGTTATTATTTTCTTACAAATTATTAAAAACATTATGGAGTGCAGTCAGCCGCCAGTTTCGGGTGACTTTGTCCCACACTAAATTTTACATGTGGTTATTATTGTTTGAGCTAAAGTAACCCTACACAGAGTCATTTATAAATATGCACTCTCCAATAAAAATCATTTATTTAAATTTTAAATTTTAAAATATCTTTAAAATAAACAAGACACTCTCTATACGGTGGGTATTAGGCACAAAACACATCATTTCTTAATGAAAATGGACAATAACGAACGACAAACTTATTTACAATATAACTAAGGCTTTTTCCTATAGATCTGGAAAGAAATACTGGTTCTGTCCGAGTTCCAATGGTTGGGTGCGATTAACAGATGCCAAGTGATAGGATTTTCTTACGGCGACTTCGGGTCAGTGCCACAAGCTTCTTTTACCCAGTAGCATCAGAAGCACCCAACCATAACAGTTATTACCCCTTACGTAGCCATCGAACTGTCCTGGATGAGAGCCGTTTAAATTGTCGCATGCAATTATGAAGTCTCCAATGCAAAGGTCTTCTGCGTCTAAATCATCCCTGTAATGGTTTCTTTTATTTGAACGTTTTAGTCGTAGGCAGTTCACTACAGCCGGCTACAGCACTTCGTTATTAACCTATCCGAGAACCTTTTTTAAATTTTCTTTCTCATTTTCGCCATTGGCTTGATTACTAGATTCACTTTTTTCTTTCTCGTCTTTTCAGTTTTTTCTTTGATGTTATTTTTTGCTGTTATTTCAGTTTTTTTACTTTCTTTCAGTGCCATTTTTTAAAAGCTTGCTTCCTCTTAGCAACTTTTGATGCAATATAAGCCTCTTGCTGGCTTTTAACATCTTCAGCACATACACTTTTTCCTGCGGCAATTTCTATTTCTTTTTTTAACAACTCCATCAGTGGACTGCAAGAAAATTTGAAACAGCATCACTTACTCTCGAGGTTACTTGCGCATCATCATTTTTATAATTTAGAATTCTGGTTAACACTTCCTTTGCGTCTAATGGAAAGATGCCACATTTTCCAAAGCCACTTAATAAAAATTTTAGCGTCCTTTACATTGAGTGTAACGACATCTAACGGCTGCGTTAGGCGAGTAGAGTTGGGAGGAAGACACACGAATTTAATGTTTTCGGCGTCACACTGCTGTAAAACTTTTAAGAATATATGGGATGACAAATTGTCACCAATTATTACTTTAGTCCCAAGAATGCGTTTTAATGTTGGGAATAACAGTGAAGTGAACCAGTCTTCGAAACAAGATTTGTCGAACCATCCGCTTTTCGATCTATTGTACCGTGCACCATATAGACAATTTTCTACCCATGTCGACCACAATTTATCGGATTTATATACGACGTATTGGCCAGCAGCATTGCCACAAAACATTAATGATGTGGCCGATTTACTAAAATTCATTATTCTTTTAGGACACTTACTCTTACATTTTGTTAGAATTTTGTTTCTGTCGGGGTCGTTACTTAAGTTGGTTTCATCATAATTCCAAATGTTAGCTCGGACATTGACAATTTCATTCTGTAAGTGGTTAAAGTAATCTTTTATAGTGGCTTCACTGATTTCCGCTCTTGACCGTTTTAGGTTGCTTGTAAAACGTTGCATTAAAATCGGATGTCTTTTAATGAAGGCCAGTCCTTTCCTAGCAAGTTATTTTTAAATCCCGTAACATTACGACCATCGCGATCCAAAAAATGTTTCACTAAATTTCGTAAATCTGTCTGATCCAATGGAAATCCGTATGAAGACAAGTTGCAAATATGGGACGTGAAAGTTTCCTCTTCAACTTTCGTAAAAATTGTCTGACCACCATAAAGTTTTGTATGCCTATGTTTCAATCTATTTTTTATGGTACCAACTGGTACTCCGAATTTTAATGCAGCTTTTCATTGCGATAGGACGCCACTTCTGACAGCTTCTTAGACTCGTTTTAATGTGTCTGCCTTGTAATTTACGTAATTTATACTACCAGGAACACGTTTGTACTGTAAAGACATCTAAAAAGAAAGGTTACGTTGTAGGCTAATAAACGCTGCAGTGGTTATGAGGCTAAATTAATTGTTAAAATGAGCATTTACTCACCTCTATATAAATATAAACATATAAGGACCAACAAACGATCTAATAATGATCAAAAAACGATAATAAACAAACTGGGTCAAAGCCACCCGAAAGTTGTTTAATTCTGCAGAACTTTGACAATAATACCCGAACGACTCAATTTCCATGCTTCTACTAAAATGATAAATGCAAAGCGCTTATGCATAGGTATGTTTCCATCATGTAACTATACAACTTTTATTACGCTTTACCGTAGTATTGGTTGCGAATCAATTTTTACAGTCACTAAATTTTATGTAAAATGACACTCTTCAGAAAATCTTTTTGTTTAAATAAAACTGTTACTACCTTCAATTATGGTAATTTCTCTAGCGTATATTTGTTAAAAGTGGCACCTAATAACATTTGTTGATAATTTTATATGTATAATGTTCTGTTACTAAATAGTAATTTATGCAACAAGTGTATAAGGTGGCACTTTTTTTCACGAATGGAAAAAGTTGACAGCACGAGCCATCAAGCGAGTGCGGCAATTCCATGAGTGAAAAAAGACACTTTATACACATGTTGCATACATTATTTTTTCTACAGCCCTATATAAAAAAATAAAATGCAAATAGAAATTTGGGATATTTTAATTAAGCTCCTTTGGTAAATTACAATTATATGTATTCCAAGTTTCATGAAAGTTCATCCTCGATGCCCAGCCAAGTATCTTAGAAGTCCATCCTCGATGCCCAGCCAAGTTTCATTGTGTTATCTTATGGAAAGCGTGAAATAAAGTTAACGTTATGGCACATTTTTAACGCTTTTTTACTTTTTTTCACTCTAACCATAAACAACCACTTTAAGCGCTACAAACCGATGAAATACAAGGTACTTTAAAGATAGGGCGTAGAAAAAATAGTTTTTTTCCCGAAATGGACCAAAGTCACCCGGAATTACGGTACATAATTAATTTGTTTAATATAGAAAAAGTGGACTACCGCTATGCGACGACTATGTTCGACTAAGTTCGAAAATATCCCAGATATTCTAGTCTAGAAGTACTGTATTTCTGACTATTTCATATCTATCGGATTAATAAGGTAATTAACACTGGAGGATTCGTTGAAAGATGTAGAGTGGATTGTGATAATAATAATGTAGAATAATCTTATATTAAATTAAGTGAATAAAATCATGTCAAGTTGAATAAATCACCCTCATAGTAAATTATTGAACATGAAGTGAAACGAGGAAGTAGCTGCTTTAATAATTTTATGTTTCGTTTAAACGAGCATATTGATTATCGTTTAAATGTTCTGTTTCTCGCGTTTAAAATCCAAATTTACAGCGCTAATTGCTTTTGATTATAAGCAAACAAATTGCCCTTTTAATTACCCGATTACTACGACATCTAACTTGGAAACCTGATTCAACTCAATATTTAACGTTCTAATCTTTCTTATGTAACGTAGTTAGATAGATTTGAAAAAAATGCTCATCATGTATACGTTACGAAACTAAATGAACCAAAAATGGTTATATGAAGTAATGAGATTTTTAGTACAGTCAAAAAGTAACATTTAGTTAGAGTAAGAAATGCAGGTACGCATTGGAAGATTGGTTAATGCATTAGACAAAAAAAATACAAAAACTTCTTAATATAACTTCTTTCTACGGTGAAATATAACATGGAACGCGCATATCGAAAACAGAGTTAGAAGATATTACTTACGACTTAGGATCCATGGACTACTAATTGTATATTCGGTTTGACTCCTCTACTGTGGTCGCCATGTTGTGCTAATTTTAAGTTGGCCGGCCTGAGTCACGTGATTCGTACAGGACCGGTTTAAACAATAAATCAGAAATCATTTATAAGATAGGAAAATATAAAACGGTGAGAGAAAAAAGTATACCTACTTTATTATTTATACTAGCTACTGCATATTGTGTATCTACCTAAGTTGGGATTATGGAAAACTTTTTCATAAATTTTAAGAATTGTTTATTTATACATTATATTATTATATATTCTTATTCAAATTCAATTAATCAGGAAATAAATAAAATAACCGTTAATTTTAATTTAATTTAATCACGGTCAAGCCCAATTCACATTAAACAATATAAAAATATAAAAAAATGCTACAATAACAAAAAAAGAAAAATATGTAAAACTAGAACAAGATAGAACAATTGACACATGCATTAAACTTAGCTATAAAACAAAAGGAAAAATCTAAAGTATAGTATAAATCACAAGAAAAAAGCAAATAAATTAAGAGGAGTGATAACACATCAAACCAGCAATAAAAGATGTACGTTCTAAAGTGGAAGCTCCAGCAAATGTTTTTTAAACTTGAAAGTGGACACATCAAAAGGGGAATGTTTAAAAAACGTTCTGAGAAATCATAACAAAGGTAAATGTGCATCTTAAAGGCAATGTATCTTAAAAATTGTGCTGAACAGCTTCATGTAATATAATGAGGATACCATACTGGTAAACAATAATCAAGATAAGTTCTGACCAGTGAGCAATATAGAGATCTAATAGTAGTGATGTTAGTAAAATCAGAAATGGTTCTCTTTATAAAACCCAACATCTTCATAGATTTTTTAACAACAGCGGTAACATGAGCCTTATAATTAAGTGTGGAGTCCAATATAACACCCAAGTCCTTAGTATGAGAAGAACATTTTAGAGTTTCATTATTAATATTGTAATCAAAAGCTATTGGGTGGTGTATTCCATGAATACGCATTACACGACATTTGGATGCATTTAGATTCACACCATTGAGTGTACACCAATTTGATAGACTACCTAAATCAGATTGTAATATTAGAGCATCATCCATGCCACTAATCACACTAAAACATGTCAGGTGGTCATCAGCAAATAACAAGGCTTTGCTACCTTGAAAACAATGCATTATATCATTAATAAATATGTTAAATAATAATGGTCCTAAATGAGACCCTTGGGGAACTCCAGAGGTTATTGGAAAAGTATGAGAATATTCATGAGTAACTCTGACCATTTGTAAACTATATGTAAGATAATCACTTAGCCATTGTAATACAAGACCGTCAACACCATAATGAAAAAGTTTATGTAGCAAGAGCTCATGATTAACCCTGTCAAAAGCTTTAGAGAAATCAGTGTACACAGAATCAATCTGCAGACCCCCTTCCAAACCATCAGACAAAAAGTCAACATATGTGAGTAAACCCAATTCTGCATACCTTTAAGAAGTGAAGCCAAATTGTTGTGATGTCATAATACTCGAACAGTCATAGGTGAGATAATCTAAAATAATACTCTCAAAGACTTTGGGAATTATGCTAAGGATTGATATAGGACGATAGTTTGAGATGTCTGATTTTCTACCTAATTTATACACTCAAGTGACGTATGAAATTTTCCAATGATCTGGAAATTCGCCTGTAACAAGAGACTTATATATGAAAGAGCGGACGAGATAAAAGGAAGCTAAATTCCCTAAGAATGGAAGGTATTCCGTCAGGACCGGGGTGTTTTTTAATATCAAGTTTAGATAACTTTGCATAGATGTTCGAAGCCAGAGGTTGATTTGAATAAACTGATGAGAAATGTTTTGCAAATAGATTTGCAATATCATTCCCGTTACCAGCAGTAAGGTCCCCAAGAGTCATTTCAGAAGGTATAGTGTTATTCACCCTCCTACTGTTTACAAACTTCCAAAAAACTTAACATTATCTGTAACACAATTTTCAGTATAGTTTACATAATTTCGGTAGCATTCTCATGATAAAAGTTTACACTGAGCCCTTAATCTACTGAGTTCCATTTAGTTTAAGGACACCTAGTAATTTTGTCAGCCACTTCTTTCTCGCACAAATGCCTCTTCAACTCCGGAGTATACCAACATGGAAACCTCTTCTTGCAAACCTTTTTCAGCGGAACAAAGCAATTTATTATAGTGTACATTATATCGTAAAATATGGACACCATCTCAGTCAATTGATTCCAAGGAAAGGCGCATTGCTTCATAATTTGCACGATTAAAATCGTAGTTTTCGCCTCCTGCTTGTTTTTCTGCAAATTTTTAGTTTGTTTCTGCATACTCTTAATTGCCTCTTCAAAAAGCGAATCTTCTCAATTTTACATTGGTATCTTCTGTGGAAGGTTTGCTGAAAATAGAACATTTATTTAGACTAGTTAAATTTTGGTACTAAGGCATTATATAAATTCTATCTAAAATTTATATAAATAAAATACATATTACATTTTGATTTTAAAGAAAATTTGATATTAAACTTACCTATACGGATGAAAGAATTGTACCATCCGTACTATATCAGAAGAATGAGCAGATGGAGACGAGTCTGAATCACTCCGTTTTATTGGAGAAAGTTTTGTCGGAGATTTTGGTGAACTACTTTGAGGTGAATCAACACTTTCCAACTTGCTGCTACGATTAAAAAATATTTTTTGATTCTTTGTGAGTACTAAGTGAAAATTAACATAACATGGAATTGACTTTATTCTTAAACTCTTCCGTTCGTATGCCACTTCAAAATTGGTTTGTACAAAATGTTCGGAGCACACCCTTTCATAGGCAATATTATAAGCTGGATCTTTTCCAAGTCCTACCAACCAGGACCTTTTAAGCGTATTGTCACTGGGAAATCTACAAATTGGAGAAAAAGGAAAATGTAAATTAACTTACATACAAAAAAATCATATAACTTACTTATGAAATGTTACACCCTCTTTCAAACGAGAAATGTAAGTAGCGTTAGAGCAACCTCGTACAAAACAGGAAAGCATTTTAGCACAGTTTGTAGCTAGTCTCCTAGAGTTCTAGGTCTTACAAATAACACTATACTATTAACTACCTTACTAAAATAACACTACTTATAAAATGTAATTAACCACTATTAATTTGTAATAAACACGAATATAATCCAAAAGTTAACACACAAATATCAAACTTGCGCTTAACTCAATAAACTAAAATACAATGCGAAAATTGCGAAATGTGACCTGATGTCACTCCTGACGCTGTCACAAATCAGTCAAATCGGATTGCAACAACGGAATAAAGGAAACAGAAATTGACAGAACGAAAATGTCGCGTCAGTTCATCCAGCTAAATTCTAATTGGTTAATTATTTCTATTATGCTGTCAATTATCTCGCGCAACCAACCAACGTTCCATCCTCAATATCAAGAAAACGCATATGAACTGTAGCTTCTTAATACCAACTTAAAATTAGCACAACATTTCGAAATGTGACCTGATGCCACTCCTGACGCTGTCACAAATCTGTCAAATCGCATTGCAACAACGGAACAAAGGAAACAGAAATTGACAGAACGAAAATGTCGCGTCAGTTCATCCAGCTAAATTCTAATTGGTTAATTATTTCTATTATGCTGTCAATTATTTCGCGTAACCAACCAACGTTCCATCCTCAATATCAAGAAAACGCATATGAACTGTAGCTTCTTAATACCAACTTAAAATTAGCACAACATGGCGGCCATGTGTAGGCAAAGTGAGGGGTCATTTCGGATGTATGGGAAACATATACTATTAGAAGTCCATGGATCCTCAGTCCGTGCTTACGACTTTACGAATTAAACCTTCCAAGATCATCACATGACCTAATAAAGCTATCGCCACATCCACATGAACATAGCGCGCTATTGCCTATGGTTCAAGAGCCTAGAGAGCAGCTATAGACCAGATCAACTAGTGACATTTCCCGATATAAGTTATGATGACAACTACATCAACTAAGGTAATGGAAATACACTTCTTGGTATAAATGTTCTATAATTACGAATATCATGGAAGGTCCGTCTATCAACCTCTTATCATCGTTATTATTGCCTATAGAAAAAAGTTTTAAATAAAAGTTGTGTAGTTATGACTGAATTTTGTTAAAAAGCTATTAAAGGTACAGTACCGTGCACATTTTAGGGGATACAAAAAAATAATAGTTTTTCTAATGAGAAATCCTGTATATTTAAAAAAAATTTAAATGTACTTTTTCCCCTGATTTAAAAAATATATAATATGTTATGTTGCGAATTTGAAATACCGTGTTTACTATCTTCGACCGTTGTTAACTTTACTCAGTGGGGAACAATTTATGGACCGTAAATAGCATAGTTGTAAATCAAGACCAAGTACACAGTCCGACCCTACGCAGGGACGTCTTCGTTCTTGTGGTGGGTATCTTGTTAATTTGTTTTGAATGATAACTGTCGTTGTCCATCACAATAACAGAATTATCGGGCAAATTAGGCAACAGTTGACACTTGAAACCAAGTCTCAAAAAGTGGTGAATTCATGTCTTCGTGATAATCGGCTGAACAATTTTTTATATTTTTTGCGCGGACAACAGCAACGCATTGGACACCCATCCATCGCTGCCACCGGCATGTAAAATTATTATTCTTTTTCCCCTAGACGGAGGGGCCTCTAGACAACAACTTTTTGTGCCATCAGTCCATCCTTTCTTCATAACGTCATGGCTATCGTACCATGTTTCATCCAATCAAACTATGTATCGACCTTCTTGGCGAAATCTTCTTATTTCTGTAACGTACTCCCAACGTAATATTTTTAATCGTCCACTTTCCATGATGCTCATCCTTCCGTTGGGGGGTTTACACTCAAAACCTATGGTTTTCAAATATTTCCGAAACCATTGTTCCGAATTGGTTACTTCAGTTCCCGAAACTTTCAATCTTTCCAAAATCATAGACGTTGTTGGCACCCTATTTTCTTTGTAAAAAGAGTAAATTTGTTGTTTTATTTCAGTTCCCGCCGCTTCATCGATTCTAGAAAATTTTTTCATTTCTCGTTTCTGTCTTTCTGTCTCTCCATTGTTTATAATGTCCCTTACCGTAGATACAGGGAGTTTTGTTAATTCACTTGTCACGGTGAAAGAAGTTGAACACCCTTTTTCAATTAGAATTTGGTAAACATTTTTTATTATCGTTTTTGCGTCACTTGACAAATGTTTTTTTTTAACCTTCCTATTGTCCGAAACATCATCTTCAGTATCACTGTTGTCACTAATTTCAATCACTTCATTCTCTATTTCCATTTCATTCGACACAATGTTTTCCCATGGTCGAAACACTGCCATTTTTATTTGCACAATGCACAACGATGAAAAGACTGATAGACTGCACCCTTGCTTTACCTGGTTGGTGATTACTCCGACCCTATTAGGACGCAGGTATAAAGAATAATTTCTAAATTATGAGGAGGCAGTATCTGTGGTCTTTATGCATTCTTGTTGTATTTAACATTTACACAATGCTCCCTGTCATAAACACGGTATTTCAAATTCGCAAGCATACCCTTACTTGATGATATAATTTGGATGCAGGATGGAGCACCTCCCAATAGTATCCTACCCATTTGAAATGTGTTCCCAGTATGAATAGGAAATAGGTTTTTGTGAAGTTAGTTCCACGACATGTCGTTTTGACTTATGCTAACATGATTGATTTAAGACCAAAACCCACTGCAGGTAGTCGTTAATCTGATAACAATAGCACAGTATGGTACTCGTTTCTTTGAAAAACCAAAAGATAATGTCTAATAGTATGATTATTTTACAACTGAAATGTTTGGCTGGTAAAATAATATTTGAGACTAATTTTCTAATTTATTTAATTATTCTATTATTTATTTGTGCTTCGGAAGATATATTTCCAAATTTATATTTTTGAAGTTAAAAGTATTTGTCATGATAAATGGTTGACCACCTTATCTGTAAATATTTTAATCTGATTGTGTAAGTTGCTTGTTTTCCTTTATCTGACCTGTACTGCACCCACCTACTTTATTTCCAACGCCCTTTTTATAATTACATATAATGGGATTAAAATATTTATAAATAAAACTGAAAGTGTGGATTTCGGGATAATCATTTTTACTATTGTCTCAGAATTTTAGTTTGTAATAAACAGTTCACTCCGAAAGGAATCTTGTATTTAAAACTAAGAATGAAGCGTCCTAGTGCAAAAAGTGCATTTATCGCCGGATGAGAAGCGAATTGTGAAAAATGCGTTTGAATCATTGAAACATCGAGGTTATAGTATGCAGTATGGTAGATGCAGCAAAAGAAACATGTAAGTTGACCAAAACCTCAATATCCACAGTAAAAGACATCAATAAGCCAATACATAAACGAAAATAACGTGACGCTAATAAAACCAAATTTGTTGACCATATGCAAAAGGATATAATCCGAAGATCGATATATGTCCTATACCAAGAACAAATGATACCAACCCTACATTGTATAAAAAGCGGTTAATTACAAACGAAACGGGAATTGTTTGTAGCCGAACAAATTTGTGGAGAGATATTTCTTAAATGGGATTTAAATATTGTACCATCAATAAGAGGCAAGCGATAATGGAGTCATATCATTTTCTAATGTGGCATCATGATTACTTACAAGATATTCAAAAATATAGATGTGAAAATCGTTCAATTATCTACCTCCACGAGACGTGGTATAACACCCACGATACTCCAATCAAGGGTTTTATGGATTCATCGGGAAAATGCAAAACAAAGGTTGAGCTCCAAACGCTTTATTGTTGTCAGCAAAGAATATTAAAGATTCAAGCTTAGATTATCACCAAGATCAACAGCAAAACTCTTCGAATATAACCTTAACCTAAGAAAATTAAATTAAAAATTATTATGAATGGTTAAAGAAAATTAAACATTATATATATATATATATATATATATATATATATATATATATATATACATACATTTGGTTTTACATGTTTTACATTTTAATTAAAAAGAATTATTGTAGGTATTTTTAACGCAGAAAAAAGAAAAGTTGTTGTCGTTATCGATATGAATTCAACAAAAAATTAGCCATCCAAAAACTTTTAGTACAGGTGTTCAGGTATGTATGTATTAGAGATGAAAATTTTTGTCATTAATTGTAGGTAATTAATTGGTTTCAAAGATAATGTTTTACGTTAAACTATTATGTGTCTTATTATATGTAAAAATGATGTAATATTAATATCATGTAAACCTATCACCGTCCTTACCCCCATAAAGAGGCTATCACTACCTCAAGAGGAAAGAGTAACCCATACTGATAGGCCTAATTTTGATATTAATTATGTTAGAAGACCTTTCTATGTTATTAATCCCCTGTTTTATTACCCTCTGGTGGTTAGTAATGTATATATTTCCTTGATTTGATTAGCTTTTGTAACTTATTACAACAATGGTTGATGAATTACTGGTTTAACTGTCAAGAACCTCTCACATTACATGACAGTCCAACTCCTCGACTTTTTTGTTTCTTTAACAATTTTCTGCTGGATGTCCTACATCAAGTCTAGAACCATACGAGGTAGTGCCAATTTATTCTTGTTATTATTATTATTACCTTTTCAAATTAATCCTAAATTTCACTTACACATTCGTTCATCATACGATTGTACATTTTATAAAATTTTAAATCTTTTTTGTACTCATCTGACAGCTCTCATATTTATGACATTGACATTCATAGAGGTGTATAATTTCATAGTTAATAACTTTCATAGATAATGAGATATGTCATTTATATTATCTATGAAAACTATCTGATTAATAATAATTTAAGAATTATTTTAAAATATTTTACATTAAGATTCTTCAAACTACCTAATACATGATAATAATAATTTCAATTATATTAATTAATAACAATATTAAACTACTTATATTCATTTATAAATATTAAAAAAACATAACAATACAGTCATTCTGGGTAAAATTGGACCAGCGGTACAACATTGCGGCCACACCCTAAACAAACACTTTTCATTATTTTTTTATCGGTTTCCGAAGTTGCTTTAGTAAAATGCTTGTATTCGAACATGAAATATAGAATCCATGACAATAAAAAACGGAATTTGACAGGTAAACAAAGTCATGTTTTGACACAAACAGCTGATCTTCTTACCTTGCTAACACTGTAGTAGATTCGCTGTGTTCAATTATCATTATTTTGAGTTTTTGAGCTGGAAATCGGGTAATTATTAATTTTAATGTTTGTTTGTAACTGATTCACGCTTATAAATTCAATAATTATTAAAATCAATGTTGAATCTAAAATATCAAGGACCAATGTTACTCATACTTTGTTTATAAAAGCATAAATAAATTCTATGTAACTTTGGACTAATGACCTACATATATTATATGTTTTTCAAACGCCATATTATGCCTCGCAAAAAAATATTAAAGAGCCAGGTGTGCGAAAATATAGCACCATATCAAATTACACGCTGGAGATATTGGAAGAAGCCATAAATAAAATAAGATCTCGTGCATTAGTCAAAGAAAAGCGTGTATAATATATAAAATACCTAAAAGCACAATTAATCACAGGTGAAAAATTCCAGTAAGTCTTGATTTACCATAGTATTTGCTGGGAGTGATGATCCTTCCATTCTTCATATTTAAAGGGAAACATTGTTGGTCCGACTGGCTTGTTAATGCTGCTCCAAGTCTTCAAAAATGGCTGTTTCAAAGTCTGGCTGGATAGATGCTGATATTTTTGAATAATGGCTTTAAAAATATTTTGTGCCAATTGTCGACCATAAAGAAGGATAGAAAATTCTTATGTGACACATATAAATGTAAAAGATCTAAAAATCTCTGAT
The DNA here is from genome assembly GCA_963921935.1 of Galeruca laticollis. Lineage (NCBI taxonomy): Eukaryota > Metazoa > Arthropoda > Insecta > Coleoptera > Chrysomelidae > Galeruca > Galeruca laticollis. The sequence continues at coordinate 178,546,076 of OY998180.1, forward strand.
GAACACAATGTGAAGTTCATATGCCTCATACCGAACTCGTCACATATCCCACAACCCCTGGATGTAGGGTATTTTTCATATCTAAAGTCAGCTTGGCGAATAGTGCTCAACAAATGACGACGTCAAACATGAAGGAAAGCTGAATCACATTCTAAAAACGTGTTTTGCCAGCTTATAAATTCAGCGCTTTAACTGAATGAATCCACACCAGTGATTAATATGGTAGCAAGATTCAGAAAATGTGGTATTTTTCCATGCTCACGTATTGAAGTCCTACAAGTTGTACCTTCATACGCAACTGACCACATCCAAGCTACTGTTGGAGAAACATTTAAAGAAATAAGAGCGTCGCACTTAAATATAAAAACAACCCAGAAATTTCAGCTGCCTGTGAAAGCAGGAAAGTCAATTTCTGCTGAAGTGGAGAATTTTTTAAAAAATAGACCAAAAGAGCAGGAGAAGACAAAGGAAAACCCTGTAAAAAAAGGAAGGCTCAAAGGTTCTAAAAACAAAAAGACGACGAAGAAATCAGAGGCAGAAAAGAAAGTAATATAAATAGGTGGACAGGCAGCAGCTAAGACGAAATCCGATAATCACGAGTTAGAGGACATAGAGTCCCAAACTGAATATTTTGAATTGATAGTAGCAACAGCTCAAATACACGATGTGTCGACAAACCTTGAGGCATCGAAAAACCTAGGTTCCGAATTGGACAAAATAATTGAGGAATGGATTATGGGTTACGTAGCGATTTCTGATAATGAAGTAGAGCTGACAGAGTAGAATCAAGACGAACAGCAGAAAAGTGATAAAACCCCAAGAGAACAGGGAAATAAAGAATAATCTAGTAGTGTCAAGAACAAACGAGCGAAGAATAACATAGAAAACCAAGTAACTGAAAGTATAAAGGAGAAACCAACTTGTAAAAAACGACAGAATAAACGGAAAAGGTCATATTATGAAGCCTGCGTGTACCCAACAAAAAAACCGAAACTCGATGACATTATAATGCAATGGCAAGACAATCATGTGCCAATCCATAATATTGAGATAGAGGCAATTGATGAATTTAGGTATCCTTATTGCTGCCGATGAGACAGAGTTACGGATAAGGAATCTTTCTAAGACAAATACTGGAGAGTACATTGTTGATGAAGACAGTGGACAACTCGTCAAACTTCAAAACCAAGAAGATAAATATGAAGTAAACAAATATTGTGCATTTAAAGACGAAGGAAGGAAGTCTTTTTCCAGGGCGAATCACAAAAATCTGCCAATCACCATATGCAATGTGGGTGAGCTGCCTGAATAAAAGGGTTGAAGGAGGCTGTACATAGCCAGCAAATCCGGATATAACTAAAATTAACGAACCGATTCAAAGATGATAAAAAAGGCGATAGCTAGTGAAAGCATCACTCGACGCGGGAACGTAGTTTATGTTCAAGATGACTTTTTTTGTCTGGAATGGGGAGATTAATTACTCTGATTGAAGTAAAGATCATGTAATATTTTAGTGTTGGTCAATTTCATGCTAAAATCGTTGATTTTTGTCTAAGTAAGTGTATAAAACTATATAAACTATAGACTGTGGTCCAAAGTTACCCGGAATGACAGTATGGATACTAGGATATTTAAAAAATGTCTTTACAAAACAATTGCATGTTGATGCTTCGATCGATCATTCTCGTGTTCAATGTAAAGGGCATTGCATTACATTTGATAGGCTTACGTGGTAGCCTAGTCTATTGCACGATTTAAGAACAAAACTAAGATACTTATAGTCTTTGATAGTCACTAGCATCACTAAATGTTAAATAATAAGTGCCCTAGATTTGATCCTGAGATTTACCTGGTGTAGCGAGGTATTCATTGTAGGATAGTTCAAATACATCAGCAGATATTTTAAAAATTAAAATTGTGGAGCCAGAGTTAATTTTAAGTATGTACATGATAATTATTATCAACTAGGTCACTTTCCTAACAAACTTTAACTCAATGAACCTGCAAAATGATCTTATTTTATCAGCTGTGTACATAAACATTGATCTGATAATATAATTTTCTGCGAATAGAAAAAAACGTTATATCATATATTATGCTATTAATTTTAGTGTTGACATCCACATAAATCTTAATTCCGGATACTATTAAAATGTCAATAATACACATCCTGTTGTCTCTTGGTACTGGAAATATAACAAATTCATTATATATTTTTTGAGCGAAAAATATCTTTATTTAGCTTGATAATAGTTATTTTTCCACTACTAGCTGTGAAGTTGACAATTATTGTGTCATCTAGCCAACTGAGAAGTTGAATTTCTCTATTAGTGGTTAATAATTTTTTCTATTGTTAACCTAGGTCAATAATGGACAAATTAAAATGTTTTGAGAATTCAGGGATAACTTAACAAAAACTAGTGCAACATAATTTTGTATACCCAAGAGATTGTGTTTAACATATTTACTGCTTGAAATTACCTAACAAGATAAAATTATTTCAATAAAACTGTCATTAGTTTAAAATTCGCGCTCAACCAAAAATTTCTGATCACATAAGGAGTGCGTTCATAATATATGGGTGAGGAGAGGAGCGAAAACAGTGTCAGTCAGACGACGGAGTAAACGCCTAGGGAGAAATCAGTTTGAACGATTTGTAGATCGACACTATCAAAATGTGACATTGAAATGTGTTGTTTATTTTCCGTTAATTTTAGAAAAACGAGGATCGAGGAATGTTTTTACCTTAAACATTATCACCAGTGGAATTTGAAAATCTTCTGTGATAGAAACTGGTAGCTAACCTTGACCCACATAGACAAATAATATATTACTTTCTCTATGGTGAAGCATATGTTAAATGCTTTATGAACGCTCACTTTGTACCCAAGTGTTGTGAACGCACTACCGCTGTAATTGTTCAAAGTTCAAAGTAAAACATAAACCACGTTTTGTGAAATTTTTGGATGTGATCGTATAATTGGTTTCGTTAATTCGTTGCAGTTAATATCGGTGATTATGAACTATAGGAATAATGGTATTCTATTGCTGTGTGATTAAATTATACCTACATTTTTTTATTTATTATTTTTGTCTTAAATTTGGCTAGTAGTGGAAAAAAAGGTATAAACACCACGGTGGTGAAGACATTTATAAACCTCGCACCTTATTCCGCTCGGGGCAAAGCCCCTCGCGAAATAATTTTGGTGCTCGGTTGATAATAATAGTCTTCACCACCTTGGTGTATAATATACTATTATACTACAAGGGATATAAGTAACATTTACTAGTGAAGGACAATTTTGTGCCGGAGCGAAAGCGAGGGCTGTCAATAAAGCTCGAGAGAGATTTTTTCTCCTGCCTGTATAATTTATTTTTCGATTTTTATTTAATTTAATTCGATACTTTTCTCATGAAATTATGAAGACAGCTCTAACCGGATACTAAAGCGGGATAAACATTTTTATATTATTAACAACGTCAAGCTGACAGTTTATTATCAAAAATTGAGTAATTGAAATTATTGATTTGTATAGTAGCCAAATGGATATAAAAGAATCAGCAAATATCGCTTGTCTCTCGCTGCGGCCAGAAAAATCGAAGATGAGGTATGAAGCAACGTAATAATACTTCAAGAAATGGTGCCGAACAAATACTGACAATATAGTTTCAGAAACCGTGTTTTTGGCGTACTTTCACAACAAATCTGCTGTATTAAACTCTCCCGTCAAGCTTATAGTGTGAATATTCAATATTGAAGTGCACCCTTTTCATAGAGGAAAACGTAAACTTTGAGCACATTTAAAAGGAAGAAATGACGGGTATAAACCCAAAAAATCTAATGTGTTTGACAGGGAAGATGTGAATAATTTTCTGTTCGAAGCCCCCGATGATATTTATTTAATGATGAAGGTTGTAATGATAATGGGAATTGCTGGAGCGTGCCGTTCTAATTAACTATGTGCAATGAAAAAGGACAATGTTGAATTAAGGCATGAAGTCTTAATTGTTACTATTCCTGATTCCATAAATGGAATGGCACGTAAATTTACAGTGAGTAAATGTGACGATGAGAAGGTTTGTTATTTCAAAATAGTTCAAAATTACATTGATGTAAGATCCTACATGACGAATTTTAATCCTCGCTTCTTCATGCGAAATCAAAATGGAAACTGCTTAAACCAGCCTGTCGGGAAAACTCGATATCTTCTATTCCAAGTAAAATTGCTAAATTTCGGAACTTTGAGAACATTAAGAAGGTATACTGGAGACTCTATTCGAAGAAAGTTACCGAATACTGGAGTTGATGTCTTAGCTTTCAAGCGACATGGGGGAGGGAAATTTGCAACTATTGCGGAAAGCTATACAATATATCGAGGCTAGACGTCTCCTGCAGTACGTCAAGAGTAACAGAAAAACTTGGTTAGAGATGGAGAAATTATGGAGTCAGAAGTTTCCGTACAAATTGAGAAAAAACGAAAAAACATTTACCCAAATTTTGTAAATAATGTTCATAATTGTACTATTAATATTTATATCACTTAATATTACTTCATTTTTATAAATTATTGTCAGATTGACGTTGTTGATGAAATAAAAAATTAAAGGTATCTCATATACTTGTAGTTAAAACTTGACGAATATAGGGTGTTTCTTAATTAAATAAGACACACTTTTTATATGGCATAAATTACTATCACCCAAGGGTGGTAAGTTGACTTACAACCAGTCGTCAAGAGCAATCGATACCCTTTTGGTAATTGTTACTTACGTCCTTCAGAACAGTGCCTAAATGAGTTGTTTACAATACAGGGAGGAGAAAAAAGAGATTTTTGTACTTTCTACTAAACATGTATGTATTTATCCCATTGTTTCCTATTGTTTTTGTAATGCTTCTTAATTTTGGTTACACAGTCAGAGAATATTGGGCTGTATATGAGTTTGCAAGTATATGATATAAGCGTAAGCTTTTCCTTTTAGTTAGTCATATTCATAATGATTAACTTATACTTGAAGGACATCTTTTAACCACGAAACTAAAGGATTTGCTTGGTCGATTGTAGATGAGGCATGTTAGAACATTTTCTAACAACATGTTGTAGCATGATGCCTCGCTTTCGGTAACTTTTATTAACCATATTCAGTGTCAATTTAGTAAGTACTTTTTCCTTGACGGGAACTTGTATTCCTCTGGCCTAGAAAGTGAAGCTGTGGGAACATTAAAGCGGCCAAATTATTGGATTGCAAGAATTGCAGGGGCCTTGCAGTTTGGTATGTATGAAGACTAATCCATACAGGAAAGAAGAAATGAACGAATTGAACAGTAAAGTGAAAGTATAGCATCTTCTCAGCCATTATGTCGTGGGCTAACGAATGGACGATCGCCAATTCTGTATGAAACAGATGAAAACAGAGTACTGACTACGACAAAAAATTCTCAACACGTAGTTCTGTTACAGCAGTATCGCAAGAGTTTAGTGCAGGGGGAATACTATGAAAACAATTTTCATAATTCTTCTGTATGTCTACGATTTAAATATATTTAATATATTCGTAGTTTTTAAAGTTCATGTTTCCACTCCATACAACAGTGTTGACCAGACGTAACAAATGTCTAGAAACGTAGCTCTTCGTTTAGTTATGTATTTCATAATATGTTTTTGAGATTGAAGAAGTTCTGCCTTGCTGATTCGATCCTAGATTCCACCTCTGTATCCTTATTTAGTTTTGAGTCAATCCAGCAGCCCAGGCATTTAAAGTGACTAACCCTATTCTATACTATTTATGGTTTTTAATTCCGGGCTCTATCCCGATATTATTTAACTCTCACATTAATCATTTAGGGTCAGTTTCACCACCTTCAGATAAGTGTCGGATACCTAGCTTAAACGTAACTTTTGTCCTTTCTTACTTTATGTCAAGTGACAAAGACAAATGTTGTGAATAAGAATAGGTTCCTTGATGTATTTTAAATAAAAGGAATTGATCAAAAACAAAAATTACAGTTTAGAATGATACTTACAGATTTTATTAAAAAAATTGTATCAATCAAATATCTCTTCTTCGGCATTGAAGACTGAAGAATATCATCATCATAAAGTTCGGGAGCTTGATAAATATTTAGGTAAAGAACAATACAAAGCAGGATGATAAGCTACAATATATTATTTTCTGATGTGGCTATAGTAGAACCAAGTTGAGAATGGGACAGCAACTTCGGCAAATATGCGCGTTGCTTTGTGTAGGCCCAGAGAGTAGGTAGGATTAGTTGTGGACGGATTTTACGTTTCCACAATACAGGTGACCAGAAAAAATTTATTCATATGCATTAATTTATTACGTATTACACATTTATGTTTTAAATGAAAAGTAAAAAATACAGTATTGGCAAAAAATATAATTTTTTGAATGGATTTTTGAAATATATTGATAATCGAAATAAGGTAAAAGACCCAAATTCAGACACCTTTAGGAATTCACGTTACATATTTTGTGAAGTAATTAATAGTCATTTAATGACATTGGTCAGTTTTGATATTCTTGAATTAATAATAATTTGTAAGGAGATCTGAGCAGTCATTTTTCTCGAAACTTTGTATATAATTATGTAATAATTATTTTTTTGTAACCATGCCAATAACACTTAATTCCGACAACAAGATTAAAGTTTGTTCCAATATCAGACACGTCAGTGAACCTTATTCTGACAGTGACCCCAAATCGGACATTTGGGTAACATTATTCCGACAGAAAATATAAATAGTCAATTAACCTTCAGAATTCAAACGTTTAATATAAAAATAGAAAAGAACGTTCTACAACATTACACATTATGTGTTTCTAACTCCTCAACAGAAAAAAAAACCTCTTTTATTTATTTCCATTGGAGGCTTGATCTTCTTGACGACTTCATAAGGATCGTACCAAATTTCATCTTTAGTACTTGGCCATTTCCACCATCCACCAGCTTTAGCCATTGCATTAGCTAAAATTTTGTCCTTGTTTTTATCTGTAATTTGTCCTGTGTAATAGTCGCCAAAATAACTGACAATTACGAAATCACCAATTTTTATTTTGTCATAAAATGAGGTTTCTGCTTCTCCATCACCTGATAAATAATTCTTGTATAGTAAAATTAAGTTAATTACTTTAGTAAAATTGCTTCTTACCTTCATGTTCAATTTGACCATTTTCCGTTTCATCGTTATCTTGAAATGAGACTTCTTCACTTTCTGATCTCTCTTCTGCTTTTGAGTTTTATTGTTTATCTTGGCGAATATGTTTTTTTCTAGGTATTTTTACTTTCTCTTCACGCAACCTCTTATTTTCTGCTCTTTTTCTCTTTCTATCCTCTTTTTGTTGAATTGCTTTTTTCTGCTCTTCCTCTTTTTTCAAAAAATATTGTCTCCAAGCATCATAGATGCCTACAGAAGGAACTTTAACCCGACTATTCCTTGAGTTTACCTTTTTGTTGGTTTAGACCAGAATAAACATTTTTTAAACGGAGATGGTATAACCACTCCTGGCAGTATTTGAGAATGTTTCGTATTACTGCAAATATTCCCACTTTCATCTTTATTGACGGACTCCACTCTTACTTGCTCGTTTTCAATGGTATTAGTTCGTTTTTCTGGGGTTACTTCAATGTTTTCTATTACTCCTCCTACACTCCTTCCTAACACATTGGTTTTTCGCATTTCGTCAATTTCTTCCTCGCGTTTGTCATCACTTTCATCCTCGCGTATTTCGTCATTTTCTATTTCCACTATTTCGTCAATGCTTTTTTTTCCTAATATAGTTTCTTTGTCAGCGTTTTCCGTATGACTAACCATGAGTTCTACTTGACTTGTTTCGGGATTTTCCAATGTGTTTTCTATATATTCAGGTAATTATTCATCAGCTTCAAATACAACCAAATTTTCCCATCCATCTTCCAGAATTAGGCCTTCTTCTACATCTATTGTAATATTTGAAGTATTTCCTTTGTTCTGAGATAACCCCGAGTTCTCGTACATTTTGTACCAGATTTCATACAAACTTTTATCTTTAATTTCACCTGTCCAGTTTGCACCCTTCAGTTCATAGCATTTATTAAAAAAATCTGGCTGAAAATATGTTTCGAGATATCGCAAATGACTCACTTTTTTAGCATCTACTACTTCATTTGTTTAACTCATTGTTATCTTCGTTGAGAAGTTTGTGATAGTCGATATTATTAGCATCAAAAGGGAAAAGACCACATGCCTTGAAGGCGTTTTTGAAAATATTTTCTAAATTTGAGATTGATTTCACAGCATTTTGAAGAACATGAGCAAAGGTGTCTTTGCCTAAATGTTTATAATTATTTTGTGTTTTGAAATTTTGAACTTCACTTTTCCATTTCATTTTTAAAGATTTGAACAAGCCCACGTCCAGAGGCTGCAGAATATGTGTGGAATTTGGTAGCAAGCTTATTACGACTATTTGTTTTTCTCTGCAAATTCTGTCAAAGGTAAAGTGACATGTGATTTGTCCCCATCCAAGTATAATACTACTGGAAACTGAATTTTTTCAGATAAAAGCCATGGGTAAAAAATGTTATGAATTCGAAAAAAGATTCTGAGGTCATCCATCCACTGGTTAACTTCCCAATCACCCAACCTTTAGGCACTTGTGATACTATATGCTTTGGTATCCTTTCGTATGGGTACATCACCATGGGTGGAGCTAGTTGACCAGCAGCATTACCAGTTATAAGAACAGTCAGGCACTCTTTGTCATCACCTGATCTATCATGAAGTGACTTACACCCTTTCTTAGCAAGTGTCTTACGGCCTTTTGGCGATAGAAAAAAAGCAGACTCATCCGTGTTAAATATTCTTTTTGGGTCAGAAATATTAATATTAGATGAAATAAAGTAATCTTCAATTTCTTTATACCAGTTTCTGATTTTAGTTTCAGTTATGGCTGCTCACTGATTTCAGGATGCCTTTTAATAAATAATTCATACCAGTGACGGCCCGGTCTTCCATGTGTAAAATTGTTAGGACGTTTTAAATTTTTTACGAGAAGACAGCCACTGTCAAGCAATTGATCTTTGGTTACAGCAAAATCCTTGCGCCCCATGTTAATGATCCATTGCACTAATAGGTTTTCTTCGTTATCAGTTAATACTGAAGGAGCTCCACTACGACATTCTTCTGGATAAGTGCCTTGAATCTTCCCAATAAGCGTAGTTCTTGGTACGTTATATTGTTTCGATGCAGCTAAACAAGGCGTGCCACTTTTGATGGCATCTAAAGCTCGCCTCAAATCATCTCTGCTATATTTTTAGTTTTTTTCGTCGACATCCTGTAAATAAAGCAAAGAATGCAACAATAAATAGTTATTAATGATGATTATTTCTAAATTTTAAAATAACAGAGAATACCCGTTTACATAAACTGAACATAATTCAGACAGTTGAAGCACTCAACTCCGTCACTCGTGTCGGAATTTGGATAAGACTTCTAAAATGAGCTTTTCTATATAAAACGGTATCTACTGAGGTTATTTTATGAGGAAAGAACGGGATAGTATCATATCAACCATATATCACATGCACACAAATCCGACACTCAGTGTCTGATTTACGGAAAATACAAATTTGCTTGTACCTAATCCCGACACCATAAAAATTATAAAATTCTGTAGTTTTCCTAATAGCAAACCTTGTTAAAATGCAAATTTAAAACTTTAATAACCAACTTCAAAGAAGTTCATTTCAATGTGCTCAATTAGTGGCGTCATGTGGTTAAGAATATAACAGGATAACAGCTAAAATTTGCTTACCTTATTAGAAATGCAAATGAACACAGCACGTAGCTTTCCAGCGCCATCAACTTTTCAGGTTATGCATTGACCGTCGGTAACATAGGAAACTATTCATGACTGGAATAGTTTATGTTGAATTTTATCAACAGATGTCCTAACGTATATTTGGAAGTTGTAAATTTCTTATTTTAGATGAATCAACTGAAATATGACTGAATATAGGACAGTGTCTGAATTTGGGTCTTTTACCTTATATTGCTAAAGCCACAGACAAAATTTGAATTCAACATTAACCACCTGGAACAATAAAAAAACTTAGTAAATAGATTCACATTTAAACATGATAATTCCTAGCCTCCCAGGAATTACTAATAGAGTTGTTTTTATTTAAAATATATTTATTACCTTTGAAAGGATTAGTAAGTACATGGTAGTATGTTTAATAACGTTTATACAAGGTGTATAGGTAAATTTCATTTTTATTTTAAGAACAAAACAAGATTGTTCAGAGCCAAAAACATTCAACAAGATAGACGAACCAAGTCATTCATAAATCCATAGTAAACGCGATCAATCGTTAGGTGTGGGGAGAAAGTCATTTATACTTTTTTGGCAACGCTGCACTAGGCTCCACCTCAATATTTTCTCTCTTGCTCGGCCTTGAATGTTTGGTTGCCATGAGCCGTTCGTTATTAATATGTAAAGGTGAATTAATATCGGGAATTTGGAATGTAAGGTATGGAGAAATATATTGATCATCGGGTAAAATATTTTAAACATAATTCAACGAGTATTATCAAAATATTCTTAAACCGATTATGGACATATGTCAATGAGATAGTTTTTAGCAAAAACATTCGACTTTAGTTGAATGTTTTAGATTTTTAGTTTTCTTTTTAAATTTATGCACTAATGCAATATCTTTGAAACATCGTGGGATACTATTATAAAGTTTAATTCCCATTACTACAGGTAATTTCTAACAGATTTCTATATGCTTCTAAATCTTGTGTCTTGAACACGAATTTCGCTATTCCGTAAATAATCGCTTTTATTCCCATGAACTAATGTGATTAAATCCAATAAAGGCCGTACACAGTAAAGATTCTGAAATTGATAAAAACAGGTCGACAGAAGTCCACAAATGAGATGTTTGAAATACACCTTAGAATCCTTTTCTGTGACATAAAAACATTTTTAGCATGAGGAGAACTTCCTCAATTACAAATTCCATAACTAATCCTAAACTGTATAAAGTAAACGAATATGATTTACACTAAGTGATTTCCTTAAATTTCTAATTTGAAAACATTTAGAATTTAACATCTTTAATGAATTTGAACAGTGAGTTTTAATGGACAAATCTGAATCAAAAAATACTACCAGAAATATTACTTTTTGTGTTTTTCTTATGTTTGAGTTGCTAACCGATATATCAAAGTTAGGAGAAAAAGGTTTTTTGCGAGGATGAAATGAAATTCGTTTTAGTTGTATTAAATAGCAAGGATTGATTACTAGACCAGGCAGAAAATTTCAATAAAGCATTCAAAATATTGGCCTTTAAAATATTTGGGTCTTTATCACTAAACCCAAATATTAAATATTTAATCGTCTGCATAAAGAGTGGTAAATGATTCTGGTATAACAGAAGGTAACTCATTTATATATAAGATAAACAACAGAGATCCAAGTATGTATCCTTGTGCCTTATCATAAGATCAGATATATATGTATTTCCTTTATCAACAATTTTGACGGATTGTAACACGTTATCTAGATACTGGGATAATCATTCGTTATCTAGATACTGGGATAATCATTCGTATGCTTTTCCCCTCATGCCATATTTATAAAGCTTGTCTTTCAAAATACTATGCTGTACAGAGTCAAAAGCTCGACTGAGATCACAAAATATCCCAATCGAGATCTCGCCCTGGTTAACCATATTCTGAACTTCATTATAGAACGATTCCAAGGCTGATGACGTTGAAAATGTTGCTCGAAAACCATGTTGATGATTAGTAATTACTTTATTAATTTCTAAAAATTTCCACATCTGCTTAAGCATCGCATACTCATATATATTTTTGACAAAACTGGTGATAGAGAGATTTTTTTATCAATTTTACAGTATATGTACGCCCATGAGCAAAAGCAAAATGGCGTCAAAAATATATAATCACTAACTCCTGGAATGTTTGGTTTGCACCGGTAATTTCCACTTTGTGGCACACTATGCACTTTGCCATTACACTTTTTGTCACCAAGTAACTTACAAACAACTCTAAATTAGAAAAAAACTAAAAACTTTTCGAAAAATAGCAAAAAACCTTCCGCGATAACCTCCGAGCACCTTTAAACTTATTGGCACCACGGTGGGCGAATAATGAATGAAATATTGTACGTTTTGATGATCGTAGAATGACAGGGTTGTCACGTTGACGATAATTTTTTCGTGATAAATCTGTAAATTCCATTAATTTTGACTAGCATGTAATAAATAATATATGCATTCAATAGAAGGCGGCTTCAAAATTGATATGTTTTCTTGCGTTGTGAACAATTAACTTTTAAATATGCCCTAATTAGGGACTTTCGTGATTGTTTTGTCCGTGTAAATGAACACAAATGATTATTTTACACTTCAAACTATTGTTATTTAGGACTATGTGGCAGCGTCGATGAATTGTTTACCTTGTTTGATCCCAGCCATTTGGATCTTCGATAGTCTATATTTAGTTGAATGTTTTTGCTGAGAAGTAAAACAATATATATATGTTTGGAAAAAAAATAGACTACATTTAATAGAGATTCACTTGAATCGGAGATCGGTTCTTCTCACAGGCTACATGAAGAACTTTGTAAAACGATCCAGTGTTAATTATAAAGCATAAATGATCCATTGCAACATCTAAAAAAGGCTCTTTTTCGCATTTTCATAATCTCGAACAAGACGGCAAACTTCAATCAACTCTTCTACTGTAGTTCCCTTTAATAACTATATCAGATATTTGTTGAGAACTGTTCAAGTTAAATCAAAAATATAATTGTCAACATACCCTTAATATTCGCAAACCGCTTTTCCACTGCGTAAAAATCATAAATAGTATTTTTAATTTCGTCTGCATTTGGTGGATTTTAACCCTGCAGTAGTCGCGCCTAAATTTTGGCGTCGAACGGTCGCGCGCGGACTCACATTCCGCATATCCAACATGTCGAATTCTTTGTTTTTGAAAGGACCTATATGCCACGAACAACAACAAAATCATTTATTTGGTCATTTTATTTTATATGAACTGTAAATACTGTAAGTTAATATAAAACATTAAAAATAACAACAAAACGCAACCACAAACTTTGATTATAAATATATGCTACAAACAACAACAAAATCAGTTATTTGGTGATTTTGTTTTGTATAAACTGTAAATATGCTTAGTTAGTATAAAACAAGATACTAAAAATCGCAACCACAAACTTTGATTATAAATTAAAGTTAATATTTCACTTTGCAATCTGGGCATATAAATGAATCTATGACAATCTACACAGGAGTAACGAGTAGGTATGTTCTTCTTACGATCACATAATGAACAACATCTACCTCGTTGATTAGCAGCTTGCGGTAGAGCCTCAGCTGCTTCTATGCCATAAATATCCATGATTCGCTGGCTCATTGATCTTGGAATATTCTGATGTACGCGTCGACGGGCGTGACCCTCCACTAACTGAAAGGATAACCTTTGAAGAAATTGTCTTCTCTTCATATTCACATGGTTATTCATTGAGTAGATAACAAAGGAATTGATCCCAGCAACATTTAACATTGAGTAATTTATGACCATCGGCCACCTCCGAGTATTTCTGGCACAATTATATGTTGCGCATAATTGATCTACCGAGTCAACTCCGCATTTTGTTGTGTTATAATCCTCCATAATTTAGGGTTTATTTGTATTTTTGTCTATTTTGTCGTCTTAGTGCATGCTGGAGACAAGAAGAACATTTTTATTTTTTTTAGGTATATAAGACACTAATGTGCAGTTGTAACGGAATCCGAATATATTCGACAAAACTGGACGTCCTTTAGGATTCACAAATTCCTTCGGTAACTCTCTCTTATTTTTTCGTATTGCTCCCAAAAGCGTTAACTTGAAATCGTTGTAAAGGTTGTTTAGCAAATCCATACTTGTGAACCAGTTGTCTAGAGTCACATTTCTACTTGTTCCTTTTATTGGTTGGCACAGCCTTTGAACAACGTCCTTTGGTGAATTGCTTTGACTGAAAGGTCCATCTGGTTGCTTGCCTAGATATACTTCCATATTACAAGTATAGAATGTTTTGGCATCTGCCATGGCAAAAATTTTAATCCCATATTTTTTGGGCTTACTAGGAATATATTATCGGAAGCTGCATCTTCCTCGAAATCCTTCCAGTTTTTCGTCAATAGTTACATATTCAAATGGTGTGTAGGCACTTTTGCACTGATTTACAAACCTGTCAAAGACTTCTCTTATGGGTGCTAATTTGTCAACTTTCTTCCTCTCAGTTCTTGTTGTCGAATCATCGAATCGTAAGTGCACAAGAAGAAACCGAAATCTCTGGATGGACATGGTAAGTCGGAATATTTCTACTCCAGTGCCATTCTTATTCCACAGATCCTCAGTATTTAGTCGATTGGACTTTAAAACTCCTGCCAAATAGAGCAAACCAAAAAGAGCTTGAATTTCAACAATATCCGTTTCCTTTGCGTCTCTATCCCGTTCGTAGTTTCCTTTGATTGACTGTATGTGTTGATTTGTCCAAGCTACTATTGAATTCAATGTTTCTTCAGGAAAAAAGTGTTTCCAAACTTCAATTTCTGATTTTAGTTCTTTCACAGTTCCTTTAACACCTGGAAGGTGTTTGATTAAATTTTCTGCCCTGGTTCGAATTCTCTGGTTTGGAACGTGATTGGCCCACTCAGTACCCTCTTTTCCTATAAACGTAGGCCCATCAACTACCATGGGGTCTTCAGAATCAGAAATTTCTTGCTCCGTATCTGTATCTGAGTCATTGATCTCCAAGTCATCTGCTTGTTTCTCATCATCACTGCCATCATATTCCACTGCTTAGTCCTCAGTATCCTCATTTAGACAATCTTCCATTAGTTTTGATAACCGAGCCTGCTCTTCCTCAAAGGACATCTGAAAGAGAACATAACTCCATATGAATGTACAGAAAACATGTTTTATAAAACATGCACAGGGATAGTTTTGGATGAATAAATTATCGAACATATAAAAAGCTAGTTAAAGTCTGGATGGGAACAATAGAATTGTATACAATATACATAATCTAACTATATCTAAAGTAAATATGTGAAAATAACAGCATTTTGGTGAAAAAACAAAATATATACTCACATCTGCTCAGAATGCACACTAAAAGATATTCAAAAAAACTAATACGTGAACGGTCGCGCGCGGACTAACTCTCCACAAATTAAGTATTTCACTATAGCACGTTCAAATAACGACTAACTTTTCTGCCCGCCGGTTCTCGGGTACCTCGAAACTAAATAGGAAGGTACTGAGTGGGGCACGCCACTTCCTTTACGAAATTGCAAATTATAGCCGAAAGTATAAAAGTGCGGTGCGTGGCTCCGCGCGTGACTACTGCAGGGTTAAATTGATTTTCTGCCAGGGACTCCCTTTGCGTGGCGTTGTTTGAATTCCTTCATTCGCTACTTTCTCCATAAATTTAGAGACATAATTTCTTTCACTTTACTATTGAGTGGTGGGTTTCTCTTTCACTCCTATTTTCTTTCTCGGCATTTTTTGTCCAAGAAAGCACATTTAGTATACGCAAAAAGTATTTTGTAGGCTCTCATGCCAGAATCTCAAGATATTTGGGATGTTGTGAACTGTTGGAATAGCCAAATGAGCTGTATAAAAGTACCGCAGATATTATTAAGGTGCACCTTATTGACATAACTCAATAACTATGTACGTTTAATATCTGGTACTTACAGTCCGCCATAGCACCAGATTAACCTAAACACCTGTTAGTGTATGCCTAGTTTTTAGTTGCTATCACGGGGAGATTTGGGGTTGGACTTTAGGCTTCTCTCACAGTGGATGCGAATACGCGCGAATAATAAAAACGCGCGGAACCGTCCGAATTTGTGATCTTGCGTATACATGCGTTGAGTTCGCACATTGATTGCGATAAAACTTGATGCCGAATAGTTAAAATGTCCGGTCGTGATTTATATTTGTTAGAAAATGCTTTTCTAAGAAGAAGAATCATTCACAAAAGAAGACGGAAGGTATGGGTGACTGAAATACTAAGAAAAAGAAAGGAATATGGTGAATTTCAGCATATTTGGGATAATTTAAGGAACAGTGAAGAAACGTTTTTTAGTTATTTTCGGATGAAAGAAGAAACTTTTAATTACATATTAAATGTAATCAAGGACAGGTTAAGGAAACATTGCAATTTTCGAGAACCAATTTCTCCTAGGGAACGCCTGGCTTTAACTATAAGGTACGTTTTTTATTTTAATTTTTTTATTCACACAGGTACAAGAGATAACAAAAGGACACTATATCGATTTTAAAAATATTTTTTTATTAAACTAAACTTAAAGATATCCTATACAGTAAAAAACAAATAAAAAGTAGAGCAGGGGTGATTGCTGCTGACATCGCATAATGAGTATCGGCCGAAGTTGAAGAGTTTGCTGCAGAAGTACTTTGTCGCCAATGTAATGATGGTAGTGACTGACCGGACGAGTACATTTGTTCATTGATCAATACTTGCTGCAACTGCGACCTCACAATTAATTTTTTTGACTTAGGTACAGATTTTAAATAAGGTAAAAGGCTCATTAAAAATTGGCAATCATCATCAGTTGCATTATTTTCAAAATACTTTAATTTTTTTCCTCCAATTCTAGAAATTTTTCTTCAATATTAGTGGCCTTAACTTTTTTTTTAAAGATTTTTTTGATGTGATATTACTGTTTTTTGGTAAATGATGGACAAATTGATTATTTCCTTCTTGCTGCGTTTGATTATTTTCTTCTTGCTGTGGTTGATTATTTTCTTCTTGCTGCGAAACTACATTACGAAGGGAATTTTGTGTTTCATCACGTTCATCATCATCTTGCGTTTCTGAATCGATTTCTGTTATGTCACGGGCGACATTGCCTGATAGCGCCCTTGGCGTCGTTATATCTTTTAAGAATAGCAACATAGTAAAATAGGGCCATTTAGACACGAATACTGCATCTGCTCCATCACCTGATCTACCTTGTGTACTCTTTTTAAATTCTTTACGGAACGTACCTCGTATACTTCTCCATCGTTTTTTACTTCGTCAACTGTAACAAAAAAATATATAAATTATTTTATTTTAGGTATCTAGTGACATGTTCATCGTTCATGCAATTGGGATTTTCATTTAGAATTGCGGATAATACCGTAGGAAAAATTGTTCATGAGTACTTTGGGATTGTCTTCAGGAAACTCATATGCCTTTCCCGTCTAATGAAGAGGTTACTAATATTTCCAACGAATTTTGGAGAAAATTGAAGTTTCCAAACTGTGTGGGATGTATAGATGGAAAACATATAAGGATTAAGAACCCTGCTAATGCGGGCAGTATGTACCGTAATTATAAGCAGTATTTTTCTATAGTTTTACAAGCATTAGCTGGTCCGGACTAAAAATTTATTTGTATAGACGTAGGGGCATACGGCAAGGAGAGCGATGGAGGAATTTTTTCTCATTTCAATCTATCGAGACAACTTGAGAATTGCGCTTTAAATGTAAACATAGAAAAAGCATTACCTGGAACAAATATGCACATACCTCATGTTATACATACCCACTAAAATCTTATTTAATGCGTCCTTATCCGCAAAGAATTGTAGGACCGGAAGAAGAAATATTTAATATGCGTTTATCAAGGGCAAGGCAAGTGGTGGAATGCGCATTTGGAATTACGGCCAGTAAATGGAGATTATTATTAAAGACTATTGAAGTTACGCCAGATCGAGCTGATGCCATTATTAAATGTATTTGTTTACTGCACAATATAATTATTGAAAAATAAGGTATTAATATTAATGAAATTAATATGGAAACAGGACAATATAACAGAAATAATAGAAGATTTGGAACTCTGGGTGAAAACAGAACTAGAGCCGAGGCTTACACTATTCGTGATTATTTAAAAACATATTTTGTACGTAATCTCTAAGTTATTTATATTTTGTGTTATTTATAAATACTTCTTGTTCAAATACGAATATAGTTTAAATAACTACAAATTAGCAAATTACGTACCTGATCAATTAATTTCTTCGGAAACTTCTTTCCACAAGGACTTTTGTAAATTACGATGGTGATAATTTGGTTCTCGCTGATCCCATAAATATTTCAGCTCTAGTACTAAATCAATTAGCTTTTCAGTATTCATTTTTTTTCAATTCTTTCCCAAGAGAATGCCTGCAAGAAAACCGCGAATAAACGCAAATATCCCAACCAAACGGGATCTGGTCGCAAGTCGCAAATGTACGCTCGTATGTGCGCGAACCGATCTGCAGCCACTGTGAGCGCTTGCATTCAAAACAAGTAGTTTGGATCATTCGCGCGAAGACATGCGTTTACGTGCGTCCCACAGTTCGCATGTTTACGCTTCCACTGTGAGAGAAGCCTTAGCCACAATTTTCTATAAAGTTATTTTTTACTCTCAAACTTTTCTTATCTGTTGCTCAAGTCTCTAACTGAGGGACACCTCCATGTTTTTTATCCAACTAAAACATTGGGCTTGGCGCTTCAGTCCTCCATAACATTCTCGTACGATAAGAGGTTCCACATACTTCGTATTATGGTAGGGTTTCCATTACTGATTAACAAAGTAGTTCAAAAATTCTGATAGTCTGAAATACTCTTCTGGAGTGACATTATTCCCAGGCATCATCAATATTTTAAGGTGGAATATTCACCAACGTTTTATTGTGGAAGGCTTCCATTAGGGAAACTATTATTTTTTAGCTATGAGTAGGTAAAAGTACGAGCTATCAATTTTTCCTAGGAGGACAGCATACACAGCAGGGCAGACAGTGTTTCTATGTCTACAGGTCTGATTCCTTAAGGTTTTATCTGCCAGTAACAAACTTCTTTCGTATGGCAACGTTAGTAGATCATTAGGAAACACATTTTCATTACTTGATTTATGATTTTGATCAGTTCGATTACTCCCCAGTTTTCATCGAGTCCTATTTAGGCCCTTAAGTTAATTGTTCAAACCTAACACAGGTGTGCTCCATTATTACTGCATGCTACAGTATTGTCTTCAACTACCCTGACACTCGCTTTTCTTTCATACACAGCTTCGATGCTTATATTAGAGTAGTCTTTTGAGCTAACTTTTGCTTGGTTTACTAGTGGAACGTTGGCAAATTGGTGGATCGATTGCGGCACATGTCACATCCGGAGCAACACCGATCGTACACATTTCTATATTTTCTTTGATGTTATTTGAAACACAAAACTTGCTAAATCAGTCTTACAACTTCTTAAGACATATCTCTTTATTTTAAAACACCTACCTTTGTTGGCATTTTTCTTAAAATTAATGATGCAAAATGTAAATTTATTAGCTACCTGACTCAAGGTTAGTTGTGTTCATAACATCAATAAATGTATATATTTAAATGGTTTTTAACATAGAATCCTGACTTCAAATTATGAAGATTTAACCCAAAACACCTAAATGAAATGTAGTTGCTTACTGAGTCCATTCACTGTTTTTGTAAATGTGTCTTAGATGAAAAATATTCCTAATTGGCAACTTTGATTGCAGAAAAGCACAACAATCGAAGACCTTAGAAAACTTGAATTGAATTCCCCATCAAAATGCTGTTCCTCTTGGGCAGTAATAGTAAAAAGGTTTTTGATGTTATCATCGAGTGTTTCAAAGGCACAAATATATTTGTCTAGAGTGAAGATCACTGCTAGATGCTGATACCTACGTTTTCTTTTCCTTATGTATATTTATATATCTTCCTATCCGTGGTCTACCTGTATTTTGTCGGAATAACGCCATGCTTGATCCCTTGGCGTAAAGCGTGTGACCTTGTCCTCATTGTCGTTGTAAGGGTATAATAATAAAGATGAAATCTCAGTCTCCCCCAGTTTATAATATTGGCTTGTCCTGTGAACATGGTTTTCTTTTTTCCCCAGTTTTTAGACAATATAACCCTAAATATGCAAAGCATTAAGACATGTATCTATCACAAATCTAAATTTATTATTTTCCCAAAATCTATAGGATCGTCATTTTATCAACAGTGATGGTCATATTATCAACAGTGGCTGCTTGAATCCACTCCTAACGCCAAAGAAATATGCTAAGAAATAAATTTTTAGTGGTTTAAGTGTGTGTCAGACTTCTAACTGTGTGGCTGTATTGATCATTTTTTAAGAACCACACAGTATTTTACGTAGAACTACCACAATAAAATACAATCTCGTTACAAAAGTGGAGATGGAATAAAAAATCTCTCAAACAAGTTATTTTAACGGAAAGTTATAAGAAGCAAGAGAAAACAACGATTGAATATAGAGCTCAAAAGAAAAATAAGCATAATAGGAGCGGATTTCAATCAGGAGAATTTTACTTCAGTGTGTATTATATAATAATTGTCAGACATACGGTAAAAAAAAACTAATAAAAGTGTATACTCCACATTTGAAAAAAACTGCGAAAAAATATCTGCGTATAAATCGAAAAACGATCATGGTGTAAGGCACTGCAAATCAAAAAATGAATATACCACTAAAAACTAAAAGATTGAATAAGAAAATGACTTTACAGTAGAAACGGTGAAGCTTTTCCATCACGTGACTTAGTTGACGATATTATTCAACACATACTATGTTGGTACTGTCTTTTTCTAATAACAGAAAAAGAGCGAAACTCGGTACAAGCGTTTGTCGTATTGTTTTGATTAAGATGCATATGGTTGATGTTGTATCAGTCACGTGATGGAAAAGACAGCGTTTCTACTGTATATATCTAGGAGTGAATATAAGCAATAACGTCAAACAAAAGTCTGAAATTAACACAAAATAGAAAATGTATACGTCTTATTGAGAGGTAGGTTAATCTGGCAAGAATAAATATCACAAAAAGTTAAAATGAATGTATACAAGGCCGTCGTCGTCCCCGTTAACTTTTGCATGTGAAAGTTTGGTTATAAACAAAAAAGAGAAATAATAAATTTGAGATGAAGACTTCAAGAGTTTGACCAAGAAACATGGAGATAAAAGAGAAAACCGAGCAGACCATTAAAAACTTGGACAAAAATGTTGAAATCATCTGAGAAAAAAGGTAGTGGAGAAAATTCATATATGAATAGCAATGAAACATATACTAAATACTTCAAATCTTTAGGTTCGATAAGATTTAGATTATATATGAATTTGGTCTTTATCGACTTTCTATATAACCTTTTCAGATGAAATATAATTCAATGCCAGTCAGAGGAAATTGCTCGTAGAGTATTTGTCCTTGATACGGAAAATGTTTCATGTAGATACAGATTTTAAAGGTCTATAAACTATAATTAGGTTTTTAGCCTTATGTCTTACATTTATATATATATATATATATATATATATATATATTAATTAAAATAATGAAACAAAACTACTACCGAACTGAAATACAAAAAAATGGGAGTAATAAAAAATATATGTGGAACCTAGTTAACAACAGAAATAAAACAAAAAATGATATTAATTTTATAATTAATAAAAAAGACGAAAAAATAACATCCAGATCAGATATGGCAGACGAATTTAACAGTTACTTTGTAACAGAGGGAAAAAACTTGGCACAAAAAATAACCGTACCGACTAAACCCCCTCCTCGGCGATCTAAAAATTCTGAGACCTTTTATTGGATGCCTGTAACTACGAAAGAGATAAGAGACTTAATAGTAACAAGGCTCCAGGCATAGACAATTTGCGAGCAGAAATATTTAAAAAATTGAGTGAACAGTTGACTAAACCTATAGCCGACTTAATACACTTGATCTTTGCAGAAGGCGTATGTCTCACTATTTTTAAAAAAGCTGTAGTAACCCCGATCTACAAAAAGGACAACAAGGCCAATATGTGCAACTATCGGCCCATATCACTTATTACGACATTGACAAAGCTAATGGAAAAAGCTGTGAAAAAAAGATTAACTAAATTCATAGCCAACCACAAATTATTATCAGAGCATCAATTAGGCTTTCAAGAAGGACGTTCTACTAATGATGAAATTGAGACATTGCTTTCTTCTGTGTACAGTTCTGTGGATGAAACTAAACCAACGGCAGATGTATTTCTGGATATGGCGAAGGCGTTTGACACTGTGAGCCATGAACAGTTGTTGGACGTCCTGGGGGATGCAGGGATACGTGGTCTGCCTCATACATTTTTTGAAAGCTATCTAAAAAATAGGACACAAATAGTAAGGATAAACGATAAGGTCAGTACGGAAAATATATATTGTTCGGGGTTCCCCAGGGAACTGTGCTGGGACCAATACTATTTAATATGTATATCAATGATCTATTCTCTTATAATTCTACAGGTAAAATAATAGGATTCGCGGATGATACTGCTGTAATATATACAGACAGTACGTGGGAAGGCCTCAAGCAAAAAATAGAAACCGATCTAAGCCATTTATTTGATATCTGAGACATAAAATTTTAACAGTCAACTATTCGAAAACATTTATTGTACCTCTTTCACTAGTTACAAACACAAACTGCCTCCTTATGAAAAAATTACTGTTACTATTAACAACATACATATTGATATTTCTCTGAAATACGAAATAAAGTATCTCGGACTAACAATAGACTCACATCTACGATGGACATCGCACTTACGTGAAGTAGCTAAGACACTGAGATGTTTATTGTATAAATTCAAATATATAAGGAGAGTACTGGACTTACAGCATCTGAGAATCATATATCATGCTCTTGTAGAATCACGTCTTAGATATGGCATATTAGGTTGGGGAGGAACTGTGCCTACTCATCTAGAGCAGGTTGAAATTCTGCAAAGAAAAATTCTAAAAATAATGCATTTTAAAGATTTAACCTATAGTACAAACCAACTTTTTAACGAAACTAATATAATGTCCTTAAGGCATCTATATATTTTTAGTTTAGTTGTTTACTTATTTAAAAATCGCTCATACTTGCAATCTCCTGGTCACCATTATCATACTAGAAATAAAACAAAAGATTTTGTCCAAACCCACACAGCGAAAAAAACAGTAGGAACTAGGTACTTCGAATTCATAGCACCCCGTTTGTTTAACTCTCTTCCAGAAACGTATAAGACTCATATAAGAAGATTAAATTCTATCAGTTTGCTAAAAAAATATGTAAAATTCCTAGAAACTAAGGATATTAATAAAATTATTGATTGTTAAGATGAAAAGGTATATATGTGAATAAGGAAAGTTGAATTAACATTATGTTAAGGAAAACAAAACTGGCAATTAAATGGCGACATATAGGATAATTGTGCCTATGTTCAACCTCATAGGTCTTGATAGGTTACAGTGATCCAAAATAAGCCACAATAGGTAATTAGCCTCCCCTGTTTATTTGTTTATTTACATTTTTGTAAAGAAATACGTTCTACATTTTCTATCTGTTTATTGTAATGTATTTTTTCTCGCTGTTTATACATTGGTTTTAACAGTTTTGTAATTCTAATATATTATCTTTTTGGTGATTTGTAATTGTAATTATTTGTAAATAAACATATATATATATATATATATATATATATTATATATATATATATATATATATATATATATATATATATATTATATATATATATTATATATATATATATATATATATATATATATATATATGTATGCACAGACTTCAGTTTGAGGACGAGTATATCTTATACTGAGTATAACTTATACTGTATAAGTTGTCCTCGAAGTGTACTCTCGGATCTAGCATACTAACATATTTGATAAAAAAATTTTTCACGGGAATGTATTGATGAATGATTATTTTTCATTTAACCCTAAATAGGTCATCCCTTACACCCACCCCCTAAAGGCGGGGGTGGGGGTGACTTTGTAAAATAGTCGTAAAAATAAATGTTTTAATTTAGAATCAAATTACACGTAATTTTTTACATATACTACTAAAATTTCATTTTCATAATTTTTTTTATAAAGTTATGCAAAAAAAATGTTATCAAAAAATTGATTATTCAATGGTGTGGGACTCCCGGATCTAGCATACTTCCAAATTTGATAGAAAAAAAATTTCACGGGAATGTATTGATGAATGATTATTTCTCATATTAACCTAATTCAATCATCCCTCACCCACACCGTAAAGGTGGGGGTGGGGGTTACTTTGTAAAATTGTCGTAAAAATAAATGTTTTAATTTAGAATCAAATTACACGTAATTTTTTACGTATACTACTGAAATTTCATTTTGATAACTTTTTATTATAAAGTTATGCAAAAAAAATGTTATCAAAAAATTGATTATTCAATGGTGTGGGACTCCCGGATCTAGCATACTTCCATATTTGATAGAAAAAAACTTTCACGGGAATGTATTGATGAATGATTATTTTTCATATTAACCTAATTCAGTCATCCCTCACCCAGCCCGTAATGGTGGGGGTGGGGGTTACTTTGTAAAATTGTCGTAAAAATACATGTTTTAATTTAGAATCAAATTACACGTAATTGTTTACGTATACTACTGAAATTTCATTTTGATAACTTTTTATTATAAAGTTATGCAAAAAAAATGTTATCAAAAAATTGATTATTCAATGGTGTGGGACTCTCGGATCTAGCATACTTCCATATCTGATAGAAAAAAAATTTCACGGGAATGTATTGATGAATGATTATTTTTCATATTAACCTAATTCAGTCATCCCTCACCCACCCCGTAAAGGTGGGAGTGGGGGTGACTTTGTGAAATAGTCGTAAAAATAAATGTTTTGATTTAGAATCAAATTACACGTAATTTTTTACGTATACTACTGAAATTTCATTTTGATAACTTTTTTTTATAAAGTTATGCAAAAAAAATGTTATCAAAAAATTGATTATTCAATGGTGTGGGACTCTCGGATCTAGCATACCTACTTCCATATTTGATAGAAAAAAATTTTTCACGGGAATGTATTGATGAATGATTATTTTTCATATTAACCTAATTCAGTCATCCCTCACCCACCCCGTAAAGGTGGGGGTGGGGGTGACTTTGTAAAATAGTCGTAAAAATAAATGTTTTAATTTAGAATCAAATTACACGTAATTTTTTACGTATACTACTGAAATTTCATTTTGATAACTTTTTTTTATAAAGTAATGCAAAAAAAATGTTATCAAAAAATTGATTATTCAATGGTGTAGGACTCTCGGGTCTAGCATAGTTCCATATTTGATAGAAAAATTTTTTTCACGGGAAAGTATTGATGGATGATTATTTCTCATTTTAACCTAAATCAGTCGGAGCTCACCCATCCCCTAAAGGCGGGGGTGGGGGTGACTTGGTAAAATTGTCGTAAAAATAAATGTTTTAATTTAGAATCAAATTACACGTAATTTTTTAAGTATACTACTAAAATTTCATTTTGATAACTTTTTTTATAAAGTTATGCAAAAAAATGTTATAAAAAAATTGATTATTCAATGGTGTAGGACTCCCGGGAATAGCATAGTTCCATATTTGATAGAAAAAAATTTTTCACGGGAAAGTATTGATGGATGATTATTTCTCATTTTAACCTAAATCAGTCAGAGCTCACCCATCCCCTAAAGGCGGGGGTGGGGGTGACTTTGTGAAATAGTCGTAAAAATAAATGTCTTAATTTGGAATCAAATTACACGTAATTGTTTACTTATACACCTAAAATTTCATATTGATAACTTTTTTTTATAAATTTATGCACAAAAAATGTTATCAAAAAATTGATTATTCAATGGTGTAAGAGTCTCGGGTATAGCATACTTCCATATTTGGTAAAAAAAAATTTAACGGGAATGTATTGATGAATGATTATTTTTCATTTCAACCTTAATCAGTCATCTCCCACCCACCCCCATAAGGCGGGGTTGGGGGTGACTTTGTAAAATAGTCGTAAAAATGAATTTTTTTAATTTGGAATCAAATTTCACGTAATTTTTTACGTATACTCCTAAAATTTCATTTTTGTAACTATTTTTTTTATAAAGTTATGCAAGAAAAATGGGGTCTAGCATACTTCCATATTTGATAAAAAAAATTCACGGGAATGTTTTGATGAATGAATTACCTCCATTTTAACCTAACTCAGTCATCCCCCGCCCACCCGCAAAGGGCGGGGGTGTAAAATAGTCGTAAAAATTACTTTGTAAATTTGGAATCAAATTGTACGTAATGTTTCACGTATACAGCTAAAATATCATTTTTATAACTTTTCTTTATAAAGTTATGCAAATAATATGTTATTAAAAAATTGATTATTCAATGGTGCACCACTATCGGGTCTAGCATACTTCCATATTTACTAAACAAAATTTTTCACGGGAATGTGTTAATGAATGATTATTTTTCATTTTATCCCAAATCAGTCATCCCCCACCCATCCCCTAAGGGCGGGGGCGAGGGTGACTTTGTTAAATGGTGGTAAAAATAAATTTTTGAATTTGGAATCAAATTTCACGTAATATTTTATGTATACACCTAAAATTTCATTTCGATTACTTTTTTTTATGAAGTTATGCAAAAAAAATGTAATAAAAAAATTGATTTTTTAATGAAAATAAAAATCGCTATTGCGGCTTTACGAATAAGAATTAAAATTTAATATTTGGCATATGTATATTTAATAAAATAAAATTCAAATTAAAAAATGATTACACGCTTATTTCATACCATAAGGGTAGAGGGGGCGGGTGTTTGGGAAATATTAGGGGTGGGGTGATTTTGAGTGTGTCATCGAATCATAAACCCTTTTTTGAGTATGTATACCAATTTTCATATTTTTTCTTCATTATTGCCAAAGATATTCAATAAAACGTGTCACCATCCCAGGCCCTTAGGGGTTGGGGGGGGGGTATGACTGATTTACGTTAAAATGAAGGATAATCATTCATCAATACATTTCCGTGAAACATTTTGACTGATTTGGGATAAAATGAAAAATAATCATTCATCAATACATTCCCGTGAAAAAAATGTTTTTATCAAATATATACTTCCCGAGAGTCCTGCACCATTGAATAATCAATTTTTTGATAACATTTTATTTGCATAACTTAATAAAAAATAGTTACCAATATGAAATTTTAGGTGTATACGTAATATATTACGTGGAATTTGATTCCAATTCTAATTTATTTTTACAACTATTTTACAAAGTCACCCCCAACCCCACCTTTAGGGGGTTGGGTGGGGGATAACTGATTTAAGTTAAAATAAAGGATAATCATTCATCAATACATTCCCGTGAAAAATTGTTTTCTATCAAATATGGAAGTATGCTAGACCCGAGAGTCCTACACCATTGTATAATCAATTTTTTGCATAACATTATAAAAAAAAGATTTCAAAGTGAAATTTTAGGTGTATACGTAAAAAATTACGTAGAATTTGATTCCAAATTTAAAAATTTTTTTTTACGATTATTTTACAAAGTCACTCCCACCCCCGCCCTTAAGGGGTAGGTGGGGGATGACTGATTTAGATTAAAATGAAAAATAATCATTCATCAATACATTCCCGTGAAAAATTCTTTTTCATCAAATATGGAAGTATGTTAGTTTGATGTTAATAAAATAAAAATGCATCCATGTGTAGAATATGAAAAAAGTGGGAACAATGTAATACTTAATTTAAAAAAGTATAATACTTAACATCAATCATAATCATATTCTAAAACTAATTTTAAAAACCATAGACAGTTTTTATTACTAACAGGTTCACAGTTTGAATAAGAAAAGCATGTGCAAGTTTATTAAAATCAGATCATACAATTTCATTTTTCCGTGATTCAAAATCGTCCTTTGTCGCAAAAACAAAGTTTTCAGTAGACGTTTCAATGTCGTGGTTCTCCTTAAAGTGACTGTGTAATTGTATTTTAGCCGAATTTTTGAAACTACAGAGAGGGCACTTCTTTGCATTTTTTGGAGATGATTCTGAGGAATCTACTGATAAAATGCCATGAGTCTTTTCATGGAGATGATTCTTGTGGTTGAAATTTTCTTGTAGATATCACAACTGAAGTTGTAAGTCTTCATACACTTTTTAAGTGGAGCTAGATCATCAAGTCTTCCCTCATGAAATATTTTTACTTGTTTCCGCAACCCATATATTCGCTTGAAAGATGACTTGCACTCAGTACACACTGATTTCTCATTCATTTTGAAAAAAACTTTTAAACTTAACGTTATTTTGTTTGATTTTGATATAAACACAGCTGTTTGAAGCAAAGAAATTATTCCATGGTATAAAGTGTGACGTACCGAATGCAAGACCATTAGACCAAGTATGCAACCCAAATAATATAAGTTTGGGGATTGACTATCTCGTAATATCCGATGCACAAACGACGAAAATGAAAACGAACCGCCTCTTATAACAGGGCCATCGTCCATAAATTCCAATTGGAATTTATGGACGATGACAGGGCTGACGGCATTGAACAACAACAAAACATCGTTTTTCGTATATTGTTATATTTTTGTAGTTGCTTTTATGCTGTATTTCTGAACATTATCGTAAAAATGTCTTTTTAAAGGCTCTGATAGCAAGTTCTAGCTGTAATGTGAGTAGAATATAGAATCTCGAGAAAAATAAATTGATTAAACAATATTGTCAATTTCAGGTTAGCAATATTGTAATTTTTTTTGAAATTGTATTCACAAATCAGACACAAGAACTGGATTTCCATGAAGAATTGGAAATTAGAAGACACTTAAGAAACCCATAATATCAAGTTGTCAATGAACAGATAAATCTAGGGAGTTCTCCACTTTTAAACTGTCTTCTTAAGTGATAATTTTGAAAATCAGCAGATATAGTTTTCCTGGTTTTCTATATCATTGCACAGTTATACTTATCTTAATTGGGAAAAAAGATATCCAGGATATCCCCATAGGGCTAATAATATCTACGCTTTAATAATTGTAATATCATATATTCTTCTTTTTTCTATTAACATATATTAAGTCTAGCCAAAAATAATTATTAATCATCAGGTAGGCATCAAATGGAATGTATATTCTGTCATTCTGACGATGACATTTAATATCGAAACAATTGTCAAATTTCTTAAAATTTCTAACATTTTTTCAATATATTGTGGAATTATCTAGAAACAGTAAGCTTCATTTAAAACAGTAATATGGGTAGATTCCACGAAGTATGGGTCGAGATAGTAAATACTTTGTAATAGTTATTAATAATGAATCATATAACGATCTGTGGAACGTAACCCAACGTCTACTTGGAAAAAGGCAGATATGCAAATATGGTTACGGGAAAGAAGTATTCATTTTGATTATACTGATATTAAGCCGGAACTTTACAGGAAAATACAGCTAAATAAACCAATATTTAAAAATTATGTTGTTTATAAGTTGTTAGCTGAACACGGTCCTTCCGTGTTACGTTTGCCACCACCTGATCCAAAATTGAATCCAATAGAAAAGATGTGGGCTATTATAAAATGAAGTTGGAGTGCGTAATACAACTTTTAAGGTAGGTGACGTGTTAAAGTTGACAGATGACACATTTGCTAGAGTCACACCAGAAACATGGAAGAATGTTTGCATTCATGTAATCAGAATGGCTTTAATGGTATGTTATTGTAATAAATTTTCTAATTAACCCATTAGTCCCCAACGTTGCGTAAACGAAACATTTTGGAATTTTTTTTAAATATATCATTGAATGTCATTGACTTTTATGTCGCTACAATTTATTCCAAATATAATAACAATTATGTTTCTATGTAATACTGCGATATAATCAAAAAATTCATTTTTTGCAAATTTATGAAATATGCGGAAATTGGGGATTTCATTTATCATATTTTCGTCGATCGTCGTTTTTTGGATCTATTATCAAACGATGGGAGCTTTCGTCTTCTTTTACTGGGGAATCAGAAATTACTTAACCCTACATGTTGGTCAGGAAGTATTCAATCAATTATGGCAATAAAAATTCGATTGTTCGATATTCTAAAAGCTCTTCAGATATTGAATCGAAATCGCAGAAAAAGGAAGCAACCATGGAAGCTAAAAATCTGAAAAAGAAAATGGCCAACTTTGAATTTGTTTTTATTAATATTTTTATCTTCAAAACTTTATCTCAAGTAAACCACGTATCAAGATTTTTACAAAGAATTGATATTTATATCGGCGGCGCAACAGTCTTAAGAAATACATTGACCTACATTTCTGCTTTAAGAGCTCAAGAAGCGTATAATGATTGAATATCTGAACCAATAACTCTTGCAATTAAATGCAATATAGAGCTAGTATTTCAATTTAAAAGGCAACGAAAAGTACCAAAACAAATTGTTGAGCTTGCTTTGGAATAGCAATTTGATAATA
Source organism: Galeruca laticollis (assembly GCA_963921935.1). Taxonomy (NCBI): domain Eukaryota; kingdom Metazoa; phylum Arthropoda; class Insecta; order Coleoptera; family Chrysomelidae; genus Galeruca; species Galeruca laticollis. The sequence continues at coordinate 178,576,537 of OY998180.1, forward strand.
GAGAAGATTACTTCAAAGTCCGGGTATATTACTATTCAATTGATACCAATACCAATCAAATTGAATAGAGGTTTTCTGCTATGCAATCAATCAAATGAATATTATTTGTTGCAACAATACTAATTTCGAAAACATCGGGAAATTTTTACTAACGGTGTTGTCAATCAATATTGATATGTTACTTGAACTAGTTAAAGAGATGACTTCAAAAAAGATATGAAGAGGAAACTTTTCCAAATAGTATTCGTATATGAAACTTGATTTTCCTGAAGTTTATGTTATGTTTCTTCTATTTTTTACCCTACCTGTGCGTAACTGTTGCGCAATTGGAAAGTTCCTTTAGTAAATTGAAAATGTTAAGAAATTGCATTAGGTCAACAATGATCGTGATCAATCTATTTTAAATGTAGAATATAATATCGCAGCGAAGTTAGATTTAAAAGATCTCATAGATTACTTTGCCAATACTAAAGTCAGAAAAAGAACGTAGTTCTAGATTTTAGTTTATTATTAGTTTTTATATTTTATATAAAGTATTTCATTTATTTCCTTTCAATGTAATACGGAAAATACCAATCTAGATATTGGTTTGGAATTAAGTAGCTGAATAAAACATATTTTTGTTTTGACACTTTTTATGATACAAAAAAATTTAAGTTTTCGTTTTGTATTAGTTTTTGTCCTGAATGGAAAACGTTTTAATTTTCTTACTTTTTACGTGTTACTCAGTGTACCTGTAAGAAATGTCCTGAGGCCCACTCGCCCCTAGATCCGCCACTGAGCCAGGCCCGTCGCTAAGACAACTGATTCTAAATAGTGCATAGGTATTAGATAATATTAATATTGCTCCTGTACAAACATAGGTACAGCAAATATCACACATCTTTCTCAGTCCAGAATACATTTCTGATGATTTCTGTAATCTATCAGAGTGTGCTCTGAAAATTCGGTAGTGAAATGGCAAAGTGTACACTATCTGCTATTTTTTTAAAATACGTTTTATTGCATTAAATGATTATAAATAACGTATCTATATAATTCAATATTCCAAGAGAAAAATGTAAAAAACAAGAATTTTTTACATTTTGCTCCACCATCACAATTCAATTCAATATATTATTTTCAAGGTATATTGCATTTATGTGGTTTCTATAGAAAATAATCTATATGTATAAATATTTTTAACCCAACAACTGCATGTTGGAAATAATAAAAAAAACTATAAGAACGCCGCTATTAGCAAAAACATTAAGGCGGCGATTCCACAGCAGACATTATAAAAACATACTTAGATAACATATTTTAGTCTTTCATAAAATCTGAAATAGAAACGGTCTTACATGGTTGCCGGTTTTACTATATTTTCAGGAGATCTACTGATTTGCATATTGATGAAAGAATTATGACACTTGTTTATTATTATTATTAATTTTTAATTAATCATATCTCGCATGATATTTCCAAACGCTCTGTTTAAATTAATTTAAGAGATTTCTCTTATTACCTACCTATCTAATGAAAACTAACGAAAGAAACAAACTAGCCACAACTAGTATGTGAGACATCTACACACACAAAATTATGTATTTGCAGTCGAGAAAAGCAAATTGTACTAATGCTAACTTTACAAAAGAAGTAATACATTTACATACTAATGATATGTATATACCAAAAAAGGATAATACTTTATCAGATTCAGATTTAAAACGATTTTTTATATACCTATAACAGTTATTTTCTTACATTTGTTTTTTTATTTGTTTTGTATTTTTGTTGTTCATTACTATTCGTTCTATTTTTTTATATACTCGTACCTGATGAGTATCTACGTAACTTTATTTTGTGATTACTATTTTTAAAATGAAGCAGTAGGTAGGTATAATATATCGTATCCCCCTTAATGTTCGCTACATATGGCAAACATTTTTAGTTGTAGGATATAGGAAAATTTAATGTATGCCATCGATCCTGCATGGTCGCTAATCTGAAAAGACATTCTGACGTCACTCACGATGCCACTGTGATGGAGGCAAAATATCGAAAAAGTTGTTTGGAAAAAGTGATTAGAATGATATTTTAGGGCCATTTATGAAATTTCGAGCAAAAAAAATAAAAAAATCCGTACTTTTCGCCATGTTTAATGTGTGAGGGTAAAACAATTCAGAAATATTGATTGAGGTCATTCATATATAATAAAATGAAAATATTCGTTGAACGCGTGAAATTTTTTTGTATCTTCTCAGTTTGTGCAGTTTCAAACAATTTAATTGTGATATTACAATTGAAAAGGGCCGATATTAATTTTTTTTATGTAATATTTCATCAAAGTTCCAGAACATGACAACTTACATTAATAATTATTATTTAATAAGCGTAATGATTCATGTTTGGACAATATTTATAAAAAAACAATGCGATAATATGAATACAAGATAATTTATTATCTTTGAAAGGTCTGCATACATTTCACAACGATTCCTAGTATTATACTTTCATCATCCTAGAACCCATTTTTCTCAAATACTTTGCCGCAATACAAAGTTTTAAATTAACTAAGTGGGCTTTAAAATCATAAACGAATACTCGTTTAACATCATTGTTGCATTTGATCCGTAATTCTCCGTTTTCGTTAAGTTTACTTCTATTTACACATTCTGCAAAGATATTTTCATATCTATCTATCTATCTATAACTAAAAATGCCTTCTATACTGTCACGTGAAGAAAAAATAGAGTTGGTTCTAATTTGCGGAGAAAATTATCAATGTTCAAGAGAAGCTGCTAATATTTTTAACCAAAAATATCCTGGCAAAAACGTCCATTTTAGAAATGTAGCAAAATTATTAAAGAAGTTTAAGGTAACTACAAGTAGAAACGCTAAGTCTTTTCCATCACATGACTGATACGACATTAACTATATGTATCTTAATCAAAACAATGCGACAAACAAACTTCACCCGTGCAAGCCTAAATTTATTCAAGTTCTGAAGAAAAATATTTTGACGTCCGGTTTGGTTTTTGAATTATAGAAGATAATCCAAATTTCACAGAAAATGTTTTATTTTCCGACGAATCTACTTTCACATCAAATGGAACAGTAAGCTCACAAAACTGTCGTTGATGGGCAGACACAAACTCCCACTCAAGGTTAATGTATGGTGCGGAATTTGGAATTGTCAAATTATTGGTTCATTTTTCTTTAGAGAAAACCTGAATGCCAGGCGTTATTCAACTTTGTTGGAAAATGAATTAACCAAATTTTTGGATGGTATCCCACTGGCTAAGCGAGCCAATCTTCATTTCCAACAAGACGGTCCCCGGACCTATGCCCTCTGGACATTTTATTATGGGGCTATTCAAATAACAAAATTTATCGAGTAACACCCTTCAGAGACGTCGCACATTTAGAACAATGCATATGGGATTGCGTATATGCTATTAACCAAGGTACGCTCCGAAATATTCAAAGAGAAACGAATTCCGGGACGGTGAAATGTATGGAACGAGATGGAGGACATTTTGAATTTGTGTTTTGAAATATTAAGTTATTTATTAGTAATGAGTTAGTGGGTAATCTGTTGAATATTGTTCCAAAAAATAGTAATAACTTAATGAAATTAACTGTCTCGACCCTTACTTCGCGGAATCTACTCATATTAGTGTTTTAAATGAAACTCACGGTTGACAATTGTTGACAATTGACAATTTTTTAGAATTTTCAACAATTTTTATTATATTGTGGTATTAACTAGAAACCGTGAGTTTCATTTAAAACACTAATAGTAATACGTTGGTAAACTAATTCAATTTATTATTATGACTAGTTAATGAGTTTTAATAATTCAATGAAATATTTATTGAAAATATCAAAAACGGTTCTTTTCAATTGTGGTATCAGTACTAAATTATTTTAAACTTCACAAACTGACAACATTGGACAAGGTATTGTTACAGGAAAGTTTCAAATGCTCAACTAATATTTCCATTTAATTCTCTAGGAATGATTTTAATGACCAATTTTGAATAGTTTTATGTTTATAAATTACATACGGTGCTAATGGAACTCTTTCAAAAAAGAAATTGAGGCAATATCATTTCAGAAGACCGTAATGGAGAAAAATAAGAAAATTCTTATTTTTTGTTGTTTTTGCTTCAAATTTTGTACGTACTCCTAAAATATCATTTTAATCACTTTTTCTAAATAACAATTTTCGGTATTTTGGTATCTAACCTCACTTTTCGCATTTCCACGTCGAATTTTTCCAATTTGTGGCCATGAAGTGTTCATGTAACTGATGTCAAGATGTAATTTTGGATTATCGACCATGCAGAATCGATCGTATATATTAAATTTTCCTATATACAACAACTAAAAATTGTTCCCATATGTAGCGAACATGGTGGACACTGTATGTTTACTTTATTTGTTTTTAAATGAAAAGTTTGTTTTCAAATAATACATATTTTTTCGAGGTCATAAGTTTAGTTCATTATACTTTTTTGAAATTTCTATAGCATAAAATAAATCTATTGAAATTACTCAATTTTTGACAAGATTTTTACTGATGAAATGAAAATCTAACTGGCAGCCCTGCGGTCTAATCCAAATAAACTTTTCATGAGGATATAAATTTTAATCAACCAACATCATAACCCTTAATTCATTTAAAAAAAATAACAGATAGCTCTCCCTTTGACCTTTTGCCATTCATTCCACTACCTACCGAATTGTTAAAGTTTGATTGATTTCAGAAATCGTTAATAGTACAACTGCGGGAAAAAATATAACAAAAGTTTCGGTATACCGCGAGAGGGCGTAATTGGATAAAAACATTAAAAAGCCAACTTTCATAAAATTAACTCAATTAAAGGGCATAACAAAAACAATCATCGCATTCTTCAAAAAATTCTGCGTATATTTGATATTAAACTTTCAGTCTATGTACTCAAATAATGTGTACGGGGAGATTGATATGAGAAAACGCCCTTAACTCGGGTTCAACTTAACCGATTGTTGCAAATTTAGTCTTCTTGAAAACATCTGTTTTCCATCAACATAAGTTTAATAATTTCGACATAACCTAATGAGTAGCATGCACACTAGAGGGCGCTATTGACTTTGTTTTTTAAATCTAGTTATCTTTGGAAAATATTAAATGGGAGTATACAATTTTAATCGAGAATTGTAAAAGTAGACTTAATTAGTAACAGAATACCGATTACCGCATGTCGATATCTTTTTCCTATCCCGACATATCGTAAAAAACGTATACATTTTGATTATTTTCCTTTAAATATAGATTACCTACTGTGGCTATAGGTTCCGAACATATTTTAATAATTTGGAACGAATTAAAGTTGATTAATGGTAATTTCAATTAATATTTCGATGTTATTGGGAAACGGCGATCAGGAAGTTAAAGTGGAAATATATAAAAAGAAGTAGTGGGCCATGGAAAAAAACATACATATATTTCTACTTTAACTTCCTTAACGCCGTTTCACAGTCAGATTAAAAGTAATATTGAAATTATTATTATTAGGGCAAGGAATGTCAATTGTAATTATTTCAAAATTGTTAAAATCCTTTCCGTACTACCCCATAGTAGGTAATCTATATTCATAGGTGAATGCTTAAAATTTACGCTTTATGAAGTGAAACAATTTATGGGACACTACAGGATTTTTGGCGTAAAAGTAAACTCGTAAAACTAACAAATTTGTTAAACTCCTTGTCCTTATCTAATTATTATTTAATTAAGCTCAGTGAGAGAGACGCAATGCTGTTCTCCCCTTCTGTTACATCAGTAGACTCCATGATATTACTAAGCGAAATAGACTCGTCGGCAGAGCGTTAGACTGAAAACCTAAAGGTCGTTGGTTGGATACCTGGTTTCGTCAGTAAACTATTTAATTTTTCTTTCATCTATAAATCCATTCTGCTAATGTATTCAACAATGTCGGTAATGTTGAACAGAAGTATATCTGATTATTTCTAAAATATTCATGCATTTACTCGAAGCAATGGAATTAAAATAAAGTTTGGATCAAGATTGTGGTTTGTTTGAACATTTAATAAAATAATTTCTTAAAAAGAATATTTACTTTTGTTTGTCTTTTATTGTAAATAGTTTTTGTACACTCATTCACAGTTTTTGCGTAACATAATAAGTTTCACTTCTAAAGCTGTTAGTTTTCAACTGACTCATAAATTTTTAAGATATGTCGGGACCGGAAAAGATATCAGCATGCGGTATTCGCCATTATGTTACAAATTAAGCCTACTTTTATAATCCCGAGTAAAATTGCATGCTCCTATTTAATAATTTCCAAAGATAACTTGATTTTAAAAAAATTAGCGCCCCTCGCTTGAAAGTTACTCATTAGGTTATGTCCAAATTTTCACTCTTATGTTAGTCGAAAAGAGCTGTTTTCAAGATGACTAAGTTTCCAATAATCGGTTAAGAACCGGAGTTATGGGTGTTTTTTTCATAACAGTTCCCATTCTCCCCCACATCTTATTTAAGTAGATAGACTGAAACTTTAAATATCAAGTACATATATGCAGAATTTTTTGAAGAATGCAATGATTGCTTTTGTTATGCCGCCTTTTGAAAAATTTGGCTTCTCAAGTTTTTTATCTCTTTTGTTACATTTTTTGTACTCGCAGCTGTACCATGAACGGTTTCTGATATATGGCCGAAAGCCATTCTTATTGGGGCACCCGTTACATATTTCATATTTAATTAGTCATTGATAATTAAGAATACGGACGCCTTTTTGAAGACCTTTCAAAGTAATACTAATAAACTACCAACGATAAACATGAAACAGAGTATAGGTATCAATAAGCGATTACATCAAGCCGTTATAATGTGGCATCTGTGTATTGTATCTTTTTTGGTACGGCTTTTGTTCATTGCACTATATGAAGCTATTACAAAAAAAATTATCAATTCTTAGAAAATTAGGGCATAATTTGAGATCCCTTTTGGTGAAGTACCTATGTAAGGTCCGTGGAAAATAATATTTACAAAATCGTTTAGATATGGTATAAGTTACAGGAATAAAAGAACATTACTAGGTATCAGTAATAATGTTTCCAGGATTATTCAGTCCTAACAAGTTGTTCAGAGTAATAATTTATTATTCTTTAAAGTACTGTTTGTTGTATTTTCAGTAAACTGTGCCATTATTATTAAAAGTGGAAACTCAATAATATTTTAAAATCAGAATGCTGAAGACTAGAAAAAACTGACAAATAACAATTTAACGCGAGTCTAGTTTCGAGAAGACACACAAAAACACGTCCATCAAATTTCAAACTGTATATTATATTATCATCTTCGGTCATATAGATTTGTACTCTTGTTTTTCTGAAACGTAAATTAAATATAAATCTTCTTAATTGTCGTGAGTAAATACTGTTACCTCTATCAATAAACATTACTAACCATAAATTTTAAGGGCATTCCCAAGAGTGCTTAACCTATTAAAAGTGTATCTTAATATAAATAACAATAACTGAATAAGGTTGAGATTCACTGAAAAATAAAAACTTCTTCGAAATTGGATTACTGATGACCTACATTTTTTTCAAAGAATATAATGTACGACGTTTCTTATATTTATTAAGATTAAATATTAATTAATTAATATTTAACACGTTGAGTGCTACCGTGGAAGCGGAAAATTCATTCCATTTTTCATGTGTATGGCCCACTAACCCACTAACTGAAAAAATGGTGTCCTGAAAAAACTAAGGATAAAATATACAGGCCAAATAAGGTTTTGGGTATGCCAGGCCGTAGTGCGATAGTCCCCATAGAGATATATGCAAGGCATGCAGCCAACGTCGATACATGCGGCTGAAATAACAGAAATAGTTGTGTATCAGCCGCGGATACATACGGCGATGGAAGCACCGTATCTCGTGTATCCGTGTTGGATACATACGGCACTCAACGTGTTAATTTATTAAAAAAAGAACTTTTTACGTTTTTAATTTTTTTAATTAAACAAATACCGCTTGTCATAGTTTTTTTATATACGGGTGTCCCACGAGGTTCTGGCCAGTATATATCTCGAAAACTGTTTGAACTACAATATTGAAATTTGGCAGTTATAAACTGTGGGTAGTATTACACATTTTAAGCAATCAGCTACTTTGCTACAATGTCACGTTTCGGGTCACGTGGTATAATTTTTAGAAAAGTTAATGACACACCCTGTATATTGTTCCACTGCTGTATAGGTCTCTCTTATACTAATTCGGCGACACCTATTTTTTTTGTGTTAGGTATATACAAACGACAAACAAATGTTCATAAAGTTTTTTATTTGAAAAACAAAAAGAATTGGAAAACAATAACACTTTTACTACAGTTTATGCTCAAATTTATGTCCACCTTCATTAATGCAACATTCAAATCTAAGTAAATTTCTTGTGCATGCTGCTTCAATACTTTCTGGTGTAAGAGATTGGCAAGCTGCTCTGATTCTGTTTTTTAAATTATCTACATCGGTAGGAGCTGTAACAGAAATGAATCCTTTTAAATATCCCCAAAGAAAAAAATCTAACAGGGTTATATGTGGTGAACGAGCCGGCCAATGTATTGTATCATTTCTCCCAATCAAGCTGTCTTGGAAATACACATTCAGATGTGACGTTACTCGCTGAGCAAAATGAGGAGTTGCACCATCCTGTTGCCACCACATAGTCGCTCTCTCTTTTAGTGGATTGTTCTCAAGCAAATGTTGAAGAATATTCTGGAGAAAATCTAAATATCTTTCGCCTGTCAAATTCTCCTCATAAAAATACGGCCCAATCAAGCGTCCATTAAACAAACCGCACCAAACATTTATTCCCAAAATAGTTTGGAAATACGTTTCTCGCGTCCAGCTGGGATTTTCAGCCGACCAGTAGTGACAATTATATCTATTAACGATACCTACACCGTTATTGTGAAAACGGCTTTCGTCGCTCCACAATATTTTATTTAAGAAAAAAGGGTCCTCTACGATTTTAATTGACACTTCTTTCTGGATCTGCAGGAGTTAGACCTTGCGTTAAATGTATTTTTAAAAGATGATATTTGTATTGCTTGAACACCCTCTGAATAGTAGATTTACTTATTCCTAATTCTTATTGCAGACATCGAGTTGAAATTTGGGGATTGACTTGGATATAAGCAAGAATGTTAATAATATTATCTTCCGTAAGAATAGGCTAACGTGGAGAATTTTGATGTTTTCCGGTTGGAAATGAACCGTGTCTTAATTTTTGTTCTACATAAGTAAAATTATTTTTTCCTGGAGTTGTTCGGTCGGGGAAACGATTTCTATATAAATCTCTAGCTCGTCTGGTATTTTTTCCACATTCTTCATAGATCATCAGCATATCGACATACTCGTCATAAGTGAAACGTAAAGGCATGGTAAGTTTCAAGTCACAAAACTTTTAACAACAATAATACAGTGACCGATTGTTCACTGACGCTAACAGCTTTTGACAACTAGAATAGCTGTTACTAGAATATGTTTTTTGTTTCTCAGCTCTCTTTGTTTTTCAAATAAAAAACCTTATAAAAATTTGTTTTTCGTTTCTAAGTACCTGACACACAAAAATAGGTATCGCCGAATTAGTATGAGAGATACCTTTACAGCAGTGGAACAATATTCAGGTTGTCTCATTAAGTTTTTTAAAAATGATACCACGTGACCCGAAACATGACGTTGCAGCAAAGTAACTGCTTGCTTGAAATGTGTAATACTACGGTTTATAACTGCCTAATTTTAATTTTCTACTTCAAATAGTTTTCGAGTTATATACTGACCAAAACCTCGCGGGAATTGTTATACTCTTCATTAATGATTTCCAGTTTTTTAAGACAATTTTAAGAAAATTGCTGCTGTTATCTAATAAGAAACGATCGCTTCAATGTTGGCCACAATAGGATCACATGTTATATACAATCTTTAACAGTCTATTTAGTGCTGCAAGAAATGAAAAAAATCTACATTTAGAGGACACTTTTAAGTAACTATGTGTAGTTAAACTTTCTGAGAGAGTCTAAGAAAACTTATTTTTTCTTCAAACGTCAGTAAATCTGTCAGTTTTCGACTGTGTAGGCGTTTCATTTTTCCTCGGCCGGAGCTTTAGTTTTCACTTTCCCGCCAGCGGAGGGAAAAGTGTTATCATAGCAACATAGATAGAAAAGCAGCCGTAGACGCAATAATTGTAAAAAATAAATTAATATTGTTGACAGTGTCCACTGACAGCTTTATGTTACATCACTATAGCAACAACCTGTTCCTACTCACCGACACCGGTCTAAACCGCCTTGCGAACCCAATTATGTTGAAAAATTATTACTATCAAAAAGAGACGTTTTTGCATTAATTTGTCGACATTTGAAGAAAAAACAGCATATTTTATTTGGGGGAAAAGCTACTTTTCATGAGTTGCTCTCTATTACCAGCCTCACTCCGTTCGACTGTTGAACACGAGCGCGTCATGAAAAGTATCACTTTTCCTCCATATAAAATAATATACTATTATTGGGATCGTCCAGTTATCTCACAGATATAATTATTACAAACCGATACTGATCTGCTGGTTTCCTTAGCGGAATATTTAAAATAATCCTAGCATTATCTATAAGAACAAGAGTACTTTCACAGGAGCTTCAACAGTCGATTGATAATTTTAGAATAGAGCGATTCCAATCTAATCATTTATAACTTTTAACATTCTACACCCAAGTCATATTATTATTGTATATAGCTGAAGATTCGTAATTCTAAGAAATTTGACAATTGTTAGAATTTTTAACATTTTTTCAATATATTGTGGAATTATCTAGAAACAGAAGTTTCATTTAAAACAGTAATATGAGTAGATTCCACGAAGTAAGAGTCAAGACAGTTAATTGAATTTAATTATTAATTTCAATAGTATTCAAAATTCTAAGTTAGTTAACGTAAATAGTAAACAAACACGATTTTAAACTTTGGCAAGGCCCTCTTCATCTATAGTAAATGCATACCTACATACTAGGAACTTTTTTATAATAGATAAGCACAGTATTCAGTAAAGTCAACATTCTCAAATGTGAGATCGAATTTTCTATAAAATAAACAGTTGTTCAGCAATTTTTAATCGAAATCCATAAATAGTGTTATTTCAAAACAGCTTGAATAGATTCCAGAAAGTATGGGTTGAAACTGTTGGAACAGTGCTCGATTATAAAATATCACCTATTTCAAAACTCCTTATCATGCTATGTAGCTTTATTATAGGTACACTGTTTTTGTATAACAGTTCCAGCTGATTCTTATACATCCCAAATAGTTTGGAGACTAATTTTTAGCATTTATATAACGCAACGTCGGGCACTAACTACTGTTTGATTTAATATAGGAAAAATACTGAATTAATAAACTAAAAACTACAGTGTATTTGTGTACACAAACGAATTATACATTAATAACTAGAAACATCTTCATGCTTGAAAACTAAACTTTTTTTCTCTAACAAAAAGCACCCTTTTTTGCGAGACTTTAGAAGGTCGAGAATCGTACAGATAAGAGAATTTTAGTAACATACCGAGCAGGTCCGGCCTCATTCATAGCGACCCGTTGTTTTAAAAGAAATATCGAGTAATAATTGGGATAAACCAGATGTAAAAGTATAGGTCGGAATCTGAACTGATTATTTTAGCAAAGAAAATTTCTCAAACATTAAGTTTTAATTTGAGAAAATGAAATTCGAATTGTGTGGTACAAAATTTGGAGGGTAGTTCTTCTATCAATCTGAGATCGTTTTTATTGAAAATGATAGTTCTAAAACATTGAGAATATTCTGGAATACAATAGGAGAAGACCTTGAGTATGTAGTTACCCGTGATAAACATAATTAAGATATTTTCACTAAAACACAAATATTAGGTTTGATTTCTAAAATTTTTGACTCGCTTGGCATTGTTATAACTCAACCAAAAATCATAATCTATCGATGATGGCAAGAAATAATTGGGTGGGATGATCTGTACCTTCAGAAATAATGTTTATGTGGCGTGGATTTGAACAACAAATTTTAATTGACTTTTTTAGAAAAATACTTATACCTCTTCCAAAGTCAGTATAAAAAATATCATTTTACCAGGGCACTGCGATATTTCGTTAATAAGCGCTTTAAGTAGATACTAAGTAATACCGATAAATTTATCAATACATATCGGTGGTCAGTTTTTACAAGCTACGGAAAGCTCATCTTACTTTTGAATATCAACGTAGCTAAAAAGCATTCTTCAAATCGCCGGTCGTCGGCAGAGGTGTTGGAGTATAGGTCGTAATTACTTTATGAAAAAGAAGATAACATTTTTTTTAAAGAGCAACAGCGCGCGCCGTTTTCAGATTAATATCTCAATATTCTTCAGGAGATTTTTATTGAATGCGGTTTAATTATTTTATATACAGTTGTCTTTGATTTGTTTTGTGCAATGGTTTTCTGGAGACCTTTTGGGGTAATTCACATTAACAATGATATTCCTGCTAATAATGTAATTCAAAGTTATGATATTATCCAAGTTAATGATGAAATACATCTTATTAATGCAATTCTAATTAATAACAATGAGACACAATTTCGGGAATTTGAAAATCGAGATTTGCATATTCATTTTCAACAAGTAATTTTAAATATGTAATCAAGCTTAAAAGCTAAGTATGTCAATTCAACTCAAGATGAAATAATTAAAAGAATAAGCAAGTTAACGAAAATTACTTATTCCACAATTTATTTAGTAATTAAACGAGGTGTTGTGACTGAACACGATATAAAACGAAAGCTTATCGTCAGTCGTCGGGTAGACAGTTCATCTAAAGATGTGATTCAACGAACGGTTTACAATACGTACAAAGAAAATCAAGTCTCAACATTAAAAATTATTTTTAATAAAATGCAAGAGTTTTGAATATTTTAAATATACATCATTAGAAACACTTCGACCAATTTTAATAGAGCGTGGTTTTACGATAAGTATAAAAAATTAGATAGTCGAATGCGTGTTATGGAATCGCCCCGTATTGTGGTACTTCGTCATGTCATAATTGTTTCAGTCAGATTTTAAATTATAGGGAAAGTAATAGAAATATGTTTATTTAGATGAACCGTGGTCCGACACTCACGATGTCGTTTAATGCGGTTAGGCCGACAATTAACTGAATTGTGTCTTATAAATGCGCTGTGCTCGAGAGGAAAACAAGTAATTATTTTGCTTACTGGGAATCAAAACGGCTTTGTATAAAATGCCTTATTTCCTTTAGCCAAAAATATTAACAAAGCTCTGCTTGATACATAAATAATTTGTGAAAATATATCTGATTTAACACGTTGAGTACCACCAATGCTTAAGCCAGTTCCTTACTGATGTACCGCAATTGGGCTAATACTGGATTAAATAAACAAAAGGGGTTACACTAAATATATTTGAAGAACTTAAAACAAATAAATGGTAGACATTAGAAATGTTTTATTTCTTACACATGTTTATCTTTCAAATATCGTCGGTCCAATGCCAAAACCATGAATGTGCAAAATTGGCCGTTTTGACCTAAGTGCACCATAAGTCTTAAAATGAACCATATTATCCATGACAAACTCACAATTTTGCGTTATTGGCTTTGCGAACAATTATTCAAAATATCTGAATGTACCACTTTCGCGTGTCTGACGTTGCAAACAATTATTTAGATGCTTGCGAATTTGTCGGTATCGCGATTATCTTTTTCGATGAACTTTATAAATAATCGTGAATGTAACATTTTCGCGCTTTTGTAACTGCAAATTATTTCATAAATGCCAGAAAACATTGCACTGTCCTGTATTCCACGTTGCAAGATCAGTGTTGTCTTGTGATTAGAGCAAAAAACAATGATAGAAATTGAAATAATAAAAGGAGAAAAAAAAATGTCGAGAATATTTAGAAAGAAAACCATTAGCTCGAAAGTCCAGGATGACGACAAAAAAATTGTAAAGGAAAATACGGAAGTTTTATCTTCAAATTTCGATCTACAGGCAGTTGTTACAACACCCAAAGATCCAGCAGGTTAAAACCTTTATTTGAGCATATGAACCATCTACAATTTTTCAGTTTACAGCTTTGCAAACCAAGATATTCTCTGTTGTTTGCGAGGAAACTCAAGGAAAAAGAGGATCAGTTGAAATATCTTCCTATATTCACGGTTACATTCTAGCACATCAAAATATTAAAGAGGTTCGAATGATGTCCGATGGGCGAGGTGGCCAACAAAAAATTCCATTTTCGCTGCTATGTGCCTTCAAATTGTCTCAAGTTATCCTACTCTAAGCCAAATAGATCATAAGTTTTATAAAACTGGTCTAACGGAAATGGAGTGCGACTCAATGCATTTGAAAATCGAAGTAAAAGCGAAATGCGCTTCCGTGTATTCTGCAGAAGGTTGGACGCAAGAACAAGGCCACGACTTTTTGTAGTCCAAAATTTAACATGACAAGTGGCCGTTTTTTATTTGGTTAATCAGTCCCTTATAAGCCAATTTAAGTATAAAATGTTTAATAAAGTGTGTGTAATGTCAGGAAATAAATGAGTATGCAGAGTGTGGAAATTCGAGAAATATCATAGCAAATCTGGTACTTCACCGATTTCTTTCTTAAAATTTTGGTAGTCGTACAAAAATAAAGTCAGGGACAAAAAATTGTGGTAATATTTTTTAATTTATCCCACGATTTATTCTAATTTGTAGTTGGTTTATACCTACTATGAATATAATATCTTAATGTACCTATATAATTTCGTATATAATTTAACTTTGAATTGAAGCGAAGATTATGCAATTTTACGATTATTGTTTTCTGTGAGAAGGGTTTACATTATTGATTGATATACAAAACAATTTGACTTGGCTGTATTGTATACAATAATTATATAGTATTCCATTTTTTCTTTAGTTTATCCTGTTGATATTTTAAATGTTACATCATAATATTAAATCTATATTGTTTCTTAATTTTATTTTTATTTACAAGCATTACAATTAAGAAGTTAAATGACACATTTTGTTTAATTTCACTATTTTTGAAGTTAGCGATTTTTTGATTTTTGTAATAGTGTTTCTAGAAAATCTTATTCAGGGACATTTGAAAAATTTATTCTTAGCACTCTAAACAGCAATTTCCCATAAAGCATTTAGATAAACTCTTATATATACAACTTTGCAGGTTGGAGTAGGGCTCTTGGGTCTAGCATACTTCCATATTTGATAAAAAAAGTCACGGCAATGTATTGATGGATGATTATCTTCCATTTTAACCTAAATCAGTCATCCCCCACCCAATCCCTAAGGGCGGGGGTGGGGGTGAATATGTAAAATAGTCGTAAAAATTTTTTACGTATAGACCTAAAATTTCATCTTGTTATGCAAAGTTATGCAAAAAAATTTTATCAAAAAATTGAATATTCAATGGTGTAGAGCTCTCGGGTCTAGCAAACTTCCTAAATGAGTTATCCTCGACCCACCCCCTAAGGGCGAGGGTGGGGGTGACTTTGTAAAATAGTCGTAAAAATTGATTATCTTTCGAAAAAATGAAATTCCAACGACGCCATCGTTTTCATAGAATTTTTTTATGTACGGTCCTGAATTTTCATAATCTTATCTTGAATTTGAAATTTTTCTACATAAAAAAATTCAAGGAAAACGATGACGTCGTTGGAATTTCATTTTGCCAAAAATACCCAAAAAGACCACCCCTGAGGGAGAATTTTTTTTGAATGTGTTTTTTTGAGATTTCACGCATCCCGAAAATGATGTCTTCATGTCTTCCCGTTTCTTATATCACAGAGTGTCCTCATATCCAGAATCATCGCATTTTCTCTGAAATTTTGTCAATACCTGAGAAAAAATTCAAGTTCAAGATCAAATTATGAAAATTTAGGACCGTATATAAAAAAATTCTATGAAAACGATGACGTTGTTGGGATTTCATTTTTTTTTAAAATAATCGATTTTTACGACTAATTTACAAAGTCACCCCCACCGCCGCCCTTAGGGGGTGGGTGGAGGATGACTGATTTAGGTTAAAATGGAAGATAATCATCCAACAATACATTTCCGTGAAATTTTTTTTATCAAATATGGACGTATGCTAGACCCGAGAGCTCTACACCATTGAATAATCAATTTTTTGATAACATTTTTCTTGCATATCTTTATAAACAAAAGTTGTCAAAATGAAATTTTAGGTGTATACGTAAAAGATTACGTAGAATTTGAAACCGAATTCAAAAGAGCATTTTTACGATTATTTTACAAAATCACCTCCACCCCCGCCCTTAGGGGGTGGGTGGGGGATGACTGATTAAGGTTAAAATGAAAGATAATCATCCATCAATACATTCCCGTAAAACATTTTCTTTTATCAAATATGGAAGTATGCTAGACCCGAGAGCCCTACACCATTGAATAATCAATTTTTTGGTAACATTTTTCTTGCATATCTTTATAAACAAAAGTTGTCGAAATTAAATTTTAGGTGTATACGTAAAGGATTACGTAGAATTTAATTCCAAATTCAAAAAAGCATTTTTACGATTATTTTACAAAATCACCTCCACCCCCGCCCTTAGGGGGTGGGTGGGGGATGACTGATTTAGGTTAAAATGAAAGATAATCATCCATCAATACATTCCCGTAAAACATTTTCTTTTATCAAATATGGAAGTATGCTAGACCCGAGAGCTCTACACCATTGAATAATCAATTTTTTGGTAACATTTTTTTTGAATACCTTTATAAAAAAAATTTATCAAGATGAAATTTTAGGCGTATACGTAAAAGGTTACGTAGAATTTGATTCCAAATTCAAAAATTATTTTTAAGACTATTTCACAAAATCACCCCCACCCCCGCCCTTAGGGGGTGGGTGGGGGATGACTGATTCAGTTTAAAATGGAAGATAATCATCCATCAATACATTCCCGTAAAACATTTTCTTTTATCAAATATGGAAGTATGCTAGACCCGAGAGCCCTACACCATTGAATAATCAATTTTTTGATAACATTTTTTTTGAATACCTTTATAAAAAAAATTTATCAAGATGAAATTTTATGCGTATACGTAAAAGGTTACATAGAATTTGATTCCAAATTCAAAAATTATTTTTACGACTATTTTACAAAATCACCCCCACCCCCGCCCTTAGGGGGTGGGTGGGGGATGACTGATTCAGTTTAAAATGGAAGATAATCATCCATCAATACATTGCTGTGAAATTTTTTTTATCAAATATGGAAGTATGCTAGACCCGAGAGCTCTACACCATTGAATAATCAATTTTTTGGTAACATTTCTCTTGCATATCTTTATAAACAAAAGTTGTCAAAATGAAATTTTAGGTGTATACGTAAAACATTACGTAGAATTTGATACCAAATTCAAAAGAGCATTTTTACGATTATTTGACAAAATCACCTCCACCCCCGCCCTTAGGGGGTGGGTGGGGGATGACTGATTTAGGTTAAAATGAAAGATAATCATCCATCAATACATTCCCGTAAAACATTTTCTTTTATCAAATATGGAAGTATGCTAGACCCGAGAGCCCTACACCATTGAATAATCAATTTTTTGATAACAATTTTTTTGAATACTTTTATAAAAAAAATTTATCAAGATGAAATTTTAGGCGTATACGTAAAAGGTTACGTAGAATTTGATTCCAAATTCAAAAATTATTTTTACGACTATTTTACAAAATCACCCCCACCCCCGTCCTTAGGGGGTGGGTGGGGGATGACTGATTCAGTTTAAAATGGAAGATAATCATCCATCAATACATTGCTGTGAAATTGGAAATGGAAGTATGCTAGACCCGAGAGCTCTACACCATTGAATAATCAATTTTTTGATAACATTTTTTTTGCATAACTTTATAAAAAAAAGCCATCAAAATGAAATTCCAGGTGTATACGTAAAAAACTACGTACAATTTGATTCCAAATTCAATAATTTATTTTTATTACTATTTTACAAAGTCATCCCCACCCCCGCCCTTAGTGGTTGGGTGGGGGATGACTGATTTAGGATAAAATGAAAGATAATCATCCATCAATACATTCCCGTGAAAAAATATCAAATCAAAGTATTTCACAAAGTCACCCCCACTCCCGCCCTTAAATTTTTTTTATCAAATATGGAAGTATGCTAGACCCAAGAGCCCTACTCCAACTATAACATTATATTTTTTATGATATATTTGATGGGAACCAACATCCAGTGGTTCATATATATTTTCTTAAAATTCACTGTTACATTTGGGCTGAAAATGTACGATAACTAATCTCTAAATTATCCACACTGTAATTTGGGGACATTGTACCCAAACTGTATGGAAGATGAACGGTAGAAGTTTCGGGACCGTCCCGAAACTGACCACTTGTCCTCAAACTGTCGTGTGGGTTGATGTTTTCGTACCCAAACTGTAGTCTGTGCATATATATATATATATATATATATATATATATATATATATATATATATAGATAATACGCTCTTTAATTAAAATTTCATGTTTTATACCTCATGTGTGCTCAATATTCGTTTGTACAGGTGTACGAGAAAATTGTTATGTAACTTAATATTGCAGGACATTTCTTATTAACTGATATTTATTGCTATTGCACAACTAAAACTGCATTATCAATCATTATCAGAATTTTGTAACGAAAAGTGCTTCATCAATAATATTACAATATATCATGAACGGAGTTTTTATATTTTAAACAGCAATTTTCAGTAAAGAACGTCAAAAACTCATTTTTCAATCTCTGTGCTGAAACTGTACAAGAGGTAATAAAGAAAAAAATCGTTCCAGAAAGAAAGATATATGGTTAAAATTGAAATAACATCTTCCATCTTAGAACTAGAATACATGAGCTTGCCGTACCGTTTAGTATGTATGTCGCAGGCATAATGTAAATTAAGGTTTTTTATAAATTTCCTAGACATTTTACAAAAAGCCGGCAAAACTCGAGCATATAATGTTTTTTTCATTATGTCTACACCAATTCAGGCAAATTGATAAAATTCCCGCAAAACAATAACAGAAGAATGTATATCACGTTGTAACTGATTATTTTTAATCATTTTACAATTTGCCGTCAAAACGTGAAAATAAAATGGGAAATTTTGTTTTATCATATAGTACAGTCCAGTACACGTTATAAATACTTTTATTAAGAAAACATAAATAGTTAACAACTTCATGATATAAAAATATCGCTATTAACTTTAGTAGGTATCTTACAGAAATATGAAACTACAAATAAAAATTAAACACATTCTTTGAAAATATTAAATTGTCACTATAATTTAACATTTAAGTAAGAACTTATTACGAATATACAACTACAAACCAAAACAAATCATTTATTTATTACTGCATGTCGAACTTCCATGACATTTGAAAAAGCATAAATTGTTATTTTTAAAACAAGCACATTTCTTTGTATTGCACTGCAGCTACATTTTTGAAAGCCTTGACCTCCGAATCATGATTGATATGCAACTGCCTTTCTGACAATAATTAGTCGTCTTCAAAACCTACCAAGGATTCTTGAATATCATTTCTAGAAAACAAAGTTTTAAGAGTTCCTTTAGAGGAACATAGTTTGTAGAGGTCATTTTTTAGGTCAATCACTTTTCCAATTAAATTCTTGGAATCGAGTGGTCCTTGATCTACCTTAGGAACTGTTACATAAACAGATCATCTGATTTCAAGCGATTTAAAATTTTTGTTGGATGCCTCGATTTCAATTTTATTTTCAGTTATACAAAGTGAACAAACGCTTACAATTTCTTCTTTTACCGAAGCAGTAAATTCCCGGTCGTTGTCACTTATGTGCGGTGCTCCAAACTCTAATAGTATATTACATTACGAGTGCGGAAAGTGACACTTTTCACAAGAGTGGGTAATATTGTAGCACGAGGCGCAAGCCGAGTGCGACAATTCCACGAGAGTGAAAAGTCACTTTCGCACAAGTAATGTATAATATTTTTCCTACGACCACCCATTTAATTAAACAATATATGTAAATATCAGATCGTGTATAGTGAGTTGCCTCACTAATCTTACGTTTTATTTGTGACAGTATATGTTTAAATATTGTTTCTGTAAAAAGTCTTCATGAATTTATAATTACTTTTATAGTGAAATAAAGAAATAACGATAATTAATGTTCATTTGAAAAAATTACAGTAAGTACGTACTTATTAGATACAACTGAGGAACAAATTGAATTATTTGGGACCATAAAAATAAAAGTGAATTGATTATTGTTACATAATTTAAAACTTATATACACAACAAATATTAACAATATATACCTACGAAACCCTTATGCTGTTCCTAAACCTACGCCTATTATACCCCTAGAAAGTATTAAGATAAGACTCTGTCATTGTTATCTTTCTACAATACCCGTCGGCACAAATAAATTTCTTGTTTTCACAACATTCATTACAGCAGGTAGGGTAAAATTACATATTTTGTTTGGTCCACTTGTGGCCCATACAATTTTGATTTATTACTCCGCACCGATTGCGATTTTACTATAGGAATGTTATATTTATTTTTTAAGGCAAATCGCATTTTATGCTGCCACCATGACCTGCGAATCGGTAACATTCTAGCAACATATCAAAATACTGTTCTATGGGAAGTATGTAAACAATAGGTTGATCAAGAGAACTTCGTTTTACGACTAAATGTTCAACAATAGCGATAGACAAAATATTCCAGAGGGGTAAGCGTCGAAACAGTTAAAAAAATCATATTTTCTCACTGATACTGCTTATTACTTTTTTGTTACCTGTTGAGTCAGCTAATTTACCATTCTTAATGTCTATAACTTTTTAACCCTGTCAGCCGTCCAAGATTTTTTAATAACATCTTTCCCCACCCTTTCACTATAAAACTTTTGTAGCTGTTCATTAAATTGCAGTTTCATAACTTCTAAATCTCGTTTCTCATCCTCGATTTGCACGTATCCGTGATTATCGCTCTTTTTCAATCAAAATGGATAAACAACAAAACGAATGGCACCTTTTTGTTTGGCACGTTTTATGTATTGTTCGATATACAACTGATTGGCGCTAAATATTAAATTAAATTAACTGTCTCGACCCTTACTTCGTGGAATCTGCTCATATTAGTGTTTTAAATGAAACTCATGGTTTCTAGTTAATTCCACAATATATTGTGGAATTAACTAGAAACTGTGAGTTTCATTTAAAACACTAAATATTAAATTATAACGTAATGTGCGTTTTGACGAACTGCTGTGCTGTTAACAAACTACAAACGAGCAATTCCTAATAATGTACTACTATTCATTCGACTCTTTTAATATTCACGTTTTGACGCCACCGTATTTGGCAAATTATAAAATGCCTAAATATAATCAGCCACAACGTGATATATATATTCGTCTATTCTTGTTTTGCCGGCATTTTATCAATTTGCCTGAATTGGTGTAGTCATAACGAAAAATGTATTGTTTGCATGCGTTTTGACGGCTTTTTGTAAAATGCCTAGGAAGTTTATAAAAACCTTAAATTTATATTATGCCTACGACATGTACAATAAAAGTGCCCATACCGTAGAGGAAATGATGAAAGATTTTGACTCATCAGGTTGTGACAGATCTCGTGTACTAACGGGTCTAAGGCTGCAGATGGCACTGGAGCCAGAATTTTCTAAAATACTATAAACCACAACTATGCCTTGGGAACCATATCTTTGAGTTTTAGGAAAAGGTTATGCAATCTTAAATTAGGCAAAATAAAACAATAGGAAAACTGAATAAAGAAACTCCCCATTATGTCTAAAAGTAATGCAGTGTATCGATGTACTAGCATATTAGAACGTAGTTGGTGTGATTACCAATGGATCAATGTACTGAAGGAAAAGAAAAAGCTGTCCAAAAGAGGGCTAAGCGAAATTCCTTTCGATAACTTCCAGAGGTACCTGAAAATGATTTTTGGAAGTCTGTAAAGATCGGATTTGGCGTAGTTACAACGAGATAGTGTCAGTGGAGCTGTAATTATCAACTTGTTTTAATTTTCAGTCAAAATCCCTTACCGTAAGACATTATTTTTTGTCCACGACCACTTAATAATAAATCAATATTTTACCTCCCAACTAAAAGTATGATGGTACCTATATATCACTAGAGTGATATATGTACCCATATGTCACTAGAGTGATATATGATAATTCACGCTTTTGCATTTACATATGTAATACTCTTAAGTGTTTCATGGTGAAGCAGTTATCAACTCAGCCGATTTACCTGAGTAGGATTATTTTTTCGACCTTGTCTGGTCTAGATCCAGTGTGTTTTGCAGTAGCTGTGCTACACGTCGGGCAAGATATGATTCTTCATCACGCACACTGGTCTTGGTCTAGCGGATGCTATGGTCCTTAAGGGGCACTGTGTTGCGCAATTGCTAGACCCTGGTTAAAGAAAACTCCGTTGTCACTCCTTCGTTGACAAAATTACTCCACCTTTACACCATTTGGCATGTTCACCTCAGGTAGTTCCTTAGCCTTGTCTGAGTATGAATTTTTTCTCGACCTTCTCTGGTCTAGATCCAGTGTGTTCTGCGCCAGCAGTTACACCTCGTGTAGGATGTGATTCTTCACCACGCACACTGGTCTTGGTCTAGTAGAAGCCCTGGTCCCGAAGGCTCTATGTTGCGCGATACTAGACTCTGGTCGCGAACCGTCATTTCCCCTCCTGGGTATGGTAGCTGAACCGCTTGCCACCGCTCGTGGGGTGTGGTTCCAGACAACCGGTTTTACCTCTCACGGGGAAATGGTTCTGGACAACCGCTGTCACCTTCCCTGGGGTGAGGTTGCACAGATCACTACGCATGGGGTACGGTTCGACAACCGCTGTCACCCTCCCTGGGTGGGGTTGTACAAATCACCATGCGTGGAGTACGGTTCGACAACCGCTGTCACCACTGTAATAATATGTGAAAATTCGGTCATGTAACTATTCGCTGAGTTTCTAATTTAATGGTCCTAGACGGTGGGTTTCTGGGTGCGTTGTAATATCTATTACACGCTGTTCGCTTCGTCGTATTTCTGCTAACAAAATCCCGCTTACGTGTAAACAAACCCGCGCCAATTGTCCCTAAAGGAACGAGAAGGTAGCGTATCTGGCTGTCACCACTCACGATTTCGTGGGAAACAGGAGTCGTCGGCTCCTGGAAGAAATGTCCGACAGGGTTGGCTTCGGCCTCCGCTACTACCAGCTGTCGTTGGTAATGAGAGGTCTTGTGCTATAGAGTTACGTCAGTTAGGGGGGGTGGGTTGAGGAAAAATTATCAGACTGGGTGTTCACAAAAACGCCGACGGCCACGACTCGCGTTTCGAACAAAAGAAACCCTTCAGAGCGCGTACAGTAGACGCTCCCTTGTAATTTTCTTTTCCCCCTTTCGAAAAATATTATACTTGATAAGTTAAAACACTACATCTTAATTATATGTTACTTAAACTCTGAGAACTCCTCAAAAACCGCTATCCGCGAACCCCAAAAAAACTAGACCGCTTCCGACCGCGTGTTTTTACCAACTGCCACTTCATCTGTTACATTTTCATAGCTTCGGTATTTTCGCTATCTCAGCTTCGTTTTATTTTTTTGTACATGTTACTTCCTGATTGGTTGTCCCCTATCGTTCGACGGAGTTGCATAATAGTTTTTTTATCTTGATTAAAAATGAGTTTTTATTCGGTTCCGCAAAATTTCGTTATTTTGACGTACTTATTATTTCATGTTAAAATATTCTTTTTTTTGCAACAAATTCAGACTGCTTAACTGACTGTTTTTTCTTTGGTCGTATGTCAATGTCCGCTTTCTTTAATTTATACGTTACAATATAAAATGCAATTTGTTATACAGGGTCATGCTCCCTATGTTTTGGTATTTATTACACATAGCATATGTTGCTATGACAACACAACATTCCGGCACATACCGATAAGTGACTAGAGATGGGAGATACGATACGATATTTTCACTAAGTAAACCTTTAAGTCTGCGTATTTTGTTTAGGAAATTTGTTTCTGAAATATATCGTATCGACAAAATATCGAAATTTTTAGTATTTAACACTTTTCATAACAATATTTTCTAATATCGATATTTTTAAAACAATATATTTATAACGGTACGGTGTGTCGATAATTTACACAGTATCGCCCATCTCTATAGGTCACACGAATTATTTGACGTACTCCAGAATTTTTTTTTTAATTTTGAAGTTAGAATTGTCAATCATACTAAATACCAAATTATTACAAACTTGCCGATCTGCCGATATACATATTGTAACGATGAACTCGGATAGTAATGAACTTTCTTGTAAACCAGCAGAAATAACAAAATATACATATAAATATAAGTAATAATGATGTTCAATAAAAACCTTCCGTTGTACACTCGCATTATTTACTTGATTTATATTTAATAAAAAAATCAGGGGTCGTGGACAAAGTATAGTATTCAACTCGCAATGTGTGACCATTAATCACTCGGGTGACTTGCGCCCCTCGCCTACTTCTCGAGACGAAAACGTCACCCTGCGTGAATCATAAATTGCTCGCTTAATAATATACTATTGTGCATAATAATGCGAATTTTTTTTGTTTTCGTTAGCCTTCTTATTTTTTTGATCACTTCCGCTTGTATTTGATACGCAAAAGTTTATACTTGTATGAATAAAACTAAATTTAATGTTTTAGTATTGATTACATTTTTCAAACCGAATTGTTCATATTTTATTAAATTTAACATTGGTGGACATATTACATAATTTTTGTTTCAGTTTGTAAGCAGGTCTAAAAATGACGATTTAAAAAAATCGATGCCGTTAATCTTTTTTGTTAAATTATAATGGTAGTGCGTTAAATTATCATTTTCATCACAAGATTTCAATAATATTTATTAATAAATGTAGCAATTTAATTTTCGCCCCTGTTTCGTCAGTCACTAGATTTCATTATAAAATTATGGTTTTTACTATCGCGTACGTCTAAGCGATTAAAAACATTCATAAATAAATTCTGTGAAGACGTGTGGGACGCCGCTGGCTTGCTACCTGTGATTTAGTACTGAAAACAAATTTACCATCTAGATTTTGGTCCTTTTGATTGGTTTCAGTTCGCCAGCTGCTTCCTTTAGGATAAGTCCAGATTTTGAAGTTTCTATAGTATCAATTCGAACAGTATCAGTGGGTGTTCGTGTCTTGTCTTTTTATGTTGAACATATGAGTTAGTGCTGAGGTGATAAAAACAATGATCATATGTATTTCGGGGTTTTTAGTTGGAGGGTAAGTGTTATTAAATTCTAATATTAATGTACTTACGTAAATAATTAAAAAAAGACGAGTTACTGTTATGGAATTGGAGATATTTATATTAATTGTAATTTTGTATTAGAATTTATTAATCGAAGGTAATTTTTTAATGTAAAAGTATAATTTCAATTGAATGAATAATTTTATAAAGATCTGTTGATTAATACAAGAAACGAAATACGTTTTTGAAATTTTGTTGATCTATAAAAAGTGGTTGACAGTGCTCCAAAAAAACCAAAAATTATAATATAGAAACATTAACAAGAACAGTATAAATTGCAATTGCATTACAACTGTAGATGCTCGGTGGAAATTACATAATAAAGATAAATTTGGATATAAGTGATTAACAAAAATAGATTAATCCAATAGCAAAATACTGAAAATTGCAGAGACGAAAAGACTCACAAAACAGCTTAGTTCTGTAAAATAAATTAATACAGATATAAATAAAAAATAATGATAATAGTAAAAGAACAAAAAAAATTAATAAAAAATTCAAAAGGTGAACCTAGAGCAATTTATTGAATTATTTATTGCTCTTATATCCGCCGTTATTAATACAAGAATATGAGAATCACGTTTACATTTTAGTCCAAAAGAATTATTATTAATATTATTATTATTACACTTCTACGCGTTTACGACGTTTACATGTAGTGCAGTTTAGGAAATTGCGTTGTATACTTAAATATTCATCCTAAGAAATCACTACGTTGTTTAATAATTTGTAAAATGTCAGTCGAGCATGGAATTCATTGTAGACACTGGGATTGCGAACGAAAATGAAGTATGAATAGTTTCTTTAATTACGCTAATACTTGACAAATATGAAATATACAGTCAATTTAACAACCTCCAAATAACTGTCGCATTACAAATTATCTGGTTCCAGTTAATTAACAGTTTTGATAGTCTTCCAAATTAAATTAAGGTGAGCTCGAGATGGCTGCATTTAACTTCATTGAAGTTTACTTTTATATTATTAACTTCATTTATTTAGCAATGTATATTAACATTTTATTATTTTTATTGGCTGGTAGTTTTAACGGCGTTTACTTCTCGCTGCAGTTGTAGAGATGTTTCATAATTCATCTAATTGAAAAGAAAAGTTTATTCATCCAATAAATGATGATTAACAGTGTAATAATTGCTAAATGAAGTTTTATTGATGGTGCTTTATTAAAGTTTTCATGAAGATAGATCCGATATACAAAAGGTCAAGGGATATATTTAAAAATAAAGGTTTATTTTATTAACACCACAGAACCAATATTTGATTATACCTATACACTATGTTATATATTTTCTAAACTGTTTGAAATATACAAAACTAAGTTATATTTATTCGGTGTATGAATGTGATTTCGTAGTTGAAGTAAAACGGTTGTCGAAAATCTACTGATTTATAAAAATTACACAACAAATTGAGACCAGTGACCTCTAACAAACATTATTTGCCAACAAAACAAACGCAAATCAGTGTTTTCCACTTCCGATTCATTTTGCTATGCTTTTCTAAAAACTCGATGTAATCACGAATAGACTACGTGAAATTAAATATCAATAACAGCGTTTGTTTTAGTTTTTAAGTTAATTCGTACAATACACATTTCAATAATTGTTCTTTATTTGAAACTGATAGTGTTGTTTGATTCTCCAGTGACATATATATGGATTAAATTACACAGGCGTTATTAAAGCTATAAGCTCAAATCTCAGTTCGTACTGGGTGTGAAATTGGTACCTACAATATTCATTTTACTTGGTGTTGTTGGTTTAGTGCTCCCAATGGCAGAGAGTAAGTACACGCAAATTTTAACATTATAGATACTAGATCTACTCAAGATGGAATTAATTTTAATATTTAAAACTCGTTAATGTTATATGTTCACGTTGAAACTAAAATAGTTCTTGTATAAGTTTGTAGTAATTGGAAAATATTTTCATTGTAGGTAAAAATCGAATACGAATCACCTAATCCCAAGTTCAGGGATTTCTCCACTGGGCGAGATAAACCATTAAATTGGTGACCAATCTCGATTTACATGAAATTATTTAAGCTATATAAACGCACATATTTATAAGAATAATGACCTTTCGTCTATATAATTATATATCGAGTTAAGGAATTAAAACATTATTTTCTTGAGGAAAAAAGTATAGGAAACATGGTTTTTTGTACCAAAATCTACTGACACAATAATTTTTTTTGATAAATTGATTTTCTCACCTTCATCATATTTAGCGCCACGTGCCCACCGGTGGACATTTGGATTTGTTTATTTCAAGTTACCGTGATTACCGGTGAGCACCTCTTATATTAATTTCACTTATGCTGACGTATTTAGTGGTCTCAGGATATAACAAAACTTGCCTTGGACCGGGCAGAATTAATATACCGGTTGAGATTTTGAGGGCTAAAAAAGTATATAATTTGGTATTTCGACATATTTTATTACAAAAATAAATCAAATTAAATTGAAACCATATTCTTATATTCAAAGGCAACATAAATGAAATTATATTCTTATATAGAAACAACAACAAATAAACTGAACAAGTAATTCTAACCGAATTCAACTAAAAAAATAAAAAAAATTTTGCTTGTTAAAAAAAAGTTGCTAGATGCTTCTGAATGAAAGCATTCGAGGCTCATTGGGAGGTTGCACGTATCGCAGTACGTATTGTACAGGTAGCGAATGTCCAATTAGAGCATGGCGCTAAATGTGTTAACAACAGGTTAGTGTTTAAAAAAAAGTGTGTTTAATAGACCTAAATAAATGAAATATTAATCTCATATTCTAGTTGATTATTGTAAAACACATATTCTACAAGTAAAAACCCAAAAATATCCTAGAATGCGATATTTCTTTGAGGTCCACTTAGGATGGAAATATAAAATATTCGAAATCACAAAAGTCACTCAAAAACTACGGCCATTACTATTTACTTCTGCTAAAATGATGAAATTTAACAGATTGAAGCAGTTGAAAAACTATTTATGTTCTTTCAAGAAGGCTTACTGTCAAAATGGAACTATAAAATATGTCCTTTTCGAATAGTTTAAACAGATTGCGCAAAAAACAAAAAGACAGTCCAAAAGCATCATATTTCAGTATTCATTATTTGTGCTGCAAAAATCATCAATGTATATAGAAAGAACTGTATCTCGGAATGCAATTAATACAATTGGTAGCATGAATTTAAAAATAATGATAAAGTCTACAATAATCATTAAAATTATGATTGTTTTTTATTATAATTTGTATCTAGTTTACGAAGATCAAACATGGACATTGCTTTTAACAAAGTACGAATAAAACAAATTCCAAATATGGGAGACTACGCCAACACGCAAAAGATGAGAAACACCAACAAAATGATATATTATTTTAACTCCAATTTCAAATAAAAGGCACATTTTTAACTTATTGAAAAGCGCCTTGTCGACTTCTTTATTAATGTGTTTATATTTTCATAAATTTAAGAGCGTCTATTTGATTTCAATAAAAAAAGCGCCCCTTTTATTTCACTATAACAGTCGCATTTTAGATTTGACAAAGTAAAATTTAATGTCAAAATAGTTATTTGTAAAACAAGTATCACAATGACTCGTTTTGTAGTACGAGTACTACAGAAAGTCATTGTGACACAAGTT
This sequence comes from Galeruca laticollis, assembly GCA_963921935.1. NCBI lineage: Eukaryota > Metazoa > Arthropoda > Insecta > Coleoptera > Chrysomelidae > Galeruca > Galeruca laticollis. Next base: position 178,605,664 of record OY998180.1, read on the forward strand.
TTACACAACATTTTTTATAATTCGCATTTATTTAATTTTTTAAGTAAAATAGAATTACATTTAATTCCTGTTTTTAAACTAGGAGGAGTGGTTTGAATTTAAGTTGGCAATTCTGTAGATTCCTGATTGGTCAGATCACAGATGGTTTTATTCAACACTTTTGACTTTGGACATTTATGACCGAATAATTGTGTAAATTGTGAACAAACTTTCATTTAAGCAAACAGAGGATGATTATTTGTTTAAAAAAGAGCTTCTTCGTATATGCTCTTGCGATCTATTTATATTATATCATGAACAGAATTATTTCTGTAATACATCTTCACATAAATATCTGGTAATTTATCCCAAAAGTTGAACGTTATGTATACCTTATATATTGATCCTATACAATATAAACATAAACAATTGATAAATCATTTATGAATAAACGTTAGCGTACTTTATTTATTAATATTTTTAATATATAATTTATTGAAATTTACCTTTGAGACCATTTAATATAATAATTTGCTAGCTAGAACAACGCTAGACCATTCTATAATTTATTTCAAGGTTAAAGTCAAATGTCAAATAAAAAAATATATAACATACAGTAACCAACTGCATGACACTAAAAATTACTAAAAAAGTGTTCAAAAGACTTCATTGTGACACTATAAACAATGCATGAAGTCTCTTTTATACGCGAATTATAAAAAATCTATTATGTTTTATTAACTGATTTGCCGCTCGGGCAGGATGCCCGATTTGCATATACACTACTTTTTTTCTAAATTCTAAACCAGTACACCTATGATCGATCATTATGTAATGGACATTTCAAATAATTATTTGTGAACTGTTTCTTCCTCATTTACTTTCAATTAATTAGCTGTTTGAATTAAATTAAAATGCAAAACATATTCTCGGCCACATCGTCCATATTCCAATTTTGTAGAATATCTTAATCACATAATTTATTAGCTAAACGTAAGTTTGCGTCACCGGTGAAAGTTTTAAGCGAAGATTGATGGTCATAGGCAATGTTTAGTGTCAACGTACTGTTTATAATTTGCCAAAATAAACAACGCGAACTTTCCTTGCTACAAACATTCGAAAATAGTAATTCCGGAAGAAATGATACTACTGTTTACACCTGTGAAGTGTGTCTGGCTTTATTCTTGGAGCACTGTTTTGTAACTCAAAATGTAATTTTAGTTAAGGTGACTACACACAATCCGTTAAAGTGAAATCGGTCGCAGGAAAAGCCAACACGATCGAATTTCGAAATAGATTATTTGTATTCATTTAATTCAGTAGTCACACATTATTAGTTGTAGCAACCTTTAATTCATATGCTCTGTACCTGTATAATTAATTTGGTTAAATTAATAGAAGAGACTATTTCAATTTCAAATTTTTTAAAATAATTTAATGTTATTACCCTATTGAGTCTTCAAAATATTTCTGTCATATATAAAAGACATCAAGCTTGCATCACACATATATATATATATATATATATATATATATATATATATATATATATATATATATATATATCAAATATTCAGAAAAGACTTCTTAGAAATGGCTCACATATCTCAAGAAACTAATATCATTAATAAGAAAAGTGATCATAATAATTTAAGTGATATTTATTATTACTTATTGCCTATTGATAAAAATCATAAATGTCTTTCAATTTCTTCTTCTATTTAAAAAAACAATTTTTAGGTTAATATTATGCCATTTCTATAATCAAAAAAGAAAGAAGATATAAATATATCAACTTTATTTAGATATATGGTTAATTTGAACATAACCTTAATTTCTTTAATTATTTCTATGCTCCAATATAAAAACAGAATAACTATTTAAAATGATTTTATTTACTTTCAATTTGACAATTGTTACTTCTAATTTTGATTTTAAACATGTCCATATACATATTTTCATATTAGCTTTTTAAATTCAGTTTTAATACTTCCAAATGTGAGGTTATGTCTCCATACACCTCTTTTAATAATGTGGTCGCTAGATTTTTAGAGCTTTAATGCTGATTCTGGTGAGTGTAATAATAATTAATTCATACGTATTTGTAATGGAGTGTTCTCCATATATTTTTTAGTTTATCCTGATGAAGTGTGTAATCACAAACGAAAGCTTGAACTTGGAATAAAGGCATTTACTTAAGAAGCTAACTCAGAACTTTCATTGCTTCCTCCTTGGCTCTTTTGGGGTTTTCCACCGTTATATTTTGTTATATAGTTACCAGTACCCCGCTATATATATATATATATATATATATATATATATATATATATATATATATGTAACAAGTAACAAAGAGATTAGTGGATATTGCACGAAAAAAGAAAAAGGGGGGCTACTAAAAAGAGTGGTAACCGCAGACATGCATGTTTCTGGCTCATTAGCCGTCCTCAGTACGGTACAACCCTTACTTGGTTGTACCGTACTGAGGACGGCTAGTGAGCCAGAAACGTGCATGTCTGCAGTTACCACTCTTTTTAGTAGCCCCCCTTTTTCTTTTTTTCTTTTTGCGTGCAATACCCACTAATCTCTTTGTTACTTGTTGTTCATATGTCACGCACTATTCCTACATCTTATATATATATATATATATATATATATATTTCTTAAATTTTTCACTTTTTAGACCCTTTTAATAAATTCTAATTTATAAATTCCGTGTATATATTATGAATAATTTAAATTGTTAATTTCGCCTTCTTTTTAAATTCAAATTTTTAACACTTGATGACAAAAAGTCGAAGTCTTCATAAAAAAATTGAAACAGACATATTTTGATATTCGTATAGTAATGTCAATTGTCAATCTCAAATAATATTTTGATAAAGGCCTAAGTCGAGCCGAAACGTCGAAAAAATGTCTATAAAAATATAGTATAACGAAAAAGTGGGTCATAAATTAATTAACGTATTTTGGGACCAAAAATTACTCGATTGAAACAACTCTTGTACTGTTATTAAATGAGTAACATCAGTTTTTGAGTTGCAATGGGCTTGCATTATTTTATGTAGATATTGATTAGTTTGCTCGATATATCCATCATTACAATCTTTACATCCTATTTCATATACAGTATAATACGTTTGTTTATTCTTGGGAATTTTATTGTTTGTATTTTCTAATTTATGAGCAACTACTATGCCTTGTTTGTTTTAAAGTATTATTATTTATTTTTATAGTGAATGTGTGTTAAATAGACACGACATAGTAATTCCCAAAACACTCAAACACATATTGTATACGAAATAGGGTGTAAAGTTTGTACTGGTGTATATATCGGGCAAACTAAACAATATCTACATAAAAGAATGCAAGCCCATCGCAACTCAAAAAATTGGAGTTACCGCGTTGACAAAGTACCAACAGGAACTAAATCACAAATTTGATTATGATGATATGAAACAAACACAAAGAAACGTACATATTCAGAAATGATCAGGATAAAACAAAATAAAAACGCAAGTAATAAGTAACATCAATAACCTAAGTCATATATAACGGTTTAATTTGAAATTAAAAATAACAAACATTACAATAAAAATAGACATCTAAATAACTGTTGTATCTTGACAAATATATCCAATCTGTATAAAACATGAAATGAATTAATATACCTTCATACAGTATAAACTATTAAAACTTGATGTCGAAACATCAATAAAATTCTAATTAGAGTAAAGTAGACGTTTTATTCCAAGACCTGGAACAGGGTTTGTTTTGACATTAGGGCGTATCATTCAGACCTATGGTAATATGTGATTCAGTTAAGCATAGCCGTTTAGAAGAAGTTACTTTCCTGATTTCTTATGGATTTGGGTCTACCAGATCTTTTTCTTTATTAATTTTTCCTAATTTCTTGTTTGCTAGTAAGTGTGTAGTAAACAGAGAATGTCTACTATTTGACATTCACTTCCTCGCGTTCAATCGTTATTTGCTTGAGTTTTGCCATTTTCGGAAGAAAAAATTTGGTGGGATTCGCCGATATTTTATTGTACATAATATTGTCTAATATTTTTTAAATAATCGTAGCAACATATCCTTAAAGAATGGCACTCCATTACAATTTGTCGATTATCCATAGTAGCAATGTAAACCCCATTTCCGAACAAACTTTTAATAGTATTATTCTGAAATAACTCATTCCAGTATTTGCATTCAAAACTTCTATTTTGTAACTTAAATTTGTTGTTCTTTTACTAATTTTATTTGTAGCGTTTACTGAGTTACCAGAGCATCTCAGGTGGAATTCTTTTACAAGCTTAATAATAATCTAGAAGTAGATACCGGTTCGCGGGCAATACTACTTTGATTTATAGAGAAAGAAAAAAAATATTTAACTTAAAACAAGATACCATAAGTGGGCGCCACCAAGAATATTATTAGCCTGTTAGTTGTTGCACATCAATAAAACCTTGTGAAGAGGGGGAAGGAAGATAAATATGAACAACGTGATTAAATTTACAAATGTGATTTAATTTAATTAAAAAGTAAAAATACGTTTAACAAACCAATTATCAAAATCGAAATAAAAAAAATTTACTGGAGTTGAAATAGATTAACAAATAAGTAAAAACTAAAGGTTTTTATCAAAGTTCAATGAAAAAAAATATCAACAAAAAATTAATCAAAGTTGAAGTGGAAATGACGATGAAAAGCAATTCAGTATAACTATTACTTTCCTTAAAGTTCCTGTCCGTTGGTCCCCATAATATTTTACTTGGGAACCTACAGTCAACCAGTAACATCAACCAGTAGGACAGAAAGTTATAGGAAAATAACCAGGAAAGTTAAACTCGTATAAAGTTAGAATCCAGGAAAGTTAAACTACCGTAAAGTTGGAATCCAGGAAAGTTGAACTACCGTAATGCTAAATATAAAAATGAGTTGAAATTTCTTCAGACTATTTAACTAAGTTGAATTAAATAATGGTATTCACTTATTCTGCTCGATGGAAAAAGAACGTTTTGACCTTCGTTACAATATTAAATAGGTAGCAGATGCATCAAAAGTGGAAATACGACTTCCAATTTTTGATAATAATATATAGTCCCTGGCGAGAGAAATCTTACACAAACTGATGGTGAATTAATTCTCAATTCATAGATCCAAAAATCAACTCAGCTATGTAAAAATGTTTCGTAGATCAATTTCGAATGTGTCGACCTTACCGTTGCTAGGTATTTTAACAGAAACGCAGTTTATCTCGTTTCATATTAATCTGAATTGATCTCTTCAACCATTTTATATTTTATCTAAAATATTCAACAGGATTTTTTACTTTCCTTTTGATTTCTTTATCATTCCAGATATAAGGGTAAAATAATTGTTTTGTTGTGTCATTATTTACTGTCACTTCCCGATATTTTAGCATATTTGTGATCCATTTTCCAAATATTTACACAATTTTTGTAACGTTTCTTGTTTACGAAGTTCTTTCATTCAATATCAATTCAGAACTTATAAAATGTTTTATGTTTATTTATTATACTCTCATTATATAATTCGTTTAATTCATGAGACTTCAAACTTTTACTTTAAACGTGAGCTATTGTTTTCAACAATTTATCTCCAAAGTGATCTTTTTATGTAACAGTAACAATGAAAATCTGTCTTAATTGTATAAGAAAAATTGGTACACTTTTTTATTCAAACATATAAATGGTGTTATGTGGTATCAAAATATTTCCAAATGGTAACATTACCAGTTTTAGTTATTATATACATTGTATAATAGGTGAATCAACTATTGAATAATGTTAAAATTCAAATCATGTAATAAATAATTTAACGTATAATTAACAAAGCATCACCATATATTGAAAAACGAGTAAATGAGACAATCTGAGGTCTACAAAAATATTTACGTAACTTTGTCATTAAGAGATACAACTTGAAACGCACGAAATTAATAGCATTGAATGAATACTGAAAATTAAAATTAAAAAAACAGAATTCGATTGGACAAAAACCTGTGTAATAAACAAGAATCGATCATTATAACATAAGATAATTTGGCCATATTTTTTATGTAAAAAAATCAATATCATCAGTAAAACGCTCATTTTTTTTCCAGTTTTCCTCCGAAGATGGAGCGCTCCCAGATAGTAAACTCCATGGGCAGCTCGGATCACATTCAGGAACAAACGTATATTCAAGCTCCAAGTTTCGTACAATCTCAGAATTACGTTAACAACTCTTCTGGTTCGATTTACTGCAGATCTCCGAACTCAACTAATTACGTCTCAGTTGCGCAGCCACTCCACAAAAAAGGGTCTCTCAGGAACGGAGATGTCCTTAAACGGTCAAGAGTGCAAGCGACGTGAGTATTCTGAAATAAATAACATTGCACTCTATATTATGAATTATTTTAATATACAAGGTGTTCATTAAAGTTGATTATAAAATATTTTGGTACATTTTAAATGAGTATCTCCCAGGAGGCAGACAATATAATTCGAGGATTAGTTATAATAATTTTGTTTCTTTGTCTTTGTAGTTCTAAATTAACTGATTTCATATTTCATTTCCCTTGCTATTTCATAATTTGTTTTCTGATCGTGTCCACCATCTTTATCCCGTCTAAAATTGTTTTCAATACTGTTTACCTGTATTTTTATATCTGCTTTTTGTTTATGTCAATGTTTCTGCAGCGAACAGATGTACTTGCGTGATTATCAGTGCGAGGTAGATGCTTTTGCATCTTGCATGGAGCTGATACGGTAACATGAATACGAAAACAAAATCACAAACGCTCTCCAGTTATAATTGCAAATTAAATCAGTTTAAAGCATTATGGCTATGCTATGGCTATGCAGTTGATTTGATTCGAAGCTGGAAGTGAAGAGCGTTTGCTGTATGAAGTTTGAAAAAATACAAGATACAGACGATAATAATTTAAAATATGAAAAAGGTAACCAGAAGTGTACAGCTTGTAGTGTTAATATACCAAACGAATCAAAGCGTTTGTAACGAGATCAAAACAACATATTTTAAAGATGGGACAATAACACATTTAATCCAGTCATTTTAGGTTTTATCTGAGGAAAAATTCCTAGTAAGCTGAATTTTTGTATACACCTTTATTACGGCATTGTAATGAAGATGTGAAAAATCGACATTGATATCGTGCCGGCTAAACAAGTTATAAAGGTCAAAAGGTCACGAAAAGCAGTTTTTCGCAAATATCTCGCGATCTATTGCTCAGAGGTCAATAAAGGTCATTATAAAAATTGTTTGTCGTGAAATTGTCTACAAAAAATGTCTCTTGCATTTTTTTGTAGAATTAACCGTTTTCGGAGTAGAGCGCCGAGAAAGCGACTATATTATAACGATGCAGTCGTTTCCTCACCACCTTCGAGGTAGAATGCAGGGCGCGTTTTTTTTACTGGTTTCCCCCGTAGACATATTCCATAATATGTAATAAGAGGTTTTTTTACGAGTGAATAATTTTTTCTTTGAATACAGAAAAATTAACTTTAGTATATAATTTTTTTAACATTCATTGTCGATATCTTCAGTTTCTGTGTCATCAACAGTTGCTGACAAAACGTCGAGTGGACTTATTCCTATATTTAAATCAACATCTTCATCATTGGTTGACTTTGCGTTTAAGCATGACTGGCCACGGCAATGTCCACAAACTTTTGAACATCTTAATCCAAATTTTCTGCATCCACATTTGCCGCTGCAACCTTTTGTACAATTACAGAAGATTGTGTTTAGTAGATAATCGGGTGCTGGTGGTAATAAAGTTGTTATTGGTTGCAGTATATTATTTTTTAACTCCCAACCCCACTGTTCTGGATCAAATTCTCTTCCTAGCCAGGTTTGTATTTGACAATACACTCGATAAATATGCTGTTGAGCTGCTGAAGAAGTAGGTGGTAATAATGGAAATTTTACAGCTGTACTTTGCCTTGTTAGTTTAGCAAAGCTACAGTATCTGTAATTATCTATCGAAAGTTCTGATTTTGGAGCACCGTACATTGCTAGTAGAAAATGTGTCCCAGCATTGACAATGACATCTCGAGAGCCATTTTATTGTTGGAATACTTCTGCATAATTGGTTAAATCGGGTCTTTTTTCAAACATCTTCATGATTTTCAATTTTCCTTTTCCAAAAAGTGCTGAAGTTGTATCACATCCGGTCATGGCATGTAGAAACAGAATATTTTTCTTGCAATGTGGATATTTGTTGAGGCTATTTATTGATTTTTCAATCGCTGTTTCAACTATTAAAACGTCAGCATCATCACGTGATTGTCTTGTAGCAATACCAACTTCTTCGAACTTCTTAATAAGCATTTCAATTAATTTTCTTTTGTTAAATCGATTAGATAAGAATTTTTCTTGACTGATAGGAACTTCCATCGATTCATTGAAGTGCACTTCACAAGATGTAGAAACAGCAGCGGTTCATCTTAGTTGTTCCATCGCTTTGATATTTTTACTGGTATCAGAGTAACCATCAAAAATGACAACAGTATTTGTTCCGAAATTATTTGATAAATAATTAATATATTTGTGAATGACAATATGAAATGTATAATTTTTTTGCCATACGACACGATGCAAAAGAAATCCACCAACGATTATGTATGTTCCATCACAAACTACTTGATAATTAATTGGCTCGAAGTAGTCGTATATTTTTGACTTTTGAGTTTTTCTCATGCCAACATTATCAAATAGTGCTGTTGGGTATGGACTTAATTCGTATTGTAAATATTCACAAAGATTTTCCTCAAATTTTTTATTTAAACTAATTCGTTGAAATAGCAATAACGGATCGATCGTTACCTTGCAGTCATGAACCATGATAGAAGTGTTTACTGATGATAATGGAAAAACTCTGTCAGAGCGTTTTAATTTAATTTCGTCAAATGTTACTCCTATAATTTTTTTAATTGACTGCAGACCATTTTATTATTGTCAACAATTCCTGTTGATACAGAAACTAGTTGATTGCAACTTGAAAAAGGACTATGCAAAGCAATCCACTCTACAAGTCTTTTAATGTCAGTATTATGTCTTTCAATACATGAATCTCTTGAGTCTACATGTTGATCTGTGGTATCAAATGAAAGGTCGCTAAAATTTTCAATTTCTTCACAAATTGCATTTGTCGCATTTATGCCATATATCCACTTAGATAAGACGCTTTCATGAGTACTCCTTCCTCGAGAAACTCCTCCTTCAGTCTTCATAGACTTCATCAAACTTTGTTCAATAGTCATGTCGGTCCAGGTTCCACAGTTGAATTTTTCTGTGCGTCTCACTGCAAATGATTTTGTAAAGTTTGTATAGTCTTGGTGTCTTGCAAAGCTAACATATCTTGTAAGTATAAATGTGCAGATTTAGCATATAGGAAATGACCAGATGCATGGAAATGTGGACACTTGTAAGATGATCATTCCATAACCCTAGTCTCTCAGCGCCAATGAAATCATTAGCTATTGATATCATTTCAATGTATTGTAGTCATAACTGAGCAGTAGGACCATCGTCCTTCAATTTAGCTACTTCGTCATTAAATAACTGTATTAATCCGTTCAAAACATCTTCCATGTTATCATAAGAAATCGTCCCTCTCAGAATATCCTTGATGTAACCATCCAAAAACTCCTGCAGATTGTGATCGATTGTTAATTTATCGTATATAAGCTTCATTAGTGCAACTCTAACAAGTCCATGTCCTCTTACACTTCTTGCAAAAGCATGGCAATCTAACATTTTGTCTACTGAATTTGGGGCATAAATAACACCGAGAGCTTCCTCGAGTCCACTTCCTTCCATTATATATCCTATAGATCCAAGAAACGACATAAGCACATGAAAACCACCTAGTCTTACAATAACATTGGATATATCAGATTGAATATCAGCAGCAGCTACAATTGCGCGAGCTTTGTAGTAAAGTGGCTGATCAAAAGTAATGATGCAACAATTTTGTCCATGTGATTTGGCACTACGTACTGCACAATCTAATGTGGTGTAAATTATAACAATGATTTTGTTTTTTTTTCTTCGTACCATGAATTTGTTAAAATATTACTTGCAGTATCTCGAAAGCAAATAATTGTTAATGATTTACTTTTCGTGGTAATTACGATATTATTCCCATATCGAGCAATCAATTTTTTTATTATTGTTTTATCATCTGGAACGTAATCTTTCATTATATCTTTTAACTCAGCCAATGTGAATTGACAATCGTCATTATTTTCTATGTAATGAAAAACATTTTCCATGGCAATTCTAATATTTTCATCCAATGGACGGCCTGCGTCACCCTTTCCACTGACTAATAAAAAATTTGAGAAACATTTATAATGATACTTAGCTTCGACAGATACTAAGTCATACTCAAAATTCACACGCTCCTTTACACTTCTTCCATATTTATGAAAGAGTACTCACTTCTCTAATAACGCGTCTTTATTTTATTTTTTTCTCAATTACCTCACTCGCTTCTTCTCCACAAAACAAACATAATTTTTTGAAATCAAAAGAGCTGATTCTTTTCTTACGTGGAGATATTGATGTACTCGGTTCTTCTTGGCGTCGTTTAAAAGCCGCTATACTCAAAGAGTTCGTATAATTTTTACGACAATTGCTATGAACATTTACAAAAGTCACAGTATCTAAATATTCAATATTACCATCACCTCTAGCGATACTAGCATTTTTTAATGTCTGAAGACCACGCCTAACTTCTACTACATCACCATCCGATAACACTTCTTTGCATATAAAACATGTATCACCACTCATTATGAAAACTGTTCAAGAGCAATACTACTAAAATAACGTCTTTAACACTCAAGAAATAATTTTTAACTGAGCTAAATACAGCCCGACAGGCAATAGCAGGTATAAGGGTACAATGAAATACAGAACATCTGCCTACCAGTGGAGGTCGTTTGAGGCATTCACGGGCACGAATTGTCCTGTCTATACTAGTATTACTAGTGCTAAATGTCTGTGTATGTAGTAGATTTTACTAACAACACACTTACAAACATGAATAAAAAGCAATAGGGTGTACGCCTTGGTATACAATACCGTATGTGAGTGCATTCTAGTCTCTACTCCGAAAACGGTTGATTCTACAGAAAAATGCAGCAGACATTTTTTGTAGACAATTTTTATAATGACCTTTATTGACCTCTGAGCAATAGATCGGGAGATATTTGCGAAAAACTGATTTTCGTGACCTTTTGACCTTTATAACTTTTTTAGCCGGCACGATATCAATGTCGATTTTTCACATCTTCATTACAATGCCGTAATAAAGGTGTATACAAAAATTCAGCTCACTAGGAATTTTTCCGCAGATTGCGGTTTAAAATAGCTAAAATGACTGGATTAATTTGATTTTAAGGCCGGTATTAGACTGTAAAAGATATTTGACAAATATTTATAAAATATTTTAAACAATTTCTTTGATGATATTTCTTTTAACGAAAATTAAAGTGGTATTACACTGTCATAGATATTTTGTAAACGTGTTGTGAAATTGCGTATAATTTTTAAAGGACGTTCAGCTTTATTTTCGTTAAAAATGAGATTAGCTTGTGCTGCTGCGATAAGTGCTGCTGTTGTCACAATGTGTGTGGTGCTAAAATAGAAAAAACAAGATCCGGCCGACTTTGGGTAAGGCCTTGGGTAGCAAGACGCGATTTGAGAGGAATGCACCAATATTTACTTCATGAGTTACGATCCGAAGATATAAAAAGTTACAAGAACTATTTAAGAATGGAAGAGGAAACCTTTAAGTTTATTGTTTCGAAAATAGCTCCATTAATATCCCGTAAGCAAACCAATTTAAGAAATCCTATCAGTGTTGAGGAACGTCTTGTGGTTACCCTTCGATTTCTGGCAACAGGAGAAAGTTATGCTAGTTTACAGTACAGCAGCCGTATACCTCAGTGTACCCTTTCAGCTATCATTCCAGAAACGTGCAAGGCAATATATGAAGCTTTGAAATCTGAGTTTTTAAAGGTAGGTGTTTAGTAAAATAACATCTCAAATTTTGAAACGAAAGTTTTATTACTTTTTTAACACGTTAACGGACATACAAATTTAGGCGAGGGTATGTTTGGTGACACTTCAGCAACTTTGCTAATATAGGAGTAATTCTTTTTTTTTCTTTTTTAAAAGGACCCTGAACGTCTATGGAAGTCATGTATGGAAAAAAACTTACAAACGGCTATAGACGTCCTTGTCATAATATTGGCATTTTTCTATACCACTTGTGACAATGACGTCTATAGACGTCTCTATCGTTTGACTAAATACATCATTTTTATTATAATATAAAATATAACTTATAAATGCCAGAGTTTAAAACAAGGTGCCGGATATAATGGCGGCTTCTCCAGACAGGTTTCGCATATGAATCTCGTTTCTCTGCGGACCTTAGTTTTGGTGCATTGCCTGCATTTTAGGAAAAAGCTTTTCTTTTTATGGTTCTCAGGGACAGGAATGTTTTCCAGATAATGTGGAGTAGGTGGCTCAATATTCCGTTTTTTTGTCTAATAGGATCCCGTTTTACGAAAGTTCTGGCATCTGTGTCATGTGTTATATCTAGGAGAGAAATTATAACTGATTCTCTGTACTTTATATATGAAATTGGCATCACTGTTTTTGTGTAAAGGAAATACGAGTTCCATAATGCTACGTCCAACAGTCGGAACAGCACCTTTTTATACCACCTAATCGTCTTGCGCGGACAGCTATAGTAACTTAGCATTTGGTCGCTGCGGTCTATTCCTGACATATGTCCATTATAAGCATCAATTTCACATGGCTTATTTTTTTCAACACCGTACTTGTTTCTGATAGTAATCATATTTGGTTTATGCCCAGTAGTTATTGCAAGTACTTCGCGTTTGTCCTTCCACTTACTGATATATAAACTAATATTGTCTTTCTTTTACCACACATGTTCACCTTTGCGTAATTTCCTCTTGACAACAAGTGTAGGATTTCTACGACGTAAAGTGCCTGTTGAGTGAGTCTTTAATCGCAGTAGTTTGGATGACAATGAGACACTATTATAAAAATTGTCCATATAAACATGATGTCCCTTATTAAGATAAGGCGCTAGAAGCCTTAGAACAAGATCTTCTGTTTTGGAATTAGTATTCTCTGCATCGGACTCGTTCGTGTTTCGAGCCTGGTAGATTTCCATATTCAAAATATAACCGTCATGGGAAGTAAGCTCATAAAACTCAATTCCATATTTATTCTTTTTATTTTTAATATACTGCTTAAATTTCAGCCTCCCTCGAAATAAAAGCATGGACTCGTCTAGAGATAGTACTTCTGAAGGATAATACACCGAGTTACTATTTTTTATAACTAGATCCAACAAGTTTCTGATTTTTCCCAAACGATCATTCTGATTTTCGTCATCCTTATTTGCACTCAGACATCGAAGTATTTGTTCAAACCGGCGACCACTTAACGTATGCAAAAAAAGTGGATGGTAGTAAAGTGTATGGTAGGTGAATATCTGTCTAATAACCGGTACTTTTATTTGGCCTTGTAACAGACACAAGGCAAACAAATTTTTTAGTTCGCTTTCGGTGATAGGCTTGAACTCACGAAACCGACTATGCCGTGTTTTAGGCCGATTAGAGCTGTGCAGTTTTTCTCCATATTTATTGGTACTAGTCAGTAAAAGATTTAATGTTTCCTCGTTCCAAATTTTCTCAAAAACATGAATTGGTGACATATTTTCTATACCAACTATCTTTATACCACTTTGGGCTTCGTCAAAATTAAAGTTGGGAATATCGTCAGACACGTCCACCCAATCACCATCATTTTAGTTTTCCTGTGGATCTTCATTTTCGGTTTGGCTATCTTGATTGAATATTCCAGGGGTATCGCTCTCTATGGCGTGCTGAGGGTGGTCTATTTCATTTTCAGCTTGACAACGTTCGAAGACATTTTCAGTAGCACTATCAGTTTCACTAGCTTCCTCACCTCCAGACTCCGAAGGCACGTATTCGGAATCTTGATTTTCACTTATACACTCACTGCTACTCTCAGACTGAATTTCATTATCGGATATATTTTCATACCAACGAAGCAATTTTTCTTCCTTCTTCTTATCCATATTTGTACTGTAACAAAAGTGCTCGGTCAAATAATCCGTCCTTAGCCAATTCAAGAAAAGTCTACTTACCTATCCCACTCTCATCTACATCCAAAGAGGAAACAAAAGCACCAGAATGACACGCTTATATCCAAACACACGCAAAAGTCGCACCGCAGACACGTGTTAAAAGTCAACTGAACCACGAAACCTTCTGTTCGCATTTCTGTGTTCAAGCACATGCCACGCTCTGAAACCCCCACTACTTAAAGTATAATAGTTGAATACATGATTTTGATATGACACTGTATTAGTACAACACAAGAAATAGACGTCTATACACGCCGTTGCATCAGAAAGAGCGATTAAGAGAGGACGTCCATAGACGTCGGAAAATCACAGTGTCACAACAAACATATTGACAACAACGTCTATAGACGTCGGTGTCCGTTAACATGTTAACAAAAATATATCGTGAACATGAAGCCTTTTTTAAATGTTTTATATGACTTCTAACTAAAAATTAAGTAAACTAGAGAAATAAGGCATAATATGAAATTATGTTTGTTCATAATATTCATTCATTACACCTGCACCTGCCATAATTAGTGGATCACTGGTGCAGGCTGGACTGGTCGAGATGGTGGTAACTAGGATCCTTCGGATGAAGCTGGACTGGGTCGCATGGTAGTCCGATCAATTATATCCCAGGTGTCCATTAAGACCTGCTGGATTTTACGCTTTGCTTGTCTTACCATGCAGTTGCTGCTGGCACCCTGAATTTCACGTAGCTCAGTTGCTACAAACTTTCCAAAAACATCTAAATCATCATCAGAGGCTGGGTTACGGACTGGTGGTTCTTTAGCAATTTTGACCATTTCATTCATAGTAGTGGATGCTTGAGCAAGTAGGTCATCATACGGAAGAGTCTTTTTTATTTTAATTTTTGGAGGCTTTGGTGTACTAATATTATCCATAGCAGGTTTACAAGATGCAGACGTAAATGCTGTTGTTTTAATCGCTTCCCCATCATTACTCTGCATATCCTAAAATAAAGTATAATTCAAAATTTGTAATTAGACTTTTGCATGTCCTAAAACCAAATATAATACAAAATTAGACTTTTTCTATACAGATACCAAACACCAATAAGGAATGGGAAAATATTGCTTAGGAGTTTGAAAACAAATGGAATGTATTGAACACGATCGGAGCCATGGATGGAAAACACATTCGCATTAAGTGTCCTGAAATGGGTGGCTCTCATTTCTTCAATTATAAGTCTTATCAGAGTATTATATTATTTGCCCTTACTGATGCTGACTACAAATTCCTGTACGTAGATGTTGGAACAAATGGCCGAATCGGTGACAGTGGAGTGTTTGCGAAAAGCCAACTAAGAAAGTGCTTGTTAGATAGATCAATATTAAACATACCCGATGGCAAAAATCTTCCAAAAACAAACATTAATATGCCGTATATTGTCTTAGCTGATGATGCTCTCCCACTGAGTTACAACGTTATGAAGCCATATCCCTTAAAACTTTTAACTGCAACTACGGTATCCGCCAAAATAAACAGTACCGAAACAGAGAGTGCTGTGGAGTTGTTTATGTAATATGGATTTGTCATATTTGACTTAATTGTCATTAGTTGATATATTAATAGTACGCTGCAGTTAAATTTGATTTAAAAATGGTTCTAACAACGGAAGAAAAAGTTTTTTTGGTAGAGCATTATTTTCGTTCATACGGAAAAGGTCGTAATGATGGTCCAAGCTTAGAACAGGTGTCAATAAAATATCAACAAAAATTTAATAAAGCAGCTCCAAGTAAAAGTGTGATATTAGCTGTTGTTGAAAAATTCCGTCGCACTGTGTCGTATTGTGTCAACGTAAAGGTTCTTCAGGTCGTCGAAAAACAGTATGCACTAACGAAAATGAAGAACGTGTTTTTAACCAAGTTGTGCAATCACCTCAAAGAAGTCTTGTAAGAACTGAATGTAAACTCAACATTAGTGAAACGTCTTTACGTCGCATGTTCAAATCAATTGGTGGTTATCCATACCGTATTCAAGTTGGACAACGACTAAATGCTGCGGACAAACGTGCAAGAGAAATTTACTGTGGTCACATGTTTAATTTACGACTGTCCCGAATTTTTGAAAAACATGGTTTTCAGACGAGAGTCACGTTCATCTTAGCGGTTATATTAATCGACAAACAACCAGATTCCTTTGATTTGAACGCCCTGATGTCATTGTAGAGAAACCACTCCACAGTCTTCGAGTTACCGTTTGGTGCGCGGTATCTGGTCATGGAATGATTGGTCCATATTTCGTTGAAGATGATAATCAGAATCCACTTACTGTCAACCAAGAGCGTTATAGAGAGAAAATTATTATACCTTTTGTGAGAGATCTAAATAACTTTTGCCGTGCACGAAATCTACAGTTTCGCACACAATGGTTCCAACAAGATGGTGCAACGAGCCATACAGCTGTGCGCACCTTAGACTTACTCCGTCAGCATTTCGATAATAGAATAATTTCTCGGGGAGCAGACTTCGAATATCCTTCTCATTCACCTGATCTGACGCCACCTGACGCATACATTTGGGGCATAATGAAGGACAACATATTTCACTCGGAAAATCCGCCGGCGAATATTGCCGAACTACGGGAAAGAATACAAAATATTTTTCGGCAGTTACATCAACCACTTTTTATAAATATGTTTATTGACTTACAAAATCGATATGAAGCTTGTTTGCGTCGAAATGGTGAACGTTTTGAACACTTACATTACAGAAATTAAAAATTAATTTTTATTTTGATTTTCGGTACTGTTTATTTTGGCGGATACTGTAATTAACACCCGAGAAAGTTACGTGTATTACACATGCGGCTTGTACATTGCATAATTTGTTAATTGAAAGAAGAAAGCACCTATATACACACCATGAAGTTGTTATTCGAAAAGAAGGTCATCACCAATACCTCATCGTTCACACCGATGAGGCCATTCAGGATATGCAAGCCCTTGCTAGACAGGTTGACATTGGGGTGAACCGTCATGGGCGTGAAATAAGAGATGCATTTAAATCGTACTATAACGGTTTGGGAAAAGTGCCCTGGCAAGAAAATTATATTTAACTATTCTACTTACATTAGTGTTTTAAATGAAACTCACGGTTTCTAGTTAATACCACAATATAATAAAAATTGTTGAAAATTCTAAAAAATTGACAATTGTTCCGATAAATCAATATCATCGTCTGACGATGATATTGCGAATGATCAGGTTGGATGTCGACATTTGATTGTGATTCATCAGCCTCTGTTGCTTTATCTAGAAACTTCAATAAAGGGAACCAGTAGACCTTAGGCCTATAAACGTCGTCCTCTTCAGCAACAACTTTTAATGCTCCTGATAATCTTAAAAATTGAAAATAAAGCGCAAATTATTTCTTGATCAAATAAAATATATATATCCAGAAGCTATTTGCAGTTTTTATGAAATTTGAGACTAATTTGTCACTTTTGATGTTTATCTTAAGTGAAATAGTAATGACCATGTATAGAATTTTAGACAGTAAAGTGAAACAATTACTCTATTTTCAGATTAACAGCAAAAGTGATACAATACAAGTCTCGCTTATAATCGGAACCAGAATCCTCCGCAATACATCACCTAAGGCACTCATTCAAAAAAATAAAGTCAAGCAATAGTGTATCATAATAAATATACCCAATTGATAACAAACTGCACATCATTTTTTTTATTCTTTTAGCATTTCGGTTTAACTTGTCTCTAACATTAACTATTTCACAAAATTAAAAACTGGTTGGGAAATAAACTCTTGAGTTAGACGTAGTACAGTTGATGAAGATGAAACTGTTTAGTTTGTTACGGCATAATATCCCATAAATGGATTTATAATATCAAGAGAAACAGATTGACAGTTGAGTATTGGGAAAAATAATGTTCACAGCAAGATACTTTTTTCTACTGCCACCCTTCCACAAGCAGGAATAATCATCACATCATCTATTGTATTGTTTTTATACCTTCAAAAGGTATAAAAAACAATACACTACAGAGTTAAAATTCCCGTCGTCATTTGGAAGTTGTACCTCTCATAATTGGAGAACCTTTGTGCTTCCTGCATGATGGTGCTCCTCCAAGTTTAGCAGTGTTCGTACGGGATTTTTAAATAACGTTGGAAAGGACGCGGATCTTCACACCCAAGGATGGTCACCCGACAGGACCTATTTTACCAAAAGGCACATAAGGCCCGTGCCTTGCGACAGCGGAAATTGGGGCCCAAAAAAAAGGCTTGAAGAAAGTTATGATCCATTGAATTTACATTTAAACAGCAAAAGGAAGCCGTATCTGGTTTTTAGGTTTTGTGGAAATATTTCCTCATATTGTAAAAAATGTATCAAATGTTCTAGAAACCAAATTAAATGACCTAAATTTCAGTATCAATTACTGCAGAGGCCGAAGTTATGACAACGCATCCTATATGGAAAATATTACTGATTACAGGCAAAAGTAAAGTATCTTTTGTACCATGTTCCAATCATTCTTTAAACTTGGGCGGTAATAGTGCTGCCGAAAGTCGTTCGCAAGCTTCTATATATTTTGGAAATGTACAATGTTTTTATAACTTTTTTCGGCTTCGACGCACAGGTGGGACGTACTTCAAAAATGTATCTGTTTTAAAAACTAAATTACCATTGGTTAAGAAAATATGTGACACAAGATGATCAACACGAGCTAATGTTATTAAATTTATTGCGCTTGGTATTAGTGAAATACAAACAGCGTTAGTAGAGCTTATTGACGATGCAAACAAAAAAAGTCTACCAGAACAGAAGCTGGAGACTTACGCAACAAAATGAATACATTTGAATTTGCCTTGATGACAGCCAATTTAACTGCGGTTCGTACACTATACAGTGGTTTGATCGAATTTGCCAGGAGTTTGATGAAATTAAAGGGTATCCAAAAAAATTATGACAAATAATAATGTTTACAAGGAGGAGATTTCAAGAGTGTGAGAGGCACTGCTTTGATGAAGGCCCTGCACAAGTCATTACTGTAAGCGGTGCTGAGAACTTTTTTCCTATATGTGATAAATTGATTTTTGAATTAAAAATGAGAGTGCATGTTTCTTTTTATTAATTCCAAGAGGACCCGTGCTGCTCCGCAGCATTAGGATAGACTATGTATGAGAGTGTGAAATTATTACATAATAGTATATTACGTAACGTGTGTTGTAAGAAGCATTTTACGCACGAACGGAAAAGTTACGCACGAATCCGCGTAGCGGCGAGTGCGTAATTCCGTGAGTGCGTAAAATGCGTTACAACACGAGTTACGTACTATATTTTACCTACGACCCACTTGTACTTGTGTTTATAATCTTATTAAGGTATTTAAAGTACAAGTAAAAACGTACATCCTCGATGCCCAGCCAAATTTTATAAAAGTCGCTCCTCGATGCCCAACCAAGCATCTTAGAAGTTCACCCTCGAGGCCCAGCCAAGTTTCGTAAAAGTTCGTCCTAAGTAGTATTTATTTTTATTAAGAATGTATGTAGAATTACCGGAATTGCATAAATAGCGTATACACCCCTCGACTAAAGTGACATTAATCCCTTAGGTGGATTACTTCCCTCAGGAATCAAACACCACCCGCGGGATTAAATGGGCCACTTTAGTCGCTTGGTGTATAATATACTAATTAATTAATTTAAAAATGTCTTTATTAACAAGAATTTATACATTTAAGTTTACCTAGAGAGTGGAGAAAAAATATAATGGCCGATGGTCTGGCATTTCCCACTGTCTGGGTGTTGAATCTGAGGCTGTACATGATTCCTTGCCTCACGGCATTACTCATTTGTTCTGGTTACACATAATAACTTTGTCCCGTATATACAAATATGACACCCAAGAAAAACCGGCTGAAAAACAGGGTTTCAAAATCGTATTGAGTTTAGTTTATGAGGGTCAGCAACATGACAGATGTAGTTTGTATGTATATGTTTGTCTATTAATAATGACTGTTTGAAAGGGGCTATTTTAGTCCCTGTTCGATGAGTTGGATTTTTTTTTAAAAGATAATCAACTTGTTATGTAATTAGCGTACCATGCAAAAGCCTACACCCACTATCAAGGATGTCTTCTGCGCGACTGGCGGCTCTGAGAGTGTCACGAAGGTTTTTGGGGATACAGTAGTTATAAAAATTCGTAGATATTTTAGTTATGAAGTCCTTGATAGTAGGTATATTTGCTTGTTCATGTAACCAGGTATTTTTAGGAAGTTTTGGGTAAACCGTATTATGTTTTATTGCCATACGTAGACACTTGTTTTGCACCACCTGCAATGTGTTCAAGTTATGTTTTGTGGCTGTGTAATAATAATATACTATTATTTACTAATATGAGATACATTCAGACAGCTGAAAGATGCGGATTGAATGAAACGGAACCAATTCTCATATAATTCCAAATAACTCTTAGTATTAAATGCAATCTCATATCTAATAAATGTTATCTACCATTTATATATAGAATAAAATTCAACGTCAAATATCTAAGTAATACATTTTGAATAAAATGGCTACGTCTATTGACAGTTGCTAAGTGGTTGATATCGAAGCCGTGCGATTTACTTTACAGCCGTGCGTTTTGTTTTACCGTGCGTAATAGACGTCTTACATTGATTGCCGACTGTGTGTTTTTGACTACTTACAGGGGTGGTCGTAGGTAAAATCATTTTACAGTACTTCCTTCCAGACAATATTAGCTGTCCGTCGGCCGCAGTATTTGGAAAAAATTGAAAGTAAAGTTGATTGTGCACACATAACATTCCTCAAACTCAACGAATTTAAACTGTTAATGGCTCAAAAGAAAGGGCTTGATCCATTGAGTGTTCTTAGACTTGTGCCAACAGCCTGCGTTAATTAGAACTCTAGTTATAGAGGTTTGAGTGAAGGAAAATCTTGAAAAAATTGAATGTAAAGTTGATTGTGCACGCATAACTTTCCTCAAACTCAACTAATTTACGCAGTTAATAGCTCAAAAGAAAGAGCTTGATCCACTGAGTGTTCTGAGAGTGAAACGATCAACATCCATTCATCAGAAGAGGAGCTATGAGAATTCGAATTGCTTGAGTGAATGCCTCCCATAAGAAATGTATAGGGAAGGTAAGGTGGGAGTTGAGTAAATTTCAATGATTGATGACATATCTGTGTCTAAATACCTTTCATTTTAAAAAAATGAAGGAAATCGGCCGGATAGAACGGCTAGACTTCAGTATTCATTATTTTTTTTAATATATAAGATTATTTATTTTGTTTGTTGTTCCTTAGAAGGGGAGTTTTTTTATTGTGTTTTTAAGTTAAGTTGTTAAGTTATCTTCAGTTTTTTGCACTAAAAAATTTATATTTTTGCTAAGTAAATGTTTTTATCTATTTACTTAGAATTATTATTAAAAAAATTTGTTAATTACATACATAATTAAAAATTCAATTTAATTAAACATTTTTTTATCAATAACCTAAAGATGCCAAAGGTAAGCAGAAACATTCTTATTGAAATATCATATAGGATATTGGAGGCCCGACATTTTGCTTAGGCCTTGGGGGCCAACTAAATGTTGACCGTACTAAGGAATCAATAAGTAAATAGTGTTAGAGAAAAATATGTGATGAGAGGATTCTGAAAAATGACCTAGTTTTAATGTAAACATTTAGATTAATAAGAGTTTTAGAAAAATAAAAGTATAAAATATTGCAATCGGCCATGTTGACCGAAACAGCGCATGACGTCACGTCTCAGTAAAGCAGTGTTGGTAACCTTTTATAAGAGCCATCCCTAACAACACAAAAAAATCCCTACATTTTCTCTATTCATAAAATTAAATTCCCTTATTTTCTCACCTACACTGAAATTTTAGAAATGAAAATGAGTTTTGCATAAAATTTATTTTGACAAAAATGTACTGTTATTATAAATAAAAATGCAAATTAAGCTTGCTTTTTTCGGCATAGCAGTATCGCTTTCCCCAGAACTGGAAGTTTACTATATGTTCTGTATTTTTATTCTAAAATAACTATTAAGGTGATATCGTTTTTTTAACTAAAATTATTTGCTGTTTACTGTTATTTTACTTGTATGTATGTAAGTATAAAAGAAAATAGTTTAAACTTCAAACTACTATGAACGAGTTTCCACTACATTTTTAGCAAATTGTAAATTTTTGTCTTATCTATTAACTCCGTGGGTGTTGCTTGAACTTTTGTTGTGATTACGCATTTCGATCGATTCCTACATCATTTCATATAAGGCAAATAGCTCTAATTTGGCTAAAATTGATTTGTTGATGTTGGGAGAGTTTCTTGCATCAAATGAAGCCTTTGATAGATAGATAAATGCGACCATATTAGTCGTATGAAATAAAATGAATATAATTTCATAAAATACGAGGTGTCTATATGAAACATAAATTTCGATTTTCTACTACACCTGCTTTCAGTCGAAATTCCAATAATTTCGACGTATTGGCCTGACCGTTCTTCGAAGGTAAAAACAACTACATTCCTGGCTCTTACCACACAGAATATTGAATTACATCCCCTTCGAAAACCGTGACGTCGATCAACCATTTTGCCGATACGGACATCTGAAAGCAGGTGTAGTAGAAAATCGAAATTTATATATATATATATATATATATATATATATATATATATATATATATATAGATGGTTTTCAATTGAACATACTTTTTTTTATTTGGTACCTGTATACACATATTTTTATTGGTTTACATTAATATTTTATTACCATCACGTTATTAGTCTGAGGTTTAATTTCATATCCATAATATTCATAAATTGGACCAGAACGTTTGATACGCAAATTGTTATTGTTCTCCTATTTTCAAGATAAAATCTAAAAATATTCGAAAAGTGTGTGACTATATTCATAACCTTGTAAATTATCTAATTGTAAATTTTCAACTAAGATCTTCGAGTTTTTTAATTGTCTGTGTGTCCTCCACTGGGATTCATAATAGTGTTTTTTAATTATAACGTATCTTTTGTGTAGACTTTGTGTTTATTATACATTTTGAGAAGAAATGCTTTATTTTCAGTTACGAGTTGTCCCAAGATATCCTGGACAAGCAAATAGAAGTGTTAGAACGTAAATATGGGGGAGATAAAGCCCGAAATGCAGCTCTCACCATTCAAAGAGCATTTAGAAGATACACTTTACTTAAAAAATTCGCAGCTATTACAGCTATGGCAAAAGCCGAAAAGAGAATTAGTCGAAGATTACCTGCAACTACAGAAGACTACAACCAAACACCCACAACTGAACAACCATGCAACGAGTATGCTTATAGCTTTGATAACCACGATTGTAATTCTTTAAGGATGATGCCTGTTCGATCAATGTCTTTAAGAGAACGGAGACACATAGATAATATGCATTTACCACGTAGTCAGTCTGGAACTCCCACTGTTTGTTGGGAAAATTACTCTTCCTCTTCATTACAGGTAAGTTAGTATTTTTAAATAAATAAAAGGTATTCCATTATACTGGTATAAGATTAATGAAAAGCTATGAGTTAGTAGTTAACGTTGTGTGTTTATTTATTGATCTGTTTTCAATATTTGGCAAAAATTATCTACCACTTTCTCATCTTTCATTTTCAAATTTGTAGCATATATTTAGGGTGATGCTTACATGTACGAAAATATTTTTTTTGAATATTTGTACGAGGTACCATTTTATTTGATCCTAGCCCTTAAAATAAGTCTTCGTTAATTTTTTGGTAATTTTTATTAGAATTTTAGGGTTCGCTACAAAGGCTTTAAGTCAAAAACTTTTTAAAAACAACGGTTTTAAAGATTAAAACTAACATTTCCGCATATGTAACATGCCTCGAACAATATCCTACCATAAAATTGGTCATTTGTATACACTTCGGACGCTTTCATCTTTATTCACAGAGGATACATTTAATATTTGTTTTATGATTTATAGTTGCTGAAGTTTTAATATTTAGGCCTAAATTATATTATGATTTGAAAAATATCAAAAAATAAACGGTTTTAAAGATTAAAACTAACTTTTTCGCATGTGAGAGACGCCCTGAGTAATATTACGTCATAAAATTGTCACTTGTATACACTTCGGGGGATGTATCGTGCTAACGAACCGAAATTTCACCAAAAATGTAGTATATCTGGATTTATAGGACCCATTGTACTCACACTAGTCAGCTGAAAATCAATAGGGTACATCTGTGAGACGCCTGGAAAAATATCCAATTATAAAATTGGTAACTTGTATACATTCCGGAGGCTGTATCGTGCTAACAACCCGAAATTTCTCCAAAAAGGACCAAACATGTGCCACTTCAGGTAGCATAGCACCCGTTGTACTAGCTCTGGTGGGCTAAAAATCAATAAGGTTCATATATAAGATGCCCTGAAAAATATCCAATTATAAAATTGGTTACTTGTATACATTATGGAGGCTGTATTGTGCTAACAACCAGAAATTTCTCCAAAAAGGACCAAACATGTGCCACTTCAGGTAGCATAGCACCCGTTGTACTAGCTCTGGTGAGCTAAAAATCAATAAGTTTCATCTATAAGATGCCCTAAAAATATTCAATCATAAAATTGGTCACTTGTTCCCACTCTGGAGGCTGTATTGTGCTAACAAAATGAAAATTCTCCAAAAATTACAAAAATTTGGTACTTCAAGTACCATAGCACTCGTTGTACTGGATTTAGTGAGCTGAATATAAATGGAGTTTATCTTTGATACGCCCTGAATAATATCCAATCATAAAATTGGTCACTTGTATATACTCCGGAGGCTGTATTGTGCTAACAAACTGAAATTTCTCCAAAAATGACAAAAATCTCGTACTTACAGTACTATAGCACCTGTTATACCGGCTCTGGTGAGCTGGAAATCAATAGGGTTCATCTGTGAGATATCCTGAATAATATTCAATCATAAAATTAGTGACTTGCTGCACTCCGAAGGCTGTATCGTGCTAACAAACTGAAATTTCTCAAAAAATGATAAAAATGTCGTACTTCAAGTACCATAGCACCCGTTGTACTGGCTGGTGAGCTAAAAATCAATAGGGTTCATCTGTGAGATGTTCTGATCACTCAATCATAAAATTGGTGACTGTTGCACTCCAGAGGCTATACTGTGCTAACAAGAAATGTATCGAAAAGTGGCCGACGACAACAACGACATATACACAGGATTTTTTTTCTAAAAACCGTATTTTCGTGTTCCATTACAAAAACTTTTTTTGGGGTAAACCAATACTTTTCTCGCATATTAGATAGGTTGGGCGGAATAGTAATAAAGTGATACTTAAAACATTTTGATTAATGTTTCTTTTTGCGATCGGGAAACCTCTTCCTGAATTCTTTAACCACTTGAATTATGAATTGTTTCTGCACCTCATTCATATTAATCAGTTTGTTATATTCTTCTATAAGGCCTAATCCTCGTTCTGCCATGTCATTCACAACTCTATTGGACTTTACAATTTCCATGTTCTTTCTTAAAAACCTCTAGTTTGATTATAAAACAAAAACATTTAATATAATGCATATAATACGCAGAACTTGACTAATAAATGTTGAAAATTTATGTAATTTTAAAATTTACTCCTTTTTTACAAACAATGTTTTATCTGTCATAACTACTTATGTCATGTACAAAATATTCTATACAATGCTACAAACACTCTCTCCCCCCTCGTGTATTTTGAACGGTTATAGGTTTAAAACCGGATGTAGACTTTTCTATAAAATGTGAGGAAATAATCATAAATAATGTTACTGGGTTTCTGACCAAAAATTAAATTAGACCTTACGGTAGCTCGTTTAACAAATATTTAAATTTGGAAAAATATAGTTAAACTTTAATTAACAATGTTACCGTGGTTTGAGGCAATTTTATTTAACAAATACAGTCAACATAGTACATGAGTTGAACGATACAATGACCAGCTTGGTCCCTGGAACTTACACATTTAGATACTTTTTCTGTGAAGAGTCTTAAATATAGGGTGTGCTTCACAGTATCTGGTAGAATGTATGCCATAAATCAACTTTTTTTTAAGTATGGGCGTCGTAACTTATTGGATATGGTTAGGTTATTACATCACCCCAAAAAAATATCATGCAGTATCCTTCAAATAATTGTAACAAAGAAACTGCTTATCCGATTGATATAATATTTTGATGTATGTGATAGCATATATGATTAATTGTTATTGTTGTCAGTATGTGTTCATATTTTGAAAACTAATGGACAATTTGTTGTATCCATGCAAGCGATAAGTTGGTCATTGGTCAATTTGAATTGTTCAAGTCTAAAGCTTTGAACAGCTTTAATTCAATGAAGGCAGTGCACCATATATAAACTTGGAATAATAAAAATATAAATAAGAGTGCTACAGAGAGTTTGTGAAGGTTGAAATATAATAGGTTTCAACAGGACAAATATAAAGGTACTAAAGAGTACACTAAATAGTGTGCCACCTGAAATTTCGAATTTTGTCTTATTCATCTGTTATGGAATGTTATTCTAATAATGTCGACAATTTAACCCTTATGATACATAATTACAAAGTGAATATTTCCTTAATTTGACTAGCGAAGACGAGTCATGAAAAAAAATCGCGTCTCACGAACATCATTTATAGAACTTCTGTGATAACTAGTGGAATTCTTTTGTAATCAATCATAAAAAGATAGCGCTCATCAACTTTGACGTTATTAAACGATAATTTGTTTAGGAAAGAATGCACACTTCCTTTTTAAAATATATATTGCAAATATTATTTAATGATTTAAAAATGTCAATCAAATATTCACTTCGTTAATGAACTTTGAGGTAGTAGGTGAGTCTAAATAGAAATGTTGGTAAGAATAAACACGTGTTTATAGTATTGACCTTGCTTCCATTAATTTTGTTTACTTAATATATATTAGTTTATTTAAATTTTGCCAGATTAATTTATAATAGTGTACAATTTTCATCATTCTTAAAAATTTATTTAGTTCTATACAATTTCCTCTTTATTGGTTTTTAATATAGCGTATTTTTTAATGTTCCAGCATTATTATTCGCCAGCTGAGAACAAATCTGATCTTTCTACACAAGTTACTCCTAGTAGCAGTTCTTGTGGCACTCCAGTTATGTCATCAAATGGATATATGCGGTCTAGAAATAGTTTGTCAAGTAGAAAAGTACCACCAGAGGTTCCTAAAAGAACTTCCAGCATTTCGTCCAAATCCATAGAACCACATCGCCAAAAGAGTAATGGGTTGATCAAAACTACGGAAAATGGGTCTTTATCAAGTGTACAGAGTTCTGGTAGCGATAGCAGTATTTCTACTGAGAGGTAACAATATAAACATTATTATAATGATTGAATAAAAAATTAATTTTAATTTTCCCGTTAGTTATTTCAAGTCACCTCATTATTTTGCTTATCGAAAATAAAATGGAAACAAAAAAAACTCCTAATAAACAAATTATAATAAAAAATATTTAAATTTATTAAAAATTGTTGAAATAATATTATTAATCGTAATACATACATTATTATAAAATTATATACTTGGAGTTGCAACCTCCCAATGTTTAAATAAGAAATAGAATATGTGATATATCGTTTGAAAGTTTTTTTAATTCTATATTCAAAAATGTAATTTTTTTCAAATTTATATTGTAAAAAATTAATCATCTGTTTGAAGAATTTCAATACAACACTCTAAAATCTGTACTTAATACCGTTTTGTTCCTAATAATAAGAAAATAAACTAAAACCATTTCATGTTCTTTTCAGACAGTCTCAAGACTTGATGATAATGTTGGTTTTATTTAAAATACCTTAGCAGAGTCTATTATAACTATATGGCAGTATGGTTAACTAGGCCCGAGTAGTGGTTCCCAGTCTACAGTCTGTGTTTGGTTGCTGAGGCTTTGTTAACTAGTGCCCAGGCTACGGCTGTCAAGTTATTGACTATTTTGTTATTGTTTAACTACTCTAACTTGGTTTGACTGGTGCCTGAATTTAGCATGATTGTTCCAAGACTATGATGAGGTTTGTGTTTGGTTACTCGGGCTTGGTTGTCTGATGCCCAGGCTGCAGTTATCCAGACGTAGCCTTTCTCCATTGTTTCTCCCTAAAGCCACTTATAATAGATGGCAAAACGTCGAGTTTGCAGCTCAAAATTACGCGGCTTCAGTCCGAAAGCTTCTTTTCTTAAATTGATACTGGCTTTGAGAGCCTTTGCTTCTCTACATAAGGGTAATGTCAGTATATCTGTCCTTTGAAATTCATTAATTGTAATTCAGAAATATAGTATCTTATTTTAACAAAAATGCGAGATTGGACATGTAAAGTAGATGAAATAGCAAATTTCAATGCAATAAACATAATGTAAAGTTTTTATTCAGTTTATTTTCATTTATAACAAAGATTTGTATACTAATTCTATTTAACAGTTCATTTGCGTTATGATATCATCATATCATCTTCACTAACATCTATTACACCCTTGGAGCTTCAGTGTATTCGCTGCAGTACGACTGTCAAAAGTTTGGATTAACTGGTGTCTAATAAATTGTAGTAGATGAAATCATATCGTTGAATATATTTTTAATAGTAATAGTTATTAAATGCTGCTCCAAAATAATGTACCAATTTATATATCCACCAGCAAGTAGCTCTAGTAAAATGATGCAGTGCTGTATTACCGAATCGTCATATCCAACTTTTCTTTTGGGAAGTAGTATATGTGAAAAATATGATTTGTGAAACAACACCAATCAATTTATTTGGCTTAAGAAATAACTTGGTATTTTTAAACATTATCAAGAGCTAAATTGAAGTATTTACATAGTTCTTAGTGTGTTTATCAATTTTTTTATTATATTCATAACAAACTGCATCAACCACTAAGGGTTATTAGCAGTGGGACAAGACAGTTAACATAGTTTTAGTTTACAATAGAATACATACAGTTATATAGTAATGTCAACATGCAGTTATATAGTAACTTATATTTTAAAACGGAGATTAGTTTGGTTGAGGAACCCAAATAAATTTTCTATGTTGCAATTTTCATTCAAAATATACTCAAACGATTCTTTAATATCGTGTTGTTCTAGTTGTGATTTAAATTTAGGGCACTGCATTAATATGTGTGATACACTTATTTGAACATTACATGTGTCCCATATAGGTGGATTCTCTTTAGAGAGTAAATGTTTATATGTGAATCATTCTAAGGCATGTGACTATCATCTTTGTTCTTCTAGTTATCGGCAAGTTAGACCATAGTAAAGTGGATTTCTTGATTTCTCTTAGTTTGGCCGACGAGTGTGTCCAAAGGTCCTCCCAGTGGTCACCGATTTTCTTTCTGAACATTATTTTTAAATCTGAGCTTGAGATTTCTACGAGTGGTAATGTGTTGTTAGTAGATGTCTGCTTGGGGACTGCATCGGCACGTTCATTTATATCGATTCCAATATTTGAGGGGACCCAAAGTATTTCTATAATTTTATTTGAAATAGTAGTGTGATGTATTTGCTCTTTGATCTGAATCACTAAGATATTGGTTGGATACATTTATTTGATGCTCTCAATTATGAGGAAGGATTTGGAGGTATGATCAATGCAGTGCTGTGTCGCCTTATAACGGGCGTACAGCTCTGCTGTCCCATGTTCAAGTTTTGATCCATCTGTATTTACAGTTTCGTAGTGTTGATAATTCGCAAGGATGTGTTTAAAGCTATTTAGGATTAGTTTGGTAGGATGTACATGCTTATTAAATTTAGTAAGCTGTGAATTACAACACACGGGGTGGAGAGTCCAAGGGGGCAAGGCCCCATTTAAACAGTTGGAAATTGGTGGATGGACGATGCTATATTTTTGTTAGATTCTATTAAATCTTTCATAGACTGGCAGAGTTATTCGGAGGCGAGTGAGGAAGAGGGATTGAAATTTGCGGGCGAACGTGACGTTTTTGCTGGGTGTGATTCAATTGAGTGTACTTTTATTGAGTATTGTAAGTAAAGTAGCTGTCTGCGTAAGTTTAGTGGCGTTTCTCCTGACTCTACAGAATGCTTTCTCTTGGACTTATGTGAAAGATATTATTTAGGTAGATTTGGTTGAATATGTCTAAGAGATATTGTTTACCCTTATTAGGTCGGTTATAGATCAAAGCAAAAGGTACATTATCTGGTCCAGGTGGAAGAATTTTTACAACTTGACAAGGCATCACAAAGATCTTCTATTCTTCTATTTGTATGGGAGAATTTATACTTGGTTGTGGATTAATTTGGAATTGGATATTTTCTATTTCTTCGATTTGTTTGTAATGTTTAAATTATTCAGTGTAGTTTGTGTCACTACTATTTCTTTCGTATATATCTGTGAGAATATTTGCTATTTCTAGAGTTGGCTTTGTATATGATTGTGATGAACTAGCTGATTGATACTATAATTGTTGCATGAAGCATCTATTATTCTTCGTATTTTTCCCCAAATAGTGCTGCTTGGTGTTGAACTACTAATAGAAAAAACATACTTGATCCACGAGTGCTTTATGCTTTTTTTATTTATCTCTGTTCTCTGAATTTTAGTAGGTTTTCATTTGTTCTGTGTCTTTTGTATTGACTTAAGGCATTGCTTTAATAGCTCCATCACAACTTTGGTTCCACCATGGAACAGGTAGTTTTGTTGTACATTTAGTTTTTCCTACTGCAATATTAGCAGCAGTTATTATTAATTCTGTAAATGAGTTAACTATTTCATCAATTGGGTCTTCTATCAGTAATATGCTCTTCTAATGGTTAGAAAATGTTCCTAGTCTGGTGGCTCATTTTCCATTTTGGAATAAAATTGTTTTGTTCAGTTTGTGTGCTCTTTATTATGATGGGCATATGATCACTGCCGAAGGGGTGCTTCTTTGTTTCAAAGGACAATTTTGCACTCAAAGAGGTGTCATATAGAGAGGTCTAAAGTACTACTGCTTCCACCATGTGAGTCGAAGTATGTTTTACTGCCATCATTTAGTAGAAATAGATTGTTACTGTCAATAAAATACTACATGACGATTTCCTTTGGTTTTATAGATTCACATCCCCATACACTGCTATGGCTGTTAAATCTCCTATGATTAATTTGGGTTTAGGGATCTGGTTAATGATGTAGTTCAGTTCGGGAATAGATAAGTCCTTATTTGGAGGTATGTAGAAATTGGTGACGTAAAGTTTGCAGAAACTTTGTATTTCCACTGTACATGTTTTGAAGTTGTTTTGTACCATTTTGATTTCTTTGCATTCAAGGGACTCGAAAACAAAAGTGCTTACTTCTCCACTTGATTCTCAACTCAACTCAACTCGATGATCAATATACTTCTTCATACCTTACATTCCAAATTCTTGATATTTACCTTTACATATTAATAACGAGTCGCTCATGGCAGCCAAATATTGAAGGCCGGGCAAGCGAGAAAATATTGAGACGGAGTCTAGCGCAGCGTTGCCAAGTGAGTATAAATGCCTTTCTCTCCCAACTTAAAGTTTTTGGTTGAGATCAAGGTTTATGATTAGGAAGTACCAACAGTATATCAAAATTAATACAGTTGGTATATAAGAAAACTTACGTATATATTTTCTTGATCTATTTTAATGAATGACGTGTCTTCTATAGAAATCTAGAAATATATTATTGACGTTTCGGCACAATTTTGCTTTTCAGAAAAATACTATTTAGTGTATAGTAGATACAGTTTGAGAGTCTTTTGTGTGTTTATGCCTTATCAAATGCTTGCGTTACGTCCAGAAATACTGCAAATCACTATTTTGTTCTCTGTTAATATCGACAAGATTTTTAAGGAATCGTGTGTATTTGTTTTTTTGTTCATTCCCTTCTTTAAAGCCAGATTGATAGTGTGGTATCTATTGATATTTTTGTGTAGTCAGCTGTAATTTTTCTGGAGGTCGCTGTTGGAAGAGGTTTAATGAAGTGGGTGAGAAGCTCATAGGTCTGTTGGTGGATTTTCAATATGGTGAAAATCTTTATAGTGTTTCAAATATCATTTTTGTTTTTCTGTTTAATTAGTTTCCTGGATACATATTATTGAAGGTTTGTGCTTATTGATTAATACTTGCTGCATTTCAAATTGTGGTCTGAATCCATTCAGGTTCCATTGAAGAATCAGTATGTTGTTCATATTATATTTAAATAGTAATGGTGTCAATAAAAAAGAGGAGCCAAAATTAATAAAAAATTAATTATTTGATGATGTCCCTTGGAACGAGTGATCACTTTATGCATCAGAGTAATCTGGCTCTAGGTTATCATTTATGGCAACTATGTTTTTTGTTAATATCTTTTTTAGTTTCGTGTTCCTACTTTTGATACTGTTGGGTTCCAGGTAAAGGTATATTTTAGTCAACATATTGATTAATTCCTCTATATCTTCTGTGTACTGACAAGCGACACTTACAATATCCTTAGAGCCTTTGGTGTTTTCATAAAAATCTTTCAATTCAACAGATGTAAGTGGATATAGAGATATGTTCGATTCAATGTGTATTCTTTTAAGGGAGGGACTTGTTCGTCAAGAGTTATACTTCTTGGTGTTTTCAGGACGTTTGAGTTCTTGTTGGAGGCTCCTGCTTTTTAATTATTTTTCCTTGATGTTGGAATTAATTTTGAACATTTATTGACTCGTCATCGGTTGGAATTTGAATTTCATTGTAGGTTCGTTTTGGTGTAGATTGAAGAATGTTCATAAAGAGCTCGTCAGGTTGATTAGAAGTTTTTGGTGAAGGTTCGAGAAGTGTATTGGGGATAACTGTAATTTTTGCTGTTGTTGTGTCTGCTGTGGAAATTGTTTGTGACGATGCTGTTTCATTAAAGGATGTACTTGTTTGCATTTGAAACAGGTCACATCATCACCTCATCACTCGATAGAAATATTCTGTAGGTGATTATCAAATGTAAGATTAAGAGACTCTGGAATAACAGTAGCATTTGGAAGAGGGGAGATATAAATTTGCCGGCGGAAACTAAGGACATGAGCGTACTTCTGGATTAGGGATGTTACTAAGAAGGAAGTTGATTGGGGATAATAGCTTTAGACCTAAGCGTTTAAGTTCATCTTCTATTAGTGCATATGGGATTGATAGACAGACATTGGATATAATCAGATGTACTGCAGGAGTTATGAGACGTCTAGCTGAAATGAATTGGTCATTCATTATGATACCACCAACATTTTTCAGAAATGTGTTAACAATTTCAGTAGATGACAAATAGACGCAAATCCTATTATTAGAAATGTTGGAGTAAGAAATTATGTTTTTAGGGCCAATTAACTTTCCTATGGCAATTATGTAATCTGCGAAATTAATATTATCTGTAACATTTAAAATGATAAGCTTGTTTTTTATCTGGAAATATGAGACGTGTATCTTGTCTAGTCACTTTTGCATAAATTGGACGGTATTGATGCAGTCTGGGTATTGAAGGGGCTCTTATGGGTCCTAGTTCATTCATTTTAAATAAATTCAAGTTACGTGGGTCATGTGTTCCTTACTACAGACCTGTCTTCACTAACTGATGTTATTATATCACTGATATTACAATCTTTTTTGTAGATTTGACAAAAATAATTATGTAAAGTAGCTTAAAATTGTTTGATCTGTTCTGAATTTATAGTATTGAGTAACTTACAGATGTTGTCCTTCTTCTGTTAAAAAACACTACTATACTTTTCAAAGTTTAAATATACTTTAAACTACTATTTTAGCAAGATTTATTCAGAGTAATTAAACAACTGCTATTCATATTCTTGCTAGAATGTCAAATTAGATGATTTTAATTTCTAATAAATAGCATATAAATTTGGGAGTTAAATTGTCGAAGGGGGTTGCAATGAAGCCGAACTTTTCACATTAGAAGAGATAATTTTATAATATTGATGTGATTTTTTATAAATATCTACAAGTTTTGCTATTCTGCTGTTTCAAACTGATCACAATTAAGATTGGTTGCACACTAGTACATTTCATTATTGAGGACTGATACATATAATTAATAAGTTTTGGGTTAGGTTAAGTTGGGTAAATATATTTAACCCCCCCATAATATTTGAAAAGTTACGACGTAAAGTCCAATAAGGGATAAGAAATGGTAATTTTGTGAAACATAACTAACCTTTATTGTTTTTTATTCAAATTCCATCTTACTGTAAATAATAATTTTAGATTACAGTGCGAATATGCCAGTTCGCCAGTTTGGAAGCGTAAAGGTAACAACAGTGGGTCCGAATATGCAGAACCAGCATTAGAGACTAGTCTTGGAAATATATCTAATGTTAGTTCGTCGACTTATACTTTAGTAGAAAGAGGAACAGATCAACAAAACCCCAATAGTTATAAGATTTCAGAAACCATTAGGAAAAGACAATACAGAGTGGGTCTTAATTTATTTAATAAAAAACCAGAAAAAGGTATTGCCTACCTCATAAGAAGAAGCTTTTTAGAAAATTCACCTCAAGGTTTGTAAAAAGTCCCTTATAAATTATATTTAGTGTTTTAATATTTATTTTAATGTTTTAGGAGTAGCTAGATTTCTTATTTCTCGTAAGGGCTTAAGTAAACAAATGATTGGAGAATATTTAGGAAATTTACAAAGTCCTTTCTGTATGGCTGTGTTGGAATGTTTTGCTTCTGAGTTGGATCTTTCTGGGATGCAAGTTGACGTTGCATTGAGGAAATTTCAACAACATTTCAGAATGCCTGGAGAAGCTCAGAAAATAGAAAGATTAATGGAAATTTTCTCCCAACGATATTGTCAGTGCAATGTAGATATTGTTGGGCGACTCAGATCACCAGATACTGTAAGTATCTTTAATTAAGGTGTTATTGTTCATGATAAATATTTAGTTTATTATAAATAAATCTATATTTTAATTATAATTCTTACAATTTTAGATTTTTGTTCTCGCCTTCGCAATAATAATGCTTAACACAGATTTGCACACTCCAAGTATAAAGCCAGAAAGGCGTATGCGCTGTGAAGATTTCATTAAGAACTTAAGAGGTATTGATGATTGTGGAGATATTGACACTGACATGTTAGTAGGAATCTATGATAGAGTAAAAGCCAACGAATTCAAACCTGGATCAGATCACGTGACACAAGTAATGAAAGTACAAAGTACTATAGGTAAGTGATACCTTCCTTTTCGTCAAGTTAGATAATTTGAGGTATAGAAGGGATCTATCAAATAATGTGATAAGCTT
The DNA here is from genome assembly GCA_963921935.1 of Galeruca laticollis. Lineage (NCBI taxonomy): Eukaryota > Metazoa > Arthropoda > Insecta > Coleoptera > Chrysomelidae > Galeruca > Galeruca laticollis. The sequence goes on from OY998180.1 coordinate 178,641,206, forward strand.
TTGTATTAATATTTTATTTCTTTTTTAGTGGGAAAGAAACCAAATATGGCTCTACCGCATCGCAGGTTGGTGTGTTATTGTCGTTTATATGAGATACCAGATATTTATAAGAAAGAGAGGCCAGGTGTGCATCAAAGAGAAGTGTTTCTTTTTAATGACCTTTTGGTAATTACAAAAATTCTGAGCAAGAAGAAATCGTCAGTTACATACACTTTTAGAAATAGTTACCCTTTGTGCGGCATGGTTGTTACTCTATTCAACGTTACACGTAAGTTTCCTATATTTTAAATTTTCAAAGATTATTTTATTTAAAATGAAAAAATTAAAATTCCAAATAATACTTTGTAAATTTGGAGAATACCCCAATAACAAATCAGATTATCAATTAACATGGCAGGGCCAGGGAAAGATAGAAGATAACATCTCTATCAGTATAACCTACAACCAGAGGTTGTCCAACATCCCCGTTAATGTGGGGTCTGACGGTTGACAAAATCCTAGATGGAGTGACCGACCTTGAAATAGCCTGTCAAGGCTATACTGATGACATGTCATAACAGCTAAAGGGAAGTTTGAGAATACTCTGTGTGACATAGTACAAAGAGGCCTCAACTACACAAATACCTGGTGTAGGCAAGTGGGACTCAACATTAACCCCACCAAAACTATTTTTATTGCCTTCACTAGAAAAAATAAACTCAACCTCAAATCCATTAACATTAATGGAAGAGAGGTAGAATGGAAATAAGAGGTCAAGTACCTAGGCATGACACTGGATAGTAAACTCCTGTGGAATAAACACGAAAGGGGGATAAAACATAAAGCATAAATGGCTGTAATGGTGTGCTGAAACCTTGCAGGAAAAAATTGGTGCTGCAACCCAAGTATCCTGATGTGGATGTAAACCGCCATTGTGAGACCCATCATCACGTATGGAGCTATTGTATGGAGTAGCAAAATCAACCTACGGACAACAAGAGACAACCTCTCTAGAATTCAAATGCTATCCTGCATATCTATAACAAGGGCAATTAAAACATGCCCTACAACGGCTATGGAAGTAATTCTGAACCTCATGCCACTGCAAATAGCGGTGGAAAGTATAGCAGAGAGAACGAGATACAGATTGAATATAGGGAATTCTGCGGAAAATGTTTCTTAAAGAACTTCAATACAGAATATAGTAAGAAAAAGATGTGGGATCAAAATACCATTACTAAACAGGGTAAGAATACCATTTAATGGTATACAGACAGTTCAAAAACAAAGGATGGAACTGGTATAGGAGTGTGTGGGCCTGGAACAAAACACTCTGAAGGCTAGGATAATTTATGCCATTGGGAGATGCGCCCAGTCCAATTTCAATAAGAATTGTATAAGGCAGAGAATAATAATCATGTTGGATAGCCACGCAGCATTTAAAGCACTGAGCTCTTCTGTAATCAGTTCTAAAATGGTTTGGGATTGCTTAGGCATATTCAATGAACTAGGCAGGAATAGCATAGTTACCCTGCTGTGGGTACCAGGGATACAATATTGGAAGAAATGCAAAATAAAGAAACAAGGAAAATATTGGACAAATAGGACAAAGACAAGCGAAGATTCTACTGGGAAACTATGACCAGAAGAGATCGGAAGAATGCACTAACCAGAAAAAGTCTGCACTAAGAGTTTTAACAGGACTTCTTACAGTACATTACCACCTGAATGGACACCTCAAAAAACTCGAAATGGTTAAGAGAGACGACTGCAATATTCTGTGGGATAGTGGAGGAAACATCCATCTACATACTTGCTGAATGCAAGGCAAGGAATCTCAGGGCTCGACATTTGGGAGCACATTGGATATAACAGGAAGATTTACCCAAACTGAAGTCAACATGTATCCTAAAAGCTATCACAGGCTCAGAAATAAAAGAACTACTAGTTTCAGATCCAGTCCTTGCTGGGTATCTGAAACCTCGAAAAACTGCAAATATACAGAATCATAAACTGCTTGTAATTTTAGATTAAGTAAATTTGATGCTTATTTTTTCGAAAATTCTGCTCCATTGGCAGTATTTGTTAACAAGTATTGAAAGTTCTGGAACCATTCAGGAAATTCTATACTGAACACACTTTGCACTTCCACAGAACTAAACTTCTTTACTTTCTAATGTGGTGCATCTGATCTATCTTCTATCTATCTATTCTATCTATATTATCTTCTTCAAAGGCTAAAGATAAACTGTTCATCTTCTGTCTTTAAAGACAGACATATATAGTTATCGAAAAGCGTACGAGACAGTGAAAAACATCAAATGGTGAAGTGTAGTGTAACTTTTGTTTGGTGTTGCTGAACAACTTAATTTTGAAATGATCACATATTAAATGTTATGCTCTATTTTGGTCTCTGCAATAAAATAAATAAATTTTTAATTTATTATTATAATTAATAATTATGCTTCGATTTGTTCTAGATTATCCTTATGGCATACGACTAAGCCAACGAGTAGATCAAAAAATTCTAGTTACATTTAATGCCAGAAACGAACATGATAGATGTAAGTTTGCAGAAGACTTGAAAGAAGCTGTAAGTGAAATGGATGAAATGGAAAATCTTCGAATAGAAGCAGAATTAGAGAGGCAAAAATCTAATAGGGGAGGAGGCAGAACAGGTAAGAATATGTTCAATTCTAATTTACCTACTAATAAAAATAAGATTACCTATAACTTATTAATGTAAATAAATTCCAAATTATTTGTAGGTACAGAAAATCGTGATAGCGGTGTGGCAGATGTAGAAGTATGTCCCTATCAATGTCCTTGCTCTCAAATGCCGTCAATGAACGCCAATGAAGAAGAAACCCACAATGATCCACAGATTAAACGCTCAGCTCTTAGCAATTCACTGCTTGACATCCATGAACAGTGTAAGTGCTTCTATTATACAAATATAGTTCTTCAATATTCTACATATTTATTCATATCCATTTAGTGACCATTTATATATACAAAAACAAGTGTCAAATGGTTAGTATTTTTGAGCTTATTTTTACGACCTTCTTCTCCTCTAGAAACTAGATTTTTATCACAATTATTGTATGATAGTGTTCACCTTTTATGTTTCTTTTTGATCTATTCAACTTGTATTTTTTTTCAATACTAAAAATAAAAAATACAGAAAATTAATATTATAAAGATAAAACTTTATATTTTAATAAATTTAATAATGATTTTTTGTCACTTCTAACAGCTTCTAAGTAAGTTTTCAAATTGAATAAATGCTTTAAACAACACAATATTATGCACTTCTTATATAGCAATACTAGTTACGAGAGAGATCTGAAAAACATGCCTTAACAAACAATTGAGAAGTTTTATGTAACAATTATGACAATTTCTGAGCAAACACTTTGTATACATATTTGAAAAGAATAAACAGTATTGTTTTACGGTGAAGTTGGATTATTGTAAATAGAAATCTTCATTGATATGAATATGTTGATTCAGACAAAAAATGAGTAGAATGGTCCAAATTTAAAAGTCATCGGTATAACTAGTACACACTTAGCCTTACATTAAGATTGTTGATTTTTATTTTGAGATGCTTATGGAGCGATTGTTTACTAATATTATTCTCCACCAATGTCATAATATGTACCCTTAATATCATATTGAACATTGAATACAGATTATTATTACTTAGTGTCTTCACTTGAAAGCTAATTACATAAACAGATTAGCTCTGGCAAAAAGTACATCAAAAATCATTCGCCACCTTTCATTGTGGACTACGACCAATTAATTGTTTTATTAGATAACGTAACCGGCTCACTCCAACCTGTAAATATAGCTCTAGATTTCACATCTGATCTCCTAGCGCTTACTAATATGTTAACTGAAGTATATCCCCACATAAATGACAAGGCAACCAAAACGAGAATCACCAAACTTAAAAAAAGATATTTACTCATCTTGGCCAAGACTTAATTGACTCTGAATCGGATTCATCTACTAATAATTAATTTGTCGCCCATACCCCTCTTAAATTACTCAAAAATTCAACTCCATTCCTCAATGGAACATAGATGGTTTCTACCATCGACTTGGTATGCTACAAGTTATTATTAAAGAATACTCTCCGGACATCATATGCCTTCAAGAATCCAATCTCAAACCAGATAGCAGTCAATTTCAATTTTTCTCCAAAACTCGTAACAACACCAAACGTGCCAGTGGAGGAGTGGTAACTTTAATAAGTAAATCTTTTCAAGCAGATTACTTCCATGTAAACTCAGATATCGAAGCTCTTGTTGTAAAACTCACCAGCCATAAAATCTTTTACATTTGTAATATATATATATATATATATATATATATATATATATATATCGCTCCCGATTCCACAATAGAATACAAAGATTTAGAAAACTTACTAAATTAGATACCAAGTCCAAGAATTATCATTGGAGATTTTAACACACATAACATAATCTGGGGCAGTAAATCGACAAACCCAAGAGGACACATATTAGAGAAACTCATTGCCGACATTCCACTGAATTTTCTGAACAATGGAAGCCATACTAGGTTTAACATATCTACCGGAGAAACCTCTGCTATCGATTTAAGCCTCTGTGACCCAGCACTATCTGCCAATCTATCATGGGAGGCTCTCTCGTACTCCTATGGAAGTGATCACTTTCCAATTATTATCGAGAATCGCACCTCTCCAGGAAAATTTTCACCTAAATACTCGCCTAAATGGAGAATTAAATCTGCAGATGGGCATCCTTCAGAAATCAGATTGAACTAAATATGTATAGCTGCGATGTTACCAACGATATCCAGAAATGTGTATTGAACTGCAATTAAATCATCTTGGATTGTGCCAGCCAGAATATTGGCCAAACAAAAGACATAATAGGCAATACTCCAGTTCCCTGGTGAAATCAAGAGTGCGAAAAAGCTATCAGGGAAGCAAAAGCAGCGTTGAATAAGTACAGGAAACACAAAACTCTCCAAAATCGCGTAGAGCTAAAGAAATAAAAGGCAAAGGTACAACTTGTAATCAAACAATCCAAGAAAAAATCATGGCAGGAATTTGTTTCTGGAATAAACTCTTCCACTCCAATAAGCCAAATCTGGACCCAAATAAGAAAAATGAATGGACATAGTTCAAAAAGCACTATTCGTAGCATTAAACAAAATGATCATTACTACTCATCCACAATAGATATAGCCAATATTTTGGGCCAATCCTATCAAGAACAATCGTCAACTTCAAATTTCACAAGCGACTTTCTCAATTACAAGGCTCAAATCGAACAAACTCCCATCAGTTTTGAAGATACACTCGAAAACCCTTTAAATCTTCCTATCACCATAGAAGAACTTGACAGCTCCTTAGACAAAATGAAAAATTCGAGTCCAGGTCCAGACAATATTCCAGTCATATTTCTCAAATATCTACCACCTTCAGCAAGACAGCATCTACTGAAACTTCAACAAGTTATGGGAAGACAAAGTCTTTCCTTCTTTATGGTCTGAAGCTATTATTCTACCATTTTTGGAATGTAGAAAACCCAAACAAAAAGCCAACACGTACAAACCAATATCTCTAACTTGCTCAATGGAAAAATTGCTAGAGAAAATTGTCAACCAAAGACTCATGTGACATCTCGAAACTTCTAACCTCCTAATCAAACTGGATTTAGACCAAACCGCTCAACTCTAGACAATATTACGCCAAGCAAATGGCGGTAAGCTCACAAGGCTCAGTTATCAGCGCTACTTTATTTTTGATTGCCATTAACAACATTCTTAACAGTTTAAAAAACCACTGAAAGCAAGAGTTTTCGCAGATGACCTAGTGGTTTACATAAAAGGAAAAAATATAAATACAATATCTCCATTTATGCAACAATTCATCACAAATTTGGAACTATGGTCACGTCAATCCGGCTTCAGGATTTCTGTTACCAAAACAACAGGTGTGGTATTTAGCAGGAAACGTTCATATACTACTCCAAAATTGAAGCTTTATAATCAAAACATTAACTTTAAATCATCAGCAAAATTTCTAGGAATGATCTTTGACCATAAGCTTACCTGGAAAGATCACATATAGAAGTTGGTCCAAACATGTATGAAGCGGCTTAATATAATGAAAAGCCTAGGAAATATAAATTGGGGATCAGACCAAGCAACGCTACTGCTTATATATAAAACACTCATCAGGTCAAAAATAGATTACGGCTCCATAGCTTATGCATCTGCCAGAAAAACTGTACTTCGCAAACTTGATGTTATCCATAATACAGCATTAAGAATAGCTTCAGGCTCGTTTACAACATCCCCTAATACCAGCATCCAAAGTCTTCTTGGTGGAACCATCATTAAGCTACAGACGCTCTATATTGAGTTTGAATTATGCGGCTGCTATATCCGCTAATGCTGAAAAACCAGTTCACAGTAACACATTCAACAACAGATATAGGGATCATTTTGATAAAAAACCGCATCTATCTAAGCCATTTTATGCTAGAGTTAGAGAACTTTTTCAGAAATTTAATTTAGAGCTCCCAACAATGTTTCCATCCACTGTCGAACATCCAGCTCCGTGGACAATTTCTACCCCTCGCTGCTGTACTAACCTGACTGGGCTTGATAGGGATACAAATCGCTATGAAATCTTTGCAGAACTCAACAGAATACTACATGACTACAACGACTTTAACTTGGTCTACACGGATGCTTCGAAATCGCAGGCTGGAGTGGGTGCTGCAATAGTGACTACAACTGAATCTTACAGCATAAAATTCTCCCCTCACACGGTAGAACTCCATGCTATCTTTCATGCCCTCAAAGTAATCACATCCTTTCCAAATCCCAAAACCCTAATTCTAACTGACTAACTGATTCCTTAAGTAGCATTTATTCCTTGAAACATCCTTATCCCAAGCACCCAATATTACAATCAATTAAGTCACAGCTTCATAAAATCCAGAACGACAAAAAAATCTGTCGATTTCATGTGGATTCCTGCTCACATTGGCATCAGAGGCAACGAAGAAGCAGACCTATGTCCGCGTAACGCAATCGTAAACGTTAATGCCGAACTCATAACAAAGTGCGTGGTGAGTGACTTGAGAACACTTATTCGAGAAAAGTTCTCAACCACTGGCAACAAGACTAGCAGCGATCGCAAGACAAACTTCGTGAATTTAAGTCAACAGTGATGCTGTGGAAGCATCCAACCACAACACGGAGAGCACAAGTGATTGTTACTAGACTTAGAATATGGCATTGCAAATTTACGCATCCTTATCTTTTCAATAAAGACAATTCTCCTATATGTGATCTATGTCAAGAACATTTAACAGTGAAACATGTCCTAATTAATTGCACTAAGTTTGACACGAACCGGCTAAAATATAGACTACCTACATATTTAAATATACTCTTAGGTATAAATTGCCCAGTTGAAAAATTGATGGAATTTTTTAAAGGACATTAATTTACTAAATAAAATTTAATATTGTATATTGTTATACACCGCTAATCACCTTGGGTGGAAGCGGATTAGTTTGAATAAAAAAAAAGTTTCAACTGAACGAGTTAATCAAATGGCAATATAGGGTGCTTTTGAAGCTATTCAACTTCAGAGATTGTCCATTTGAGGTATACCACATCTTTGCTGCACTATGTACAAACGAAAGTATGAAATCTTAGCAGTTAGTTTTGATACTAGATATTTATTTTTAGTATCTCTCTTAATGGTCTTTAGAAGTCTAATATAGCCATATTTAAGCATAACTCATTCTTTGCATTTTCCATATGCATTTGTTTTTAAATTTAGTACAAGAAAAGTGCACATTGCAGCAAATTATTTTAATCCCAATACTGTCATCAAGTAGAAATAAGAGATGATTTTAATTCTTCCCGGGATTTCGATACAGCCAGGGTAATATCAACTATTGTTTTCATTTCAGTTTGTAATATCAACTATTGTTTTCATTTCAGTTTGTAATATCAACTATTGTTTTCATTTCAGTTTGTTAATTTTTGCAAAAATTAGTAAATTGAGGAGTCAATTAATAAGATGATATTTTATTTGAATTTAAAATGGGATTTACCAAATACAATATTAGTAAGACTGATTAGCAATTTTTAAATTTTGTTTAGTTGCAGGAGAGAAGGCACAGAGAAGAGGTAGTGTCGGTTCATTAGATAGTGGAATGTCTGTGTCATTCCAATCGACATCGGCGAGCTCCTGTTCCCGCAGCGATAAATTAGCTGCAAAACAAGGGGCAAAACCAGGAATACTTAACCTGCAAGGTCATCAAATTAACCAAGGCTTTTTAGGAGGAATTTTTAAGAAGCAATCATCCGGAGCTGCTAAATCCACAGAAGTATAAAATATTTTAAATATTTTTCGCTTATAATGGGTAGTATTTAGTGCTGCAATATACTGCTCGTTATATGTTACCAAGTTTTGTTAGAGTTTGGGAACATCAAATCAGATTTTGATGTCTTAGACTAATGTCTGTTATAATACTTCTGGAAAGTTGATATTTTTTTTATTCATTTTTGCTTTAGAAGCAAGTCCAGGAGATCTGTCCACACCTGTCACGTTCAAATATTTAATCCACAAGTATCAACATAAATTAATTTCGAATCTATTTTTATCATTGTAAATAAATTATAATTTTCTTATAAGAAATGCTTATTGTAAACTGTAACTGGCATTAATAATAAATAATCAAAATTGAGGTAATCATTGTAAAAATATATTAACTAAATGTTGCTTAGTCATGTTAATAATTTTATTTGCATATATAAAACATATGTAATTTAATATTACATATTCTAAAAATAAATTCGAATTTATAAATTATATAGGGCGAGATAGTTACATAAAACCATTTACAGTCTCTATCATCAATATTAGTTTACTGTAAGGCTGTTTCACTGGAGATGTATTATAACAAACTTATTTCTACAGTTTTTGAGCCAGGATTATAAATAGGCGACTCATATACCGCCTTTTACTGCACTAAACGTAATTTCTTTGGTGACGATAAAGAACGTTTATGTATTTGGAATTAAAAGTCCTAGTAGTACCTAATACCTGATATAGAGACTCAATACTTTGAGATCAGACCAGTATGTAAATTTTAATAATGTTTCACTTTAAACATACATTTTGGAATCCAATGTCTAGTCGTATTTATTATAAACTGTATATTATAAATTTGGTGAATGTAGATAGTTTTTAAACAGTTTTGTTTGTGAAATATTTGACTTGAATTAACTATATTGGCCTATATTGAAATATAATTACTCGAATGGTATTATAATAGACATAGTAGCATATATTTAAATGAAATATAACGTATTTAGTTCACTTAGTGAGACATTTTTTGTTTTACATTTCACCAGTATGTACTTTTCCATTTTGATACTTATTAGTGATTTTTTTACTAAAATTCTGTAATTGTTTTTAATATTATGTTTCTTGTAACATGAATTGTAGTTGTATATGTCCAATAATATTTTTTCTTGATTGTTCAGTATTTAATCATCAATGGCAACCTTTCACCGTTAAGCCATTTTATTCCAGATATAATATGTTGAAAGTTTTGTATTAAAAAAATATTTCAATTGGTGTTTTCAGGACATTGTTATTGTTTCTTGTATTCTTATAATTTTCTACTTTTGAATTTCCATGCTCTTATTACCAATATAAGTTATTAATGTTATTGAGAGAAAACAATGAAAATTGAATTGCTAGGAAAAAATGAATGGGACCTCTAGGGAGGAACAGTAAGAGCTGAAAAGAAATGTGCCAATGATGAGGACATTTTAATGATTCAATATATGGATTTATAGCTGGATACCAAATTAGAGTAGAATAGAGACATCATGTATATCCACCATTTTGTACTTTTCTGATTTGGCGATTCTGGAAAATATATTGAACAATTCATTTTGAGGTTTCCAATTTTGAGAATTCGTTATTCATTTTCAAATATACTTAAATTTTAAAATCGCTTGTTTCTGATATAAATAACGCTCTTAATAATAATTACAGGTGTAATAAACACTTACAATTGACGATTGTAGAATAATTTGGTATGAAAAGTAAATTGGTGTTTTGTATAAAGAGTGATTCATTACTGATAACATTAATGTTAATCTTAATATTTAGGAATTAAATGCAATAATTGAGGCGGTTTATCTGCGGCCCTACTTTCTGAAAATAATGAATTATTCATGTTATACTGGTGATAGATTTAATTTTATAAAAATTTATTTTATTCGTCCATTATGGATACATATCCAAAAAGTTTTTTCTGGTCATAGGTTAATTTATTACCATTCAATATAGCGACCGCTCTTGTCAACAGACATATTTTTGGCATTTAAAATGATTCAATTCGGCTCTTAGTTGAAAATAAAGTGTAATCTAAGACTATAATGTTCTCGCCATTCCTTGAAACATTTATTATATCACTACTCATATATCCTTTTGTACATTCAAAATATATGAAACTATTACACTTTAATGATGGATGCATTTATATATCGATGATAGCTAATTAGATACCTGTGATATCTTAATAATTTGGAATGTGAATAAATAGAATAATTTATTATTTATCAGAACCATAATTTCTGTAGGTCATCAAAAACTCATGTAAAGTTTGATCAATATTAAGACTCTTGTCCATATTACTTTTATTTATTGTATTGCCATTGAAACAAGGATCATATTTCTACCAATTTTTTGTATATTTAAATTGTTTGTATGAATATTTCTAGATCAAGTTACCCTGTGTATAAAATACTACTATGTAATGAGTAACCTATTTGTTTGTATATTTTAAGTTGTGCATGACAAAAGTAACCAAATATATTTTCACCATTTTTAAGTGTTAATGTTTTTTATTTTTTAATGCCATTCCCTCAACTTGATACCATAATATGAATAAGAGAATGTATCTAGTCAGTGTGCAGGTAATTTCATCACTTTGGTTTTTGATGAAAAAGATTACATTCATGGTCCTATTATACATAGTTATAAAAAAAATTGACGGTAACACACACAATGCACAGAAGCAGGTTTTGTGGTGGCAAAGCTGGGTGGATTCTATTTCTACAGCAGTTAAGCTGAGGGTGTGAAGTAGCACTTTCTCCTTGACAGCCGAAGGAGACTAACTCCTGGGCAGTGGACTTGGGCAGTAAAGAGACGAATGTACGATGGGAAGCACTAATGGAGGCTATGTCGACTGGCTCAACAGTGCTAATAAACCAAGGTTTGTAAGAGGTGTTGCGAGTTCCATTGTGGATCTCACCTACATCAGCAACACCCTCGCTATGGGAAACTGCTTGTGACCAATGCGCGGTTACTGTGGGAAGTGTTTACTGCAAAAACTACTGGAGATGTGCACAGTATATTCAATACACTTTGTTGGAAGCATGGCCGCAAAAACCGAACCGGAGGGAGAAAAAGACTGAAAGAGACAGGGGGTGAAAGGACAGAGATGTAAGGAGAGACAAAGAGAGAAACAGATAGATACAGAGCAAAATATAGAGTTGAGAAACAGGTAGAGAGAGGGGAGGCAGATATAGATACAGATGCGAGAGACCAAGATAAATACAGGGAGGCGGAGAGGGACATATAGGTACAAAGAAAGACATACATACAGACAGAGGGAAAGAGATACAGAAAAATAAGTAGAGAGAACGGGAAAGTCAGAGTGGCAGTGAGAGAGAGAGATGGGGCTGTGAGAGAGGTAAACAGAGATACAGAGACCAATAATGATGAAGAGAGACAGGGAGTAGCAGAGAGTTACAGAGAAAGACAGAATAAGAGATAGACTGGGATAGAGAGATACAGAGGGAAATAGAGGCGCAGAGAGACGAGAAGGAAGACAAGGAAATGGAATGAACGCATGGGGAAAAAGAATGAAGCAAGTAGAGAGGGGTAGAAAGAGAGAGAGAGAGGGGGGGGGAGATATTGACAGGCTGAGAGAAAGAGACGGAGAAAGACATATACCTACAGGTACCCAAAAGGTACATGTTTTGTTCACGGAACTGTTCTCTTTCTGGATTAAATAAAAACTACTTATAAAGTGGACTGTATACTTTAATTATAACAAATAATTCTGATACACAGTTTTATGAGAAATATATTTATTATTAAAAACAATTGTTATCGGGTCGGTATTTTAGGTTGACCTGCACTGCAAGTTTATTTACATAAAACTCACGTACAACTTCCAAAAAATGTTAGTCGAGAGACGGTCAACTGCACTATTCCGGGTAGCGGACCAACTGAACTGGACATGCTGCCCCCGTTGAAAGTATTGCTTTCAAAATATCAAGAAAGAAAACAGAACAAATGTTTATAATTAATTCTTCTATGCCCTGGGCAATTAGAGCCTCCTCCTCTCTTTCTATTGGTAGCACGCAAACTTTGGCGGCTGCGCGTTTCAACACTCCCGAACTAGTATTCACGTCCACCACACGAACCACGCCGTCTAAGCCGAATCGCACCTTTATTATTTGTCCTTGAATATTAAAGCCACCATTTCGCCATACTGAATATTAGCAGTAGGATTGATCCGCATGGTTCTCTGTTCCAAAAATGATGAGATATTTGAGTTAATTGATGATACCTCCGGATTCTGCCAAAAATGATAAACCTGACATCTTCATCTGGAATGGCAGCTAAAGGTCTCCCAATGCGAAAATGCCCTGATGGGAGAGCTAAAAGGTCATTACAATCCTTGGACAAAAAAGTGAGAGGCCGGGAATTGAGGCAAGCCTCGACCTGAGTCAGTTGAGGTAAATGTTCGTAATAAACAGATTTAACTGTGGAATTAAGAATATAATTGAACAGCTACTTCAAATTATTTGAAGCACCCTTAAAATTATTAGTTCCATTATCAGAAAATATATTCGATGGTAACCCTCTTCGCGAGATGAATCTTTGAATTGCGTTTAAAAATACTTCTGTACTGAGGCTTGAAACAAGTTCTAGGTACACAGCTTTAGTATTCAAAAAGATAAAAACGCACAAGTCAGCCTTAACGGTATGAACCCTATGAAGTTTACTTGTTTTATCAAGGAATGGTCCTGCATAGTTGACCCCGCAGTGTATAAAATGCCTTCCAGTTGTTATTCTAACCGAAGGTAAGTTCCCCATGATATGTTTGTAACCTACTGGTTTTACACTATAACACACTATGTATTTATGAATAACCTTCTGGATTAGATTACGCCCCGTTAATGACCAGTACCTCAGTCGTATTAAAGACTGTAACATCCGAGTCACAGCATGTCAATTTTTGTAATGCTCCCTGAGAATTACTAATTTGGTTACATAATGATCCATATCCAGAGGGATAGGGTGCGCCTGATCATAATCAACTTGAGACTCCTCCAAACGACGTCTCATCCTAATTGCCCTGTTGTGACTTCTAAAAAAAGGTCCAAGGTAATAAGTATGCTAGGTTTAGATAACCTCCCCGATTCTTTTAAAGAAGAAAAGTCCACTGGAAAACTTTATTGCTGTGCCAAGGATATAAGTCTATTATGTGAGAATTTTAATTTTGAAACCAATAAGTCCCCATGTCATCTATCTTCCTTTGCTGATTTGCAATTATGATAAAGCCGAAATATCCAAGCTATTACCCTTTGCAGTCTTGCAAAACCGGAAAACATATTTAGCCGTCGTAGGTAAAGTTTTTTACCTACGACCACCCCTGTAAGTAGTCAAAAACACACAGTCGGCAATCAATGTAAGACGTCTATTACGCACGGTAGAACAAAACGCACGGCTGTAAAGTAAATCGCACGGCTTCCATACCAACCACTTAGCCACTGTCAATAGACGTAGCCATTTTATTCAAAATGTATTACTTAGATATTTGACGTTGAATTTTATTCTATATATAAATGGTAGATAACATTTGTTAGATATGAGATTGCATTTAATACTAAGAGTTATTTGGAATTATATGATAATTGGTTCCGTTTCATTCAATCCGAATCTTTTAGCTGTCTGAATGTATCTCATATTAGTAAACAATACTATATTATACACCAAGCGACTAAAGTGGCCTATTTAATCCCGCGAGTGGCTTTTGATTCCTGAGGGAAGTAATCCACCTAAGGGATTAATGTCACTTTAGTCGAGAGGTGTATACGCCTTTTTATGCAATTCCGGTAATTCTACATACATTTTTAATAAAAATAAATACTACTTAGGATGGACTTTTACGAAACTTGGCTGGGCATAGACGGTGAACTTGTAAGATGCTTGACTGGGCATCGAGGAGCTACTTTTATAAAACTTGGCTGGGCATCGAGGATGTACGTTTTTACTTGTACTTTAAATACCTTAATAAGATTATAAACACAAGTACAAGTGGGTCGTAAGTAAAGTATAGTACGTAACTCGTGTTGTAACGCATTTTACGCACTCACGTTCGTGCGTAAAATGCTTCTTACAACACACGTTACGTAATATACTATTAACAACTTTTACACTGAATTTATCCGATCGAATGGACCAATGCTTTGTTCACGGAATTGTCTCCTTTCAGTATTAAATAATAATGACTTATAAGTAAAGTGGACTGTTTTAATTATAACTGATAACTGTGATAGATATTATGAGAAATATATTTAAAAACCCTCGTTCTCGGGTGGGTGTTTTAATCTGGACTGCAACTGCAAGTTTGTTTACATAGAACTCACGCACGACTTCCAAAAAATGTTATAGTCGAAAGTAGGTCAACTGCACTATTCCGGATAGCGGATCAACTGAACTGGACAATACATACAGACATCAACAGTCACACACCGACACCAATAGACATCAACAGATCCCAACAGACTTGCTACAGACACCAAGAGACATCAAAAGAAACCAACAAACAGTAACAGATACCAAAGACCCCAACAGATACAGTTGACACGAAACATATAGTATAGCAATGTAATGGTATATCCCCTTTAAGTTATGTTGCGGAGCTAGACTCTGAAAGGTATTAATATTTTGTTTACTTTTATCAATACCTATATTGTATTTGGTGATACGTAATTCTTGGAAGGGCGTTCGTTTTAATCGGGATACTAAGCCCTTTTTGTATCCCATTCGATTTTTTATGAACAAAACTAAATTCTATGAAAAAAAAAACAAAAAAAAAAAGAAATTTTATAACAATGAATAAAGCAATTCTTTAAAAATAAATATTATGTCTAACTCCTGTTTGTCACTACTATATAAGTAACATGAAAACTATTTTAAACTTAATTAATTTTCTTCTTCCAAAAATTCTATTAATCCTTCTCCTATAGCATCTGCTTCACTATCGTCTTGTAAATCAATAATAAATGTATTTCCTCCATTAATATGGCGACTTGCCCAATATTCTTATACTCATCTTCGATTTTGATTACTTTTTTAATTTCAGTTTTAACTGTGCCCAAATTAACTCTATGGGATTGAAAATACAAAAATAAGGAGGAAGTCTCACTATAAAGTGTCCATGTTGCTCAGCAATACTCTTTAGGGCGTATACTTTCTTAAATTTCTTTGTCTGTAAAACTTCAATCAGTTGTTGTTTTGTGTAATAATCTTCAAAGTACAAATTCCTGAGAAAAACACTACACTCGTTGTTGATAGCCTACCAACTAAAGAACGATCGTTGCTTATCTCTGTTGGATACCTGCTGTGTTCGAATAAATTGCTATCTCAAAATAAACTTATAGTTCGGTGAAAGATGGAAAAAATAATAAGTAATTTGAATATCATATTCCTAATTCTTGTTAATAAAAGGTAGATGTTTTTAAATATGTGTGTATGTATTTAATAATTATAAAATTATTAAGTACATTTTAACGATTATTAGTTGAAATTATAATGTTAGATGAATATATCGTCAAATAAGCGTTTTAAATTATAATATTGACTGGACTATGACGGCATTTAACACACACGATAAGCTTAAACCTTAAAGCTCACACTATATATCTCTTGCGTCAACTATTAGATTAGATTAGATTTTAACGGGGTTACAATGCACTGAAACATAAGGTTTATTGTGCCCCCCCTATTAGAGCTGTTCTCGCTACTACTACAGCTCGCCTTCCAGTTCCAGGGTTCTAATGAACTCTAGTATTTGGGACGACTTCAACGAGGTTAGATCAGCACTCTTACAAGTTTCTTGTCCGAAGCATTTCTTGCGTTGGCTTGCAATGGCGAGACATTCCAGAACTAGGTGATCTGGAGTTTCATCCTCCTCCCCATAGAATCTACACTCGTCAATTTCTGCTAGACCTATTCTCGTTAGACGGCAGTGTCCTGTGAGAAAACCCGTGAGGAGATGTAGCTTATTTTGACTGATGTCCAAATATTTTTGGATCTAGCAGTGTCGAAGTTCCGCAGGAACTTTTTGGAATATTCCAGTCCGGGAAGGCACCGCCAGAGTGCTTCTCTTTCGGTTTCCTCTTCCTTCCAAAACTCTTCCTTATAGGAGCATTTTCCTACACCATAGAAAGGCTCCGGGCCAATAAAGGGCGTTTGTGCTCCTTTCCTGGCAAGTGTATTGGCCTCTTCATATCCCGTGATTCGCGAGTGGCCAGGAACCCAGACTAAAGAGACCCTGTTATTCTTGCCTAATTCATCAAGTTTTCTTCGGCACTCCCATGCCAACTTTGAATCAATGACATGGGAGCTCAATGCTCTGATAGCTGCTTGACTATCAGAGTGGATCGATATGTCACATTTCTGATAGTTTCTTTCTAGGTTCATTTCCACGCATCTCTCGATCGCAAGTATTTCTGCCTGAAAGACACTCGGGAAGGAGCCTAACGATAATGAGTATATGGTGACAGGCCCAAATACTCCAGCGCCTGCTCTAGTGGTGGTTTTTGAACCATCCGTATACCATTTAATGGTGTTTTCTTTGAGAGTTTGGGTGGTGTATGCCCTTTCCCAGTCTCTCTTACTTAGCGTCGTAGTGAAATTCTTTTCGAAACTTATTTTCTTGATCATTTCGTCACTGGGAAGATTCGCTCATGAGATGTATTTTGTTAGAGAGGACCAGGCTCCCTGGTTTTTAATACTCTCATTGCCTGAACCTTCCTTAGATACTCTTTGCCTCTTTGGCAGATCTTTCTGTCACCAGATGTAGAGGTGTGAGATCTGTAATGATCTCAAGTGCCCTAGTTGGACACGTTCTCATAGTTCCAGTGATGCACACACAGGCAAGCCTTTGAACTTTGTCGAGGGTCTTCCTCGTACTGAACTGACTTGCTTTTGTATGTCAAACTATTGCCCCATACGTAATTGCTGGTCTCATAATCATGGCGTACATCCATCGCAGTATTTTTGGGTTACAGCCCCACCTCTTACCAGCTAGATTTCTGCACGCCATCAAAGCTCTTATTGCTTTACTACCAGTTATTTCAACATGCTTATTCCACAGAAGCTTACTATCTAGGGTTATCCCTAGATATTTAACTTCTGATTTCCATTCTATGATTTCCCCGTTTAAGGATATGGGTTTTATGACTGGAAGTGTTCTTTTCCGGGTAAATGGAATTACTATGGTCTTGTTTGGGTTAATGTTTAGCCCCATTGACAACCACCATTGCTCAATTATTCTGAGGCCCTTTTGTAATAAATCACACAAGGTGCTCTGGAACTTGCCTCTGACTATTAGAACTATGTCATCAGCATAGCCCGTACATTCGAAGCCAAGCTCCGATAGCCTGTAGAGCCATCTACTACGAGGCTCCATAGAAGGAAATATATCACTCCCCGAGTGGCTTTAACTGAGGTGGTTTGATTCCCCACCTGTACCTCAGCTATCCTCGTCGTCAACAACTCATGCGTCCATTTTACAATGGTTTCATTTACTCCTCGCCTTTTTAGTGCTTCTTTGACATACACATGAATTGTATGTGCTCCAGATATATCCAGGAATGCGCACATTGCGATTTATTTGTTGTTTAGAGTTCTCTGGATGACTTCGGTCAGCTGATACAGAGCCGTCTCAGTTGATCCACCCGCTCTGTAAGCATGCTGACATTTATGAAGTGGTGTATTCTCCAGGATCTCTGTTCTTATGTAGTTATCTACTACTTTCTCCATCGTTTTGAGTAGAAACGATGTTAGACAGATGGGTCTAAAAGATCGTACATTCGAAGCCAAGCTCCGATAGCCTGTAGAGCCATCTACTACGTGGCTCCATAGAAGGAAATATATCACTCCCCGAGTGGCTTTAACTGAGGTGGTTTGATTCCCCACCTGTACCTCAGCTATCCTCGTCGTCAACAACTCATGCGTCCATTTTACAATGGTTTCATTTACTCCTCGCCTTTTTAGTGCTTCTTTGACATACACATGAATTGTATGTGCTCCAGATATATCCAGGAATGCGCACATTGCGATTTATTTTTTGTTTAGAGTTCTCTGGATGACTTCGGTCAGCTGATACAGAGCCGTCTCAGTTGATCCACCCGCTCTGTAAGCATGCTGACATTTATGAAGTGGTGTATTCTCCAGGATCTCTGTTCTTATGTAGTTATCTACTACTTTCTCCATCGTTTTGAGTAGAAACGATGTTAGACAGATGGGTCTAAAAGATCGGGGTTCAGTCCCATCTTTTTTCCCTATTTTTGGTATGAGGGTTACCCTTGACCTTCTCCATTTCCTAGGTATTAGACCCACTGCTAGACTGCTTCTTGTAATCTTCAGCAGATGAGTAAGAATCTCCTCTATCCCTTGCTGCAGGAGTGCTGGAAATATTCCATCCACTCCGGGTGATTTATATGGTTGAAAGGTATTTATTGCCCATTCCAACCGTTGTCTGGTAAATATTTTCTTAGCAATGTCCCAATCTTCCTTGCGGGATTTTTTGGTGTAATTCATTGCTATTTCAGTGCTTGTTGCTGGTTCACTACCTGGAAAGTGGGTTCTAAGAAGAAGAATCGATCGTTCCTGTTCACTTCCCTTGTATGATCCGTCTGGCTTTTTCAGCGACATTCTGGGGTTAGTTTGCCATGACCTTTTGTAGTCTGGCCGCTGTGTGAGTGGAAGTGATCTTTTCGCAAAAGGCTTGAAAATTAAGCCTTTTGGCCTTCCTAATCTCTTTATTGTACTGAGTAAGCTTTTCAGTCTACCCCTGCCAATTACCGTTAAGTTTGGATCTATTAAAGAGCCGACGGATCTCTTTTCTGAGGTTTGACATGTTCTCATTCCACCAAGGAGCATCCTTTTCTGAACGAGCTTTTGACAGTGGGCAACTGGAATGAAAAGCTTCCATTATTGCCTCACTGATCTGTTCGACTCTTTGTTCCAGGTCGTAGTGCGGGTGATTTACCCCATTCACATCGACGTGTTCCAAATTGTCCTTCAGATTGGTCTTGTAAAGAGACCAATCAGTACTTCTAGGATTTCGGATTGTAGGAATCGAGGTAGTATCTCCCTCTATCCTAAATTCGATGATCCTATGGTCGAAAAGTTATGGCTCGCTCATCACCCTGCAATCTTTTACATTTTTCCTAGCAGCAACATTAACAATTGTTACGTCAAGGACCTCTTATCTTGCTTTCGTGACAAAAGTGGGGGCTGTTCCCACGTTTAAGGTCCCAAGGTTATTTGCTAAGAGATATTCTAATAAACACTCAACGTTTGCGTTGTTGTTAGTGCTTCCCCACACGGTATTGTGTGCATTGGCATCACAACCAATTATAATTGGCAGCCGTCTGCTATTGCAGTGTCTCACTAGCTCTTGTACTTCTTCTGGCGGTGTCATTGGCCCGTCTCCAGCTAAGTAGGCAGAGGCAATGACGATGCCTCGGTTGATACCCCCAATGTTGAGGTGAACCGTGATTGGAACAAGGTACCGTGACATGTATTCTGAAACACAAATATATTTTATGTTATTTCTCATGATTACACAGGCACGCGGAGATACTTGCATTTGATCATAAATCAATTTAGAATCCTTGCATGCCAAACCTTTGATTTGGCATTCTTTGTTGATCCATGCTTTTTGGATCAGTACAATATCCAGTTGTAGTCTAGCGAACAGCCTTGCAATCACTGCTGAAGCTCCCTTCGCGTCATGCAGGTTAATCTGAGCTACATTCGTGAACGTGAGGGTGAATTATTATGGATGAGAGAGGCCGAGTTACTCAGCCTCTATTCATCCCCCTCATTTGTCTCTCCCTGACCCGCCTCGACCACCATGGCAATATCTTCCTCGGAGTTCGAGCAGGTTTCTTGATCTCCAGTCAGACTCTCGACTCCCAGGCTGCTCCGCCCAGTTTCCCGGGATGCAGAGGCGATTTCCCCATCCCCAGTCACCCCAGCAGAGCCGGAGGAGATCTAGGGCTGACCCAAGGTCAAGCTTTCGCCTATTTCCTCTTTTCCAGAGGTTCCAGATGTGGAGGGTATCTCCATGTCCTTTGGGTCCTCCGCGGGGTTCTTTTTTTCCCAGCCCCGAAACAGGCATACGCCCAAAACGTAACCTCCTGCCTTCAGAGCCTTCCCAGACTGGTGATCGATCCCAATCGAGAGGATAGTTCCCTGTCCCTCTTTTTTAGAGTTCAGGATCTTCCAAGCCCCAGTAACGAGGTTGGAGCTCTGAACCTAGACAATTTCATGTCGTGGCTTCTTGGGAAGAACACCGTTATGGTGACCGGCTTTGGGATGTCGTCTCCACTTCGGGTCCTTCTCAAGAGTTCAATTTCGGCGCTGACCTCATGAGTCAGTCTGCCGATTCTTGGAACCCACAGTCCACTAGTATCATTCCACAACGGAAATCGATACCTGAGAAGTGGATTCCCTTCTTTTTGCTATGACACAGCTCTTCCACCAAAGTGTCTTCCAGGGTGGAGAGCTGCTCTGCGTTCAGGATGACTCCAGGATAATCCTTGGGCATTATTCCCACCTTAAAAGCCTTCTCTGTTTTGACAGCTGCTGCGTAACTAGTGGCTTGCCCGGTTACCGTTGCAGCTGTTTTTTTGTTTTTTGCAAAGAAGTCGCTGCGGAGGAGTGATATGCTCCGGGTCTCTCTTAAGCTTTATTTTCCCCGTTGGTGGTTCCTTCGGCGGGGTTGGGTGCTGAATAACCTGCTTCCTGGCCTGTTCAGGGGATATTCCCTGATTGAGGAGTCGCAGGTATTTTCTCACCCCTGCTCCACTGAGGGTCTCAGTGGGTCGTCTATGCCGCCCGGTTCTCCCAGCTTTGGGAGGTCGAACGGCATACGACCTTTGTGCCGTTTGGCCTTTTTTCCCTCTGTGAGGTGCCCAGATGAAGAGGTGGAGGTTTTCTCCACTACTTTTCCGGTGGAAGTTTTACTTTTTCTTTCTCTTTCCATAAATGGCCCCACGAGAAGCTAGGGCCATTACGGTCCACCGCTGCAGAGCCCCGCATGTAGAGGTGAGAGGTTCAATACAATGGAGTTCACCCCGGTGCTCCAAGGTCGAAACCAGTAAGGACTATTCTTCTATATAGCCACGCATTCTTCGGCCTGGTATCCCACGTTGACTTTAGGTTTCTAATGAGCTCGAAATTTCACCCGGCATCGTAATCCTGTGTGCAATCCCTTAGCCACGATACTACAGTTGGGACAGGTAAAGTTGGTCCACGGCAGGGTATTCGAGGGCTGCCAGTTGAGTTTTTAGACACAACGAGCCCCCAAGTATTTCCCCGCAGACCTCCTCCTCATATAAAATCATTTCAGAGGCCTTTCTCCTATCCGCCACCTGGAGACGCACCGGGTCCGTGCTTCACCCCCTCCACATCAATAAATACCCCGACGAACATCGACGCGAACTACGTACATACCTACTGATGTGGAGCCGGTGGTGAAGTGTTAAGAAATATGATCGTAAGCGAAGTAAGTGACTGTAACTCGTTTTCCCTATTGGCGGATGAAACCGCAGATATTGCCGGGCACGAACAATTATCTATTAGGGTCAGACATGTGGATAAAAACAATATTGTGAAAGAAGAATTTATAGGATTCGCGGAGTTAAAATTAATGTCAGATCAATCAATATCTGACGCTATTTTGATCTATGCGAGGGAATGTGGTTTAAACCTAGAAAATCTAGTAGGATTAAGTTTTAATGGCTATTCTACTATGGCGGGAAAGGAAAATGCAGTTCACAAAATAATAAGAAACGTATATCCTAGAGCAATATTTTTTCACTGTTCATCACACCGGCTAAATCTTGTTTTTAATGATCTTAATTCAGTTCCGCAAATTCAACACAATATCGTTGTAATTAAAGAAGTACGTAATTAACTTTTTTAGAGACAGTCCAAAGCGGAGGTCACTTGTTACCAATATCCCACTTCTATCAGAGACCAGATGGTCAGCCAAGTTCAAATCAATAAGAATATTACACGTAAACTTTGTTAGTATAAGGGAAATTTTACAAAATATATCAACATATCAGAATTTTAATAGCCAGACTAGACAAAAAGCAAATCTGTTATTTAATTCTACATTTTTGATATGTCTTACAATAATTTTAAAATATTTTTTCCCTGCCACTTACTTATTCAATTCAACGTTCCTTCAGTACTAAGAAGGGTCAAAACTTAGTTAAGGGCGAGAATAGCTTAGCAAGTTTATGCTTAATTACTGTACCTACATATAAAGAAAATAGAACCCATAACGATAAAGCACAATTTATCGAAACAGTACTTGATCAATTTGCTCAATACCGAAGAAGGTTAAAATTTGTCCTTTCTTAGCAAAAAGTTACATACTTTTAGTTTTTTTTTGTTACAGTTCTAGATACTTATTTTTATATTTGTTCATATTTTTTAGGTACCAGAGTTATTGATTTAATGAAAAAAAATTGTTCTGTTTTTTCAGATAGAGTATAATAATTTAGGTTTTAATTGCTATTAAGTGCTCTATAAACATTTTTCCTTTTTCTTTATGCTTTTAAAGAATAATTTTTGATCTGACAGAGGCCTTAAAAAATCGCTATCTATTGAGAGCAAATTTACATAGTTGTGCTTTTTAGGTAAAATGTAAAATAATTTTTGTTTGATATTTAATACTACGATATAAATGTTTATATTCATGTTTATATTTCCTATATCAATAAGACTTTTTGATTTAAAAAAATGTATTAAATGTAAAAGAAGACTTGACGTAATTTTTTTGCCCCTCCCCCTGGAATATTTTCTGCCCCCCTTGGATTATTTTCTGCTGGCGCCTATGACTAGTAAATATTTTGAATAAATGTTTCTCACAAATAGTGGAGTTGGTTAGTAAACACAACTTTCTTAAATATGATGCGGTGGGAAACGCAACCGCCACAAAAATGAAGTGCAGTCTGGTCCACGTCTGTATTTCTCCAATACTAGTCGACGACAGATATTGGGGTAGAGGAGAAAATGAGAACAATGATATATCTCACATTAACATGTGAAAAAAGTGCCCAGACTATACAATACAACTAGCCTAAAACACCTTTTTATTATGTAATTTATTTTACAACTGAATATATCAATAACTATTAAATTAAAAAGAATCTTGATTTCTGAAGTTTTGAATTACATACCAAAGCATTTCGCTTAAAACAAATACTTTTTAGGCAATTTAATTTATACGATAGATGCTATGCACTCAAATGTAAGATGTAAAGAAATAAATTGGTCTTAATCAAGAAAAGACTATTAAATTTTATTAATGAAGGTCATAGGCCAATAACTTTAGGCCATGTTGATGATGATGACGCTTGTCATTTCACTGAACGGGAATATTCATAAAGAAACATGAATTAGTCATAATTGGAATATATTTTTTTAAGTTTTACGAATACTCTCTTAAAATCCATTTAATAGATCTAATGTCATCACTGTTATCAGAGGAAAATATACTCAGTGCCCGGACACCCAGTTAAAATTATTTTATTTCGATAAAATTTGGCACACACATCAGGGAAATATCTAAATGATTTTCACTCCAATCAGGTGAGGATAATCTGAGTTTCTGCTCAACAACTTTAATAATGTTACGAAACAGCACACTGGTATAGTCCCTAAATCCGACTCTGTCTAAGCCAGTTATGAAAGTTAAAATTATGGCGAATACGCAGGTTTTTTAGAGTTGTTTACGATTGTGACTATCTTATCATTGTTTTTGTGACCAGTATTATCTAGAAAATGCCGGAAAGCCAATTGTTTTTGAGTAAGCCGCAATCTAGAGTTATTTAGTGAAAAAGGCATTAATATATAAGGGACCGACCAGGAAGAGTTAGTTTAGTTGATAATTTGACATCGTGACAATATAAATTAGTGATCGGTTTATATAAATTAGTTTAAGTGAATATACTGTGTATATAATTAGTGAATAGTGTAGTAAATAAATAAATTAAGTAAGTGAACCCACCGTGTGTTTAAAATTTATCCCACCCGTTTGCTGTTTAAATAAATTAGAAAAACATTACATTGGTGTCAGGTGTGGGGTAATACAAATAAGTTGCTAGGTAAAAATGGCCAAGAGACTATGTGACTTGAAAGTGTCCGAGTTAAGAGCAGAATTGGAAGATCGTGAGTTGGAAACGTCCGGTAAGAAAAGTGAATTAGTAGAAAGACTTAAAGTGGCACTGGAAAATGACGGCTTTGATCCAGAAACAGTTTTATTTAATGACGAGGCTTCCACCTTAATCTCGTCAATTTCTGCCATGGAAGAGAAGATTTCAACTAATGTGGAAAACGATATTTCTGCCATGGAAGAGAATATTTCAGCTAATGTGAAAAACGATATTTCTGCAATAAAGAACGATTTTTCTGATATGAAGAATGATATTTCTGCATATATCTTATCATTGAAAAGTGACATTGCTGCTGAAGTCGAGAATAAAATTTCGTCACTAAAATCAGACATGGAGAATAAGATGACAACGATGGAAAATCAGATGGACGAGAAAGTCAAGGAGTTAGAGACAAAGATTGCCGATTTAAGAACACAAGACACTTTAGCAGAAGAAAAGAAGATCGAGATCTGCAAACCAGAAACACAACCCAAGACAGATAATATTGGCAGTTTTACCCGAGTCAAGGCACCAACGTTCGACGGAAAGACATGGTGGACCAATTATGTGAAACAATTTGAAGCAGCCGCTAGAGTGAATAATTGGTCCGATAGGTAGAAGGCAGTAAACTTAACTATAGCGCTTCGGGGAGATACCTTAGATGTACTTCAGACGATACCGCTTGAAGAAACGGATGACTTCGAGCAGCTGAAGAAGAGGTTGGACATGCGATATGGTCACGAACATCTAGAACATTTGTACCAATCCCAGCTGAAAAACCGAAGGCAGAAACGTGACGAAGCACTTCAAAGTTATGAAGTGGATATTGCCCGACTCGTTCGATTTGCTTATCCATCAGCAGCAGAGAACATGATGGAATGTCTGGGCATCCACCATTAGTTGACGCATTGAGAGCTGCTCTTGATTATGAAGCAGCAACGAAGGCTTCGGGTTACAACAAAGATAGGACCATCCAAGAAGAAGGTGACGAAGACAGATTTGACCAGTTCGTCAGTTTAATGAAAAGTATGATGGACAAGAAGCCGAGAAAGATCAGATGCTGGAATTGTGGCGAGCTAGGGCATGTACGTAGTTCGTGTAAGCGCCCCAAGACTCCTGCTAAGCAAGAACCGCAGTCACAGGAAAACTAGAACGGGTCGGCTACGAGGGGGCAGCACCGACCCATGATCGTTCCAAAGACCCTCTCATACTGATAGCTTCTCTCAGATGTAGCAAGGACAGTGTATATGTGGATGGCGAAGTAAATGGCAATAAATATGCTCTGCTGGTTGACACTGGAGCAACTAGAACCATTATACGACCAGAAATAATAAACTCCAAGAAGATGCTTCTACCAACGAGACTGAGACTGCGGACCGCTACAGGTGAGAGTGCCAACGTTCACGGGGAAACACAAATCCAATTGGGAATTGGCGCAGAAAAGTTCACGCATACGGTAATCGTAGCTGACATTGGAGAAGACGTGATTCTAGGAATGGACGTAATGAATGTACATGGTTTCCAATTAGACTTTGGAAACAGAACCCGAGGAGGTATTTCTTCATCCATATGAAGGCAGCGCGGTGTTGGCAGCTGTACAGGAAGATACCGTTATACCTGCACGAAGCGAAACCATGATAGTTGCACGGCTACAGGGAATCATGGAGGAAGGTACACCGGTTATGATGGAGACAAGGAACCACGACGAAGAGGTTGGCAAAGGAGTAC
The DNA here is from genome assembly GCA_963921935.1 of Galeruca laticollis. NCBI lineage: Eukaryota > Metazoa > Arthropoda > Insecta > Coleoptera > Chrysomelidae > Galeruca > Galeruca laticollis. The sequence goes on from OY998180.1 coordinate 178,667,510, forward strand.
TAATTGGAAAAGGATTGGTTACGTCGGCGAAGGAGATCCCTGTACGATTGATAAACGTGAACGATTACCCAGTTACCATCAAGAAGGAAACCAAGATTGGATCCTATAGTTCGTCAAACAACGACCACTGACAATTCTTATGCCAGATTCAAACAAATGTTATGTAGCTGGTCAATCCTTGGATCGAGCTGAAAAAAAGAGAATGAGAGAATTTCTCTTGCAGTATCGAGACTTATTCGTACCAAAAGGAGGAAAGACTGGTAGAACATCAGCCGTCAAAAACAAAATCGATACTGGTAATGCTAAGCCAATTAGGCAATCAGCTCGAAGACTTCCACGAGCGAAGAGAGAGGAAGCTGAAAGAATAATTCGAGAGATGGCAGAAGAAAAAGTAATAGAACCATCTACTAGTCCATGGGTGTCTCTAGTAGTGCTCGTCAAGAAAAAGGATGGAACTACGAGATTCTGCGTGGATTATCGCCAGCTTAACAACGTGACGAAGAAAGACAGCTATCCTCTGCGCGAATTGACGATACGCTAGATACTTTGGCCGGCAGCAAACTGTTTTCCACCTTGGACCTGAAGTCTCGGTTATTGGCAAGTGGAAATGGACCCAGAAGACAAACAGAAGACTGCTTTTACCAGCGGATCTGGATTATGGCAATTCAACGTCATGCCATTCGGGCTCTGCAATGCACCCGCGACATTTGAAAGACTCATGGAAAATGTCTTGAGAGGGTTGTCTTGGAAGACATGCCTGGTCTATTTGGACGACATCGTAGTACTGGGGAAGACATTTGACGAACACTTGAAGAGTTTGGAAGACGTATTCAAACGACTCCAAGCTGCCCAGCTCATGTTAAACCCGAAGAAATGTCAGCTGTTCCAAAACAGAGTCAACTATCTAGGTCATATAGTGAGCAATGGAGGAGTGGCGGTGGACCCAGAGAAAATTGCTTCCATTCAGCAATGGCCGCAACCAACCGACAAACATCAAATTAGGAGTTTCTTGAACTTTTCACATATTATAGAAGATCTATCAGGAAGTTTGGAGATATTGCCAAGCCTCTAACTCGACTTACAGAAGAATCAAGAGCTTTCCAGTGGGACGAAGACTGTCAAACGGCTTTTGAAACCTTGAAGAGGCATTCAACCTCGGCGCCGATATTAGGTTATCCATTACCAGAGGGAGACTTTATTCTTGACACTGACGCAAGCAACGTAGGAATTGGTGGAGTGCTCTCACAGATCCAAGGAGGGCAAGAAAGAGTGCTGGGATATTTCAGTAAAACCAAACCAGAACGAAACTACTGCGTCACAAGAAGGGAACTTTTGGCGGTAGTGAAGTCCGTGGAACACTTTTACCAGTATCTCTATGGTAGGAAGTTTTTAATCCGGACTGATAATGCAGCACTCAAGTGGTTGATGCAGTTCAAGAATCCCGAGGGCCAGATCGCTAGATGGATTGAATTAATTACTTCAAGAGTACGATTTCAATATCGAACATCGAGCTGTGTGAGTCACCGAAATGCCGACTCCCTGTTCGTGACGGCCGTGCCCAACAGACTGCTCCCACTGCAACAAGGCGGAATCTAGGGAAGCTGCAGTTTCAAGAACTACTGTAGTCAATGAAGAATGGTCACCCACCAGGATCAGAGAAGATCAGGAGAATGATCCTTGCCTAAACAAGATTCGGCAGTGGAAGGAAGAAAATCGGCGACCTACCTGGCTAGAAGTGTCAAGATTTTCACCGAAACTCAAGGCGTATTGGGCTCAGTGGGACTCCCTTGTCCTGGAAGAAGGGCTGTTGAAAAGAGTACTTGAAAACGATGATAGTTCCGAGATGAGGAGACAGCTAGTTATCCCTAGAACGAGAGTAGCTGAGGTACTGAAGAAGTTACACGACAGCCCGTCGGGAGGTCATCTGGGAGTGAAGAAAACCCTTCAGCGAGTCCGTGAAAGGTTTTATTGGATGAACAGCTCCGACGATGTGAAGGACTGGTGTAAGAAATGTACGACTTGTGCTACGAGTAATGGACCACATCATAAGAGAAAGGCACCTATGAAACAGTATAATGTTGGAAGTCCTTTCGAAAGGATTGCTTTAGATATCGCTAGACCATTTCCGACGACAGAAAATGGTAGCAAATACATACTGGTTGTGATGGATTATTTCACAAAGTGGGTGGAAATTTACGCTATCCCGAAACAAGGGGCCACAACTTTTGCGGATGTATTGGTGAAAGAATTTATCAGCCGATATGGAGTGCCATTGGAAATTCACAGCGACCAGGGAAGAAATTTCGAAAGTCATCTATTCCAGAAGATTTGCGAGAAGCTGGGAATGAAGAAGACCAGAACAACAGCATTACATCCATAGTCAGATGGAATGGTCGAGAGAATGAACAGGACTAATGGAAAATACTCGTCCAAAGTAGTATCCAGCCGTCAGAGAGATTGAGACCAGTATCTTTCCCTATTCGCATTGGCTTATCGACCTGCTGTCAATGAGTACACTGGTGAAAAACCTGCGAAAATCCTGTTTGGACGTGAAATGAGGCTTCCTTGTGACCTGGAATTTGGCTGTCACCCTGGAGAAGATCTAGCAGGAGAAGACTACGTGACCAATTGAGAAGAAGGCTGGACGATATTCATGAATTAGTTCGAACAAATCTTCAAGTTGCCAGCGACAGAATGAAAAGTCGGTACGACACGCAGGCCACAGAAGGCGGTTTTAAAGAAGGGGACAAAGTATGGTTACACAACCCGACGAGGAGAAAAGGATTTTTTCCAAAATTACAAAAATCCTGGGAAGGTCCATACTCAATCAAGAAAAGGATCAATGATGTTATATATCGCATAAGCAAGATCCCCAACGGAAAACCAAAAGTAGTTCACCAAAACCGACTAGCGCCATTCGAAGGAGACCATGACCTAGAGAAAGGAGTAAACCATGTTCGAGATGTATCTGACCCTACCTTCGATGAATTTATGAGCGCGTATGGAGGTACCGGGAAAGCTAGATATGGAGTTACTTCAGAACAATGACAAGATTTGTTCACTCTCCCGGAAGATTATTCACTGGCATACAACATCCCCGCCCGTCTCAAGAACGCACGAGGGTTGGCATCCGTCTTTCGAAAGAAGTTCGGGCAATTATAAAAACTTGATGACCTGATTCCAGCCCCTGGCAAGACACTGAAACTGAAACATAATCCGCGGTACGTCTTCTACGTGGTAACTAAAAATGAATTTCAGGATCGATCTACCTACCGCGATGTGTGGGAAGCACTTCGTAACCTCCGAGACCATGTGTTAGAATCCAACGTGAAGAAACTGGCTATGCCTAAGATAGCGAGTAACCAGTAGGATTGGCGAGTTATCAGGAACATGGTAGAGATTATCTTTCGAGATACCGGTGTCCAGATATTAATTTGCAGCTACAACCCCCGTTATCAGTATCCGATGAAGACGTTGCCCTGCTATTTCCATAAGATCGGAAAGTGTAGAAAGGGGGCCAGTTGCTGATTCAAACATCCAGTCTCGGCTACACAAAGGTTCCAGGAGGAACTTCCATTTAAGGAGGGGGTAATGTTACGAAACAGCACACTGGTATAGTCCCTAAATCAGACTCTGTCTAAGCCAGGTATGAAAGTTAAAATTATGGCGGATACGCAGGTTTTTTTTTAGAGTTGTTTACGATTGTAACTATCTTATCATTGTTTTTGTGACCAGGCTTATCTATAAAATGCCAGAAAGCCAATTGTTTTTGAGTAAGCCGCAATCTAGAGTTATCTAGTGAAAAAGGCATTAATATATAAAGGACCGACCAGGAAGAGTTAGTTTAGTTGATAATTTGACATCGTGAGATAAACAAGTAAATAAGTCAATATAAATTAGTGATCGGTTTATATAAATTAGTTTAAGTGAATATACAGTGTATATAACTAGTGAATAGTGTAGTGAATAAATAAATTAAGTAAGTGAACCCACCGTGTGTTTAAAATTTATCCCATCCGTTTGCTGTTTAAATAAATTAGAAAAACATTACAATAATGGGTTGAAGCTCCACGATTTCTTACACATTCCCTAATGCGTCTAGGCATACTCATAATCAGGTGAATATCCTCCTGTGGTACCTGTTCTACCGATTATGTCCCACAAATGTTCAATTGGGGACAAATCCGGGGATCTTGGAGGCCAAGGTAGGAGATTAATTTGAGCCAGGTGTAAGTAGTCCAAGGTTTGTCTGGCTATATGTGGCCGAGTGTTATCTTGTTGAAAAGTTGGATTTTTAATGTCCTGAGGTAAGCAATCAGATGAGACTCTAATGCTTCTTGAATGTATAGATATGCATTCATATTGCCCTTGATGAAGACTAAATGTGAGTTTCAGCTATAAGCAATAGCACCCCATATCGTAACTCCAGCAGTGCGACGTACATGCCAGTCAAAAAAAATTGAGGGGTCATTCGTCTCCTTCTCAGCCCCGCTCGACCATTATGCATGTCTAGGCAGAACCGATATTCGTCACTGGAGACAATAGTGTTCCATTCCTGATTCCCTCACTAGTCGTTCTTTGCATCACCGAAGTCGATTTCTTCGATGTTCCAGAGTTAAAGGTAACGCCAACTGAAGTCGGTATGGAAAATTCCAAACCTTCTTATGCGACTATAAACACTTCGCATTCCAAGGAACCATGCATGTTCTGCGAAGCACTGAGCTGCTATTGCCCTTTTCGATGAGAAACGATCTATTATAACTAATAACCTTAGGCGACGATCTTTGCTCTCTGTTGTCCTGCTCACTCCTTCTGTGCCTCTGGCTCTTCACGTTTGGTCTTCTTGGTGCCATGTCTGATAATATCTGACAGTAGTATCCACACAAGTATTTATTCTACCAGCAATTTCTCTTAACGACAGCCCAGCTTCCCGAAGACCAGTAATTCGACCTATCTCGAACTCACTTAGCTGCCTTGGTTGCCGTTTGGGAGATCGCCTCTATCATGTTCCTGATGGTTCGCCTATCCAACTGGTTGCTCTCTATCTTAAGCATAGCCAGTTTCTTCTCGTTGGATTCCAGCACGTGGTCTCGAAGGCTTCGTAGTGCTTCCCACACATCCCGATAGGTGGATCTATCTTGAAATTCGTTCTTTGTTACCAGGTAAGATGTACCGCGAATTGTATTTGAGTCTCTTTGTCTTGCCAAGGGCTGGAATCTGATCGTCAAGTTTTTCTAATTGCCCAAACTTCTTTCGAAAGACGGTTGCCAAACCTCATGCATTTTTGATAATGGCGGGGATGTTGTGTACCAGTGAATGATCTTCCGGGATCGTCAACAAATATTGTCGTTGCTCTGTAGTCACTCCATATCTAGCTTTCCCGGTACCTCAATATGCGTCCATAATTCTTCGAAGGCAGGGTCAGGCTCTTCGCTGATATGGTTCATTATTTATCATGGTCTCCTTCGAATGGCGCTAGTCGGTTTTAGTGGACCACTTTCGGTTTTACATTGGAGATATTGCTTATGCGATAGATGACGTCGATGATCCTCTTCTTGATTAAGTACGGATCTTCCCAATATTTCTGTCATTTTGGAGAAAAAACTTTTCTCGTCGTCGGGTTGTGTAACCATACTTTGTCCTCTTCTTTGAAACTACTTTCTGTGGCCTGCGTGTCGTACCGTTTTTTCATTCTCTCGCGAGCCACTTGAAGATTCGTTCGAACCAATTCGTGCATATCGTCCATCCTTCTTCTCTATTGGATTACGTAATCTTCTCCCGCTAGATCTTCTCCAGGTCGACAACCAAATTCCAGATTACATGGAAGCCTCATTTCACGTCCAAACAGAGTGTTAGCAGGCGTTTCACCCGTTTATGACAGCCAACGCAGATAGGGAAATATACTGGTCCCAATCTCTCTGGTGACTGGAAACTATTTTGTACAGGTATTCTCCAATGGCTCTGTTCAATCTCTCTACCACTCCATCTGACTGTGGATGCAAAACTGTTGTTCTGGTTTTCTTCATTCCCAGCTTTTCACAAATTTCCTGGAATACCTGGCTCTCGAAATTTCTTCCCTGATCGCTGTGGATCTGCAAGGTAACTCTATATCGGCTGATTAATTCTTTCACCAATACATCCGCGACAGCTTTGGCCCTTGATTCCGAATCGTGAAATAATCCATTACAACCAGAATGTATTTACCACCATTTTCTGTCATCGGAAGTGGTCCAGCGATATCTAAAGCAATTTTTTCGAAAGGGCTTCCAACGTTATATAGTTTCATGGATGCCCTTCTCTTGCGATGTGGTCCATTACTCGTAGCACAAGTCGTACATTTTCACTGTGACTGAGGTTCTTGGGCTGCAGGAATCTGGGAGGAACTGCGTACATGCACTAGCTTGCCAAAATGCCGGCATCTGAACTTCTTCTGCTTCTTGTCCAACGTACTTTTTAACAAGTTGACGATCTGATCAAGTCTGTTTTCGTCACATTATTCTTGGAGGGTTCTATCTTTGTTGTATCCTGAAGCTTTCGTGACTGCTCCATATTCAAGAGCTGCAGTAAATGCATCGATCAATGGTTTGGGATGGGCGTAAGAAGCCTCCTCTGCGTATTGTGGTCACCTAATCAGGCCGTCAATAAAGGTCTGGATACCCCATCCTATTCCATCATGTTCTCTGGTTCTGATGGATAAGTAAATTGAACTAGTCGGGCAACGTCCATATACCCTTGAATCGTTTCGTCACGTTTCTGCGTTCGGTTCTTCAGCTAGGATTGGTACAAATGTTCTAGATGTTCGTGGCCATATCCCATGTCCAACCTCTTCTTCAGCTCATCGAAGTCATCCGTTTCTTTAAGGGGCATCTTCTGATGTACATCTAAGGCATCTCCCCGAAGCGCCTTTTCACTGCCTTTTCCTTATCAGACTAATTATTCGAGCTAGCATCTTTGCGTCGAACGTCGCGAGTTGAAAACGCCGGAAAGAAGAATGCATTAATAGAAAGACACAAAATCGCACTGGAAAGGGACGGCCTGTATCCAGAAACATTTTTATTCAAAGATGAGACTTCCACCTTAATTGTCAATTTCTGCTAATATAAAGAATGATTTCTGCTATGAAGAATGATATTTCTGCTAATACGGACGAGATTATTTCAACGGCGAAGAACGATATTTCATCTACGATGAATGGTATTTCTGCTAATATTGTCAAGATTTCAAGATAACAACGATGGAAAAACAGATGGACGAGAAAATAAAAACAGATATTGAGAATAAGATGACAACGATGAACATATGAACGAGAAAATCAAGGAGAAAAGATTGCAGATTTAATAACACAAGATACAACAGCATAAGTAAAGCAGATCGAACATATAAAACCCTCCAAGCCAGAAACACACTCAAAGATATTGACAGTTTTCTTGTCAATGTTAACAGAAATATCGTTATTTATTGTTGAAATCTTCTCGTACATATTAGCAGAAATATCATTCTTTATTGCAGAAATATCATCATTCGTATTAGCAGAAATTGACGAAATTAAGGTGGAAACCTCGTGTTTGAATAAAAATGTTTCTGGATCCAAGTCTTCCCTTTCCAGTGCCATTTTGATTGTTTCTACTAATTCATTCTTATTTTCGGACGATTCCAACTCGCGATTTTCCAATTCTGCTTTTAGTTCCATCACTTTCAGGTCATTTAGATGTCTTTAGTCATTTTTACATAACTATTTATTTATATTAGATTTACTGGCTCTACCCTTAATGTGTGGAATCTACCGTGTTACCATTATAAATAAAACTAACCGTTTCTAAATAGTTACACAATATAATGAAAACATTTCTTAGAAATTCTATAATTTTTTCATTATATTGTGAAATTATTTAAGAGCAGTTAGTTTCATTTGTAACATTAATTTATTTATATTATCCCAGTTCTGACACCTATGTAATATTTTTCTTATTTATTTAAATTGTTTATACACACGGTGTATTTACTTACACTTAATTCATCTACACTCGGTATATTCACTTACACTTAATTTATTAAATTCCACTAATTTATATAAAAAATACACTGTTCGCTAATTTATGTTCATAGTCTATTCGCGCACTGGATTAAACTGTAAACTGACTCACGGGCCGCTGGTAGTCCCCTTATATATTAAAATCCCTTTCCAGATAGATCGGAATTCTAGAATTCGATTCTCAATAAAAACAACCAAAAAAACGCCCTTCCTAGATATGTACCGCATTCGCCAAAATTTGAACATTGGATAATGTTCAATTAGACAAGGCGGCTTCGAGGACTACACCAGTATATATATATATATATATATATATATATATATATATATATATATGCACAGACTACAGTTTGGGTACGAAAACATCAACCCACACGACAGTTTGAGGACAAGTGGTCAGTTTCGGGACGGTCCCGAAACTTCTACCGTTCATCTTCCATACAGTTTGGGTACAATGTCCCCAAATTACAGTGTGGATAATTTAGAGATTAGTTATCGTACATTTTCAGCCCAAATGTAACAGTGAATTTTAAGAAAATATATATGAACCACTGGATGTTGGTTCCCATCAAATATATCATAAAAAATATAATGTTATAGTTGGAGTAGGACTCTTGGGTCTAGCATACTTCCATATTTGATAAAAAAAATTTAAGGGCGGGAGTGGGGGTGACTTTGTGAAATACTTTGATTTGATATTTTTTCACGGGAATGTATTGATGGATGATTATCTTTCATTTTATCCTAAATCAGTCATCCCCCACCCAACCACTAAGGGCGGGGGTGGGGATGACTTTGTAAAATAGTAATAAAAATAAATTATTGAATTTGGAATCAAATTGTACGTAGTTTTTTACGTATACACCTGGAATTTCATTTTGATGGCTTTTTTTTATAAAGTTATGCAAAAAAAATGTTATCAAAAAATTGATTATTCAATGGTGTAGAGCTCTCGGGTCTAGCATACTTCCATTTCCAATTTCACAGCAATGTATTGATGGATGATTATCTTCCATTTTAAACTGAATCAGTCATCCCCCACCCACCCCCTAAGGACGGGGGTGGGGGTGATTTTGTAAAATAGTCGTAAAAATAATTTTTGAATTTGGAATCAAATTCTACGTAACCTTTTACGTATACGCCTAAAATTTCATCTTGATAAATTTTTTTTATAAAGGTATTCAAAAAAATTGTTATCAAAAAATTGATTATTCAATGGTGTAGGGCTCTCGGGTCTAGCATACTTCCATATTTGATAAAAGAAAATGTTTTACGGGAATGTATTGATGGATGATTATCTTTCATTTTAACCTAAATCAGTCATCCCCCACCCACCCCCTAAGGGCGGGGGTGGAGGTGATTTTGTAAAATAATCGTAAAAATGCTTTTTTGGATTTGGTATCAAATTCTACGTAATGTTTTACGTATACACCTAAAATTTCATTTTGACAACTTTTGTTTATAAAGATATGCAAGAGAAATGTTACCAAAAAATTGATTATTCAATGGTGTAGAGCTCTCGGGTCTAGCATACTTCCATATTTGATAAAAAAAATTTCACAGCAATGTATTGATGGATGATTATCTTCCATTTTAAACTGAATCAGTCATCCCCCACCCACCCCCTAAGGGCGGGGGTGGGGGTGATTTTGTAAAATAGTCGTAAAAATAATTTTTGAATTTGGAATCAAATTCTATGTAACCTTTTACGTATACGCATAAAATTTCATCTTGATAAATTAACTCCAATGTTAAAATGTCATATACCTGGAAATGTTATTGTCACTTTGCCATCGATAAAAAAGGTGCATCCTTTTTTATCGCGATAAAAACTTCTCTTCCTCAATATCTAGTAAGCGGACGTCACTTTTACACAATGACAATGAGTCGCAATTATTGTTGTTGTTCATCCATATATTCTGTCGTTAATTTATCTTGCCAAAAAACACTCGAGCTTTTCTTTTATTAGATAAATTCCTCTTTGACTCAAAGTTTTGCCAATCACTAAATTTGCTCGAAAAACTGACATTAGATAAAATCGCTCCACCTTCGGTGTCGCGATTTTACCATGTCAGTTTTTCTCGTAAAATTAGTGATTGGCAAAACTGTTTCGTTGCAAAGAGAAATTTATCCGATAAAAAAAAAGCTCTTGTGTTTTTACTGTTGATAAATTTTTTTTATAAAGGTATTCAAAAAAAATGTTATCAAAAAATTGATTATTCAATGGTGTAGGGCTCTCGGGTCTAGCATACTTCCATATTTGATAAAAGAAAATGTTTTACGGGAATGTATTGATGGATGATTATCTTCCATTTTAAACTGAATCAGTCATCCCCCACCCACCCCCTAAGGGCGGGGGTGGGGGTGATTTTGTGAAATAGTCTTAAAAATAATTTTTGAATTTGGAATCAAATTCTACGTAACCTTTTACGTATACGCCTAAAATTTCATCTTGATAAATTTTTTTTATAAAGGTATTCAAAAAAAATGTTACCAAAAAATTGATTATTCAATGGTGTAGAGCTCTCGGGTCTAGCATACTTCCATATTTGATAAAAGAAAATGTTTTACGGGAATGTATTGATGGATGATTATCTTTCATTTTAACCTAAATCAGTCATCCCCCACCCACCCCCTAAGGGCGGGGGTGGAGGTGATTTTGTAAAATAATCGTAAAAATGCTTTTTTGAATTTGGAATTAAATTCTACGTAATCTTTTACGTATACACCTAAAATTTAATTTCGACAACTTTTGTTTATAAAGATATGCTTGAAAAATGTTATCAAAAAATTGATTATTCAATGGTGTAGAGCTCTCGGGTCTAGCATACGTCCATATTTGATAAAAGAAAATGTTTTACGGGAATGTATTGATGGATGATTATCTTTCATTTTAACCTAAATCAGTCATCCCCCACCCACCCCCTAAGGGCGGGGGTGGAGGTGATTTTGTAAAATAATCGTAAAAATGCTTTTTTGAATTCGGTTTCAAATTCTACGTAATCTTTTACGTATACACCTAAAATTTCATTTTGACAACTTTTGTTTATAAAGATATGCTTGAAAAATGTTATCAAAAAATTGATTATTCAATGGTGTAGAGCTCTCGGGTCTAGCATACGTCCATATTTGATAAAAAAAATTTCACGGAAATGTATTGTTGGATGATTATCTTCCATTTTAACCTAAATCAGTCATCCTCCACCCACCCCCTAAGGGCGGCGGTGGGGGTGACTTTGTAAATTAGTCGTAAAAATCGATTATTTTAAAAAAAAATGAAATCCCAACAACGTCATCGTTTTCATAGAATTTTTTTATATACGGTCCTAAATTTTCATAATTTGATCTTGAACTTGAATTTTTTCTCAGGTATTGACAAAATTTCAGAGAAAATGCGATGATTCTGGATATGAGGACACTCTGTGATATAAGAAACGGGAAGACATGAAGACATCATTTTCGGGATGCGTGAAATCTCAAGAAAACACATTCAAAAAAAAATTCTCCCTCAGGGGTGGTCTTTTTGGGTATTTTTGGCAAAATGATATTCCAACGACGTCATCGTTTTCCTTGAATTTTCTTATGTAGAAAAATTTCAAATTCAAGATAAGATTATGAAAATTCAGGACCGTACATAAAAAAATTCTATGAAAACGATGGCGTCGTTGGAATTTCATTTTTTCGAAAGATAATCAATTTTTACGACTATTTTACAAAGTCACCCCCACCCTCGCCCTTAGGGGGTGGGTCGAGGATAACTCATTTAGGAAGTTTGCTAGACCCGAGAGCTCTACACCATTGAATATTCAATTTTTTGATAAAATTTTTTTGCATAACTTTGCATAACAAGATGAAATTTTAGGTCTATACGTAAAAAATTTTTACGACTATTTTACATATTCACCCCCACCCCCGCCCTTAGGGATTGGGTGGGGGATGACTGATTTAGGTTAAAATGGAAGATAATCATCCATCAATACATTGCCGTGACTTTTTTTATCAAATATGGAAGTATGCTAGACCCAAGAGCCCTACTCCAACCTGCAAAGTTGTATATATAAGAGTTTATCTAAATGCTTTATGGGAAATTGCTGTTTAGAGTGCTAAGAATAAATTTTTCAAATGTCCCTGAATAAGATTTTCTAGAAACACTATTACAAAAATCAAAAAATCGCTAACTTCAAAAATAGTGAAATTAAACAAAATGTGTCATTTAACTTCTTAATTGTAATGCTTGTAAATAAAAATAAAATTAAGAAACAATATAGATTTAATATTATGATGTAACATTTAAAATATCAACAGGATAAACTAAAGAAAAAATGGAATACTATATAATCATTGTATACAATACAGCCAAGTCAAATTGTTTTGTATATCAATCAATAATGTAAACCCTTCTCACAGAAAACAATAATCGTAAAATTGCATAATCTTCGCTTCAATTCAAAGTTAAATTATATACGAAATTATATAGGTACATTAAGATATTATATTCATAGTAGGTATAAACCAACTACAAATTAGAATAAATCGTGGGATAAATTAAAAAATATTACCACAATTTTTTGTCCCTGACTTTATTTTTGTACGACTACCAAAATTTTAAGAAAGAAATCGGTGAAGTACCAGATTTGCTATGATATTTCTCGAATTTCCACACTCTGCATACTCATTTATTTCCTGACATTACACACACTTTATTAAACATTTTATACTTAAATTGGCTTATAAGGGACTGATTAACCAAATAAAAAACGGCCACTTGTCATGTTAAATTTTGGACTACAAAAAGTCGTGGCCTTGTTCTTGCGTCCAACCTTCTGCAGAATACACGGAAGCGCATTTCGCTTTTACTTCGATTTTCGAATGCATTGAGTCGCACTCCATTTCCGTTAGACCAGTTTTATAAAACTTATGATCTATTTGGCTTAGAGTAGGATAACTTGAGACAATTTGAAGGCACATAGCAGCGAAAATGGAATTTTTTGTTGGCCACCTCGCCCATCGGACATCATTCGAACCTCTTTAATATTTTGATGTGCTAGAATGTAACCGTGAATATAGGAAGATATTTCAACTGATCCTCTTTTTCCTTGAGTTTCCTCGCAAACAACAGAGAATATCTTGGTTTGCAAAGCTGTAAACTGAAAAATTGTAGATGGTTCATATGCTCAAATAAAGGTTTTAACCTGCTGGATCTTTGGGTGTTGTAACAACTGCCTGTAGATCGAAATTTGAAGATAAAACTTCCGTATTTTCCTTTACAATTTTTTTGTCGTCATCCTGGACTTTCGAGCTAATGGTTTTCTTTCTAAATATTCTCGACATTTTTTTTTTCTCCTTTTATTATTTCAATTTCTATCATTGTTTTTTGCTCTAATCACAAGACAACACTGATCTTGCAACGTGGAATACAGGACAGTGCAATGTTTTCTGGCATTTATGAAATAATTTGCAGTTACAAAAGCGCGAAAATGTTACATTCACGATTATTTATAAAGTTCATCGAAAAAGATAATCGCGATACCGACAAATTCGCAAGCATCTAAATAATTGTTTGCAACGTCAGACACGCGAAAGTGGTACATTCAGATATTTTGAATAATTGTTCGCAAAGCCAATAACGCAAAATTGTGAGTTTGTCATGGATAATATGGTTCATTTTAAGACTTATGGTGCACTTAGGTCAAAACGGCCAATTTTGCACATTCATGGTTTTGGCATTGGACCGACGATATTTGAAAGATAAACATGTGTAAGAAATAAAACATTTCTAATGTCTACCATTTATTTGTTTTAAGTTCTTCAAATATATTTAGTGTAACCCCTTTTGTTTATTTAATCCAGTATTAGCCCAATTGCGGTACATCAGTAAGGAACTGGCTGAAGCATTGGTGGTACTCAACGTGTTAAATCAGATATATTTTCACAAATTATTTATGTATCAAGCAGAGCTTTGTTAATATTTTTTGCTAAAGGAAATAAGGCATTTTATACAAAGCCGTTTTGATTCCCAGTAAGCAAAATAATTACTTGTTTTCCTCTCGAGCACAGCGCATTTATAAGACACAATTCAGTTAATTGTCGGCCTAACCGCATTAAACGACATCGTGAGTGTCGGACCACGGTTCATCTAAATAAACATATTTCTATTACTTTCCCTATAATTTAAAATCTGACTGAAACAATTATGACATGACGAAGTACCACAATACGGGGCGATTCCATAACACGCATTCGACTATCTAATTTTGTATACTTATCGTAAAACCACGCTCTATTAAAATTGGTCGAAGTGTTTCTAATGATGTATATTTAAAATATTCAAAACTCTTGCATTTTATTAAAAATAATTTTTAATGTTGAGACTTGATTTTCTTTGTACGTATTGTAAACCGTTCGTTGAATCACATCTTTAGATGAACTGTCTACCCGACGACTGACGATAAGCTTTCGTTTTATATCGTGTTCAGTCATACTCAAGGTCTTCTCCTATTGTATTCCAGAATATTCTCAATGTTTTAGAACTATCATTTTCAATAAAAACGATCCCAGATTGATAGAAGAACTACCCTCCAAATTTTGTACCACACAATTCGAATTTCATTTTCTCAAATTAAAACTTAATGTTTGAGAAATTTTCTTTGCTAAAATAATCAGTTCAGATTCCGACCTATACTTTTACATCTGGTTTATCCCAATTATTACTCGATATTTCTTTTAAAACAACGGGTCGCTATGAATGAGGCCGGACCTGCTCGGTATGTTACTAAAATTCTCTTATCTGTACGATTCTCGACCTTCTAAAGTCTCGCAAAAAAGGGTGCTTTTTGTTAGAGAAAAAAAGTTTAGTTTTCAAGCATGAAGATGTTTCTAGTTATTAATGTATAATTCGTTTGTGTACACAAATACACTGTAGTTTTTAGTTTATTAATTCAGTATTTTTCCTATATTAAATCAAACAGTAGTTAGTGCCCGACGTTGCGTTATATAAATGCTAAAAATTAGTCTCCAAACTATTTGGGATGTATAAGAATCAGCTGGAACTGTTATACAAAAACAGTGTACCTATAATAAAGCTACATAGCATGATAAGGAGTTTTGAAATAGGTGATATTTTATAATCGAGCACTGTTCCAACAGTTTCAACCCATACTTTCTGGAATCTATTCAAGCTGTTTTGAAATAACACTATTTATGGATTTCGATTAAAAATTGCTGAACAACTGTTTATTTTATAGAAAATTCGATCTCACATTTGAGAATGTTGACTTTACTGAATACTGTGCTTATCTATTATAAAAAAGTTCCTAGTATGTAGGTATGCATTTACTATAGATGAAGAGGGCCTTGCCAAAGTTTAAAATCGTGTTTGTTTACTATTTACGTTAACTAACTTAGAATTTTGAATACTATTGAAATTAATAATTAAATTCAATTAACTGTCTTGACTCTTACTTCGTGGAATCTACTCATATTACTGTTTTAAATGAAACTTCTGTTTCTAGATAATTCCACAATATATTGAAAAAATGTTAAAAATTCTAACAATTGTCAAATTTCTTAGAATTACGAATCTTCAGCTATATACAATAATAATATGACTTGGGTGTAGAATGTTAAAAGTTATAAATGATTAGATTGGAATCGCTCTATTCTAAAATTATCAATCGACTGTTGAAGCTCCTGTGAAAGTACTCTTGTTCTTATAGATAATGCTAGGATTATTTTAAATATTCCGCTAAGGAAACCAGCAGATCAGTATCGGTTTGTAATAATTATATTTGTGAGATAACTGGACGATCCCAATAATAGTATATTATTTTATATGGAGGAAAAGTGATACTTTTCATGACGCGCTCGTGTTCAACAGTCGAACGGAGTGAGGCTGGTAATAGAGAGCAACTCATGAAAAGTAGCTTTTCCCCCAAATAAAATATGCTGTTTTTTCTTCAAATGTCGACAAATTAATGCAAAAACGTCTCTTTTTGATAGTAATAATTTTTCAACATAATTGGGTTCGCAAGGCGGTTTAGACCGGTGTCGGTGAGTAGGAACAGGTTGTTGCTATAGTGATGTAACATAAAGCTGTCAGTGGACACTGTCAACAATATTAATTTATTTTTTACAATTATTGCGTCTACGGCTGCTTTTCTATCTATGTTGCTATGATAACACTTTTCCCTCCGCTGGCGGGAAAGTGAAAACTAAAGCTCCGGCCGAGGAAAAATGAAACGCCTACACAGTCGAAAACTGACAGATTTACTGACGTTTGAAGAAAAAATAAGTTTTCTTAGACTACACATAGTTACTTAAAAGTGTCCTCTAAATGTAGATTTTTTTCATTTCTTGCAGCACTAAATAGACTGTTAAAGATTGTATATAACATGTGATCCTATTGTGGCCAACATTGAAGCGATCGTTTCTTATTAGATAACAGCAGCAATTTTCTTAAAATTGTCTTAAAAAACTGGAAATCATTAATGAAGAGTATAACAATTCCCGCGAGGTTTTGGTCAGTATATAACTCGAAAACTATTTGAAGTAGAAAATTAAAATTAGGCAGTTATAAACCGTAGTATTACACATTTCAAGCAAGCAGTTACTTTGCTGCAACGTCATGTTTCGGGTCACGTGGTATCATTTTTAAAAAACTTAATGAGACAACCTGAATATTGTTCCACTGCTGTAAAGGTATCTCTCATACTAATTCGGCGATACCTATTTTTGTGTGTCAGGTACTTAGAAACGAAAAACAAATTTTTATAAGGTTTTTTATTTGAAAAACAAAGAGAGCTGAGAAACAAAAAACATATTCTAGTAACAGCTATTCTAGTTGTCAAAAGCTGTTAGCGTCAGTGAACAATCGGTCACTGTATTATTGTTGTTAAAAGTTTTGTGACTTGAAACTTACCATGCCTTTACGTTTCACTTATGACGAGTATGTCGATATGCTGATGATCTATGAAGAATGTGGAAAAAATACCAGACGAGCTAGAGATTTATATAGAAATCGTTTCCCCGACCGAACAACTCCAGGAAAAAATAATTTTACTTATGTAGAACAAAAATTAAGACACGGTTCATTTCCAACCGGAAAACATCAAAATTCTCCACGTTAGCCTATTCTTACGGAAGATAATATTATTAACATTCTTGCTTATATCCAAGTCAATCCCCAAATTTCAACTCGATGTCTGCAATAAGAATTAGGAATAAGTAAATCTACTATTCAGAGGGTGTTCAAGCAATACAAATATCATCTTTTAAAAATACATTTAACGCAAGGTCTAACTCCTGCAGATCCAGAAAGAAGTGTCAATTAAAATCGTAGAGGACCCTTTTTTCTTAAATAAAATATTGTGGAGCGACGAAAGCCGTTTTCACAATAACGGTGTAGGTATCGTTAATAGATATAATTGTCACTACTGGTCGGCTGAAAATCCCAGCTGGACGCGAGAAACGTATTTCCAAACTATTTTGGGAATAAATGTTTGGTGCGGTTTGTTTAATGGACGCTTGATTGGGCCGTATTTTTATGAGGAGAATTTGACAGGCGAAAGATATTTAGATTTTCTCCAGAATATTCTTCAACATTTGCTTGAGAACAATCCACTAAAAGAGAGAGCGACTATGTGGTGGCAACAGGATGGTGCAACTCCTCATTTTGCTCAGCGAGTAACGTCACATCTGAATGTGTATTTCCAAGACAGCTTGATTGGGAGAAATGATACAATACATTGGCCGGCTCGTTCACCACATATAACCCTGTTAGATTTTTTTCTTTGGGGATATTTAAAAGGATTCATTTCTGTTACAGCTCCTACCGATGTAGATAATTTAAAAAACAGAATCAGAGCAGCTTGCCAATCTCTTACACCAGAAAGTATTGAAGCAGCATGCACAAGAAATTTACTTAGATTTGAATGCTGCATTAATGAAGGTGGACATAAATTTGAGCATAAACTGTAGTAAAAGTGTTATTGTTTTCCAATTCTTTTTGTTTTTCAAATAAAAAACTTTATGAACATTTGTTTGTCGTTTGTATATACCTAACACAAAAAAATAGGTGTCGCCGAATTAGTATAAGAGAGACCTATACAGCAGTGGAACAATATACAGGGTGTGTCATTAACTTTTCTAAAAATTATACCACGTGACCCGAAACGTGACATTGTAGCAAAGTAGCTGATTGCTTAAAATGTGTAATACTACCCACAGTTTATAACTGCCAAATTTCAATATTGTAGTTCAAACAGTTTTCGAGATATATACTGGCCAGAACCTCGTGGGACACCCGTATATAAAAAACTATGACAAGCGGTATTTGTTTAATTAAAAAAATTAAAAACGTAAAAAGTTCTTTTTTTAATAAATTAACACGTTGAGTGCCGTATGTATCCAACACGGATACACGAGATACGGTGCTTCCATCGCCGTATGTATCCGCGGCTGATACACAACTATTTCTGTTATTTCAGCCGCATGTATCGACGTTGGCTGCATGCCTTGCATATATCTCTATGGGGACTATCGCACTATGGCCTGGCATACCCAAAACCTTATTTGGCCTGTATATTTTATCCTTAGTTTTTTCAGGACACCATTTTTTCAGTTAGTGGGTTAGTGGGCCATACACATGAAAAATGGAATGAATTTTCCGCTTCCACGGTAGCACTCAACGTGTTAAATATTAATTAATTAATATTTAATCTTAATAAATATAAGAAACGTCGTACATTATATTCTTTGAAAAAAATGTAGGTCATCAGTAATCCAATTTCGAAGAAGTTTTTATTTTTCAGTGAATCTCAACCTTATTCAGTTATTGTTATTTATATTAAGATACACTTTTAATAGGTTAAGCACTCTTGGGAATGCCCTTAAAATTTATGGTTAGTAATGTTTATTGATAGAGGTAACAGTATTTACTCACGACAATTAAGAAGATTTATATTTAATTTACGTTTCAGAAAAACAAGAGTACAAATCTATATGACCGAAGATGATAATATAATATACAGTTTGAAATTTGATGGACGTGTTTTTGTGTGTCTTCTCGAAACTAGACTCGCGTTAAATTGTTATTTGTCAGTTTTTTCTAGTCTTCAGCATTCTGATTTTAAAATATTATTGAGTTTCCACTTTTAATAATAATGGCACAGTTTACTGAAAATACAACAAACAGTACTTTAAAGAATAATAAATTATTACTCTGAACAACTTGTTAGGACTGAATAATCCTGGAAACATTATTACTGATACCTAGTAATGTTCTTTTATTCCTGTAACTTATACCATATCTAAACGATTTTGTAAATATTATTTTCCACGGACCTTACATAGGTACTTCACCAAAAGGGATCTCAAATTATGCCCTAATTTTCTAAGAATTGATAATTTTTTTTGTAATAGCTTCATATAGTGCAATGAACAAAAGCCGTACCAAAAAAGATACAATACACAGATGCCACATTATAACGGCTTGATGTAATCGCTTATTGATACCTATACTCTGTTTAATGTTTATCGTTGGTAGTTTATTAGTATTACTTTGAAAGGTCTTCAAAAAGGCGTCCGTATTCTTAATTATCAATGACTAATTAAATATGAAATATGTAACGGGTGCCCCAATAAGAATGGCTTTCGGCCATATATCAGAAACCGTTCATGGTACAGCTGCGAGTACAAAAAATGTAACAAAAGAGATAAAAAACTTGAGAAGCCAAATTTTTCAAAAGGCGGCATAACAAAAGCAATCATTGCATTCTTCAAAAAATTCTGCATATATGTACTTGATATTTAAAGTTTCAGTCTATCTACTTAAATAAGATGTGGGGGAGAATGGGAACTGTTATGAAAAAAACACCCATAACTCCGGTTCTTAACCGATTATTGGAAACTTAGTCATCTTGAAAACAGCTCTTTTCGACTAACATAAGAGTGAAAATTTGGACATAACCTAATGAGTAACTTTCAAGCGAGGGGCGCTAATTTTTTTAAAATCAAGTTATCTTTGGAAATTATTAAATAGGAGCATGCAATTTTACTCGGGATTATAAAAGTAGGCTTAATTTGTAACATAACGGCGAATACCGCATGCTGATATCTTTTCCGGTCCCGACATATCTTAAAAATTTATGAGTCAGTTGAAAACTAACAGCTTTAGAAGTGAAACTTATTATGTTACGCAAAAACTGTGAATGAGTGTACAAAAACTATTTACAATAAAAGACAAACAAAAGTAAATATTCTTTTTAAGAAATTATTTTATTAAATGTTCAAACAAACCACAATCTTGATCCAAACTTTATTTTAATTCCATTGCTTCGAGTAAATGCATGAATATTTTAGAAATAATCAGATATACTTCTGTTCAACATTACCGACATTGTTGAATACATTAGCAGAATGGATTTATAGATGAAAGAAAAATTAAATAGTTTACTGACGAAACCAGGTATCCAACCAACGACCTTTAGGTTTTCAGTCTAACGCTCTGCCGACGAGTCTATTTCGCTTAGTAATATCATGGAGTCTACTGATGTAACAGAAGGGGAGAACAGCATTGCGTCTCTCTCACTGAGCTTAATTAAATAATAATTAGATAAGGACAAGGAGTTTAACAAATTTGTTAGTTTTACGAGTTTACTTTTACGCCAAAAATCCTGTAGTGTCCCATAAATTGTTTCACTTCATAAAGCGTAAATTTTAAGCATTCACCTATGAATATAGATTACCTACTATGGGGTAGTACGGAAAGGATTTTAACAATTTTGAAATAATTACAATTGACATTCCTTGCCCTAATAATAATAATTTCAATATTACTTTTAATCTGACTGTGAAACGGCGTTAAGGAAGTTAAAGTAGAAATATATGTATGTTTTTTTCCATGGCCCACTACTTCTTTTTATATATTTCCACTTTAACTTCCTGATCGCCGTTTCCCAATAACATCGAAATATTAATTGAAATTACCATTAATCAACTTTAATTCGTTCCAAATTATTAAAATATGTTCGGAACCTATAGCCACAGTAGGTAATCTATATTTAAAGGAAAATAATCAAAATGTATACGTTTTTTACGATATGTCGGGATAGGAAAAAGATATCGACATGCGGTAATCGGTATTCTGTTACTAATTAAGTCTACTTTTACAATTCTCGATTAAAATTGTATACTCCTATTTAATATTTTCCAAAGATAACTAGATTTAAAAAACAAAGTCAATAGCGCCCTCTAGTGTACATGCTACTCATTAGGTTATGTCGAAATTATTAAACTTATGTTGATGGAAAACAGAAGACTAAATTTGCAACAATCGGTTAAGTTGAACCCGAGTTAAGGGCGTTTTCTCATATCAATCTCCCCGTACACATTATTTGAGTACATAGACTGAAAGTTTAATATCAAATATACGCAGAATTTTTTGAAGAATGCGATGATTGTTTTTGTTATGCCCTTTAATTGAGTTAATTTTATGAAAGTTGGCTTTTTAATGTTTTTATCCAATTACGCCCTCTCGCGGTATACCGAAACTTTTGTTATATTTTTTCCCGCAGTTGTACTATTAACGATTTCTGAAATCAATCAAACTTTAACAATTCGGTAGGTAGTGGAATGAATGGCAAAAGGTCAAAGGGAGAGCTATCTGTTATTTTTTTTAAATGAATTAAGGGTTATGATGTTGGTTGATTAAAATTTATATCCTCATGAAAAGTTTATTTGGATTAGACCGCAGGGCTGCCAGTTAGATTTTCATTTCATCAGTAAAAATCTTGTCAAAAATTGAGTAATTTCAATAGATTTATTTTATGCTATAGAAATTTCAAAAAAGTATAATGAACTAAACTTATGACCTCGAAAAAATATGTATTATTTGAAAACAAACTTTTCATTTAAAAACAAATAAAGTAAACATACAGTGTCCACCATGTTCGCTACATATGGGAACAATTTTTAGTTGTTGTATATAGGAAAATTTAATATATACGATCGATTCTGCATGGTCGATAATCCAAAATTACATCTTGACATCAGTTACATGAACACTTCATGGCCACAAATTGGAAAAATTCGACGTGGAAATGCGAAAAGTGAGGTTAGATGCCAAAATACCGAAAATTGTTATTTAGAAAAAGTGATTAAAATGATATTTTAGGAGTACGTACAAAATTTGAAGCAAAAACAACAAAAAATAAGAATTTTCTTATTTTTCTCCATTACGGTCTTCTGAAATGATATTGCCTCAATTTCTTTTTTGAAAGAGTTCCATTAGCACCGTATGTAATTTATAAACGTAAAACTATTCAAAATTGGTCATTAAAATCATTCCTAGAGAATTAAATGGAAATATTAGTTGAGCATTTGAAACTTTCCTGTAACAATACCTTGTCCAATGTTGTCAGTTTGTGAAGTTTAAAATAATTTAGTACTGATACCACAATTGAAAAGAACCGTTTTTGATATTTTCAATAAATATTTCATTAAATTATTAAAACTCATTAACTAGTCATAATAATAAATTGAATTAGTTTACCAACGTATTACTATTAGTGTTTTAAATGAAACTCACGGTTTCTAGTTAATACCACAATATAATAAAAATTGTTGAAAATTCTAAAAAATTGTCAATTGTCAACAATTGTCAACCGTGAGTTTCATTTAAAACACTAATATGAGTAGATTCCGCGAAGTAAGGGTCGAGACAGTTAATTTCATTAAGTTATTACTATTTTTTGGAACAATATTCAACAGATTACCCACTAACTCATTACTAATAAATAACTTAATATTTCAAAACACAAATTCAAAATGTCCTCCATTTCGTTCCATACATTTCACCGTCCCGGAATTCGTTTCTCTTTGAATATTTCGGAGCGTACCTTGGTTAATAGCATATACGCAATCCCATATGCATTGTTCTAAATGTGCGACGTCTCTGAAGGGTGTTACTCGATAAATTTTGTTATTTGAATAGCCCCATAATAAAATGTCCAGAGGGCATAGGTCCGGGGACCGTCTTGTTGGAAATGAAGATTGGCTCGCTTAGCCAGTGGGATACCATCCAAAAATTTGGTTAATTCATTTTCCAACAAAGTTGAATAACGCCTGGCATTCAGGTTTTCTCTAAAGAAAAATGAACCAATAATTTGACAATTCCAAATTCCGCACCATACATTAACCTTGAGTGGGAGTTTGTGTCTGCCCATCAACGACAGTTTTGTGAGCTTACTGTTCCATTTGATGTGAAAGTAGATTCGTCGGAAAATAAAACATTTTCTGTGAAATTTGGATTATCTTCTATAATTCAAAAACCAAACCGGACGTCAAAATATTTTTCTTCAGAGCTTGAATAAATTTAGGCTTGCACGGGTGAAGTTTGTTTGTCGCATTGTTTTGATTAAGATGCATATAGTTAATGTCGTATCAGTCATGTGATGGAAAAGACTTAGCGTTTCTACTTGTAGTTACCTTAAACTTCTTTAATAATTTTGCTACATTTCTAAAATGGACGTTTTTGCCAGGATATTTTTGGTTAAAAATATTAGCAGCTTCTCTTGAACATTGATAATTTTCTCCGCAAATTAGAACCAACTCTATTTTTTCTTCACGTGACAGTATAGAAGGCATTTTTAGTTATAGATAGATAGATAGATATGAAAATATCTTTGCAGAATGTGTAAATAGAAGTAAACTTAACGAAAACGGAGAATTACGGATCAAATGCAACAATGATGTTAAACGAGTATTCGTTTATGATTTTAAAGCCCACTTAGTTAATTTAAAACTTTGTATTGCGGCAAAGTATTTGAGAAAAATGGGTTCTAGGATGATGAAAGTATAATACTAGGAATCGTTGTGAAATGTATGCAGACCTTTCAAAGATAATAAATTATCTTGTATTCATATTATCGCATTGTTTTTTTATAAATATTGTCCAAACATGAATCATTACGCTTATTAAATAATAATTATTAATGTAAGTTGTCATGTTCTGGAACTTTGATGAAATATTACATAAAAAAAATTAATATCGGCCCTTTTCAATTGTAATATCACAATTAAATTGTTTGAAACTGCACAAACTGACAAGATACAAAAAAATTTCACGCGTTCAACGAATATTTTCATTTTATTATATATGAATGACCTCAATCAATATTTCTGAATTGTTTTACCCTCACACATTAAACATGGCGAAAAGTACGGATTTTTTTATTTTTTTGTTTTTTTTGCTCGAAATTTCATAAATGGCCCTAAAATATCATTCTAATCACTTTTTCCAAACAACTTTTTCGATATTTTGCCTCCATCACAGTGGCATCGTGAGTGACGTCAGAATGTCTTTTCAGATTAGCGACCATGCAGGATCGATGGCATACATTAAATTTTCCTATATCCTACAACTAAAAATGTTTGCCATATGTAGGGAACATTAAGGGGGATACGATATATTATACCTACCTACTGCTTCATTTTAAAAATAGTAATCACAAAATAAAGTTACGTAGATACTCATCAGGTACGAGTATATAAAAAAATAGAACGAATAGTAATGAACAACAAAAATACAAAACAAATAAAAAAACAAATGTAAGAAAATAACTGTTATAGGTATATAAAAAATCGTTTTAAATCTGAATCTGATAAAGTATTATCCTTTTTTGGTATATACATATCATTAGTATGTAAATGTATTACTTCTTTTGTAAAGTTAGCATTAGTACAATTTGCTTTTCTCGACTGCAAATACATAATTTTGTGTGTGTAGATGTCTCACATACTAGTTGTGGCTAGTTTGTTTCTTTCGTTAGTTTTCATTAGATAGGTAGGTAATAAGAGAAATCTCTTAAATTAATTTAAACAGAGCGTTTGGAAATATCATGCGAGATATGATTAATTAAAAATTAATAATAATAATAAACAAGTGTCATAATTTTTTTCATCAATATGCAAATCAGTAGATCTCCTGAAAATATAGTAAAACCGGCAACCATGTAAGACCGTTTCTATTTCAGATTTTATGAAAGACTAAAATATGTTATCTAAGTATGTTTTTATAATGTCTGCTGTGGAATCGCCGCCTTAATGTTTTTGCTAATAGCGGCGTTCTTATAGTTTTTTTTATTATTTCCAACATGCAGTTGTTGGGTTAAAAATATTTATACATATAGATTATTTTCTATAGAAACCACATAAATGCAATATACCTTGAAAATAATATATTGAATTGAATTGTGATGGTGGAGCAAAATGTAAAAAATTCTTGTTTTTTACATTTTTCTCTTGGAATATTGAATTATATAGATACGTTATTTATAATCATTTAATGCAATAAAACGTATTTTAAAAAAATAGCAGATAGTGTACACTTTGCCATTTCACTACCGAATTTTCAGAGCACACTCTGATAGATTACAGAAATCATCAGAAATGTATTCTGGACTGAGAAAGATGTGTCATATTTGCTGTACCTATGTTTGTACAGGAGCAATATTAATATTATCTAATACCTATGCACTATTTAGAATCAGTTGTCTTAGCGACGGGCCTGGCTCAGTGGCGGATCTAGGGGCGAGTGGGCCTCAGGACATTTCTTACAGGTACACTGAGTAACACGTAAAAAGTAAGAAAATTAAAACGTTTTCCATTCAGGACAAAAACTAATACAAAACGAAAACTTAAATTTTTTTGTATCATAAAAAGTGTCAAAACAAAAATATGTTTTATTCAGCTACTTAATTCCAAACCAATATCTAGATTGGTATTTTCCGTATTACATTGAAAGGAAATAAATGAAATACTTTATATAAAATATAAAAACTAATAATAAACTAAAATCTAGAACTACGTTCTTTTTCTGACTTTAGTATTGGCAAAGTAATCTATGAGATCTTTTAAATCTAACTTCGCTGCGATATTATATTCTACATTTAAAATAGATTGATCACGATCATTGTTGACCTAATGCAATTTCTTAACATTTTCAATTTACTAAAGGATCTTTCCAATTGCGCAACAGTTACGCACAGGTAGGGTAAAAAATAGAAGAAACATAACATAAACTTCAGGAAAATCAAGTTTCATATACGAATACTATTTGGAAAAGTTTCCTCTTCATATCTTTTTTGAAGTCATCTCTTTAACTAGTTCAAGTAACATATCAATATTGATTGACAACACCGTTAGTAAAAATTTCCCGATGTTTTCGAAATTAGTATTGTTGCAACAAATAATATTCATTTGATTGATTGCATAGCAGAAAACCTCTATTCAATTTGATTGGTATTGGTATCAATTGAATAGTAATATACCCGGACTTTGAAGTAATCTTCTCTATTATCAAATTGCTATTCCAAAGCAAGCTCAACAATTTGTTTTGGTACTTTTCGTTGCCTTTTAAATTGAAATACTAGCTCTATATTGCATTTAATTGCAAGAGTTATTGGTTCAGATATTCAATCATTATACGCTTCTTGAGCTCTTAAAGCAGAAATGTAGGTCAATGTATTTCTTAAGACTGTTGCGCCGCCGATATAAATATCAATTCTTTGTAAAAATCTTGATACGTGGTTTACTTGAGATAAAGTTTTGAAGATAAAAATATTAATAAAAACAAATTCAAAGTTGGCCATTTTCTTTTTCAGATTTTTAGCTTCCATGGTTGCTTCCTTTTTCTGCGATTTCGATTCAATATCTGAAGAGCTTTTAGAATATCGAACAATCGAATTTTTATTGCCATAATTGATTGAATACTTCCTGACCAACATGTAGGGTTAAGTAATTTCTGATTCCCCAGTAAAAGAAGACGAAAGCTCCCATCGTTTGATAATAGATCCAAAAAACGACGATCGACGAAAATATGATAAATGAAATCCCCAATTTCCGCATATTTCATAAATTTGCAAAAAATGAATTTTTTGATTATATCGCAGTATTACATAGAAACATAATTGTTATTATATTTGGAATAAATTGTAGCGACATAAAAGTCAATGACATTCAATGATATATTTAAAAAAAATTCCAAAATGTTTCGTTTACGCAACGTTGGGGACTAATGGGTTAATTAGAAAATTTATTACAATAACATACCATTAAAGCCATTCTGATTACATGAATGCAAACATTCTTCCATGTTTCTGGTGTGACTCTAGCAAATGTGTCATCTGTCAACTTTAACACGTCACCTACCTTAAAAGTTGTATTACGCACTCCAACTTCATTTTATAATAGCCCACATCTTTTCTATTGGATTCAATTTTGGATCAGGTGGTGGCAAACGTAACACGGAAGGACCGTGTTCAGCTAACAACTTATAAACAACATAATTTTTAAATATTGGTTTATTTAGCTGTATTTTCCTGTAAAGTTCCGGCTTAATATCAGTATAATCAAAATGAATACTTCTTTCCCGTAACCATATTTGCATATCTGCCTTTTTCCAAGTAGACGTTGGGTTACGTTCCACAGATCGTTATATGATTCATTATTAATAACTATTACAAAGTATTTACTATCTCGACCCATACTTCGTGGCATCTACCCATATTACTGTTTTAAATGAAGCTTACTGTTTCTAGATAATTCCACAATATATTGAAAAAATGTTAGAAATTTTAAGAAATTTGACAATTGTTTCGATATTAAATGTCATCGTCAGAATGACAGAATATACATTCCATTTGATGCCTACCTGATGATTAATAATTATTTTTGGATAGACTTAATATATGTTAATAGAAAAAAGAAGAATATATGATATTACAATTATTAAAGCGTAGATATTATTAGCCCTATGGGGATATCCTGGATATCTTTTTTCCCAATTAAGATAAGTATAACTGTGCAATGATATAGAAAACCAGGAAAACTATATCTGCTGATTTTCAAAATTATCACTTAAGAAGACAGTTTAAAAGTGGAGAACTCCCTAGATTTATCTGTTCATTGACAACTTGATATTATGGGTTTCTTAAGTGTCTTCTAATTTCCAATTCTTCATGGAAATCCAGTTCTTGTGTCTGATTTGTGAATACAATTTCAAAAAAAATTACAATATTGCTAACCTGAAATTGACAATATTGTTTAATCAATTTATTTTTCTCGAGATTCTATATTCTACTCACATTACAGCTAGAACTTGCTATCAGAGCCTTTAAAAAGACATTTTTACGATAATGTTCAGAAATACAGCATAAAAGCAACTACAAAAATATAACAATATACGAAAAACGATGTTTTGTTGTTGTTCAATGCCGTCAGCCCTGTCATCGTCCATAAATTCCAATTGGAATTTATGGACGATGGCCCTGTTATAAGAGGCGGTTCGTTTTCATTTTCGTCGTTTGTGCATCGGATATTACGAGATAGTCAATCCCCAAACTTATATTATTTGGGTTGCATACTTGGTCTAATGGTCTTGCATTCGGTACGTCAAACTTTATACCATGGAATAATTTCTTTGCTTCAAACAGCTGTGTTTATATCAAAATCAAACAAAATAACGTTAAGTTTAAAAGTTTTTTTCAAAATGAATGAGAAATCAGTGTGTACTGAGTGCAAGTCATCTTTCAAGCGAATATATGGGTTGCGGAAACAAGTAAAAATATTTCATGAGGGAAGACTTGATGATCTAGCTCCACTTAAAAAGTGTATGAAGACTTACAACTTCAGTTGTGATATCTACAAGAAAAATTTCAACCACAAGAATCATCTCCATAAAAAGACTCATGGCATTTTATCAGTAGATTCCTCAGAATCATCTCCAAAAAATGTAAAGAAGTGCCCTCTCTGTAGTTTCAAAAATTCGGCTAAAATACAATTACACAGTCACTTTAAGGAGAACCACGACATTGAAACGTCTACTGAAAACTTTGTTTTTGCGACAAAGGACGATTTTGAATCACGGAAAAATGAAATTGTATGATCTGATTTTAATAAACTTGCACATGCTTTTCTTATTCAAACTGTGAACCTGTTAGTAATAAAAACTGTCTATGGTTTTTAAAATTAGTTTTAGAATATGATTATGATTGATGTTAAGTATTATACTTTTTTAAATTAAGTATTACATTGTTCCCACTTTTTTCATATTCTACACATGGATGCATTTTTATTTTATTAACATCAAACTAACATACTTCCATATTTGATGAAAAAGAATTTTTCACGGGAATGTATTGATGAATGATTATTTTTCATTTTAATCTAAAT
This sequence comes from Galeruca laticollis, assembly GCA_963921935.1. NCBI lineage: Eukaryota > Metazoa > Arthropoda > Insecta > Coleoptera > Chrysomelidae > Galeruca > Galeruca laticollis. The sequence goes on from OY998180.1 coordinate 178,696,770, forward strand.
CAGTCATCCCCCACCTACCCCTTAAGGGCGGGGGTGGGAGTGACTTTGTAAAATAATCGTAAAAAATAATTTTTAAATTTGGAATCAAATTCTACGTAATTTTTTACGTATACACCTAAAATTTCACTTTGAAATCTTTTTTTTATAATGTTATGCAAAAAATTGATTATACAATGGTGTAGGACTCTCGGGTCTAGCATACTTCCATATTTGATAGAAAACAATTTTTCACGGGAATGTATTGATGAATGATTATCCTTTATTTTAACTTAAATCAGTTATCCCCCACCCAACCCCCTAAAGGTGGGGTTGGGGGTGACTTTGTAAAATAGTTGTAAAAATAAATTAGAATTGGAATCAAATTCCACGTAATATATTACGTATACACCAAATTTCATATTGGTAACTATTTTTTATTAAGTTATGCAAATAAAATGTTATCAAAAAATTGATTATTCAATGGTGCAGGACTCTCGGGAAGTATATATTTGATAAAAACATTTTTTTCACGGGAATGTATTGATGAATGATTATTTTTCATTTTATCCCAAATCAGTCAAAATGTTTCACGGAAATGTATTGATGAATGATTATCCTTCATTTTAACGTAAATCAGTCATACCCCCCCCCCCCCCAACCCCTAAGGGCCTGGGATGGTGACACGTTTTATTGAATATCTTTGGCAATAATGAAGAAAAAATATGAAAATTGGTATACATACTCAAAAAAGGGTTTATGATTCGATGACACACTCAAAATCACCCCAACCCTAATATTTCCCAAACACCCGCCCCCTCTACCCTTATGGTATGAAATAAGCGTGTAATCATTTTTTAATTTGAATTTTATTTTATTAAATATACATATGCCAAATAGTAAATTTTAATTCTTATTCGTAAAGCCGCAATAGCGATTTTTATTTTCATTAAAAAATCAATTTTTTTATTACATTTTTTTTGCATAACTTCATAAAAAAAAGTAATCGAAATGAAATTTTAGGTGTATACATAAAATATTACGTGAAATTTGATTCCAAATTCAAAAATTTATTTTTACCACCATTTAACAAAGTCACCCTCGCCCCCGCCCTTAGGGGATGGGTGGGGGATGACTGATTTGGGATAAAATGAAAAATAATCATTCATTAACACATTCCCGTGAAAAATTTTGTTTAGTAAATATGGAAGTATGCTAGACCCGATAGTGGTGCACCATTGAATAATCAATTTTTTAATAACATATTATTTGCATAACTTTATAAAGAAAAGTTATAAAAATGATATTTTAGCTGTATACGTGAAACATTACGTATAATTTGATTCCAAATTTACAAAGTAATTTTTACGACTATTTTACACCCCCGCCCTTTGCGGGTGGGCGGGGGATGACTGAGTTAGGTTAAAATGGAGGTAATTCATTCATCAAAACATTCCCGTGAATTTTTTTTATCAAATATGGAAGTATGCTAGACCCCATTTTTCTTGCATAACTTTATAAAAAAAATAGTTACAAAAATGAAATTTTAGGAGTATACGTAAAAAATTACGTGAAATTTGATTCCAAATTAAAAAAATTCATTTTTACGACTATTTTACAAAGTCACCCCCAACCCCGCCTTATGGGGGTGGGTGGGAGATGACTGATTAAGGTTGAAATGAAAAATAATCATTCATCAATACATTCCCGTTAAATTTTTTTTTACCAAATATGGAAGTATGCTATACCCGAGACTCTTACACCATTGAATAATCAATTTTTTGATAACATTTTTTGTGCATAAATTTATAAAAAAAAGTTATCAATATGAAATTTTAGGTGTATAAGTAAACAATTACGTGTAATTTGATTCCAAATTAAGACATTTATTTTTACGACTATTTCACAAAGTCACCCCCACCCCCGCCTTTAGGGGATGGGTGAGCTCTGACTGATTTAGGTTAAAATGAGAAATAATCATCCATCAATACTTTCCCGTGAAAAATTTTTTTCTATCAAATATGGAACTATGCTAGTCCCGGGAGTCCTACACCATTGAATAATCAATTTTTTTATAACATTTTTTTGCATAACTTTATAAAAAAAGTTATCAAAATGAAATTTTAGTAGTATACTTAAAAAATTACGTGTAATTTGATTCTAAATTAAAACATTTATTTTTACGACAATTTTACCAAGTCACCCCCACCCCCGCCTTTAGGGGATGGGTGAGCTCCGACTGATTTAGGTTAAAATGAGAAATAATCATCCATCAATACTTTCCCGTGAAAAAAATTTTTCTATCAAATATGGAACTATGCTAGACCCGAGAGTCCTACACCATTGAATAATCAATTTTTTGATAACATTTTTTTTGCATTACTTTATAAAAAAAAGTTATCAAAATGAAATTTCAGTAGTATACGTAAAAAATTACGTGTAATTTGATTCTAAATTAAAACATTTATTTTTACGACTATTTTACAAAGTCACCCCCACCCCCACCTTTACGGGGTGGGTGAGGGATGACTGAATTAGGTTAATATGAAAAATAATCATTCATCAATACATTCCCGTGAAAAATTTTTTTCTATCAAATATGGAAGTATGCTAGATCCGAGAGTCCCACACCATTGAATAATCAATTTTTTGATAACATTATTTTTGCATAACTTTATAAAAAAAAGTTATCAAAATGAAATTTCAGTAGTATACGTAAAAAATTACGTGTAATTTGATTCTAAATCAAAACATTTATTTTTACGACTATTTCACAAAGTCACCCCCACTCCCACCTTTACGGGGTGGGTGAGGGATGACTGAATTAGGTTAATATGAAAAATAATATTCATCAATACATTCCCGTGAATTTTTTTTTCTATCAGATATGGAAGTATGCTAGATCCGAGAGTCCCACACCATTGAATAATCAATTTTTTGATAACATTTTTTTTGCATAACTTTATAATAAAAAGTTATCAAAATGAAATTTCAGTAGTATACGTAAACAATTACGTGTAATTTGATTCTAAATTAAAACATGTATTTTTACGACAATTTTACAAAGTAACCCCCACCCCCACCTTTACGGGCTGGGTGAGGGATGACTGAATTAGGTTAATATGAAAAATAATCATTCATCAATACATTCCCGTGAAAGTTTTTTTCTATCAAATATGGAAGTATGCTAGATCCGGGAGTCCCACACCATTGAATAATCAATTTTTTGATAACATTTTTTTTGCATAACTTTATAATAAAAAGTTATCAAAATGAAATTTCAGTAGTATACGTAAAAAATTACGTGTAATTTGATTCTAAATTAAAACATTTATTTTTACGACAATTTTACAAAGTAACCCCCACCCCCACCTTTACGGTGTGGGTGAGGGATGATTGAATTAGGTTAATATGAGAAATAATCATTCATCAATACATTCCCGTGAAAATTTTTTTCTATCAAATTTGGAAGTATGCTAGATCCGGGAGTCCCACACCATTGAATAATTAATTTTTTGATAACATTTTTTTTGCATAACTTTATAAAAAAAATTATGAAAATGAAATTTTAGTAGTATATGTAAAAAATTACGTGTAATTTGATTCTAAATTAAAACATTTATTTTTACGACTATTTTACAAAGTCACCCCCACCCCCGCCTTTAGGGGGTGGGTGTAAGGGATGACCTATTTAGGGTTAAATGAAAAATAATCATTCATCAATACATTCCCGTGAAAAATTTTTTTATCAAATATGTTAGTATGTAAGGGATGACCTATTTAGGGTTAAATGAAAAATAATCATTCATCAATACATTCCCGTGAAAAATTTTTTTATCAAATATGTTAGTATGCTAGATCCGAGAGTACACTTCGAGGACAACTTATACAGTATAAGTTATACTCAGTATAAGATATACTCGTCCTCAAACTGAAGTCTGTGCATACATATATATATATATATATTACCTATAAAATAGGTTCATAGGTTGATGAAATGATATAAAGAAATATATATATATATATACCGGGTGGCCCACCACATTCGCCTCGGTATTTCTACGAGAAATGAAGAGAGTTAGTGGAAAACATTTTGCACAGTCATATGTGGATCCATGAGGAGCATATTCCAAAATTATTTTGAAATATATAGGGTGATCCCCAAAAAAATAACATACCAAAGTTATATCTTTTCTTATGGAACACCCTATATTTTTTTATATTTTTAGATACTATAGACAAAATAAAGGCGAAATACTATTATATTTCCCATACTTAAAACTGACCGTTTCTGAGAAATTTTGAGAAATTTAAAAATACAGACCATAATTTGAAAGTTGTTTTCACCCTGTAACGTATAACGAGCTGCTCGTGATTAAATGTACTGCTTAGCTCAAAGGTTAAAGTTAACTACTACATGAAATTTTTAATGCAATATTATACAGAGTGGCGAAAAAAGTTGCCTCAAAATTTGGACACACATTTAATCAAATAACTGCTTAAAGTTGAATGGAACACCCCGTATTTAATAGCGTAATTTGACGCAGAATTAGATTCCCTTCAAAACTCTATTAGGGTTCCCTATACCTATCTCCTCCGCTTTTTACAAAAAAGGCGTTTTTATATTTTACTTTTGCTATTTTATTTATCTTAAAAATGAAACACACTGTATTGTAATGAAAAGCGAAAAAGCATTTTTGAAGTCATTTTATCGAAAAATTAAGAATCTTAGATATTTTATTATTTTAATAAATGCTCAAAATGGTGTCCATTATTCTCGATGCATAGGCGAACTCTTTCTTGAAATGAGTGCTGAACTCTGGATAACATATTTTTCGGTATGGAATGAAACGCATTTCTTATTCGTACTTTCATATCCTGAGGTGTCGTTGGCGGTGTATCGTGAACAAAATTTTTGATATATCCCCATAAAAAATAGTGGGGACTTGTAAGGTCCGGAGACCTGGCTGGCCAGTTCTGTGGACCTCCTCGTCCTATCCATCTATTTGGATATTGTCGATCTAACTCGTTTCTAGCACGTCTATCAAAGTGTGCAGAAGCACCATCTAGCTGGATCCACATCTGTTGACGAATATTAATAGGTATACTTCCCAACAGCACAGGCAAATTATCCCATAAATCCGAGAAACATTTCGCCGTTTAAGTGACCATCAAAAAAGTGAGGACCTACTACTTGCGTTCCAATTATTCCACCCCACACATTAACAGACCGTCTGTGCTGGTGATCAAGGGTTCTAAAAATATGAGGGTTTTCGTCACTGTAATAGTGAAAGTTATGTCTGTTAACAAAAAAAATTTCTTCATCACCAATCTTTTCTAAAACCCATAAACGAAAATTCAGTCGTCGATCATAATCTTCTTCAAAAACCTGTTGATTTAGTTGAATGCGATACGGGTGGAATTTGTACTTTTTCATCATTCTTTGGATACTTTGTCTGCTTATTCCAGTTTCACATATTTTTCGCTGACTTGTGTGAGGGTGTTCAACTAGAGATAAACATCACTAAGTATTCACTTTTCTCATTTCCAGTAACCGGTTTTTGCCGTTCTTGCATATTATAAGATACATTGCCTGTTCTTCGGAAAAGCTGCAACAACTTTTCCAATGAACGCTTGTTAGGATGACTCATGTTAGGATACCTTTGGGCATATACTCTTGACGCTAATAAACAGTTTTCTTCACACTCACCGACTATCAAAATCATATCAATTCGTTCTTCCTGGGGATAAGTTCTCAATTAACAATATTTTAAAAAGACAATAATTTTAAACTAGTTAAATCAATGATAATGGTTTGATTAACAAGTTGTGTCACTGTCAAATACTTTTTATTTCATAATACTAATTAACGTCATCTAGGCCAGTATCATAAGTTTCATAGGAAATCGTAAATGCTTTTATTGACCCCATATTGTAATTTTGGTATTTATTTCAATATGAAGCGAATTTAACATATTTCGCCTGCCTCAATAATTAAGACACGTGCATCTTCTTATTTTGAAGAATGCTTTAATATTTCAGAAATGGCAATAAATTTGAGTTTTTATATTTGCCTGCATTTTACTTTAGATACAACGTATTTCAAAAAATTGAAACTTGTGCTTCTAGCGAATCTACGTATTCCTTAATAAAAAGGTTTTTAAAATTTTTATTGCAATACAGTGTGTTTCATTTTTAAGATAAATAAAATACCTAAAGTAAAATATAAAAACGCCTTCTTTGTAAAAAGCGGAAGAGATAGATATAGGGAACCCTGATATAGTTTTGAAGGAAATCTAATTCTGCGTCAAATTACGCCACTAAATACGGGGTGTTCCATTCAACTTTAAGAAGTTATTTGATTAAATGTGTGTCCAAATTTTAAGGCAATTTTTTTCGCCACTCTGTATAATATTGCATTAAAAATTTCATGTAGCAGTTAACTTTAACCTTTCAGCTAAGCAGTACATTTAACCACGAGCAGCTCGTTATAAGTTACAGGGTGAAAATAATTTTCAAATTATGGTCTGTATTTTTAAATTTCTCAGAAACGGTCAATTTTAAGTATGGGAAATATAATAGTATTTCACCTTTATTTTGTCTATAGTATCTAAAAATATAAAAAAATATAAGGTGTTCCATAAGAAAAAATATAACTTTGGTATGTTATTTTTTTGGGGATCACCCTATATATTTCAAAATAATTTTGGAATATGCTCCTCATGGACCCACACATGACTGTGCTAAATGTTTTCCCCTAAATCTCTCCATTTCTCGTAGAAATACCGAGGCGAATGTGGTGGGCCACCCGGTATATATATATATATATATATATATATATATATATATATATATATATATATATATATATACAAAAACACTATTACAAAAACGAAGAGAAATGAAAAAGAGAACAAACATTCAAAGAGTTGAATACACCGAACTGTGCAAGACGATACGAAAGAAAATCGCAGGAGATATCAGGAATTACTACGAGAAACTGGTACAAACAGCAATAGAAAACCGTAAAAGCTACAAACATGCAAAAAGAGCACTAATAATCGGGAAAATACAGATAGTTGCATTAACTGGTGGAAACACAAGAACCACAGGCAGGAATAAAATAATAGACCTAGTAGCCAAATTCTATTGAGACCTTTACAAGGCGCCTGAAAATTTGGAAGAAATAATAGAACACTCAGAAGAGGTCATACCAGAAGTATTGGTGGAGGAAGTAGAAATGGCACTGGAAAGCATGAGAAATGGCAAAGCAGCGGGAAATGACGGCATCACGACCGAAATACTCAAATATGCAGGAGCTAAAACATGGAAGTACCTTGCCAAACTATACACAAGCTGTCTAATGTCCAGGAATATACCTAAAGAGTGGAACAGCGCCCTTATAGTGTTGATCCACAAGGAAGGCAGCAAAGAAGACATTAAGAACTAAAGAACAATAAGTCTACTACCAGTAACGTACAAGATATTCACAAAGATCATTCACAACAGAATACAAAACACACTAGACTCGGCCCAACCACGAGAACAGGCTGGATTCCGCAAAGGCTTCAGTACAGTAGACCACATCCATACCCTCAAAGAGGTTATCAGTCGAACCAAAGAATTCGACCAACCACTAGCACTAGCCTTCATTGACTTTGAGAAAGCATTCGATTCTATATATCCCAGAGCAGTAATAAATGCCCTAGCAGAACAAGGGGTCGACAAGCCATATATTGAGACCCTAGCAAATATATATAGGGAAGCCAAAGCAAGAGTCAGGATATATGAGGGCACTCCAGAATTCCCCACCAGCAGAGGAGTTAGACAAGGAGACGCAATATCACCAAAGTTATTTACGGCAACACTAGAAAACATCTTCAGAAAATTAGACTAGAACAACACAGGTCTGAATGTAGATGGAGAATACTTGAACCATCTAAGATTCGCTGATGACATCATCCTGATAGCGAGTAACCCTGGCGAATTGCAACAACAGATAAATGAATTAAATACAGCAAGCAACGAAGTAGGCCTTAAAATAAATCTGAGTAAGACCAAGGTAATGAATAACGAACTAATAAACGCACAAGAAATAATAATTAATGACACTGAAATGGAAATAGTAGAGGAATACATATACCTGGGTCAATTAATACACATATCAGGCTCTCTACTTCCAGAAATAAATAGAAGGACCAAATTAGCATGGAGAACATTTGGACAGAACTCTATCATCTTCAAGTCTAGAATGCCACTCCGTTTGAAAAAGAAAGCGTTTGATCAGTGCGTACTACCAGTACTAACATACGGATGTGAAACCTGGACCCTGGCAACTGATATCATTAGAAAACTCCAGGTAACACAGAGGTCTATGAAACGATGCATGCTTGAAATAACAAGGAGAGATTGAAAAAGGGTTGAATGGATCAGACTGAAAAACCAAGTGATAGATGTCATTAATAGAATCAGATCCCTAAAGTGGCAATGGGAGGGGCATCTCGCTAGAAGGACAGACGATAGATGGACCACAAAGATAACGCAATGGTATCCCCGAGTCGTGAAAAGACCAAGAAGACGCCCCAACTTAAGATGGGACTACGATATAAAGAAACTCGCAGGATCAACTTGGGGCCGCATAGCTAGCAATAGACAACAATGGGCCCAAATGGAAATATAATATATAAATATCTAAAGGGAGGCTACACCATAGCTGGAAAATGGTTGAATGAGCTGCATATGATGATGATGATGATTTCGACAAAACCGATTCAAACCATTCATTCTGTTGGTATCACTTGCATTCCATTTTCAGTGTAGTTTCACTATTGCCAGTGCAAGGTAGTTACTTTTCCGTCCAATGGGTTAAAGTTGCATGTCTGTGAACCATAACAGAATACAGAGCAAACTCGAACAATATATCAACGAAAACCAGTTTGGATTTCGAAATGGGTTCGGAACCAGAGAAGCATCTATGAATGTGACTACTTGAGAATTACAAAGTCTTCTCAATATAGTGATGGATGTCAGCGAATAATATCGCTAAATATTATGCCAACAAAATTTATGATGATTACAAAAAACAGCAGAATATTACAGTTTGCACTTACAGAATCAGGAAATTAAATGCGTATAAACCTTAATCAATTAAAATAAAGACAACCTTTGGAAAAATGAGAAGACTATTATGTAGCAAGGATTTGAACTTAGACCTCAAGGTAAGACTCTTGAAATGCCATATACTATCAGTCCTATAATATATGGCGTGGAGTATGGAAAACAATTGTATTAAAGAAGTATAGACCTTTGAGATGTGGTAATATCACAGGTTATTGAAAATATTTTGGATGGAAAGAGTTACCAACATCGAGGTGTTGAGACGAATGAAAAAAGACAAAGGTGTTATCGTAAACATTAAAAGGCCAGTATTGTTGTATTTAGGCTATACAAGGAGAGGTACCAACTTCTTAAAGTTATAATGCAAAGGAGAATAGACGGAAAACGTCAATAGGTTAATAGAAGACTCATAGTTGAAAAATCTACATAATTCGAATAACTGCAATTACAACAATCTGTTCAGAGCAGTAGTTGCGTAGATAAAAATATCCTTAATGATTACCAATCTTGGCAACTAAAGGCGGTACTTGAAAAAGAAGTAGGATGACGTAAATCAAGCGCAATCCAGTTAATGAATGAGTTATATACTGTGATTTATGTCATTTTCCGACAAGTTAACCAATGCAAGAGATCTGCTATCAATAAGAAAATATTACAATAATGTACAGCTTCTGGTATTAGATTTGCATGTTTTGCAATATAAGAAGGCGCATGATTTTGGACCACACTTTACATTCATAGTACATATGTTTTAGTATTTTATATAAGAATGATGCAGTTTTGTATTTGTTGTAAAGAAAATAATTACCAATATCTACTTTACATTGTGAGATTTTCCTAAGTTAGTTTATAGGTATCTTATACTTAAACGCCCAGTACATATAATACACATACTAATGCTTTAAATGTTTAAAATACAATTAAATAGAAATAATATAAATAATAATTATATTTAGTTACTTAATGATAAGTAAAGATAATAATGACAAAGATACGTCTTAAGTAGTAAATAGTAATTCTTTTCATTATCTGTTAACCTTCTGACATGCGTTGAAGAGAACATTATTTAATAAGAATTATTATTCAGTTCATCACATAGACCCTTTACGTTTAGTTTACGATCAAAACTCCAAATCAAGTTGAACTATTGTTAATATACATAAACGCTATTATCTATCTCTGAACGATGGATCAGTTAAACTCATTCCGCAATTTAGCTAGTTAATTTTTATTAGTGCTACACTTTGGAGTGGGTGAGTGGATTGACAGTGAAGTTTCATGTGAAAGTGATTTTTTCCTTAGTTTTTGAATTTTTTCTTTGTTAATTCTAACATGGTAAGTGACATGTATTTAAAAACAATATTTTTCTATAATACAAAGCGACTTCAAAGTTGTGATATTTATTACAATTTTGGACATAAAATATTTCACAAAAATTATGGATCACCTATTATATGTATTTGAGAATAGCTAATAATATATTGAAGTTTCGTTAGTGTATAACTAGAAACAATTGAATATTTTTTATCCTTATAAAGTAAATTCGTGTTTTTAATTGCATTTTTAAGTTAGATTTGAATTTTTTTAAAAAATAGAGAATCTAAACGTATATATTTTTCAATTTTCATAATCTAAATACCCAAAATGGTCACAAAAACAAGTTTTCAGTTTTTATTTTTTATCACAGTTCTATGATATATAATCAAAATATTTTGTCTCTCATCAAGCGCATAAATGAGGATTGATTCCAGACAAATCATTGTAAGTGCACTTGTTGTTTTCGAACATAGCAGCAGTTTGTGATAAATATAATAATTCATCAGTCAGTAAAACTCTTATTAAAATAACTGAAATGACTATATCGTCTGTATAACCAAATATTTGAAATCAAAAGCAAAGGCACTGGAGGTTGATTTTTTCTCGTTACTGTTCTTCGGATGTTTATCACATCGTATTTTATGTTGTGGAGAATTGACTCTTTTTATTGGGATTCTGTTACATTTTTATCATATTACCAGGTCATTTTCACATACTATGGAGTGCTTCAGTTTCCAATATTATTTCAATATGTGCGGCAATTTCTTTTCATGGAACAACCTTTTAATATTTGACAACATAGTCGTAAAATGTGATCAATTAACTACATATACATTATTCCTGTACAGTGTAGTCGTCTGGTGTAATTTTGGTATTCAATTCTATTACTGTTGGTTTTGACAATTAAAATAATAACATCTTCTGACCCTAATTTATTTTAATCAATGTAACCGTGGAACATCTGGTAAAACATTTTCCAACTCATTACCTTTCGTTGTAAGACTAAAAAGTATGGCCTATAACTATGCAATTTCAAAATTTAGGAAAATAAAATGTTGGAATTCAATGATACTTTTGATTATAGAAATTGTATTAACATTTCATTTTCCATTAATTTAATGAAGCAACAACGATGTTGGTTATTAGTGAGATGAATTTTACAAAATTTTTAACAAATGTATAAAATTATATGAAAGTATATTAAATATAAACGAAACTAGGAAATACGAAGAGCGGGAAGTGATTACGTTATAAGTGGGGAAAATCATCGATCATAAGATCCACCTAATCGAAGCTAGCGAGGGGAGAGGGGAGCCTAGTAGGGCAAGGAAACTAGGTATTCGCAATATGGCAGATACCTGGAAGTCGAAAGACTTTAATGTTCATCGCCTGACATTTCCGGAAATGCTGGATAGTCGTCTGGTCAAAGCTTCTGCTGTAGATCAATGGGATATTTGTAGAGTTTCATAGCTCAATTTTCATTTTGTCACCTTTCTCTTGCTTCTACTATTATTGTTTATTCTTTTCCTTCTTCCAGATATTCCATTCAAATTATTGGATATTTTTATCTACTCCATTCAACCACTTAGCTCTTCTCTTTTGTATCTCGTCTACCACACCCTTTTACTTGTTATTTTGTTTGCTTTGGTCACTGTCAAACTTTCAATTTACATTACACTTTTCCATAATCTTCATATTCGCATAGCCCTATACTTGAACCATATATTTTCCGTTGTATTTCTCCTTTTCTAGTACATTCTTTAATTTATTTGTTATGAATAGTAACATTGTTTTCATTGATATTCAAAATGTAGTTCCTTACTGACAATATTTTTAATTATTTTGTTTAATTTTTTCAGTTTTTCATTTTGATCTATAATTATACTCAGTGACATACAAACCCGAACAAACAGTTAAAATCATTTCGGTAATATTTGACATATATATATATATATCAGGGAGTTCGTAATATGTAAATGATTAAAATTTCACTCCAATACGTGAGGATAATCTAAGTTTCTGCTCACCAACTTTAATAACGGGTTGAAGCTCCACAATTTCTTACACATTCTCTAATGCGTCTATTCATAGTCATAATCAGCTGATAAATATCCTTCTGAGGTATTTCATTCCATGCCACCTCTATCTCATGACGAAGAGCCATCAGTGTTTGAGAAGGACACTGTAAATTTCTTAATCTTTTCCCGATTATGACCCACAAATGTTCAATTGGGGAAAAATAAGGGGATATAAGGTGCCAAGGTAGAAGATGAATTTGAGCCTGGTGGAAGTAGTACAAGGTTTGTCTGGCTATATGTGGGAGAGCGTTATCTTGCTAAAAGTTATTTTATTTCGATAACATTTGGCACACACATCAAGGAGCTTGAAATATGTAAATGATTAAAATTTCACTCCAATCCGGTGATAATCTAAGTTTCTGCTCAACAACTTTAATAATGGGTTGAATCCACGATTTCTTACACAATCCGTAATGCGTCTAGGCATACTCATAATCAGGTGAATATTCTCCTGTGGTACCACCTTCTACCGATTATGTCCCTCAAATGTTCAATTGGGGACAAATCCGGGGATCTTGGAGGCCAAGGTAGGAGATTAATTTGAGTCTGGTGGAAGTAGTCCAAGATTTGTCTGGCTATATGTGGCCGAGTGTTATCTTGCTGAAAAGTTGGATTTTAAAGTGTCCTGTGGTAAGGAATCAGATGAGGTTCCAATATTTCTTGAATTTATCGTTGTACATTCATATTGCTCCTGATGAAGATTAAATGTAACCTTGAGCCATAAGCAAAGGCTATCATCATAACTTCCACAGTGCGATGTACATGCCGCTCCATAAAAAAATTGGAAAAATTAAGAAACTACATCATCAGTGCTTCGGAAGCGCTTTGCAAATTTATTAATTATACACTAAATACTACGTAGTTTCTTCATTTTTGTAATTTACAAGTGCATTCAGCAATTTATTTCAATTTGATCTTTAAAAAAATTAGGGTTACGACCTTTTCACACTCGCTCGACCATCATGCATGTCTAGGCAGAACCGGGCTTCATCAATGAAGACGACAGTGTTCCATTCTTGATTCCACACTAGTAGTCGTTCTTGGCACCACTGAAGTCGATTTATTCTATGTTCCAGAGTTGAAGCTAACACCAACTGAAGTCGGTATGAAAAAAGTCCAAACCTTCTTAAGCGATTATAAACACTTAGCATTCCAGGGAACCATGCATGTTCTGTGAAGCACTGAGTTGCTATTGCCCTTTTCGATGAGAAATAATCTATTAGAGCTAATAACTTTAGGCGACGATCTGGGCCTTTTATTGTTCTGCTCACTCGTAATGTGCCTCTGGCTCATCGTGTTCGGCCTTCTTGGGGCTGACAATAATATCCACACTCCTATTTATTTTACCAGCAATTTCTCGGAACGACAGCCCAGCTTCCCGAAGACCAACAATTCGATCTCTGCCGAACTTAGTAAGCTGCCGATAATTTGCATTTCTTCGCACTCTAGCCATGATGAACACTTGTAAATTCTTGTAAGTCAACGTTTAAAACCACTGTACTCGAATAAACTCTGTATTCGAATATTGGAATAGCTCGGTTCGTCCAATACTTACAGCAAAAAAATAATTTAATAAAAACAGGAATGTTCAACTGATAGCGCTCAAATTCTAATTTTGCATTAAGACTTTTATGATAAACATGTACGTGAAATATTTTTGAAATGAAATAATATTTACTGGGTGTTCGGGTTTCTATGTCACTGAGTATATTAACCGCAAATATTTCAATGTTTCTTCAACCTCTTTTCAATTTTTATTTCAAGCCGATATTGAACTCAAAAGATTAAACTTATATCCGCAAATCAATAAGATGTTCGGAAGTATTAAAACTAAAGCTTTAAAATCAAATTGTGTGAAAACTACTCCTCTTCTGTTTAGAATGGGAATACATATGGATATTAAGTAGTTAATTGTTTTAAAAATATCTCAGATAATCGTTATTGAATGGACTTTGTACTAATTCAACGTAATGTTCATTTCAATTGTCATCAGAAATGACTAAGATATTATTTCTATTTAGTCACAATGTACGTTTTGGATTAGAAAAATGTTATCTATATACGTGTCATCATATGCCGGATGGTATAGTCCTTTGCAACATATTTCGTTTTTAGGAGCAATTGAAAGTTCTTATTTGTGAAATCAAAGAATTACGTTATTGACAAATTCCTAATGTATGGTTTTTCAAACTAAGTTTCATTGTTAAATTATGTTATTAATAATATAAGATAAAGCGTAAAATCTTGAAACGATTGTATTATACTCTCATAATTAATCAGAGAAGAACTTGCTAAGCCTTTACCATACCATACCATAGACATAATATTCATCCTATTATAAGAACAAATGTTACCTAAGTATTGTTTTCAAATTAGGAATAATTCCATTTTATAAATGATTTAGAATTAGATAAAATTATCGAAAGAATCGAAGGTTGATGAAATATATGTAACGTAATCATCTAAATAAAAATATTATCAGGTTGTAACACAATTTTTGGAATGATAACAAACTCAAGGAATTAAAATTAATCGTAATGAGTCTTGTGATCTGCAATAAAATTTTATTCAAAAGATAATGCAATTTAAACATCATCTTTATTAGAAACCATAATGAATACGTGACTTGTAATTTTAGCTGTATTATTACTCATAATAATAATAATAATAATAATAATAATAATAATAATAATAATAATAATAATAATAATAATAATAATAATAATAATAATAATAAATAATAATAATAGTAATAATAATAAGGCAGAATCTGCCTACTTAGGAAGGCACAATCAGGTGGCTAAACTTGTCCATCAGCAATTAGGAATTAAGTATAAACTTTTTGACGTGATGCCTCCTCCGTACTACAAGTACAACCCCTTACCAGTCATAGAAAATCGTGACGTGGTGCTTTACTGGGATAGACCGATGCAACCTGATCGCACTGTGGATTATAATTGGCCAGATATCGTGTTGATTCATAAAGAAAAAAAAGCAGGCATTATCATCGACATTGCTGTGCCTCTCAGTCACAATATCAGGAAGGCCGAAACAGAAAAGTGTACCAAATATGAAAATCTCTCCTATGAAGTCAAGAACACTTAAAAACTAAATACAGTGAAGTAGTGTTTTCGGTGCAAGGGATTGTCAGTGACCAGCTTTCCAAAAATTTAGGAGAATTAGAGTTGCCACATAACATAGTGGACATCGGACAAAGAGCAGTCTTACTGCAAACATGCCATATAGTTATGACATTTTTAAACTAGCAGAGACAAACTGAATTGTTTCTTCTCTAGCATATTAAAACCGCACGCCCTTTGGAGGTAGATGAAATAATAATAATAATACAAAAAGTGTCCTTGAATCCGAAAATTATAAAATGTATTAGAATAGGGAAATAAGAACAGACTTACCTCTACAACATAACAGGCCAGACTTGGTATTCACCGACAAAAAACTGAGGGATACTTACTTAATTGACTTTTCCATCCCACTTGCCGCAAATCTGCAGAAAAAAAATAATGAAAAAATTAGTAAGTAGCTACTTACTTCTTGCTAATGAAATAAAAGACTTGTCGAACAATGAAAAAGTTGTTGTACTACCAATCATTATAGGTGGAACTGGAGAAATACCACATACACTCATCGAAAATCTAGAGAAATTAGGCATAAAGGAACAAATATACCTCCTACTACAAAAAATTGTTGTGATAGAAACCAGAGGAATTATTAGGCGCGTGCTAAACGACCATTAAGGCCCAAAAAATCATACTTACTTGTCTTCTTGCAGCATATGCCAAAGCAAGGAAAGAGCTGTATCCAGTCATAAGTCTGTGGAACACAAGAATGCTAATAATAATAATAATAATGTTTAGTGCAATAATAATAATGTTTAGTGCAAGACTCAGAAGGTACTCAAAAAGCGACAAGAGGAAACAACAGAACAGAAAATTCAATAACAACGAAAAGAAGTTCTATAGAACACTAAAAAAAGACACGGGAGGAGAAAAAACTGAAACGGTAATAGAAAACCCACCCAATCAGGATCAAATCATATCGTACTGGTCACAGATATGGAAACAAAATAAAGAATGCCAAACGAATTCCAACTAGTTACGCCAAGAAATAGAAGAAAGCAGCAGCATAACGCAAATGGAAGAACCAGCTATGACAGAAACTATTATCGCAGAAGTAACCCGAGATACCCACAGTTGGAAAAGCCCAGGAAGTGACAAGATTCACAACTTTTGGGACAAAAAATTGACCTGTATCCATAAACAACTAGCGGAATTCATCAATGACTTCATCAAGAACCCAGAGAAAATGCCCCTTTTCCTCACTAAGGGTATTACATACTTACTACCAAAGGGCAAAACATCCGAGGACCCCTCCAAATATCGTCCAATCACATGCCTCCAAACCGGATATAAGATTATCACCTCCTGCATCACAAGAATCCTTAGTGCACATTTAGAAGATCAAGGAATAATGACTGAAGAACAGAAAGGATGCCGAAAAGGGACGAAGGGCTGCAAAGAACAACTTGTGATAGATTCTATAGTACTCAATGAAGTCAAGAAGAAGAACCGCAAATTATCCTGCTGCTATATCGACTACCAGAAAGCATACGACTCGGTGCCGCATCCTTGGTTGATCAAAGTGCTGGAACTGTACAAAATCCACCCAACATTCCTAAAGAGCACCATGGATAATTGGAGAACTGAGATACAGATAACGGTCAGTTCAACACCCATAACCATTCCCGAAATACACATCACCAGAGGCATCTATCAAGGAGATGCGTTGAGCCCTTTGCTGTTCTGTATGGCACTAAACCCGCTCTCTAAACAGTTGAACCGAACATGAATAGGATACACACTGAAAGTCAACCAAAGAAAACACATCATCTCGCACCAGTTATACATGGACGACCTGAAACTCTACGCATCATCACAAGACAAACTCAAAGAACTGATTATAATAGTGGAAAAGTTCTCCAATGACATATGTATGAGATTTGGGTTAGATAAATGTAGAACTATACATATGGAAAAGGGTAAAATCCTGACAGGGAATATACAACTTGCAGATGGAAGTGTAATGGAATCAATGGATCAGCAAGAGCTTTACAAATATCTAGGATATCAACAAGCAAGAACAATCGACCAAAAAAGGATCAAGGAAAGCCTAACAAGAGAATATATGACTAGAGTAAACAAATTGTGTAAAACCGAACTGAACAGCCGAAACATATTCAAAGCTCTCAACACCCTAGCTATACCAATTTTAACGTACTCATTTGGGGTAATAAACTGGACAGTAACAGACCTAGATAATATTATGCGAAAAACAAGAACAACACTAACAGAGCACAGAAAACACCACCCCAAATCCAGTACAATAAGAATGACACTTCCAAGGAAAGAAGGAGGCCGAGGTTTAATGGACATCAAAAACCTGCACAACAACCAGATCAAAATGATGAGATCATACTTCCACAAAAGAAAAGAAACATCATCGCTACACCAACTTGCATGCATGACAGATAGAGGATATACACCACTAAACCTATCCAATGAAGAAGTACAAGGCAATGAACTCATGATTAGTATAGAGGAGAAGAGGAATGAATGGAAAGGCAAGGCACTTCATGGGCGACACCCGCATGACCTCGACCTACCCTATGTCGACAAGCAAGCGTCGAACGAATGGTTAAGGACAGGCGAACTAATCCTAGAAACGGAGGGATTCCTTATAGCCATACAGGATCAGGTGATACACACAAAGAATTACCAGAAATACATTGCCAAAGAACCAAGTGTGACAGATGACAGATGTAGGAAATGCAAGGAGAAGCCAGAAACCATCCAACACATCACGGCAGCATGCAGCATGTTATCACAGAATGATTACTTACACCGCCATAATCAAGTCACTGCTATCATCCACCAAGAAATATGCCACAATTGGGGAATAATAGAAAGCAGCAATAAAACACCGTACTACGAATATCAACCAGCTGCAGTAGTACAGAAAGATCATATTACAGTTTACTACGATCGATCCATTATAACAGACAGGAGGATCCCCTGCAACAAACCAGACGTAGTTGTAAGAGATAACAGACAGAAGGAGGCATACATCATAGACATAACGGTCCCTAACACCCACAATATTATAAGCAGTATCGAAGAAAAGAAAAGAAAGTACACTGACCTCGCCGATGAAATCAAATACCTGTGGAGTCTCAACAAAGTGACCATTGTTCCCGTTGTCTTGTCCGCCACTGGTGTGATCCCAAAGGAACTACATAGAAGCCTCAAAACACTGGCATTAAATGCCAATTTGTACAGGCCCATGCAGAAAGCAGTTGTACTGAATACAACAAGAATTGTTCGAAAATTCATGAGTCAAGAATAGACGAGAGTGCTTGGTAACCCACCCGTACCTCGCTAAATGCAAACACCAGGAATGAAGCCTGAGAAGATTGAAATAATAATAATAATAATAATAATAATAATAATTGTCAGGAAAACTCTAAACTTACCTGAAAATATGTGACTGCGAAATCCTGCTAGAAGAATCGCAAGTTTCAGGCAACGTGAATGCTCATGAATCCCACGTTGTGGAGCAACCCCGCAAGGGAGGAAACGGAAAATAATAATAATAATACCATACCATTTATTGACCACGTAATATACAAAAGTATATGTGAGGTAACGTAGTTTAGTCAGGAAAAACATGATAAAAATCAGACAACGAGTAAAAGCAGTTATTTAGCAGAAATTGCTTACTTAATTTATAGAAAGATCTAATATATAGATCTCTAATTTGAATTTTCTCATTACAACTAACAAATCTATTGTATAAGTTTACATCAATTTTATGTTTGCACTTGTTTGTAAACGAGAGAAAGGTTTCATAAGTATGTACATCGGCATGTGTTTCATACATTGGTAAGTTCCTATGAACAGGGTTTATTGTCTCTAGAATATACACACACGGCACAGTAAGAATATATCTTATAAATAGATGTTTTCAATGTGTGTTCGGTTTGGCCCTATCAATTATGGGAAGTGCCGTTTTCGGCAATCGAAACACTCTCTCCATACTGGTTGAATTACCCTATTGAATGATACCGTATGATAAATGGCTGTGTATTATTGCAAAGTAGACCGTTCTAAGTACATCATTATTGAGGCAATGTGTTAATCGACGCAACGCAAATATTTGAGAGGAGAGCTTAGAATACAAGTCATCTACGTGAGGTGACCAGTTAAGGTATGTATCAAGTACAATACCTAAATACTTTACCGGTTCAGATTTATTGTAACATTTATCTTAAGTTTGTTTGCTGAAAACCAAGTTTCAGCTTTCACTAGATTTTTTGCATTCAAAGCTTCCCGACTTTTTGTTGCTATTATAGTATAGTCGGCAAACAGGATACACCCTGTTTGTTCGAAAATCGCAGGTAGGTCATTAATATATAACAGAAAGAGCACTGTGCCCAGAAGGGAACCCTGTGGTACACCATTTAATGTGTTAATCAGACTCGATTCTGAGTCCTTGCAGCTTACATACCGTTTCCTGTTTGTCAGGTATGCATTGAAATGATCAAGTTCTTTATTGCGTACGGCATAGAATTCTAGTTTTTGAATCAGTACATGCTTGTTCACACAGTCTAAGGCCTTGGTAAGGTCACATATACTAGCGATAGTATTTTCCCCTTCGTCGAGTCCCTCAGCTATGTAATCCATCAGTGCACTTATTGCTTTAGAAGTAGAATGATTTTTTGTAAAACCAAATTGAACCGGTGATATAATAAGTTTATTTTCAGTAGTAATAACCCAAGGACATTGATAATTGTTCGAAAATATTTTATAACAGATTTTGAAAGCTTGTTGCTTAGAAACAGACCGACGCCGCAGGCGGAGGTCTGTTGCCTATATGCAACAAGCTTGAGAAAGTTGTTATAAAGTTTTTGAGCATTTATCAATGTTCGAGGGTTATTCGGATAGAATTTTTTTTGCTAATTATAGAAAAGAAGTACAGAGCTTCTATAATTTCATTAATATTCTCGTCAGTATTATGACCAAATCGTGACATTTTGAAATATTAAATATTTGAAACATCAAAATCGAAATAAATAATCAAATTGTATCCATAGCAACGTGATAGAGTGAAAACAGCCCATGGGATCTGTTTTCAGTATAATGTTGTTCTGATTGGTTGTGTTCAATCAAATGACCTCAAGTTAACTGATTTCATTGGATTTTTACTAGAGCAAAAAATTTTCACAGTAACTTACTAGCTTATTCTTAATTATTACCTCCAATACTTTCCCAATAACAGGAACAATAGAAATCGGTCCATAGTTATCTAATAAGTCTTTAACGCATTTTTTAAATGTTGGTAAAACTTTTGATATATTAATGGAATCTGGTCAGTTTCCTTCAGATACATATTTATTATAAAGTATGATGAGCGGCTCAACTACTGAGTTTATGGTGGCTTTCAGCATCCTACTATTAAGATCATAATAATTGATGCAATTGGAAATTTTTAATCCTAGAATCACTTCACGAACATCTGTTTCCAGAGTGGAGGACATAAAGAAAGAAAAAGTACGTTTATTAAACTTATTAATAAATGACATAGGGTGTATGTTAGGATCAACAGTGCCAGTTACAATACTGTCCGCGATAGAGCAGAAAAACGCATTAAAATTATCTGCTGTAATGTTGTTGGTTATTTTTACAGTATTTGCAGTTTTCCGCTCAGTATTTACAATCCGCCAAACTGTTTTATTTTTATTGTCAGAATTTTGGATTATAGCCATAAACTAGTTGCGTTTTCATCTCTTAAAGTCTTCTTATAGGTCTTATATTGAGCTCTCTATACAGAAACCAATGATCATAGGAGTTACTCTTTTCAATCCGTTTGTTTGCGGCAAACACGCCCTTTCTTATTTCTCTCAAATGTCTGTTGTACCAGCTGATACCAACCAATTTTAATGGAAAACATGTATCAACCAGATTATGAAGATGATCAAGTATAACTCCAGCTGTAGGTCATAATGTGAGTAGGTAATAACAGGCCATGGATTTTCACTTAAAATATCTCAGATTTTTTTAAATTTTGGGTCTGTAATAATTCTCCTTTTTTGAAACTGGCTCATATGAGTTTTGAATACCCAACAGAGCTAATAATAACGCTTGATAATATGCGATGTCAGGATCCAACACATCTGCAAGAAGTTCGTTCCGGTCAATATGGGTAATAATATTGTCTACACATGGCTTGCATGTGGGGGTTATCCTTGTAGGAACATGTATTAGATGTTTTAACCCGTACATGCTCATTGTATTTCTCAGATCAGAAGGGTGCATATTGTTGCTATTCAGATCAATGTCTAAGCCCCCTATCAAAATAATACCTGAATATTTCCTATAAAGGAATTCGATTAAAATTTCTAGCTTATTCTTAAAAATATTAATACCACCACTAGAGGAAGACCTGTAGATATTTGAAAGAACACATTTTTGATTTATCTCAGCTCCGCAAAGCTCTACGTGAAACGGCACATAGAATTGGGAAACATTAATAGCTTTCAAATAAACCTTACCACTGGAGAAAATTGCCACACCCTCGTGAAGAGAATTTTCTCTACAATAAAATGACGTTAAATTGTAATTATGTAAATGAACTAGTTTTAAATTATTTTCATTCAACCAGTGTTCAGAGATACATAAAATATCAATAGGGGCCGATTGAGTAAATATACGGATGTCATTGATTGTATTGCTTAAACATTGAACATTGATATGCAAAATGGCAAATTTAGGAAACATATTTATTAGCCGTTTAACATTGGTTTAAATTGGTTTTGCCGAAAAAACTCATTGATATAAATTCCTTGAGGCCAAATTTCAGCACGAAGCAATTTTTCTGCATTTCTTGATGGCATTGATATCTTGAGACAAGCATTTCTATGAGAAAACCTTGCCCTGAGCTGCCTGACCCCAATTTTCGAATCAATAGTTTTTAGGTGCTCTTTTACATCATCGGTCGTAGTATCCGGATGCCAGTTTGTAGAGTAGTAATGTGTTAGAAACTCTGATTTCGCAGCTTTTACAGACAATTTTTCGTCGCACATTGAACCTATCACTAAACTTTTAGGTTTGAACTTGATTTTACCGTCCGTAATTGCTGTACTTGGCCTTGGGAGCTCTTGATTTATGTTTACGTAGTCAGCACCTAAGTTAGCTATTTCAGCTAGGTGGACAGAGAGACAGAGAGAGAGAGAGAGAGAGAGAGAGAGAGAGAGAGAGAGAGATTTGAACAAGAGTTGAAGATTATCAATAATTAACTCATTATCTCTAACAATTCTCTCGAGATATAGTACTTTCAATTAATCGTAGCTATCTTCCTCTTTCTTTTGAGAAAAAGTAGGTGTATCAGCTTTTTTTTTCCTCAATTTGATATCCTTAGTTACTACACAAGGATTGCAACGGTGGAATTTTTAACTGACTTGGGCAGCTTTTATGAGATTGCCTACCGCATTGAACACACTTGATGCCAGCAGTTACTGGATTTTTACACCTTAAGCAATTTATCTCGTTTCTAGACGACTCAGCTATAATTTATTACAATTTCAGGTCAAATTAATAACCACTGGTGGGATAGGTCACCGTCCACAACTTGATTTAACGAAAAACAGTGGAAATATTTAGGGACTAGTACTGCCAGAAATCAATATAAAAGGAAAGTACCTTGTAATAGTGCACTGGTCAATAGACTACTCACTGCGTTTCATTCGTTTCTGGAATGAGACTATTAGATTTTTTTTAATTTTGTTGGTAAACAGTCTCTTAAAATATGATTAAGTAAAGGTTATTGTTCTTAGTATTGTTGAATTAAAACAACCATTTTAATAATGTTTCAATAGTAACTAAAAAGTATTTAAAATCAGTATTATATTAATTACCTTATTAAAACTCATAGACAAATTCTTACCTCCTTTACAAGACATTTAAAATCATTTATGAACTAACTATAACAGAATTTTACCCTCAATCTTGACCTACCTCATCAAGTGAAAAAAATAATACAGAATCTTAAATTTTATTTATTTATGAAAGGAATAATCTTCTTAAAAACAATGCAAGATCGCTCAATAATTAAATGTTTTTTTAAGGAAATTTCCATGAAACAACATTTCCAACTTATACAAAGAAACCAGTAATGCAGCAAACTAAAGGCGGCTATTCACGTAACTGCATAGTTGAACTGTATACATGCGGAAGTCGACTTGCCCAAGTATAATTGAATGTGTGTTGGAGGAAAATGTGCAGAGTTTTTTATACTTAGTTTTTTGTTGAGACGCTTGAAACAGCACAACGCAAAGATAAAAAGCTTAAAAACAACACCCAATAGTATATTCTACATCAAGGGTGAAATAAGCAAAATTCTACACGGTTCTACGAATGTAGAATTTTGAATTCCACCCGTGTTATAGACTATACTTTTTCTACGACTATCAAATAGAAACAAAAAAACATATATTGAATTGCTAACTCCTTAATTTCTATCTCTTTTTCTTAAATGGAAATAAGTGGCTGGAAATGTTTACCATGCCTATAATCGATTTTTGAGTGATTTCAGAGGCCCATGGTTACCATCAAAAATTTAATTTTTTCAAAAAATATTTAAATCGTACTATACCTTTATGAAAATATTTAAATTTTACTTAGTTTCATTCGTTTCATGAACAAGATGTGAGAAAAATCGATTTTTTGCGAAAATATCGAAATTCCACTTAATTTTTTTCTTTCTATGGACAGAATGTAAGAAAAAATTGATGTTTCGTGAAAATATCGAAATTTCACTTAATTTTGTTCGTTTCATAGACAAAATGTGAACAAAATTGTTTTTTTGGGCTTGCAAAAAGAAATAAATTTAGGGATAAAAAATGAAATGTAGTAGGTACCCGGACACCTTGTACAGAATATACAAAAATAAATAGAATTTAGTTATTTACCCAAAAAGCGAAAATCAATTAAGGGGATGAAAATAAATGATTTTTTTTATTTCAAACGAAAAAAATTAGGTAGCTTGAGTATCGATATTTTAAAAAAATCTCAGATTATTCATTTCCACTTAGGATAGCTAAAAAAGCATAAAACTACGTTATAAAACAAATTTAATGGATATTATGCGATGCATAAAATGGGCCATCTAATTGTGAAAGTATTTTTTGACGAAAATAATAAAAAAGTTGTATTCGAAATTTCAATACTACTAATTTATAAAAGAAGACAGCAGCATCGCTAAAAAGCGAAAGTAATTTCTATTCAGAAGTATATAAACGTTGTTAATACAAAACTAAGATACGTAAACGTATTAAACGGTTTACATTACAATACGCTGCGAATTCATATACTCATACGCATACAGACTACACAGTCTTTGGACGAATAAAAAAGATGGAGCTAGCATCGCAACACATAATACACGAGGAATAATGAAGCCAACTTAACGACGGTTTGTTATTGTTTTCCTGCAACCGTAAGGATATTGACATATGAGATATTCAAAAACAGTTTAGTTGAGTCGAGTATAACTTTATCGGACTAAAAAAATATAAGTTATTCACTTTTCGGTTACATTTTACTTTATAAACATGAATAAGTGAATTTTCATTTACTAGAGTGAGAATTGTACCACTTCATTCAAAAAGTCGTATCAATAGCACTTAGAACTATTGAATACCTTCTTCTTCTTCTTCTTCTGGTTTTTGACCTCTTGCTTTACAGCATCCGGCCAGGTTCTTTCTAGAATGCAGTTTCACGAAGAGTGCACCGTTAAGTGCATCTGGGTTTGTCCCATGCTCTTCGGGAAGGATAAGGTATAACAGGGGTTTATAGACTCTTCTCGTTCTGTGGCGGATCCACAACTAATCACAAAGGTCACGCCAGGTATACAGGATATGGTGGTACAGGATTAGCTAAAAGAAATTTGTCAATTAATTTGATGTCATATTTACTCAAAAATGTTTCATGCCAATACTCCATCTGGTAATTAAGCCAGCAACCATACCACTAAAGCTTAATATTACTAGCAAGCAAATACTTGGTAAGTATACAAGCTTCCTCAGAATTAGGGTATCTAAGAATGTTATTAACATGGATTGGTCCTTTTGTGAATTTGATTAACGTTTTATATAATTCTGAACTATTCCGATGATTTGGGCAACTAAAAAGTATATGATTGAGATCTCCATATTCCCCACAGTCGCATAGGGGGTTGTCTTTAATATTGATTTTATTTAGGTGGGCTGGTGTACAACAGTGGGTTGTTCTCATTCTACATAGAGTTGAAAAGTGGAATCTTGATTTGTAGCTAGTTTCATTGAACCAAGGCTTCTTTGTTGGTATGAGGTTTAGCATAGTATAGCTCTGTCCCTTTTGTCTTCCTAATTCTTGGTACTTGAAAACCCATTCGCTCCAGATTCTTTCCTTGATGTTCTTTGTGATTTCTGCATAGTGTAGTTTATTATTGCCTTTTTCGGTTAGTGTTCTTGCTTCTGCTGCCACCTTGTCCGCCTTTTCATTTCCTGGTATCCCTGAGTGCCCCGGAATCCACATTATTTGTATCCTATTGCCCTCTTCCTCCATTCTGTAGATGAGTTCTTTTGTTTTTATTGTATTTGCATCTGTTTTTGCCGATATTTTTGCTCCCGATATTTTTTGTATGGCGCTTTTCGAGTCTGATAGAATTAACATTGTTTGGATGTTTTCCCTTTCTGCAAATTTCAGTGCTTCATTTATCGCTAGAATCTCCGCAGTGCAAATTCAAGTGTCATCTCTCAGTCTTTTTTTAATCCTGTTTGTAAGCTGGGACAGAACACCCCAATTCCACATTTCCTGGTTATTGGATCTAATGAGGCATCTTTGTATATTGTAGTAACATTCTTAAATTTCGTACTGAGTATGTCTGTTAACTTTGTTTTGCATGATGAGTCACCTTTTGCTAATTTTGAATCAATCCATTTTATTTCTTTTACTTGAGCTTCATATGTTCCTACGTAACAGGGTAATTTATTAGTTCTTTCCAAGTCTCCTATGTACATTAGAGCAAGGTCAAATCCTTCTATTAATGTTGGTGGAGGCCGGTTTTGCCAATATCTCGGAGATTCGTTATATATTTCATAGAATTTCATGAAGCTAGCAGCTGTTGTGCCGTTCTCTTGTGCCATCCACTTCAGTGACGATTTTGCACATATCCATAATCTCCTGTCCTGTAATGGCATCTCTGCTGTTTCTCCCAATAATACATTAGTTGGGGTGCTTCTCATGCATCCTGTTACTATACGCAGTGCTTGGAATTGTATTCTATCTAACTTTTTCATGTTTTGTTGAGAACATTTAAATATTAGTGTTGATCCATAGTCAAGATGAGATCTAACAATTGTTTTATATATATTCAGTAGAATTTTAGGATCTGCGCCCCACCAAACTCTGGTTAAGGCTTTCATTACGTTTATTCCTTTTGTTGCTTTGTTGCATATATGTTCTATATGTTTTGTCCAATTTAACCTGCTATCAAATATTATTCCCAGGTATTTTGTTTCTTTAACCCATTCAATAATCTCTCCGTTTATGGTTAAATTGGGTGGTGCCCTTCTAAGGTCTCCTCTTGCAAGCACCATGGCCTTTGATTTGGTGGGCGACACTGAAAATCCATGTTCAATTAGCCAATTCCATATTTTATTTAGTGTTGTTTGTATTTTTTGAATTGATGTCTCCAAATTCTGGTTGCTGCACCATACCAAAGTGTCATCTGTAAATTGACTTATATTCACTTCATCTTCCATGGTTTCTGCTAGTGTTGCTGTGTACAGGTTAAAGAGTATTGGGCTCAGTGGCGATCCTTGAAGGAGTCCTTTGTTCGTCCATTGGGGCCCTACTGTTTTATTCGAGTTTGGAGACCTAATATAGATTTCTCTTTGTTTCAAAAGGTTTCTCTTTGTTTCAAAAGGTTATGAATGAATGTTATGATATCTGAATTTATCTTGATCTTGTTAAGATATTCTACCATTTTGGGAATTAGTACATTATCATACGCTGCTAAAATGTCCAAAAATACTGTTACTACTTTCTTGTTTACCGTAATATTGGAATATATTTCAGTGGTTAATCTCGCTGTACATTCTTGGACCCCTTTGCCTGCTCGGAAACCATATTGCTCTTTTGCTAGCAACTCTTTGCTTTCTATATGGTATTCCAACCTCGATTTGATCATTGCTTCCATAATTTTGACTATACATGATTCCATTGCTATTGGTCTGTAATTGGTATACAGATTTGGAGCTTTTCCTGGCTTTAGGACGGGTACCACCACTTGTTTTCTCCAATCTTCAGGTATATCCTCTTTCCCAGCCAGAATCTTGTTGTAGATATCAAGTAATTGATTTTTAACTCCTGTAGGCATATTTTTGATCATCCTGTATGTTATTTCGTCCAATCCTGGTGCTGAGTCTTGCTTGTTTCTGAGTGTCATATTAAGTTCATTTGTTGAGAATGGTTTGGATGGTGTAATATTACTGTACTCCTGTTGATCTTTTGATGGAATGTATGGTGGGGCAATTGTATCAAGCAGATCGATTATCCAATTCTCTTCTAAGGAAGCGTGCTGAGAGTACTCTTTTTTGTTAGAGAACTTTCTAATTATTTTCCATATTTTATTTATTGGTGTGTCTCTGTTTAGACTTTCTGTAAAAGCAATAAAGCTGTTTTTCTTTTTTTGTTTTAGGATCCTTCTTGTTCTGGCAGAGGTGTTTTTATATTTTGTATAATTCTCTTCACTTGCTAGATCTTTATAATCTTTTAGTGCTCCATTCCTTTCCTTACCTGCCTCTTCACACTGCCTGTCTCACCATTTAGGATTTCTTATCTTAAGTTTTCCCCTTGGCTTTGTACTGGTTTTTGGAATAGCTTGTTCTGCTGCCTTTTCTATTTCCTCTTTGATTTCTTGATATGAGTTATATTTTTTTCCAGTATCAAAACTTAAAAAGTATTGCTCCCAGTTAGCTTTTTTGATGTTCCACTTTGATCTTCTCGCTGTTTCATATGTAGGTAAATTGTTGTTTATGCTTAGTTCTGTGAATGTTGGGACATGATCACTTGTATCTACATCTTCTATTGTTCTCCAGTGACAATATCTAGCGATACTACTTGAACATACCGTGATATCTGGATAACTTTTGTTTTGGTGTGGAGGGGTAATACGAGTTCTTGTTCCATCATTTAAATATACTAAATTTAACTCATTAAGAGTTTCGATTAAGTTCCTTCCCCTTGAGTTTGCAATGCCTGAGCCAATTGCTGAGTGTTGGGCATTCAAATCTCCCATTAAAATAAACGGTTGCTCCAGTTGGTTAAAAATTTCTGCATATTGTATACTATTAATAGGTATATTTGGTGGGCAGTACATTGTAGCTATTGTTAAATCATTGACCTTTGTAGCTAATATTTGACATTCTTCAGGAATATTTAATTGAAGGTTCTTAATGGAATATGGAATGCTCTTATTTATGAGGATTGCAATACCCCCATACCCATCATATCTATCCTGTCTTATGGTTGTGTAATTTACAATATTCAGTCTCTTTGTCCTGTCCAGTAGTGTTTCGTTTAATATCAGAATATCTGCCTGATACTGAGAGAGAAGAATTTTTATTGAGTCTAACCTTGCAAGTGCACTGCAGAAATTCCACTGTATGATTTTTATTTTGTTTAGTTCTATTAAAATGTGGATTCCGCGTCATCTGAGACAGCGGGACTTTTAGGGTTTTCATTAGATTGCCTGGTATTGTTGGTTTCAGTGATGTTATATTCATTAGTTACCATTGTCTGTGTTGCTTCTATAACTTTATCAATTTCTTGTTGTGTTAGCGTTGTCTGTCTTAATATATGTTTTAAAAATTCGCTGATTGGTACTATTTCTGTCATTTCTTCATCCATTTGTACTGTATCCTCTTGATTTGTATTCTCTAGTGATGTGTGACTGCTATCTCTATCGTTTGGAGTTCTACATGGTGCTGGGAATAGGCAGTTATTGTGAGCTATTTTATCATATTGTATCCCCGGAGATGTGGCTATACGTTTTCTTGGGGATTTGGCCATATGGGAATATGTTTTTGATGTTGTGCTGTGCTGTCGTCTCTCTGCAACTGTGATTATATTTTGGTCATTACTGTTTGTAGGCATGCTAGGAAAGGCGTTCCTGTCATACACGAAATCGTTTTGTCTTTGGTTACCTGCCCTTGGGATTCTTTTACTTGCTTCATAGAAGGATATGTTTTCATATGTCATAAGTTCTTTGATCTCTTTTTGCCTCTTATATTCTTCGCAGTTTATTCTGTCTGTTGCCTTGTGTCCCAGTTTGCAATATATACATTGAATTTCTTTCTTACACTGTTCTTCGCAATGATTATCTCCACATCTATTACACCTCTCTTTGCCTCTACAAATCTTTTGAGAATGACCAAATCTTAAACAGTTGAAACACTGTATTACTGGTCCAACATATACTTGCACCCTTAATTCGTAATAGTTTATTTCTATGGTCTTCAGCATGTTTCTACCTTCGAAGGTAATTAAAACCGTTTCACTTGGTACATATGTATTTTCAGCTATCTTTCTATTCAGTCTCCTTGCTCCTAATATTCTTGTATTTGATTTGCCTTGCTCAATTATTTCCTCCATCGTTGTGTCTAACTCTACTCCTCTTACTATGCCTCTACATGAAACTAATGTTGCCGGGATCAGCCCATTCCAGTTTTGCTTGACTAATAATTCATTTTCCATAAATTCATTAGCTGCTTTATGACTCTTGAAGTCTATTCCTATCCGGTTCGTTTTTCTTGTTACTTTTATTACTCCATTAATTTTATTGTTTTTAAGAATTCTGCCGACCGCGATTGGGTGTAATGCTGCTACATTTTTATCCTTACTTTCAACAATTACTATGTAGGGTGGTGGGTCTAGATACCTATATTTTGTTGGAATGTCCGGTGGTTTAACACGTGGGGGCCCCGGAGGGACCCCCGAGTTATCTTCCATTTCACCTTAAAGCTTTAATCTAATTCTATGAAGCGGGTTATAGGGTAAATAGATAAAAGGTAAATGGGATCAAGTATTACTTACGTTTGGTTATCTAAAGATTTTCCTTCGCCTGTGCCGGAGCCTAAACAAGATGTCGTCGCCTCGTTTTTCGATAAATCCAAAATTAAAGGTAAAGATATTTACTTCCCGATGTAAACAATGATTCACCTCTCCAATTTCAAAACCTATTGAATACCTACTAATTTAAGTAAATATTCACCAATTCATGTTTAGAGAGTAAACTTACTATTCGTAAAATCATTGAACTTACCGATTACTAACATTGGTCATTGTTTGTTATTATTAAAGCTTATTCAATGTTTATTGACAGATGAAACGTTTAAAGATAATTTAATTACGTATCTACAAACAAAAGTATATATTCATACATTATAAAGATTGATACTGGTCATACATTTTTTTATCTTTATTTCTAATTCAAGAAAGGAGATTTATTATATTAAAAAGTATAAGATTAAATTAATACTCAATCATATATAATAATTTATACCTTTTAATGTAATACATATCCTTTCTTGAATTAGGTTTAAAGATAAAAAAATAAGACGTGCAAAAATCTTTCTAATGTATGTATGTAAGTTTAGTAGGTATTCTTTCGCGATTTGATTTTAAATTTACTGTTTGTTATTGTGGAAACTACTCACTAATTACTTTTCAGTCACAATCAATATTTGCTATGATAGAACCACAACCCCAACAAGTCATTCATAAAATCACTTTGTTTACACGCCAATGTAAAAAATATGTTATCTCTCTTAAAAGAGAGAGATGGAAATATGCTGTTCGCATAACATGGTCGATTCTCTATCAGCTGATGTGTGACTTTATTTTGGGAAATGTAAGTTCGAGGTGTAAATCAATTTTGTTACACACAATGCACTGCAATGCACCATAATAATTATTCTAATAAAATGTTTTGTAAGTTTTAGGTAGTTTGTCGGTATATATATATATATATATATATATATATATATATATATATATATATATATATATATATTTGTCGCAACTTTGTAATGGCTCTAACGATTTCGATGAAATTGTGTAGGATGATAGAGCTCGAAAAGTTATTATGGTCGCATCATACTACGATCTCTGAAAAAAATACTTTAGGAGTCCTAATGGCCATCTACAATTTCGAAAATATGGGAATTTTAAGTTTTTTTCAGTTTATACGGTTTTTGACCTCAGGTAGAGAAAAAACATCTTAAATGATTTTTGTAGCTCTATTCAAGACAGACCTTTCCAACGGTATATAATATTTGTTGTACCCTTGTATAGCCAAAATAAGTGGTCAACCCTCTGAATTTTTTGGGGGTTTCAAGTTTTTTCCAATTTATACGGTTTTTGAGTCCAGATCAAAAAATTTTTACGAATTTTTTTTAAGTAGTACTGCATACCTCTAACAAATTATTGAAAAAATCTACATTACTTTTCTTAAGTAAATAAGAATAGAATTTAAAATCTGTACAAAAAGTACTGATATCAGTCCAAAAACCACTTGAACAGGTAAAAATAGGTGGCGCAAGTACACCCCTTGTATAAGATGTGATATGAAATCATACGATGTATAGTATAGGGTGACACAAGTACTATATCTACTTAATATAACGGTAAGCTATTTCTACAGATTCACACGTAGAAAGGAAGGGTCCTATCCGAATTAGACTATCGAAACGCATTACAAAGAAAAGGTCACATCTGGGTCGCTTGAGTTGTCAGAACTATAAAACAAACAAAAATCTTTTTTATCTGTATTACAATTAAAATGAATTTGGGAAGAACATAAACAAACGCTAATATTCTTTAAATAGGGTTGAACGCAAGTACATCAATTATTTGAAACTTTATTGTTATAAGTAGATATAGTACTTGTGTCACCCTATACATCGTATGATTTGATATCACATCTTTTATAAGGGGTGTACTTGCGTCACCAATTTTTACGTCACAAAATTGAACTATACACTGTCGCTGATAACTTGCACTTGTGCCGTGTAGCGGCGGAACTCCCATTCAAGTATACTCGCTTGTACAATAAAATTTGTGTATGTATACGTGAATAGCCGCCTTTTACAGGAATGAAATTCGTAGTAAGGTAGGTTAGGCACTGTAGTTGTGCTTATTTCTGGATTTTTTGGACTACTATTTAAAATACAAACAAAAGCAGAAAACAAAAAATTATACCGAGATCATGTTTATTTTGAGGTTTTAGAAAATTTGTCAACCACTTAAATTTGGCAACATCCAATTTTAGTAGCCCAATGCTTGATTTCAAAACAATGTAAATAATCGTGTCTTTTTAGGTTATCATTTTTGATAGATACAGTTACGAAATTACTGATTTATTACCTGTGTAGAAATATTGACTATTTTTTTGCTATCTATGTTACTTAATTTCATGGTTTCTTTTTTATTATACCTTCTCAACTTTTTTGTTGTTATCATTCTTATATTTGTTTGATTCGCCCTCCCTCGCGCATGTTTGTTACTGATTCACATTATGTCAAATGCGTTTTATTACAACTTTTCTGTTAATTTTCGTACTGATATAAATCTACTTATACACACGAGTATGTATAAGTATTATTTAAATATGAATTAAATGGAAATATTGTTAAGAATCATTTCAACACCTGAATTATTACTTTTCCGCCCAACCTATCTAATATGCGAGAAAAGTATTGGTTTGGTTATTTTTGAGGTATTTTTACGTTTTTCATCAAGAACAACACGAAAAAATGGTTTTTAGAAAAAAAAAATCCTGTGTGTATGTCGTCGTCGTCGTCGTCGACCACTTTTCGTTACATGTCTTGTTAGCACGATACAGCCTCCGGAGTGCAACAAACCACCAATTTTATGATTGAATATTGTTCAGCACATCTCACAGATGAGCCCTATTGATTTTCAGCTCATAATAGCCAGTACAACGGATGTTATGGTAAATGAAGTACGACATTTTTGAGAAATTTCAGTTTGTTAGCACGATACAGCCTCCGGAGTGCAAAAAGTCACCAATTTTATGATTGAATATTATTTGGAACATCTCACAGATGAACCCTATTGATTTTCAGCTCACCACAGCCAGTATAATAGGCGCTATAGTACTTTAAGTAAGACATTTTTGGAGAAATTTCAGTTTGTTAGCACGATACAGCCTCCGGAGTATATACAAGTAACCAATTTTATGATTGGATATTATTCAGGGCGTCTCAAAGATGAACCCTAATGAGATTCAGCTCACTAAAGCCAGTACAACGAGTGCTATGGTATTTGAGGTACCAAATTTCTATCATTTTTAGAGAATTTTCAGAGTAAAATTTAGAGTAAAATTTCAAGGTCGTATTACTTTTCCGCCCAACCAATCTAATATGCGAGAAAAGTATTGGTTTACCCCAAAAAAAGTTGGAATTTTGGAATTTTTTTGAGTTATTTTTACGTTTTCCACCAAGAACAACACGAAAAAACGGTTTTTAGAAAAAAAATCCTGTGTGTATGTCGTTGTCGTCGGCCACTTTTCGTAACATGGTCTTGTTAGCACGATACAGCCTCTGGAGTGGAATTTTATGATTGAATATTGTTCAAAATATATCACAGATGAACCCTATTGATTTTCAGCTCACCAGATCCAGTACAACGGGTGCTATGGTACTAAAAGTACGAAATTTTCTCATTTTTGGAGAAATTTAAGTTTGTTATCACGATACAGCCTCCAGCGTGTATACAAGTGACCCATTTTATGATTGAATAATGTTCAAGGCGTCTTATAGATAAACCTTATTGATTTTTAGCTCACCAGAGCTAGTACAACGAGTGCTATGGTACCTGACGTGCCACATTTTTGGAGAAATATTAGTCAAAACGACAATTATATAAATACGAATGCTAATGCTTATACAGGATGAGTGTCGGATATAAAGTTTGAAGATAAAGCAAAACAATAAATACTAATACTGATTTATCTCAGTTTACCCAATCCTTGTTTAATCTTATTGAATACATTTTTAGTATAAATGCGCGCTTGCTGCGTTTAATAAATATCCAACCAATTCATATACAACAGTATTAGACAGCTTAGTGTTTACAAGACGTTAAAAAACCAAATTTAATACAAGAACTTGGAAAATACATTTTTTTTCAAACAGCTACCTTAAAATCAGCAGCAATTTTCTTCTAAATTTGTTTTATACTCACAAAGAATCATGATTTAAAGTAAACCCCAGTTCAGATTGACATGAAATCAATATTAGTGCCGTGGTCTTCTTTAATCTATGCAATCGTTACATCCTAGTAATGGAGAACCGTCTGGCTGGTATAATGGAGCACTACGAGTATGAGCATATTTTGCCTAATGAGCGGAATGTCCGTAATGACATCAATTTCGAAACAAGTTGAGGCAATTTCATTTATTGACTGAAGTAGACCAAGTTACAGTATCTGAAGGCGTTAATCAAGATGTTCAGTTGTGGAATTATCGAGCATTTGTGTATGAGCCATAATACTAATATCGTTCCACAGAAGCTAAAGTGGAAATAGAATCACAGATTCATAAATAAGCTACAGCGAATTAAAGCATGATACTTATTGACCAGATTAACTTGCTGAATTTAATTTTCAATATACAACGCGAGTTTCATGAATAGTAACAAAATATGTAGCATGTAATTTACACTGTTCGTTCTGGCATGCGTCGTTTGGACTTTCTGTTATATAAAATTCTATTTTTTTGTCAGTAAATTGTAAAAAAAAAGAGATAGAGGGCAATATAGCTTATTAGGACTCATAGAATGCGTTGGCAGTTGAGATAAGGAGAAGAATTCAGATAGGAACGCCTCTTCTATCGCTAATACTATTGTTCATTCCATGTACATTCCATGTTCATATTTATAAATTAATTATTTTTAAATAATTGTAAATATAATTTTTTCTACATTCATGCAAAAAACAACACTTTTGTGAAACACATTTAATGGAAAAAGTGGTTCTTTTTTGCACTAGTCCAACAAAATTTTTGTTGCACTCATCTGTCATTCTTGTCAGTTTTGTGATGATTTATGACAAACATAAACATTTAAATAAAATAAAAATCCAGAGCAAGTGTCTGATCCTGCTCTAATACAGCAATAATATATGTATATCAAGTAGTCTCAACGAGTTACAATTATTGCAAAAATCTTTGATTATTTTTAAAATTTAAATGGTCAAAGCAAAAACCAGCTATGATTAAGTACTGACAAGGTGGAGGCCATCAAGATACAAAAAAAAGAAGAACGGTTAAGTTTGAGTTCCTAACATATTATATTCTAATTTTCCAGTTTTTACATGAATGTAGAAAAAATATTGTATGCAACTCGTGCAAAACGTGTTTTTTGCACTTGTTGCATAAATAACTATTCAAATTATCCAAGGAAATTTATTTAGGAGAATAAATGTTTCTGTTGGAATCATTGGTTTATGCTATGTTTGTTTGTTTCACATATCAAGTTCGTGTTTTATAATTAGGTTTATATTCCTCTATCTTAATTGTACTAACAACTATAATTAAGTACCCAGAACCAATGTCACTACATACGGACCAAGTGAACCAAAAAAAAATCCCAATGGCACAGGACCAATTGGACAGGCTTATTTCAGTAACATTTTTGCATTAAACCCAAAATAAAAAATTAGATACAAAAGTAATAGAATGTATTGAGATGTACAAAAAACCAAAGTAACATTTTAGCATCAAATCAAAAACAAAAAAATAAAAAAAATTTCTGGTAAATTTGTGAGTTTTCTTAAATAAATGTTTTAATGTACGATTGAGAGAAAAATGTTAAATGCAAAAGTTGTAGAACGTGTTAAGGTCTATGAAAAAGCTTAGTAACCTTTTAGCGTCAAATGAAAAACAAAGGAAATACGATTTTCTTTCAATTTTGACAGGCCGCCATTTTGTTTTTACTGGGCCGATTTGGCTCATTAACGAACTCGTCCATGATTTTGACCTAACCGATTTTTGTAGAGAGATTGGTTTCGATCCGTCAAAAAATACGCCCTCTATCGTGCTTACAAATTCCGTTATAACACACACACACATATATATATATATATATATATATATATATATATATATATATATATATATATATATATATATATATATATAAGGAGGATAGTCTTAGCTGACTAGTTAGGAATAAAACTAGTGAATATTGGGGAATTGCAGCAAGAAAATGGAAAAGGTATACTCTTAGCGGAAAATGGAAATTTTCCGCTAAGAGTATACCTTTTCCATTTTCTTGCTGCAATTCCCCAATATTCACTAGTTTTATATATATATATATATATATATATATATATATATATATATATATATATATATATAACCTTTGGAACGGGGGGCGATTTTGGCATCTAGGAATACCAAAACGAAAAACTGCATTGAAATTTTTCCGAAGTCGCCTCATGTTACTCTCTACAATAGCCCTATTTCATTCTGAAATAAGCCTAAAAGGAGGTGACAGAACATTGTCAAGCGGACATTGTGGTTTCTATATTGCTTGAGCCCATAACCGCTCTCACCTTAAATTATTTAAACAAGATATCACACATGTTTTTGTTACGAAAAATATTGCTTATACATTTTTCCAAGAAGAAAAATTTTAAATGATATTTCTGTTGGAAATTTAAAAAAAATTACTTTAATTAGCGCTTATCGTTATAGGAAAGGTATAACTTAAAATGGGTAATTACCTCCTGAATTTAGAAACTCTATGTATGTAATCAGAGGTTATGGCAGGAACTTGGAGATATGAAGTGTCGAAAAATAGTATAATTGAACAGCATATTGCCTCTTCTCTTTCTCTCCTGGATTTTAAAATTATACCAAATAGTCTTAACATAAGTGAGTTTACTTGGAGCTCGATGCTAAAATATGCAAATTCTCTCTATATACGAACCCTGTATATATATGGAGTAGTAACCCTTTTTCTTTGTGCGTGAATTACCCATGAATCTCTTTGTTGTTTTATATATATATATATATATATATATATATATATATATATATATATTTGAATATTATCTTGTTTATGATTCAGTAAATGAAACGGAGAATATATTTATTTTGTAGTATGAACTCAGTGGGATTTATGTTTTCAAAGAATGATTATTAAGAAATTCACGATATCTGAACAATGGAGAGATATTATTTATCTTTTGTTTACTAAACCAATAGCTTGATTAATGTAGTATGTTTTTACAATTGAAAACAATATACTGTTAATTACCAATATGTTATCTACAATTTGAAAGTGACAAAATGAGATAAAATTGAAAAATTATTTATCAATCGTTTAGAAATAACAAGATTTTAAAAAATCTTGCTTAAAATTTTCTGCAGTTTAATCTTTCTGCAAAAGTTTTAACAAAAAATACTAATGGTACATTTATTATGGCGAATTTTTTCCTAATATACAGTATCTATTCAAGACACAAGCATAAAATCAAAAATATCTAGATGTAGAATCGGTATTGAAAAATCCTTTGTTTTCCTTACTAAAGCATCAAAGTTTTTCTCAAAAATAAAAGTCACCAAAACTAATTTTTGAAATCTGTATGAATGTTACCAGTTTAGTAATCCGGTATCTTAATAACAATGTTAAAAAAGGCGACGAACCCCAAGGCAAGATAAATGCAGAGTTAGTGATCTAAAAAAATAGACTATATCCACTTACTGAAAAAAATTATTTGCTCTACTTTAAGGACCTAAGGAACTCTCTAGAAACAGGTTTTCTAAATTTGGAAAGATGTTTTTCAAAAATAAGTTTTTTACTTTGAAAATTATTTCTTAAGCGACTTTAAGCTTTTCATAAACAACTACGAACGCTTTTTGCAGCCTGTGTTATTATTGTTTATAAAAATAAAGGTTAAAACCAACTTCTCCGCACTTAAGTATACACTCCAGAGCAGCCATGTCAAATATGCGGCCCGCGGGCCGCATGCGGCCCACTGAGCATTTTCCTGCGGCCCCGAATCAATTTTGAAAACAGCCATGTAATGCGGCCCGCGAGCCTGTTAAAAACCGAAAATAAAGTACTGTGATGATGAACTAAGATGCGCGCTCAACCTAAAAGCCTGGCTTGTTCCGGAAAGTTCTATCGCGCGAGAACACAGATGACGCTACCTGAACATTCTGGAAAGAACTGTCGAGAAATCACAATCCGTATATAAGCCAATACCTCTCGATTGAGTTCAGTTGTTCAGTCAGTTATGAGTCAGTTGCGATAGAATTGCGAGTTTAGTTGCGTACTTATTGTTACAACACGTAACAGTACTTATTATTATTATTTATTTCGGATAAAGTTTTTAACATGTCTGTTTCAAAACCAAGTGGAAGTAAGAGGAAACTTGGAGATGAGCATCGTATGTTTCAAGAAAAGTGGGAATTAGAGTTTTTTTGCTGTGAAGTGAAAGACAAAATTATTTGCTTGATTTGTAACAGTACAGTCGGTGTCCCAAAATTATATAATATAAAACGTCACTATGATAGTCATAAAACTAAGTTTGACAAGTATACAGGCATGATTAGAAACGAAAAGTTAAAAGAGTTAAAATCACGGTTAAAAGATCAACAGCTTATGTTTACACGTCCTAAGCATGAAAATGAATCTGCCGTTCAAGCGAGCTACGTACTGTCGGAGTTGATCGCAAAACACTCAAAACCATTTGTTGAAGGTGAATTTATAAAAGAGTGCCTTGTAAAGGCCGCGGAAATTGTAAGTCCCGGGAGCGTGAAGGCTTTTCAAAATATATCCTTGTCCCGGAATACTGAAAGAGTTACCGAGTTGGCTGCCAATATAAGCGAACGGATAAAAACAAAATCAGACTCTTTCATTGCATTTTCTATTGCCTGTGACGAAAGTACAGATGTGTGTGGTGTGGCTCAACTCGCTGTTTTTCTTCGTGCTGTTGATAGAGATATCAACGTTTATGAAGAATTACTGGAATTAGTACCATTGCATGATACAACAACTGGGGAGGATATTTTCAATGCTGTTTATGGACTTCTGCAAAAGTACAATTTAGATTTGTCAAAACTGTATTCCGTTGCAACAGACGGAGCTCCTTCAATGACTGGAGTAAATAATGGCTTCATTAAAATATTACAAACAAATATCAGAGAAACGGGCAGTGACAAACCAGATTTTCATTATGTTCATTGCATAATCCACCAAGAAGTTTTATGCTCAAAAGTGATCAAGTTGGAAAGCGTTTTAAAGTCAGTGAAAAAAATGATAAACTTCATAAGGTCACGTGGCTTGAATCAGCGACAGTTTTCTGCGTTTTTACGTGATTTAGAAAGTGAGTACACTGGTTTACCTTATTATGCAGAAGTGCGATGGCTTTCGTGTTCTATGGTTCTCGATCGGTTTTGGAAACTCAAAGAAGAAATACGCCTTTTCATGGAAGTGAAAGAACAAGATGTCAGCTTATTATCCGACGTACCTTTTTTACAAGATCTTTCATTTATGGTAGACATCACAAAACACTTGTCAGACTTAAATACGAAATTGCAAGGACCACGTCAAGTTATAACAGATATGCATGATCATGTTAAAGCTTTCAAGTGTAAGATGATGCTGTGGAAAAACCAGTTAGCGGTGGATAATCTGTAACATTTTCCGACTTGCAAGGCGT
Source organism: Galeruca laticollis (assembly GCA_963921935.1). Lineage (NCBI taxonomy): Eukaryota > Metazoa > Arthropoda > Insecta > Coleoptera > Chrysomelidae > Galeruca > Galeruca laticollis. The sequence continues at coordinate 178,737,127 of OY998180.1, forward strand.
ATCAGGAAAGTACAAGTGGCACAATATCATACAAAATGTATACAGAGAAAATGGGAAGCCTTCTGTCAGAATTTGAATAGCATTTTCAGGATTTTAAGTCCCAAGAAAACAATTTTTCTTTATTTACTGGACTTTTCACTATCGATATTGATAAAGTTCCCCCTCACTTGCAGATGGAAGTGATTGAGATTTAGTGTCAAACCCATTTAAAAGAAAAATTTGATAGTGTTGGTACATTCGAATTTTATAAGTACTTGCCTTTTCAATACCAAGAAATGAGAAAACTTGCCTGTAAAATCCTGTCAATGTTTGGATGTACCTATAAGTGTGAACAATTGTTTTCTTTGGCGAAAGGAAACAAATCTCCCGCAAGATCGCGATTGACGGACGCAGTTTTAAAAGTTATTTCCGCCGATAAATTCACGCCACAAATAGACAACTTAATTAAAGACAAAAGATGTCAAATATCTGGCAAAAGAAGTTAATGTTTGTAAGTTTTTGTAATGTCCTTTTTATTGGAAATTTAATAAATATACTTCTAGCATAATAGTACTTTTTTTCGTTAAGATTTTCAGTAGTTTGTCTTATTTAAGATTAGGTTTTGCGGCCCACCTAGTCTATGGTCTTCATGCTTTTGGCCAACCAGTGACTTTGAGTTTGACATGGCTGCTCCAGAGGCTGTATCGTGCTAATAAACCGAAATTGCTCCAAAAATGTAGAATATCTGGATTTATGATACCCATTGTACTGTCTCTGGAGAGCTGAAAATCAATAGGGTTCATCTGTGAGACGCCCTGAACAATATCCTATCATAAAATTGGTCCTTTGTATATAGGTACCCCGGAGGCTGTATTGTGCTAACAAACCGAAATTTTTTAAAAAATGTCCAAAAATGTATATCTGAATTTATTTGTTCAGTTGTACTGTCTCTATCTGAATATCAATAGGGTTCATCTGTGAGACGCCATTAACAATTTCCTATTGTAATGTTTTTCCTATTTATTAAAACGTTTTTATTACGGGTGGGATAAATTCATACACACAGGTTCACTTACTTAATTTATTTATTCACTACACTATTCACTAATTATATACACATTATATTCACTTAAACTAATTTATATAAACACTTCACTAATTTATATTCAGTTATTTACTGTTTATCTCACGATGTCAAATTATAAACTGAACTAACTGTCCCTGGTCGGGCCTTTATATATTAGTGCCTTTCTCACTAGATAATTCTAGATTGCGGCTTACACAAAAACAATTGGCTTTCTGGCATTTTCCAGATAAGACTGGTCACAAAAACAATGTCTAGATAAGATAGTCACAATCGTAAACAGTTCTAAGAAATCCCTGAGCATCCGCCATAATTTTAACTTTCATACATGGCTTAGATAGAGTCGGATTCAGGGACTATACCAGTGTGCTGTTTCGTAACATTACTCCCTCCTTAAATGGCAGTTCCTCCTGGAACTTTTGTGTAGCCGAGACTGGATGTTTGAATCGGCAATTGGCCCCATTTCTACACTTTCCGATCTTATGGAAATAGCAGGGCACCGTCTTCATCGGATACTGATAACGGGGGTTGTAGCTGTAAATTAATATCTGGACACCGGTATCTTGGAAGATAACCTCTACCATGTTCCTGATGACTCGCCAATCCAACTGGTTACTCGCTATCTTAGACATAGCCAGTTTCTTCACGCTGGATTCTAACACATGGTCTCGGAAGTTACGAAGTGCTTCCCACACATCGCGGTAGGTAGATCGATCCTGATATTCATTTTTAGTTACCACGTAGAAGACGTACCGCGGATTATGTTTCAGTTTCAGTGCCTTGCCAGGGGCTGGAATCGGGTCATCAAGCTTTTCTAATTGCCCGAACTTCTTTCGAAAGACGGATGCCAGCCCTCGTGCGTTCTTGAGACGGGCGAGGATGTTGTATGCCAGTGAATAATCTTCCGGGAGAGTGAACAAACCTTGTCGTTGTTCTGAAGTGACTCCATATCTAGCTTTCCCGGTACCTCCACACGCGCCCATAAATTCATCGAAGGTAGGGTCAGACACATCTCGAATATGGTTTACTCTTTTCTCTAGGTCATGGTCTCCTTCGAATGGCGCTAGTCGGTTTTGGTGAACTACTTTTGGTTTTCCGTTGGGGATCTTGCTTATGCGATATATAACATCGTTGATCGTTTTCTTGATTAAGTATGGACCTTCCAAGGATTTTTGTAATTTTGGTGAAAATCCTTTTCTCCTCGTCGGGTTGTGTAACCATACTTTGTCCCCTTCTTTAAAACCGCCTACTGTGACCTGCGTGTCGTACCGACTTTTCATTCTGACAGTGGCAACTTGAAGATGTGTTCGAACTAATTCATGAATATCGTCCATCATTCTTCTCAATTGGATCACGTAGTCTTCACCTGCTAGATCTTCTCCAGGCCGACAGCCAAATTCCAGGTCACAAAGAAGCCTCATTTCACGTCCAAACAGGATTTTCGCAGGTGTTTCACCCGTGGACTCATTGATGGCAGATCGATAAGCCAATGCGAATAGGGAAAGATACTGGTCCCAATCTCTCTGATGGCTGGAAACCACTTTGGACAGGTATTTTCCAATAGTGCTGTTCATTCTCTCGACCATTCTATCTGACTGTGGATGAAATGTTGTTGTCCTGGTCTTCTTCATTCCCAGCTTGTCACAAATCTCCTGGAATAGATATCTTTCGAAATTTCTTCCCTGGTCACTGTGGAGTTCCAAGGGCACTACATATCGGTGTGAAAATGAACTATTGTAAGCTTCTCTACTAGTGGTAACAGGTGACGTAATATGCATCGGTGACGTTACCAGGCAACTGAAACCAATAATATTAAATGGGACCTCGTTTCAAAGGTATTTAAAATACCTATTTAATCATACTATTTTTTTTTGGTTTACGATGTTTTAATTGTCAAAAAAGTAGAAGTTTTTATTGACGTTTTGACATGCGATAATATCTTAAATTTTTAGTTTAATTATTGTTTAACGAGACGTTTAAGTATCTGCATAAACAAAATGACACGTGCTCTAGCTGTAATGGCTATCTTAATTATTGGTGAAAGTGGAAATAATTTTCATGCTGCGGAATGCATTTTTAATGAGAGATACCCCGATCGCCCTATATCGAGGACTTATTGAAGGAACTTCTTCATAAGTTTCAACAAACTGGTAGTGTTCATGATGCCAAACGATTGGGTCGACCAAATATTGGTATTGATAAACAAATTGATATATTTGTAGAAATTGTAGTAAACCCTTCTTCTTCCACAGCCCAAATAGACTCTACCTGTGGAGTAAGTCATAGTACAGTACTCAGGGTGTTGACCAAAAACAAATTTCATCCATACAAATTAAAAATGGTGCATCAACTTTCAGATGACGACCCCGACCGAAGGCTGCAATTCTGTGAAAATATGCCCACTAAAATTCTCCAACAGCCAGACTATGTAAGAACAATTTGTTTTAGTGATGAAAGTACTTTCTTCCTTAATGGAAATGTTAATACTCAAAATGTGAGGTATTAGAGTGACATAAATCCTCACATGTTTCGTGAAAAACATACACAGTTCTCATTAAAAGTAAATGTCTGGGCAAGTATTTTGGGAAACCACATAGTCGGGCCTCTTTTTTTGAACTCTATTTCAACCGGTGAAGTATATCGCGAGATGTTAGAAAACGCAATTGCACCGTTAATTCTTCAAATTCTGGAGAATAATCCAGATGAATTTGATAACTTGGAAATAACGTTCCAACAAGATGGTAATCCTGCACACTGTTACTTTGCAGTAAGACGTTCCGTAGATGAGGAATATCCTGGTAGATGGATTGGACGACGCGGTCCAATAGAATGGCCAGCTCGGTCACCGGACCTAACACCTTTAGATTTTTTTCTGTGGGGATATCTTAAATCTAAAGTTTACGCTACAGCTCCTGACAGTATTGGCATTTTAAAACAACGAATTGTTGAAGAATGTAGGGCAATTTCATCTGACACATTGTAATCGTTTTGCTCGAGCGTCAATTTGCAATTCTTCTGCTCGTGCGTCAATTTGTAATTGCCGTGGGTAGTCAGGAGGTAGAACATAAAAAAGGGCTTGATGTTTAGATGTGTTTATTTAATAGTAACACGTATGTTACCTGTTAAACTAAAAATTCAATAAAATCTTTACAACTCAAAACTAATTGTATATACAGTTATTATATGTATAACTGTTGGTCCTTCATTCTGTGGGGCTTCCCTGGGGGTGGTCACCTGAACGGGTTGTCTATAGATCTCCTCTTATTATACGGGGTGTATTCGGTACCAGATCCCGCGTTCAACACACAGCGTGATCTCGGTGAGGTGGGAATTCGCTTCCGTCTGGGGCTCAACACGCTCCGGCATTTCAGCTAAACGGGTAGGCTTCTGTCCCGCGCTAAACACGCTCCAGGACTTGGCTATGATGGTTGGCTTCCGTTCTAGGCTCAAGCACGCTCTAGAATTTCGACCGAAAGTCGTGTCTAACCTTGGACTCAACACGCTCCAAGGGGTCGACGACAATCCGGGTGTTAATTACGATCCCAGGCTCAACACGCTCAAGGATATAGTAACTTAACTCGATTATTCACCGATGAAGCTTTCCTATCACTTCTAGGCGTAAGGACTAAGCTTGTAGGTGTCTTGAGATGTTTCGGTGTTAATAATATCGGTCGAGCTGTTAGTGAAATGGCGAAAGTGTTGCCCTCTAGGTACTGGGTGCCCAACTTCGTCTACTGTGATAGTTTGGTTTGGTAGTGTTCAGTATCCTAGTCCCCGATGTTTTGTTTTTAATTATGTATGGAGGCTGTTAACTTATATTTTAGTCAGTGTCGTTACACCCTCCCCCCAGGTCGTAAAAATTTTGGTCCCGCGCCAGGGGGACGAGAAATTAATTGGAATATCGGATATCCTCGAATGTATAGGAGGCCATTTGGACCGGTCGACTTAGTAGTGGATACTAATGTTTTTACCGTCTACCAGCCTGTATCGGCATCTCCGTCTCCCGGTCTTCGGTCGCTTTCTTACTTGATCCGGTACGAGGGCAGTTAGTGATATCTTTACTGGTAGTGACTGGCCTTTCATCTCTACCAAGCGATTCCAGTCTTGTTCTACCGACTTCCCGGGGGTTGGAGGTCAGTCTAACTCTCCTTCTTCAAATTGCCACACGTTGTCGTCGTAAAGATCGAGCATGTCTTCCATCTTCGCGGTTTGGTTTAGATTGGTTTTGTTCTGTGTTTGTCTCTCTATTTAATCGTAATTTGTTGGGGGGAGCTGATGGTTTTTTGTGTACTGGTAGTGGGGTTAACCGGTTTTGGGTTCCGGTCATCCTGATTTTAGATCTTTTACGTGAATTTTATGACTTCTATTGCTATTGTAGATGTTACTGGCTATTTTCTTTTCTATTGTAAACGGTCCCGAATATTTTGGTGCTAATTTTGCGCTAAAATTTTTTTCTGCGTTTGACAGGTGGTGTTCTTTCTTCATCACCTTCTCTCCGATTTTTGGTGACTAATTCCTTCTTCTAAGGTTGTAATAGTGGCTTTGTGATGTGAATGCATTTGCTAGATTTGACTAGTTTGAAAGTTTCCTTTAGTTTCGTCCATTTGTTTGGTGTTGTAGAATCTGTGTTTGTTGTCCTCTCGTTTACCATCTTACTTGGGAGTCTTAACTCGTGTCCGAAGCTTAGAAATGCTGGTGAGAATCCGGTTGACTGTGTCTGGCGATATTTATGGCGAACGTTAGTTCTGGTATATGTGTGTCCAATTTTTTGTGATTGTTGTCACAAAATTGTGCAATCATAGTTTTTATTACCTTGTTTGCTCTTTCTATGGGGTTGTTTTGCGGTGAATACGGTGGTATTTCTTGCTTTTCTATATTGAAATCGGTTAGTAATTCTTTGAAATTTTTATTTTCGTATGATTTGGCGTTGTCCGTTATCACTATCTTTGGACAGCCGAATTTCATTATTACTTTATCTTTAAACTGTTGAGTTATTACATTTGCGGTTATCTTCCGGACTGGACTTATCTCCACCCATTTGGTGAATGTGTCTTGAAAAACTATCAAGTAATTATTAACCTAACTTGAGGATGACAGTGGTCCTATGACGCCGGAGCTTACTGTGTGCAACGGTTCTTGAGGAATTTTGGTCGATTGCATTTGACCCGGTGTTTGCAGTTGTGACGGTTTATATTGTTTGCAGTTTTGGCACTCTGTTATGAATTTAGCTGTGTCTCGGAACACTCCTGGCCAATAGTATTTTCTGGCTAGTCGGACTACTGTTTTTGCTATTCCCAGGTGTCCTGATGTATGGCTGCAGTGATTTTCCTTTATTATTTCTTGTTGTTTGTCTCTGGGGATGCACAACTTCCACGGGCTTGACAGCTCTGTTTCCGTGAAGTCGTATTTATCCCAGAAATGCCTGCATAGTTTGTTGTCCATAATTGTGAAATCTGAATATTTTTGCGGTTGCGCTTCTACTTCTGATTTTCATTTCTCTTACCAATCTGACTTATCTTTCTCGAAAATACGGTAACGAAATCTACAGGATTCCGAGATAAGGATTCAGCTAGAACATTCTCAGATCCTTTCCTATATATAACATCGAAGTCAAATTGTAGTAAGATCATAGCCCATCTTGCTATCCTACCTGAAGGTTTATCCATTGACTGTAGGTATTTGAGATTTTAGTGATCTGTGATTCTTGAGAAAGACTATCCTTCCAAATAAGGCCGCATTTTTTCTATTCCGTATATTACTGCTAGTAATTATTTTTCGGTTACCTACGGTGTAGTTTCATTCCGTTTCCGTCAGAGTTCTGCTGGCGTATGCAATGACTCTATCGTGGTTGTTCTCGTCTTTCTGTAGTAGGGCTACCCATAGTCCGATATTTGATGCACCTGTTTGCAAGAAATTTTTTTTAAAAGTCGGGACATACTAATATTGGTGCTTGTGTTAGCAGTGTTTTAATGGTGTTTTTAAATGAAACTCAAGGTCTCTAGTTAATTCCACAATATAATAGACCTTGAGTTTCATTTAAAAACACTAATATGAGCATATTCCACGAAGTAAGGGTCGAGACAGTCAATTTTACAAGTGTTTTAATGCTTTTATTTGTTCGTCGTTCCAGATCCATTTCTGTTTTTTCCTTAGTAGTTTTGTCAGTGGTGCTGTGTTTTCGGTGTAATCTTTTATAAATCTTATGTACCATGATGTGATACCTAAGAATTTCCTTAATTGTTTTACCGTCTTTGGTGCGGATTAATCTACAATTGCCTTGATTTTATCTCCATCCGTCTTGATACCCTCCTTGTTCACGACGTGTCCTAAGTATTTAATTTCGTGTTTTCCGAAGTTATATTTTTCGATGTTTATTTTTAGGTTTGCTTTCTGCAGTTTCTTGAAAACTTCTTGTAAATGTTTTAAGTGTTCGCTGAATGTTTCGCTTAGAGCTATTATGTCGTCTAAGTATGCGAATGCGTTCGGTTCCATTTCTGGTCCTATTACTGAGTCTAAAAGCCTTTGAAACGTTGCTGCTGCTGAGTGTAGGCCAAACGGAAGTACCTTTAAGTGGAAAAGTCCTTTGCCTGGTGCTGTGAAAGCTGTTATCGGTCTGCTTTGTTGCGCCAGAGGTACTTGCCAATATCCGTTTTTAAGGTCCAGCGTTGATATGTACGGTATCCGCCAAAATAAACAGTACCGAAAATAAAAATAAAAATTAATTTTTAATTTCTGTAATGTAAGTGTTCAAAATGTTCACCATTTCGACGCAAACAAGCTTCATATCAAAAGGTATAATAATTTTCTCTCTATAACGCTCTTGGTTGACAGTAAATGGATTCTGATTATCATCTTCAACGAAATAAGGACCAATCATTCCATGACCAGATACCGCGCACCAAACAGTAACTCGAAGACTGTGGAGTGGTTTCTCTACAATGACATCAGGACGTTCAAATCCAAGGATACTGGTTGTTTGTCGATTAATATAGCCGCTAAGATGAACGTGACTCTCGTCTGAAAACCATATGTTTTTCAAAAATTCGGGATCTTCGTAAATTAAACTCAACATGCGACCACAGTAAATTTCTCTTGCACGTTTGTCCGCAGCATTTAGTCGTTGTCCAACTTGAATACGGTATGGATAACCACTAATTGATTTGAACATGCGACGTAAAGACGTTTCACTAATGTTGAGTTTACATTCAGTTCTTACAAGACTTCTTTGAGGTGATTGCACAACTTGGTTAAAAGCACGTCCTTCATTTTCGTTAGTGCATACTGTTTTTCGACGACCTGAAGAACATTTACGTTGACACAATACACTACCAGTGCGACGAAATTTATCAACAACAGCTAACATCACACTTTTACTAGGAGCTGCTTTATTAAATTTTTGTTGATATTTTATTGACACCTGTTCTAAGCTTGGACCATCATTACGACCTTTTCCGTATGAACGAAAATAATGCTCTACCAAAAAAACTTTTTCTTCCGTTGTTAGAACCATTTTTAAATCAAATTTAACTGCAGCGTACTATTAATATATCAACTAATGGCAATTAAGTCAAATATGACAAATCCATATTACATAAACAACTCCTGTTTCGGTACTGTTTATTTTGGCGGATACCGTACTTGGCTGCTTTCAATTTTTCTAAAATATTATTTATGAGCGGTAGTGGATATGCGTCCTTTTCCGATATTTCATTTATCTTCCTGAAGTCTACACTAAATCTGTAGTTTTTGTTTTTATATTGAACCATGACTATTGGTGAACTGTAAGGACTGTTGGATTTTTTTATGATTCCCTCTTCTAACATATTGTCTATTTCATTTTGATTATCTCTTGCATTGCCGGATTCCTTGGTCTGTACCGTTGTTTAATAGGCGTGTTATGTTTTAGTTTTATTGTGTGTTCTGCCAATGGTGTTACTCCCCGGATATTGTTGAAATTCTTTATTTCCGTTTCTAAAAATTTTTCTAGTTTTTTTCTTCTTGTTGGTAGTTCTGGATTGATATTAAATTGGGGATTGATTTTTGTTTGACTTAATTCTTTTATTGTATTTATTGTTTGCTGCATTCCGTTTGTGTATCTTAAATTGTGTAATCTTTCTAGGAATATTTTATTTTCGGATATCATTGTTTCCGGTTCTGTATTTTGAATTTCTTCGTTTTTAGTTTTCTTGTGATCTTTCTGTTGTTCTTTCGGATTTTGTACGGTGTGATTTATGTATTTTAATTTGTAATAATAAACTTCTTGTTCTTCTGCGGTTAGGTCGGTCACTTCTTTAAACAAGTCTCTCTATGGCATTTTCCTTTCTGCAATATCTGCTACTTCTAAAATGGCTTCGGTATATGGAAAAATTTTGTCTCACCGGCTTGTTTAGTTATTGTACACGGAATAATAAAGCTTTTAGCAATTTTCATTTTATACCCATTTGCTAATGTTACCGTTGTGTTTTCTAAGTTAGTCTTATATACGCAATATTTAATTTTGTGAAGGCCTTTTCCCCCTATATATGATTTTTGTGATCCTGTGTCGATTAATGTGTTTAATCCCTGCTGGTTGTGAGTATACATTATTATGTGTGTTCTATTATCATCTGATATGCTGTAATTGTTCATAGCGGAGGACTTTATTGTGGGCTCATCTTGCCTCTCGAAGAATCATCCCTTTTTAAGTTTCCCGATCTCCGGCAACTGCATTTATTTGAAGGTTCCGCAATGACTACAAAATAATATTTGTCTCCCATAGCAAGTTTCTTTTCAGTGTCCTCTTTTACCGCATCTCCAGCAGCAATCTTTTCGGTTATAATTTAGTAACATGTTACCGTTTTGTGGACCTTGTCCAGGGGGGCGATCGTATCGGGTTTTATCTTCAGGTAAGCCGGATTTCTTGATTCCTTTCTGGATATTTTCTAACTCGCCTATTCGTCGTGTGATATCCCTTATTGATGTATTTCGGGTTCATATTACTATATATCATTTCTAACTGTTGGCTATTGTTAAAACTCATGTGTCTCCGCATTAATGTTTGAATTTCCGTGATTTACAATTCAAAATTCATTAGTAAGCCACCTTTACAAATTGTATCAGATTACATCTTAATGAGGAACAGTTTGAAATTAATCACAATATTTATGTAATGAAAAACAACACCTTTTTTGAGCATTCAAAAAAAGAATAAAAGCTAAAGAAATTTTAATGGAACTTGAATTTAACTTAAAATATGTTCATCATAAATTTCAAGTAGTATTACTAGTTTAGTTCTTCCCAAAATTAGGAGACAACCAATTTTTTTTGTTGATCCACCATTTTATTGATAAATGTCATCCCAACCATCTACTATATACCCACGTGGATTTTTATCATAAAAAACTACTCAAACGTTACATCGTTATACCCTTTGTTCAATTTCTATTCTAATACAACTTTATTGTTATTTAAAAATAAACTGTGTCGTTATTTAAGAAAATTGAGGATTACATACGCTTTTTGAATAAACTAAAGGGTGTGTCTGAACCCAATAATAATTGTTTCATTAGTCAATTTTACAAATAGAGCAAATAACGAATGGAATTGTGCAACAATACCTAGACTATTGTATATCTGAAACATTCCGATTATACATTGTGTGAAATGCTGAAAAAATAACCAATGCAACGGTATCAAAAATAGTTACTTTCTCTGTTCTTCTGGATGTATGTAAACTTTGTTATTGACTCCAAGGTTGAAAAATTATAAAAACTACTGTTAGACTGGACTGTAATTTGTCTAATATTGATTAAATTATTTTGGGTTTTATGTTAGTAGGGTATCGCAACGATCTAAGCAATATAATATCAAACAAAAAATAAGAGAGTCGTGTTAAATAGATAATGTAGTTGAGTATCAAATAAAATTAATCCAAAAGGCTTCTTGGGGATTAACACAAATCACCCTTGATGATTACCGTTCGTAACAATAACCACAAACTGGTGAACAGCTTAATCCAACTTTTCTGCAACCGCAGTTCAAGTTACAACCCTTGGTTTAATTACCTAAAATTGTGTTTAATAAAATATCAGGTGCAGGTGGAAGTAGAGTTTTAACTGGATCCAATATTTTATCCTGTAATGTCCATCCCCAGTATAAAGGGTTAAGCTCGTTGCCAAGCCATACTTGTACTTTGTAGTAGACACAATATAAATGCTGCCGAGCAGCACTAGATGTTGACGAAAGAGGAGACAATTCTACAGGTTTCTTTAGCTACGTCAAATATCTATGATTATCAATAGACATTTCTTTTACAGGTGCTTTATACATAGCCAGGAGAAAACGGATACCATTATTAAAAATTATGTCGGGAGAATATTCTGTTGTAGTAAAAACATTAGCATAATCAATTAATTCATTATTCTTTTCAAATAATTTGGAGGCATTAATTTTACTCCTGTGAAAATAGCTGATGTAGTATCGAACCCGGTAATTAGATGTAAAAATAAAATATGATTTTTACGTTTAGGATATGAGCATAAGTTTTGTGAAGAATAAATTGTTGTTTGTATTTTTACTCTCCCGGGTTTTCAAAAATAAATTATTTTATCAGTGGGCGCTAGTGCAATCATTATTACTAGTAAATCTACGTATTCACGTACAGCAATACTTGTTCTTCTATCGCATTCTTCAATTACTGTTTCTATGATGAGAACATCGGTATCGTTTTGAGCTTGTTTTACATTGACATTAGCTGCTTTAAAATTTATGCATAACATATAAACAGATATAAGCTTATTACCGTTATAAATGAAACATGAATAGACTCCACACAGTAAGGAAAGGAACTGTAAATCTAAATGTATGCTTATTACTTGCAATCCCAAGGAATTTTTCTTGACTTGTTAAAATATTCATAGATATATCAAAGACAATGCTGATGAAGAAACTTGTATATCGACGACGTTATTCAGCAGCTTTGATAAGTAAGTTAGTTCTGCCATTGTGTGTGACTATTTGGAAATCTCAAATTTTCTTCGTTATGCAAAAAATGGCGAGCCACGTCAAAGTGTAAATACAGTTTTACTTTTATTGCGAAAAACCATAGCTATTATGACGTCATAAGTACGCCGTGATGACGTCATCCAATGTTTTTTAATAGAAACCTTTATTTTTTATGGTTAAATACGCCGATAGATTCTAAAATCGACAATATATATATATATATATATATATATATATATATATATATATATATATCACTATTACCCAATAAGTCATAGTTTTTGAGAAAGTCATAGTTTTTGAGATACGCTTCTCAAAGTCTTAAAAATAAGTAAGACAGTTTCAAATGACGTTTAATGGTTAATAACAGAAACAAAGGTAATACCTAGTTATTTATAAAAAAAAAGGTTCAAATGAAGTGCTCAAATTGAGATCCTCACATTTCTTGTCAATAAACCAATCTTTGTTGGAATTCTTGCAATACCATTTCCAGTGAATCAGATAGAATGGTATTGATTCCCTCACGAATTCTATCTTTTAATTCCTGAATATTATTGGGTCGATTGGTGTATACTTTTGACTTTAAAGGTCTGGTAACCTGGCTGGCCATTAGATAAACCCCTTCTCCCAATCCAATGATTTAAATAATTACGAACGTTCACATCATAATGAGGGGTAGCACCGTCTTGCTGGTACCATATTTTTTCATTTGGCAGATTTGGGTTATTACCATTTGACGGATTAATTCTGGAACTATTTGCTGCCTAACGGACTGATAATTCTGTTGCCAATAATTCCTACTCTGACGTTAACCTTTTGAGGGAACTGAGTATGGGCTTCCAACATCCAGTGATGATTTGTAGCTGCCCAGTATCGACAATTTTGTCTGTGAACGGTGCCATTGAGACAAAATGTGGCTTCATCTGAAAAGATTATATTGCTAATGAAATACGGATTTCCATAATCTGTTCACAAAATTTCAATCAATATTCTGGGTCATCCTCGTTTAATTCTTGAACTAAATTTGTTTGATATGGGTGCCATTTATGCTTCTTCATGTACTTGATTACTGACCGTTGAATGATATCGTGATAGGAGGGTAAAGTTCTAGAACTTCGATGTGGATTGTTAATATTGCTAGATTACTAAATTATGAGGTGAAAATAAATTACGTTGTGTTAATGATTATCTACTAACTTCAGACAATAATCAATATAGCCATGCCATGTTGACAGTCCATTACTCTTATTGACTAATGCAATTTAATAATAATTATGAGATTTAGTTCTAATAAGAATTGGAAAAATAAGTGTAACATTTAAGCAATTTGGACATAATAAAACATATGTTAGGTTGAATGTATTTAAAGTCCAGAGCATACGTCAGTCCGCTCAATAATATTGAAGAATTGAAAAATAACATTCGTGCTGAAGTTACAGCTGTTCCACGTGATACTGTTAAACAGTTGATTTAAACCTTTATCGTTAAAATAACTAGGTTAAGTTTCACTTAATTTTAAATTTTTGAGATTTAGAAGACCTTATCTCAAAAACTATGACTTATTGGGCAATAGTGATACATATTGCTGTTAAATACACCCTATATATAGTGTTATCCACTTAAGATCGCAACACCCAGTTATAGCGTTTAATTGACGTTTGATTAACTCTTTGGTGGTTTAAAAAGGTTGGCAAGAGGACTATTTTTACTTATTAATTAACATTTTATTAATGTCAGTAGCGTATATTTTTAGAGGGCTTCAAAACGTCGATTTTTCAAAAAAGTTATTAGCGATATTTTTATTGGATTCTCGGTCACCATATTGTAAATAGTATCCCCTGTAACCCCCAAATCCAAATTTTGAATAATGTCACTTCTCCGGTGTCTACGATGTAAGTCGTCAAAAATAGTTTTTTTGATTTTTGAACGGCCCTGTATACACGGTAGTCGACGTTTTATGAACTCCATATTTTGGTGTTCAGTAAAAAACAATTAGTTGAATGGTTGCCCTTGTCAATATTTGGTTTTTTGTCAGTAGCGTACGTCTATAGGGGACTTCAAAAAATCGTGTTTAAAAAAATCCTGTAGAACCAAATACATTTATTTTGGATTGAATAAATAATCAAAATGTTTATGAAATTTCAACTACACCAATTTAAAAATAACCAAACACTAAATAAACAAAAGTTAACTTAAATAGCGGTGGCTTCTACCAAACCTTCATTAAGTTCAATACATTTGTCATATCGTTTCCCTATGTTCTGCACTGCATTCCTTATCTGTTGGGGTGTGATTTCTGCACAAGCTCGACGTATTCTTGCGCGAAGGTCTACCCGGTTTGTGACGTGAAATGTAGATCTTTTGAGTTACAATACCCCATAGGAAAAAATCTAGAGTTGTAAGATCGGGGGATCTGGGCGGCCAATGAATTAGTGGACTACCTCGGCCTATCCAACGGTTCGAAAAATTTGCATTTAGCCATTGCTTAACAATCCTTGCGTTGTGGATTGAGTTACCATCTAATTGAAAATACAAATTTTGTCTTGTTGCAAGTGGAAGTGCATGAATTTCATCAAATATTTAATTTCTTAAAAACTCTAAAAAAAATTGTGCATTGAGGTTTCCGTCGAATTATTTGGTATTTAAATATTCCGCACCACACATTGACCTTCTCAGAATATTGGCGTTTACAGTTTATTGTCCAATGTGGGTTTTCAGTAGCCCAGTACCGTATATTTTGGGATGAAACAACTCCATTTGTTGAAAACGTAGCTTCATCGCTGTAGAGAATATATTCCAAAAAATGTCTATTATTAAGATACTCTCCTTGAGCCCATAAACAAAAATCCATACGTTTGTCTTCATCGCCAGGCTCTGAAGTATAGAGAAATTTGGGTTTGAAGGCTTTAATTTTTTGCTTTTTGAGACTTCTTCGAATAGTCTCCCTTGACAAATTTAAATCTAAATTAGCCTGTCTTAAACTTGTACGCGGATTATTTCTAAAATGGTCTAACACAATCCTGTCATGTTGAACAATCTTTCTTCTTACATTATTTTTTAAAATGTGCTTACTTACAGCTCCAGTTGCATTAAATACATTTTTTATTCTGAGTACAGAGCTAATGTTAATAGGGAGACGATCTTGACGTCTATCGTTAAATATTCGGCATACTTCTCTAATGCTTCGGTCGTTGTCTCCCCAAAGACGTATAAGTTCAATTTTTTCTTGTACCGACAATTTTTCAACCATTTTAATTCAGAGAAATAATAATTATTTTAATAACGAGTTCAATGAAGGAAACTTAAATTATTATGACATTTGGATAAACTGACATTTGCACAGGAACCAAAATCAAATCCTGCTTTTTGATTTTGTTTAAATTACCTACATAAAATTAAGAGTGAATACCAATCATAGGAAAATGTTTATTTAGCTACAAAGCTAGTTTTACAACAAAACGCAGTAGGTACCTTAGATAAAAAGGACAGTATCGAAATTGTGTGATCAAATAAAAAAACAGTTTGGACTGTGATGTTGGAAAGTGAAAATAACGTAACGCTTGGGGGGACGTACTACACCAAAGACAGGTAACTAACATAACTCGAATTGTGCATTACTACTCTGTTCTCGACGCGCGTTTCGCTGATCATGTCTCAGCATCATCAGGAGATTCTGTTTTAAGGGTACTCTTTACAATGGGGTCAAAATGTAAGAAAAAGTTGCAACTACTATTTTTTAAAACACGAATTTTTGAAGTCCCCTATAGACGTACGCTACTGATACAAAACCAAATATTGACAAGGGCAACCACTCATCTAATTGTTTTTTACTGAACACCAAAATGTGGAGTTCATAAAACGTCGACTACCGTGTATAGAGGGCCATTCAAAAATAAAAATAAAAACAATTTTCGACGACATATATCTCAGACACCGGTGAAGTGACATTACTCAAAATCTGGATTTGGGGGTTTCAAGGGATACTTTTTACAGTGTGGTAACCGAAAACCAATAAAAAACTCGCTAATAACTTTTTTTGAAAAATCGACGTTTTGAAGCCCCCTAAAAATGTACGCTACTGACATTAATAAAATGTTAATAAGTAAAAATAGTCCTCTTGTCGACCTTTTTGAACCACCAAAATTTTAAGTTAATCAAATTCAAAGGAAATTGTTAAGCTTAAAATTTAAAGGTGATATGAAATTAGTAAAACATTTCCTAGTTTTTGATGAAATAATGATTGAGCTGTTAGCTGCTGGAAGAAATGTCGGTAATAGCTCATCTCCTGCTCACTCTACCATCATCCTAGGACGGTATAGTAACTGCAATCCATATATTAACCGAAGATAATTTAAGCCTTGCATTTCCAAAAACAAAATTACTCGACTACGAAACAAAATTACAAAACCAAAGGAGTGACACCTGTAGTAAAGTATTACATGTAGAACAGCAACAAACAAAGTTCTTTACTACAAATAAATACATACACCATAACCAAAAGACTAAATTTTACAACCAAATGAGGAAAAATCTAAATCAATAGGACACTTTCATTTCAATATAAAGTGCAGACATTGTGGACGCACAAACCACACAATAAAAAACTATTATTTTTACAAGAAAAATGAGTATAAAGGTGAAGAACCTCTTGAACGTACTTTAGAAACAATTCATACTGAACCAAATAGTAAAAAGGGTTTTGCCTTCATCCTTGAACATACAGCTTTTCTGGAAAATGGATCAGAAAAACATTTACCATTTATATTAGTCTCAGGTGCTACGGATCACATGGTGAACCAAGCGAATTTGTTTATGACATTCAAGCAGTTGGACAATCCAATTAAAATTTCAGTTTCTAAAGCTGGTGTCTCAATTGCAGCGACGTTAAAAGGAACCATCAACATTACAACTGAAGATGGCATGACTGGTATTCTGGAGGACGTCCTGTATGTTGCGGACATCCCGTATAACCTTCTTTCAGTATGTCGTATCCAAGAATCTGGTATAACAGTAATTTTTAATAAAAATGGTTCTATGACTATTAAAAAGGGTAACGAAACAATAATAAAAGGTAAGCTCCAAAATAGTTTAATAACAGTTACTCTAAAAATGGTTCATAAACCATTAAAAATGCAAGAAAATTCTATTTCTGAATGGAAATGAAATAATTATAAACTTTGACATGTTCGTTTAGGTCTTTTAACAAACAAAACAAAGAAAAATTTTTACAGCTAAAAATATCGAATTTTTGAATAACAATGAATATTAAAACAAGATCCAACTTACACATGATATACAGTATGTCGCTAATAATGTATGGAATAAATTCATTATTTCCAAAATAAACCACATGATATAGATGTAACGAACATTGCGTTACCATTATTAACGTGGTGACGTAATCGGCAATTTTTTTAAATGCAACCATGTGACTCAAGACACCTCATTGGAAAGGTCTTCTAATCGACTTTACAACGATGTAATTATTTGAATATTTATTTCTACAGGTTCGACCAAACTGTTTATTTGATAAAATACAGAGAACTGCTTAATAAAAAACAATTAAATTATATTAAATGTTCAACCTGATGACCTTCAGCAATAATACAATGAGACAGCCGAGCGATAAATTTGTCTCTAACGTTTACGAGAACTTCAGGCGTTATTTGTGCAACCTCCATTCTGTTGCGATCCTTCAACTCATCTATATCATTTGGGCGACTTTGATAAACTTTGCTCTTCAAGTATCCCCATAAAAAAGTCTAAAGGTGTCAAATCTGGAGACCTAGGTGGTCATTCGATCGTTCCTGTTCTTCCTATCCACCTATCTGGAAAAACAGCATTTAAGTAGGTTCGTACATTAAAGGCGTAATGTGGGGGTGTCCCATCCTGCTGAAACCACAAATCACATCTATTTGGAAATAGTTGATTTAATTGTGGTAATAGATAATCCTGAAGATATCGAGGACCGGTCAAGCTTCCTTCAAAACAATGTAGCCCCATTATTTGATTGTTTATAATGCCGGCCCAAACATTCACCTTTTCAGGATATTGTGTCCTATACTCCTGCATCCAATGGGGATTTTCACTTGCCCAGTATCGATACGTCTGGCGGTTTACATGGCCGTTGCTTCATCTGAAAAAAGTATATTTTATATGAAATTACGATCTCTGTTACATCGTTCCATAATTGTTTCACAAAATTCGATTCTCCTACAAAAGTCATCTTCCAACAGCTCTTGGACCAAATGTACCTTATACGTATACCACATCTCCTTTTTCAGCACTCTAGCAACAGTAGAATGGTGTAAATTATTATCCAGCGCAACTTGTCTCGAGCTGGTGTGGGGATTTTCTTGAAACTCAAGGAAAACGTCAACTTTTTTGTCTTCGGAAATTGACTTTCTACCACTTTTGGGAACATCTTTAACGTGGCTCGTTTCTCGAAACTTTTTCTCGATTTTACTAATTGTTGATTGGGAAATGGGTTCACGGTTGGGGTATTTAGCATTAAATAAACTGCCAACTTCTTTCTGTGTCCTTACTCTATCTCCATAGCCAATTATCCTTAATATTTCGATTCGTTCAGTTTCTGTAAGTTTCATTACTAAATTATGCTAATTTAAAGATTTTAACTATTTAACACTTGACTGATATACATCAATTAGTGTTAAATTAGAATTTAATACTATTATCAGTAACATACAAAAACAGAAATATTTTTTGGGTACACTACGACGTTATATTTCCAGTGGCGGTCCTTACAATAACTTTTTCATTGAATCAGAATTAATTATTAAAATTTTACCAAATAAACATTTTTGGTCGACCCTGTAGAAATAAATATTCAAATAATTACATCGTTGTAAGGACGATTAGAAGACCTTTCAAATGAGGTGTCTTGAGACACATGGTTGCATTTAAAAAAATTGCCGATTACGTCACCACGTTAATCTGGTATCGCAATGTTCGTTACATCTACCTCATGTGATGACGATTCAAAAATTAAAATTGACCTGTTATTGGATTTTTTCAAAAGTCGTTTATTTTGGAAATAATGAATTTATTCCATACGTTAGCGACATACTGTATGTGAAGCCTTGTATTTATGGAAAACAAACGCGTTTACGTTTTGCAAAGGCCAAAGACCATTATTTATTGTCCATTCATTATTCAGTTACCTATTTATTAGAATATAAATCTGAAGATTTTAAAATGTTTCAAGATTTTTTATTAAAAAGTGAAGCACATTTTAATATAAAATTAAAAAATCTGTATTGTGATAATGGGGGAGAATAACTTTCAAATGAATTTAAAGACTAGTGTCTTCAAAGAAGTATTAGCTATCATTAAACTGTACTATACACCAGTGCTCCGCAACCGGTGTGCCGCGGCACACTGGTGTGCCGTAAGCCGACTTGAGGTGTGCCGCTCTTTCAGACAATACGAATCAGATTCGTATTGTAGCGAGACCCGCGAAAAATAAAGCAATCTGACAACAGCGCCGATGGTAAATGTCTATCCGTCTATCGGCGCGACGCGGCGGCTTGATTCTCGAAGGCGACTAAACTAGAAAGATCCGTGCCGTTCGAGGCGCGACTCGATGTTTTCCTGAACATCGTCGCTGCCTATATAAGCGCGCCTGTCGTCGCTCAGAGACTCAGAGAGAGTCGAATAGTCAAGTGAATCAGATAAATACGCGGGCAAACAAATAAATCGTAGAGTGAAATAAATAGTGAATTGCTATATAAATAAATTCTTGTGCCTTATAAATAAGTGAATATAAATTAGTTATAATTAGTTAAGTGTTATTTTTAGAGTTCCTGTTTTCTTTTTTACGTTGTTGGCCATATTGTGTCAAAATAAATTAAATTAAACTGGACTAAGTTTTGTTGCAGTATCTACTTTTATAAATAACTATAGTGCTTCAAATATGGATAAATTTTTGCTGAAATCACGAGCAGATGACGAAGAACCTAGCACAAGCTCCAGCATAAGTGCTGCAAAAAGAGCAAAAAAGGTGCTGAAAAGGAAGTACAATCAAGACTACCTTCGATATGGTTTCACTTGGTGTGGCGACGAAGCGGCTCCAAAGCCTGAATGCGTCATTTGCGGTGAACAGTTGTCAAATGAAGCAATGGTACCCAGCAAACTAAACCGTCATTTGATCACAAATCATCCCAGTTGCGTCAAAAAAGACATTCAATTTTTCCAACGGCGCTTGGATCAAAATAAGAAACAAAAGCAGTTTATGAAATCGGCGGTTACGGTTTCTGAAAAGGCATTAGAAGCAAGGTACCTTGTTGCAAAATTAATTGCACAACAAAAAAAACCGCACACTATCGGTGAAACGCTTATTAAACCAGCATGCATGGAAATTGTTAGACTTATGCTTGGGCCAAACGAAGTTAAGGACGTGAGTAAAGTTTCTTTGTCGGCCGATACTGTTAAAAGACGTATCCAAGATATGTCAAGTGATATTTTGGGAACACTAATTAAAAAAATCATTTCGGCTGGAATTTTTGCGCTTCAAATCGACGAATCAACCGATATTAAAAATAAAGCACAACTGATGGCTATTGTACGTTTCGTTGACGAGGACTCTATTAAAGAACATTATTTATTTTGTAAGGAGGTTCCAGAGAGAACTACCGGTGAACAAATTTTCCAAGTAACTGATAATTTTTTTAAAATACATAATATTCAGTGGACCAATTGCGTTGCTATTTGTACAGATGGTGCTGCTGCAATGATGGGCAGTAAGAAAGGTTTTGTATCTTGTGTCAAACAAAAAAATCCATCAATACAAATTACACATTGCTGCATACATCGAGAAGCATTGATGGTCAAAAATTTGCCCGAACAGCTTTCGATCACAATGAATGAATGTATTAAGATCATAAACATAATTAAATCGAGAGCCTTAAATTCGCGAATCTTTGGAATACTCTGTGAAGAAATGGGAAGCGAACATGAATCCTTACTGTTTTATACAGAAGTTCGTTGGTTATCCCGAGGAAAAGTTTTAGCTCCACTGTTTGAACTTCGCTACGAAGTGCGTGAGTTTCTTTTAAGTCAAGATATGTACGATCTATGCCAGCACCTTCATGATGAATACTGGATAGCCAAACTTGCATACATGGCTGATATATTCGAACATCTGAATGAACTTAATAAAAAAATGCAAGGACGGAATGAAAATATATTGACGTGCTCCGATAAATTACAAGGGTTCAAAAAGAAACTTGAACTTTGGCAGGAACAAATGCAAAAAGGATGTCTAGAAATGTATCACAGGACCAACCACAGTACGATCGAAAACAAGCAGTTGATTGTGGATTTGGCCCAACAACATTTAAGTATGCTTCAACAAAAATTTGAATACTATTTCCATTCTATCAACACGGAACAATACAATTGGATTCGAAATCCTTTTGCATCCAATGCAATAAGTTCCACGGAAGCACTGCCATTGCAAACTCGAGAGGAGTTCACAGAATTAAGTAATGATATGACCCTAAAACTTAAATTCGACGAAGTTCCGTTAGATGTTTTCTGGATTTCCATCAAGACAGAATATCCACGCATCTCCAACAAGGCCATCTTCACACTACTTCCGTTTTCCACAACATATTTATGTGAGCAAAGTTTTTCAACGCTTGTATTAATTAAAAATGATAAACGGTCATGCTTAAAAGATCTTGACCAAGAAATAAGAGTTGCGCTGTCTAAAATTGAGCCGAATATAAAACTTTTGTGTTCAACGAAGCAAGCGCAGGTATCACATTAATCAGTCATCATCATAACAAAATATTTATTACTATTGACGTGTCAACAGAAGTAAATTTAGTATACCTACCTGTCCTACCTAGTATTTAGTATAGTTCTCATGTATGTACCTATTTGTATTTTTCATTCTATCTGAATAATAAAAAAAAATAAAAAAAAAAAATATGTATTATGTCCTGAGTGAAAATTTTGATGCCCCAAATCTGAAAGGGGCTTCTTCACATTTTAAAACAATAAAAAAAACTAAGGTAGTTTGGACATCCATAAATAATTAGTATACATGGAGTGAACTGACCCCCGACCTAGCTACGCCACTGCTATAAATATATTTTAGATTTTGGTGTGCCACGAAATTCTAGGGAGCAGTTTGGTGTGCCTCAGATGAGGAAAGGTTGCGGATCACTGCTATACACACCGCAACAAAATCCTGTTGCAGAACGTATGAACAGGTCAATTACAGAAAATGCACGATCAATGGTACATGGTGCTAATTTAGATAAAATATTTTGGGGTGAAGCAGTCCTAACAGCAAGATATTTAATAAACCTGACACCTAGTAAATCCCTAAAACAAAACACCTTTTGAACTGTAGCATAATAAAAAGCCCATAATAGATCATTTGAAAATAGTTGGCTCAACTACCTACATTCATAATAAAGTCCGAAAAGATAAATTTCAACAAAAATCAAATAAAGACATAATGGTTGGTTATCAACCAAATGGGTATAAAATATTAAATACCCAATCTAATGAATTTATTATAGCACGTGATGCCGTTTTTGACGAAATACATTTTATAACATCAAGACCAAACCTTGATGAAGGAGTAAATAAATAAAGATTAGAACTTAATGAGGGCTTTGAGCCTGAAAACTCCATTCCTAATAAAATTCCTAAAATAGCATTAAAATCTAAAAAAAGCCTGTGTAGAAACAGGTAAATCTATCACTAAAATAGATAAATCTGACACCGAAACATATAACGAATACTATAGTATATCTTCGCCAGATGAACATCACAATAATACCGATTTAAGACTAAGCCAAAGAATTAAAACAATCAGTTATTTGTACAATTCCTGAATCTTTCAGTGAAATAAAATATAGAGACGACAATATTCAGTGGGAGCAAGCAATAAAGGAAAAAATAAATACTTTATCAATTAATAAAACATGGACTATAGTCGATAAACCTTTGGACAAAAATATAGTTGATGGTAAGTGGGTCTTTACTATTAAAAATTACGCTTTTGGTAATCCACAAAGATACAAAGCTCGATTAGTAGCCAGAGGTTTCAGTGAAAAATAATTACTAGATTACAATGAAACTTTTGCACCAGTGGCTCGAATTTCAACATTTAGATTTTTAATAATTTTAGCTAATCAGTATAACTTATTATTACGTCAAATAGATGTTAAAACCGCTATGTTAATGGCATTTTAAAAGAAAAAATGTATATGTGGTTTTTGCGTTTTGACGATATAATACAAAAACATGGCTTTAAAAATTCGTCGGTGGAACGTTGCTTATATTTCTTGGGTAAAGATCGCATTAGTAAAAATATCTATGTATTATTACAGATACTTTGATAAGTTTTAAAAATTATTTAAATAATCAGTTTAGTATGGAAGAAATGAAAGAATTAAAACGTTTGCTATGTATTAAAGTCGAACGATATAAAGATATAATTAGGTTAGATCAGAGCTCATAATTGAAAACCGTTTTAAATAAATTTAATATGACCGATTGTAAGCCAGTTAATACGCCATTATCTAATAAATTATGTTTACTTAAATTCCGATATAAATATTGATGCACCTTGTCGAAATTTAATAAGTTATTTATTGTATGTAATGTTATGTACAAGACCAGATATCTGTATAGCCATTAATTTATTAAGTAGATATAAATATAAAAATAATAGAGGATTGTGGCAATGCCTTAACCTTACTCTAAGATACATAAAAGGTACATTAGGACTTAAATTATAAACAAAATCATTTTAATCATATTTTGGTAGGATATGTAGACTCCGATTGGGGTAACAATGAAACAGATCGTAGAAGTACAACAAACTATATTTTTAAATTATTTGAAAATTGTACAATTTGGAATACTAAAAGACAAAATTATGTAGTGTAATCGACACCACTGATAGCGCGGTACCATTAAATAGAATTGCTGAGTTCGCTCGTCGGTGATTTACGGAATCGTCACGGAGCAGCTCCACAAAAAGAAACGTGAACAGAGAAGTTTTGGCATTCTTACTGTTAAATTCGTTAGTCGGTATCATTGTATTTTTAATTTCCGTAAATATATGTTTTAAACTAAATATCGTATATGTTGGTTATTAAGCAAAAATTATATTCAGATATTTAGATTGTTTATTCTAAATGGACTCGCCTTTCTTAAAGCCGAGTCAGGAGTTTTACAAATAACGTATCGTGTTTAGTTTTCTTTTAATTTGACTGTAACTAATATTCTAAATGATTAGTCGTTGCGAAGTAGTCCTAGAAAGACTTACAAATTATGGCTCGAAGTTAATAAAACTATTTAGACTTTTTATCTGTGTTTCACTGAGACCCATTATACCTTTCAAAAGTATATTTTCATCATACTTGGATTATGATTTGTTTCTAAAGGCGGCTACAGACGTTCATGCATACTTGACAAGTGGACTTGTGCAAGCGTACTTGTACAAGTATACTTGAGCGTGTGTAGGAACAAACTTGTACAAGTATATCGACTTGTGCAAGTGGCATAGACTTGTACGAATTTTCTTCATGTCCCAGTGACTTGCGCAATTATGCATGAACGTGTGTATGAAACTGGAAGTTGATCCTAGTATGTTTATTAACTTGTTTATTTGTTTGTTACTAGAAGATAGATTAAAATGGCTAGTGAACATGAAAAAAGTATGCGCGAGGTTTTGGAGGAGTTTATTAATATTTACAAAGAATCTCCTTGTTTATGGCAGGTAAAATCAAAGGACTATCATAACAAAAACAAGAGAGAGGCTGCATATAAAAATTTAATTACAAAATTGAAAGAAATTGATAAAAATGCAAACCGCGATATGGTTGTAAAAAAAATAAACAGTTTAAGAACAAATATTCGAAAGGAGAAGAAAAAAATTGAAGATTCGCAACGTTCAGGTGCCGGCATGTTTCAGGAATAATTTTACTTAATGACTGTGGAGAGATAATAGTCGAAAATTTCAGATCTTCATAGGTTCTTCCTGTCGCAAGAAATCGTAGGGTTGCTGTTAATCTTTCATGTGGGCTTATGGCTTCTCTCATGATGGTATCTTTCTTTTCAATAAAAGGGGCAACCAGTGATAACAGTTTTAAATATGTTTCTTCATTCATTCGTAAATAATTATGCCAATCAGCAGGGTAACACTTCAGTTCGTTTAAAATATTTGTATGCGAATAGATATTTCTCTTTAGAAGCCACTTTTTGCACCAAAATCGACGTTTTTTCTTTTTTTCTTTTTGTTTAAGCACAATAACGAACATCGCAAGAGCTAGCGCGTCTTCGTCCATTTTTGCCTACTAAAACTGTTCAAGTACGCTTGTATCGTGTGGAGTCGATGCAAACTTGTACAAGTACGCTTGCACAAGTCCACTTGTCAAGTATGCATGAACGTCTGTAGCCGCCTTAATAGTAGTAGCTTCATCTACCGAAGCTGAATACATATATGGCATTTTTTGATGGTGTAAGAGCAGCTTTATGGCTTAAATGCCTTTTAAGAGATATTAATTCGAATATAACAGAACCTATAATTGTATATGAAGATAATAACGATTGCATTGCAATAGCCAATATACTGTTTTTCATAAACGATCTAAATACATTGATATCAAATATCATTTTACTAGAGAACATGTAAATAAAAATGTGGTAATTTTAAAACATATTGCAACCGATTAATAGATGCTCTGACGAAATCTCTGCCTTTTCCTAAGTTCTAGGGACTACGTTTTAAAATAGGCTTGATGGAAATCCAGGACATAGATGATAGATTAAATATTAATATTTTTGGGCTGATTGGAGCTTCTTTGGGGGTTTCCCAATCCATGAAACAAATGTTGGACCATAACGTTTCTCCAAAATAATATAAGCATAATTAATTTAATTTGAATTAATTATTAATAAGTGTTTTTCCCTACTTCTCTCTTTTTGAGTGGGAGTGTTAGATACACCCTATATATATATTTATGGCACGTGTCTTACTGTTAGATACAAAAAGGAGAAATAAAAGTTTTGTTCACGTTCGATGAATGCATGCTTTCATTATCGAAAACATAAATGAATATTCTCTAATATACAAATATTAAGATTTAGTCTTATAACACGTCATGCTGTATCATAATAATCAATAAAACAGCTCTCTACCTATATTAACTTTATTTAGTTGTTTTATTTGCGAATGCCATTTTCCTATTACAAATCTAATCATTGTCGTTTTTACAATATCTATCGGCGTATTTAAATTTGCCATAAAAAATAAAGGTTTCCATGTAAAAAACATTGGATGACGTCATCATAGCTATAGCTGTTCGCAATAAAAGCAAAACTGAATTTACACTTTGACGTGTCTCGGCATTTTTGCTCAAACGTTCCGTAACGAAGAAAATTTGAGGTTTCCAACCCAAATAGTCATACTGTATGTTTATTTGTCTTGTTATGGGGTCTAAAATTTGAACACTAAATAAATTTTCCAATTATTTAAGACATATTCAACGTTTACTTACAAATATATGACACATACAATACCATTATGGAGTGCATGCTGTACAATTTTTTGCATCGAATTATCTCGAAAAAAAGTCTTACAAAAAAAGTAATATTATGTTTTTGCTGGCAATTTTCCAAGCCATGATGCGACAAAGTGGCCGTAAACTTCGGTTGAGAATGGACGATACATATGAGTCAGTCAGCAATTTGGATATTCCAGTGTGAAAGAAGATCATCAAAAGTTTCTAGTTCTCAAAGCACTAAGCAGCAAATGGTGGTGGCATGTTTCTTCACGAAAACCGGCCATGTGGCAACTTGGATTTTTCTTGTTTCCACTAATAAAAGATAAACTGTGTGGGCAGCGATTTTCATCTTTCAGAAAGAACATAATACAACTTTTTTTGATAAAATTGATTTGTTGGTTCTTTCGATTCTGAATACAACAACAATCCTCGTATAACAGGATACTGTAAGCTACTTATCACTGTATGTATAATAGAAATAATAATGATAGCAAGAACTTGCCCATACAGATCTATTGATCTGTTACCGGTACTTCTGGGAACAGATCAATAGATGAATAATCTTTGGAAACATGCTACTTCATAGAATTTATAAACAATGGCCTATATAACAACTTGCACCTTAACATTAATTTGGCTTCTTAAAAAAACGTCATACAATAGTGAACTCTATTGAAGAAAACGTGTGCTTATATATTTTTAGATAAACAGCAGCCGTTTGATAAGGTATGGCACCAAGTATTGTTACACAAACTACTAAAATATGGACTTCACTACCAAATCTTCCTAGTCCTAAGATTTTATCTAACTATTAGATGTTTCCAAACTGGAGTCGAAATCTGATAATTCAATTACCAAAATATAAACACAGATGCTCCACAAGGAAGCGTCATAGACCCTTTCCTATACATTATGTATAGTGCTAGTGTCTTCAGACTTACACAGAGGAAAATAAATCCATGCAAGTGATATTGACCATAAGACTCCTAATTTGCCCACATATTGTCATGGCAGTAAAAACCAAAGGGAAATAACTAGGACTACATTTACATCAAAAACTAACTTGGAAATCACATAAAATGTGAATGACAACAACTTCAACTTTGGACATGAATTGGTCAATCGCAACTTATCTACTAATCTTCATAATCACTCAATTTACTTTTATTTTTGTAACTACCTGTTCTATTATATACCTACATTTTCTGGTCTTCGGTTAATTTGTTATTGAATTGGTATACTTTATCATTTTCGCAAGTATAATGAATTTTCTTTTTCTAATAATTGACAAAATATTCGTAAAAAATAAAATTTCTATGCATGCACAGCTTCTAGATGTACATGGTGGAGAATATAACGTAATCACCAATATTTAATGAGCTATTATGAAAAATTTACTAATTGTTTTCAAACTATATAAACTCGTAACGTTAAGATAATAATTTACTTTCAGAATTAAAAAGTTCCACTGAATACTTAAACAGCAATTTTATCAAATGTGTATAATTATAGGAACTTTTACATGGTCATTATTGTTAACATTTTGTATGTCACCAATTTGAAAGTCAGAAATTTGTGGATAAATTGCTGAAATACTAAGTAATTTTCATTTCATTCGAAGCAAGAAGTGGTTTCAATGTCCAAAGTTCAAAAGTGAAGGTTAAAAGCTCCACTCTTCTTGATCGGTCCCTTATATATTAATGCCTTTTTCACTAGATAATTCTAAATTACAAAAACAATTGGCTTTCTGGTATTTTCTAGATAAGACTGGTCACAAAAACCATGTAGATAAGATAGTCACTATTCGTAAACAATTGTAGGAAACCCTGCGCGTCCGCCATAATTTTAACTTTCATACCTGGCTTAGACAGAGTCGGATTTAGGGACTATACCAGTGTGCTGTTTCATAACATTACCCCCTCCTTAAATGGGAGTTCCTCCTGGAACTTTTGTGTAGCCGAGACTGGATGTTTGAATCACAGATAACCCTTAGATAGATGAGTCACTGATTGTGGCGCCATCTAAAGAGCCTGTCGACTAAACAATTGAGTGATGTTGAAAATATTTCTGTAATTTTAGGTTTTGGCGGTATATTGAAATTTACTGTATTTTAATTATTTTATTTCAAAATAACCATTTATAGTCCATCATTTAACATTTCATTCAATTTAACTTAATAATGATTAGATGTTGAGTTAAATTAGATGAAATATCAAATGATGGACCATAAACGGTTAATTAAATTGGAAAAAATAAAACACTAATCATATAAACAGTTTATTTATTTTGGTATAAAAATACACAACAAATAATTTCTTTCACAAAGTACTTTTATTAACAAACAGAACGACTATAAATAAACTATAATGTAAAAACAATGCAATAATTAAAAAATAATTTGAGTAACATACATTCTAGATTGGAGTATCATTAGAATTTTAAATGATGTTAAATGAAGATAAAAGTAGAAAATTATTTATAATAAGTTTATATTAATTGATTTATTTATTATTACACTCGTATAAACACACAGAGCTGGACAAACTGCTGAAGTATAACTGCTACTTATTTAATCAAAAAAAGTGTTAGCAATGAGTAGTTAACTACTATTTTTGGCAACTTTTTGTGAAAGAAAACATATGATTATAATTACTGTGAATGTTAGAACAAAAGTAATTAAAATACTTTTAAAGGAAAAGTTGTTAAGTACTGCCCTCCTCTGTAAATACAAGGTGCGAAGTAATTACATATAAGAGCGCTAAACAGCACTTGTGACTGTACAACATTTAAAATAATATAGGTTCGTTCCTACCAACAATTCTGTTATCGTACGTAACCAGTAATTGAACTGTTTAATGAGCATGCGTAAGAGAAATTAATAAAGTTACCGGTAATCTTTTACCAAACGGTTGGAACGTATTTTAAACTAGTTTAATAGATGCACGTTGTATACCTAATTCTATGAATAATAACCTCAAAAAATAAACAAGCTGAGAGTTTTGTTGTACAGATCGATTAATATTTTTCTATAATTTACAGTCCAAAAAAGGAAAATTTTCACTATCACCATCGACTGCAGCACTGCTTGAACAAGAAATTCTTCCAGTTCTACTTGTACAAAATAAGAATATTCATTAAAATTAACAAGGTGCCAAAAAATATAGGTATTCTTCTTTTATTTACATCAACAATCAACAACTAAACCAAGAAACAGTCATAGATACGAACAGTCCCCGGTGTAAACAGCTCAAAATCTAGAAACCTACTTCCATAACCTATTTACACTTTCCATGAAAAACAAATTTGATAGTTTAAAACAAAAATGTTGCCTTTGCGCATGATTCCTAATTTCAGAACTTTTGGTACTCGCTATCCAGCAAGAATCGTTTGAACGGTAATTTTACTGGTTTGCAAACGTGGTGGAACAGAGAACTGATAGTAATCGAGAATTCGGAACCAGTAATTTTGGTTGGTTGGAACGATTTATTTTAACTGCGCATGTGTATTAGTAATATTACTGTAAATTATTGGTGATTGGAACGAACCTTATATCTAACATTTCATTTCCACTTAAAACACATATTTATTTCTTTACTGGAAGTATTAAATCGGTTTATATCACAAGCTTAAACCTAGTATATTGCATATTTGTATATTTCTACATTTAAAAGCATTCCATTCTTATGAAACCATCGCATAAGGCAGTTTAAGTTACCCTGCAGCTCCTGGCAGTCTATGATTGTTAAAATGTTTCTTAAGGGCTCTTAAAAATCCCACCTCTCGTGGAAGTCCTTTCTCGTTTCTGGTTGAGGTTCTACAAGTAAATACACAAAATAACAACAATAAATAAGTAAACACACAAATATGTTTGAAAATTTATGTCAACAAAATAAAACAAAATGCGCTTACTATTGAAATAATAAGTTTACACATGTTTTTGTACTAAGCCAAAAAAAATATCAAAAAATATTTGAATGTTTAATTTTTTTTGGTTTTTTTGAATTCCTTTTTTTGGAGCTTTCGATTTTTTTGTCTTTATTGGATATTTTGGATTTTTGGTTCCCGCTAGACCAAA
Organism: Galeruca laticollis; assembly: GCA_963921935.1. Taxonomy (NCBI): domain Eukaryota; kingdom Metazoa; phylum Arthropoda; class Insecta; order Coleoptera; family Chrysomelidae; genus Galeruca; species Galeruca laticollis. Next base: position 178,767,800 of record OY998180.1, read on the forward strand.
TACTTAGACGTAATGCCTCAACAAAAGTTAATACTCACTTTCATTTCCCATGAATTGTCATACCATGGGCTATATATAAAAATCGGCAAGGGGTCAATACCTTCCATCCCATAGCTGGTGGAGGGAATTGCTATAACATAAAATGAAACCCAGATTATTATTTCTTCAATGGGTACATTTTAAAATGGAATTGTCTGAGTATGGTGTACACACTATATAAAAATTGAGTGTATGAAAAGAGGAGTACTGTGTGTCATTTTATTAAAATTCCAGCTAAGCGCTTTCAGCCATTAGGTCATTTTCAAAGCTGTCAACAAGAGAAAAACATACAACAGGTACAATGTACATACAATGAAATAAAATGTTTGATGTTACATCATTAGATAAGTAAAATTTGTTAAAATTACCCTATAAAGAGAGTGTACACACATATCATTTAGTTGATAATTTCAAATTAGACCTTTCGTTATGTGAATTACAATGGTACACGCTCTTTATAGAGTAATTTTAACAAATTTTACTTAAATAATGATGTAACATCAAACATTTTATTTCATTGTATGTAGCAGTTACAGGGTTTGATGTTTTTTGACACCTTCTGTATGTTTTTTTCTAGACGAGAGCTTTCAGAATGGCCTAATGGCTGAAAGCGCTTAGCTGGAATTTTAATAATATTAAACACTCAGTACTCGTCTTTTCATTCACTCAATTTACATTTTAAAATGTTCAAAATTACAGCATGCTATATTGAATACAATAAAACTTACCATCAATTTTTGTTAATTTCCACTCATATGGGTAGGCAAATTAAACTGTCTTAACTTCTCTTCATCTTTCTCAAATCTAAAGAAACACTGTTTTTGAAAATGAAGGGATCATATCCTCCATCGTTTCCTCGTCGACAAATTTAATGATTTACTGCCACTGCTTTTCAGCCATATTAATTTTATCTTCCTGGGTTGGAGGAACAAAACTGTAAAAAGAAATATTTACTTTATTAATGCAGCAATTTTCAGTTTCGCTAATGTAGAACACAACCATGATCTCTAAAGTTGTCGATTAAATTAGTAAAAATTCTGTGTTTTATAAAAATAAAGATAATGGTTGTTACTTGTGAAGGAAAAAATGCTCAAATTTTTTTAATAAAACTTACCGAGCACACCACTTATTAGATTCCTTCAGAATACACTTTGACATTGTTTTTTCAATTAATAACAATAAAGCAACGAAATAACAGATAAATATTACACTATAGTAATTAAAAAATACACCAAAATACCGTAACCTTATAATAACCTCTACACTTTAACTAAGAAATGATAACAGTATAACATATAACATGTGGGGACGAGCAATATGATATCGCGCATACGCTGTAATAAAAATCAATAAAATTTGATTACTAACGACGTCACAGTTTTCGTTAATTTTTTGGAATTATCTACCGATTTTAGTGACTCGACAGGCTCTATAGATGGCACGGTCTGCAGTGTCCCTAGCTTGGTTTGAATCGGCAACTGGCCCCATTTCTACTGAATATAACGTAATCACCAATATTAATTGAGCTATTATGAAAAATTTACTAATTGTTTTCAAACGATATAAACTCGTAACATTAAGATAATCATTTACTTTCAGAATTAAAATGTTCCACTGAATACTTAAACAGCAATTTTATCAAATGTGTACCTATAATTATAGGAACTTTTACATGGTCATTATTGTTAACATATTGGATGTCACCAATTTGAAAGTCAGAAATTTGTGGATAAATTGCTGAAATAATTTAAGTACTAAGTTATTTTCATTTCATTCGAATTACAGATCTCGAAAATGAGGTACTGAATTATGACAAATTGTTGTTAGCTCAAAAACGATTACAAGAAGTGGTTTCAATGCCCAAAGTTCAAAAGTGTAGGTTAAAAGCGAATATTAGGAGAAATAAAATTCTACCCCTTAACTTTTGAATAAAATGCCAGAGAGTGAAAAATTTGGTAAATAATATGCGGCTTGAATGCTTGAATAGTACTTATATAGTACTTAGACAATCTGAGCTTCTTACATTTAGTCGATTCATAAGTTCCCCCAAAAGCTTCAATATAGGACATGCAATGACGTTTTTAGTCTCATCTTTCGAATATTATTAACTTTAGAAATCTCCTCTACGATGTCTTTGTCACCTTATCTTTTATTCACCGTTCAATTGTTTATTTCAATCTCGTTATATTTATTTTGCTGCACTGTACTATGTTTAACGCTCAAAGAATCATCTTTTGATTTGTACCATATAAAATATTAACGTAACTAACCATCTCTCACAAGCCCTCAAGTTATTTATAAATTCCAAGCGCTTTTATTATTTGTTTCAGATTTTTTAAAACTTATTGATATATTTATTTCCAGCTCTAATCAGTATTCGCTATGAAAATCGAAATTTTATGGTTTTTGATTCTGCATGTATTTTCCTGCCGTGCTACAGATGTTGATTGTCGAAGAGAACCAAAATGTGTAATAGCAAGAGTTCACAAAATGAAAACAGCGAATTGCTATAACAAACAATTCAAATATTTTCCCAAATGCCTAAACACTGATGTCGAAGTAAGTATATTAATATCAAAAATACAATATCCATGTAGTAATAATAACTAAAAATCGTCACCAAACAATAAAAAGCGATTTTCACAGTCTTTGCCTAATTCTACATTCAATTTTTTACATATTTTTGGTTAATTTCAAAGATTTCATTTATACTTTTTAACAAATGTTCGTTAAACAATCTTTAAATACAGTTCTGCTTATGTGAATTTAGCAAACATGGTGTCATTGGAGAAAGAGGATATAATTCCAAAAAATGACTAGAAATGTATACACCTCGAATGGCTATTTTGGCAAGTAGAATCATCAAAATATTTAGTAAGAATCGAACTACACAGTTATTTATTCGATCCGTCGTAAGCTGAGCTTCGTCAGTGAATAAAATCAAATAAATAAGCGATCATTATTGACCAGAATAGAGAATTTCAAGTTTTATGCAATCGTTAGTCATTGAATGTGAAAATAAAGCAAATTTTTATTCCTTAAAGTTCTTTTTTGACTAAGAAACTTATCCTCTTGGTACCCGGTTTGGGTTCTGCTTCAACTGCATCAAGAATAATGTGGAATTATTGTTGGAGCAAAAATGAATTATCTATGTACGTAAATTTTAAAATCGGTGAAAAGTTGTTTTCTCTCATACGTAAATGGACGACCTAAGATTAAGATTAATAGCGGGGTTACTATGCACTGCAGCATTAAGGTTTATTGTGACCCCCCTATCAAAAGCTGTTCTCGCTACTTCTACAACTCGCCTCCCAGTTCCAGAGTTCTAATGATCTCCAGTATTTGGGATGGCTTCAAGGCGGTTAAATTCTCGCTCCTACAAGTTTCTTGTTCAAATCACTTTTTGCGTTGGCTTGCAATGGCGAGGCATTCACCCTCCAATCTTTTACGTTTTTCCTAGCGCTATTATTACGTCCAGGACCTCTTCTCTTGCTCTCGTTACAAAAGTGGGGGCTGTCCCCACGTTTAAGATCTCAAGGTTATTTGCTAAGAGATATTGTAATAAACACTCATCTCTGGCGTTGTTATCAGTGTTTTCTCACACGGTATTGGGTGCGTTGGCATCACAACCAATTATGACTGGTAGCCATCTGCGGTTGCAGTGTCTCACTAGGTTTTGCACTTTCTCCGGCGGTGTCATCGGCACATCTCCGGCGAAGTAGGCAGATGCAATGACGATGTCTCGGACGATACCCCCAATCTTGAGGTGAAACAGGATTGGAGCTAGGTCCCGAAAAATATTTCATGAAATACGAGGTGTGCCTATATGAAAGATAAATTTAGGTTTTCTACTATGCACCTCCGTTTATGTCAAAATTTTAATAATTTCCACATATCAGTCTGACCGTTCTTCGAAGAGAAAAACAACTACTTTCCTGGCTAATACCACGCAGAATATTGAATTAAATCCGCTTCGAAGAAAGTGACGTCGATACAGATATCTGTGGTGATTCGCAACCGTAAGGAGGAGTGCACTGACCGGTTTCGACCTTCTTGGGTCACTTCAAGAGTGCCGTAATGCCTTCTAGTTTAGAGTCTCTAATCCGAACTGAAGATTCGGCATTCCGACAACCTCTATTTGGCTCGTGTGGTTACACACTTACGAGAAGTAGTCAGCTGGCGCCATCTTCACTTTCAATTGCGAACCACCCCTTCATATAATTATTCGACCGTATAAGTCGTATGAAATAAAATCAATTAAAATTTCATGATATACGAGGTGTGTCTATATGAAAGATAAATCTCGGTTTTCTACTGTACTCCTCCGTTTAAGTCAGCATTTATTTCAATAATTTCTACATATTAGTCTAACCGTTATTCGAAGAGAAAAGCAACTACTTTCCTGGCTAATACTGGTATTAGCCAGGAAAGTAGTTGCGTAACTCTCGTGAAGATGAGAGTGATTTATTGCGGATGAGAGATGCTGATTTGTTCAGCCTCTCGGCCTCTACTTGTCCCCCGTCCTAACCTCTCTCTGTCCCTCCTCGAATTCCATGGTATCTTCTTCCCCGGAGTTCGAGCAGGTTTCTTGATCCTGAGGAAGAGTCTCGACAACTAGGCAGCTCCGCTCTTCTTCCCGGGATCCAGAGGAGATTTATGCATCCTCAGGTGCCTCTGCGGAACCGGAAAAGATCACGGGTTGACCCAGGGTCAATATTACGTCTCTTCCCCCTTGTTCGGAGTTTCCGGATCTAGAGGGCGTCTTCATATCCTTCAGATCCTCCGCAGGGTTCTCTTTTTTTCCCAGCCCCGAGACAGGGATACGCCCAAAACGGAAGTTCAGCGCGTAACCTCCTGCCTTCAAAGTCTACCCGGATTCGTGATCAATACCAATTGTAAGGATTATTCTCTGTCCCTCATTTTTGGAGTTCAGGTCCTTCCAAGCCCCAAGAGTGAGGTTGGAGTTCTGAATATCGACAAGTTGGAGGATCTTCTCCATTTTCATATCGATGCTTCTTGGGAAGAATAGTACCGTAATAGTGACCGGATTTGGAAAGTCGTCCCCACATCTAGCCACTATTTCGGGTCCTTCCCAAGACTTTAATTTCGACCTCATCTGCCAGTCAGTCGACTCTTGGGACCCACAGTCCACCTGTATCATTCCGCAATGGAAATGAATGCCTGCGCAACTAGTGGCTTGCCCGGTTACCGTTGGTGCTGTTTTTGGTTTTTTACTCAGAGGTCGCTGCGGAGAAGTGATATCCTTCGGGCCTTTTTCCCCGTTGCCTTTCCCGTTTCTTTTTGGGTTAGGCACTTTCTCGTTTGCGCTTCCTTTGGGGTTGGGCGCTGAAGAGCCTGCTTCCTAGCCTCTTTAGGTATAATTCCCTGATAGAGGAGTCGCAGGTACTTCCGTACCCCTGCTCCACTGAGACCTTTCCTCAATGGATCGTCTCTGCCACCCGTTTCTCCCAATTTGGGCAAATCAAACGGCAGCTTGGGTCGTTTGGCCTTTTTCCCCTTTGTAGGGTGCTCTGATGAGGAGGTGGAGCCTTTCTCCACCCCTTCCCCGGTGATTTCTACTTTCTTTGAGTTCATTTATGGTCCCACGAGAAACTAGGGTCATTAAGGTCCTCCACTGAAGAGCCCCGTGTGCAGAGGTAAAGGGTTTAATACAATGGAGTACCCCCTGTGTTCCAAGGTCGAAGCCAGAAGCGACTAATCTTCAATGTAGCCACGCATGACCTCAGACAGCCCGAAGATATTGGTATAACAGGTGATTTCGAGGTAAGCCGGGTTGGTGCTTCATTTAAACAAGAAATTCCACAATCACTATCAAAATATTTTATTTAAATATATCATTTGCCTACACTTTTTGAAATACCCTTGAACTAGAAATATGCGAAATCTTCTAAAGAGTCAGATTTCCTATTTTCAGTGGACATTTGATAGGTAGATTCACATAAAGTATCCTGTTGAATATACTCAATATACAAGTTTGGCCAGTACGCCAATGGGCAAAAACGGCTGACGGTAAGATTATTAGCTGAAGAGTTTATTACATGAACGTGCCTGGCGATAAAACTGGATGTTGATCATCAAACCAGAGATGTGGAAAAATACCCATATAAAAGCCTTGCCGGTGAGGCATAATATAAAAAGGCACAACAAAACAGTTCGAATTCGACAGTCATAGTGAGTGGACGTGTTCGATTGTTTGTGATTTTACTGGAGTCAGATTTAATCTAGCTAACTATTTTCCATTTAATAATATTTTTAATACCATATCAATATAAATTTTAAAATAACTTATCTGAAAAACGACTAATTAGTTGAATATGGGAGAAAAAACGGGCGGCGATAAGCCGCCCGATTTAAAAGAATCTGGTTTTATCAAGGAACAGGAAAAAAAACATGAAACTTATAATATTATAGATTTAGAAAATCGTTATAGTCCAGGCGATAAAGGCCCTTTTTTTGTTTTTGTGGAACATAAAGAAAAAAACATTGGTAGTTTATTCCCTATTAAAATAGGTCATTATCTCCTTACGGATGACACATTAAAAAAAAGAGGTTGAGGATATTAAATCAGTAGGAATAAACCGAGTAAAAGTTATATTTAAAACCCTGGAAACGGCAAACTCTCTTGTTAATCATTTGGTAATACAAAAAACAATCTTATAGCATATATATCTAGATTCTATACTCACAAAAAAGGCCTTATAAGAATGGTGGATACTTGCTTCGACGAAGAGTATCTACTAAATGCGATTATTTCCAATAAAAAAGTAGTAGGTGTACAACGTATGAAAAGAAAAATAATAGATTCAGATGGAAATTCTTGTCTAGTTAAAAGACAAATGATTATCGTACAATTTTTTGGCAAGGAAATCCCACAGAATGTACAGATCAACTTGTGTAATTTCCATGTAGAGCCCTACATACAACCAGTGGTACAATGTTACAATTGCTTGCGATACGGCCATTCGGCCAAACAGTGCAAATCCAAAAAGAGCAGATGTAAAAAATGCACCGATATAAAGCATCGTGAGGAGGACTGTAATGCTGACAATATCTGTATATATTGTAAAACAAATGATCACCCTTCAGTTTCTAGGAAATGCCCCGTGTTCACAAAACAAAAACAAATAAAACAGATTATGGCACAAGAAACTGTATCGTTTAGGGAAGCTGAAAATATTTACATCAACCCATCGTACGCTAAAACTGTTACAAATAACCGATTCGCGGTATTAAATAACACTAACAATTTTCCTCCCTTACCTAATTCTAATCAGACATCTTTCCAAAGTACTCCAATAACCTTAAGAAAACCCGTTAACAAATCCAATATTCCTTCTCCCAAAAAACGTAAAACTTCCCCTATATCCCCCACCATAGAATCACTGCCTGTAAAGAAAAGCCCTCAATTAAAAGTAAAGATTAATTCAGTTCGCACTAACCCTTACAGCGATGAATATATGAGTTATAAAGAAAAATCAATATTTATATTATCTAAATTTGTCAAAGAATTTGTAGATAATATGTACGACGCCGATAATTCTACAGAAAAGATGGATTTGAGTTATAATGGATCCGGATCCGAATCTGAATATTAACCTTCCCGTCTAGCAATCATAAAATTATAAAGAATAATCTAAGTTTATTACAATGGAACAGCAGGTCATTAAAAGCAAATAAAGCTAGTTTGAGTAACTTTATTAATAAAACACATATTGACATTATAGTAGTATCAGAATTATGGCTCAATCCAGACGAAAATTTTGTTTTAAAAGGGTTTAACTTAATTAAAAAGTGCAGAATCGATGGTTATGGTGGAGTAGGGATCTTTATAATGCAGGGTATATATTATAAAGAGGTAGATATTATACAATCGTTTAATGAAGATCTAGAAGTATGCGCAATTACATTGTCCTCTTTAAACATGTCGATAGTATCTTTATACCGTCCATCTGATATAGCCGTCAATTACAACGATTGGATAAATTTATTCCAGCAATTTAATTCCAATAGTATTTTCTGCGGCGACTTTAATGCACACCATGGTATGTGGGGTCCTATACCTTATGATCGGCATGGAAAAATTTTAGCAGATGCAATCGATTATTTAGAGCTTGTTGTGTTAAACGACGGCACTCCTACTAGAGTTAACCCCAGGGGAAACCATTCAGCAGTTGACATATCATTAACTTCGCACGTTTTAGTAGACAGGTTACCTTGGGAAGTTTTAGACGACACAATGGGATCAGACCACTACACAATAGCTATCGGAATTCAGATTAACCCAAAGTCCTTCACTGTAAATCCGTCCACAAAATGGAATGACTCTCGAGTAGACTGGGATACATTTCATAAAGTGTTGGAAGCAGACATAAATCAATTACTTGCTGGAAATAATACAAATCTTACAGACAAAGTCGCAGCATTTTTTGAGATCATTTCTACTGCAGCAGATCGTTCGATGCCTGTTAAAAAGGCATTTACTCCCGTTTCTCCTAGACCTATTTGGTGGGATGAGGAATGCGTAAGGATGGTAGAAAAACGTAAAACGGCATAAAAAATTATAGAATTCATTCCAGTTACAATTATTATATAATATATCAAAACTTAGCTGCGCAAGCGAAACGTTTATTCAAAAACAAACAACGTGGCAGTTGGATTAACTTTTTAAATAAACTTAATAAAAATACTCCTTTAACAGAAATTTTGAAATTTGTTAAAAGGCTTAACAATAAAAGTTTTCAATGCCCCAAAAAACCAATTTCAAAAGATTTAATTGATGATATTCTAAATAAAATAGCCCCTCCATCTGCTTCTAATTTTGGGGTTAAAACAGATTTAATCACGAAGACGAATTGCTAGCTTCTTTTACGATTCATGAACTGGATTTAGTAATTAAAAAAGGTCTCAACACTACTCCCGGTCTAGACGGTTTTACCTACAAAATAATTAATAATTTACCTATTACAGCTAAAAATATTTTATTGCAATTATTCAATGATTGGTGGAGGAAGCAAAAGTATTCTGATTGCTTTAAAAATATTATAGTCTGTCTCATTCTTAAACCTTATAAAGACCCTGGTTTGTCTTCATCATTTCGCCCCATCTCGTTGATATCTTGTATCACAAAAACTTTTGAAAGATTAATAAAAATTCGATTGGAACATTTTGTTGAAAGTAGGTCTCTATTGCCAAACATTCAATATGGTTTTCGCAGGTGACGTGGCACTATAGACGCTGTAAGTCATTTAGTTTTAGATATACAAATAAGTTTCTCTAAAAATTACTACACATTATGTTTGTTTGTTGATTTAACGGGGGCATATGATGTAGTTGATCTTAATATTTTAGCAAATAAAATGGTAAATATTGGAATTAATAAAACTGTCTCTACCAATATTATTAATCTTTTTCATAGTAGGAAAATATTTATACGTGATCATAATAACGTATTACATGGTCCACATATAGTATATAATGGCTTACCGCAGGGATCTATACTGAGCCCTATCTTATTTAACATTAACACTGCAGATCTGCACAGGTTAGTAGATGATAAATTTAACATGATTCAATATGCGGACGATCTATGTTTTTACTTCACCCGTAGTTCTTATGAGCAATGTTTAGAAGATCTAAGAGAATGTATGCAGTTACTAATAAGTTGGTTTAATGATATGGGATTCAGTGTCTCTCAGGATAAGACTGATTTGGTATGTTTTACTCGACACCGAGTTAGGACTGCTGGAGCTACTCACCTGGCTGGTTTTAAGATTCCATTTGTCGACTTATTCAAATATCTAGGCGTTATCTTAGATAAAAAACTGCTATGGACAAATCATATCAAATATGTTATAAAAAATGTGAAAAGGGTATGAATTTGCTAAAAGTGGGTTTCAAAAGAAAATGGGGAGCAGACGTCAATTTGATGTATACATTATACAATACTTATATTCGTTCCATATTGGACTACGGGTGTACATTATATGGAGCAACATCTAAAACAAACCTACTAATTATTGACCGTATTCAATATAAAGCCTTAAAAATTTGTATGGGGTTAACGATGTCATCTCCTAACCAAGCAGTTTTGGCAGAAATGCAAGAACCGCCAATAAACATACGTAGACAATTTTTAGCTGAAAAACAAATGATTAAATATAGAGCATTTAATACGGAAATGGTCCAAAAAATCGCTTATATAAATACGTGTAACCTTACAGTTCCGTACTGGAGAATAAAATCTACTCCTCCCTTGGCAGAGGCCTTTATTAATACCAATCATGATCAGGATTTCATCTTAAATTCTCCTAAATTCCCTATATATAAGTACAGTTACCAAAGTATTATATTTCGACCAACCGTCATATACCCCTTATACACCGAAATTCCTAATCTAAATAACTTAATACTTACAACTATACTGAATGATTTCGGAGACAATATAACTAAAATATTTACAGATGGGTCCAAATATGATGATGGAACAGGAGCAGCATTCTTTGTTTCAAACATTAATCATGTCGAAAAATTCAGAATAGCAGACATATTTTCGGTATACTCTGCCGAGGCTCTTGCAATAGAACAATGCTTAATATGGTGCACAGTGCACACTAAATCCAGTGCAAACAACTGCTATAATGACAGACTCGAAATCGGTTTTACAAGCTATCGAAGGTTCTCCAATAAACATTTATAATCAGGAACTGATTTTAGAAATAAAAAACTTATTGTATCAATTAAAAATTAATAATAAACAAATTGCTCTCATATGGGTAAAAGGCCATAGCGGCGTTATAGGCAACGAGAAGGTAGATCACCAGGCAAAAGAAGCTGGCAAATTAAAAGAGTTATTAAACTTTTCCTGTCAGGCTGACGTAATTAACAGACATAAAAAATCCATTAGAAGCAGATGGAGAGAAGCTTACAATAACAACAGCAAAATATCTAAAAGCTTCTATTTCCAGCTTCATCCAAATCTTCCAAATAACATTCCTCATATAACAATATGTGATTATAGGAAAAAATACGCAACAATTATAACGCGACTAAAACTAAACCATGGCCGTTTCCCTGCTCACCTACATAAATTGGGTATTCTACAGTCTCCATTGTGCAACTGCGACAACGTATCGATAGGTGATACTAATCATATATTTCTGGAGTGTAAGAAAAACAAAGTGGCTATATCAAATTTATATATCTCTTTAAAGAACAATAACTTTCCTTTTCCATTGAATATGAGTTCTCTCCTGGCATGCATAAATAAAGATACTTTCGATGCAATAATAAACTTCATTAAGGAAGCAAGAATAGATCTGTAAGTATATTCATATGACAAAAAAAATAAATTCTGTGGCCAATAGTCTTCGACTGAGGCCATCCCTGTCTCCCCACACACACACACACACACACACAAAGGCACAAAAATATAAAAGGCAGGTAACGACGGGAAGTCCTACAGCAGCAAACAAACTACCTAACAAGAAGGTCGAGGCTTCAATACTCACTACTTGTCCATCAAATCAAGAACACACGTGTTATCTAGTCAAGCCATTCAATGTATCAATATATTTCTTAGCAAATGCATTTTAGAAATTCAAAGCAAATTAAATCAAGTGTTATTATTTCTAAAGTTGTTACTGGGTCTGTGCAAGGGAGAACGTTTTAATTGTGTAAATAAAACGCTCTACATCTGAGTTTGATTCGGTGTCATCGTCTACGAAGACCACAATTCGGAAACCAGCCTATAAAGAATACAGTCCACTTTGTCCGGCTACTAAAATACTCACCCTGACGGAAGACGACGGGAATGTACTAAGTCCTCTACGAATTCGCACATATCCAATTGCACCACTAGTTGTAGATTTATATAATTCAATAAATAAATTTAGGGTATTTCTCACGACGATTTTTATTTGTTGAATTTTTGGGAAATCTATTCTATCGAAGTTATTACATACACAAACACCAGGAGTGATATGATCGAACGTGAATATACGTAAAAAATGGATGCCAGTAGCAGTTATATACTTGACAAATCTTGTGGACAACCCTCGTAGTGTGACTAATTAAATGACCTTGTTTGTGTAGTTGAAGATAATAATTATCTCATTAGCTACTTACCACTGGAAATGTCTGATTTTATTGAGGAAATAGTCAATTAGTGGTAGTTTTCATTATCTTTGCTTTTACAGGGAGATGTCTATACGTATGTTGATAGTTTATAGTTCTAATAATGTCTCTTAAAACTGTTGATATGAACAGATCAATCGGGTTCCGAAGAGGTGTCGTGATAGTGACTAGACCGTGATAATAATGGTATACAGATAAAATTAACACAATGTATAGCTTCATTATATGGCTATTGATAAAAAGAGCGCATTAAACGGTTTGGGAGATAGAACGGAAATAGTGAGATCATTTACTTTGCCATGCTTAATGGGTGGGCTTAGGAAAAAAACAGAAATGCAAAGTTTAATAGAGGTTTTCGTGTTCCTTGGGATCGTCTTGAGGGAAGTAAACTCACTTTCCATTATGCACCAGCTTTAATGAAAATTTTGAATTGTTGTTAAGCCATGTAATAGCTATAATTTAAATAAAATTATATAAATTTACTTACTTTGTATGAAGTATTAATCAATTTTATCGTAAAATTGAAAAAAATAGATAAAAAACTATTTTGAAAGTCGACATTTTTGATAGTTCCTAGATTGGGTTATCTATTTTCTTCTTTTTTTTTCTTAAAAAGTGCCACAAAGTACACTTATGCTGCACTTCTGGCTTAAACAATTAATATTCAACGACCATATTAGTACGATCATTTTTTATGCATTTTGGAATTTCTGCACTATTTCTACTCTGCGTAGTGCTGCTGATGTAGAAAACGGAACACGTCTATTTTCTCTTTCTGTCAAATGAACAGTGAAATTTAGAGGGCGCCCCAGGTAGTCTTTCCATACTAAGGGCAAGAATGAATATTCTTGCTCTATGGTTAGAATGAAGCTATTCCATAATCAAAAACTACGTCGGAATATAGAAATTCTATAATAGTCGTAGAAAAAATCGTTTTCAAGTGTAATCTGGTTATTAATACAGTTATTGGAATAATAATGAATTGAAGGATAGAATCAGTTCGAATTTATACTCGGTACGATAAAGACGTTAGTTCTGAGTGTCGAATATAAACGGATATTATTAATATTGATAAAATAGTTTTGAGTTGGATTTTAAATTTTATTATTAGTGAAAATAACACTCAGTGACTGTAACAGTGACTATGGAAGACGATTCTCCCCCTGATAATGGGGGAACAAACAATAATAATGTAAATAACGGGAAGGTGCCCTCACAAATTATCAATACTGAAAAAGTTGTCCTGAATGGTAAAGAAAACAACAACCAGTTAGCCGAAAAAGTAATTAGTGATACAAGACAACAAAAAAGTGAGGTGTTTAATTTAATTTACAAAAACCAAGTTTATATTCGGAAATTGTTTATGTATTCATTGAAAGGGTCAATGATTAAAATATTAGCAAATTACATCCCATGGCCGTAGGTCATATCCTACACAAAAAACTTAATATTCAAAATATAATGAAAATTGATAATGTGGGCAAAAATAGAATTAGAGTTCAAGTTAAAAATATATCTGATGCTAATAAACTTGTTACTAATCCTGATCTGATCAATGAACATTTAAAAGCGTACATACTAAATAATTTGCTAAATAGAAAAGGAGTAATAAAAAATGTTGATACTATTTTTGATGAAGAATATTCATTCAGTAACTTTCTCTCTCCTATAACTATTTCAGACATTAGTAGAATTAAAAGAAAAATAACACGTAATAATGAGACAATTTTAGTACCAAGACAATCTGTAATTGTCACGTTTGAGGGTAATAAACTACCGTCCGTCATATACATAAATTCTGTAGCATGTAATGCTGAACCATATATACATAAAGTTACGCAATGTTTTAAATGTCTAAAATACGGCCATGTAACAAAACAATGTCGCAGCACTACAGCACTATGTATAAACTGTGGAAAAGAAAAAGTCGATACGCATGTCTGCCGCGATCCACAAGATAGTTGCTGCATACATTGTAAAACTAACACGCATAAATCAATATCCAAAACTTGCCCCGTTCATATCAAACAACAAGAGATTAAAAAGAAGATGGCTGAGGAAAACTTAACATTCTTAGAAGCTAAACGGATGAATAACAATTCTTATGCCAATATAGTCAAAACCAACAATAGATTTCAGACACTAACGACATTAGATGAACAAGAGTTCCCCTCTCTTCCAAATCCAAACGCCAAACATAGAAAAAGTAATACCTACTCCTCGACAACAACAGCAGAAGATCTAGCAGAAAAAGTCCTAGTAGCAATCCCAAAGGTCCTCAGCTCAATAAACTCATTCGAAGAACTTTCCTCAATAGATGTTAAATATATTAAAAAAATTGCATTTTCTAGTAATGAAGAAACTGGACAAGAGACTATTATGATTGACGATGAATTTGAAGAATACTAATAACTTGAATATTCTTCAGTGGAACGCACGTTCCGCTGTATCCAATAAAAACAGTCTGATTAATATATTATCTGATCTTAGAATTGATATCGCTTTAATATCAGAAACGTGGTTTAATCCAAATAAATCTTATACATTTCCTGGTTATCATATAGTACATGGAGATAGACTTGATGCCACCACTGGGGTGGCAATACTAATAAAAAACACTATGAAATACAAAGAAAAGATTATCGAGGATATCAATGAAAATATGCAAGCTTGTGCAGTTCAAATAATTGGCGCAGACTTCAGTCTTACATTGATTTCAATTTATTGTCCACCAGACGCTAAAATGAGTACACAAGACTTCATGAAACTTTTTGAATATGCCGATCAGTCCACTTTAATTGGAGGTGATTTCAATGGACATCACGGATTATGGGGATCTTACAAAACCAATACATCAGGAACAAACATTGTAAATGCCTTAAATCAGTCTAACAACATGATACTAGTAAACGATGGATCATCAACTAAGATATCAAGAACAACCAATAAGTCGGCGATTTTTCGAACATTCGCTACTTCCGATATTGCAAATGGAATTCATTGGCAAGTGTTACCAGACACCTTAGGATCAGACCATTATGCTATTCTAATTAATTTTCTTTACTCAGGAGCTCAAATAGAAACGATAATATATCCCACTACAAAATGGAATACTAAGAAAGCTAACTGGAAAAAATATAACTCAGTTTCTCAAAGCTATTTTAAGAAAATCCCAGAAACTTTTAATGACATAAATGAAAAATATCAATATTTCATGAAAGGTATAGAACTTTCAGCTTCTGTGGCTATACCAGTGAAAAAAAAGTTTAAAATAAACAAACCACCACCACCACCCTGGTGGGATAGTGAGTGCGATTGTGCAACAGAACGCAGAAAAAAAGCAATTAGTGCATATAAAGTTCATCGGAAAATTATATTATAGTCAACAAACAAATTGCTGCAACAAAACGATTCCTAAAAATAATAACCAAAAATCATTGGATTACTTTTTGTAATAAATTAAATAAAAATACAACTAGTACAGAATTATGGCAACAAGCTAAAAGAATGCAGAGAATCACAATAGGTAGTAATTCAAACAACAAAACATGCAAAAACTTCGATTGGGTTGAGGAATTTATGAATAAAATCGCACCTTGCTCAGTATCTCAAGAATTTTCAAATATTAATGAAGAAGAAGATGATACAGATAATGAATTATTTAACAAACCCATAATTTATAGTGAATTATCACACGTCATCTGGCATAGATAAAATTACATATGACATGATATGGAATTTAGCACATAACGCAAAATTGTTTTTACTAGAAATATACAACGATGTCTGGATTCATAATAATATTGAAGATTGGAAAAGATCAATAGTAGTACCCATAGATAAAAACGGAAAAGGTCCTGACTTAGCCGACTCATATCGACCCATAACTTTGCTGTCGTGTATATTGAAAACATTTGAGATAATTATCAAACAGAGATTAGAATTTTTCATGATTTCTAAATCAACACTTCCTTCGGGTCAATATGGTTTTAGAAGAGGGAGTAGCACCAATGACGCCATATTACAACTGGTGACCGATACACAAATATGTTTCTCAAAAAATATTTACTTAGGAACAGCATTTTTTGATATTAAGGCAGCATATGATTCGGTTGACTTAGTATTTTTACGGGAAAAGTTAATCAATATTGGGATACCAAGAAGAATTTGTAATGTAATGTGTAACCCGTTTAATTATAGAAAAGTTTATGTCAGACAAATAAACAATTCACTTACAAACCCTCTAAATACTTCCACAGGATTACCTCAAGGAGCAGTACTTTCTCCATTATTGTTTAATATATTCACAGCAAGTCTCCATGAAGAAATTAACTACAAACTAATCCAATATGCGGATGACTTTGTAGTGTATAACTCCGATAAAACCTTACCAAATACTTTGACAAATTTAAAGGAATCGGTCATCTCCATCACACTGAAATTGGACTCATTAGTATTGTCACTATAAGTAGACTTAAGTTTGGCCATGCATGCTATCCCGCACATCTTAATAAAATAAAAGTAATAGATTCGAACTTGTGCGACACTTGTTACCGTATATGCGACTTGGAACACATTTTTTTTGAATGTAATAAAAATACACAACATGGAGAAGATATGTATAGAGAACTAATAAAAATCGATGTTCTACCTCCCTTCAATGTAATGAACTTACTGGCATTAAATAAGCTGCCTGTTTATAACGTTTTACTGACATTCATTAAAGCATGCAATTTAAAACTGTAATATTATGTAGCTCATTTTCCTCTGTAAGTGAACCTAACCTGATTATTCCCTATTAGTACCGTGGTCTACCTTTTCTGTGAGTTAGCCACCCTGAAAGACCCCTGGGTGTGAAACGTATATCCTTAACCTATCCAAATTCTTACAGTTAACATATTTGGTACCCTTTTTAGTACTGTAGCTCATGGCTAAATGGATTATGTCCTTCGGCCAAAAAAACAAAAAAAAGATAGAATCGGCTCATTGTACACCATGTTAAGAAAAATTGATGACTTTTTCTCAGCTTATTTTGTCTATCATTTCCTTAGTTGTAGTCGTTGCCTAAAAATGCTGCTCAAACTTTTCCCAATATTTTTTTAAGTTAAATAAGATTTTTTCTTATTGAGCATACTTTTAGTCTTTATGGTCAGTTTCAATCATTGTTACGAGAATATCATATTTTACTACGCGGCCAATATGTTAAAATACTCATTTTGTTTGTCAAGTTAATATGAAATACACTAAAGATTTGAATACATAATACGTATTACTTTTATGATGCAAACATATTTAATAATTCAATTATTTTTTGCAGATCATTGACTTAAGTTTCAATAGAATAAGGAAAATAACGAAAGCCGATATAAACAGATTCAAGTATTTGAAGTTCTTGTACTTAGCAGACAACCTTCTTACCAATATAGATGTGGATGTTTTTGAAGACGCCGATGACTTAACTACATTGGATTTATCCATAAATGATATGAAGAGACTACCTCCTGTAATTTTTCAGTTGCAATCTTTAACATCACTCTACCTCAGCCAAAACTTGAATATCAATATTGTTGATGCTATAGAAGTATCAAAACCAATTGTGAGTCCCCTCACTCAAATAGATATAAGTCAAACGACTGATGAAGAAAATTATTCGGATTTCCCGAATTTTGGTGTTTTGCCGTTTTTGCTGTTTTTGAATATTACTAGAAATTTTTATTTCAATTTAACCCCTGGTTTTTTTATGGGGCTGTGTAATCTACAAAAACTGGTTAATGACAATGTTACGACTGATTTTGAGGATCCTTGTGATTGCTGGAGGATAAATTATTGGCTGAAAGACAAACACGTCAATTTTTCTCCATTCAGGTGTGAAATCATTGAATCACGTAAGTACCAATTGTTTTCATTCATAATAGTTTGTATTTGGAAGCATTGTGATTAGCCTAGTGCTATATCCACTTCCCTAAAACACATCCTAAACAATCTTTTGTTTCTATTACGCTGTCGAGTATAAAATTAGAGTAATTTGAAGTTACTTTTGAAAATTTTTATTTTTGACGCATAAATATCTGTTTCTTGCAGTTTTATCTATCTATTTAAAATTGTATATGTAGTTTTCCCATTGTTAGAATATCACAGGCAAAGATAGTTGCCGTGTGACGCAAGTTTTTCCGCACAAAACCCCCCAAACCGAAAAAGTCCAATACAAACTGTCTACGGCATGTAAACCAAACCATGAGAAGTCACTTTATATATACAGTAATTTACTTTTTCTACAACTGCTATGAAAAGTAGTGTATTTCTCATAGCTTACTTAATTTCAAAACCATATATTGCTCACACTGTGAGATATATTATTTCTCACGGCACTTTGCCCACACTACATACATTTATATGGAGAATCCAGTAGGTAGTACAAAACTATTTACTTGTATTCTTTAAATGTGTGCAGTTGTAGAAAAAGTATAGTGTGCAACATGTGGGAAAAGTACTTTTCTCACTCGTGTGTTTGCGGCACTCGCCCTTGGCTTGTGCCACAAACTTCCACACTCGTGAGAAAAGTTGAACTTTTCCCACTTGTTGCACAATATACTATTCCAACGATATATAATATTTGAGTTACTAAATACGATTTGCCACTTCAAAACTCACTTTTTAAAAACACTTTTTATTTACAACTATTACAAACTACACAATAAAATTGGTAAAAATAATAGAACTAAAATCAATCAATCAAACAAATCAAACAGTTCTTTGGTGTGTATTTCCACTCTTGAAAGGGCGTCAGCGTTGGTATTAAATTTCCCTTTCTTATACACAACTTAGTAATCGTATTCTTCCAATTTTAATCTCCATCTTACTAGTTTGGAGGTTGGTTCTTTCAAAGAAAAGAGATACTGAAGCGGGCGGTGGTCTGAGAGAATTTTAAACTTTCTTCCGAATAAATAAGGGCGAAAGTATTTGGTGGCCCATACTATAGCTAACATCTCTTTCTCAATTGTCGAATACTTAGTTTCTGTGTCGTTTAGCGTTCTGGAAGCGAATGCTATGGGTTTATCGCTGCCCACTGGTCCTTGAGAAAGCACTGCTCATATAGTATAATTGCTAGCCTCGGTGGTTAGATTGAAGGGTCATGTAAAGTCCGGGTACTGTAGAAGAGGTTCGTTCATCAAAAGGTTTTTGCATGTATTGAAGGAAGCAATTCTGGAGTATGTTCTTAGCTGTCTTAGGTGTTGGATAATTGGCTATGGCTTTAATTTTGGTAGGGTTCGGTTTATACCCCCTGAAGTGACGATATGCCCCAGGAAACTAACTTCTTTTCTGAGGAACTCACATTTGTCTAATTGTATTTTCAGTCTGGTATCTCGGAGACGTTGGAATATTTTGGTGAGATTAACTATGTGTTCCTGTAGAGATGTGGAAAACACGATAATATCGTCCATATAAATCAAACATAATTCGCCTTGGAGTCCTTTCAAGACATTACCCATTACCCGTTGGAATGTTGCGGGTGCGTTTTTAAGCCCGAATGGCATTCTTACATACTGGTAGTGTCCGTCCTCTACACTAAAAGCAGTTTTAGGAATATCCTCCTCGGACATTTCTATCTGGTGGAAACCGCTCGCCAAATCTAGGGTGGTGAAATATTGGCATCGGCCAAGTTTATGCAATATGTTTGTTATGTTGGGTATTGGATACCGGTCGTCGATAGTTTTTAGGCTTATTTCAGAATGAAATAGGGCTATTGTAGAGAGTAGCATAACGCGAAAATTTCAATGCAGTTTTTCGTTTTGGTGTTCCTAGATGCCAAAATCACCCCTCGTTCCAAAGGTTATATATATATATATAATATATATATATATATATATATATATATATATATATACATATATATAACAAAAACAGAATTAGCGGGCATATCACGCAAAAGAGGTTACAGAGAATGAGTGGTAACCGTAGACATGCATGTTTCTGGCTCATTAGCCTTCATCGGTACGGCATAACCAAGAAAAGGTGTACAACTTGGGAGCAAGGATGTTAATTGAAACATGAGAAAACACAAATAACGGATTTCAACAAGATAACTAAACGCACATTTGTGCCTTCAAATGGAAGATCCCGAGTTTTCAGGACAACAACCGACAGAGACACGGAGGCGTCTATAGCTCTCCTGTCAGAACCTTCCGACCCTGGAAATAGACAAATAACCAATGAAAAGATGAAAGAATAACGCGTGGAATTAAAACAAAAACAGAATTAGCGGGCATATCACGCAAAAGAGGTTACAGAGAATGAGTGGTAACCGTTTGGTTATCTTGTTGAAATCCGTTGTTTGTGTTTTCTCATGTTTCAATTAACATCCTTGCTCCCAAGTTGTACACCTTTTCTTGCTTATGCCGTACCGATGAAGGCTAATGAGCCAGAAACATGCATGTCTACGGTTACCACTCATTCTCTGTAACCTCTTTTGCGTGATATGCCCGCTAATTCTGGTTTTGTTTTATATTCCACGCGTTATTCTTTCATCTTTTCATTGGTTATTTATATATATATATATATATACATATATATATATATATATATATATATATATATATATATATGTATATATGTGTATATATATATATATATATATATATCCAATAGTATATAACATTTGTGATATTTGGTCTACCCTTGTGGAGTTATAGCCAAAATATGTGGTACACCATTTGATTTTTTTTCGTTTTCCCCTATTTATACAGTTTTTGACCCCAGATCAAAATATTTTTTTCGAAAAAATGTTTCCTTAAAGTATTTAAGGAAAATGTTTCCTTAAAGTATTTAAGGAAACAGTATACCTCTAACAAATTATTTAAAACATCTTTCTTTTATTAAGTATACGAGAATAGAATTTAAAGGATGTACAAATAGTACTGATATCAGTCCAAAAACCTCTTGACGAGGTAAAAATAGGTGACGCAAGTAAACCGCTTACAAAATATGTGATATCAAATCATACGATGTATAGGGTGACACTACTTATAATCTTTTTAAAATAAAGGTATGCTATGGCTACATATTCACACCTTATTCCTTATTAATTTGAAACTTTCAAATAATTGATTTACTTGCGTTCAGCCCTCTTTAAATATTGTTAAGGTTTGTTTGAAGCTGACTTTTTTCTTTCTTTAATTTTTTCCACAAATCATTAAAATTTCTGTATATATTTTAGACGGATGTGCAAATTAAGATCCATTCAGTACATACTACCAAAAATATATATGATTACAATGTATAGAAAATGCTTCACTCAATCATTACATCCAAAATACAATACAAAGAAAGACTCAATCCGATTTATGGGTACTATCAAAACACATAACAAAGAAAAGGCCCTCTTTCGATTTATAATATTAAACACATTAGAAAGAAAGAGTCCCATTCGGATTACACTATCATAACACATAACAAAGAAAGGATCCCATCCGAATAATACCATTAAAACACATTAGAAAGAAAGGGACCCATCCGAATTATACTATCAAAACGCATTTCAAAGAAAAGGCCACATATATTGTGCTTGAGTTGTCAGAACTACAAAGTAAACAAAAAGCTTGTTTTATATATACTACAATAAGACCAATTGATGAATAAAATGCATTAAAATGAAACTGGGAAGAATACAAACAAACAATAACATTATTTAAACAGGGCTGAACGCAAGTACATCAATTATATGAAACTTTCAAATTAATGAGGAATAAAGTGAGAATATGTTGCCATAGCATACATTTATTTTAAAACGATTATAAGTAGATGTATTACTGTGTCATCCTATACATCATATGATTTGATATCACATCTTTTGTAAGCGGTGTACTGGCGTCACCTATTTTTACCTCGTCAAGAGGTTTTTGGACTGATTGTAATAACTATAAACCTTGTTGCACCCCGAAATGAGGCGGCTGCCAACGTGAAACTGCGGGAAATGTTTGTGTAAGTCTCTCGAGTGTGCAACGAGTATGAAATCGGTACAAAATGACTGTGATCTGATTCAGGACGCGGCAGTACTGAAACAGCTAGAGATGATCGTCTTGCCTTCGAAATCATCTGCAAGAAGTGAGATATCTAAACATAAGTAATTGGTTTGGAGGCGGCTTTTTGCTGATGGATCCTTTTCTAGAACTAGAGCTACTGGACCGCTGTTTTTTCGTGAACACTGAGTTGCCAGGTTGAATTTTATATAAGGACATTTGACTTTAACTATAGTAGAGTAGAGTAGCATATTGAATTGCGATTCTGTCTTACGAGCGACAACAAAGCGTGTATATTGCCGATCAATTTCCATTAGTGGAAGACGCTCGCAGGGAGTTTCTCCAGGATCATGTTGTACCGTCATGATTATTCTTGGAGAGGCAATCTTTATGCATGATAATGCACGGCTCCACACTGCTCGTACGGTTATTAAGTACCAATTTAGGTTGAGAATGCCTTGTCAATTCTTTCTAAAACTTCATTAGAATGTTTCCTTCAAAATATTTCCAATTACATCCTTTAAGGTTAGCGTCAAATTTATTTGTTTAGGAATGAATGAATTTATGCCACCATTCGAAGAAATACTTTAGTTAGGTAGTCAAATTTAAGCTAAGTCTTTGAAATACTTTTCAATGTTTTTTTTCAGAATGCCAATATACTGACTTCAAAGAAGAAGACTTACAGCTCTATAATCAATGCAAGGAAAAACATGCAGCAATAAAAAGAAGCAATTTAATTTTGAAAATAAGTATAGGTGGAGGAGTTGCTCTGAGTATATTAATTATACTTATACTGATAATATATCTTTGGCGAAAAAGACGAAATAATCGTATAAGACATAACAGTACAATAAAAAAACATAGCGTTGACGATTCCAGTCCATTAAACGTACAGGGAAAAGCTGTTTGTAATGAATACTCATTGTGATATTTATGTGTAAGTTGGGTATCCGTTAAATATAAATTCCAGATTAAAGATATTTTTCTGTTGACTCAATGTAAAGTAGGTAAATCTGTGAATACTTCGATCATAATTTTAAATTATAATTGTTATATTTTTTGTCAAATTTAGTTCATTTCAAGAATTAGGTAAATATTGAATAATTGTACATTGAAATATTACTAGACTAATTCTAAAGTCTAAGAATTGCAACAGTGACTGTATATAAATAATAAATATATTATCTAGATTTTTACATAATAAGATCAATTAATTGAAACGAAATGCCAAAAAGCTTTATAACGATCAAATAGTCCGTTACAAAATTAGATACAATAAAGATTCGACATAGGTTTTAACGTGGTTAAATATTCTCAAGTTTTGCGTGATATAAGTTATTGTAGTGCAATATTAATGTTCTAAGCTCTTTTCAGTCTGTTTTATTTATTCCAACCTTCTTTTACCTCTGAAAAATTGATATTCGAATGTTCCTTTTAATATTGTGCTATTAAATCTCTCGTGTCGTGAAATATGTCCTGCCATCTTACTCCTTCTTTCAGATTTCATTATTCGTTATGATATATTTCATCATTAACATATTCTTTTTTCGATAGAATGATAGAATAGCTCCCCACCTTATCCTAATTCACTTTCAATATTATTTGAATCAATTTTCTAAGCGAATTTTCATGCCGTTAAATATTTCTCCATCTGGTTCAGCTTAAACAACTAATCGACACGTTGAAGAATGATATAAATGATAATGTAAAATGTACCTGCTATCGAGCAGCTTTCTCCTCAAATAATTCATCAAATCAAACTTATATCGTAGATTTTTCAAGTCACTTAAAAAGCAGTTAATAATTATGTTAAATGGTAAATCTTTATAATCATCCAATCAACAATAACAATACATTATTGGAGAGTTTCCAAGCGATAAAGCTACTTAAATTTTTCTGATAAAAATCGGAAATTTGCCGGTTCTAAATTCATGAATATATAATCAAAATGATTCCATAATTTGATAAGTTTAATTACAAAAATTATATGGATATACTTACTTTTATTAACTTATATTAATGAGCGCTCTCCTAACCATAGGGGAAAGGCAGGAGGTTTGGGACAATTTTCATAAAGCGCATAGCTTCTCTGTTAATACAACTAAGAACACGCCAAAAAGTCACCAAAAGAAAGAAAAGACAGTTTAGAAATGAAACAGAAACTTTATTGTTGAAACATTATATAATAAAAATTGAAATTGACATTTCCAAAAAAAATGACAAGTGTCCCAAACCTCCCCCTGGGAGGGATGTTTGGACCAGGCAGGTGGGTGGTTTGGGAGACGTAAAAAAAT
The DNA here is from genome assembly GCA_963921935.1 of Galeruca laticollis. Lineage (NCBI taxonomy): Eukaryota > Metazoa > Arthropoda > Insecta > Coleoptera > Chrysomelidae > Galeruca > Galeruca laticollis. The sequence continues at coordinate 178,792,302 of OY998180.1, forward strand.
AACCTACATTTTCCGCGGACTATATAAATTTACACAATCTTTTACTCGATGAGTTGTTTTCGGTTCCTTCAATTTCCCCACAACTTGTTTTTGAGAAATATCATCGATGTCCTCTTCATTTGGAAAATAGAACTTATTCATTTTTCCGCTCTTACGCAGGTATTTTACTTTCAGGTAGGAAGTTTTCAGTTTGGAGAACCTCTAAAATCTTGGCGATGTAGTGTACAAAGCTTTTCTTCGTACCATCTACTTTTAATTTTACTAAAATATAATCGCCTTCTGAAAATCTTTTTCGAAGTGTTTACTTCAATAGTGTCATTATATTCATCGCTAGTGAATTCTAAATCATCACTACTATCTTTACACAGATTCTTCTCGTCAAGGTTTTCATCATCGGAAGAAGAGCTTTCCTTCGTCACTTTCATATTTAGCTTCCTTATTGCAGTTTTCTTCGTTTGTAGCTCTATCTTTCTTCTCTTGCATAACGGTTATTCTTCAATCTAATTTTTTACAGGGTTATGTGTTATAACTCTGGATTTCCCAGTTTAACTGCCACCACTTTTTTTGATACGTGGAGCTGCTTTTGGGAATGGCATAATTTTTTCTGGAGTAAATTTAGTTTCCTTGGTTGCTGCTAAGGATGATGGTTCAGCTTGTTCCGGTTCGAGTTCGGGTTGTTCAGGTTCGACTTCGGGTTGTCGAGAAGAGGATGTTGAGGAGTGAGCCTGCTATTCTTGTTGGTCCCGATCTATCACATATGCTCTGAAAAAGTCATCTTCGGTAAAAGTATTTTCGTTAAAGGTATAAATGCCAGTACACCTAAAACCTTTTATTATATTTGAAGGAGTACAAGCCTTTTCTATAGCTTCTCTAGAAAGATCAGGAATATCATAGATCTGTATGGGCTTTTCTGGTTGTCTCAACATCAGATTGTCAGCAGCTGCATTGAAATAAGATTTAAAGGGACCGTAAACAGAGACATCTAGAGGCTGCAGTTTGTGGCTGCAGTGAGGTGGGAGAGTTAGTAGAATCACGTTATTTTCTCTGACCATATTAATGAGATCAATTTGGATGTGGCTATCGTGATTATCAAAGATAACTGAGATGGGCCTCTCTTTAGAAGGTTTGGTGTATTCCAAAAAATGTTTTAAAAAAATTAGAAAATTCGCACCAGTCCTCCAGCCAGTGGGTTCACCTTAAAATAAATTAAATACGTTGAATTAACAATTGTATATGAATAATTCATACCTTACCATTTATTCACTCTTGGAAATATGTAGAATGGTGGGATAGTTTGGCCAATAGCATTTATACTGCAGCACATCGTTACTATACTCAATAGTCGAAATTGTGTAAAGTGACGTCATCGGTTATCTACCGATTTAAAGTGAACTCCATGAGCGTATCATAGTTTAAGGGTGCGAATACTGAAATATCTGGAATTTCAATTTTTAACATTTGAAATAATAACTTATCACAAGTTGTTCATAAGTAAGTTAAAACAAAATAAAAAAATGTTTAAAAGTCAATTCCAACTTACTACTACTAAAACTAAAAAAAAGTTGTTTGTCAAGACCAAAATAAATTACCAATAAGTATAGGTATGTTGCGAGGTCACTTGTAAAATGTCTGACTAACTGGAAGCGGTATCACTCCCTGACGACTCCTCAGAATCATCGCTTTCTCCTCCTATATCGATAATGAGTGGTTCCGTCATTACTTCTACACGTATGTCTAAATCCCAAAACTTTATTTCTTCTTTTAATACGTGTTGAATACATTTACGCCAACTCTCAGCAGTAACGGTATGCAGCGCCTCGTCAAACAGTTTCTCAACGTCAGCCATTTTGAATGTACTGTTTTTTCTCGCAACATAATTTTTCACTTGGGCCCAAACCAGCTCGATGGGGTTTAACTCACAGTGGTAGGGAGGAAGTCTAACAACTGAGACGTTGAAATCTTTCGCCATTTCATCGACAACGTACTTAATATAACTGCTTTTATGTTTCCGTACGAGAGATAATAATTCAACTTTTAGCATTGCCTCGTTGTGCGGAATGCTTTTACTCTCTAACCAATCAATTATAACCCTCTTGCGGCTAGCTGAAGTAGGTATTTGCTCCAGTCGACGAGAGTGGTATGAAGCATTATCCATAACTATCACTGAACCAGGAGTTACCTTTGTTAAAATTGATCTAAACCATGTTTCAAACCGGTTACCATCCATCTCTTCATGGTAATCGACAGTTTTTTTGGACTGAAAACTTAGTAATCCACCTTCTACAAATCCTTCCTCGCTGCCAATGTGAGTGATAATCAGTCGACGTCCTTTCCCAGAGGGGGCTTTTAAACCGGAAGAGAAACCCTCCATAAAGGCTTGTCGATTGCTTCGTATATTCATGTCTTGCCACACTTTTGACACAGTGTGGCCTTCATTTAACCATGTTTCGTCAAGATAATATATGTGCCGTCCTTCGTTACGAAACTGTCGTATCTGTTTTAAATAATTTCTCCTCCATTCCACAATGTCATTTCGTTCAATTAAGGCACTGTTTCTACTTCTTGTTTGGTAACGAAAATTCATTAATTTTAAAGTTCGTCTCAAAACTTTATCACTGATGTTTGGTAAAGTATCATCAGCTTCTATTACCTTGCTCAATTTAGCTACCGAGGGGATTTCATTCCTAAAATAAAAAGAATGTATTTCCCTACGTATAGCATTCCGTGTTTGGTCGTCCAAAACAATTTTCTTTCTTCCCCTACTTTCCGGTTTACAGTTTTCACCTCGTTCTCTTGTCAAAGATCCGTCCCGCGATTTCTTTAGAATATTGTATATAGTACTCTCAGAAACTTTAGTTAAATAACTGCACTTAATCACAGCGTCACTAACACCCAACTGTTTGTCCATGGCACGCAGTCCTTCGTACACATTTAATATGAGGACTTTTTCTTCCCGAATTAAATTGTTACGACGCCGTTTTTTATCGCCAACACCGCTACACTCCGCCATTATTGTCACTAAATATACCGATATAAATATTACAATAAATACCAATAATAACCGATTTATCACACAAAACCACAACACAAATACTGATGTTACGTTCATGAAGAGAATAAACACCTCACATAACTGTTTACTATCACTGTCTCATTCGCGTAGCTCGATCTATCTATCTCGTTCTCAAAGCCGGAACATTGAAGCGACTCTCCAACATTGTCAAATCGGCGAGTTTTTCACAACAAACTTTGCGTTCAAGAAATATACATAAACACTTTATTTCACATTTCAAGTAAACTAATTATTATTAGTCTGCTTGAAATTTGAAATAAATATATTAAATTGGTATTGACTTAATTACATTGCATCTTTTGTACCTGAAATATTGACACAATGGATTTGAAGGTGTATTTATAAAATACAGCATTTCTCTCTAGAATACATATGGCAACTGCGCTTTAACCAAAGTGTTGATTAGATAGCTCTGACTCACTTTACACAATTTCGACTATCGAGTATAGAGTCCCCCACTCACCGGAAGTCATTTGACCTACTTGCTTGGATCCCTTCAGAGTTAATACTTTTTTAGGTTTATGAACTGTTGTTAGTCCTGTTTCGTCGAAGTTCCAAGTATCTTCAGGTCTAATATTTTTATCATTCAAAACAGTCTTCAAATTTTGATAAAATGCATCAACATTATTTTTGTTGAAGCTGGTGGATCTGCTAAGGCTAGTTGCCTCTGGATTTCTCAAAGATATGTTGTTATTGCGAGAATAAAACCCTCGCAAACAATCCTTAGTGGCACTTTCTCCAGCATCCCACGCTTTCGGATAATTAATGTTGTTACTTTTTGCAAAATGATATGCAAGCTTAAGTGCCGCCTTACGATATAGACCATAGTGTAGTTTCGAAGCCTATATGTAGTATTGAGCTAACATGGTTTCTTCGTCTTTCGAGAAAACGTGTTTGCTTGAATGCTTTGTGGAATAATCACTCATTTTAAAAGTATTATTTTTTGAAAGACGTAGCAATGGGTTTTTGGGAATACCATACTTCTTAGCTGTAGGCCTTATACCTTTTCCTTGTCTAACCTCATTGATTGCTTCATCAATTAGATTCTGAGGTAATCTTTCTCTATTACTCTTCTGTTTATATGCATGAGGCATGATTGAAACTCTGAAAAAATATATAACTTTCAATTAACAATAGGTATCCCAAACCTTCCTCATTGTGTGGTCCAAACCTCCCTCATATACACCATATTTAATAAAAATCCGAATTAATAAGTTGAGGTTAGATTTTAAGAAATCTAAATACGTCAATGATTACTCTATTTGGGACATAATATCGTAGCCCCACTATATTTTTTAAAATCTGATTATATTTTGTTAGACTAAAAAAAGCAATCTAAAGTAAAATCTTACTAGAATATGACAAAAACATAAATTATATCCTGCAGCACCAAGCACAGTAACAATCGTAAATGCTTGGTCACACACGTGGTATTACACTAAAAGGTAAACTACTGACGCGGTTTGGTTATACTAGAAGCAATTTAAGGCGACAAATTTGAACATGTCCCAAACCAAACCCGTCCCAAACCTCCCGCCTTTCCCCTAACTCACATGTACGCCCATTGTATGTTCGTTGTATGTATAAAATTGATATCATGGACGTCCATTAAACGTCCGATTATATACAATGATATGTCCGGACCTCACTGTATTTAACATCCTATGGACGTACATTTAGAATGTACAATGGACATTCATACAGAATGTACAATGGACGTCCATACAGAATGTAAAACGGACGTGCAGAGAGGATGTACATTCAAATGGTCCATTGAATGTCCAGAAAGTGTTCTCAAAGGTTCAGATTTAGAATTTTTTCATAAACAACGTAGACAGTATATACTGTATATTTTAAAAACAAAAATAGCACATCTTGCAATTACCTATAAATAAATAAAATATATAAATAAAGACATTTTGATAAAACGTATAAAACATTAAACAAACACAAATGTCACTCGTTGTACTCAATACATTGAAAAAAAAATTAATTTCACTTCCTTTACTTGGTTCTTCGAAGCCATTTCGAAATTGCTTCTTCAACCTCCTTCTGGTTTCTTTTGAAATGTAGAGAGCAGCTTCTGAAAATTCAGTTCAGTGAAATTGTGCTGTCATAACAACAGAATTACTAAACTGAAATTCACGAACATAATATGATGTGCAGATTACTAATGAAATAATTAAATTGAAGTACTGTTTTAAAAAAGTCAATTTTGATATATTCAACAAGTGATGATTTTCAAGATTAAATACATTTGGTAAAAACTCCACAATTAATACAAGAGGAACCTAGTAAATTTACTTACTTATTAGGAACGGAGGGTGACTTTTTCATTTCCTTGATAGTGGTGGAGTTGTGGAATACATTAATTTTTAAAGTATAATTGAGTCGCTCAAAAATATACAAGTATAATGATAAAAGAAAAAGCCAAAAGAAATTCATTTTTAGGAAAAAAGTCAGTTGTGCCACTTTGCCAAATACAAAATTTTAACAAAAAAACATGAACAGTCCACTTGGGTCCCCTATTCATCCGTTTCTGGTCTGATGTCATCATCTTCTGCTTGTTCATTTGCCCTTAAACTGGCGTAGAAATCGTGACACACTGGCAGAATATACGGAAATAGTATATTACATTCAGAGTGCGGAAAGTGACACTTTTCACAATATTTTTCCTACGACCACCCATTTTATTAAACAATATGTTAATATCAGATCGTGTATATTGAGTTGCCTGACTAATGTTACGTTTTAATTGTGACAGTATATGTTTGAATATTGTTTCTATATAAAGTGCACATGAATTTACAATTACTTCCATAGTGAAATATAGAAATAACGATAATGAATGTTTATTTGAAAAAATTACAATAAATTAGTACTTATTAGATACAACTGGGGAACAAATTGAATTATATACTTTACAGGGCGAGCATGCAAGTTTCAGAGCGACGCTGAAGGCGGAGCCCTGAAAGCATGCGCCACACTTTCCGAGTGTGGCGCGTACAATATTTTTTGTGCAGCCTTTAATAATTTGGCAGTAATATAGGAACAGAATATTTATTGCGTAGCCAAGTTTCATAAATGTCCGTCTTCGATACCAAGCCAAGCTTCATAAAAGTCCGTACTCGATGCCCAGCCACTTTCAATAAATGTTCATCCTCGATGCCTATCTGGTATTTTGTCTTTAATGAACATTTTGACATAAGAGCTCGGGGAAGTAGGTACTTTGCCGAGCAGTTCTGTCACTTTACCCAGCAGTTAAGTCAATTTTCCGATCTAGACCGGCAACGACGCATTTTATAAAGTGGCAGCATAAAAATTTACTTTCCGCACGCGTGAGAATAAAGGTCACTTTCCATGGGAGTAGAGAGTGCGATATGTTATGTTACTTTCCTGTTCGGTCGTAGGAAAAAGATTTTGAAGATCTTTGTATTTTAATTTTTCCACAGGTCTTCCAGTAGGATAGAGGATGTCCAAGTTAGTAGCTTGGTTTTCATTTGGGTAACCTCTGTTTTTTTAGAAATATTAAAACTATAAAAAAGTACATTCTCGTTATTCGAATATTTGAAATAAATGTTGAACGGTTCCTCAGCCTTAAACATAAGTCATTGTATTTCAAGCCATTCTACTTTTATGTCTTGTTCCCCTTTTTTTCTGTTAGTAACTAGCGCCTCTAGCCTAGTGGTGCTTTTAAAGTCTCCAGATTTCATTTTTACCACCTCAAATTTGTTAGTTTTCTTGGCGTTGGAAATATCTCTTACCCAGTCATCTGACAAAAAAATATCATGGTAGAATCGTTTTTGTTTTTCGATCATCCCAAAGTCTCTACCGCACGGCAAGTACGAATGACCGGAAACAAGAAACGTGTGGTGTATGACTGTGGGAGTAAAATCATTGGAGACCGTCATGTATGTACAAATAGATGCGAATTTTATATTGCGGTTTTGACCCCCGCATTGGTTGCTGTAAAAGATCAAAACTGGTGTTTTTACATAGGTTCTTACATAGTGCATAATGCGAGAACCAATTTCTTGCGGACCCCGTGAGGCCATACGCTCATGCCATACGTACATGTGTACTTGATCTGTGATTAGATTATGGATGCCCAAACAATACGTCCACAGCTGTCTTTTATAATATGCCACTCCCGTAGAAATACTGGAGTTGCTAAGGTCTTCATCAAATCAAAAGCAATGGTCGTTGTGGTGTCTTTATCTCTAGTTGGATCTTCCTTCAAGCCATTTCGAGCCGCCTCTGCCATCCGTAAGTGTAACTTTTTTCTTTTTCCGCTGTACTTATTTGCACACCATTATAGTTTTTTATTGTCATTTTATGGGAATCACATATTTTGCATGTATCGGTCACAGGGTACTGAAAATGAAGATTAAAATCTTCATTAAATATTTTTGAAAATGCAAATTCGAATACCTTTACTTCTGGCTCCTCGCTTTGTACATACATTCAAATAGCTTAGTAATATTTAAATCGGGTGAGAGATACTCTCGATTGGGATTTTTCTGGCGGCTATAGTGGAATGTGTATTTGGCAAACCTATTTATAATTTTTTTTACGTTTTGAATATCCTCTTCCTTAGTCTTATTCTTAGGAGGGTGTTTTCCTCTCTTATCTAGCGGCGAAGTGGTGAGTTTGCCACCCATTGTCTTATTTATTAAAGCTCTAGTAAGTCTTCCATCCGAAAGTCTCAAACAGTTCTTGAAAAATGATTTGCAAACGGTTACCATTTCACCTGATTCTTTTGGTAATGTATATATTCTTGTCTATTGGCGTTTATTAGGATCCCTAGCTGATGCAACTCGCCCTTTATTAACAGTACTTACTTGCGCATTTATGGAAACAGTTTGTAAATTAAAATTGAATAAGTTGTAAAAGCTTTGGAAGATATTTCTCCTTTCTCCAATACTTAACAGTGAATGGCACTTCCGACGACAGCTACAAACACCATAAAAATGTCTTCTCAGGAACAAGATTACCACGAGAGTTAAGATAAGATTTGCCCGAATTCCGTCCAATTTTACAGTTACGCCTCGTCCAACCCTGCTTAATCTGTGTTCGATTTTTACCCTTACTTGATGTGTGTCCTAAACTGGCAACTTCATTTTCTTCCACACTTTGCTCAGACATTGAAGACTCAGCATCGGATAGTGGATTGAAGTCAGATTCAGAATCAGTGTCAAATTCACTTGGTTCACGAATACTGGATGTATCAGAAAATGACATTTCCAATTGCAAACAAAGCATTTGGATTAAATCTTATCTTTAAATCACTATTCTTCGAAATAAGAAACAAAATTTTCCGCCAAATAAATTTTAGGTTATAATCTTTAAAATGAATATTTTCAATTCACATCACTAATTAAGTAATCTGAATCATTCTTTATATACAATAAAAGTAGCTACTTACCGTTACAGAAATCTGCACAAACCCAAATAAGATAACAAGCTGATAATATACATGATAAATGAATACACGTATAACATAAGCTCTCAACGACACATTACAAAATCTGGAACGTCAAAGTGGCCCAACTGTCACTCAGGCCACATTTCCGTATCAAAAAGTGTTAAAATCCCAATACCGCCCAACTGTTTATGCTGCGCCATCTAGTTGGTAATAGAGAAAGGTTGTTTGGGCCACTATGACAATAAAATATAGGCAAATGCTACTGATTGTATGGAGGGTAGAACTAAGGAGGACCAACTCAGTGTATGAAAAAGTGTCCGCTGATAGGGAGCAAATTAAGATGGCGCCACAGTAGCAAGTGGAAAGATTTTAAAAACAGCGCCATAAATTATTAAAGTAGAATAGGGATCGAGACCGAACTCGGTATTATATAATTATATGTTACAAACTAGCAATTGAAAAAATAATACGACACTTTATTCAGTTGATATTTGACAGTTTTGAATAATGTTTATAACTCATCAGTAATAATGACAAAAATGTTTAAAAAAATTAGCACTTTTTAAGTTTGTTAATTAATTTTTATGATAATGATTCAATTATTATAAAAAATGAATAATTGTTTTATATTTCTTAACTTCAGTATTGTAAAACAATAAATAAAAATTTGTTATACGTACTGTTGGTCAAAAAAAGACAGAGGTTGAGGCGCATCAGTTGCTTTATTTTTTAGTTTTCGCCCACTTGGACAACTTTTCACTGAACAAAGCTTTCCCATTGTTTCTATTTTTTTCCTCTTTGAATTTACAACAACAAATTCGTAACAATAATAATAAAAAATGTATCTACTAAAGTTTATAAAAATCGAATCACTATCCACGTTAGTTCAGCAGTTTTATAGGTTCTATTTACTAATCAACACTTGACTACGTAAAACTCAGCGCACTTCACTCCGTTTACAACTGCTAATTTCATGTCGTTTCCACTTACTGCGCTAGCGTTATTGTGGTCGGTTATTGAACTGTAATTTGCTGCTTACAGCTGGACACTTTTTCAACTTGTCCCCTATACAGGACGGTCCTCCTTAGTTCTACCCTCCATACTGATTGTTGGGTCTAGCTCACAAATGCAAAATTTTCATTCGGACCACTCTGTTTCTGAGCGACTCAATTATGTTCATCATCATCATCAGATATTTCTGTATCAGTTTGATAGGCAGCTCTTCCATAATATTTGTTGAAAATTGCATTTCTGGTGGTTTTTGGTAGTGACTTTCCATGTTCACGATTCAAGTGCCTCCTAATAAATAGAAACAAAGGGATTTATAAGCAGTCATGACATAAACATGACTATAGAGCTACTGTGGTGATTCATGAGAATTAAATGTTTTAAACATTCTACTCATTAGTTGAGTGAATCGCATAAACAATATTGCGATTTGTTTGAAAGCATTTTTGAATTTTGCCTATTCCCTGTGGCTATCATAACCCCACTTCTACTTACCTCTCACCTTGCAACTATCATTTGCTTAACACACCAGACCAGACAGTACACCACACAAACCTAAATTTAAAAATGCTCTGTCTAAAATTTGAATATCAGGAAAAAGCTGGGTCAAATCAGGAATTCATGTATTTTGCAGAAAATCCAGATATAATTCTCCTGTTAAATTTTCTTCTAAAAAATATGGACCAAAAATTGTATTTCTCACAATACCAGCCCATAGGTTGATTTTTTGAGGTCTTTGCGTATGGCATTATTGTATTCAAGTTGGATTTTCATTAGTACAATATCGGATGTTTTGCCGATTAACATACCCGTTCCAATATGTTGTATCATCCGAAAATAAAGCGTTATCAATGAAATTGTTATTTAAATTTTAATTGTTTTGATTCATCATGTACTCAAAGAATTTAGCTCTCCGATCACAATCATCTTCAGCCAACTCATGGGTGAGACGTACTTTATAAGGATGGCATTTTGGTTTTTTTAAAATATTTGATACTGCAGACTTTCCAATATCTAAATCCCTAGATTAATCTGCACACTGCGCAGTGTGGATCGTCTACTGTCTACAAAAGTACAACTTGTAGAAGATTTGCATAAAGTTTCTTTGGTGCATCCCTAACGTGTTCTGATTGTCTTTATTTCCTTTCTAATCTGTTAACCGCAGATTAAAAGATACGTTCACAATTTGGGTGTATTTCATGAAATATTGTGCATACTCTTGTTGAGTCCTCATCCTATCGCCAACACAGATCATCATTAACATTTCAATTCCCCCACTTTTAGTTAAAGGCAATCGGTATTAAATGTATGCAGACATTTTAAAGATAAATTATCTTGTATTAATATTAATCGTCAATTGTAATATCATAATTAAATTATTTGAAACCGCACTCACTGACAAGATACAAGGCATTGCTACAGAATAGTTTCATGCGCTCAACGAATATTTTCATTTTATTCTCTAGGAATGACCTCAATCAATATTTCTGAATTGTTTTACACTTACACATTGAACATTACGTTACTCGAACTACTTCAACAATGAAATCGATGCAATATCATTTCAGAAGAGGGCTCTAGCGGAAAATACGAATTTTTGATATTATTCGCTCCAAATTTCATAGGTGGTCCTAAAATATCATTCTGATCACTTTTTCCAAATAACTTTTTTGAATATTTTGCCACCTAACCCCACTTTTCGCATTTACTCATCGAATTTACCGCCATGACAGTGGCCACGTGACTGATGTCAAAATGTATTTTTAGGTTATCGACTACGTAGAATCGATCGCATTAAATTTTCCTATATACTACAACTAAAATTATTTCCCATATGTAGCGAGCATTATGGTGGACACGGTATATCATTATGAATTCTTATATTTTTTCATACGACTTCTTCTACGGTCGAATAATTCTCTGAGGTGGTGGTTCGCACTTGGAAGTGAAGATGGCGCCAGCTATCTACTTCTGGTAACTGTGAAACGCCACGAGCCAAATAGAGGTTGTTAGAAGACGGTAAGTTCACTTTGGAATAGAGACTCCGAACTAGAAGAGAACCCAAGAATGTCGGAACCGGTCAGCGTACTATGCGCTCCTACTTACAGTTGCGAATCAACATGGATGTCTGTATCGACGATGCAATTCAATATTCTGCGTGGCATTAGCCAGGAAAGTAGTTGTTGTCCTCTTCGTGGAACGGTCAGACTGATATTTAGAAATTACTAGGATTTCGAATCAAACGTAGGTTTATAGTAGAAAAACCGCAATATATATATATATATATATATATTTAGAAAATTCGAGTTTTTTTCTTGGACCTTAAAGTTTATATTTTTTTCATTTATATTTCTTGGGCATTTTTGGTCCTGGATTAATTAAAACATTAGATGATTTTTAAATTTATATTGTAATACATTAACGTTTCGGTCGTTTTTGACCTTCATCAGAACATAAAAACACTGTGGATTATATTCCAGCGAGTGCCACATCACATATTAAATTAAGTTAAAATAAAATGAACTTTAACGATACATTTAAAAACATTTTACAAGCACGGTGTGTGTATCTCAACCTTCATAGTAGTACATATATATATATATATATATATATATATATATATATATATATATATATATATATATATATATATATATAGGCGTGAAAAGACCAAGAAGACGCCCCAACTTAAGATGGGACTACGACATAAAGAAACTCGCAGGATCAACTTGGGGCCGCATAGCTAGCAATAGACAACAATGGGCCCACATGGAAGTGGAATATATAAATATGTAAAGGGAGGCTACACCATAACAAAATGGTTGAATAGCTGCATATGATGATGATGATGATATATATGTATATATATATATATATATATATTGTATAGGTTTCTTTATTATTTATTTTAATAGAATTTATAATTTGATTATACCAATTGTAGGCTTATTTTCAATATTAATTTATTTATCAAAAAATTCTATTTCTTATTATTGCCCAGACTATTATTTAACTTTGATAGCTCTAGATGAGTTTTTTTACTGTTTTATAACCACGATTATATTGATTATTTTTAGAAACATATCAATCGTCAAACATGAACAAAACTCTATCAACAGGTAGGGTTCAATTGCGCCATTCAAATTTACTCTAATGATTTTATTGTGAAATTAAAATAAAAAAATTGATGATTTCAGCAATTTTAATTATGAAAGATTTTTACTGCAACTATATACACATATCATAGGTAACAATCCAAAATCATTACGATAATAACACACAATTATAATTTTCTTATTCTAAAAAAAACTGCCAATGACCGTCAAATTTGAGAAAATGTGTATTTATTGTTAGAAGGAAACCCCAATAACACTGATCACGCATAAATCCGTTTTATGAGCTCATAAAATTAATAAAATTTTCGTACCTTATATTACTCCGGATTTATGGTTGTGTGGTCCAAAACAAACTTCGAATATTTTTCAACACCAACACCATGACTTTTGTAAGCACCTGTACGGTTCTCAACTCTCTATGCCATTTGATTCCAATTTTGAAAAAATTTAGTGCGTACCAAATTGTATTATAATAGTTTAAATATTCTTATTTCTTCTGATAATTACTTTAAAATTAGTTTAATTTTCCTTTTTATTAAATATACAGGTTTTAATCTTTTTTATTGAGGATACAATTTATCTCCTTTCCCAATTTTGACGTCTAATCAAACTTTTTAAAATCCCTTATATTGGTTTCAATCCATTATTATATCAAATTGTATTGTTTCTTTATATTGTCAACTTAAAATTGGGTTCAATTTCCTTTTTTTAATTAAATATGACCAATTCCATCGTTTTTTATTATGGAAATAATTTATTATATGCTTCGCTTCTTCACATTCAAATCAGACTGACGTTTTTAATTCACAATCAATAATAATCGTCGTTAAGGGATGTTAGGGAAACTGATTCGGTTTTTATATGACATACGTGAATATTTTCTGCATCAACAATTACATTCGGTAAACTATGTTCTTCGATGTCCATTCTTTGTTCTTCAATAAAAAATGCTCTGATTATTGTTTCTCTTCCATCGTAAAAACTTTAATTATAATTGACTATTCTACTACACACTATATACAAAAATTCTCCCAAAGTTTTATGTTTTATATTCATTTTCCATATATGACAACGTATTACTATTAAAGTCTGTACCTTTCTTTTTAAATACTTTTGTAAACCCATTAACTTGTTATAGATATAATTATTAATATAATTTAATCACTATTTATTTAAATTTCCGAAATCCCTTGCATAAAATAACATATTTACTAACTATATAAAAATGTGTCGTGTTTCTTTTAAATTATTTTAAATTTCAGTCTAATTTCGACGGATTCTTTTGAAATTACATCATCTACCGAATTATTAGTGTTCATTTCCGTTGAATCTGAACCAGATTTTAATATTTTCGATTCTGACGGTTCAACGAGTATATCGTCTGTTTAAATATGTTTGGTCAGATTTTCTTCAGGATTGTTGTGAGGATTTGGTTCACTGTTTTTACTATCGGCATCTATAATTGATTTAGACATGTTTTTTTGTACAATTTATAAATATTCGTTAAAATGATGGCCAATAAAGTACAAGATGGGAGAATCAATTTGACTTATTTCACGAAAACTATTAATCCTTATTAAATTGAATAAAACTAAATGAAACTGCTTCAACTCCCCCCATTTATATTTTAATATATTCAAACTCCTTTGATTATAATAAAATTTAAATCCTTTATTTTCAATAATTTTCAGTTTCTTCCTAATTTCAATGATATACCTTAATCTAAATATTTACAATAAATTTGGAACATAACATCATCTATTTCTCCCCCCTATCCAATTTAAAGTCTAAAAAGTATATACATCTAACCTATTTAAATTTACAATTTTTTTTAATTTGAATACTGATAATATTATATCTATTTTAGAATAATTTTTATATTATTTGTTAATAATAAATTTTCTATTCATACTTGATTTCTATATCTTTCCATTACCATGCAATTCCTTTTTCGTCTTCTAAATTTCGTTCCTATTCTCTTGTCTTACTATTCAATTTGCTTTTCTTTTCCTGACCTTCTTTTTATTCTCTTCTCTTACCATTCGATTTTCTTTTCGTTTTCTAAACTTCTTTCTATTCTCTTACCATTGGATTTTCCAATTCTCTTCTTAAATCTTCCTCTAGTTGTCTTATTCTATTTTCTATACTGAGTTCTTTCTCTTCTGTTTTCTGTCCTATTTTTGTTTCGTTTTTCAAATTGATGATCCATTGTTCATTTTCATTTACATGTTGTTTTAATTTTACTAATTATTCTATACTCCTCTACTTTTTTTACTACATTTTCCTTATTACCTATAAGAATCTGTTCCTTTTCATCTCCTATCATGTATCCATCTGAAATTCTTCCCTGTTCCATGTATTGTCCTGTAAAGTTTCCTGATCCTAATCTCAATTCATGCTCTTCTGGTACTGCTACGTCTCCATCTGTCTCCTTCGCATTCACAACAGTTTCTTTCTCACTACTGCTGCTCTCTCCTATCTCCTTCCCATCTCTTAAAGTCATGCGTCTTGACATCCTGATATTGTTTATATCCAATATACAGAAAGTCAAGAGTATTTAAACAAATATTTTAAATGATTTCTAATCAATTCAAAATTCCTCAAAATTATTTTGATTAGCAATTTACAAAGCCGTTTACGTCGTTTACGTTGGTTGCGACAATTTGTATTGGTTACTTTATTCTTTTATATTAATAGAATTTATAATTTGATTATACCAATTGTAGTCTTATTTTCAATATTAATTTATTTATAAAAAATTTTTATTTCTTATTATTGCCCAGACTATTATTTAACTTTGCTAGCTCTAGATGAGTTTTTTTATTAAAGGGGACACGATATTTTTGACTACGCTACTTTCGGAGGTAAGCATCACCTCAAAATGTTTAAATGGTATTAGGAATCGAGTGAGGTATCATTTTAAAGCCCTTTCAATTGTCTTTACAACAGTCTATAAATTTTAAATACTTTTTAATAAATTACATTTTAAAATTTAAATTATGTTTAGTGATTTACTTACATTTTAGTTAAATTGAATGTTCAAATTGATGACCACCCGCGTCCATATAATAATAAGTAAAGATTTTGTTCGAAACGTTCTCGCACATTCGAATAATTCGATAATTTCAGGTTCTTTGTTTGTCCGTATCGTCGTATCCATTTGTCTTCTACAAATGTGATACAAAATTTACAAAAACGATGCAAAGCAAGAAGTTCAACATGTAAACCATTGGCGTACACAACGACCCATGTGTCCTTTTCACTACTTTGACAAACATGAAAAAATTTCCAATTTAAAAAACTCTTATTAAAAACTGAACAAGTATATTATTTAAATATTAAAATATAATTTATTAAAAAGAATTAGGCCGAATTTTAAAATTTGAAAACTTGTAAAGAGAATTGAAAGGGCTACCTTAGTTGACCCCTAATGCTATTTAAATATTTTGAGCTGATCTTTACCCCCGCTAGGGGGTGAAAGTAGTGAAGTCAAAAAAACAGTGTCACCCTTTGTTCAAAAATCGACTAGTCTCTGCGTTTTTTAAAAATATTAACGAAGTTCCTGATAATGGCTCTGTTTCGTTTTAGTACAGCCACCCGGATATTTGAAACCTATATTGGCGGGTTGTGAAAAAATATGTAACTCGCCAATTTTGGGCGTCGGCCATCTTGGATTTACATTGATACTGAATAATATATGAAATTGTATTGTCATCGGAATCAAAGGTGTATACCAAATTTCAGATCAATCTGACAACAGGAAGGGTGTAAAATGTCAATAACTAAATTCGATCCAAAAAACATCAACAAACGGGGAAAACTAAATAAAACCGTTTAAAAAGAGTTTGTTTTATAAACTCAAGTACTAGCACCCCTCCATTGTAACGGTTAGTACTCAATAAAACTGATGGAAAAATCTAAAAAAAAACCTGATTAATGTAAAAGTTATAACCAAACTTGATTGTTACCCTAATGTCTAAGACTAACATTGAATTAGAAAAAAACTATTTGTTTTTGTACGCATTCCTGTCCCCAATAATCTTATTTTTTTATTTAAAAATGTGGACAGTATTCACGAAATCAATCAAATACCAACTCTGTACATTTGGCAACATTGATTGCCATGTGGTAAAACTTAGACACGCACAGCAAAAAGCGGCTTTAAATATAAATATAAGGTTGTTATAATGTATTTATCATATAATATATTTATTACTATGTTGTTAGTAGGGGTCTGGAAAAGGACGATGACCCAACAGTGAAGACATACATACGTCTGTCTACCATCATTTGTACCTGAAATGCTATGCACATGCTCGGGAATGGATTCGATTACCCACTACCCCCCTACAGTCGTAATGCTTGTGCATAACGGATCGAGTATGAATAAGTGAGATAGAAGAAATAATGCAGTTGTTGTCTCTCTTGGGGGGGGCCACCTCAATTTACGGGCAGTAGCAATATAGGTGTATTGAATATATGGTATTTATTTACCGACTGAATAGGGAACTTGCACAGTTTTTTTTATTTGATTAAATTGTTTAATTGTATGAAATAAAGGACTATTCCAAATACCTGAGATCTTAATTCATTATATATGATTCATAACAATTAATCAAAGTACTAATCGCAGAGTACTGATACGAAACGAGGTAATAAGCGTGGCAATGACTGTGACGTCATGGAGTGTGTTGTAGGAAACTGAGCAAACGGCAGCGATGCTGTTGTATTGATATTTGAGGTGTAAAATATCGTTACTTTTGATTACTCGTAACTATTAGCTACTTTGTAGTAAAGTACTCGTTCCTAAATATTGGTTACTCGAGTACTCGTTCTGTATATGCTTCGGTAAGAATATTCTGATGTAAATGGATTCGGTAGTCAGAATTCAGAGTATTTAGCATCAGTAATCTGTTTCACGTTCGTTAAGATCTCATCGGCAGATTATTGGTATATGTATAAATACGAGTAGGTAGGTATTGTATTTGTTATGGGTGGTATTAGCGGCTTATGGAAAGAGGCGTAAGCCCTCGCCGAGAATTTCGAGTGCTCGAATAACTATACGCCGGTGATTTTTGTATTCGTTACTTATTACTTAGAAGCCGGACAAGTAAGGAGTACTCGAGATACGATTAGTTACTTTTCTCACACCTCTAATTGAAGTTAAACATTCTAGTGGTGGCGTCTGTTTACGTTTTAGGCCCGTTTCAGAAAAGACCGATGATCAGTGCTGATGATCTTTCGCTTCTGATCGTTCGACTAAATTGTTTTCACATTAACGCGTCATCAGTTGTCAACATAAATCTAAGAAGTACACAGCAACACGTTGTTGTCCCTTTGCGCGTAAAAACGTTAACTGAAAAGCAAAAAGAGAAACCAAAATCCAGAAAGAAATCGGTCCATCCTCTATGTCTTCAACGACGGTATTTTTCTTCACTACTAACTGCCATTTTGCGTTGCAACAAAAAAAAGAACACTAAAACTAAACTGGTCTGTAACACTGCATCGAAACTACAACTGATGATACGCCTGCATATAAAAATCTCTATTTATCAAATGGCTCCGACTTCAACGAATGATCCGCAAACGTCACGGGCTGGACCGATTCCCGAGCGCCTTTTATCGATAGACCGATGATACGCGGACATGTAAACGACACATATAAAACAATGAATAGAGCGGATGGTCAGTCCTTTATGAAACGAGCCTTATTGTTTATTTTTAATTTTCAGAAGCCCCAATAATGGAAATATACTTCAAAACATACTTATTACAATTACTGTATATTGCCACTGTGTTCCAATATGACTTTTAACACGCCAAATAAATTATTTATTCGTGTAACGAAAGATAAAAATTGCCGAATAAAATTGTTCAATCCATGCAGAAGGAATAATACTTTTCTGAAAAGAATACTGTTCTTCACGTATGTGCAGATCACTTTAATGTGAGTATCATTAAATATCTTTGACCATGTATATAAAATAGTATATAATATAATACAAATTTTTTATTGTAGATTATAATAATAAATAAAAATGTGTATATCTGGAAATATGCCAATGTAATATTTGTTGAACACTAGGTAAATTGCCCCACTGTACTTTTACAAAACCTTCATCGGTCATATTGAAATAAAATATAAACTTCTACAGCTAAACACATGGATACAAACACGTTATAGTGCACCAAAGCGTAGCCTTAAGCCGTCTAAGCGTGTCTGTAGCTGTGGTGCCAAACTTGAAGGCACTCCCTGACGTCACACTCACCACAGCCAATAGCAGCGAGTAACAGGAATAGTTTAAATTATGCAAACTTTATTGCTTATATTTAATATATGAAATTCAAATATGTTGTTTCCTTTAACTAAAGATTATTTTAACGATTATAACTTACATTATTTGTGACTATTACTTTATAAATTTAATTTTCATGCAAGTTCCCTATTGTCAAACGACAATAATAAAGATAATTTCACATGATTATTTATCAACTGAATTTCCACAACTTTGCATAGAATTTATATATAAACATAGAAAGTCAATAGATACGGATGCGCGTGAACAAAATGACACATATGGTACATGCACTTCTGAGTTTCCGCATTGCGAACATGTTGACAAATCTAACATTTTTTTGTTGCTAGAAGGAAAGAATCGAATCAATCATATCAAAATACATGAGAAAAAAAGGAATGTTTAATCAACCATCAGCACAATTTTTTGGGTTAAGTAAAAAAAATATATTAATCCAATATTTAATAGTCATTTTGGTGAGTATTTTCACGGAATTGAAAATAGCAATAGGATAAGGTATTTAATTTTCTTGAGTCGGCAATGCTGTGTCAAATAATGGGCGTCGTCATAGCTGTCAAGTTACGTATCTAGGCACGATTTTAATCGTTTTTGTTTATTGGAAATTGTTGTGGTTGTTTTTCGACCATTTTCGGATTTTATAACTATAGTGTGTTCGTACTGCTAGGATCATCCTTTAGCGACTCTTCCGTTTGATTTTATTATTTTGATTAGTGATAAAAGTGCCCGTTATTCAGAACTTGTTACAGTTTAGTCACTTGAAACAATGGAGTGCACGGTGCTGTTTTTTAAGAATGCTGGGAAAAATAAAAAGTTCCTTTCTCATTATGCTCTTACTCTAATGAGAAGAGCAATTTCTAACATGAATAGGAATAAGAGAAACTAACAACAAGGAAGAAATAAAATTCCAGAAGAAATCAGAAGTTTTGCCATGACGTTTTATTCTTCAAAAGTACCTATATACTTTAGAAATTTCATTATGCGAATGGAAATAATATAGAATAAAATGTTCTAACAAATCGATAATAAAAATAATTTTGCAAATTTTATGGGATTTTGTATCTATTTACATACAATATTTAATAATGAAAATATTATACATATGGTGCAAACTTTTTGACACTGTATGTCGACTGTGAATTTAGTACTGAACCATTTGTTTCTAAATGAACTACGGTTACGAATATTTTTTACAGAAGCATACCCTATGAAGAAAAATACAGGTTCTTCAACTAAAGTAACTATAACTTGTGACTAATTTCATGTTTGTAGGGTTCATATATACAAACATAACATAGAAATTATATATAATTTCTATGAAACATAAATCATCACGCATTTCATTTTTAAACACAAAAAATTCGAAATATTTTCTATATAATCATTGAAAAACGAATTTGTGAGGCCGATTCTGAATCATTTCAAATCACGCGGCATTAGTTTTGTTCATTGCGCAAGCTCAAAAGTGCATGTGCACATAAACTCCAGTCGTCAGCTAATTTTCAGTGTATTGGCATTCTAGTTTATATATATTTCTATGCACCTTTGTAGATCAAATATTTAAAACATTTTGCTATTGCTACGAAAGAGGGCAACAAACGATATTGTACCTTTCTTTGAATTCATAGTCCAATAAAGGATCCTTCAGTTTTTCATTTCATTAGATTTAACTAAAACAACCATGTCATAAGAGAATAACAGTTTGTTTTTTTAGTCCGGTTTTTAATTACACCTTATTCGCCTTTGTCGATAATTATTCCTGAGCTAATGTTTATGTGCTGAGAGTGATGCAGATAACTTTATTACTTATAATAAGTAAAACTCAACAGTTTTAGACAAGTTTACTAGAAAATTATTCTACAGATCAAATTCTCGAAGTCAAATATTTATTGTTTCTATGCTGCTATAGTTTTTATACATTATAGTTTAACTGAGTTGACTTTTCAAATATTAAAGTTGTTTCCGGGTTTTTTAACGATTAATGTCATAGACATAATTCTTTTGAAAGCAACTTGAATAGACTGATGCATTTAGATTTAAACCACTTCCTGTTCTGATTAAAATGTTTCTCTTGCAATACACATAATATGATTCCAGTATGAATGAGTGATAATGCATTATGTATGAGGTGGGACGGCTATTAAACAACAATTTTCCGATCGATAAATCTGTAATAATATAAAAAAAACCTATAATGAATTTAATTTACAAATCCGGCTCATGTAAACAAATGCACGAGTTTATTATCCAGCGACAACTTAATTTCACTCTAGGCAAGATCGCTATTCATGAACCCTAGAAAAAAAAGTTGGAATAATTTGGTAAAAAAGGCGGTGTCTTTTCTGGGTTAGTTATTTAGCTATATTGTGTATTTACACACTTTACTGTAGAGTTGGTGCTAGCGTTAAAAACGACAATGCGAGTTGAAAAATCAAAATTTAAAATCTCATATGAAAAAAATCGGTTTTCCGAAATTAAATAGCAAAAAACGTTTGTTGATGGATTTGTGGATATATAGAAATAATATTTTTTATATATTTGATAATTTTCTCAACATTCACATAAAGGCAAGTTTGGATTATCGAAGACTTCATTTTTGTGAACATTAAAATTATTTCCTTGGCTTTAGCATCAAAATGACCCTTTGTGCCCTAATTCTAGCTGGCCTGTTAGTGGTCTTAATACATTTTTTACTTGGCATGTCTTTGTAATCTTTATTCTTCTTGTCATTGTTTATTATATAATAAATTTGATACCAACATTTAAATTGAAAACCATTCAACTAAAGACCAATATTCTTGTAATCAAGCCGAATATTAAGAAGTTGTAAAAAAACAACACATTTTTGTTTGCAAAATATGTGTACAATTGAATTTATTAATGAAGGCCCATGTAAATAAAAAAAAATCAACTCAATACTTAAGTCCATTTTGTCAATATTATCTATCCAATTTTTGAGAATAATTGTGTTACTTCCGTCTTTTTTGTTGTTTGAACAGATTTTTAATGGATGAATTTGTTATTAAATATGTGTAGTATTATTTTGTATAGTTTTCTAAATTTTGTGATACATTCTGTAATTATAAGTGAATAGTTATTGAATTTTAGCATTTAAGTTGTATTTATTTTATAATTTTTTAAATAAATTTTCGTTTAAAGTTTCTTACTTTATTTCAAAGTATGGTACCTATTACAAAATAACGCACACAGATAACCTAAACTACATCAAAGTTCTATAGAAGAGAAAAGAAGAAATGCCACAAGACTGGCCATTGATCGTACCAATATATAAAAACAAAGGAAATAGGAATAGTCTAAGATCCGGCTGCAAAATGCTTACGTTCTTCGAGTATTTAATCAAAATCAATTTTTTTCATTCAGTTATGAAAAGAACAATATGTTTTAGCAGTGTTGCCTATTAAAATTTGTCCTCTAGTATTTTTAGTTAAATTAATGTTAATTGACTTTTTGGAGAGAATTTGATGTCAGTTATTTGAATGAACTGCACTCTAGTTCATAGGCATAGCTTGTGGAGAACTTAAAAAGTGATGGTTGCCATCTCTCACTAGGCCGCAACCTTTCGCAGCCAGGTGACAATATGTCGCAATTATACGTTCATGATCTAATATTGATCAATTATATATTAAATTGAATCTCTTCTTTTTCTGTAAACGGTAAAATACCTCTGCCTATCTAAAAATGGCTGCAAATAGGGGTTGCCAGCTGTAGATCATTCAGAGTGAAAGGGAGTTAGCGTGCTACATCATTTGTTAGACAAGAATATTGATAGACAACTGCTTTAGTTTTTTTAAGCATTGTACCTGCATCGGTAGTTAGTGTTCTCAACTTGTGGCGCCAGCACTAATTGACGCGAATTTCAAAAACTCCAAAAAATTATAACTAT
This sequence comes from Galeruca laticollis, assembly GCA_963921935.1. NCBI lineage: Eukaryota > Metazoa > Arthropoda > Insecta > Coleoptera > Chrysomelidae > Galeruca > Galeruca laticollis. Next base: position 178,815,142 of record OY998180.1, read on the forward strand.
AACTAATAAATTTAAGTATGGTTGCATTTAAAATTCTATTAACATAAAAACTAATAAATGCAATACTGGCCGTACTACATTATAATAAATTCTGCAAGTCCAAAATTCGAATGAATACTAGGCAACTGTGCTTTATATCCTTTATATTTGATGTCTATTTCCATTCAAGGATGCCGTTGCGTAGAAGTAGTTGTATACGTGGTAACATTTCATAGATTTTGTCTAAAGACGAGTTGTAACAAAAAAATATATCTAATCTGTGACGTTACTTCCCTCGCGATCATCCCCTCTTTGCTTCTCGTCTTACGTAGTACCCAATTGGCCTACAAATTGATGTTGGCTTCATAACAAATCAAATTTATGAATGACTGGTTGGGGATGTGCATGGATTGCATGTGTGAGCTGTGGATGTATGTTTCATCAGTATACACAATATTCCAGCCTTCTGGTCTATATGTAACAATATTTTCCAAGAAATAAATTCTTTGAGGCGAATATCATGCGATTCCATAATCACTTTTCTCTTGTCTTATGTGCGCTGCCATCTACAATAAAAGCATTGTTTTTAATTAAATACTTAAGTAGGTTACATATTAATATTTTTAATGTTTATTTTAGTTTAATATTTGTTCTGATCATGAATTTGATTCACTCGTTTCACAACTTTCCTGATTTACAAAATAAATTTTACTTTAACACCTGCAATAACCAGTAAGAACTACTTACCTAAAAGCCATAGTTTTCAGTAGCCGCCACAAAGAAGTTTTACTTACAGCATTGTATAAGGAAAGGCCTTTCCTTATACAATGCTTACAGCAATGTCAGGTAAAACACTTTACTTTCGGGTTTTCGGGTTTACTTTAATATAAAAATATTTTTCTAAAACACTATCAAAAGTAATAGTACGAATTCAATAATTAATCTTAAATTCTTCCTGCATTATAAATTACTCACATTCATTTTCACCCCTGTATACTAATTATTACACATTCCATATATATTACAAATAGATAAATCACTCATCATCTATTTAATATTCCAATTTCTACAAAAATACCAATTTTAACCTTCCTCTCATAAAAAATTATCTCCTAACTTCGCAGTCGAGAATACATAAAAACCCTATCGCTTCTTCTTTAATAAAAATAGCCGTTATACGCAAAACGTCGTGTGATTCTGCACGTACACAACTCCCACTCCACGTCTTCTTCCTACCGAAAATCTTGAATGTTCTACCAGCCTATAAATATCCTTCCAGCCTACAATTACCTCTCTTAAACGTCAGAACGTGAACCGAGCAAGTGATAAGAAAATCACTCTTTTAACGACAAATACATACCAGGCATTTCAATGAATAATTACTTTGAATAATCATTAACATATAAAGTTAAAATTCTAAAAACATAAAAATGAATCAGTAAAGTAAAAGTCTTAATTGCAAAAGCAACATAAACCATTATAATAAAATCTTAAATAAAAATAGTGAAAAGTGCAAATACGTTTAATTACATCACACCCATCCGACAGTGTTACAATCAACGATACAAAATAAAATAAATCTCGTCCCTGTAATAACGTGACTGGTCCTTCGACAGAAAACAATTTAATTCCGCTCAACACAGCTCAAACCCTAAAGAAAAGTTGAGTCTGTGTCGATGATCCTACGAGCCAGGATAAGCAACCAGAACCTGAAACTGTGTTTATGGTCCTACGGACCAGGATAAGCAACCAGAACCTGAGTCTGTGTCTATGGTCCTAGCGAGCCAGGATAGAACCCAACAGAAACTGTGGATATAATCCTGAACGAACCCGAAGAGGAAGCCCTAACTGTCCAGAACCACGTGGAAAGAAAAGTATCATCGAGTCCACAATACTGATAACGACCCGAGACGCCGGCATCCAGTTACATAAATAGATAAGGTATTTATTATTTGAACCAAGTGATTAAAAGAATTTCGCATATTTGATTATGGAACTTTGTAAAACTTTATAAATACAGTGTGAGACGAAATCAAATAAATCAGCTGCAGTATGTCTTTAGCTGAGTATAGGCGTCGCATTGAAGAATTCATAATAAAAATAGATCAATTGAATAAGGACGTCATCTTTTATGAAGATAAAATAAGGGTTATGGCGCAAATTGAAAACCTTCACCTTGTCGATAAATCTAAAAGTGAAAGAGTCAAAGACATTGAACAAACTTGGAATACTCTCACTATGTAATTGGTATCTCCCAGCGGGTGTTCGCCTTCCGTGTATTTAATATTTCCATTATCTATAACCAGATTGTTACCTTCCCAATTTTCCAGCCCAAAATCAAAATCTCTCATCGGTCGGTTTTACTTTCCTTCCGTAAATCTGGGAAACACTAATCATTTTGGACCTAGCCATGTTAACAGTTCCAACGATCATCGAATACTAAAGCGTTAACAATTTGACCTCCCGTATTCATACTATCATAGAAAGGTGTTGGGAGAAGGGGGAGGGGAGGTGGCCGCGCAGGACCCGATATGTTCGACGACTCATTCTTAGTGATAGGTGACAAAAGGGGTGGGGGTCGCCGAAAGTAAAGTAATGTGGTTTTTTTACCTATATGATGTGATTTTCGTACCTATATGATAATATACAAGTATAAAAACCACTAAGAAAACGATCTAAGCTTGACGAATGTCTAGAGACAATTAACTCCTCAGACGGGGACTTAATGAGTTTTCTCTACCTACCGCGTAGCAATGCTCTTCGTAAAGAGGCGCGGGGGTAAATTGAGAACTGTACAATATCTGTGCCTCTTAAAAAATTATGCAAATTTTCCAAAATCAATCGGCTACGTTCGATAATCTTCGGAGTAATAACCTTGAAAAGGTAGTTTGGGCCGTTAAAACTACAATTTTAGTCGAACGACCTCGTTATGTCATTGTTTTCTTTCAAACCAACCAATGCGACAACAACACAGCTAACTCCACTTTATTTGACAGCTCCGACTGTCGCTAAATGGAGAATATTGGCCCAATGAAAGAATGAATTTGAACTTTAGCAAAAGCGACTACAATGAGGTCTATTTCAACTATACCGATTTTTATCCCAGCTATATGAACTCGACACAGAAGCACCCTCAGTTGGATAATTCCTCCTTTAAGAAACGTGCATTATTTGTCATCGATGGCTCGAGCCAAGAAGAGAGCAGGGAGTCATCTACAGTCGATGTGAAACTTGACATTGAAGCAATCATTGGTTTCCCCGAAAATATCAAAGTGTATTGCATCATAATACACGACTGCGTAATGGAGCACTTCCCTCTCACCGAAATTGTCAAGAATTTAAATAAAAATGTGTTGCTGCTACACGTCAGTATTTCATCTGTCATCATCATGAGAGTAGCATTCGTAGACATCCAGGGATTTGTCATCGATGGACTATTTTGCCCGAAAGAACTCACCATCGAAATTGGCTTTAATCAAAGTCACTACATGTTTTTGCCTCCTCAATCAATTGCCACGTTAACCAAACGGGATAGGAAGACTGTCTCGTACCTGGGGAAGAGCGTGCATGATATTCGGTACTCTCCGGTTGATATTGAGTAGGTACTCCAAATTTAATAATATATTAAAAACTCACCAGATGTATTATGCTTACCACATTTACGTTCATGGGGAACAAAAAGTCGACTTTTTAAAAGAAAACTGTCAAAGTTTTTCTCATTATTATTGACGTATGCAAATTTGATGGTACATCATGTGCAACTAGAAACTTTGTACAGGATCGAAATATCTGCCACTGGACTATTTATCTGCACTTAACGACATGTAGAGCGTCTCCGACAATAGTTTTTAAATACAGTATTATTATTATAAATATGTTAAATAAATCGTTTTTAAAGAAAATGGTTTTTTTATTAAAACACCCTCTACTCATCAACAACTCTTATATTACATGACGAATCAAATTTCCGTTTAACCATTTTGAATACATTTTAATCAATAATATAAATAAATATATTACTATAACACAAGTCATTGCAAATACATTATTAAGGTCGCCTTTTATGCTGTAGAGCATGCTGGTGCTGGTTGTGTTGATCATTACGAAGAAGACTTGTAGGCTGAATTCTTCTTTTTGGATATATTATTTGTGTATACGTCATTACGTCATACCCTGTATAATTAGCGAATACGTCACGTGACATAATGCCTCTTACTCCAATACAATAATAACGTGCAAATGCCTTTTTGATCTTAATTACGACTACACCTGTACAATTATGTCAACCCGTATAATAACTTATACCCACCACCCCATGACGTCTGCGCGACCAATCAGAGAGTAGCAAGTGGGCGTGTCCATGAAGATAAAAACTGAAGTGGTGAGGTAGGTCTCGAGTACCGCAATCGCAATACCTACTTGTCCTACTTTCTCAATTATTATTTTGAGAGTTCTTCGTTAACAACGAAAAACCTCTAAATCCTTGGATTATATGTCAGAGTAGTGGTACTGTAGCAAATGCACACTGTGACTGTCTTACTGGTTTAGGACTATTTATTTTGATATTGATTGTGAAAATGTTACTAATGTATTCGTATTTATTGAAATAAAACCAATTTCAACAGATGTGTGTTTTTATTTAAGTGGCACCCTATATAGCAGCATCAAGTTCATAGTGTTTTAGCAGATCAAAGGAATTTCTTGAATAGATAAAAAACTAAAAGAAAAACATGGTATTCAGTCAATGTTTATTTCAATATAAACCAGAATAACTATTATTTAATTACATTGGTTATGGTATCACAGTATTTATTATGTATCCATATATTATCGAATACCTTTCTAGAGTTAGTTTTGAAGTGATTACATCAAAATTGTTGCTTTCTTAGACCATTGGAAAGAATTACAGTGAAATAAAAATGGAGATAATTTTATATAATCAGCCTGAAAAAGTTTGAACAGTATGATAAAGATTTATTTAATATAGTTCATAAATAATTGGAAATTTAAGAGAAACCAAGAACTTAACAAAGTCAACAGAGACAAATTACAAACCTGAGATGTCGAACATAATTCTCGCTTTCTTTTCAGGAGTCTGTAATATCTAACATCTGTACTGTCTTTACTAAGATTTGTGGATTGATAGCCCATATTAAACCAATCCGGGTTGTGCTTGTCATTAAATTTAGCTAGTTATTTATATCCTAGACTAGTTACCAAAGGTTCCTTCGACAAACTAATGTATCAACTATCATTTTAACTTAGTGTCCGTCAAATCTTCCCTTCTCAAGGATGTGATCCAAGCAGCTCTTCTTTCTTGGGGTAAGCTATTTTTTCGTTTATTGTTATCATATACTGATGGTATCCTATAAAACCCTAGACTGTCTCTGAATCCATTACTTCCAAAAATTCGGCATATTTAACCAATACATATGGTTTAAAACACTTCTTATGATGAATAAACTGGTGAAAAGTTTAAAATTAAACAAATTCACAAGCAGAACTCGTATAAAGAATAATGCCAAAAAATGATTGTCTACCCTCAAAGCGTTTGACCTTCAATGTTGTGACGTCAGACGCAGATGCCTAATTTTATAAGCGAGTATGGATGTACACAGTGAAGCTCTTTTCGTAGTTTTAAAATGTCGGAGATAGTGAAGATTATTTATGTTCAGTGAAGACAAAATGGTATATTTTAAATAAACGCCTATCTAGAACATTTGAAATACATCCTTTAAGTATAGTTGGCGTAAACGATACAGTGCGAACATTAAGTTGTCGGCTTTTCGTTTGACTGGAATACGAGGATATCGTCATAGTCCAGTCAATATTATAATTTAAAATGCTCAGTTGACGATAAATTCATTTAATATTATAATTTCAAATAATAATCGTTAAAATGTATTTAATCATTTTATAATTATTAAATACAGTTATCGACTGTCTAACGATTATTTTTAACCCACAATTAAGGAGCGTCATCCTACTTTTTAAGATACTTAGCGTTAATGTATAGAACAAAATACATTGCTTTAAACAATATTAACCTAATTATATTTAAAAACATCTTAAATATAACACCAGATAATTAACACTACCTTATATCTCGTTTTATTAAGAAGAATTAGAAATATAAATTTCAAATACCTTATTATTTGTCACATCATTCACTGAACTATAACTAATATTTTTGTGCGTTTTTTATACGAGCACAGGTGTCCACTTTTTAGTTGGTAGTCTGACACCAAGAAAGAGTGTAGTATTTTCTGAGGAATTTGGGTAAGTATAGCAATTATATTTTGAGTTAAAAATTAAATATTTACAATGTGGCGTCCTTGGGAAATATCTAGTTAGGTCCAAAATATTGTGTATTACAACGAAGAAAAGTTAAATAATGGTGATGGAAGTGAAAACAGGATTCGACGACATTTAAAATTGTAAGCATAGGAAATATGTTACAATGTGTATAAGAATCTGCGGAAAAACTTTGATTTCGATGAAGAAACAGAATTAATGCAAGCAATACCTGATTTAAAAGAAGTTCCCCTGTCAACTATACGTAGAATAGGCATCATGAACGCAAGAAGCGATGTGATAAAGGTCATGCCTTTAGATGTGTCTGTAATAAAATTATTAAAAACCACCATATAGGATTGTTACAAAAGTAATGAGTTACCTACGACTGAAATAATAAGAAATAAATTGACAAATGCCGTCCGCAATGTAAATGGCTGTAAGAAAACTATTGAACACTGGATTAAAAACTTGGGATTCAAATTCAAAATGATTAATAAACTCCAAACAGTCATGGAAAGCAGAAGAATAGTGGATATGCGGTATACATGCTTGGAACAAGTAACTAAGTATAGAGAAGAAAACCGGCCAAATGTCTATTTGGACGAAACTTGGTATGATACACATGACACGGTTAAGAAAGGATGGATTGATGGGTCAAACATTTGTATACCAACAATGCCTGCAAACAAAGGTTCCAGACTTATTATTGTGCATTGCGGTGGAAATGAAGGATGAGTTTCAAATGCCTTAAACATATGTGGAAAAAATGGAAGCTTGCAACGTTGACTATCATAAGAACATTGTTTGAATTCACATTTATCCCAAACTTAGAGCCAAATAGTGTTGTAGTTCTTGACAACGCTTCTTATCATTCACGACAGCTCAATAAAATACCAAATAAAAGCTACAAGAAGACTGAACAACACAATTTTTGAATGGATAATAATTTGTACTTTGAAGATTCTTATACAAAACAACAACTGACTGAAGTTTTACAGACAAAGAAATTTAAGAAATTATACGCACTAGAGAGTATTACTGAAGAACATGGATACTCCATAGTGAGACTTCCTCCTTATTTTTGTATTTTCAATCCCATCGAGTTAATTTGGGCTCAATTAAAAGTAATCAAAATTGAAGATGGGTATAAATATATTGGGCAAGTCCATATTAATGGAGGAAATAAATTTATTATTGATTTACAAGACGATAGTGATAGTGAATCAGATGATATGGAAGAAGGATTAATAGAATTTTTGGAAGAAGAAAATTAATTAAGTTTAATATATTTTTCATGTTACTTATATAGTAGTGACAAACAGGAGTTAGACATAATATTTATTTTTAAATAATTGTTTTATTCATTGTTCAAATTTCTTTTTTTTGTTATTTTTTTATAGAATTTAGTTTTGTCCATAAAAAATCGAATGGGATAAAAAAGGGCTCAGTTCACGTCTGGTATCCCGATTAAACCGAACGCCCTTTCAACAATTATGTAAAAAATTGGTGAGTAAACAAAATATTAATACGTTTCAGAGTTTAGCTCCGCAACATAACTTAAAGGGGATATCCGATTACATTGCTATACTATAGACCGAAAAAGTGTGACGTCAGAACATGGCCGCTGACAGTTCTGAGGGAAAACAAATCAATTATTTAACTTATGTCTTGTCTTGACCATTGTAATATTTTAAAAGTTCGAATCCTTAATAAATAATATATCACTTGTAGTGCTTGGTGTTGATTAGCTGATCCTATATATAAATTATAAATCCCCTGCCTCTGTTCCACTAGAAAGCCATTTATTTGAAGCATCTATATCGATGTACGACTGGTTCAAGTCATGACAATGTCATCCACGTGGTGCTTTTTGGTCTCACTCTATATATTTTTCTGCAACTGTACGGATTTCCACAATGTCAAGGCCAGCGAGATTTAGGGAAGAGAAATTCTTATCTGCTTTTGTTGCATACTTTGTAAGTCTGATGTTATTGATTCATTAAAGAAAGAAAGATCTAGAAAGAAATAAATATTCTATTAGCTTCTCTTTTTGTTCGTTAACTAAATTGACCCCCATATTTTCTTGGGAATGTGGCATTAAAAACACATGATTTTGGGTTTTGTCATCATATTATCCTTTGAATATCTTATAAATCACTTTTGGACCATTTAAATATTCCGAAGTAGTATGTTAGAGCCGGAATGGTAAATGTATTAACTACTTGACCACATTTCCTGCATTTAATTTGGATTTGAAGTAGAGTGATTTTAGTGTTGGCCTGCTACACCATCTACGATAACTCTGAAACCCCCAAAGGAGTTGACTAACATTTGGCAGAATAGAAATCCATGGACGACCCTTTTATGAAGAATGGACTGGTTTGAATAATTCTGGCCTCTTCCATAGCATTGGAAGGAACTGAGAAAACTGGCTCAGAAGATGGGAATCGAAAGAACAGAAGTATCTGAAAGATAGGTATTGACTTACCTTTAGCCTATTGCTACAAAAAAAAAATTATAGCAGATCAGAACCTCGGACAGTATGCTCTAACAAGCATCTTTCAACGGTAAATGTGATAGAAACATAATATACTTTACTACATTCTCCTAATATATAATATATCAAGAAATATAGTATAAATATAGTTTATTAATAGCTTTTGTTTTAGTCTATGTCGTATATAAGTTGGATAACAAGTTTACCTAATTAATATTCCATCATATTATCTTAATACTATAAAAAGACTTTGAGTAACTACATTCTCGTTTCACGTAGGATGGCAAAAAATTGAATCCCGTGGAAACAAATGGGAAAATTGCTTAATAGTTCAATTTATGCTTACAGTTTAGTTAACTCAACAAATATATTTATAGATTGAAATATCCCACTAAAAATATTTTACTATTCAACCATGTTATTTCACAGTCAACTGAATGGTTGAGTTTCATATCCCCCCAAGAATAGATGTGAAAACCACCAATCACAAACCCCGTTTAAAGTCGCTCACTATTGTTTTTTAAATGTCAACTTTTTGCATAATGCAAGCGTCTGTAATTTGTGTCAAATACTGTTTTGATTTCTATATTTGTAGAAAAACGTGTAATTTCGAAACGTAAAATAATAATAGTAATAAATATAATATTAAAATAATATTAATAATGAATCGAGTAAATTACATTTTCAAATAAACTATTCGGGACTTAGAAAACATAACACCTAGATCCCATGAAAACAGAAGTTAAATTCCTTGGTTTTTACTTGTACTACAAACATATAGAACGAGAACAGAGAAAAAAAGTAAAGCTTGATTTAAAAACAAAATGAATAAACTTGTTTTAGAAAAAACATTCTCCATAATCATTTTGCATAAATGTGGCTGAATTTCTTCTTAAAAGCACGCGTTCTTATGGGTTTGTTGGAGTAGACTTTTAACTTAAAAAATCCCACAGAAAGAAATCCAATGGTGTTCAAGAAAACAAACTCAGGAGCCAATTATTACCACCGATACGAGAGAGTACACGGCTAATTTATCATGCACTAATTGAATTGTTTCACTAGTTCTAAGGCATACAACACCGTTTTATTGAAGCCACATGACATCAATATCATCCAGTACAGGAAGAAAAACTATGTTATGATGTTGCGTTATCGTGCAGCACTAAACAGTGGCCCATTGAGAATGTATTTATTTTCCCACAATCACATGTGAAATATCTGGACTCCAAACGTAGCAATTTTGACAATTAACAAAACGAACAAAGAGAAAATGTGTTTCGGTGCTGAAAATGATTTGGTTAAAAAAATCCGCATCCACCTGTTGATGTTAAAAAATCAGCATACACCTGTGGATGTTAAAAAATCCGCATACACCTGTGGATGTTAAAAAATCCATATACACCTGTGGATGTTAAAATATCAGCATACACCTGTCGATGTTAAAATATCAGCATACACCTGTCGATGTTAAAAAATCCACATACACCTGTGGATGTTAAAAAATCCGCATACACCTGTGGATGTTAAAACATCCATCCAACGAACTTTTCGCTGCATCGTGAATGGGTGTTTGTGTCAATTGGTCTTTATAAGTATGGAGACGCAGATTTTTCGTGATTATACTATGTAGAGAGCTTATTAGAATCTGCAATTCATAGCAACGACCCCAAATTGATGTTCCTCAACTTTTACCAACACTCTTACACACTGCTTCGATATTGACATGCTAAATACTTATTGTTTGACGACCAGTATGCCCAGTCTACCTTATTTGTTCTTCGTTCACAGCGATTTTATCACTATTTCAACCATATTTTGAACGAAATTTTTGAAATTTGACCACCAGACTTTCATTATTTTTGAAATAATGTTCAACAATAAAAACACATTGTGTAACGCTCTATTTTTACTAACTTAGTAGCTACATTTTTTTAATAGGGTTGTCAATATTGTTACGAAACAACACACTGGTATAGTCCCTGAATCCGACTCTGTCTAAGCCATGTATGAAAATTAAAATTATGGTGGATGCGCAGGGATTTCTTAGAATTGTTTACGGTTGTGACTATCTTATCTAGATATTGCTTTTGCGACCCGTCTTATCTAGAAAATGCGAGAGCCAATTGTTTTCGTGTAAGCCGCAATCTAGAATTATCTAGTAATATATATATATATATATATATATATATATATATATATATATATATATATATATATATATAATTTGACATCGTGAGATAACCAGTAAATAAGTGAATATAAATTAAGTGATTATATAAATTAGTTTAAGTGAGTATACTGTGTATATAATTAGTAAATAGTGTAGTGAATAAATAAATTAAGTAAGTGAATGTACCGTGTGTATAAATTTATCCCACCCGTAATAAAAACGTTTAAATAAATAAGTAAAACATTACATTGGTGTCAGGTGTGGGGTAATATAAATAAATAGCTACATCAAAATGGCCAAGAGATTAAGTGACCTAAAAGTGACAGAGTTATAGGCAGAATTGGAAGATCGTGAGTTGGAAACGTCTGGTAAGAAAAGTGAATTAGTAGAAAGACTTAAAGTGGCACTGGAAAATGCATGACGGCTTTGATCCAGAATCATTTTAATTCAATGACGAGGCTTCCACTTAATCTCGTCAATTTCTGCCATGAAAGAAAAGATTTCTGCTAATATGGACAAGAAGATTTTAACAATGAAGAACGATATTAATGCCATGGAAGAAAAGATTTCAACTAATGTGAAGAACTTTCTGCCGATATCTTATTAATGAAAAATGACATTGCCGCTGACGTGGAAAATAAAATTTCCTCTCTTAAATCGGATATTGAGGATAAAATCACAACGATGGACGAGAAAATGGAGAATAAAATGACAACTATGGACGAAAAAATCAAGCAGTTGGAGAGTAAGATAACAGATTTATTTAAGGACACAAAACACGCCAGCAGAACAAGAGAAGATCGAGATATGCAAGCTAGCAACACAACCCAAGACAGAAGATATTAGCTGCTTTGCCCGATTCAAGGTTCCGACATTCGACGGAAAGACATCGTGGATCAATTATGTGAAACAATTTGAAGCAACCGCTAGAGTGAATAATTGGTCCGATAGGGAGAAGGCAGTTAACTTAATCATTGCGCTTCGGGGAGATGCCTTAGATGTACTTCAGACGAGACCACTTGAAGAAACGGATGACTTCGAGCAGCTGAAGAAGAGGTTGGACATTCGATATGGTCACGAACATCTAGAACATTTGTACCAATCCCAGCTGAAAAACCGAAGGCAGAAACGTGACGAAGCATATCAAGTGGATATTGCCCGACTCGTTCGATTTGCTTATCCATCAGCAGAAGAGAACATGATGGAATCTCTGGGCATACAGTCGTTTATTGATGGCTTACGTGATCCCGATATGCAGAGGGCGCTTCGCTTAGCCGATCCAAAAACATTAGTTGACACATTGACAGCTGCTCTTGAATATGAAGCAGCAACGGAGGCTTCGGGTTACAACAAAGTTCGATCCAAGAAGAAGGCGATGAGGACAAGTTTGACGAGATCGTCAGCTTGATCAAAAGTATGATGGACAAGAAACCGAGAAAGATCAGATGCAGAAATTGTGGCGAGTAGTAGTTCATGTAAGCACCCCAGGGCTCCTGCAAACCAAGAACCCCAGTTACAGGAACTAGAACGGGTCGGCTACTAGGGGGCAGCACCGACCCATTATCGTTCCAAAGACCCTCTCATACTGATAGCTTCTCTCAGATGTCGCAACGACAGTGTATATGTGGATAGCGAAGTAAATGGCAAGAAACATGCTCTGCTGGTTGACACTGGAGCAACTAGAACCATTATACGACCAGAGATAATAAACCCCAAGAAGAAGCTTCTACCAACGAGACTGCGACTGCCGACCGCCACAGGCGAGAGTGCCAACGTTCACGGGCAGACACAAATCCAATTGGGAATTGGTGCAGAAAAGTTCACGCATACGGTAATCGTAGCTGACATTGAAGAAGACGTGATTCTGGGAATGGACGTAATTAATGTACATGGCTTCCAATTAGACTTTAGAAACAGAACCATTAAACTGGGTTCCGAGGAGGTAATCCTTCATCCATATGAAGGCAGCGCGGTGTTGGCAGCTGTACAGGAAGATACCGTTCTACCTGCACGAAGCGAAACCATGATAGTAGCATGGCTACAGGGAATCATGGAGGAAGGTACACCGGTTATGATGGAGCCAAGGAAGCACGACGAAGAGGTTGGCAAAGGAGTACTAATTGGAAAAGGATTAGTTACGTCGGCGAAAGAGATCCCAGTACGTGTGATAAGCGTGAATGATTACCCAGTTACCATCAAGAAGGAAACCAGGATTGGATCCTGCGTACCAGTGACGTCTATAGTTCGCCAAACAACGACCACTGATAATTCTAATGCCAGATTCGAACAGATGTTATCAGTAGCTGGTCAATCTTTGGATCGAGCTGAAAAAAAAGATAATGAGAGAATTTCTCTGGCAGTATCGAGACGTATTCGTACCAAAAGGAGGAAAGACTGGTAGAACATCTGCCGTCAAACACAAAATCGATACTGGTAATGCTAAACCAATTAGGCAATCAGCTCGAGGACTTCCACATGCGAAGAGAAAGGAAGCTGAAAGCATAATTCGAGAGATGGCAGAAGAAAAAGTAATAGAACCATCTACTAGTCCATGGGTGTCTCCAGTAGTGCTCGTCAAGAAAAAGGATGGAACTACGAGATTCTGCGTGGAATATCTCCAGCTTAACAACGTGACGAAGAAAGACAGCTATCCTCTGCCTCGAATTGACGATACGCTAGATACTTTGGCCAGCAGCAAATTGTTTTCCACCCTAGTCTGGTTATTAACAAGTGGAAATGGACCCAGAAGACTGCTTTTACCACCGAATCTGGATTATGGCAATTCAACGTCATGCCATTCGGGCTCTGCAATGCGCCCGCGACATTTGAGAGACTTATGCAAAATGTCTTGAGAGGATTGTCTTGGAAGACATGCCTGGTGTATTTGGACGACATCGTAGTACTGGGAAAGACATTTGACGAACACCTGAAGAATTTCGAAGACGTATTCAAACGACTCCAAGCTGCCCAGTTCATGTTAAACCCGAAGAAATGTCAGCTATTCCAAAACCGAGTCAACTATCTAGGTCATATAGTGAGCAATGAAGGAGTAGAGGTGGATCCAGAGAAAATTGCTTCCATTCAGCAATGGCCGCAACCAACCGACAACCATCAAATTAGGAGTTTCCTTGGACTTTGCACATATTATAGAAGACTTATCAGAAAGTTTGGAGATATTGCCAAGCCTCGAACTCTACTTACAGACGAAGCAAGACCTTTCCAAACAGCTTTTGAAACCTTGAAGAGGCATTTAACCACGGCGCCGATATTAGGATATCCAATACCTGAGGGAGACTTTATTCTTGACACTGACACAAGCAACGTAGGAATTGGTGGAGTGCTCTCACAGATCCAAGGAGGGCAAGAAAGAGTGCTGGGATATTTCAGTAAAGTCCTCTCCAAACCAGAACGAAACTACTGCGTCACAAGAAGAGAACTTTTGACGGTAGTGAAGTCCGTGGAACACTTTTATCAGTATGTCTATGGTAGGAAGTTTTTAATCCGGACTGATCATGCAACACTCAAGTGGTTGATGCAATTCAAGAATCCCGAGGGCCAGATCGCTAGATGGATTGAACGACTTCAAGAGTACGATTTCAATATCGAACATCGAGACGGTGTGAGTCTCCGAAATGCCGACTCCCTGTCCAGACGGTCATGCCCAACAGACTGCTCCCACTGCAACAAGGCGGAATCTAGGGAAGCTGCAGTTTCAAGAACTACAGTAGTCAATGACGAATGGTCACCCACCAGGATCAGAGAAGATCAGGAGAATGATCCTTGCCTAAAGTAGATTCGGCAGTGGAAGAAAGAAAATCGGCGACCTACCTGGCAAGAAGTGTTAAGATTTTCACCGAAACTTAAGGCGTATTGGGCTCAGCGGGACTCCCTTGTCCTGGAAGAAGGGCTGTTGAAAAGAGTCTTTGAAAACGATGATGGTTCCGAGATGAGGAGACAGCTAGTTAAACCTCGAACGAGAGTAGCTGAGGTGCTAAAGAAGTTACACGATAGTCCATCGGGTGGTCATCTGGGAGTGAAGAAAACCCTCCAGCGAATCCGTGAGAGGTTTTAATGGATGAACAGCTCCGATGATGTGAAGGACTGGTGTAAGAAATGTACGACTTGTGCTACGAGCAATGGACCACATCGCAAGAGAAAGGCACCCATGAAACAGTATAATGTTGGAAGCCCTTTCGAAAGGATTGCTTTAGATATCGCTAGACCATTTCCGACGACAGAAAATGGTGGCAAATACATACTGGTTCTAATATATTATTTCACAAAGTGGGTAGAAATTTACGCTATCCCGAACCAAGAGGCCACAACTGTCGTAGATGTATTGGTGAAAGAATTTATCAGCCGATATGGAGTGCCCTTAGAAGTTCACAGCGACCAGGGAAGAAATTTTGAAAGCCATCTATTCCAGGAGATTTGCGACAAGCTGGTAATGAAGAAGACCAGGACAACAGCATTACATCCACAGTCAGATGGAATGTTCGAGAGAATGAACAGGACTGTTGGAAAATACCTGCTTAAAGTAGTTTCCAGCCATCAGAGAGATTGGGACCAGTATCTTTCCCTATTCGCATTGGCTTATCGATCTGCCGTCAATGAGTCCACGGGTGAAACACCTGCGAAAATCCTGTTTGGACGTGAAATTATGCTTCCGTGTGACCTGGAATTTGGCTGTCGGCCTGGAGAAGATCGAGCAGGAGAAGACTGCGTGATCAAATTGAGAAGAAGGCTGGACGATATTCATGAATTAGTTCGAACAAATCTTCAAGTTACCAGCGACAGAATGAAAAGTCGGTACGACACGCAGGTCACAGAAGGCGGTTTTAAAGAAGAGGACAAAGTATGGTTACACAACCCGACGCGAAGAAAAGGATTTTCTCCAAAATCACAAAAATCCTGGGAAGGTCCATACTTAATCAAGAAAAGAATCAATGATGTTATATATCGCATAAGCAAGATCCCCAACGGAAAACCAAAAGTAGTTCACCAAAACCGGCTAGCGCCATTCGAAGGAGACCATGACCTAGAGAAAGGACTAAACCATATTCGAGATTTGTCAGACCCTACCTTCGATGAATTTATGGGCGCCTATGGAGGTATCGGGAAAGCTAGATATAGAGTCACTTCAGAACAACGACAAGATTTGTTCACTCTCCCGGAAGATTATTCACTGGCATATAACATCCCCGCCCGTATCAAGAACGCACGTGGGATGACATCCGTCTTTCGAAAGAAGTTCGGGCAATTAGAAAAACTTGAAGACCAGATTCCAGCCCTTGGCAAGACACTGAAACTGAAACATAATTCGCGGTACGTCTTCTACGTGGTAACTAAAAATGAATTTCAAGATCGATCTACCCACCGCGATATGTGGGAAGCACTTCGAAACCTCCGAGACCATGTGTTAGAATCCAGCGTGAAGAAACTGGCTATGCCTAAGATAGCGAGTAACCAGTTGGATTGGCGAGTTATCAGGAACATTGTAGAGGTTATCTTTCGAGATACTGGTGTCCAGATATTAATTTGCAGCTACAACCCCCTCCATAATATCGGAAAGTGTAGAAATGTGGCCAGTTACCGATTCAAACATCCAATCTCGGCTACACAAAAGTTCCAGGAGGAACTGCCAATTAAGGAGGGGGTAATGTTACGAAGCAGCACACAGGTATAGTCCCTGAACCCGACTCTGTCTAAGCCATGTATGAAAGTTAAAATTATGGCGAGTGCGCAGGGATTTCTTAGAATTGTTTACGATTGTGACTATCTTATCTAGACATTGTTTTTGTGACCAGTCTTATCTAGAAAATGCGAGAGCCAATTGTTTTTGTATAAGCCGCAATTTAGAATTATCTAGTAAAAAAGGTACTAATATATATAAAGGACCGACCAGCGGAGGAGTTTAGTTTATAATTTGACACCGTGAGATAACCAGTAAATAAGTGAATATAAATTAGTTTAAGTGAATATACTGTGTATATAATTAGTGAATAGTGTAGTGAATAAATAAATTAAGTAAGTGAACCTACCGTGTGTATAAATTTATCCCACCCGTAATAAAAACGTTTAAATAAATAAGTAAAACATTACAATATATTACTACAAGAATACTGAGAAATGAAAATTTGCGTTAATTTTGGGCCACGTTTTACAATATCATACTGTATACTAATACCCATAAGACACAATAAATATTTGAGCATAAAAATATTAGAGACTTCCCAAACTAAGACTAAGAAGATTCAAAAGAACCTGCCCGAGGACATCATAAATTCGGTTTAATGGATAAGCAAGTCAAGTACCGCTAATACATTCTCTTAATACTCAATTGTACGATAAATTAGAGTAGTTTGTGAATTACAATAAATAATCAACGAAATCAATTAGAATCGTGTTGATCCCAATATTAGATAGTATCTATAACAAGTGATTGCTAAATAGATATTGGAATATCTGCTACAAAATTTTTGAAGCATAATGAGAAACTGGCGAGATCTCGATAGGAACTGTCCTATCGAAAAAGTACCAACAGACAAAAAGGTTTCAAAACAATATGTTGAAATAGCAGTGCCAGAATAGTCATATACACACAAATTTAGGGGGGCTGAAGAGATAAAAAATTCCATAAAGCTTTTATGAGGAGCCCCAATTTCGTTATTTTCTTTTTGGAGAAAGCTCTTACTATCAGAACTTTTGTAGGAAACGAAAGTCAGTGGAGTTATTTTTGGTTCTGAAATATGTGGCTCACTTTTATACCTATTTATTGTTACTTACTGTATACTAATAGCCAATTGATACAAAAATATTAACCCTATCAAGAAAATCTCCCAGTACATATAACACCATAAATTTTAACAGGCTATGACCCTAATATAATCAAATTCTGAAAATACTCAAAAAGAGTACATAGTATTTTCAAATTTAAGAGAAAATATTCAGAACAAAACTACGTTGTGAACTAATACTTCAAAAATTGGTTACCGGACGCAAACGTATTCAGATATAATTGACTTTACCCACTCGTTAGGGACCGGACTAGAAGATAATTTAAATAAAAGTTGAATTTATCTAATTTGAATTTATTATCTGAAGACTGACAACATGCCAATTACATTATCCTCAGCAGTTAATATGATCTCCATTTCAACCATAAAATTTTTTCATTGAAAGAACAACCATATATTTCAAATAAAATGGGGTTTAACATGTTTAGAGATGAAAGCTAACGACAAGTTGTAAAATCATTGCTATTTGAGGATTATATATTTTTTAAATCTATATTTTTCTAACATTTTTACACAATACATTATGGATTTAAAAACATATTTTTTTTAATATAAATGCTTAACTTTTAAACAAATTAATGAAAGAATATTTCTCCGACATTACTTGTTAGACGTTGTAGATATGATTAAAAACAAAGCAAAAATTGAAAAATTCACAGTTATACATTTGAATTGTTTTTTGCAAATATCTCGGTTTATATTCCATATAAGTTAATAATGATTCAGGACAATTTTGAAGGGAATTTTAATCTCTATATTTTTTGTTTGCCAAAAAAAGATATTTTCAAAAAGTGATTTTTGGAGTAGTTTTCAGTTATTTACCCCTTCCCCCTCCCCCCAATTGAAATCCATTATATTTCAATTATAAATCATTTAAATGTATGCCAAAATGTACTTACATTCAAATATGTATATTTGGATTGTAATTTCAATCTTCATTTTATTGGAATAACATCGATGGCGCAGTAGTAGATTCAGCAGTACTACTATTACTTCTTGTTCACAGATACTGCCTACATACAGCCAATTTATAAGTTCCTCCAATAATGTATTTATTCATGGGTTTCAAAAATAAACGGGGTATAGTTTAAAAAACGAATCATAATGTACATTCATATAAGGAGAGCTTCACTTCAATTTTTAATTTTACAATCTGCCAAAGATAGTTAAAGCGTCTAATTATAGAAGGATGTATGATAAAAAGCTGATCAGGATCAGCAAAGTCCAAAGTCTAGCTTCATTTGAAATTAACATGGCCACCTATATATCGATCGTTTTATTTTTATTTTCCAACTAATCAGGATAGACGCAGTCCAATCCAAATCTAAATTGGACTAAACTAAATTACATGACTTCGATTCACAAGCTTATTTCATTAAGAAAATTTGTGATCCATGAAAGTTACATTTTTCCTAATGAAATATATTTAATAGCAGTTGGAATATATAGCCCACGAAGTTAGTGTTTTCTACAGAAACTTATAACAAATGATGAGTAATTGTTGAAAATAAAAACCGACAAATAAATTAAGGAGCAAAGGTATTACAGCTGCAGATCTTAATCATATACTCTTGAAAGGAAATTTGAAACTGCATTTGAACTTTCATTATAATTTTACCAAACACTGATTATAAGACAAACGGCACTCTATGGAAGTGAATGCGTAATAAATAAATAGAAGGAAAATCAAAGAGACACATGCGAAGAGGAAATGCTTAGGTGGATAAAAAAAGGAAGGAATATGGTTAAGAAAAACTAACCAAGAATTTTTTCGAGAAGAATGAATCTGCAAAATAATAAGATCAAAAAGAATGGGACGGCTGTGTCATATACTGAATGACAAAATAATTATATATAAAGATTTAGTGGGAATAAGAATAAATGAGAAGACCTAAGAGAGTTAGGAACTCAGGTTGAAATAGTATATTGTAAAACAAGTGTCACAATGACTCATTTTGTAGTGCGAGTGCAGTTAAGCGGTGAGTTACGCAAAGCACGAGTACTAGAAAATGTCATTGCGATAAAGAGATTTACATACTATTTTTTATGATGAATGTGCAAAAATGTTTTTCATAAAAATGTAATTGAAATATTAGGATTTTTTGTGTTTCTTTATTTATGTTGGTAACCCTAACATATACAATTGACAGAAGTTTTAAAAAAATTGAATGTTCATTAAGTTACTAATACATAGTTCGGAATTTATGAATATGGAACTAAACAGCGAATTATCATGCACTCCACCAGAACTTCGCAATATTACTGATAATGCAGTTATAGTCTGTTTCTTATTGACTGACAGCACGCAAAAATGTCACAGATGCTAGTCAGGTAGTAAAGCATAAGCGTCACAGTTCATCTAAGGAATTTGTTTACTATTTAATTTTATACCCGATCTGATATATAAAGGTAATATAAATGTAAATTCGGTTAGTTAAAACAACTAACTGATCTTCATATGTTTGTAGTAAAGTGTAAGAGCGTGATTAGCTTACAAACGAAGACTGTAGTGTTAAATGTGCATGATGCTGTTGTACATCAAATGCCGGCTGCTACTGTTAGAAATATAGTTTCGACGTGTTCCAATATGATAGGATTTAGTGAATCTACTATTTACAGGCTTCTTAGAGAGAGGAAAAATGGAAATATATCTCCACCTAAAAAGTCAACTGGAAGAAAACCATTTGACCTTGATGAACATATGCAAAATACAATAAGACGAAAACTACATAAATTATATTTTAAAAAAGAGATCCCAACCCTTGACAGAATTCTAAGAATGGTGAAGGAGGACGAGAATTTGCCTGACATAGGGCGAAAAACTTTGTGGGAAATATTACACAAATTAAATTTTACTTGGGAGAAGCAAAGTCACAAATCAGTGCTAATCGACAACGAAGTAATAATATGTTGGAGACGCCAGTATTTACGAGATATCCGAAAATACAGACAGGAGAGAAGACAAATCTATTATCTAGATGAGACATGGCTCAATGAAGGACATTCAGTGAAAAAAAATATGGCAGGACAAAAGTATTCAAACCAGTCGTCAAGCTTTCATAGAAAGTTTATCTACTGGACTGAAAACTCCTATCGGTAAAGGTCGCCGACTAATAATAACGCATATTGGATGCAATCAAGGGTTCGTTGAAGGTGGTTTACTGGGGTTCTAGTCAACATCAACCAAAGACTATCATGAAGAAATGACTGCAGATGTATTTTACACAAATGAGTTAATTCCAAATAATGCTGTAATCGTTATGGACAATGCCACTTATCATTCGCGATTAACAGAAAATCTTCCATCTACCTCTTGGAGAAAAGCTGATATTAGAAACTGGTTAATCGTAAAAGATATACCATTTGAAGATGATATGTTGAAAAAAGAACTTTTAAAGGTTGCTTCAGATCACAAGCTACAATTTAAAAAGTTTGTGATTGATGAAATAGCCAAGCATCGTGGGATAACAGTGCTTCGTTTGCCGCCATACCATTGTGAATTAAATGCGATAGAGTTAATATGGGCCCAAATGAAAGGTTATGTAGCTAGACGTAATAAAACATTTGAAATGAAAAATGTTCGTGAACTCATGAAGTACTCATTGACAACAATAACTGAAGAGAACTGGAGAGATGCTGTGAATCATGTAATTAAAGAGGAAGAGAAAATTTGGGTTTTAGATAACCTCATAGAACAAACTATAGAACCGATAGTGATCTCTCTCGACGAGTCTTCGGATGATTCTTGTATGGCCAGCGAAGAGGATGATACTATAGATTGAATTTTATATTTCCTATAAATGGTATGTTTACTTTACTTAATATACATTAATTCATTGTCAATAAATTTGAATTATGAGAATTAAACTATATTTTCTTCAATTAATTTAATTTAATAAAAATGAAAATGTAACTTGTTAATAGGCCTGAACGAATGAATTTTATTTCAACTGTAATGTTGACCGAATCTAATTAAATAAGCAAAATGAACTAATATCGTAATCTCCACCACTGCCGCACTGTTTATCCCTTTTGCTGGCATTGTTCTGTTTTATTACCATATTGTATTTTGAGCTGAAACAGGGATGTACAGATAACCAATACAGACACCTACTTGTTTTGCATTAGAATTTTAGTATTTACTTCTAAAATTCTTAGGATCACTCTGTAAGAGATAATTTTCTATTTGAATATTTAATGAGGCTACTGAGCTGTCAGACATTAAGAAATAGACTATAATGATTTACTACCTGAAAAATCTAAACAAATATATATATATATATATATATATATATATATATATATATATATATATATATATATATATATATGGTATCTATGTTTTGATTTTCTTCCATTTACGTTCATAATTGTCATTTGTTCTGCACGTGACAAAATTTCAATGCTGACAAATTAGAAATTGAAATAAATACAATTGACATTACAAATCATGACTTACCTTATAATCATATGTTGTTTATATTTAATATTATTGTTTTTATTCAAATCATTTAAGTTCTTCAAGTCATGTGTGCACCGTCCAATGCCAGTTATAAATGTCAGTTTGTCAGCCATAAGTTAAACAGTGCCTCCAACTGTATAAAAAGTTACCAAAAACGATGCTGAAATGGTTATTTTGTGACACTGTTTTCGATGTCACAAAGTAAATTTTGTCTACGGGAATTTAAAAAAAAATTATTATCTTTCACTTATAATCAATCCTGACTTGAGCAAGGCACAAATAGTTTCACAGGTGGAAAAGTGGTACCTACACTGAAACAGAAGACCTAAGGAACGGAACCTAAGGGTAGAAACCGAATTCGACAAAACACTAATTCCAAAGATGGAGATATCGTATTGTGCTTTTTGAGTGATCTTTAACGATTTCGATACGTGCAACTCCAAAGCAAAATTCGAAAAACGCTTGATTTCGTACGTGGAATAAAAATTATGCAAAATTATGGTTTAGAAACAATTTAATCGTGAAAAACTAACGTTTGATGAGGATCTTCATTGTGTTGCATAACTTAACAACGCTGCAAATAAATTTGACTTCTTGCGTATATTTGCTTGCTAGGAAACTTTTCAATCGTTGGAACGTTGTAACAAATAACAAAGCCGGTATATATTCATACTTCAATCGCTTAAGTCAGATAAAACAACAAATACATTATTTGTCAAGGCTGAAGGCTCGTTAACCATATTCGCCCTATTTATTAAAAGATCTCAATTTCAATCACCTGAAGACTCTGAAGAGGCAATAGAAGCATTTAAGTTACATACTTTGGAGATGTCCTGCAGAGTCTACAAAATTGTTCTTAGAATTGGTTTCATCGAATGTATAAGGGGATATTTTGAGAAGTATACGTATACGTAAATTGTTGAATATTTATGAAAAATCGTTATAAACTATACAAGTAATCCATTAATATTATAAAAACGGGAGAGCAAAGTAGTGAAAATATTTCTCATCTGAGAATCTAGTGTGTACTAGAATATTGAAAATGGATGGGTAATTAAATAAATACATATTCTGTTACTTAACAAATTTTAGAATATAATTGTTCGTAAGTTTATTTACAATATTTTTAAATTTCTATAGGGTTCATGTTTCGTTTTCTCTGCGTGTGTAAAAATCAATCAACAATACTCCACTAAACAACCCTCAAGGTTAATATTCTGACGGGCCTTATATTATAGTAGTCCACCACTGTACCCATTTGCACTTGTCTACGAACTTGAACTATTACAATAATGTAATAATGGATTATTAAATCGTTATTGTGTGGATTTATTTTATTTTGTACACCTCACTAGTCAATATGAATTGGTACATTATATTTTTTTGTTTATGTTATACCGCTAACCACTCGGGTAAGTCCAAATATATTTTTACAATCATTGATTTTACAACGCACTCTAGTTTTTCCATACTATCTTGAAACATTAATACAAGCCGGGCGCTAGTCTAAAAGGGACTTTCCATTTATATTAATACACGTTACCTTGGCATTATACATACCATGCATCAAATTATCGAATTTTTTTTCATTGCAGTAATTACGTCATAATGAAATGAATAATTGTGTATATCACTTACAGCTGTATATCCATCAATTTCTCTATATAATTAAAGAGTTTTTCTAGTAGTGCCAACATATATTTATTTATGATAAAAGAAAATTCAGAATAAAAACTATAACCAAAATAATACTCATATTTTAACTTCTTTCAAATATGTTTACATGAAAGGATTTGAATTGGGAATTTTAAATGAGAAGAATGTAGAAACATTCCAATACGACTGCAACGAAGTGAAATTCATTTTTTATCTAATATTTTGAATACTATAATAAAAAATATCAAAAACTGGTCGTT
This sequence comes from Galeruca laticollis, assembly GCA_963921935.1. Taxonomy (NCBI): domain Eukaryota; kingdom Metazoa; phylum Arthropoda; class Insecta; order Coleoptera; family Chrysomelidae; genus Galeruca; species Galeruca laticollis. The sequence continues at coordinate 178,839,260 of OY998180.1, forward strand.
GGTAGTGTTGAATAAGATGGGAAAATTATTGATATAAAAACGTGAAATTTTAGGAACGTTTTAAAAGACGTATTAGTAATTATATCTCAAGCATATGTTCTCTAAATTTTTTCAAACCTCAAAACGAGGTAGGGTAGAATTTATTATCTAAATATTGGAATGAAAATCCATTTTTCGAAAAAGTCAGTAATTTAAAAATGTCCAGGATATAACGCCTTCTTTGTGGGCGTTACATGAAGAAAATTTGAAATTAGTTGCACAAATCACTCAAGAGATTACTAGGCAAATACCTGTAAAAATATGTCTAATAAAAGAATTGAATTACTAATTTTGAATGAGTGATGATTCAATTTAATGCGAATGTCTTTAAAATTCATTTTTAGCCGTTTTCACAACTCTTACTTTTTGTTTAGTTTTGTTTTAAAAACGTCTCCATGCTAAGAATTTCAAAACAATTCATTGGTAGTATCTAATTAGATACACATCATGATTTATATGAAAAACATTAAATTTAGGCGCAAGTTTTGCAAACATTCAGTATACAATACCTCTCCGAAATTATGTTTTATTGAAATTTAGCTAAATTTTTAGTAAAATAATGATCAGACTATGTAAAATTATTAATTTATACCTATATTCGTTTTTTAATTTGAAAATAAGAATTGAGACAAAATTCAATTATAGCTATTACGATTGAGACTGCTGCTCGCATATACTTCTGGATCATACTCCAATTGTGAAATTCCGACCAAAAAAAAAGGGAAGAATGCATGATAATACAACTACCATCTAGATTAAGAAGGCAGAGGTACTCTGGCGTGACGTCACTACAAGAAGGCGAAGCTACGTATACCGAACTGCCGCTATGTAGTAGGTTTAATCAATGCAACTGCTGTTTTATAAACACTTTTTTGTATGATAAGTGCTTCCGGTAGTAACGGGGCTGCCGGACGTAAACTGAGCCCTTAACTGTAACTCATTTGGTTTTTTTGCGGAAAAACAAAACTTCAAAACAAAAACCGTCTTTAAAAAAATGTTAAATATTACTTTAAATTATTAATATAACTCATTGCAGATTAATGAGAAGTACGTAGAAGTTATCGGTAAAGAAAAAGGAATTCATAGTTAATTACAAGGTTTGAAGTATCTCTTAGTAAATTTGAAATTTAAATTTAATAATTCACAAAGTATCTAATTTTCTCTTATTTCCAAATCTGTCATTTTCGTTCCACAGTACTTTCTTAAATGTGTATTTATTACAGACTGTATGACGATTTTTACAATATATCCGGAATTATGTACTTTACATTATGAAAATTTTAATAAGTCATTATTTTTTGTAATATATTCTAATGTCACTGTTGATAAAAACTGTTTATCGAACTTTACTCTTCAAGGAAATTAGAAGACAATGAAAAGAACCACAATATGAAGTCGTCAATGAACAGATAAATCTAGGGAGCTCTCCACTTTTAAACTGTCTTGTTAAGTAACAATTGTGAAGATCAGTAGCTATAGTTTTCCTGGTATTCTATATCATTGCAGAGTTATACTGATCTTTAATGAGAAAAAATATATCCAGGATATCCCCATAGTGCTAATAATATCTAAGCTTTAATATAGTATCTTCTTTTTTTTTCTATTCATATATATATATATATATATATATATATATATATATATAACAACAAGTGTTATCATGGGAAAGCACGCAAAAATAAAGAGGTTACTGAAGAGAAGTGGTAACCGTAAACATGCATGTTTCTAGCTCATTAGCCTTCATCAGTACGGTATAACCAAGTATGGATGTGAAACTTGGGAGCAACGATGTTGAAAGAAACATGGAAGAACACAAAGAACGGAAAATAACAGGACAACCAAACGCACATTTGTGCCATCAATTGGAAGATTCCGATTTTGGAACAACAACCAATATCAACACGGAGGCGCATAAAGCCCTCCTGTCTGGAAAAAACCAACCCAAGGTAAAGAAACAAGATCAAAAATGGATCATGCGTGAATTTAACAAAAACAAAGAGCAAACAACAAGTGTTATCATGGGAAAGCACGCAAAAATAAAGAGGTTACTGAAGAGGAGTGGTAACCGTAAACGGCGCCTCCGTGTTGATATTGGTTGTTGTTCCAAAATCGGAATCTTCCAAGTGATGGCACAAATGTGCGTTTGGTTGTCCTGTTATTTTCCGTTCTTTGTGTTCTTCCATGTTTCTTTCAACATCGTTGCTCCCAAGTTTCACATCCATACTTGGTTATACCGTACTGATGAAGGCTAATGAGCTAGAAACATGCATGTTTACGGTTACCACTCCTCTTCAGTAACCTCTTTATTTTTGCGTGCTTTCCCATGATAACACTTGTTGTTTGCTCTTTGTTTTTGTTAAATTCACGCATGATCCATTTTTGATCTTGTTTCTTTACCTTGGGTTGGTTTTTTCCAGACAGGAGGGCTTTATGCGCCTCCGTGTTGATATTGGTTGTTGTTCCAAAATCGGAATCTTCCAATTGATGGCACAAATGTGCGTTTGGTTGTCCTGTTATTTTCCGTTCTTTGTGTTCTTCCATGTTTCTTTCAACATCGTTGCTCCCAAGTTTCACATCCATACTTGGTTATACCGTACTGATGAAGGCTAATGAGCTAGAAACATGCATGTTTACGGTTACCACTCCTCTTCAGTAACCTCTTTATTTTTGCGTGCTTTCCCATGATAACACTTGTTGTTTGCTCTTTGTTTTTGTTAAATTCACGCATGATCCATTTTTGATCTTGTTTCTTTACCTTGGGTTGGTTTTTTCCAGACAGGAGGGCTTTATGCGCCTCCGTGTTGATATTGGTTGTTGTTCCAAAATCGGAATCTTCCAATTGATGGCACAAATGTGCGTTTGGTTGTCCTGTTATTTTCCGTTCTTTGTGTTCTTCCATGTTTCTTTCAACATCGTTGCTCCCAAGTTTCACATCCATACTTGGTTATACCGTACTGATGAAGGCTAATGAGCTAGAAACATGCATGTTTACGGTTACCACTCCTCTTCAGTAACCTCTTTATTTTTGCGTGCTTTCCCATGATAACACTTGTTGTTTGCTCTTTGTTTTTGTTAAATTCACGCATGATCCATTTTTGATCTTGTTTCTTTACCTTGGGTTGGTTTTTTCCAGACAGGAGGGCTTTATGCGCCTCCGTGTTGATATTGGTTGTTGTTCCAAAATCGGAATCTTCCAATTGATGGCACAAATGTGCGTTTGGTTGTCCTGTTATTTTCCGTTCTTTGTGTTCTTCCATGTTTCTTTCAACATCGTTGCTCCCAAGTTTCACATCCATACTTGGTTATACCGTACTGATGAAGGCTAATGAGCTAGAAACATGCATGTTTACGGTTACCACTCCTCTTCAGTAACCTCTTTATTTTTGCGTGCTTTCCCATGATAACACTTGTTGTTTGCTCTTTGTTTATATATATATATTGAGTCAATCACAAGGTAGGTCACGTCTTGGTCTAGCCAAAAACAATTATCGAAATAACTATAAATTGTCAATTTTTTAAAATGTTTATCATTTTTTCAATATATTGTGGAATTATTTAGAAGCAGATACTTTCAATATGAGTAGATTCCACAGAGTCAAGGTCGGTGGATATTTATAAGTTTAGCTGAGTCCGTAAGTACGCAACTGCAGCTAAATATGTAATTACTGGCATCTCTGGTACCAAAATCACGAATAGGGGAAAACCAAGTCGTTTTTGAGACAGCAGTTGTATTTTCAAGTAATAAGTCATCATTCATTTCAGAAAATGAATTGATAGTCACAGTTCCAAAACAATTGGATTTTAAAGACATTAACTATTTTATTCTAACTTTTTTTCACATTCATACACTTATATATGCAAGGTTATACATTCCTTCCGGAATAGTAACCGCCAATATTTGGCTCTTAGATTCTTTTGCTTTTGTGGATAATCAGTCCACTATGATTTCCTACTTATATTTAAAGATTTTCATGTTTCTTTGCCATTTCAACAATTTTCCTCCATTCCTTCCTTTCCTGGGTGTTCTTTCTCCAGTCTTTAATTCCCATTTTTTCTAAGTCGCTCTCATTATTTGGTCCATCCCTCTAGCTTTTGGTCTGCCTTTTGGCCTGTTTGTAACTGGCGTCCACTCTGTTATTCTCTTCACATTACTACCCCCTTCCATTCTTCCTATGTTTTCAGGTTCTAGTATTTTATCTATTTGCAAGTTTGTCAGTCTTTCATACTGCCCCCCATCTAATTTCTTTGGTCCATAAATTATACTAATAATTTTCCTTTCGAATATTTTTAACATTTCCTCGTCTCCGGTTGTCATTGCGATAGTTTCGGCTGCATAAGTAACTGCTGTTCTTATTGCCGTCTTGTATATTATCATTTTTGTAGTTCTCTTGATTGTTTTGCTCTGCATTAGGGGTTTGTATTTATAGTATGCTCGATACCCTGCCTGTATGCATTGTGCAATTTCGTCTTTCTCGTTATTTCGATTGTTGATGTTTTTGCCGAGATATTTAAAGTTTTTGACTATTTCAAATTTATATTTTATATCTATTGATTGATTGTCTTTATTGCCCATGTCTCTTTGTACTTCCATGTATTTTGTTTCTCCCTCATTAATTTCTAGTCCCCTTTTTCTGGTTTCTGTTATAATCGTTTGCAGCGTTTCTCGTAAACTTTTCTGGTCTCTTGCAATTATGGCTACATCATCTGCGTATGCCACTATTTGTGCCGATTTATTGATGACTGTTTCAGGTAAATTACATTTTTTTATTATTCCGTCCATTACTACATTGAAAATTGCTGTTGAAAGTCCATCTCCTTGTCTTACTCCTGAGTTAATTTGGAACTCGTTCGATATACCTTCATTCGTTAGAACCGCTGCTTTGGAATTTGTCATCGTCATTTCCACTAACCTTATAATTTTCTTGGGTACCTGCAATTTAAGTAAATATGCTTTAATTTCGGACTATATACTGATTCATCGACATTCCTAGATTGCATAATCTCGTTCCATTTCCATTAGTTGTATTATGAACTGTATGTTTACCTGATACTTGTTCGAAATGTGTCTCCTTTCCGATTTTCGCATTCAGATCTCCCAGTAATATAACCGTATCATGTGTTGGAGTTTCTTCGCAGATTCTTTCAAGTTCCTCATAGAATAAGTCTTTGTCCTCCTCATCCGCATCTTGTGTGGGGGCATATACGTTTATTAATGTTATATTGGCGTCCCTTCCTGGCAAGCTAACAAATAGCAGTGGAGGTGTACTCTTATCGTAAAATTGCGGTAAATCGAGAAAAACAAAACTATTAATTTGGAGAATTGCACTGTTAAATAACAAAACCGAGAGGATATGTGTAAGTAGTGAATAAAGACAAACTTCATAACAGATTCATAGAAAAACGGTGAGTAGAAAGCTTGAATACCATAATACTAGAGGAAAAGATGCAAATATGGGCTGGTCTCTTAATATGGGCTAGGTAGGTTCGATGCAGATCTCTACATCTGACTATCGCAAACGGTAATTGGGGAAGTTAAATGTTTACCGTGGAGATGGCGCCACAGTAGAAAATAGTTTAAATTTATAATACGTGTTTGTCAGTTACTGTGAGTGTCAAAACTTTTTCGGGTAAGTTTATAAATTCAATTACTTAAAAATGAACAATATTTTTAAAAATTCGCCTGTTTCACGTTGAAGCCCTATAATTAGCCTTTAATGTATGCTAATTAGTTTTCTTCAAATTGATTACTTTTGGACATAACCTCTTTTGTTGTGTGAAGCCAGCATGTTTGCAATATGGGCTATGCCTTTGTTGTTATTATGGGCTAGTGGCCCATATTTAGAACTATGTAAAATATATTACAAAATTGTTTCAGGATGTCAACCACGTTCTACGTTGCAACGTTCTGCAAAAAAGCTAGAACTACAGCCAATTGAAGCAGCCCAAATAAAGCTAGGGCGTAAAGCTATATTAGGGAACGATCTAGAAGACGAGTTAGTTCGTTATATTTTAGAGATGGAAGCTAAATTTCATGGATTAACCAGAAAAGACGTTAGGAGGATGGCGTACACTTTAGCTACCAGGAACAACATCAAACATCCGTTTGGAGGTAACATGGCGGGCAGAGCCTGGCTAGGACTTTTCCTGCAACGCCATAAAGAGCTATCAGTACGACGACCAACGGGAACATCGTATTCTCGAGCAAGAGGCTTTAGCAAAGAAAATGTTGCATCCTTCTTTAATGTTCTGGAAAAAGAATATGACAAACATTTATACCCCCCTGAACGTATCTTCAATGTTGATGAGACAGGTCTTACGGTTGTACAAAACAAGATTGCACAGGTTGTAGGCCGAAAGGGGAAACGACAAATTGCATCATTAACTTCTGCTGAAAGGGGTTCATTAATAACCCTCGTGGCAGCGATGAGCGCTGCTGGACAATTCATCCCACCAATGATGATATTCCCACGAAAAAATATTAACCAGCAACTGATGAGAGGAGCTCCTCCAGGTGCCATTATGGAGGTGCACCCCAGTGGATGGATACAAAGTAATATTTTTACAAGATGGTTTCAACATTTTATTGACACAGTGAAACCCACAGAGAAATCACCAGTCCTGCTTATTTTGGATGGCCATTACAGCCATACACGCAATATTCAAATCATAGATTTAGCTAGAGATAATCATGTGACTATAATTGTCTTACCTCCCCATTGTACCCACAAACTCCAGCCGTTGGACAAAACATTCATGGGAGTTCTTAAGTCTTACTACAGCGAAGAGATCAGGGTCTGGTTACGCCACAATAATCGCCCACTAAGTCCATTTGATGTGTCAGAGCTCTTTGGGAGAGCCTATTTGAAATGCCAAACTGGAGAGATTGCTGTTAATGTTTTCCGAGCTACAGGCATTTATCCATTGAATAAAAACATATTTTCAGATGCTGATTTCATTGCAGCTGAAATTGAAGCAGAAAAGACTACATCAGTCGCACCTGATGACGCTAGTGATGAAGAGGATGAGATGATGGTGGCTTCAACCTCTGGTGTCAATTCGAATGAACCTACAAATTCTGACATTCCAACATACGATAAATCTACCAACTCTGAGATAACACCTGATCGTCGCTCAAACCAGAGCAATTCATCGTCTAATTCTCCCACTTCTCCCTCTGGGCCTAACAAACAGCTTGTTGATATTCCTACAACTAATACACAGCTTGTTCCTATTTCTGCAGGTAATACACAGCTAGTCGCTATTCCTACAACAAGCTTTTATAAAAAGTCTGCCGCGCCTTTCAGAGGAACTTGTCCAGAACATGGCGTAAAAAGAAAGTTATTTCAGAAGTTAACTCCATCAACTCCTTCCACATCTGGGTCCGGGTCTTCTCGAACATCTCTGGTAACACCATATGATCTTTCTCCTGCGCCTTCTTTGAAGAAAAAAACCTCAAATCGTGGGCGTAAGCCAAGTAAGTGTTCATTGATAACCTCTTCACCTTATAAAAATGACTTGCTCCAGTCTCTTGACAAGGTTAAAGAAAAGAAAAAAGGTATATTTTGCGAAGCACCTTTTGCAGAGGATAACCACGGTGAAATCTGGATAAAGTGCTTCATGTGCAATTTATGGGCCCATAACGAGTGCGCTGGGGCCGAAAATGAACAATATGTTTGTGATTTTTGCAAGTAGTATACATTAGTTTTGATTTATTTCATGTATTGTTTAATTTAAAATATTAAAATATATTTCTCACGCATCTATCTCATTTCTCATACATTTATCACACATTTTTGGGGGTAGCCCATATTTAGAGTCTATATTCAAAATGCGCAAAAATACACATTTTCATTATTTACTCATTAATGAATTTACATATTTTTTTAATCAATGTGGACTTTAAACAGGTTGATACTAACTAATGTAGTTATCGTTAGGTAGCTTTGGAATTGAAATAGAATTTTTTTTTGTTTTTTTACAAACAAAAATAAAATGGGTAGCCCATATTTGCCTCCTTTCCTCTAATTAAATCAATTAAAAGAAATCAACAAAAACAATAGCAATTAACTAGAACAAGATATTTCCAATAAAATTGAAATAAAAATAACAGAGTCGGCTTAAGAGTAAGTTCTATAACTGAGACGTAATCCAGCTCGAATAAAGGGTCTTAGGGTGAATATAGTAACTTTTTTAGGCAACAGTGCTCGAGACGCAAAAAATCAGTTATGGAGCAGAACATGATAGAAATTAAAGGAATATTTAAGCAGATAATTGAACAGGACAGTAGAAGGAAAGCTGGATAGGAACACAGATGCAATTATAGAATTAAAAGAAGAAAACGGAAAATTGAAGAAATTAATCTCACAACAAGAGGAAAGAGTAGAGTCAATTACATATGAGAATAGGAGAAATAACTTGGTAATCCAGGGAATTGATGACAAAGAAGGGGAAAGGGTAAATGACGGGACAGCTAAAGTGGTAGGAATCCTTGAAAAAATGGGAATGCATCTTGATGGTAACATGGATCTAGTAGAGATCAAGAGACTGGGAGCGTTTAGGGCAGGAAAGAAGAGACCAATAGTCATGAAACTAAAATCATGGGACACAAAAATGGAAATATTTCAACATACGAAGAACTTAAAAGGATCAAATATATGGATAAATATTGATTATACAAAGGCAGTTCAAGAGAAAAGAAAATACATCATGCTCATTATGAAGGAAGCCAGAGAACAAGGGCATAAAGCGATACTAAAATACGATAGACTTGAAATCAATGGCGTTAAATATGGAGGGGAACATTTCAAAAGTCAGGAGACAGATATTCAAGAGGGATGGAGATGAACAGCAGCTGAGAGGTCACCGGAAAATGTAAATGAGCAAATTAAGAAAATTATCAGTGCATACCGAAAAAACTAATAGGAAAAGATGAACGGATGGACGATTCGGTAAGGAACATGGCAATGAAAAGAATAATAGCAATAAAAAAATACAAAAAGGAAGAAAAAGCGGAATTTTATAAGAATTGGGACGTGGAACGTTAAAACTTTGTTGGCTACGGGAAAAATGGAGGAGGGTTTCAGACAAATGAAGGAATACAATATAGCAGTCATGGCACTACAAGAAATTAGATGGAAAGGAGAAGGGCTAATAGATAAGAAATGTTTTACTTCGGAGAAGAAAAGCTAGGATACAGGGGAACAGGATTTTTAATAAATAAAAAGTTCAACACAAATGTGATAATGTACAAAAAGGTAAACGGTCGAATATCATACCTAAGAATAAAAAACAGAGCTGCCAATAATTCATACACTTGCCGGATATAAATATTGTACTGGCCACCCGCCAGTTGTCTATATTTTCGAAATCTGTTTTCAAGAGGATCTGTCTGAAATTTTCCCAGTAACATATTTAAAAGTTTGATGTTACAACTTTGGAAAACTTATCAGAATTTTTCCAAATACATTTCAATAAATGCACTGAGTCAAACAATTAAAATAAAGGGCGGTTTATATCTGTAGGGTGAGGATAAATAATACTTAATTTTTTAGTGGTAGAAAATGTACATATTGCTGTTCCATTTACAGCATTATTGTCACTTATAACGTTTCTACTTTTACACGTTAACTCATTATATTTTGAAATATATGAAGGACAGTTTTGAAAAATAGTTGGAATGGAGCCGGATGCAAGCTTGGGATACTTTAAAGGTACCTCCAACGTTTTCCCTGATTTTTCATCGTAATGTTTACTCTAATTATACTCTCCTGTATAAAATGACGTTCGCACACTTTGGAGTATTTTGTAGGCTGTAAATTTTGGTGCGGAATTGCTCTCAACCACTTTTTCAGCATAATTTCTTCTTTGTGAAAACTAAACACATGCGCTCGATTTTATGCGGTTTAATTTCTATTACAACTCGGTACGCGGCATTTATTAGGCATTTTTGCAAAAAAGGCTCTAATATAAAATGGCGGCACACGGCACTTTTCAATACCGTAAATTATACAATAATGCTGTCATTATTTCACAATTCAAAATTCCGACTATAGTGAAAACAGAACTATGTGTAAGTTAAGAATACAGATACGCCAGGTAAAACACAATTAAATAAGTCAAAATATGTTGTTTAACAATAAATACAAACACGTTTCGCTTGAACAACAAACCGTAAGTCGTTCCACTGTTTAGTTCTAGTGATCGTTCGTCGTTCATCTTCTTACGATGACGTAGCAAGTTGCTGACGGCAGAGCACCTCGGCCTTCTTAAGCTAGGTGTTAGTGATAATATTTTCAGAGCAAGAAGCCTCTGCTGACGGTCATTGACATACGTGAAAATCACATAACCAAACCAGCGGATTGCTGGATTCTTATCCTCGTGGAAAAACAAGTACTGCAGTTCCTCATATAATGTGAATTTCTAAAATCTATAATTTTTCTTTCTAAAGATAAAAACTGACACGAAAACTCTCTATTTTCTATACTACCAAAGCATTGATCTTTCTACAGCCAAGCCCAATTTAATGTGCATCAGAACTTAATCGACGATATTCTTTTGCAGTTCACCAAAAATTGAAATACCAAATTCAATTCCCAAAAACATCGACGTCTCAAAAAGCACACATATGGAATGTAAGCTAATCTGCACCCAGAGTACCATCGTCTGCGGAGCAATTACTACATTCATAATTGAGAAATCTATAGTATCTTAGATGCTATAAAAATCTTGAGTACAGAATTTAGAAAAGCAGCAATATACATAGCCCTGTCTTTATTAGAAACACGTACAGATAACTGTACAGCTAAGGCACTAGCGTTCTCATAGTATAGGCTACATGAAAAAATGCATAAGCCAACAAACAGAAGAGCTGCAACTGCTACGAAGTTTTGCAGATCACTACCAAACACACGGAAAATAATACTGGTTAATTCACGGGAAAATTTCTAAAAAATTCACAAAAGAAAAAGTATGCTGGAGAAAAAGGACACTCACTGTGATTTCCTGAAAAAACTCTACAATCTGTTTATGCGTAATATCCGCATTACCGTTAGCCATTCGCTCACTGGCTGTAAGAAAAATTAAACTCTTCGAGCATAGATCTATTATTCAGCATCTGAAGAATCCAATTCCTAAAAGACTTAACACTGTACTCAATTCCTGTACGTTTATGTATATAAAGTGTCAATAACCTAGTTGTCGAGGAACTTCAATTCTTATAAAAAAATTATATGTATTGTGATGTTTTAAGTTTGTTGTCAACTTTTTCGAATGTTTTGGACATAAAAATTGTAGTACGGAAATTTGTTCCGAAATTGATAAATTTTGGTCAAAAGAACTGTCGCATGAATTACGCCATTAACGATCCAGATGTACTCTAAAGGGTCATACTTGGTGACGAATCAAGGGTATATGTTTATGACGTCGAACCCAAAGCCCAATCATCCCAATGGAAGAGATCAGAAGAGAAGAGTGAAAAAACACGCCAAGTTCGGTCAAATCTGAGGTTTTGCTCTGTTTTTTTTCGATTGCAGTGGCGTAGTGCATCATGAATTTTTAATAGAAAGTCACACATTGAATAAGGAATATTAAACTTGCGTGAAGCAATACAAAAAAATGCTCGGATTTGTGGCAGACAACGTATTGCTTTCACATCACGATAATCTTTGCTTGTTCGTGTTTTGTAATCAAAACAAGATTAATCAAATATCAGCCACCGTATACACCGGACATACATACCTGTGACTTTTTCTGTTTCTAAAACTAAAAATCCTACAAATGGACAGCGTTTTGCCACGACTGACTGACAGATGATAAAGACAGCATCGCACCTACCTATTTCGAGTATTGGGGGGAATTACCTTAATTCATTATTTTACGAGAAAAATAGAGTCACACTATTTTTGGACACCATGTATATTTGAGAAAATGAAAGGAAAGACCGAACTAGTCTAATTACGAAATATTTAGCAACAAATGAGGATTGTTCAGATATTTGAGATATACAGCAAAAATTTGGTAATTTAAAAAATTTACAGTAATAAACTACTAATAGTATATTACATAACGTGTGTTGTAAGAAGCATTTTACGCACGAACGGAAAAGTTACGCACGAAGCCGCGTAGCGGCGAGTGCGTAATTCCGTGAGTGCGTAATTCCGTGAGTGCGTAATTCCGTGAGTGCGTAATTCCGTGAGTGCGTAATTCCGTGAGTGCGTAATTCCACGAGTGCGTAATTCCGTGAGTGCGTAAATCAGTGAGTGCGTAAAATGCGTTACAACACGAGTTACGTACTATACTTTACCTACGACCCACTTGTACTTGTGTTTATAATCTTATTAAGGTATTTAAAGTACAAGTAAAAACGTACATCCTCGATGCCCAGCCAAGTTTCGTAAAAGTCCATCCTAAGTAGTATTTATTTTTATTAAAAATGTATGTAGAGTTACCGGAATTGCATGAAATAGCATATACACCTCTCGATTAAGGTGATCCCTTAGATGGATTACTTCCCTTAGGAATCAAACACCACTCGCGGGATTAAATGGACCACTTTAGTCGCTTGGTGTATAATATACTATTGTTTACTAATATGAGATACATTCAGACAGCTAAAAGATGCGGATTGAATGAAACGGAACCAATTCTCATATAATTCCAAATAACTCTTAGTATTAAATGCAATCTCATATCTAATAAATGTTATCTACCATTTATATATAGAATAAAATTAAACGTCAAGTATCTAAGTAATACATTTTGTATAAAATGGCTACGTCTATTGACAGTTGCTAAGTGGTTGCTACCGAAGCCGTGCGATTTACTTTACAGCCGTGCGTTTTGTTTTACCGTGCGTAATAGACGTCTTACATTGATTGCCGACTGTGTGTTTTTGACTACTTACAGGGGTGGTCGTAGGTAAAAACATTTGACAGACAAAAGTAGGACAAAAAATATTAGAGATATGCAGCTAAATTTACAAGAAATAAAAGTTCTGACAAAGAAGTTGCTAAATAGTCATGCAAAGTTACGTATCCTTCCCGCTGTTTTTCTTCATTAGGTTGACTGAGAAATTAGATAGCCAAATTGACTTGACATTTGCTTGATTAGAAGAGCGTAGTATTGCAGTGCATATACGTAAAGTGGCAATAGGCACACATCAGACAGGGGATAAGTGTGTATTATATCAATATATTTCACAACTGACATTATATGTATTACCATAATTATGTGTTTTGCTGCAACTAGTTGAAGCATTATAATTAGGTAGGTATGTTCTGTAGTTTTAAAGAATTTGGGTAATTGGTAAAAAAAGATAATAGGTGTATATACCGGGCGATCAACTTATTCTCCGCAATTCAATAATACCATTGTCATAAGAGATACGAAAAAAATACAGTGTCAAAACTATTTTGTAATATACAGGGTGTTTTATAAGGTCATAGCATATCAAAGTTATGTTCTTTATTATTTTGAATTTCAGTTCTGCTCATTTTTCCTATTCTCGCGATATAGGGTTTAGCTAGGTTCTACAGGGTATTTTCAAGGGTATGACCACTTATATAAAAATATTAACTAAATCGTCATCCTGTAATATTTAAAACTTATACCTGAGGGTCAATTTCTTAATGCCAAAAAGAATTTCGTATTGGTCTAATTTGGTTGCGACTCATCATGTATTTGATAAATTTCATTTTATACATAGGTTGAACCAAAACTCACGTCCAAGATTTTATCGGTTATATCAAATGAAGCACACTCTATTTTATGTCATATTCCAAAAGTACTTAAAAATTACTTTTGATTTTGTTAAGCATTCCATATACCTCATGTTACAGTTGTGGAGTTATTTCGGTTTTTAGGAATAAAATCGACAATATTGACAAATACTTCAAGTTTGTTGGGTATGAGCTTAAGAATATTTTTAGAGTAGGCCATGACTGCAGTATTTGACAGGATTACTTTTGTTATATTCTGTCAACCCAGGCGTGTAACAAAGGTGGTAATGGAGTAACTAACACACCCTCACATCCATTTAGGCCACATTAGGATGGCTATCATCAGTCAGCAAGTCGACGGTATTCGATGTGCTGAATAATAATTTATTGAGTAAAGTTCTTGGATAAGGCTTATCCAAGAATATGTTGAATAAAACGGTAAGACTTTTGGTTAAACAAATGAAACAGAGAGTTCTCAGTGTTTCAAATAGTATCTTCCATAATAAAAATCTTACCGTTTAATTCAACCTTCTCTTGGATAACTCTTATCCAAGAACTTTACTCAATAAATTATTATTCAGCACATCGAATACCGTGGACTTGCTGACTGATCCTAATGTGGCCCAAATGGATGTTGGCTCTGGTACGATCCGTGTGCTCCGAGACTTGCCAGATTGTTCCACACATATGGTCACTTCAAAATTGCTAACAAAACAGCACTAACATTTAGATCAATTTTCACTAGAGTGAAAAATTAAAGTCCGTTGACTTCGCTTATTAATGTTGTTTACAGCATTCCATGTATGGACTGTGATAAACAATATATTGGTCAGACTTTAAGGTCACTGTCAAGCCGTATTGTCTCACATAAGAGCGATTGCAGATTACACCTTGAACGGTGCGCGTTAGCAAATCCCGTTCATTCTCTGGACCATCATATGAATTATGAAGCTGTAAAGGTGCTGGCGACAGAGTCGAACAAAACTAAGAGATCATTCTTAGAAATGAATTTTATTTCACAATTTAATAATGTCATTAACAAAAAGACAGACATAGATCACTTGAGTTAGATTTACTCCTTTCTGTTGTCCTTGGATTACGACGAAAACCTACCTGTCACAGGTGGCAGTGATGTTACCCATCATGACACTAATCTAATTGCAGAAACTTAACATCGTAACAACTCCTATAAGCTGGGTCATTGGTGTTGGTAGATGCACCCATCAATATATATATTTTACATAAATGTTATATTACTTTAATGATTACTATATTATTATTATATTCGTTATTTGTTTTTTTTTAGCTGGTGGCTGAATCTCAATATCCTCCACAGTGTAGGTTTTATTGTTTATAAACCTCTCACTTTCGGGAAATAGATTATTTCCTCTCCTTCTTTCTCATGAATGAAAGATTCACCCCTCTACATTCTTCTATTCCATCTTAAACGATAACTAATACATCAGAGGCCATTTTCATAATGGGTACATGATTTGATCTCAATTCACCTTGTTTTTAGTGGCCGGCTTTCAACAAAAAAACACTCGTTTTCGTTTGGTCTGCAAAATGGTGTTAGATGTTGGGTTTTTTAGTCGTTTTTAATGTGATTGTTTGATGTGAACCATCGTGGGTTTAACTGTTGCGAATCCGTCTCCTTTTGTATCTTTTTTGTCAACTACAGTATCTAACTGCTATTTTTCATTTTAGTCTCCCTGATGATGATGACGATCATCCTCGAATGCTTGGAAATTTTCCGTTAAGAGTACACTTTATTCCTCTTTTCTTGCTGCGATTCCCCAATATTCACCAGTTTTATATATATGTTTATATATATATATATATATACATATATATATATATATATACATATATATATATATATAAAAATGAATATAATTTCATAAAATACGAGGTGCTATGTGAAATATATATTTCGATTTTCTACTACACCTGTTTTAGTCGAAATTTCAATAATTTCGACTTATTGGCCTGACCGTTCTTCGAAGGGCAAAACAACTACATTCCTGTCTAATACCACGCAGAATATTGAATTACATCCCCTTCGAAAACCGTGACGTCGATCGGCCATTTTGCCGATACGGACATCTGTGGTGATTCGCAACTGATAGCGGAAGAGCATAGTACACTTACGCGTTTCGACCTTCTTGAGTCTCTTCAAGAGTGCCGTAATGCCTTCCAGTTCAGAATCTCTAATCCGAACTGAAGATTACACCCTCCGACAACCTCTCTTGGTTCGTGTAGTTACACAAGCGAGAAGTAGTCAGTTGGCGCCATCTTCACTTTCAGTTGCGAACCAACACCTCAGATAAATGCGACCGTATTAGTCGTATTAAATAAAAATGAATATAATTTCATAAAATACGAGGTGCTATGTGAAATATATATTTCGATTTTCTACTACACCTGTTTTAGTCGAAATTTCAATAAGTCGAAATTATTGAAATTTCGACTAAAACAGGTGTAGTAGAAAATCGAAATATATATTTCACATAGCACCTCGTATTTTATGAAATTATATTCATTTTTATTTAATACGACTAATACGGTCGCATTTATCTGAGGTGTTGGTTCGCAACTGAAAGTGAAGATGGCGCCAACTGACTACTTCTCGCTTGTGTAACTACACGAACCAAGAGAGGTTGTCGGAGGGTGTAATCTTCAGTTCGGATTAGAGATTCTGAACTGGAAGGCATTACGGCACTCTTGAAGAGACCCAAGAAGGTCGAAACGCGTAAGTGTACTATGCTCTTCCGCTATCAGTTGCGAATCACCACAGCAGATGTCCGTATCGGCAAAATGGCCGATCGACGTCACGGTTTTCGAAGGGGATGTAATTCAATATTCTGCGTGGTATTAGCCAGGAATGTAGTTGTTTTGCCCTTCGAAGAACGGTCAGGCCAATAAGTCGAAATTATTGAAATTTCGACTAAAACAGGTGTAGTAGAAAATCGAAATATATATATATATATATATATATATATATATATATATATATATATATAAACAACGAATAGATTGGTGGGTAGCGCACGCAAATAGAAGAAGGGGCTACTGAAAAGAGTGGTAACCGCAGACATGCATGTTTCTGGCTCATTCGCTGTCATCGGTATGGTATAACCAAGAAAAGATGTGAAACATGGGAGCAAAGGTGTTGAATGAAACATGAGAAAGTATAACAGATTTCAGCAGGATAGTCAAACACCTTTGCTCCCATGTTTCACATCTTTTCTTGGTTGTACCGTACCGATGACAGCTAATGAGCCAGAAACATGCATGTCTGCGGTTACCACTCTTTTCAGTAGCCCCTTCTTCTATTTGCGTGCAATACCCACCAATCTATTCGTTGTTTATTGTTCATATGTCACGCACTATTCGTACATCTTATATATATATATATATATATATATATATATATATATATATATGTGTGTATATATATATATATATATATATATATATATATATATATATATATATATATACATCTGATATTCGCATGCCAATTGCATTCTGCGTTACAATTGTTTTATTTGCAGGGGGAAAAGAATAATAGATTCGCGTTTCATTTCGAAGCCGGTGGTGCGCTTGCCTCTTATGTGCGTATTTTAAATCATACCTGGTTAATCAACGATAAACTATACTTTAATTTTATCAAGTTTAAAGAATTTTTTCTGATTTTTTTAAATATTTTTATAGATATAACAGATACATTAAGAAGACTTAAATATTTTTAACACATTCTTCCGTTGATATAATACTAAATATTACTGTTAATGATAATAAGGGGTTTAGTAATAACTAAAACATTTCTTAAAAATTTTACTTTTTGAAATTTTAGATATTTTAAAATTGTCTTTTTTTATTTTTAATTTTACATAATTTAAATTTAAAGCCGAAATACTTTGTTATAATCAAAAATTTACACACTATTAATAATTTTAATTATTTTATTATTTGATTTAAATTCATAAAGCTCCTGATAAAATACATTGCTCTGGTAATTTTAAGCTAATAATTTTTTTTAATATTAATATCAAAGGAATTAAATACTTCGAATCATTCAATAGGAAAATGTTAGAGGGCGTCATTTAAGAATAAATGAAATTGACGAGGTTTAGTGCTATTTGTTAGAAGACCAACATTAACAATGATGATTCAAATTTATTTATAAAGTTTTTCTACATATATCAGTGTGTCCCAAAAGTATAAAAATACCTGATTATTTTTTCTTGTTTTTCAAAAAAAAACTTGAGAAGGTCAACTTTTTTGTTGTAACATAGGCGCTTAAAAATGATCCACTTATAAGATGTGTATCACTTTGCCTGTCATTTTCTTTTTTAATGCCCTCTCATTTAAAAAATTATTTTAGATGAATAATGCGACTTGGTAGTATAATTATTTTTTATTTTGAATAAGCTAGTTTTCTTTAAAAAGTGTAAAATTTCTATGGAAACGATAAAAAACTTTGAACAACTCCCGATTGGATTTTCTTAAATCGCCCGGAAACGTCGATTTTCTTATTCAATGCACTTATGAATGGTGTTGAAAATAGCATTGACTCTAATTGTCATACTCTTTTTTTTAAATTACAACATATAATTTGCTAATTGGGTTTCGATAGACAGCTAAATTTTTACCATGGGATTAACTTTTCATTTCTTAAAAAAGACAGATTTCCGGAAAAATGTATAAGTATTAATTCGTAAAATATTACTTACATTTCAGTTACAGCACGGAATAATTTTTGTCTTTTCACAACCGGTATTCAGCAAATGTCACTGTCAATATTTTTTCATGAGTATATGCAAGTTTAGTTTTAAATGAAGAAAGTATTTACATTCTTATGTTACCTAATTCAAACTTCACCATTTTAATATTAAAAAAAAATCTAGAAAGTAATTAATAACCTCAGTATAAAATTTTTAATTTTGGTGGTATAGTTATTTTTTATTTTGCATAAGCTAGTTTTCTTTAAAAAATGTGTAAAATCTCCATGGAACGATGAAAAACTCCAATTTTAAATTTTCTTAAATTGCCTGGAAACGACCAACTTCACTGCGCCTTAAGTTGGGTACAGACCGAAATAAAGAATTAGCGAGCTGTTCGAGAACAGCTCCCGAATTGAACCCGAGCAGCTCCCAAACACATCGTCCACACAAGAAGAATTTCAGTTCTGTGTTCAGTTCGGTCCAGTTCGTTGAAAAATTCGAACAAGAACTGCACTTTCATAAAAATTGAAATAATTAAATTTGAAAAATGTCTTCGCTGGAAAGCGACGAAGAAAGCGATCTCATCATTGCTTGTACAGCATACTTTTTAATAAAACAAAATATCGAGTCGAAAAAAAAGAAACGTATGACTAGGCGGTGGTGGCAAAGAAGTTTATTTAAAAATCGCTCAAGATATGGTGGAGTACCTTTGCTCAGAGATTTAGAAATGGAGGACCAAAGCTTATTTCGAAATTTTAGCCGTTTGTCTGTAGCAGATTTTGGAAAACTCTTGGTTCTATTAGAACCGATAATATCGAAACAAGATACAAATTATCGGAAGTGTATTTCATCCAGGGAAAGATTGGCTTTGACTTTGCGATTTTTGGCAACAGGAGATTCCTATACAAGTCTGATGTATTTATTCAAAATTTCCAAGCAAAGCATTTCTGCGATTGTACCAGATGTGGGTGATGCTTTAATTACAGTTCTAAGTGACTTAATAAAGGTAAGCAATTTTCTTTTACATTTGTATTCATTTATTTCAAAAAACATGTAAAATAATGTTGTAGGTATACCTACCAACGTTAATTAAAATTCTGATAAGTTTTTGGAATAATAAAATCACTCAAGTGCTCTTCCTCTTGGGGAGACAGCACTGGTGTACTACAACAACCTGGTCGTACTTGAGAATCTGCATCAGTGGAGTAAGCAGTTTCTATAAGAGATGAGTTGCTACTTGCATCACACAATGATGATCCGAAATGCTGTTGAGAATACTGTGAATCGGTGTCATAGTTTGAGAAGGGTGAAGTCATTGCAGTGCTACAACCTGACTGTGGTTGCGAGACCACATAACTGGCTTTACTGAAGTTTGATAGACCTGGGTGTGAGGTAACTCTTCCATGAGGCGTTGACTGTGGATATTGTTGAGTGGATTGAGATTGTAAAATGCTAATTTGGGTGTCATAAATTATCTTGTTAATGTTAAACTCGACATGTGCTCTGGTTAACGGATCAAATTCTCTTAACTTCATAGCAATATGATTTGCAAATAAGGAGCAAGCATCAGGTGGCGTATTCTTTTTTTCATATATAGTTTTGAGAATACCGAAAGCTTCTGCGGCTTGGTCGTTATTTTTTGTAGTCTTCATGTTTTTGGACGCGTGTTTCTTAGTTGTCAACACACTTTTTTGTTTCTTGCTTAACTCCTCCAAACTCCCTCTTGCATTTTCTGTTAAGTCATCTACATTTAATTCTTTATTCTGAGGTTCATTGTTGTTTGTCGTATTCGCTTCATCGACGGCACCGTCATAAGTTTCCACATTTGTTTCAGCAGAAGTTCCCACATTGGCAGATGCATCCTGAGTTTCCTAAAACAAAATTTATTTTACAATAATTTATTTTATTTTCATTTTAACTATGCGCTAGACAGTTGAAATGTATTGGTATTTTTATTTTCAGATTCCAAATTCATCTGAAGAATGGCTCGCGGTTGCCGAAGAATATAATAATAGATGGAACTTCCCACACTGTATAGGTGCTATCGATGGTAAACACATCACACTACAAGCGCCATTTAATAGCAGAAGCGAATATTTCAATTATAAAGGGTACTTCAGCATTGTTCTTATGGCAGCAGTTAAGGCAGATTACTCATTTTTATTTGCCAACGTAGGATGTCAGGGAATGATTTCTGATGGAAGGGTTTTTAAAAACACTGATCTGGCTACAAAGCTTCAAAATGGAACTTTATCTCTACCAGCAGCCACAGCATTGTTGGGACAGGAACGAAATACACCGTTCGTTTTTGTTGCTGACGACGCGTTTCCTCTACAAGAAAACATAATGAAACGTACCCTGGAATGCATTTGAAGGGAAGCCGTCAGCGAGCCTTTAATTATAGATTATGTAGAGCTCGACTAATAGTTGAAAATTCGTTTGGGATAGTATCATCCGTGTTTCGTGTTCTACGTATACCACTTTTATTGGAACCAACAAAGGCTACCTCCGTAGTACTTGCATGTCTCTATCTACACAATTTTTTAATTCGAAGTAAACAATCTTCAAAGGTATATGCACCTGAAGACACCTTTGATCGTGAATATTACCAGACTATGCAAATGATTCCCGACTCGTGGAGAAAATATCAATCAGAAATGAACTCCTTTCAGAGTTTTAGAAACGTTCCAAGAAAATCTACTGTGAATTCACGTCAAATTCGAGATAATTTCGCTGAATATTTTTCTACCGTTGGAAGAGTACAGTGGCAAAGTGATTTTGAATAAAAAAAGCTGTATATAAAAACTTAGCAGTTACATAAAAAAATACTCACCGTATCCCGTGTTTCATTTGGCATATATCTGTGACTCAAAAAAACCCATATGTTTGTATCCAAACCACACTTCTTTATTAATCTCGTCTAAGCCCATTCCTGATTTTTTCATTCGTTCAGCCTTTTGACGAGCTCTTCGGTATTGCGCTAAAATAACACTGATTCTTCTTTCCACCTCATCTTTTGGTTTTGACAAAATCCTGCCTATACCTTCGTATACGTCTTTTTTACATGTCTCTTTTTATAATCTTTGTGCTTGGGATTCCACAAATTCTCATGCCGGCGATATTCTTCTATCAACCACTCAATTTCGTCCTCTGACCAGTCCATGTTTATTTAAAAAATTACTATAATAATATTTCGATATTAAAATCTTTAAAAACAGCGCACAGCGCGTTATATTATGATACCGAACAGTCAACGTTCACACACATATTGAGTTCGCCACGTGTTTTTTAACGAATACTTTGAAAGTACCGACTCGACTCGGAACCCCAAACGAACTGCCGAGCTGCTCTAGAACTGTTCGTGAACAGGCGTATACACCAAGCTCGAAAAAGTTCGCAAACTATTCGAGAACAGCTCGAGAACTTGGTATGTACCCAGCATTAAACTTTTTGCCAGTTGCAACAGAGATATCAACTGGACAAATAGTTCTGAATACTTGGCAAAAATAAAAATAGACATTTTTACGTAAATAACATACGCAAGTCTATATTTCCTTTTTTTCTGTTTATTTAATTAAATCAACATAAAGTAAATTAAATAAGAGCATAGTAAATAACTCGATAATTCATATCATTTTTTTTGTAATTCAAAATAATTCTAATTAGTATGCCGTAAGGTGTCTCTGAACATAAATACACATTTTTTTAAATCTTTAGGGAATGGACAACTGAAGCAGGACGAATACATTTGGATCGCCATTATGATTTTATTTTTAAAGAATAATTTCCTTTACCTAATTTTCAACAGTTCTAAAATGATTTTTCTGACGATGTTAAATTTGAAAATTTACATTGAACGAATAACGCAAAATCAAGTAATATTTTTATCAAAAAAAAGGAACTCTATAATGTACAGAAACAAAGAACATATGGAAAGTACCTTTATTTTTTACAATAGAGAAGAATGTTATAAAGTGAAGTTATTTTTAATCAAACCTTATATTCAAATACACAATTAGGGGAGGCGGGGGCACGTTCGTCCACTTAAAAGTTTTTGAGTACCACTCGAATCAAATGAAATATTGCGTTTGTATCTTTTCTGGTTCTATTAAAGCACATCCTAATACATTCTGTGGTATTTCATACATGATATATCATTTATGCTTTAAATGAAATATACAACTGTGTAGACTTACAAATGGATGAACGTGTCCCCAAGATGGGGAACAGGAATCCCCACCCTGAGGCACAATAATCCAATAAATACAAAAATACGGTACGTACTATGTTTCAATAAAATATCAGATCAATGAAAAAAACTACATTTTATTGTTTGTAAGTGCATAGTGAACCAATAAAATAATATGACATATTGCAGCAGATCAAAGAAAACTGAAAATTCAGAAATTGAACAAAAGTTTAGCATGAAAATTCAGGTTTCGTGATTATTTACTAATTATTCTGACTTGATAGACTATTTGGAGAGGATATTTCTGAAAAATTCCAAAAAATTTCTCCAAATATGATACGGAAAGTAATAAAACAGTTTGACAAAAGAACAATCAAATGTTTACAAAGAGAAGATGGATATCTCAAAGCTTTAGAACAACGAATTAAAATTTAATTTTGTTTGTTTCTGTATAAATATCTGATGTTTGTTTACTAAATATTCTTTGTATGGATTTTCCTATTTCTAAAATAGGTAACTGTTATGCATTCATTACGTATTTTAAATTTCAAGGTTATCAAATGTAAAGATTATCATATTTTTAACAGATAAGAGAGACAAATTCAATATTGAAATTTATAAGTACTAATAATTTATAATCTAAAACGCAAATATTCACAAAACCTGAATATTCATGCTAAATGGCTGTAGTTGCGTATTAGAATATAACGTTTAATTCAAGTTGAACCGCATTGGAATTTGTTATTTATCGACGTTTCTGCTTCCACTTTGAAGCCTTTATCAAGAGGGGGGTTAGTTTATTCGCCATCAGAGATATTGGGACCAGTATATTTCCCTATTCGCATTGGCTTATCGATCTGCCGTCAATGAGTCCACGGGTGAAACACCGGCGAAAATCCTGTTTGGACGTGAAATGAGGCTTCCTTGTGACCTGGAATTTGGCTGCCGGCCTGGAGAAGATCTAGCAGGCGAAGACTACGCAATCCAATTGAGAAGAAGGCTGGACGATATTCATGTATTAGTTCGAACAAATCTTCAAGTTGCCAGCGACAGAATGTAAAGTCGGTATGACACGCAGGCCACAGAAGGCGGTTTTAAAGAAGGGGACAAAGTATGGTTACACAACCCGGCGAGGAGAAAAGGATTTTCTCCAAAGTTACAAAAATCCTGGGAAGGTCCATTCTTAATCAAGAAAAGGATCAATGATGTTATATATCGCATAAGCAAGATCCCCAACGGAAAACCAAAAGTAGTTCACCAAAACCGACTAGCGCCATTCGAAGGAGACCATGACCTGGAGGAAGGAGTAAACCTTATTCGAGATGTGTCTGACCCTACCCTCGAGGAATTTATGGGCACGTATGGAGGTACCGGGAAAGCTAGATATGGAGTCACTTCGGAACAACAACAAGATCTGTTCACTCTCCCGGAAGATTATTCACTGGCATACAACATCCCCGCCCGTATCAAGAACGCACGAGGGTTGGCAACCGTCTTTCGAAAGAAGTTCGGGCAATTAGAAAAACTTGACGACCAGATTCCAGCCCCTGGCAAGACACTGAAACTGAAACATAATTGGCTTCTACGTGGTAACTATAAATGAATTCCAAGATCGATCTACCTACCGCGATGTGTGGGAAGCACTTCGAAACCTCCGAGACCATGTGTTGGAATCCAACGTGAAGAAACTGGCTATGCCTAAGATAGCGAGTAACCAGTTGGATTGGCGAATCATCAGGAACATGGTAGAGATTATCTTTCAAGATACCGGTGTCCAGATATTAATTTGCAGCTACAACCCCCGTTATCAGTATCCGATGAAGACGGTGCCCTGCTATTTCCAGATCGGAAAGTGTAGAAATGGGGCCAGTTGCCGATTCAAACATCCAGTCTCGGCTACACAAAAGTTCCAGGAGGAACTTCCATTTAAGGAGGGGGTAATGTTACGAAACAGCACACTGGTATAGTCCCTAATACCGACTCTGTCTAAGCCAGGTATAAAAGTTAAAATTATGGCGGATACGCACTGTTTTTTATAACTGTTTACGACTTTACAACTATATTATCTGAACATTGTTTTTGTGACCAGACTTATCTAGACAAGGCCAGAGCCAATTGTTTTTGTGTAAGCCGCAGTCCGGAATTTACTAGTAAAAAAGGCTTTAATATATAAGGGACTGATCAGGACGAGTTAGTGAGTGGATAATCTGACATCGTGAGATAAACAAGTAAATAAGTGAATATAAAGTGTTTATAAAAATTAGTTTGAGTGAATATACAGTTAATATAAATTAATAATTAAGTGATTAGTTAAGTATATATAAATTAAGTGTTAATAAATTAGTAAGTAGCCATACCGAGTGTTTAAAATTTATCCCACCCGTTTATTGTTTAAATAAATAACAAAAACATTACAATAGGTAATTGAAACTAGAAACTATTTCAACACGAAAGTTTCGGTGGCGGAATTGAATGGTCTCGACACCACGACCACTCAAGAGTATAGGGATGTACAATGTCAACGCGAAAGTTGGGTGAACGGACCGATCTAAACTTAACTCGTAAAGATCTGTCCTTTATCAACAATTGTTCGGTCTTTTATACTAATTTAAGTTCTATAAAAACGTTAGAAAAACTGTTTGGCTATTAACATAGGCGTGCGCTTTTAGACGATAATCCGTATTATCGTTAAAATATTCATCTGTCCTCATACCCTATATTCGTGAGCAATATCGTTTCATAATAAAAAATTATACGTCAATCCAAAACTGACAGAGTTAAACAAAAGAAAACATTATTTCATTAAATGTTCGAACAAATTACCATTTTGGGCCAAACTTTAATTTAATTTTTGTATGTTTTCCAAACTACGGCTGGTACTTCATAGTTCGCTGTCTAGATAGTGTCCAGCGTTGATGCTCTGTTAACTGGCATAGTAACATGGTCCGTTGAAGAGTCGCGTGGGGTAACAGGAGAGGAGAACATCATTGCATCTCTCTTGATTGTGGTGTTATAATATAATTGCGATCTTTGTTACTCTTCTATATTTCTACTTTTTCTACCTCTCTCACTCAGCTTGAGTAAATAATAATTAGAAAAGGACAAGGAGTTTAACAGATTTGTTAGCTATACGAGTTTACTCTCATGCTCAAACTCCTATAGTCTCCCATAAAAAGTTTCACTTCAAAAAGTTTTCCATATGGTTCCAACTTTAGTAAAAACACACTGTATATACGCTAAACTAATGTTTGTTAAACAGGGGCCATAGAAGAAGATTGTACCGATTTCCAAGGACAAACCATTGAACATGGTGTTCTGTACGTCCCAGGTCCTGCCGTATGTACGATGTGTGTTTGTTACCACAGTGAACCTATGTGGTGCAAAGCTATTTACTGTGATCCACCATATGTAAGTAACTTTCCCCATATCCAAGTCAATACATAAAAGTAACATCATTCATTTTTTACATAGTTTAGAACCGATTGCACTAACACGTTGAGATTTTAGAGTCAAAATATTATCCATGAGTGTTTTATTATAAATTTTATGAAGTTTGTGAAAGATAACTTTTATGCAGATGGTTTAGTATTTTTAAATAACCAGAACAATAATCATATTGTGTTTTAACAATTCTAATTTCAGTTTTGTAATAAATTTCGCGTTGGTGAAAGATGCTGTGAATTTGAATGCTTGGATCCACCTGGTGATACTGCTTCAAAAATGCTGCAGGCTTATAGAGAAAAAAAACAAAGGAAAAATTCATCAATTCAAAATATAAATACAAATTTATATCTATTTGTTCTTGTATATATTTTACTGTATTTTATTTAATTGGATAAGAAAATTAACAGGTGCTTTTAAATTGTAAACATCATTTTTGGATTATTAACTTTTATTGAAAACTTAATAAAATATGTAAAAGAACTAGCTACTTGATTTATTTACGTTTGTAAAATTGGTTTTGAAATATTTTTTCCTTTGTCCACCTATGAAAACGACACATACACTGTTTTGTTCTTTGGAAAGTAGCTCATATCAGTGAATTTGGATTTAACTGTACTCTCGTTGTTTGCTAGTACATACCTGCATCATGGCTTTCTTTTTACTTTATTTTATTTGGCTAATTTTAATTCAAGCATAACATACCCTGCAAATAAAGTTTTGTACTTACTCTAACAAATCCAATAAATAGTATAAATACTTGTCCACTGTTTTGTATATTTAAACATTTCAGCATTTCCCTCATGGTGTATTTTAGGCCAAATATACTTCTTTGGCTAGTAAACAGTGGACATTCCTCAAGTATGTGGTTGACGTGAAGTTGGGTATTGCATTGTTGGCATTTCGGTTGAGGGGAAGCGGATATGAGGTGACCGTGAGTTAAACGGGTGTGGCCGATCCTCAATCTTATCTGTGCCCCAGTCTTCGTATTATAACCATTTCATATCTCTGGAGAGTCCATACATGTTGAATGGTTCTATGCTGGGTTGGATAGTGTGGAGTTTTGAATTATTTTTATCCCATTGTTCTTGCCATAAGTTTCTAACCAAGTGTTTTAATTTGGATTTGAGATCTTCACAGATTTGGATGTTTTTTTGCGTAGATGCCATTGATCCTTAAGTGGGAAGGAATCCAAGTGATGGTAACCTTTGAATTTTGAGCAATGAGCTGTTCATAGGTATGTTTGAAGGCGTGGAGGATACCACAGGCATCGCCAATGTGGAACTACTAGAAGGGGTAATCTGAAAGGATTCGATGGGTTCTCAGGATGAGGTGATTGCGCATCCCATTCCAGTTTCGTTTTTGGAGGCGTCAGTGTATAGAAGATTAAAAAACTTTGTTTTAAAAGTACGATGTTGTTATCATCTTTTTTGAATTTGCAAGGGGGTGTATATTGAAGTAAGTAACGGTTTTGTCCAGGGAGAAGTTTGAGAGAGGGGACGAGAAGTAGTTTGTATAAAGTCAATGAGGTTACTAACTGAAGCAATGAGTAAAGGAATTGGGTAGGGTGGAGAGGTAATTAGTTCATATCGCTTCCCTTTGTGTTAAATTAACTGCCATGCATTTGTGGTGATTACTTAGTAAGTGTCCCTCGTATACTTGACGTTTACCGTAAAGGCATATTATCATTGAGGAAACCACTTACCTAGCAACCGGTATTCGGGAATAGAATAAACAACATCACATTTATAAAAATCACTGGGTCGAGTTTTTAATACGTTAAATACACAAATATAAAATATCAAACGACTTAGTCAAAGTATTAATAACAATAATATTTCCTTGGTTCGTTCACTCTCATTTTATAGGAAATGTAACTATATTTTGCTACATGCCTGACCTCCGTCTATGAGTTGTACGTTTGTGTTTTCATTGCAATTAAAACGTGCTATAAACATATAATTATCATTGGCCTTCCTAGATCAATGCTCGCTAAATACTATAATTAATATTAACCTAAATTTAAATCTTATTTCAAAACTAATGTCCTTTTGCCGTTAATGTCTTTTAGGGATCACTACACATTTGCAAGTACTTTGAAGGTTCTACAAGATAGAAAATTATATATGGTACATGTAAGGGAGATTGGCCTGTATGATTTAGGGAGAGATGGTGTCTTTTCACGTTTAGGAATTGGAATGATTATGGACTTGTTCCATTCAGTAGAGAACTATTCAGATGTCCAAATGAGGTTGTAAAAATATCTAAAAGTTTGGAAAGACCATAATTAAAAATACGTTTTAAAAAGATGTAAGGAACGTCGTCGGGTGCAGCGGCAGAATTTTGCAGGAGCCCAGGGGGAAGTTAATTCAGGGAGAGAAAGTGGAGAGTTAATATTATATATGTCCTGTGCTGTTATGAAAGAGTTGTTGTGGATAGTTAAATTCAAAGAAGTGTCGGGTAGATTATTTTTTTTGTCATTTTTATAGTTTTCTTCAAAGTGTTGAGCGAATGTATTTGCGATGACATGACTATTGAAAATTTCAGAGTTCTTAGAGATAAGATGAGTGATTTTTAAATTGGTTTTTTGGCTATCAATTTGACGTATTTTTTCCAAGCTTGGGATGGATTGGAATTGTCAGTCAAAGATGATACATATTTTTGAAAAGAAGATTTTTGACTTTGTTTGACAATGTATTTAGCTTGGTCCTTCTTTATTGGTAAAGTATTGGATTTTCAGGAGTTTTATGTTTTCGATAGTAGTTTAGAGCCTACTTGGATTGTCGGATTGCATTTTAACAGGAAGGATTCCACCCCGGTACGGTTTTGTGGGTGGGGATATTTCTTGTTCTTTTAGCCTTTGTGCCTAGGAGGGTGAAATTGCTCTGGGGGTTGGGTGTGGTGAATAAGATCTGGAGGATTGT
The DNA here is from genome assembly GCA_963921935.1 of Galeruca laticollis. Taxonomy (NCBI): domain Eukaryota; kingdom Metazoa; phylum Arthropoda; class Insecta; order Coleoptera; family Chrysomelidae; genus Galeruca; species Galeruca laticollis. The sequence goes on from OY998180.1 coordinate 178,868,298, forward strand.
AATTTGGCTGAGAATGTTTGGGAGGGACTTCTGGATTGTTGTGTTATTTGGTTTTTTTGTAGGGAGTTGATGGTTTTAATGGTTACTTGGAGTTGTAGGGTTAAGGCTGCATTGTTTTTTTGCAGTTGCTGGTAGAGGGATTGGAAGTCGGGGATGTTGGGTTGGGAGGAGGGGGTGACTTTGGTGAGGAGGGGAGTCATCGTTAGAGGAGGTCGAATGTGGATTGCTCCTGGTTTTAATCGGGGAGCGTTTTGTAGAAATGCTGGGAGGTCGAAAGGGGACGGAAGAGATCAGCTATTCCGTTCGTTTAGGAGAGGGGGTTGTTAGTGGGGGGGGTGAGTCGCTGACAAAAGCCGGCAGCAGACTCACAGCCGGAGTGAGTTTACTTCCCGGTTAAACTATTCCTGACCCTTTTTGTCAACCGGTTAGTTACTAATATTCGACTAGGGTTGGTTTGTTAACTCTTGAAATCTCTCTTCTATTGCATAGAAAAAAATTTTCATTAATAAGAAATGGCCTATCAAGGCAGATTTTTAGTGAAGATTTGCTACATATCTTCTGTTCGGTTTGATTTGTTTTCGTTCGCGTTGAGAGCTGCTTTCTTATTTACGGCGAATCTCTTCGGTAGTAGGGGGCTACTGATTTATTTGGTGCGTTTTCACAGTGACCGAATCTTCAGGAGTCTTCTCTTGTAGGTGACCGTCTACACGCTACCTAAAACACGTTCAGAAAATTAGTGGAAATTGAAACAATACACTTCCTAGTCACTAATTAACATAATCGAATAATTAAACTATTCCGTTAATTCAGCGATCGATTGATCCTCACTATACCCTGTTTGGGTGGGAGTGATTTTAAGTTAAGTTGGCAATTCTGTATATTCTTGATTGGTGAGATCATAGCCGGATTTACTAAACACTTTTGACATATATTATGATCGAACAGTCCATGTGTTTGGCAGAAAAAGCGCTTATTAGCAAAATGGCGATCGCTAAGCGGGAAGCGCTGTCAACTCAGTTAGCTTTAACCGGGAAACCTAACCCAACTTGTTTGTTTGTTTATAAAGTATTCATATTAAAAAATTATCAATTATAAATAACATATTAAATAATGTAGTGGAAGATACTTTTTGTGATGATATTGCTTAAAGCTGATTTCAAAACAAACAAAATGAATAAGCAAAATGGCGGATTGTGTCAGCGCTATAGACAACCGGAGTGTGACGTATATCTTTGGCAGATTAGGGTTTACTTTCCATAGAAACGTTTGACAGCGTTTATTATGTTATAAGAAATTTTTGTAAAATTAGTGTTAGCTATTTTGTAATTTTTATAACCGTAAGTACTTTTTGAATATTACTTATAATTGGAAGAAATCCACAAAACACGTTTTGTTGTCTTATTCTAAAATTGGGAGAAATATAACCTAACTTTATAAAATATACTGTATATGAATCTTATTGAAGAATTGAAGTTTATTTAAATGATATTCAACAGTACATTACAGCACTTATTTTAAAATGTACTTACATAACAAAAAAATGAAACCACTGACCAACCCTAACAAGATAGCCGATTTACGTCATCACTCCGGTCGTCTATTGAAGTTAGGAAATGTGTCCTAGCCGACAACTGAACAGTTCGTTTCTCAGTGCTAACAAGCGCGAACAAGCGCTTTTTTCTGCCAAACACACCCAATAATTGTGTAAATTGTAAACAAACAATGTCCATTTTATTATTTCTTACATTCGTGGTTCCTTGTTATTGTTTTATTAAAATATAAAAATAGTTCTTGTCAGGACTAATTTGAAAATGAGTTACTATTCCAAGCAGACTCCATTCGCCCCCCGCCCTCCCAAAAAGGAAGAGAGAAGCAGAACATTGTGAATCAGCATAATCAAATCTCAGATGATGAACCAGAGACAAAGGCGACGGCCATTGTATGTAAAATTGTAAAAACGTTGGGTAAGTTATCAAAAATAGCACTTTTGTGTTAAATTAACATGTACAAATTTTACTTTTTAGGAGTTGCTAAATCGACTGTATCAAAGAATATACAAACACTATAGCAGAGAGCAATTGTCTCTTCCAACCATCGTGGTTGTCTTCCAGGAATAGTTGAAACCTTCGATGACACAACTAAAAATAAAATTCGACGTATCGGTCACAGTTTGTTTTTTAAAAAAAATCCCAATGCCAAACTCCAAGTTTGGATAAAACGTTAACTGAAATATAGAAATGCCCATATTTACCACAAATAATCGTTTCTTTCTCTAATAGTGACACTGAGGCAGATTCCGAGTAAATAATTATTTATATATTATATAAATTTATTTATTGTTTCTCAAGTTAATAAATAATAGATAATGTAATTCATAGTTCTAATATATTGTGATGCGTTTATTTGTTACAAATAATCTTTAATAAAAAATTAGCAGATAATTCAATGACTAAACTATTTTTATACCAGGTACTGATTACAAATACAATATTCTGCTAAAGTGTAACATATACAGATATGTTTGATGATTTATTTCTAGAACAAAACGATATTTGTTGTATTTTTAAATCAAACAAGTTCTTGTACTTACAATGGAACAACTTCTGATATCTATTAAAGGAGTTTTTTTGAGCATCGACATCTAGGTAATTGTGCTCGTCGATGTATCATTGAGGTAATTTATATTTTATAAAATAAATTTGTGGACTTTAAATAAGTTATCACCTTGTTAAGCTCGCCATTTTGGTTTCTAAGAACATTTTCAATCTGGGGTATGTTGAGGTATTGTTTATGAAAATTGAAGGCTGCGCAAGTGAATATATTTTGTGTTGTCAGTGGACATTTGCACTTCTCACATCTAGGTATGTTGTTTAGAAGAATAAGCTATAAATGAGTAAGGTTTGTATGACCTATCCTTGATCCACTAAGGACGACCTGTTCACGATTTGTTAGTGTTTTGGGGTAGGTCCATTTTTGTACACTCGGTTTATGTGTCTTAATTGTCCTATATTTTATTATTTATGTCCATTTTCATATCAAGGAGGGTAATAGGTATGCCTTCGTCAACTGTTCCGCTTGTGGCTTTTTTGTTGCTAGATCAGATTGATTATTATTACCGGTAATATCGGCATGCCCAGGTATCCACATTATTGAAATGTTTCTTTGCATACTGTATAGATGGGTTGATAATTCTTGGATTCGTACAGCCCATTCGTTTGCCGAGAAATGATTTTTGATCGAGAGAGTGGCAGTTAAGGAATCAGTACAAACTAAACATTTTTCAAAGCTGCTCTGATTAAAGTATGATAGTGGTTGCCATATTACGTACAACTCGGCATTAAGACTAAACTCTTGGTTTATGGTCCAAAAAAGCGGCAGCACCGATTACGATTGCCGCCCCAGTCCCATTATCTGTTTTTGAACCACCTGTGTAGATGGCTATATGTTCGTTGCATAGATCCATTTGTTCTGAAAAGAACGTTCGGTAGATCGATGGTGCAGTATCTTCTTTTTTGTTTTTGCTGAGAGATATGTTTATTTGTAGTAGTTTTCAGCCATTGAAGAGTGTTATACTTGTAAGTTATTTTTTCTGTTTGTAAATCTATCCAGCACTCTTCAGATGTATCGGGAAAACGAACATTGGATGGTTTAGTTGAACTAGGTCTCATTGTGTGTGTGGGCTAGAAAGGTTTGTGAAAATGTTGTTGTTTAAATGGTTGGGTAGCGTTTGTATTTTCACACCATATGTTATGAGTTACACATATCTCCTTAATTTTAGGGGTAGGGATGAAGCTTCACATAAGATTGCTTCAATAGGACTTGTCCTAAATGCACCGATTGCATGTCTTGCTCCGAGGTTTTTGATTTTATTTAACTGGTTCTGCTATGAACGTCTTGCAGAACCATATAGAGGAAAGTCGCCTAATTTCGGATACCACTTTTTAAATACCTGGTATTTGTGAAAAATGTATTTTGTTATAGATTATATCTATGTCAAGAAACTCTCTGGATATTATAGAAAAAAGTCTAACAATGAAAACATATGTTTTTACATTCTATTTTCACAAAAGTGCAGATTGAACAAAAGTAAACATTTTCTGTTGGAAAAATATTGGGTGCCTAATTTCGGATACCCTATCCGAAATTGGGGCACCACTTATGCAAAGCAAAATGGGTTTTATATCCAGACACAAATCACATACGTAGTCTTTTTTATGGTTACTGTTGGCACACGGCTCGTGAGCTCATCTGCAACATTGCATACATCTGATCCATAGTTCACCATGAGTATCTCCAGAATATAAATTCAGGCAAAATAAACATTCTGCGTCAGCATCTTCATCGCCCGCATTTAAATCTGAATCATCATCCATGATGAGGTCATCGCCTTCAGAATTTGAAGATTCGTCACTGCTCAATTTCTTCTTCCCCTATTTTGAACTGTGCCTGTTTTTTGGATTTTTGTTGATTTTATATTTCTCACTTTGTTCTGTAGGATCAGTCTCTTGAATTTGGTTTCCGACTTTGCGCTCAATTTTGGTTTTCTTCCTTTTAAACATTTTTCTCTCTCTTGTTCGCGAATACTTTGCTCTAGTTGATTTTTATATGGTGTGCTGGTTACTACACAACTCGGGAGGTAGAACTAGATGAAGGTAAAGGACTTATATCCTCAGCCCTCACCAGGATTGTTTCCTTTGCTGTCGATTGCTCTAAATCAGCTAACAATACAGTTTCCGTGTTGTCTTGAGTTACATTTGCCGTTCTAAAATAAAGTCATGTTCAGAAAAATTATTTCTGTTAAAAGGGAATATCCCAGTTTTACGAAACCCATTTGCCGAAATTTCAGCCGTCGCACTTTTTAAATAAGCCGGACACATCAATTTACAAATTTGATATGAGATAATATTTCGACCTGGATTGTGTCTCAACCACATCTCAATTTATTGGGAATAATACGATTTAAATGGCGACATGAATGATAAATCCAACCGTTGAATCTTGTGTGAACTATGCAGTGGTATAGATAAATTCGTAACATAATTTTGACGCCCTGCTTCAATTACATCCATATTCCGTGTGTGACTGTAGTGCCCATCAAGAATAAGTAATAAGTACAGGATCTTCACGTTTTGGTTTTACATATGACATAAAATGTTGCAACCACAGGGTAAATATATGCTGTTGGATTCAGTGTGATGGATGACAGGCTGCAAGTGAACCGTGTGGAGCACCATCTAACAATGCTGCCTTCATGTTTTTGCGAGGAAATACGAATAGTGGAGGTACAAATCCTCCAACAGCATTCATGCAAAAAAGTACAGTTACCAGGGCGCCTCTTTCTGCACAAGTGACTGATCCAACTTGTCTTTTACCTTTTAAAGTTATAACCCGCGAATTTTTAGAGTGAACCATTATTATTTCACTTTCGTCAACGTTATAAGTCTCGCCGGGTTAAAATTAATTTTTTCCAGGTTTACTTCTACTAGGTCGTAAAATTTTTTAATATTTTCTTGAGTAAACTCCTTCACTCTTTCTTTAGAGATTCCTTGAGGCTTTCTGAGAGATAGATTGGGATTGCTTCGGAGGAAAATTTTAAGGCACTTTTTACCAGCAGTTAGTTTTTGTCCAGAAAATGGATGACGCAGACCATTCCTTATTGCTAACTGGTATGCGAGATTCTTAATGTCAACAGTTCTAAATCCAAAAAAACGCTTATCCATTTCTAAGCAATATGCCACTAAGTCCGCTTCCAGTTTCGCAGAAAGTACTGGTTTCTTACCAATCTGACTAGCTAGTAATTGCTCAGGAGTTATATATTTTTGCTTTACGTAGTCCTCCAAAGTAGACTTTGGAACAGAAAACAATTTGGAGGCCTTTGTTGCTTTGTTCCAACTGCATTGATGGCAAGCATCATTCGTTCTGGTTCCCACTGATTGCGTTTTTAGCCACACATAACATTGTGTTATAGAAAAAAATTAATCAGTCAGATATTTACCGTACCGTATTGAAATACATAATTATTTTGGGTAAAACTCGCAATGCTTTTCACGAAAAATTTTTTAAATACAACGTTTCAACCACTTTACTGTTTTATACTCACATGACAACAAAAACAGATGGGTGGTTAAAACGTTGTGTTTTTAAAAATAAAAGTTTTGCAAAAAAACATTGTGATTTGTTACCCCGAATAATTTTGGGTTTAGTTTAGATGCATACGAATCAGAAACCAATCTCTTAAAATACTTGTACCGTGTTTTGAAACCGTTTGCAATTATCAAAAACTGATGATATACTGTTATTTGTATACGCAGTTTAACACTAAAAATATGATCCTAATTTCGGATACCCGGAGTTAAGCACCTTTAAACTATACGGAATTAGGAACCTATTCAGGTTTTAGGTTAAGACAACATAACTTTTTTTCTTCTAGTATTTACATACGGCAACAGAAAAAAAAATTAACATTGTTTAGTCTTTCCTTATTTAAAAAATCGAATTTTATGGACGCTTTCAAACACGAAAACTACTCTCAAACTGACAGCGACAGAAAAAACTCACAATGACATAAAATAAATATAGTGCTGCCATCTCCTAAAAAGTAGACGGATCGCTTTACTAGTACGATATGTTGTTCTTTTTGTTTTTGCTGACCTGCAAATAAAGATTTCTGTTTAAAGCAGTTTGTACGTCTCTAGATTCAGGGGTATCCGAAATTTTCCTGTCTGACCCCCATCGGATACTCGAGTAACATTTGATAATGTTAATAACCTTTCGGCATCTGTTAATTAGATATTCATTGTGCGCTCTCCTGTTCAATTTTTGATCGAGTATCATAATAATTTTTTTTACTATTTTACCTTGTTGTGGATCGGCGTGGTCGGAATCTGTAGAAATGGACGGCGTGGGACTTCGTAGGTGAAGATTTAAAACTGCTAGCTCTAGCAATTTCTTCTAGATAATTAATTTGCCCTTGTAGTGAATTATCAGTTTCGAGAACTGAATGACCGTAAGCGTAAATGGTTAGGTTATCGACATATAAAGCTGCTTTAATGTTTTCCCCGATGTTGCAAACAGTACAGTTAATTGCAATGGTAAAAAGAATTACGCTGTGAACTGAGCCTTGTGGTATTCCGTGTCATTGTCAATTCTCACACACAAAAATATTTCTGAGAGAAAATCATTTAGAAGAATTGGGAAGGCTCCACGGATACCCCATGCGTGTATTTGTTTCATTAATGCCTATCTCCAAGTCCTGTCATAGGTTTTTTGCAAGTCGAACATGACTGCGACGAAGTATTGCCGTTTAGAAAAGGCGTTTTGAATGTCGGTCTCTAATGCGACCAATGCGTCAAGGGAGGAAGTATTTCGTCGGCAGGCTACTTGGATGTTTGGTAGAAGGCCTCTTGATTCTAACACAAAGGTTAGTCTGGTCTTCGTCATTTTTTCAAATAATTTTCCGTGAAATTGGTCTATAGTTTGTTGGATTTGTCATTTGATCTCTATTTTCTAAGACTGGGATAATGATAGCCGTTTTCAAATTACTAGGGTAGATATGGTTTCTTAGTGATTTTCAGTACCACCGCAAATTTTCTAATTCCTTACAACTATCTCTTAAAACTCAGAGACAAACTTTTGAAGAAAATATTATTGTTAGTGGTAACAAGAAAAAACTTTTCAAATACGTACGGTTTTTTTAACGTCTAAAGTTTCGATACCTCTACTACAAAAGTCCGACCAGACTATGCGCTTCCGACAAAGAATCGTCTGAAACTCTTGCTTCAACATTTTCCCAAGCTTTTACTAGAGAACCTAAAAACGATAACATCCCATGCATCAACTGTCCTCGTCTTAGTGCATCTTCGGAACAAGGAGCGTGTTAAACAACAATTATTAAAACTTCGCTCCAATTCTTCTCCTGGTTTAGACGGTATAACTCCTAAATTGATGGAAAGTTGTGCAAACACCTTTGCACTACCGTTATCTTTAATTATGCCTACTTAATTTACTCTAAGCTCTTTACCTCCCAATTGGAAATTAGCATCTGTCGCCCCTATTTTTAAAAAGGGTAACAAATTGGACTCAAACAACTATCGCCAATAGTCAGTAAGGTAATGGAAGCCATTGTTTCGGAAGAGATGACCAGGTGAGATGAACATGTTATTCCAACACAACGGTTTTGTCCCAGGCCGCTCCACGTTAACCAACCTACTAACTGTGTCAATGATTGGATATTATCCCTTAACAACTTGCAGCCCGTTGATATTATTTATTTGGACTTTTCCAAAGCCTTTGATCGTATACCTCAGCAGAACCTTATTCACAAAATTCGGCATCCGAGGCACTCTGTTACTCCATGCTACAATAGACTCTTACGAGTCGCAGTGAAGGATTTTACAGACCCACTCACTAAAAACCTAACCTAACCTAACTCTGTTACTCTGGATTGAGAATTTCCTGACGGGTCGATACTATAAAGTTAGAGTCGGCAAAATTCTCTCACAAGAGAGACTAGTGGAAAGTGGAGTACCAAAGGGCTCAGTACTTGGCCCTTTGCTTTTTACCGTTTACCTCAGTGATCTTACTTACTTACTTACTACGTCTCAACCAAAATATCTTTCTATGCTGATGACACAAAAATCTAGGCTAATCCAATCACCAACCGGCGAATTCTCCAGGAAGATTTCGACTATATCTCAGTGTGGTGCTCTGAATGGTTATTACCCTTGAATACTGATAAGTGCATGGTGCTTCGAATCGGTAAAAACAACCCTCTTGTGCCGTACTTTATCAACGGACAACCGTTAAATTCGGTATTTTCTCACAAGGATCTAGGAGTCATTGTAAACTGTGTGTAAACGGACCGACAGTAGACTCTATCTTATTCCGAGATGCTTTTCAAAAATTTCGTTACAATCGTTTTGCAGTTTATACACTACTTATGTGAGACCCATTCTAGAATACGCTGGGCCAACACGGTATCCAGACCTGGCTAGAGACAAAACCCTATTGGAAAACATTAAAAGAAAAGCTACACGGATTCCTTTTGGTCCGAGAAGACCCTCCTATACAGAAAGGCTGTCTATGGCCAACTTAACTTCCTTCGAACTTCGCCGACATCGTAGAGTCCTAATAACCACATTCAAGATACTAAAGTACAATTTCGGAAATTTAGACAACATGTTCATTCTAAATTGGGATATTCTACCTTCTACACATTCGACAAATACTTTCAAAAATAGACTTGACCGAATGATCTTAAACTGAGTATCTTTTATTATTTGTGTTTTATATTTGTATTTGATATGTATTTTCTGTGTGTGCACTTTGCACTTGTTAATTTACGAAGGATAATATACTGATGTTTCCTTTTAATATTTTTTTGGGCATCATAGGGACTTGTTGAAGAGAGTTAAGAGTTTCTCATTTGTTCAAGATTAGAAAATCTTGAATTATATTGTTTACGATGCTTTAAAAATATGTAAGATATTTGTATGTTACTTCATTTCGTCATTGTATATATTTAAAGCGTAAATTCATTTCAGTTGCTACCGCTGTAAAAATGTGTTAAAGAATTGATAGACCTTTTATATTGTTATGAATTCAAAGGGTATTTACACTTTATTCGCAGCGTTTGTTAAATACCTTTAAAATATCACGTTTTGCAATAATAATTGTAAATAGTTTGTTTGAGCATTGAAAGAACACATTTTGTTTTGTCGACATATTGTCGCATTGTGTTTGAAATCCTACAGTTAAAAATTTAGGAAAATGTCACGTTTCACCCTATTATCTATTGTATTGTAAAAACCATAAACTTATTGACACTTTGTGCGTGAATTTTTATGGTTGACGATCGGAAGATTTGTAAGAAACGTTTGAATAACCTTTCTGAGAAAAAGGTTACAATTTCTATTGGAGTATTCAATAGAAATTGAAATATCTTTTGGAGGCATCCATTGTTGATTCTTGTCGATGAACCCGACGAGTCAAATGATACTGGCCAATAGGAAATGTTTATTTCCGTTTGGTTAACCGAATCCACGTGTAAACACGCCCCTTGCAGATTTCTATTTAACACGTCTTACAACGTGAAGAAATCAGTTTTTACACTCATCAAAGCGAGTTCAATACTCAATAACAAAGTTAGTTCTACTACTCATCGAAGCGAGTTAGTTCATAACTCAATTCAAACACTCAATCGAGTTCATAGAGTCGTCGTTACATATCGAAGTAACTCAAAGTCAAACAATCAGAGATACTAACGCTAACACATCGTTACTTAGTTTCTATACGAGACAAGTGAATATTCATCAAATCGAAATATACACTGCCTTCCGATCTGAAACCACCGAAGTTCAACATTCATAACTTTGTACCATTCTTGTAAATTTGTACATAATAAAATCATTAATTTCGACATTAATTTTGTCAAATTAAGATTATTTATCTAGTTGAATGTCTACGCCAGTCGACGAAGTTCAGCTAGAAATATAATCAAAAACATCCTTCTCCTTTCTAGGTAAATGGGTTATAATTCCCTACATAACTGGGTCTAGTGCCGGAGCACTATATTTGCAGGTATTAAGGGTGTTGGTCAGCTCGTCGAAAATGAAAGGGGCGTTGTACGGGACGTTTACGTCATCGGTATTAAAATATAGGTTGAAAGATTCTTCTGTGGTTTTTATTCTTTGGAAATCGGGGTAATAATTTTCCGAGCTGCTGATTTACTGAAAGTGATCAGCGAAAACTTCAGCTATATCGTGGGGATCGCTTAAAAATATGTTATTTTCTATCGTATGAATGGATGGATTGACATTTACCTGATATTGTTTTGATTTTTCTCCATATTTCAGATACCTCGGAGTCAGCTGTTAAGGTTGATACATAGTCTTCCCATGTCCTCCTATTACCCTTCTTTAATTAAGCTTTGGGCGACGGAACTTAGTTTTTGCATGCTATATATTTTGTTCGAAATCTGTTAAGTGCCTTGCTTCTTTCATTTCATTATTCCATCATGGCACCATTTTCGATAATGTTTTGCTTTTAGCTTTAAGGATAATTGCATCGGCAGCCATTGGAATAGATTTAGTCACTGCCTCTACCATTTCGTTAATGGTGTTAGTCGAATCGGGATTTGGAAGATACACTATATTTGAGTAGACAGTCCAATTGGCTTTTCCAGTAAGCCAACTTTCTATAGAAAGTATAACTTTGTTGGAATATTAGTGGTGACATAGATTGAGAAGTGATCACTGGAATGGATATCTTTTAATGGGTTCCAGTAAAACTGATGAATATTTGGAGAGCACAGAGGTCGATAGCTGAATATGAGTTTGATCTTTGATTGAAATATGTCTTTTTCTACAAATTATTTCATTTCTTTATAAATAAATATTTATCATTTATCAGAAAATAAAGTAGTATTACCCGCGAACCGGTAATACCTACTCCTAGATAATTATTTAGCTGGCAACAGAATTCCGCCTGAGATGCTCTATAACTGAGTAGCCGCTACAAAAAAATTAAACCGAACAACAGGTAACAAAAAGTAGGTTGGTGGTAACACTTTCCATTATTTAGAAGAATTTGAATCGTCTAGAAATTTCTCTAAAAGTTTTCCTCTAGTATCAGTTGTTAAAAACATACCCGTATTGGTGAATGAGCATTGAGATATCCCATAATTATGCATGGAGTTGGTAATTGTACGAATACGTTTTGAATCTCGTATGAGTTCCAGTTTGAAATAGGAAGATATATGCTGCATATTATAGGCTTTATTGAAGTATCAATTTTAACAGCTACAGCTTGTAACCCAGTATTGAGAGATATTCTTTTAGCTGGGATTTCTTCTTTTAGTAAAATTGCTACTCCACCCTTTGCTCTAATATTTGGTTTCACATCTTTCCTGAAAGTTTGGAATCCTCGAAAGGTAAAGTTTTCATTCGATCTCAGACGTGTTTCTTGTAGAGAGAAAGCTATGGAGTTCAATTTGTTCCTTATTATTTGTAGTTCTGGAAGGTGTGAGTTAAGTCCGTTACAGTTCCATTGGATGAATTTTGTATTATTATCCATTAAAATTATATAAAAAAGGAATAAATGAATATGTGTATATCAAGCAAAATTGATTGTAAAGATATGTGTGTATAAATAAAAATAATTTTATGATTGAATGAATGAGAAAACATAAATATTAAATCTATAAAATATCACAGGAATCTTCATTTTGTGGGTTTATCTGAGGGTAAATCAAATTCGATTTTCTGCGGGGTTTTTCAGGGTCTAGCTTCCTTCCACTCCCGTTTTCTTTTTTTCATTGTTTACTCGCCTGACGAAGTTTCATTGATGATCGAATCCAGATCTGAGCTATATGTTCTGTTGGTGTTTTCGTTGTCTTTGTTATTAGGGTTTGTTTGTGGCGTTTGGAAAGGAATTACGAAATTTTCCTTTAGAGCTTTTGTTAGATGTAGAATTAAAGAGTTGGCCAATCCTTGAGGATTATACGGGGCTGTCGAGGTTTGTTGGACTGGTGGACAGGATACGGCGACAGTAACGTATGAAACATTTTCTTTTGGGATAGTAATTATTTCTTTTTTCCTGGCTTCTTGCTAAGATATGTTGTCATTTACTTTAATTTCTTGTATTGCTACCTCTTGTTTATAGATCGGGCATGCTTTTTCACGTGCGGAATACGGGCCTTTGCAATGTATACATGTTAATGGTGTTTCACATACGTTACTGGGTACAGGGGTTTGCCGCATACACATACCTGATCTTTGGTACATTTTGTGGGCAGTGTTACCGAAAAGTTGACATTTAAAACATAGGAGTAGGGGAGGAATGTACGGGTGAATTTTCAATATATAAAACGCTATCTTCACTTCTTTCGGGAGCTTTGGTGAGTTGAAAGTGAGGATGTGACTAGGTGTAACGATATTTTTTCCTGCTCGTATGGTTTTAATTCTTCGGATTGCAGTTACACCTTGGTCTTTTATTTCTTCCAATATTTCTTCTACAGTACAGTTTAGTAAATCGCGACAACTGATGACTCCCTTAGATTTATTTAATCCTGTATGTGGTATAATGTCTACTTCGACATCAAGGAACTTTGTAATTTGTAATAAACGCTTAGATTTAGGACAGAGTGGGTTCGTCAGACCCTTAGTATGTCGGCTCCACAACAAACATAGTATGTCAAAAAGCCTTCGGGGTTAAAGGTGTTAATTAAAAACACGTTTTTATTAAACTGATCTTCATTTCTTATATAGCTTAATTTTCGATTCTCTGCTCTCTCAATAATTCTATTTTCGTCTGTTGTGGTTCCTTCATTCTCAATTATCTACATTTGATCAGAAACGACTCAGATCTTAACATTGTTTTAAAATTTATGTTTCATCAATAAATACAAAACTTTTTAAAATTTAAACTTCCATTCATGTGTTAGCAAAATTCACAAATAAGCTTCACGATTGACTAATTCGCCGAGATTGTACCAACGTTGCCAAATGTTAATATATTAAATAATTGTAACTCAGCCTCAGTGCACATGATTCAATCATTTACAATTGTAGATTCATCCAGTTCATCAAAATTAAAATTTTGTAGTTTTGAAAATAGGTCTCTCAACCTATCCTTGCAATGATGGTTTTTCTTAGCAATGATTCTAGAGAAAAAGTTGATAGGCATTGGAAAATTGATTTTTTTTAAATCAGATAGGGAAACGTTATTATTTGTATGTTTCAAATTTTATTTTGACAAAATGTTGTGAATATGCTTGCACATGATCCTTGTTTCTTCAAAAAATTTGCATTCATAAGAATACATTTGGTTGTCACGGCCTCGGCGAATTAGTCAAACGTATAACCTTCTCACAAAAGTAGTCGCCGACTTTGGAATTATTTATAGATGTAATTTTATAATTCGTTATATTATTTCTTTCGTTTTCAATAATATGCGTCGGGGTACGGTCTGTTACCACGTGTCTATTAGCTTAATTATTATTTAGTTTGTGGTTCATTATTTACACAGTGTATAAGTTAGTTCAAAAACAGACTGTAGCTAAGTACAATAATTATTTTTTTTTGCAAACATATAAAAAGTGGGGGATCATTCGATCGAGTTAAGTTTAATACTCACTTAGGCGAAATTCGCGTTTTTATGACATATTATGTCAAATCCAGATTTAAAAATATTCGCGGCAGGAAATTTTAGCAATTTTGCGATTTTTACAAGAGTATCACATAAATCTAGAGAAAACATAACCTACAATTTTTAATATTTGTTATAAAAAGAAAACAGTCATGTATGCTTTTCATTACAACCATTATTTTCGAATATACTATTATCTCTTCGAAATGCATTGAAAATTGAAAAGTACACGCGAAAAAACAATATAACAATATGAAGCACCAGTGTAGTACCTACATACACAAAACAAATACATCTCAAGAGCAAATTTATGATCTGCACAAACCATCAAAAATGGCAGTAATGACAGAAATTCGCAAAATAGTTAAAAATTATCTTAACTGTTTTGCGTTTTACTCGCCCTTTCGCGTAAGCGAATTTCGCTTTTATGAGTATGGATGAAATATGCGAATGTGCGACAACAGTCTGGCTTTGAGACTATATGTCAAAAAAACGCGAATTTCGCCTAAGTGAGTATTAAGCTTTAGACTTCAAAAATAATAGGGGCAATAGACGACCGGGGTGATAGCGTAGTATCGGCCATCTTGTTAGGGTTGGTCAGTGTTAACTTTCCAAGCAAAGTTTGTTGATTGTGTGATTTTTGTGTATCTTGTGACTTTTTAAAATTATTTTTACAAAGTGGTTTAATTTTGTTGTTATGTAAGTATATTTTAAAATGAGTGCTGTAATGTACTGTTGAATATCATTTAAATAAACTTCAATAAGATTCAAATACAGTATATTTCAAAAACTGATGTTATATTTCTTCCAATTTGAGAATATGACAACAAAACGTGTTTTGCGGATTTCTTCCAAATAAAAGTAATATGCAAAAACTACTTTCTTATAACACAATAAACGTAGTCAAAATGATAGATAAATAATATAAGAGACTGTTTTGATGTATAGGCGGCAAGTGGCACAACGTTTCTGCGCCGCCACCCGCGCATGGAGTCTCTACAGTCGCGCGAACTACAAGACTGTTTTACATAAACAAAATAGAATAAAACAATTTAAAATATTATAAATGACAATGAATTTCAACATATTGCCTTTATTGTGAATAAATATTATAAAATATCCTAGTATATTAACTTTTAAGTCATTAAAAATTAAAAAATACAAAATCAATCTTACATTGGTTTGTGTGAATACGGCTTGTGTTTGTCAAAGTGAAGTGTCAAAACTAAAAATATGGTTATATTGGTTATGGTTACAAGTTCTAAGGATGAGTAAAATTAGTATCATTTTGTTCAATTTATTTAGGTTTCCCGTTCTAAAAAAGTAAATAAAAGTAAGTGAACCTTTAAAATATCATTACCAGGTATAATTCGTCATAGTTGTATTGTAAAAAATTGTTAATAGTAAATATTTTTGGCCACTTCGCAATTTCGGTTTAAGAACAAAACATTTTTCAAATTTTCATCATAAGCTATGTTTCTAGTTTCGTACAACTTTTAATTGCGAAGAATGTAAGGCTAATTTGCAGAGAGATATTTTAGTTGTTCACCACCGTGGTTTCAGTTCCTTCAAAGAAAATGATGATAAAATACGTCTGATTTGTGTACAGAGAAGATGTTAAATTTCTTTCAATACTGCATGACTTTGTTATCATATTTCACCACTTTTCGTTCATGTAGAAAATATTACTGAAAAAAATAACACTTTGCAAAAGGTCATATAAATTTTGATTTATTCATCTGTCTAGAACATAAATCATACGTATTTTCTCAACTCATAAAAGTTTGTGTCCCCTTATTAATTGAAAAATATAATGATGGTAAGAGGACTAACAAACAAATATATTTTTTTGTTACTTAGAACGTACTACTTTTAATTTACTTTTTGTTTCAGACCTGTTCCTGTCTTCATGGATATGGAGAATCTAGTTTTTAACATCCTTTTATTAAAATGTTTGTTGGTTTTGTTGTCAATAATTTTAAAATAAAAATGTGCAATTTGATGTGATATTGGATTAATTTTCTTAAATATAATGTAATGTAATTTTAGTAGAAATATGTAATTGTGATTAATATTTTTTTTATATTATGTGCAGGTTAATAAAAAATTTAAATGTTTGCTGTTTTCTTATTTATCTAAATTATTTGTCTCAAACTTGTTTATTATAATTATTTCATTACAAAAAATGAAATATAATTTTTTGAAATGAAATAATTATATACTAAACAATTTTAAGACAAACTATGAAATTAACCTACCAATAATCCAAACTACCAAATTTAAATATCCCGCCTGTAAGAATTAGTTCTGCTCCCCGCAAGGGGTGCGCTCAGATCGACGCGATGCCAGCTTATTACTTTCTCTATGGTTTACGACCAAATATAGTACATAGTTGGCAGATTTCCTATATGTACCTATTTCAAAGAAAAACACAAATGTGCTCGAATACAAGATGCAGGCCAATTTTCAACCTATGATTTTAGAAAAAACCGCGCTTCTTATATTCGGCCGTATGCGGTAACCTCAATATCTCTTTAAAAAAGCCCTACCTTTGCAATTTTTATGAATAAATCTTTTAAACCACACATTCACTATCTAATTCACTAATTTTAGCAACGATCACCCTTATTTGTAACAAACTGAAAATGAAAAAACTCTTATGGCAATTTTGCACGTGTTATCGATTTGTGTAGAAAGGTTCATAAGCTCCGCCCATCACTGTGACGACAGAGCTCACCGTTGTCAGTACATTAGAGTAATAATAAACATAGAGAGGGCTATTGATTCATAAACACGTTTATTTTTGCGGCCAACAATTCTAAACGCCAGTATTGAAATAATTAATGAATTACAAAAAGTGGGGATGGTATTGTAGATACATGGCATTGCTAATTTCGGCTGGTTTTCTGACAAACTTGGCACCGACGAACCATAATAATCCAAAAACATTAAATTAATTAAAGTTTATTTTCACACCAAAAAGTCTTGAGAAACACATCAAAACGAAAGAACTAAATGTTTACTCTCTAGTCGTAATGGCGCTCGTATAAACAAACCACGTTTGGCATTATTTACTACAATACTACGGCGAATTTAAAATGATCGTTGATCATACTCTGACTATATTTGCATCTCTCTTTATATGGTAATTAAACAAGGACAAACTGCTAAATATTTAACAGGTACTGAAATCTTGAGCAATGTTGCCACTTTTAGTTATAACAATAAAGGTATCTAAGGATACAACAAATTCTTGTTTAAAATTTATATAAGAATATGCCTTTAAAAAATAAAATTCAAGTATTATTAATTAAATTTAACAGCTGCGACTCAAATGCAGAAATTAGTATTTTTATTTGCATAACTGTTTAACAAAGTTTCAATTAAAGGTCTAATTTCTTTTTTCCCGCAACTAAAGAGGATTTGTAAATATGGCAAAGTAGTGGAAGTGTCCCGCAAGTGAGCTTAGAATGTGACTCAATGTTTGGGGCAGGAAAAAGTCAAAACAAACATATCTATTTTATTTGTTAATCTCAGGTCAGTACGGTTTGTATGTATCGTTAATAGAATAATCGATATTTCGATGTTCCATTATTTACTGCGTTGACATTGACATTAGTGGTATCACTGGTATCTCGTATAGTCAGTGGTACTCGAATTTGAAACTGAACTTTAAGATTGTTTTGAAAGATTTAATTACATTACAATTAATTAATTGTGTATCAAGATGGTGTCCATATGGTTGTTCATTACATTTGTGCCTTGTATTCTATTGGCTGTAATTGTATACTTAAGACCTTTACCGAAAAAATCTATTAACGGTAAACATGTAGTTGTGATAGGAGGTTCTAGTGGAATAGGGAAAAGTGTAGCCATTCTAGCTGCCAAGAAAGGGGCTAATGTGACAATTATAGCTAGAAATGAAGAAAAACTCAATGAAGCTCAAAAAGAAATAGAATCCAACTGTAAGTGTCGTAAAGAACAAATTATAAGTAAAATTTCAGTGGATATTTGCAATTATGAATACCTAGAAAAAAAGTTTTGCGAAATAGAAATTATAGTAGGACCTATTTTCATGATGATCAACTGTGCTGGAATGGCTATATGTGGTGAAGTAGAAAAATTTACTTTAGAGGAAATTAAACAACTGGTTGATATTAATTTCCTGGGAAGCCTCTACACTGTAAAAGCTATTGTACCAAAATTCAAAGAAAGAAAAGAGGGAATTATTGTTCTCACGGGTTCCCAGGTAACATTAATGGGAATGTATGGGTATTCTGTTTATTCAAGTTGTAAGTTTGCCCTAAGGGGTCTAGCTGAATCTCTTTATATGGAGGTAAAACCTCATAACATATCTGTCACATTAGCTTTACCTCCTGATACTGATACTCCAGGATTTGCTAATGAAAATAAAACTAAACCTGCTGAAACTAAATTAATATCAGATACTGCAGGACTCGCTACCCCAGAAGATGTGGCTAAAAAACTTCTAAATGATGCACTGGTAAGTAGATTATATTATGCTATGTGCACACATAACACTAATTTAGATGATTTTTATTTGATCATATAATTGGGTGTTATAAAAATGTTTTTGAATTATTATAAATTTCTTTTTCTAAAAACGTTCATGTTCATTATTAATTTCTATTTTCTTGTGAAAGTTATATATATTTTTCTTGATATATTTTATATTAGAGTAATGGTAATTGTCATTTTACATTAGAAACTAAATTAATTTGGGGAAATCTATCTGTTTTTAGGATATAGTGCACATCAAATTTACTAGGAAGATTATTTTCTTCTTTCTCAGTATGGTATACAGGACAGTCTATATGCTGGGCAGTTATAGTTGCGTTATATGCAAAGCTCCTTCCTCAATAGGTGTGTTAGTCTTGTGCACCCTATTAAACGATGTAGTATAACTGCCATTATGGACATTTAGCTGTATTTTTAATTAAATCTGGGTTAATTTTCTTCTCTTTAGAAGTATGTATTTTATATTTCGTCTGATTGATACTTCAGTTCTTCAATAAGTTTTTCTAATATTTTCTTCTTTATATTTAAATTTATTCAGATTCCATTGTATGAGAAGTACATATTTGCGATTTCCTTTAAATGAGACTGTTTTTTATTCAAGAGGTTGGTCGTACCCATGAAGGCTATGAAGAAAGATTGTATAGGTGGTATTATCAAAATAGATGACAATTGATTCAAGAATTACCATGTTTTCATTAAGCTAAGACTAAGGACATGGTTATTGGTGGTTTGAAATACTTGCTCTTAAAATGTTATTGTTGATAATACTTTTAAATAAAGATCAGTGATGGATTTCTCAATGATATGGTGAGGGATAGTTGGACACATGTTAGACATAAGTAGCCTTTTAGCAGGAGAGATTATTCTTGCTTCAATAACATTACCCATGATTTTGATTGCACCATAATTGTTCAGATAATCTATAATATTTTTGCAGGGTAGTTAAATAGAAATTTGACCGTTATAAATTCTTGAAGAGAACAGTATGTTTTTGTGATTATCAACTGCAAGAAAAATTATTGCATGATCATTGTTGTAATTGCTTTGTTATTGATAACAAAAAAAGAAAGGATCTGTGATTGGGTAACATTGATGAAAACCTGTAGTCAGAAGTGCCACTAGATATCTTGTAGTTTTAAATACATTTTATTGAGAGTCTTACAAAATTTCATTTCACTTTTAAATGACTAGGTACGACTTTGGTATTTTTAGTGTGTTGTCCAAGTTCAAATACGCAAAATCTTATTATTGCTGTATTAATGCAAAATTTTAACGAAACTGGTTTATTTTTAACTCACACATTTTGTTACAGACAGGAAAATTCTTCAGTTATGTTGGATTTGAATCATATATGGTGACGACCCTTTGTACCGGCATGAGTCCTTTTTCCAGATTTATTGATGTATTATTGGAAGCTACAGTACTAGGACTTTTAAGAATAATTAGCGCTTTCTACATATTATCTTTTAATAATATTGTGAAAAAATGTCATGAAAGCAAAGCAAAAAAAATATGTAAGTGATATTTGTACAATATTTAGATTATTGTATGTATTTATTAAGTCATCCTGTATTTGCAAATATCTAGGAGTAAAGAGTTACCATATTTATGAAGATTTCAACATTTTCAATAAATTTTATAATTTGAATAAAAAACTTGTTTTTGTTATATATAAAGAAACTAACAGTTAACTGAAAATATATTTAATTTAATAAAAACCGAGAATTGGAATATTTTATTACATGGTATACCAAGAAAACATTGAGGCATATTTCGTAATGTGACAGAAGATGACTCGAAAGTAAGCCTGTGGCATTGTCTTATCTATGGTGCAACTTTTCTGAGCAACAGTGGACAATATAACAATTGCCAATAATACTAACTAATGGTTATGGCACTTGAAGAAGAAGTACATACATTAACCATAAAGGCTGCCAAGAGTTTCAATAAATTAATGTAGAAAATACTGGATAATCAGCACATCAAAAATAATTTGTGTATTAACTTCAACTTTGTATATTGAGTTTCAGGGTCATAACACGTTTTTTTAAGTAAGTGGTTACAAAGTTCCATTATTGTAAGCAACTATTTTGAAATTGTTAAACAATTAAGACAAAAGAACAATTTCTTAAAAAATATCCAACAGACTTTAGTGACAAGAGCTTCTAGAGGCATTTTTAATTAATTACAGAAACTTGGCATCTAATTTTTCAAATGTAATTATTATTGTCCATATGCTCTATCTCACCCTTTCTATCAATAGTTCAAATACAGAAAGTTTTTCAAAATTGAAATCAATAAAAATGTGTTGGCAAAGAGTATAAGTGAAAAAACACAGTCTACAATTTAGAACCTAAAAAAAATGCTAAATTTTATTGAGGCTCATGGGAACAACATATTTTATGAAATGAAATAGTAGTCTTATTTGACTCTTCATCTTTTATTATGGGTGTATTCCCTAATCTCAATCCTATCATAAACTGCAAAGCCTATGCGGGTCAATTTCTACCGATGCACAGTCTAAATGCTGTGACCGATGTGTCGACTAGGTTAAATGCACGTTAAATGGTTGCCATCACAAATCACCCATTGCCATGTAGATATAACTAACCCCTAGATAATCTAGAGCCGATTTTCAGCCTGGAACAGAGACCTGTCTCTGGCCTGGAACGTTTATTTAACGGTAAATACCGCAGTTATTTTTTCGGTTGACAACTTTGACAGCTAGGTGTGACGCCAGAGCCCCCACTACTCAATAAAGATAACCGAACGAGCTAGGTCGCTGAAATGAATTGGTTAAAGCGATGTGGGGTTATGTTTCCGTGTTGGTTTCTTATTTTTGTTTTTTTTTTCTAGAAAAATAAAATGGAACTAAATTATTCGTTGATCGAAGAGATTTTCGTTGGGGATGATCTAAACATGGTAAGTAGGAACTGTATGCAAAGAGTGAATATATTTACTATACTTAGTAGCAAGACAACGCTGGGTTTATAGATTTATTATATATAGAGCTTGATTGATAGTGCCAACGTACGACGCAATGCGAACGATTTTTACAGGAAAAAAAACCTGTGGCTATAACCGAAAGATTAACTCAAGTCCAAAGCCCGGTAATAAGTGGTAGATACCAAATGCAAATCAGCTGATATCTGACGTCACAATTTCCCCTACTTTGGTTTAAATCGCGATCGCGGAAATGCATTGATACCTACCTATAAGTACGTGGTAATAATCATTCCAGGCTGAAAATCGGCTTAGATATCTCGCGTAGGTTGCCCATAGTAAAATAAAATATATAACCATAGAGAAATAAACATATTAACATATACGTAATAAATAAAATATACTGCTAAGTACCTATATCTCCAATAAGCGAAATGCGTTCCACTAAGAGTGAGAGGTCCGACTACAGTCTGTGTGGCCATGTTAGTTATGCGCAAGTGCTGTATTTGCCGCCTGTAATATTTTTAAACGAAGATATTTGAGTCAACAAAAACTTCGTGTCTGATTTTTGATTTGACCAAATAAAGTGCAATTATGTAATTACATTTTTTTTCACTTCTAACATAAATCTGGAATAACGTCTATTATAGTTGTCTAGGTTACTTCAAAAGTAATAGAAATGAAGTAGATAAACATGAAATATATAGTGAGCACATAACCAATTAGAGTTATTATTTTTATAAATCATTTCTTCGATATCTACACACTAATATAGCCATACATATTGACAAATTAAATGACGATGGAGTACCCCATGGGATGATTTGTTTTCAAACTGAATTTATTTGTGTATACCTGTAGACCTATGAAAATTTAAATTAGGACCAATCTCATTACATAAAAAGCACCGTTGTGGAAACATAGTTTTTAATAAAAATCTAAATTAAAGAAACATATAAAAATCACAACACAATGATAAAACAAATAACAAAATCAATAAACATCCTAATTTTACTATGCTGTGTCCAAACAAACAACCATAGAGAAAATAGAATATATTATTTTTCTATGCTAACAACCTTTGCCACTCCTCTGAAGGTCTAAAAGCGTCAAAGCGGGAATGATACAGCCAATGATATTAAACAATGCAACGTCTCGTGACTCGCATGCGCGTATTGATCTTGGCCACCAATGGTGCAGACATATATATGTCGGCACTCTGATGATCGCCACGCTTCCCGTACCGCTAGGCGCAGTATATTTTATTTATATGCTCATATACATACACGTTGCATTGTTTAATATCATTGGCTGTATCATTCCCGATTTGACGCTTTTAGCCTTCAGAGGGGTGGCAAAGGTTGTTAGCATAGACAAATAATATATTTTATTTTCTCTATGGTTGTTTGTTTGGACACAGCATAGTAAAATTAGGATGTTGTTTGGATGTTTAGTGATTTTGTTATATGTTTTATCATTGTGTTGTGATTTTTACATGTTTCTTTTATTTAGATTTTTATTAAAAGCTATGTTTCCACAACGGTGCTTTTTATCTAATGAGATTGGTCCTAATTTAAATGTTCATAGGTCTACAGGTATATAAAAATAAATTCCGTTTGAAAACAAATCATCCCATGGGGTACTCCATCGTCATTTAATTTGTCAATATGTATGGCTATATTAGTGTGTAGATATCGAAGAAATGATTTATAAAAATAATAACTCTAATTGGTTATGTGCTTTGCTTGCCTAGTGTAATTTTTGATTGATCTGTTTATTTAATAATAAAAATATCAATAAATATGATACGAAAGATTCAACAGTTTGCAACATAGACAAATAATAATGTAATAGTGTTTTCGGTTTACATGCTCGGAAATCACTCTCTTTGAGATTCATTACGTCATACACCTAGGAAAGATTGATACTAATTCCACTATGAGCAATCTCGATCGTTCATTGATTGTATAATCGAACATACTTCATCACATGGCAGGAGATTGCAAACCTAACGTCATTGATTTTACGACTACTTTTCAGATCATTTTTGAAAACATCGAAGATTTGTTATTTAAAATAGGTGATGGGACATTAAATATGGACGCAATAACAAAGAAATTCTTTGTTAATCCCCTCAACTTCATCATCTGAGCTATCAGATGAAGAGAGTAGTTCCGTACATTCCATAATTTTAGTTTTTTGCTCCGTAATTATCAACAAAAGTACAAATTATTGATAATACTGTAGGTTGTTGATTTTGACACTACAATTATTTATTAAAATGAGGTTATATTTTCAGGAGTGCTCTTCTTGCTCTCTCAATATTTTCAGATCCGTTGGGATCGATCTTTTTATATTTTAGAGCAGTAAAAATGTAAAACAGAACACACAACTCTAAGAGAGGGCGATCTTTAGTTTAAATAGAACATGAAAATCTCTCGCAGGTCGCTTTTATATGCTCTCAGAGCAATCGAGAGCAGTAAACCGAAAACGCTATAAGAGACAGTTTGATTCATAGGCGGTATGTGGCACCATATACATATAAATAAAATATACTGCGCTTAGCGGTCAGAGAAGCGTGGCGATCATCAGAGTGCCGACATATATATGTCTGCACTGTCTGTGGACAAGATCAATACGCGCATGCGCGTAACGAGACGTTGCATTTCTTAATATAATTGGCTGTATCATCCCCGCTTTGATGCTTTTAGACCTTCAGGGGAGTGGTAAAGGTTGTTAGCATAGACAAATAATATATTTTGTTTTCTCTATGGTTGTTTGTTTGGACACATCATAGTAAAATTAGGCCTTTTATTTATTTGTCTGTGGTTTGGATGTTGTTATTTGTTTTATCATTGTGTTGTGATTTTTACGTGTTTCTTTTATTTAGACTTTTATTAAAAACTATGTCTCCACAACGGTGCTTTTTATGTAATGAGATTGGTCCTAATTTAATTTTCATAGGTCTACAGGTATATAAAAATAAATTCCGTTTGAAAACAAATCATCCCATGAGAGGTACACCATCGTCATTTAATTTGTCAATATGTATGGCTATATTAGTGTGTAGATATCGAAGAAATGATTTATAAAAATAATAATAAGTCTGGTTATGTGCTCGCTATATATTTCATGTTTATCTACTTCATTTCTATTCCTTTTGAAGTAACCTAGACAACTATAATAGACTCTCAACAACAAACAAAATTACAATTGGTGCGTTCTTTTTGACTGAGATCTCAGATCACTTCAGTTAAGGTGATCTGAGATAAAGTGATGTGAGTAAGCACCAAAAAGAACGACATCTCAATTGAAGCGCGCGATCTGTCGCTGGATTTAAACTATGCGACAGATTCGTATCAGCATCTAATAATGTTAATTAATGTATCCATAATTTGTAACAAAAGAAAATAGATTATGTGTGTTTATTATTTATATGTCAATGGTTAAAACCTTAGATAACCTTGGTTAAAACTGCATATAAACCAAGCAAATCAAATATTTCTTCATCCCCTCCACTTTATTTCCGACTCAATTCCAACTGATACCCCCTTACATCACATTCAGCATCGGTGAAGGGGGAGGAAAAATCTCAGCTCACTTAAAGTGAGTAAAACAAAAAGAACGCTCACATTACTGATGTGAGCTGAGATTAACTGAGATCTCAGTCCAAAAGAGCGCACCTATTATATAAACACATTATTCGACCTATATTAACATACGCAGCTCCAGCATACTTTACAGCCACAAAACACAACTTTCACACTTTACAGGTGGTACAAAATAAGTGTCTCCGTATGTCAATCAAATACACCACAATTTAACCAAGACTTCCCAAAAATACCTGGCTACATGAACAAGCGTGAAAAGTGAAAAAAAAGGTAATTACATAATTGCACTTTATTTGGTTAAATCAAAAATCAGACACGAAGTTTTTGTTGACTCAAATATCTTCGTTTAAAAATATTACAGGCGGCAAATACAGCACTTGCGCATAACTAACATGGCCACACAGAGTGTAGTCGGACCTCTCACTCTTAATGGAACGCATTTCGCTTATTGGAGATATAGGTACTTAGCAGTATATTTTATTTATTACGTATATGCCTGTGCTCTTCTTCTTTTTTGTCATCGGTTGCCTACTTCGACTAAAGGTGGCGTTACATGCATCCGTTATCCGATGATCCGAAATGAACCCTATTGGTCAGAAAATTCAAATGTCATTTTACTTCCGATGGTTTTCAACTTTCATACGATATCGTACAGAGTTAAAATATTTTCTATTTCTTCCGATATCGGATAAATCTTAACCTCATTTTTTTGCATTTTATCTGTGTATAGTTACCGACTCTAGAAAAGCTATGAATTAACAGCAGTATATCTCATACCAAAGGAAAAAAAACGTAGCATCAAAAATGTTTTGCTGCTGACTGCGAATACATGTTAAATGCAATATTTAATACATGAAAAGAGCAACCAAGGGTCTTTATTGGGTACTTTTAGCTTGTCTTTAAATACGTATCCGTAACGAACTGCGCATGTGTAGACCCGTTACGGTTCAGCCGATACGAGCGTTGAACAGATCGTCCCTTCTCCGTATCCCGACCAAAATCAGTATTCTATGCTATTAGTGCTATTTTACAGGTCTTCTTTGATATTGGTTGGTTTGATTATAACCACAAAGTTCATTTTTAGTTTTATTCTCCATTATTTTACTTCTACCAATAAATAGTGCTTTCACCATCCTAGTTTTAACACGAAACGATACGGTATCTGCTATAAAGGGAAAAGTTCTTAAAATACACCGATAGACTCTATCGATAGATGTCTGTGATATGTCAGATAGATGTCAGGTAGAATGAAGTTGATCTATCGGTAGACGAATATAAGAACGTATTGGTTAGATTCTATGGTAAATTGAAAAATATATAAAAAGGAAAGAAGATAAATTTGACAATTATTTTCAAACGAGCCCAGCAGCCATCTTTATTAGTATTGACGCAAGTAAACTTTTATTTTTTGTATTACCATGGACATGTCTATAAAATAAATATACACTGTAATTTATTACTTCGATACAAAATTTCACCTCGTAAAAGCATGACGTGCGTATTTAGGTCCACCATCACTTTGAACATTTCACCATTATAGGATAATTCCATTTCATAATAATTTTTATTAACAAAAAAACAAGTATTAAATTTTAAACGGAACAAAACCACTAATCTAACCTCAAGAAATAAACAATCTTTATAAGATTGTTCATTGTCATTGCATATGATTGATGATTGTGTTTTCCCCTTCCAAATCTACCAGATTTACCGAGTCTAAAACCCGGTAGAACTGATGGAGGTTCGATAGAACTATCGGTGAATTTAAGAACGCCGAGATGATTCTATCGACAATATATCGGTAAATTTAAGAACGGCTTTGGTAGACACCGAATTTACCGATGGATGTATCGGTAAATTTAAGAACTTCTCTAAGGTTTTGTTGACAACTTCTTTATGTCAACGTTACTCCAATACGGATACGTGCATTGAATAAAATTTTTATTCAATGTTATTGCTCCTTCCTTTACTTTTTATTCAATGGATACGTGTAAAAACATATGACACGTTAAAAGTGTCTATTGTATAATACTTACACTAGGAAAGAGAGGGGACGCCACAGACAAATTACTTGCTCTATGGGGGACGCGTAAAGGCTCGTTTTCATAGACGCGAAATTCGCAATTTTTAGCGAAACAAAATGGCGACGCGAATTTTCGTTGAAAGTTCAATTAATTTCAACTTTTTTGCGAATATCGCTAAATATGACCACGGAACACCATTTTTTTTTGTTTTATGATTATAATTTTGTTATGACACCTAACCACGGACTTAAGATCTTAAGTCCGTGCACCTAACTTAAATGTCTTTTCAATTTTAATGGTTAGGTTTATGTTTGCGGTATTTTTCTAATTTTAAAAACAAAAAATATGGAAGTGGAAATAGATTATACAGAGCATTATAGATATTATTTGCAAATAATGTATTTAATAAATAAAAAAAATTCTAAAAAAGTTAAACGAAAATACCGCAAACGAAGAATGTGAGTTCCAGACATATTTTTAAACAGGAAAAAACAAGGTGATTTCAACAATCTCGTTCAAGAGATGAGATTTAACGATCCTGAAAAATATTTCAATTACTTTCGTATGAGCCCCGAACTCTTCGATGAGTTATTGGAAGCAATAAGTTTTCGGATTACAAAAAGGTTTCATTCAAGAGAACCCATATCTCCAGCAGAAAAATTGTCCTGTATCTTAAGGTAAGTAGTTGTCTCAAGTTCTAGTTTACATTTAGGCTAAATATTTCAAAATTTAACAGGTACTTAGCATCAGGGGATAGTATGGTTTCCATATCTTATGCATATAGACTGGGAAAAACAACAGTTAGTAAAATAATAAATGAAACTTGTGAAGCAATCTGGTATGTTTTGAATAATATTTATCTGCGTAAACCTGATACAAATGATTGGCTGAATATTGCAGCAGGCTTTAAAACAAACTGGCAACTTCCTAATTGCATAGGTGCTATTGATGGCAAACATTTGCTTATTCAAGTAAGTTTAATTGTTATTTATGTGTAGCAGATGTCTACAATTATTATGTCTTTTTAGGCTCTACCACGAGCTGGCTCTGAATTTTATAACTATAAAAATAGTCATAGTCTTGTTTTACTAGCACTTTGCAATGCAGACTATAAATTTACCGTTGTGGATATTGGTGCTAAAGGAAAACAAAGTGATAGTGGTATTCTGCGTAATTCTAAATTTGGTCAGTTACTTTTTAATAATGCATTAGATGTACCTATAGCTAGACCCATAAAATTTGCAGGGGATAATATACAATTTCATATTGTTGGCGATGAGGCATTTCCATTGCGTCATAATCTACTGAGACCATATCCAGGTAGAAACTTATCTAAATAAAAAAGGATTTATAACTATAGGTGAATATATACATATTTTATTAGAAGTTACATTCTTGTTTTGAGAGAGTAAAAGAAATTAATTTTTTATAGATTAAGCAGAGGAAGACATGTTATTGAAAATTGTTTTGGAATTCTAGCATCACGTTGGAGAATATTTCGCAAACCTATTATTGCAAGTTTGGAGACAACAGAAAATATTATTAAAGCAACAATATGCTTGCACAATTTTTTAATGTCTAATAAAGATTTGTCAAACAATAAGTATTGCCCACCAAGTTTTGTAGATTCAGAAGATGTAGATGGAAATTTAATTGACGGTCAGTGGAGAATAGAACCATCAGATAATCTTACAGATGTTCCTTGCTCTGGTAGCAACTTTTCTTCCAAAGACGCTTATTTAATAAGAAACTCACTGGCAGCTTATTTTATGACAGAGGGAGCTATTTCATATCAGTGGAGTAAATAACTAACTATTTATTTTGATTTGTACACATATAAATATATATTTTTTAATAAAGTGCTACAATTATTTCACTACAATTCTTCATGCAGGACTGCATATGCCCGAGTTAAAAACTCAATTTCCAATTGTGCCCTTTTTCTGCTCGGTAGCTCATCCAGTATTTTTGAAATTTGTATACAGATTGGATTAATTTTTTGCTCTGCATTTGTTTTGGGTGGAGGAGGTAATTTATTTATAGCTTCTAAAATAGCTGATTCTATTTTATTTTCGCCTATAAAAAAAGAATGTAAATAAAATTTAAATATCAATTTATGTTTACATACCTTTATTTGAACTACCAGGATTCACCTCCGAGTCTGATGATATTAATGGTGAATTCAAATTTGAAGTAGTGCTGAAACAATAATTTGTTAATAAAATTTAAATACGAAACAATAATTCTTTACCTTTTTGGTGAAACAGTTTCAGATACATCGGTTGGGTTTCGGCTCCGGGGACCGTTTTTATATACACGTATCAAGAAGACATGGAGACTTCATTTTCGGTATAGGGCATATAGGATGCGTAAAATCTCAAAAAACACATTAAAAAAAAAATTCACCCTCGGGGGCGGTTTTTTGGGGGGGCGGCTACCCTTATTTTTGGAAAAATTGAAATTTCAACGACGTCATCGTTTTCCTTGAATTTTTTTATATATGGCCCCAAATTTTCAACATTTTCTATATGCCCTATCCCGAAAATGAAGTCTCCATGTCTTCCCGTTTTTCATATAACAGAGTGTCCCCAGAGCCGAAACCCTCGCTTTTTTCTGAAATTTTGTCAAAGTCCATACTTGAGAAAAATTTCAAGTTTGAGATAAAATTATGAAAATTTAGGGCCGTATATAAAAAAATTGAAGGAAAACGATGACGTCGTTGGAATTTCAGTTTTCCCAAAAATAAGGGTAGCCGCCCCCCAAAAAAACCGCCCCCGAGGGTGAATTTTTTATTTCATGCGTTTTTTTGAAATTTCACGCGTTCTATATGCCCTATCCCGAAAATGAAGTATCCATGTCTTCCCGTTTTTCATATAACAGAGTGTTCCCAGAGCCGAAACCCTCGCTTTTTTCTGAAATTTTGTCAAAGTCCATACTTGAGCAAAAATTTCAAGTTTGAGATAAAATTATGAAAATTTAGGGCCGTATATAAAAAAATTCAAGGAAAACGATGACATCGTTGAAATTTCAATTTTTCCAAAAATAAGGGTAGCCGCCCCCCAAAAAAACCGCCCCCGAGGGTAAATTTTTTTTTTAATGTTTTTTCGAAATTTCACGCGTTCTATATGCCCTATCCCGAAAATGAAGTCTCCATGTCTTCCCGTTTTTCATATAACAGAGTGTCCCCAGAGCCGAAACCCTCGCTTTTTTCTGAAATTTTGTCAAAGTCCATACCTGAGAAATATTTCAAGTTTATTATAAAATTTTGAAAATTTGGGGCCGTATATAAAAAAATTCAAGGAAAACGGTGACGTCGTTGAAATTTCAATTTTTCCAAAAATAAGGGTAGCCGCCCCCCAAAAAAACCGCCCCCGAGGGTGAATTTTTTTTTAATGTGTTTTCTTGAGATTTTACGCATCCTATATGCCCTATACCGAAAATGAAGTCTCCATGTCTTCTTGATACGTGTATATAAAAACGGTCCCCGGAGCCGAAACCCAACCTATACATCTACTTCACTTTTCGCCCTTATATAGGTATCTCTTAAATTTTTCCATTTTTTTTGCAGTTGTATGACAGAGTAATCACCTCAAAAATAAAAAAATATTCACTATAACAATACAATTACCCACAATTAAATATTTAAAAAAATTACCTTCTAATGTAGACAGAATTTCTGTCCACAAATCATCCCTAATTGTTCGAGACCTAGCGTGGATCGGTAAACGAGTATCCCACAAACGAGGTCTGGCTTCTACTAATGAAATAAGAATTTCCTCCAAAGTTGTCGGCTCATTATCCTCCAATGTGTAATGCTCACAGAGGTTATCAACAGTGTTTTCTAGTCCACATTCTTCACAAATCATTTTTTTTTCAACGTTGTTTTCACGCTAAACAATAATAAAGATGCAATCACGATTCAATATCGCATGAATCTGAGGTTAGAACGCACAACAACCATGACGATTGACATTTCATGATGGCCAACTGTAAACACAATAAACCTAATCATACAAAAATTTCTATGTCAAATATAGTCAAACGTCAAATCTTTGAAAACAGACTTGGCGATCGTGCTTGCGAAATTCGCGTCGCCATTTTGTTTCGCTAAAAAATTGCGAATTTCGCGTCTCTGAAAACGAGCCTTTACTCTATGCAAGCTGTGTAGTCAGTTTGAATACCTATTTTAAAACCGACGCCATTTTTTGGTGGGCAACGTTATAGGGAACACCAGAGAGTTTTTTGCTATTATTGAGCGATTAAAGTGATTTTAAAGTGGACTTTTGATTTTATTAAGATGGTTAATTGTTGTGCTGCCGCATGAAAAGTTAAAATTAACCAACTTCAATCCGTTGTGACCTTGAAACGTGCGTGATTTTGATCCCTAAAATTTCATTAGTTGATATTGATCACGTGGTATACAACGGATACGCCTTAAGGCCCGTGGTCGTTCAACGTCATAGATGACGTCACTGTTTGCGAGCGGTCTCGCCCATACAATTGGTGGGTCTGAGTCACAGAACTAAAAACTGTTTTAGTTCTGTGGTCTGAGTGGGCCTTCATTAAAACTTGGCGGCAATTCAAACATGGCGAGTCTCTCATTCGTGTTGTCTATGGAGGGTAGTTCTACTCTCGGAAAAGTTCTTAAAATACACCGATAGACTCTATCGATAGATGTCTGTGATATGTCAGGTAGAATGAAGTTGATCTATCGGTAGACGAATATAAGAACGTATTGGTTAGATTCTATGGTAAATTGAAAAATATATAAAAAGAAAAGAAGATAAATTTGACAATTATTTTCAAACCAGCCCAGCAGCCATCTTTATTAGTATTGACGCAAGTAAACTTTTATTTTTTGTATTACCGGGACATGTTTATAAAATAAATATACACTGTAATTTATTAATTCGATACAAAATTTCACCTCGTAAAAGCATGACGTGCGTATTTAGGTCCACCATCACTTTGAATATTTCACCATTATAGGATAATTCCATTTCATAATAATTTTTATTAACAAAAAAACAAGTATTAAATTTTAAACGGAACAAAACCACTAAACTAACCTCAAGAAATAAACAATCTTTATAAGATTGGTCATTGTCATTGCATATGATTGATGATTGTGTTTTCCCCTTCCAAATCTACCAGATTTACCGAGTCTAAAACCCGGTAGAACTGATGGAGGATGGAGGTTCGATAGAACTATCGGTGAATTTAAGAACGCTGAGATGATTCTATCGACAATCTATCGGTAAATTTAAGAACGGCTTTGGTAGACGCCGAATTTACCGATAGATGTATCGGTAAATTTATGAACTTCTCTCTCCATAGCTTTGTCAAAAACACAACCATAAATTCACGGGAATCCATGGTGAATTAAATTTTACCCCGGCGTGTGAGAAATATTTACACCAAACTGCACCGAAATTATTCTATTTTTTATTATACACCCAAACTGCGAGATTTTTAATACCTAGTGCACTTGTGAAATGGAATACAATTTAAGCTATGCGATTCGTTACTTCAATGTCAGTTTGAATTGCGAACTGATGTATGCTAACTTCAGTGGTACCTATTATTACTTAAGGATTTTCGTGATTTAAAATTTTAGCAATGTATATTATATTTTAAATACCTACAATGATATTTCTTCCATAAATTATTTATTAAAAATACTAGAATACTTAATGTAACTACTTTTATTGATTAAAATAATTTGTACCTTTTCATAGTCTTTTGTTATACATTAATGATCAGTTTTGCTTGACACTCAGTATTTTTATAACAAGTTCTTTTCTTACTTGATTTAGGTCTTGTATTATGCAAACAATGATATGTACGATAAAAATGTAATGTGTTTTATTCAGTCTAAATATTATTTAAAACTAGCATTATTGGTTTTCTTGTGTTTTGTCACCTTAAATACAGTTTTTTGTGTATATTCCTGGTATGTGGAGTCAGAGTTATAGGTAGCTTTTGTTTTCTCTTCGAACTCTTTCTTCCAGCAAAGTGCTTCATTTTTATTATTGATGTTTGTCCTTTTTTCCAAAATAATTCCCTTTGTACTGCAACTATAATAAGTTATTATGGTCTTGAAATTACTAGGTAGCATGTTTGAAACCTAAAAATATGCCTTTATCTACAATTAAATTTAAATTACTGAGTGTATAGAATAGTTTACGTCACAAAATTAAAATCAACGCTTGTCACTGGTTTAGGTACATACTTAAACTACTTTATAAATTTCAGAGGTGTAATAGTTTGTTAAAAGTATAGTAATAAACCTTTAAAAGTATAGTAATAAAAATATATACGTAAATCTTAAATCAAATTAACTTACCAACTGCCTTTCTTCATCTGATATACATAATTTAGATTCAAATGAAACTGTCATCGTGATCAAAGGGAAATGTAAACGCGGTCAACACTGTATCTTTGAATATAATAAAAAAAATAAAGTCCTTTAATTATATTCTATATTTATGTCTTTAATCAAATGAAAGAACACCTAACCTTTCTTTTTGGTTTTGACTTTTAACGGGCATTACAGCTGATTTGATTTCAAGTAACCAATCACAAAGCTTAAATTGTATTCCATTTCACAAGTGCACTAGGCATTAAAATCTTGCACCCAAACTGCACGTTTTGACCAAGTCGCCATATTGCGAGCCTACCCCGCTCAAATGTGCAAATCAGCGATAAGTAATTTCTATATCTTCTGACAAGAATACGTTCTTTAGTTTTAATTCCTCATAAGCTCTTGAAAGAATTTCATCTAATTCCCTGAAATGAACAGCAAAATAATTACCTGGCCATTTATTAATAATCAAGAAGTTCAACATTACCTGAACGTATAGCATAATAAAACGCATTATGGCATGTTTCATCCTCATCATCTGGTAATATAGTAGTTTCTCTGATGCTAACAGATAAATTACTGAGAATTTTACTATTATTGCCAAGTAGGTATTCTAAAATCTTTACCTTATTGTGTTTACAAGCTAAGATGTTAGTACTCTTAACAGGATTGTTAGCATTATCATAATAGTCTCTCAAAGTTACTCGATCTTCTGCATCACTTATGTAATCAATAAAATTGCTTAATTTTTTTAAGCTGTCGAGATTACCATCTGATATTGCCTCTTCGAGTTCAGTTAAAACCAGGAGATAAAGTTCTTCAGCTTTTGCTTTTCTGTGGTAGAGCTTTTTATATTCTTTAATAAACTCCTCTTTTGATGTGTAAGAACGTGATAAAAACTGTTTATCTTCTTGATAAAAACTGGTTTGTTGTTTAGGTACATGCATAAACCCTCTCTGAGATATATTTACACCAGTATTAGCAAAGTTTACTTAATATGGCATAAATTAAAATAGCATCTTTTGTTAATAAAATATTTTTGAGAGAATATCTACTAATCCTGCAATTTCAGGACGAAAAGCCTTCACAACATTTGATTTTGGGTGTGGGAAATGTGTTGGTTGTTTACATTTTTAGTAACACCTACTAATAATAACCCGTTTGAAAACAACAAAGAGAACTGATGATCAACTTACATAAAAAAGCACTAAGCTTAGTGTTTTGGCATTATAGCAATCTCTTATGTATCACCTCTCTGGAACCATACGACTAATTGTTGTTAATAAAAAACTCTAGTACTGACAAAAAATGTATTTATTCTAATCTTGCACGTTTGGTATCATTACTTATAGAAGTTTCATAAAGTCTTGTATCAGGCTCTACGAGACTTAAAGATTGAAAAGAACGTTTATTGGAATCATCAAACGCTACTATAAAGTTTAACAAGTTATCATTAGATAGATATTCAGTTATTTTATAAGTAGAATCATGATCCAGAATAATTTTCTTTTCTTTGGCATCTTGATCTGCCACATCTAATTTAGTATAAAATTGTATCTTACTTAACTTATTTAACAAATCTGCTCTTTCTAAAAAAGGTTTTACCTTATCTAATATGATATCATTATATATAGGATAGCGTATGGAATAATCAATTTTTGCTAGTCTTACAGATAATTGATTATTATATAGTACATGTATGTTGAAGTTATTTGTAACAAATTCATATAGTGGAAGGCTGTCTTTTATTTCATCTGTTTTCATTTGAAGAATTTCACAAACACAGTCCTCTAGATAACTTGATAATTCACTGTAATTACTGCATCCTTTATAAGGAGATAAGTCAATAATTTTTCCGTAATCCTGATTGAAGTTCCTTACTAAAGTAAATTTAATCAACAATTTAGCGTATGCTAGATCACCTACAGCGTTATCTAAAGATGTGTAACAATTTTCATAAAGCCGTCTTTCACGATTTCTTATATTAATATCAGCTCCATATTCTAATAGTTCTTTAACTACTTCCAGATTACTCCTTTTTTTTACAGCATGGTTCAGTGCAGTATTGCCTTTACGGTTTGTTGCATTTACATCAGCACCATGTTTCAGAAGTTCTCTAACTAATTCTAATTTCCTCCCCAGTGTTATAGCAGAATGTAGTGGAGTTTCACTATACATGTTTCTTGAATTGACTTCGGCACCACCTAACAAGAGCTCTTTAGTAATTTCTACACTTCTAGTAGTATGGAGTAACGTATCTCTATTCATTTCTACTCTAAGGTTAGCATTAGCACCTGCAGACAAAAGAGCTTTAACTTTTTCTAAGTTTCCTTTATAGACTGCTTTTTCTAATTCTTTGTTAATATTATTATTTAGCATATTTTTAAAATCCTCCTAAATTTCACTATTTTGTAACAAAATTTTTGTATATTTTCTAGATCTTGGCACCCTTAATACTCACTGAGGAGAAATTCGCCTTTTTTTGACATAATAGGTGCGTTCTGTTTGACTGAGTTTTCAGTTAATCTCAGCTCACATCAGTAATGTGAGCGTTCTTTTTGTTTTACTCATTTTAAGTGAGCTGAGATTTTTCCTCCCCCTTCACCGATGCTGAATGTGATTGTGTTGTAAGGGGGAATCAGTTAGACTTGAGTCGGAAATTAAGTGGAGGGGATGGAGATATATTTCATTTGCTTGGTTTATTTGTAGTTTTAACCAAGGTCATTTATGGTTTTAACCATTGACATATGAACAATAAACACACATAATCTATTTTTCTTTTGTTACAAATTTTGGATACATTAATTAACATTATTAGATGCTGATACGAATCTTTCGTATAGTTTCTATCGACAGATAGCGCGCTTCAATCGAGATGTCGTTCTTTTTGGTGCTTACTCACATCACTTTATCTCAGATCACCTTAACTGAAGTGATCTGAGATCTCAGTCAAAAAGAACGCACCAAATATGTCAAAAAACGCGAATTTCGCCTGAGTATCAAGCTTTTTAGAGTTTCATTTAAGAGAGCTATAACCAGAGTATCTCTGGCTATAACTTTAAACTCTTTACTTATCTCAAGGGGAATCAGTTGGACTTGAGTCGGAAATTAAGTGGAGGGGATGGAGATATATTTCATTTGCTTGGTTTATTTGTAGTTTTAACCAAGGTTATTTATGGTTTCAACCATTGACATATGAACAATAAACACACTTAATCTATTTTTCTTTTGTTACAAATTTTGGATACATTAATTAACATTATTAGATGCTGATACGAATCTGTCGTATAGTTTCTATCGACAGATAGCGCGCTTCAATCGAGATGTCGTTCTTTTTGGTGCTTACTCACATCACTTTATCTCAGATCACCTCAACCAAAGTGATCTGAGATCTCAGTCAAAAAGAACGCACCAAATATGTCAAAAAACGCGAATTTCGCCTAAGTGAGTATCAAGCTTTTTTTTAGTTTCATTTAAGAGAGCTATAACCAGAGTATCTCTGGCTATAACTTTAAACTCTTTACTTATCTCTGGTGCAAATGTGGGTGATTTGTGATGTGCATTCCACTTATAACCACATATTATCTCTGCTTATAGGGATCGAGAAAGAAAGTGAACATTTCTACAAAACGAATCACTTCAAGTTTTTTAATTACATTTCAGAAAACATCGGAAGGATTGGGAACCAAATAAAAATACTACACCCTACACCTATCTTACATACCAACAATTTTTCCTGGCTAAGAAAATAAAAAGATCTATTAATTTTTTGTATTTTGTAGTTTATTTATGACACTGTTTACATCACAATGTTTTCTTATTTAACGCTCTACTTTCGACAGAAGTGCTGCATCTATAGTTCGGTCTCGATTGGTCTCGATACACTCGATTCTTATAACTTTTGCCTACAACGACCGTGGTCTTTTTACGTAAGTGGAATGGGTATTTCAGAGATCGTGGACGTTGTGAGCCTTAAGTGGAACGTACACAATGGAATTGTTGATTAGTAAAATTAGTATAGTTTTTTTTAATTTATTTAGGTTTTCCGTTCTAATAAACTAAATAAGAGTAAGCGAACCTTTAAAATGTCATTATCACTTATAATTGCACAAGTGGTTTGTATTTTATTGGGTAAATTTGGGTTGTTCAATGAGAAACTGTTTCCTAGCAATTTGACGAGAATAACTGTCAACTATTAAAAACACGACACCGAAGGTGGAGTGTTTTTAGGTTGACAGTTATTCGAGTCAAATTGCTAAAGGAAACAGCTTAGAATTTGAACAACACAAATTTACCCAATATCAATACAAACCTCGAGTGTAATTCGGCAGGACAATTTAATGAATGAGAAATTTGGAAACATATCAATGCAAACTTTATTTATGAAACATTAAAAATAAACATTTTTATTTTAATGTACAATTTGACTAATTTCGGCGTTCGTAGACACACCGAATCGACTCATTGTTAGTTCTTGAAAATTAAATAAGTTGTTGACAAACATGCCAAACTATTTATTCTGGTAACCAACACCGCGATAATTGATGAACAAATGAATAAGTGAAAAAACCACTAGTGTATTTGTCAACAGTAAAAACACAAGAGCTTTTTTTTATCGGATAAATTTCTCTTTGCAACGAAACAGTTTTGCCAATCACTAATTTTACGAGAAAAACTGACATGATAAAATCGCGACACCGAAGGTGGAGCGATTTTATCTAATGTCAGTTTTTCGAGCAAATTTAGTGATTGGCAAAACTTTGAGTCAAAGAGGAATTTATCTAATAAAAGAAAAGCTCGAGTGTTTTTTGGCAAGATAAATTAACGACAGAATATATGGATGAACAACAACAATAATTGCGACTCATTGTCATTGTGTAAAAGTGACGTCCGCTTACTAGATATTGAGGAAGAGAAGTTTTTATCGCGATAAAAAAGGATGCACCTTTTTTATCGATGGCAAAGTGACAATAACATTTCCAGGTATATGACATTTTAACATTGGAGTTAATTTATCGCTGTAAAAGTTAAAGCTAACTTTTGCCGCTGTCAAAGTGACAAATTGCACTGTGGCATATGCGATTTTTTATACACGAGTTAAATTGTCAGGTATAATTCGTCATAGTTGTATTGCATTAATCAAAGAGAACAGTGGTACAAAATTTTAGAACTTCCTTACACATCTAATGATCAAAGGTTGTGTGAAGATCATTTTGGTGAATGATGCACTTACAAAAGACTTAAATTTGCTTTACCTTTTCAATCCTTACATCATACACCACCACATGGTAATAATATCCAAGCTTTTTTTAAGTACAGTATTTTCTGTAAAAAGAAACCTTACTTTTTGTGACATTGATAGTAGAGAACTACAACACAAATTGTGAAGCAGATGATGTAATTTATTGGATAACTTAGTCTTTTTAAAAATAAAAATTTTCACTTCTAAAACTATTAATGAATTGGAAAAAATTAAATTCCCGTTTTTAGATACATAATATTATTCAAATATTGACACTCAAACAATGTGATCTATGTTTCTGGTTTCGTACAAATTTTAATTGCGAAGAATGTAAGGCTAATTTGCAGACAAATATTTTAGATATTCACCATAGTTTCACTTCCTTCAAAGAAAATGATGATAAAATACGTCTGATTTATGTACAGGGAAATCGTTAAATTTCTTTCAATACTACGTGACTTTGTTATCATATTTTACCACGTTTAGTTCATGTAGAAAATATTAGTGAAAAAAATTAAAACTTTGGAAAAGGTCATATAAATTTTGATTGATTCACCTGTCTAGAACATAAATCATACGTATTTTCTCAACTCATAAAAGTTTGTGTCCCCTTATTATGTAAAAAATATAATGATGGTAAGAGGACTATCAAACAAAAATAGTTTTTTAGTAACTTAACGTACTACTTTTAATTTATTTTTTGTTTCATACCTGTTCATGGCTTCATGGATATGGTGAATCTAGTTTTTAACTCCTTTTTATTAAAATATTTGTTGGTTTTGTTGACAATAATTTTAAAGTAACTTAATGTGCAAATTGATGTGGTATTGGATTAATTTTCTTAAATATAATGTAATGTAATTTTAGTATAAATATGTAATCGTGGTCAATAATTTTTTTTATATTATGTGCTGGTTAATAAAATTTTTAAATGTTTGCTGTTTTCTTATTTATCTAAATTATTTGTCTCAAAATTGTTTATTATAATTATTTCATAACAAAAAATTAAGTATAATTTTATTTTTCTGAATGAAATAATTATATAATAAACAATTTTAAGACAAACTGTAATATTTACCTACCCATAATCCAAACTACCAAAATTAAATATCTCGCCTGTAAGAATTAGTTCTGCCACCCACAAGGGGTGCGCTTAGATCTACGCGATGCCAGCTGTTTATACGGGAACGAACACTCTTATTACCATAGAGATATATACATACTTCATTTTTCTATGGTATTACTTTCTCAATACTAGACAATTTTAGTAGTTAAGTTAAAGTCAAATAAAAATACATCCAATAACCAACTGTATGACTCTAAAAATTACTAAAAAAGTGTTCAAAGAGATTTCATTATGACACTGTAAACAATGTTATAATGAAGTCTCTTCTATACGCGAATTATAAAAAATAGATTCTGTTTACTGAGCTATAGGCAATTATGGAAGATAGTTTTCTGTGGTGTGGTTACTCAAATTGCCAATCCAAAAACCGTTCTGATAACTGCATCGACTATCCGTCAATCTGTGTGAAAGTGATCCGTATTAGTTGTCTTTATCTTACTTATTATTGTTCCGTTACGAATATGCTAGCATCCTCTAATGTTTACGATATCTGGTGAAATTGTCAACAATTATGAAATAAATGTCAACTTTATTCTTCCATTCTCTCAAAATTTCATGTTTTGCAATGGTGGTACAAATGGTAATGGTAAAAACAGTGATATACGTGATGGTGTAGTGTTTTTTAGGCAGTGAAAAGACATATTTATAGAATTATGAACTGTTTTAACGATTTACGACTTGAAACATTATGATTTACAGGCCCAATGTCCGCAGACGAAAAATAAAATTTCGTACTGTCGGTTTCGACTCATAATTGGCAATCATCATTTGCATATCTCAAGACCATTATATAAATAATGTACGGGTAAATTAATAACATTTGTCATTTATTTTGCAGCGACCAAATAGCATTAACTAATCATGTGGCGTTAATAACCCACATGACTAATAATTTGTACAAGCAAGTATCTTTAAACTAGATTTAACCTATTCTTTACTTTAAAGAACTAATCAAATTGCTTATGTCAAAACATTTGAATGTGCAGTTCTTATTACATTTAATAGGATACAAGTCAAATTGGATTAAGTTTTGAATTCTAAAAGTCATGCCAGTTACCAAAAAGAAACATATCCTAGTATCTGAAGGGGATCAGGAAAAAACTAATCCAAATCCAGGTGAGATTTAGTATTAGTAAAGTGGGGATGATACACTTAGTTAATGTACAATATATTCTGGATATTATATATGTATAAAATATATATAATATATATGTTACAGTCAATGACAATAATTGGGCATTCATGTTAATTGCCAATAACATTATATACCGGGCATTCATGTTATAGCCCATTGTGAGCCGATAATGTTAATATTTTTCATATCAACATCTTTGGCTGGTCATTAACCTGAATGGCCAAAAACTACAGGACAATGTTGTTGATTATATAAATATTGTGATGATTATTGAAACTATGCAATATGAAATCTTCGATTCTCTTTATTCGAAAAAAATAACAAACAATAGGAGCACAACATAAATATTCATTTTTGTGTTGGGAAGAAAGTAAACCCTCGGCACTTTGAATTACAAATTTTCTTGTTTAGCGCATTTATTATTTTTGTATCTTCCCTTCCAGTGACAACACTTGTAACCCTGGCCTCCTAAAATACTAGTTGCAGCTGCAATCTCTAAGGGTTATTTTTTGCTCCAAAAGTAGTATAAATTTCTAATAAATTAAATGCGACTTTTTCCGCTCTTATGGATTTTAAAGCTTACAGCATCACAAGTTTTGTTAAATGGTCTTGATATACCATGATAAAACGATAGTTTAGTAACTTTGAGATTGCGTGTCTATCAAATCAATTTGGCATGTGAATTAAAAGGAGAATGTAAAACGGGTCTTGAAACTAATCCTCTCTTTGGAGTGCTAAACTTTTTTGACACTGAGTGAAAAATTGTAAGTATATCATTATTGTTTCCTTGGTGATGTTACAGTAATTTCTAGAGGTGTAAAAGTAACGAAAAATAGTGTACCCGTATGTATTTGGTACTATCACAAACAGTACTCCTTACTATTGTATCGTTACGTTACTTGTTACTTTTGATACCTAATAACATAATATGTTGGAAGGTTATCTATGCTAATAACAAAGAGAATCGCATCGAGTCGTATAGCGTACAGTATGACGTTGCGTTTCGTGTCGTTCCTACTTTGTAGAAAACATTCTTATATGTTACATACCTATCAGCGTAAGGTGAATTTTTCAACTTTACCATATTTTAAACCAGACTTTGGTATATGTAAAATAGAATACGAAAAATACGAGTAACGAAATGCATTCGGGAGTAACGTTTTGGTACTCTGTACTAGATAGCATACCCGTAACTCAGTAGATTTTTTAGATTTTAACGGGGCTACAATGCACTGAAACCTAAGGTTTATTGTGCCCCCCCTATCAGAGCTGTTCTCGCTACTATTACAACTCTCCTTCCAGTTCCAGGGTTCTAATGAACTCTAGTATTTGGAACGGCTTCAACGAGGTTGCATCCTCACTCTTACAAGTTTCTTGTCCGAAGCATTTCTTGCGTTGGCTTGCAATGGCGAGGCAATCCAGAACTAGGTGATCCGGAGTTTCATCCTCCTCCCCACAGAATCTACACTCGTCAGTTTCTGCTAGACCTATTCTCATTAAGTGCTTCCTAAGGCGGCAGTGTCCTGTAGGAAAGCCCATGAGGAGATCTAGCTTATTTTTACTGAGGTCCAAATATTTTTTGGATCTAGCAGTGTCAAAGTTCCGCAGGAACTTTTTGGAATGTTCCAACTCGGGAAGGCGCCACCAGAGTGCTTCACTTTCAGTTTCCTCCTTCTTCCGAAACTCTTTCTTATAGGAGCATTTTCCTACACCACAGAAAGGCTCCGGGCCAATAAAGGGCGTTTGTGCTCCTTTCCTGGCAAGTATATTGGCCTCTTCATTTCCTGTGATTCCCGAGTGGCCAGGAACCCAGACTAAAGAGACCCTGTTATTCTTGCCTAATTCATCAAGTTTTCTTCGGCACTCCCATGTCAACTTTGAGTCAATGACATGGGAGCTCAATGCTTTGATAGCTGCTTGACTATCAGAATGGATTGATGTGTCACATTTCTGATAGTTTCTTTCTAGGTTCATTTCCACGCATCTTTCAATCGCAAGTATTTTCGCGTGAAAGACGCTCGGGAAGGAGCCTAATGATAATGAGTATCTAGTGCCAGGCCCAAATACTCCAGCACCTGCTCCAGTGGTGGATTTTGAACCATCCGTATACCATTTAAAGGTGTTTTCTTTGAGAGTTTGGGTGGTGTATTCCCTTTTCTAGTCTCCTCGTATTTAGCATCATAGTGAAATTCTTTTCGATACCTACTTACTTTCATGATCATTTCGTCACTGGGAAGATTCACTGATGAGATGTATTTTGTTAGAGAGGACCAGGCTCCCTGATTTTTAATAATCTCATTGCCTGAACCTTCCTTAGATATTCAAGAACTGCCTCTTGGGCAGATCTTTCTATCACCAGATGTGGAGGTGTGAGATCTGTAATGATCTCAAGTGCCCTAGTTGGACACGTTCTCATAGCTCCAGTGATGCACATACAGGCAAGCCTTTGAACTTTGTCGAGGGACTTCCTTGTGCTGTACTGACTTACTTTTGTAAGCCAAACTATTGCCCCATACGTAATTGCTGGTCTCACAATCATGGCGTACATCCATTGCAATTTTTTTTTGGGGTTACAACCCCACCTCTTACCAGCTAGATTTCTGCACGCCATCAAAGCTCTTATTGCTTTACTAGCAGTTATTTCAACATGCTTATTCCACCGAAGCTTACTGTCTAGGGTTATCCCTAGATATTTAACTTCTGATTTCCATTCTATGATTTCCCCGTTTAATTGTTCTTTTCCGGGTAAATGGAATTACTGTGGTCTTGTTTGGGTTAATCTTTAGCCCCACTGACAAGCACCATTGCTCAATGAT
Organism: Galeruca laticollis; assembly: GCA_963921935.1. Taxonomy (NCBI): domain Eukaryota; kingdom Metazoa; phylum Arthropoda; class Insecta; order Coleoptera; family Chrysomelidae; genus Galeruca; species Galeruca laticollis. The sequence goes on from OY998180.1 coordinate 178,912,243, forward strand.
TGTAAGGCCCTTTTGTAATAAATCACAGAAGGTGCTCTTGAACTTGCCTCTGACTATTAGAACTATGTCATCAGCATAGCCCATACATTCGAAGCCAAGCTCCGTTAGCCTGTAGAGCAACTCATCTACTACGAGGTTCCATAGATGGGGAGATATCACTCCCCCTTGAGGTGTCCCCCGAGTTGCTTTAACTGAGGAGGTTTGATTCCCCACCTGTGTCTCAGCTATCCTCGTCGTCAACAACTCATACATCCATTTTACAATGGTTTCATTTACTCCTCGTCTTTTTAGTGCTTCTTTGACAGACACATGAGTTGTGTTGTCAAAGGCCCCAGATATATCCAGGAATGCGCACATTGCCATTTCTTTGTTGTTCAGAGTTCTCTAGATGACTTCAGTCAGCTGATACAGAACCGTCTCAGTTAATCGACCCGCTCTGTAAGCATGCTGACATTTATGAAGTGGTATATTCTCCAGATTCTCTGTTCTTATATAGTTATCCACTACTTTCTCCTTCGTTTTGAGTAGGAATGATGTTAGACAGATGGGTCTAAAAGATCGGGGATCAGTCCCATCTTTTTTCCCTATTTTTGGTATGAAGGTTACACTTGCCCTTCTCCATTTTCTAGGTATTAGACCCACTGCTAGACTGCTTCTTGTAATCTTCAGCAGGTGAGGAAGAATCTCCTCTATACCTTGCTGCAGAAGTGCTGGAAATATTCCATCCACTCCTGGTGATTTATATGGTTGAAAGGTACTTATTGCCCATTTCAACCGTTGTCTGGTAAATATTTTCTTAGCAATGTCCCAATCTTCCTTGCGGGATATTTTGGTGTAATTCATTGCCATTTCAGTGTTTGTTGCTGGTTCACTACCTGGAAAGTGGGTTCTAAGAAGAAGAATCGATCGTTCCTCTTCACCTTCCATCTGGCTTTTTCAGCGACATTGTGGGGTTAGTTCCCCTATTTGCCATGACCTTTTGTAATCTGGTCGCTGTGTGAGTGGGCGCAAAATGCTTGAAAATTAAGCCTTTTGGTCTTCCTAATCTCTTTATTGTACTGAGTAAGCTTCTCAGTATACCTCTGCTAATTACCGTCACGTTTGGCTCTATTAAAGAGCCGACGGACCTCTTTTCTGTGGTTTGACAGGTTCTCATTTCACTAAGGAGCGTCCTTTTCTGAACAAGCTTTTGGAAGTGGGCAACTGGAATGAAAAGCTTCCATTATTGCCTCACTGATCTGTTCGACTCTTTGTTCCAGGTCATAGTGCGGGTGATTTACCCCATTCACTTCGACTTGTTCCAAATTGTCCTTCAGATTGGTCTTGTAAAGAGACCAACCAGTATTTCTAGGATTTCGGATTGTAGGAATCAGGAATCGAGGTGGTATTTCTCTCTATCCTAAATTCGATGATCCTATGGTCGGAAAGTGATGGCTCACTCATCACCCTCCAATCTTTTACATTTTTCCTAGAAGCAACATTAGCAATTGTTACGTTCAAGACCTCTTCTCTTGCTCTCGTGACAAAGGTGGGGGTTGTCCTCACATTCAAGGTCTCGAGGTTATTTGCTATTCTAATAAACTTTTGCGTTGTTATTAGTGCTTCCCCACTGTTATGGTGACCGGCTTTGGGATGTTGTCTCCACTTCGAGCCACCAATTCGGGTCCTTCGCAAGAGTTCAATTTCGGCGCTGACCTCATGAGCCAGTCTGCCGAATCCTGTGACCCACAGTCCACCAGTATCATTCCACAACGGAAATGAATACCTGAGAAGTGGATTCCCTTCTCTTTGCTCTGGCACAGCTCTTCGACCAGAGTGTCTTCCAGTGTGGAGAGCTGGTCTGTTTTCAGGATGATCCCAGGATAATCCTTGGGCATTATTCCCATCTTAAAAGCCTCTGTTTTGACAGAATGCTGCTGCGTAACCAGTGGCTTGCACGGTTACCGTTGCAGCTGTTTTTGGTCTCTTGCTTAGAGGTCGTTGTGGAGGAGTAATATTCTCCGGGCCTCTTTTAAGCTTTGTCTTCCCCGTTGGCGGTTCCTTCGGGGGGGGAGGGGGGGGCACTGAATAGCCTGCTTCCTGGGGATATTCCCTGATTGAGGAGTCGCAGGTATTTTCGCACCCCTGCTCCACTGAGGCCTTTTCTCAGTGGGTCGTCTATGCCGCCCGACTCTCCCAGCTTTGGGAGGTCGAACGGCATACGACCTTTGTGCTGTTTGGCGTTTTTCCCTCTGTGAGGTGCCCAGATGAAGAGGTGGAGGTATTCTCCACTACTTTTCCGGTGGAAGTTTTACATTCTTTGTCCATAAATGGTCCCACAAGAAGCTAGGGTCATTACGGTCCACCACTGCAGAGCCCCGCATGCAGAGGTAAGGGGTTCAATACAATGGAGTTCCCCCGGTGCTCCAAGGTCGAAACCAGTAAGGACTATTCTTCTATATAGCCACGCATTCTTCGGCCTGGTTTCCCACCTTGACTCTAGGTTTTTAATGAGGTTGTCTCCTCTTGGTCTGGGCATTAAAGCCAAGACCCCCCCCCCCCATCCCACTGACCCGCGAGACTTGACCACAGACAGCCAGGAGACATTGGTATAACAGGTGATTTCGAGGTAAGCTCGAAATTTCACCCAGCATCGTAACCCTGTGTGCAATCCCTTAGCCACGATACTACAACTGGGACAGGTAAAGTAGGTCCGCGGCAGGGTATTCGAGGGCTACCAGTTCAGTTTTTAAACACAACGAGCCCCCAGGTATTTCCTCGCAGACCTCCTCATAGAAAATCATCTCAGAGGCCCTTCTCCTATCCGCCACCTGGAGACGCGCCAGGTTGGTGCTTCACCCCCACCAAATCAATAAATACCCCGACGAATAGCGACGAACTACGTACATATATACTGATGTGGTATTGTTGAATTGGTTTTTGAATGATATATCCAAAATTGTAATATTATACTGATTGTTCCATTTAAAAAAATTATGTTGGGGTCACATGACCCGAAATGACAGGGAAAACGTAAGTCATTTTATAATAAATATAAGCATCAAGTTTGACTTTTAATATCTGCCAAATTTCATACATGTCATATGAACAGTTTTCGAGAATTTGGACTGTCAAAACGTCGTGGGACACCCTGCATACAGGGCGAGTCATGAGGAACTTTACATACTTCTACCATATGTTGAGTCCCTCAGGGAGGATATCATGTGGCTACTAAAAAGTGTCAACTACTCTTTATTAGTTTACAGGGTGATGTGTGCAATTGACCATAAATTTTAATTGGCTATAGTGTTTATATGGCTCATTTAATTTATCTAATTTTTTCATAATACAGTACAATACTATCAAGCATTTCACTGGTATTGGCTAAACTTAGAAATTCCAGGACCGGCTGTGGAAAAATTAATTTAGGGATTCGTATTGAATATTGGACTCTGTATATATATTTTTTCAAATTTATTTATTTATTGTGCTATAGAAAATACAATATACATAATTTCCAATAATAATGGTAATAATACTTATAAATGGTATAAAAAGTACAAAGCTGTGCAATTCACACTATAACACCAGTTGTGTAATGCACCTAAGTGACTTAACACTTGTATGTGCAGTTGTAATAAATAAATTTCAAACGAAATGTAACCATTAAATTGCCTTACAATAAATAATATCTGAATTGAAAAAAAGAAAAAAGATCATTCACCACCATATACTACAACAGTCCATCTAGGTACTCTCTATTTTCATATATGTATTTCTTACACAGACTGACAAATGTCTTATATTTGGTTGTTGTTTTTATTGTGATTGGTAACGAATTGAAAATTTTTGGTGCCAAAACGGTAGCAAACCTTTGGTTAGCATCATATCTTCTAAATGGTACGAAGATCATATCACTTGTATTATGTCTTGTTTGGTATTGATGGTTTAAGAAATTTTTTGTTTTTAATTTAAAATAAAATATACAGTTACTTACGTAATATAAACATCGAACATGCAAGATATTTTCATTATATAATAGACTGGTTGAATAAAGCTTATCTTTAAAGAAGATTATACGCAGAATATAATTCTGTATGACATTTAATTGTTTTAGTGCATTGTTATATAGCCCTCCCAAAACAATGTTACCATATCTCAAGAGTGACTCCACTAAAGACTTATAAACTTGCAGAAGCAGTTTTTGAGGTAAAATTCTGCGAATTATATAAAATTTATGTTCGGTCCACTTCAAATTTTTGTCAATTTTAATGCCCAGGTATTTTATGGTGTTAGTTTCCCAAATAATATCAGAGTCATTCATTTTGATACAATTAAAATTTGGTCTGTTTGCATCATTCAGTGAAAATGCTAAGTAGAATGTTTTATCAGTGTTTAAAGTTAATTTGCCACACTCAAGCCAATATTTGACCTTTTTGAAACCCCCAATAACTTTATCTGCAACAGTTTGCCAGTTCCTTGCTTTAAACAGTAAGACTGTATCATCTGCATACGAAATGGAGACGCCACTTATTTCCAATTTCAGTAGGGAGTTAATATATATAATAAAAAGTAATGGACCAAGGACTGTACCCTGTGGTATTCCAATTTTAATGTTCAAAGGGTCACTATACTCTTTTCTGATTTTCACCATTTCATTTCTTTGCCCCAGGTAATTCTCAAAAACATCTAGCACAACACCTCTGATACCATGTAGATTGTAGGGGGGGTCGTACAGGCTGTACAGCCTCACAAGCACTTCGACCTATAAGTTCTTTTGTGCGTGACCCTTGATCTATTCGAGGCCCGGGATTCCGAGACTTCTTGTGAAGTTTATCAGTTTCCTGGGAGCTAAGTTCCTGATGTGGGAGGGCGTTACAAAGGCCCCTTCCAGGAACTTAAGCCTCTTGCAGAAAAGCGTTGGGCATTCGCAAAGCAAATGTTCTGCAGTTTCCGCGAAGTTCTCGCAGTAGCGGCAACTGTCACTCTCTGATTTGCCCATCTTTTTGAGGTGATACCCCAGAGGGCAGTGTCCAGTGAGGAGTCCCGTTACCATCTTCAAGTCTTTCTTGTCCAACTCGAGAAGCTGTTTAGCTTTCTTAGGTGATAGGCACACTAGTCTTTTCGCTTGTCTTTGTCCTGGCACTTTATTCCAGTGAGATTTCATTTCATCGGTTTCCCAGCGTCGGAACTCCTCTTTTAAGTGGGCTTTGGAGAGTCCACAGAAGGGTTCTGGGCCGGGAAATTGTGTATTTGCCCCTTCTTTGGCAAGGCAATCTGCTTCTTCGTTGCCTTTAATTCCTCTGTGACCTGGCACCCACATCAGGGTGACCTGATTGTTTGCTGCCAGTTGTCTCAGGGATTGTTTACAGTCCCAAGTTAGCTTAGACTCACAGGTGTATGACCTCAGAGCTTTTAGCGCTGCTTGGCTATCTGACAGTATATAGATTTTTTCCCTTCGAGTGCCTCTTTCAAGGCATTCCTGGGCACATAGTTCTATAGCATGTACTTCTGCTTGGAAGATGGTTGGGGTGTTACCAAGGGGTTTTGAGAGCCTGAAATTCGGTCCTGTAACGCCCACTCCAACCCTTTCGTCCATCTTAGATCCATCTGTGTACCACACTGATGCATCCCTTCCCAGTTGAGGTCCGTTCTCTGTGCAAGTTTGGTGGCTGTTTATGACCACTTCAAACTGCATTTCGAAGTCATACCTAACTGGCATGAAATCTGTCGGTTTAGACATGGCTTCTAGGGAAGTATGTTCCAAAATCTTTAAGTGTCCGATCAGATTTCCTGCTTTTAGGCTTTTTGTCTGGCTCAGTCTGAAGGCACTGCTTGCTGCTTCTTTCTTTACACATAGGTGCAATGGCGGAAGGTTTAACATTACCTCCAGAGCTGCAGTAGGGCACGTAAATATTGCCCCTGTTATTCCCAGACAGGCTAGCCGCTGCACTTTGTGCAGCTTGACTTGTGCCGAAATTTGTTGAGTTTTTGGCCACCACACTAGTGAGGCGTAGGTGACCATGGGTTTGATGATCGTTTGGTATGACCAATAAATCATTTTTGGTTTCAAACCCCATGTCTTACCAAAGACTCTGCGGCATGTCCAACTTGCCGTTGTAGCTCTGGAAAGAATGTGGTTGATTTGGCTGTTCCAAGTCAGTTTATGGTCTATTATAACTCCCAAATATTTCACCTCTTTGGAAAATGTTAGCTGGGTTCCATTCAGAGTTGGGGCTTTAAGTTCGTACTTTCGCCTCTTGGTGAATGGAACCAGCACTGTTTTGCTAGGATTGACGTTGAGTCCTTCCTTTGCGCACCAGCTTCTGATTATGTTTAGGGCTAATTGCATGCGGTCGGAGATTACTCCGTCATGTTTGCCCCTAATGGTGACGACTAGGTCATCGGCATAACCTTGAGTCGTGAAACCAGATTCGTGTAGCTTTACTAACAGGTCGTCGACAACCAGTGACCACAGCAAAGGCGATAAAACTCCCCCTTGGGGGCAACCTTTTTCTGCTGTCATCTTGACTGTCTCTCCCCCAAGGGTCGCCACAATGATTCTGCTTTTTAGCATTGATTGTGTCCATCTGATCAGTGAGGCGTTGATATTCCTTTCCTCTAATGATCTGGTTATGGAGGCATGTGAGGTGTTGTCGAAAGCACCCTCTATGTCAATGAAGGCACAAAGAGCCATTTCTTTTGCCACATATGTCTTTTCAATGCTTTCAATTAGGCATTGTAGAGCATTAATCGTGGATTTTCCTGCTTGATAAGCAAACTGTTTCTTGTGAAGCGGTCTTAACTCGAGGAGTTCGCTTCTGACATAACAGTCTATTATTTTCTCCATTGCTTTCAGGAGAAAAGAGGTGAGGCTAATGGGGCGATAAGACTTTGGTTCGTCCATTGGGCGTCTTCCAGTCTTAGGTATGAACGCCACTACAGCCTCTCTCCAGGTCTTCGGTATGTAGCCGAAGATAAAGCTGGCTTTGAATAGCCTTTTCAGGAAGGGTTCTATTAATTCAAGGCCATGTTGCAGTAAGGCGGGGAATATCCCGTCCTTTCCTGGCGACTTAAATGGTTTGAAACTTTTGATAGCCCATTTGATTCTTTGGGTTGTGAAAATTTTCCCAGCTAGGCTTTTGCTGGCTCTATTGGGGTTGCGAACGACCCCTTCCAGGTGAGCACTTTGCTGTTCATTTTCCACAACCGCTTTAGAACCAGGAAAGTGCGTCTGCAAGAGAACACTTAGACTCTCCTTAGGGTTATCAGTGTATCTTCCGTTCGGTTTTTTTATCAGACCGATACCGTTGGAATGTTCTTTTGAGAGAACTTTCTGGAGACGCTGTGCTGGGGCCAATTCAGTGATCCCCTCGCACAACTGTCTCCATGTTCTTCTTTTCGATTTTCTGAGTTCTTTGTTGTACTCAGAAAGAGCTGTTTTGTAGTCTTCCCAGTGTCCCAGACTCTTAGCTCTATTGAAAAGTCTTCTGACTTTCACCCGTAGTTTTGCTAGTTCCTTATTCCACCAAGGCACGTCCCGAGTGGTTGCCTTTTGTTTTTCGGGACAGCTGAATTCATATGCTTTTGTTATAGCATTTTGAAGTTGTGTCGAGGCTGCATCAAGTTCCTCTATTGATTCAATGGATGTTTGGAAGTCCTCCGTTTCCCCTCCAAGATGCTCTTTGTAATCATCCCAGTTAGTCAACTTTGGCACCCTATATCCCTCGAAGCGTGTCTCCGACGTCTCCAGGTCGAACCTAATGTGCTGATGGTCCGACATTGAAGAGTCGTCAGAGACATGCCAGTTGTTAATGTAATTTGTTATAAATGAATCAGCAAGGGTTAGATCAAGTACCTCTTTTCTGATCGCATTTATAAAGGTGGGTTTATTACCTCTATTGATAATGTCGATGTTAGTTGCCGCCAAATATTCTAAAAGGTACTCACCTCTTGCGTTAGTGTCCGTGCTTCCCCATGTTAGGTGGTGGGCGTTCGCATCGCAGCACAGAATGAAGTGCCTGTTCCCTTTTTTGCACCATCTGATGAGGCTTTGGACTTCCTCTGGTGGAGGGTGTGTTGTCGAGTCCCCTGGGAAGTAGGCTGAGGCAATGACCATCTGCCTCTTGCCTGCTTCAGTTGGCACTTCCACGATGGCGGTTGCCAAATCTCCAGTGATGAACTCTGGAACAGGTAAAAATTTTATATTGGGTGCGAGCAATATGGCTGCTCGTGGTTTTTCGTGAGAAGTGAAATAAAGTAACTTACACGATTTAATGTTGAGTCCTTGTATTCGTCCTCCGTTTATCCAGGGCTCTTGGAGCATCCCTATATGTAAATTGCCTTCAATAAACCTCCTTCTAAGCACACTCGTGGCTGCTTTTGAATGTTGGAGGTTTATTTGAATGCAATTGAGCTTATGGCTCATTTTTTCGGGGGCTTAGGAGGGGCTTTTGGTTTCCCCTCTTTCCTAGCTCCGCCGGTATGAGGGCTGTCCTTTGTCCGAGGCACCTTTTTGCCTTTGGTTAGTTTCTGCCCTTTACTTGCAGATTTTTCAACATTTTTGGCAGCCTGTTCGGTCTGCTTCTTGTTGTTATCTGCACTCTGTGTGGTGCCCGAGGTGCCAGGTTCTGAGGGATCAAGTGTGGCCGATTTGTGTTTGCCACCCCTTGCCCTGAGGGTTGTGTGACCAAAACAGTGATCCCCTCGCACAACTGTCTCCATGTTCTTCTTTTCGATTTTCTGAGTTCTTTGTTGTACTCAGAAAGAGCTGTTTTGTAGTCTTCCCAGTGTCCCAGACTCTTAGCTCTATTGAAAAGTCTTCTGACTTTCACCCGTAGTTTTGCTAGTTCCTTATTCCACCAAGGCACGTCCCGAGTGGTTGCCTTTTGTTTTTCGGGACAGCTGAATTCATATGCTTTTGTTATAGCATTTTGAAGTTGTGTCGAGGCTGCATCAAGTTCCTCTATTGATTCAATGGATGTTTGGAAGTCCTCCGTTTCCCCTCCAAGATGCTCTTTGTAATCATCCCAGTTAGTCAACTTTGGCACCCTATATCCCTCGAAGCGTGTCTCCGACGTCTCCAGGTCGAACCTAATGTGCTGATGGTCCGACATTGAAGAGTCGTCAGAGACATGCCAGTTGTTAATGTAATTTGTTATAAATGAATCAGCAAGGGTTAGATCAAGTACCTCTTTTCTGATCGCATTTATAAAGGTGGGTTTATTACCTCTATTGATAATGTCGATGTTAGTTGCCGCCAAATATTCTAAAAGGTACTCACCTCTTGCGTTAGTGTCCGTGCTTCCCCATGTTAGGTGGTGGGCGTTCGCATCGCAGCACAGAATGAAGTGCCTGTTCCCTTTTTTGCACCATCTGATGAGGCTTTGGACTTCCTCTGGTGGAGGGTGTGTTGTCGAGTCCCCTGGGAAGTAGGCTGAGGCAATGACCATCTGCCTCTTGCCTGCTTCAGTTGGCACTTCCACGATGGCGGTTGCCAAATCTCCAGTGATGAACTCTGGAACAGGTAAAAATTTTATATTGGGTGCGAGCAATATGGCTGCTCGTGGTTTTTCGTGAGAAGTGAAATAAAGTAACTTACACGATTTAATGTTGAGTCCTTGTATTCGTCCTCCGTTTATCCAGGGCTCTTGGAGCATCCCTATATGTAAATTGCCTTCAATAAACCTCCTTCTAAGCACACTCGTGGCTGCTTTTGAATGTTGGAGGTTTATTTGAATGCAATTGAGCTTATGGCTCATTTTTTCGGGGGCTTAGGAGGGGCTTTTGGTTTCCCCTCTTTCCTAGCTCCGCCGGTATGAGGGCTGTCCTTTGTCCGAGGCACCTTTTTGCCTTTGGTTAGTTTCTGCCCTTTACTTGCAGATTTTTCAACATTTTTGGCAGCCTGTTCGGTCTGCTTCTTGTTGTTATCTGCACTCTGTGTGGTGCCCGAGGTGCCAGGTTCTGAGGGATCAAGTGTGGCCGATTTGTGTTTGCCACCCCTTGCCCTGAGGGTTGTGTGACCAAACTTATAGTTGATCACCATCCCTGTTTTCCTTAATCTCTCGGCCGACTGAAGGTCCACCGAGACAGTAAGAAGTTCCAGAGGGCCTTCGGATGTTCTCCTAAGTACCCTCCAGTTCGTTGCGTTGAGGTCATTTTGGGCCTCTATTAATCCAAGGATTTTTTCCGTGGAGTATCCCTGGCTGCCTGGCAAGTACGCAACCAGAATCTCGCTGTGAGGCATCGCTGCCTCTTCAACAACCTCCAGCCGCGCACCCTCCCAGGGTTTTATGTCCACGATGGCACCTTTCAACCACTGCACGGTGGCGTTATCGGCGCACATCAGGGCTAGCCATCCAGGTCTATTATGTGAGCTGTGGAAGAAAGGCTTTGTGGTAGCCGTCTTCCCCAGCTCAATGTTTTTGTCCAGTATGGCTTCCTTTACGGCTTCTATTTGTTCCGTTGTCAGGAGAACCTCTGGATAGTTAGCTGGCAGAATGCCCACTTTCACGCCTCCGGTAGCTTGACTGAAGGTTGGTTTGGTGGGCACTGAGGCACTGCTGCCTCTATCTGTCGCCTTCTGTCTTTTCTTCAGTTGACCGTCGGGAGTCTTTTCCTCTGACCGGACTCTTTTCAGTCCTTTGTCAGAGGTAGGCTTCTTCATAGGTTCAACCGATTTCAATCTGGCCTCTTCTATTGGGAGGCCTTGTTTGACGAGGTATTTAAACCTCTTTCTGGCAGCTCCGCTGAGCCTGATTCTGTCCTTCCCTTTCAAGAGGGTTTTAGAGGACTTATCAGTATCCTCGTCGCTGCCAGATTTGAGCAGGTCAGCTTCAGTGTCAGTACATTCGGCGTCCTGTGTGATGCTGCCTGTTTCCATGAGGATTTCGTCCTCTGTGTTTTTTGGGGAGTTTTCCTCACCCTGATTTTTTCCTACGTTTTCCATAAATGGTCCCACGAGAAGCTAGGGAAAGAACAGTCACCTACGGCAGAGCCCCGCATGCCGCAGGAAGGCCATTGAAACCGGGGGGCGCCAGTTGCCCCGGAGTTCGCATAATAGCAGCTAGTCTACCCACTAGCCATGCAGTCATCAGCTTATGCTGTTCCACCTTGAACTTGGGGAGATTTTTATTGTAGTTCTCTTCTACTTGGCCGGCTGTTTAAGGCAAGCCCCCGCGTTCTGTGAAACGCGGTGTGTACTAGGCAGGTTTCCACAGATAGAGCGTCCACTCCGGCGCGCCGAGGACGCTCCGGACAGGGTATCCAGTCGCCCCCCCGAGCCCCGGAGCGCAGGCTCCCTCCTCCACGCTGTGGTTCCTAGTACTGTCCCTTAACTAAGGGGGATTTTTTCAACATACCTTGTTTAGATCCGTTGTGTTTAGTTCACAGCGGCCCCTCGCTGCAGAAGCATTGAGAAACCACTGCTATGCAGGGTCACCTCGTGCAGGGTGCTATTCTTCATAGCGCACAACGGTCTTGGGATAAGCGTCCTCGAAAGGTTCATATGACCTTCTCAGCTAATTCCCCTGGAACCAGTGGTACCAGAGGGACCAATGGTTCCTCGACCCCCCTCTGATACCATAGTGCAATAAGTTATTTTCAAACTACATAAATAGCCAATGAAAACGACAATGTTGTCACACTTTTATTCAAATTTTAGTGAATCTTACCAAAAATAGAACAACCATAATGATGTATCACCTAATAAGGTATTGATTTAAACAAATGTTATACATTTCAAGTATTTTAACTAAAATGATAAACTGTATTGATTAACAATAACGACAAACACTAAACAACAAAAAACAGTAACTAATAACAATAACGAACAACAATTTTAAAATAATAACTAAAATTATGTAGGATAAACACATAAATAAGAACTGAAAAAAATACAATAATGGCAACACAATAAAAATAATTTAAAGTACATTCTCGAAATGGATACCTTGTAGCCTCTACACATTTTTGTTGCCGAATTGTTAATTGCCGTATTGAATTACGGATACTCTGGGGAGCATTTCTAATAATATTACAAAAAAGTATAATTCTATCAGTTAATTGTGGTCGCTTATTAATATTCTCTGTGCAAACTAGTTGCTTCAATCGTCCCCAAATATGGTAATCAACGGATTTGAAATCAGGGGATCTTGAAGGCCATGAAATAGGACCTGCACATACTATCCAACTGTTGCCATAAACATTATTTAGATGTTGTCTCACTGTCAGTAAAAAGTGGGGGATGCCCCATCATGCTGAAAATACATCCCTCAGATAACAACGTTCGTATTGGTAAGCAAATTCGGAAAAATATTTTGTAGAAACTCCAAACAGATCTGTCCTCTTAAAGGACCATCAAAAAAGTGAGGACCTACTAATTGATCATTTATGACATCAATACACACGTTAACCGAACACCTTAACTGGGAACGACATTCTCGAATAGTTTTGTTCTGCCCACACATGTGAATTACGGGAATTATTTATCCCATCTCTTGTGAATTGGGCTTCATCTGTAAATAGCGTCCTGTACAGCGTTGGTCAATGATTGTTAATCCATTTACAAAATTCCAACCTATGGATTTCATCTCCAGGATGTAGTTGCTGAACCATTTGAATATGATATGGGTATAGATTATTTTATGGTAAGACTACTTACTTTTGATTGAGTAACATTGAGTGCTTATTGTAAGGTTCATAGTAATAGCGTTAATAATATCATCTTCCTGCGCTTCTTTTACATGTCGTTCTGTTCTTCCACTAGGAAAATTGCCATTTTCTTGCAAATAATTAAAAATTTACCAAATATTGGATGACTGGGAGTTCGACGATCAGGAAATCTCCTGTGATAGTCTCTAGCAGCAGCTCTACCATTCCCATTACAGTACCCATGAACAAAAATTATGTTGGCATATTCTGTGGTCGAAATCTGATGTGGCATTTTGAACGAAAGTAACAAAAGCTCTAGCAAAGCTAACACAAAAGTACCTAACGTAGATACACACAGAAGTAATATGTATTCTTGTACACATAAATAACGGTTGATAATGACAATAATGAGAATGGGTATAAAATATCAAGAAACATCAAACGCTCAACACAAATCTTGATTTTAAAACTTTTTAGAGTTGTTCGTTATTTTTATTTGGTACAGTTCATACAATGTATTATTATCTGACATAAAATTTTAATCATTTACAATCAACACACATTAACACATACGTGAGGTTTAACTTTTTAATCAATTCGATTTATTATTTATCGAAAATAATGCCCCAATGCGATTTTTGTCTAAAAATTCAAAACTAAAAAACAATTGATTCTGCCCTTACAGATAATACAAAGTGACAGTAAAGTTGTAGTTAAATTTATTCATATTAGATTATGTTGTAGATACTCATTTTAGTTAACCCTTTCAGTGCGCGTGGCATACATGCGTGACACAACGATTCCTCGCTCGATGCGACTGGTAGTCATGTATGCCGAGCGGCCATTACGTCGCTAGCAGCTTAACGGAGAGGTTTGTTATCGTTCGTAGCGTGTTGTGAAGACTATATGAGATAAAATTTTGTGCAGTATGTGATTGTGATTTTGTTTGTCGGTACAGCATGATGATACAGGGGCGGGTCCTTCTCAACCGAAAAAAATTAAATATAATGCGAAAAACCAGAACAAGCTTACGGATGTGGAATTATTAAAAATGTTAGAAGAATGGGACTCTGATTTGGAGTATAATTTACCATATGTCGATGAGCTTGATTTTGAACCCAATCATTCAGGATCCAAAGAAAGTTCTGATGATGATGGCGAAGGTATTTTTAGTAGTTTTTTCGTGTTTTGGGCTTTCTATACTTATCAGATTTTTTTTTATAGATATTATAAACTTACCAGCACAATTGCCTGTCCCTGGTACTGCAAGCAATGATGCTGTTCTGTCATGGTCAGACGACCCAGAAGAGATGGAAAACTTCCCATTTTCGAAAAGAAATTAATTGTTGCAACCTATCCCCGGAAACGGTGATCCGAGTGACTGTTTTAGGGCAATGTTTGATGATCATATTTTAGATCTCATTGCAAGAGAGACCAATAATTATTCCGAACAAGTGTTTTTATCTTCAGGTGTCTTCGAAAAATCACACATTACTAACTGGAAACCCGTAACATCTGAAGAAATGTTAACTTTTTTGGCTTTGGTAATTCATACCGGTAAAATTCGCCTAAATCGACTTCAAGACTGTTGGAAGAGTCATGCATTTTTCAATTTACACTGTTTCTTGAAACATATGGGTAGGGATCGTTTTCTGCTTATATTGAGATGCCTACATTTTGCAGAAAATATGACAGCGGGAAATTCAGATCGCCTACACAAGATAAATCCTCTTCTAAATTTTTTCAATGAAAAGATGGCTGCCATTTATTATCCACAGAAGCAACTCTCTAGATGAATCTATAGTGTTATGGAAGGGACGATTAGTTTTTCCCCAGTACATAAAGAATAAAAAGCATAGATACATGTTGACTGAGCCTTATGGTGTTGTACTAAAAAAGTTGGTGTATACTGGGACTAAAGATAGTACTGTAGGTGGAAAAGGACATACTACTAAAGTCACACTTGAACTTTTGAAAAACGATTTCTCTGGGCACTCGGTGTATTTAGATAACTTTTATAATACTTTTGAACTTACAAATGCCCTATCTGCGAAATACCTATTGTACGGGTACACTTAATGTGAAAAGAAAGAACAATCCAATTTCTGCTGAGTAAGGGCGAGACTATTGCGCACTTCTCCAATAGTGTCATCATTGGGAGGTGGAAAGATAAACAAGTTGCTCATGTTACTGAACTCCTTTTTTTGTATAATAAGTATTCTAGGCGAAAAATGTATTTTTATGACTATAGGATTGCAGAATTGGAGAGGTTGCTGAACATAGCGAAAACAAAAACCCCCAGAGTGAAAGAGGTAGAACACAAGATATCAAAAATTATTTCCAAAAATCAGCAAGGACGGACAAACAGAAAAAGATGTCGGGTTTGTTCCTAGGGTAATAAACGTCAGATGATCCTTTATCACTGCACTACATGTCCTGGAGAGCCTGGTCTTTGTGTTGAGTGTTTTCCGGTTTTTCATGCCGTGTGAAAAATACACACAAATTTTATGAATATTTTTTCGTGAAAGTTGTTCTCGTTTGTTTCATATAGAATTATGTTTTTTGTTTTTTTATATATTTTTTAAACATTTATTAAAATACGACGTTTCGTTTATTCTACATTTCTGATTATAATTTCTGTTTCATCAAAAATAAATATGTATATTTTGATTTATTTATTTTTTACAAGAAGAATGAAGCAAGTGTTTATGGTACACATGCGTGCCAGGGCGCACCAGGTAACAAATTGTGTGCTGGGTGCTGCTGGCACGCATGTATGTCGAGGAAAATATTTTAAAATCACACTACTGAAATACTAACCTTTTCACTGCGGATAGCGTTTTCAGCAATTTCGGTCTCCAGTACGGCTGTCGAGAGCCGCCGCTGATCAACACGGCTTCCGCAGTTAAGAGAAGAAAGGTAATGCATACTAAGACGGTTCCACATTCAGTACAGAGCCGTATTTACAATTATCCCTATAAATTTAAATTGAGCCAATGAAATAAGGAATAAGTAACCAAAATATAAAATATACATGTAATCAACATATATTTATTGCATATTTGATTTATACAAAAAATATTCATATAATAATTGAAAGAATAACAATAAAAACAAATCAAACTAACCGAGGTAAAATATTCTGAGTAGAAACTATAAAGAATAACGAACAAATTAAAATAATACTAAATTAAAAATTTTTGACATGATATCTTTCGAAACATGGAACAACACATAAAGGAACATTACAATTTATTCAAGTGTAGCGAGCTTCTCTCCGAATTTTACGCTTTGCACATACAACACATCGTTTACATGGTGGTCTTGTATTTTCTTTGGTGGCCTCATACATCGAAGGAAAATGTCTCAATGAGACGTAAAGGAGAATGAGCATCGTCGGGCTTACTACGGGTTGAGGCTCGGGGTTTTGTTTTGTGATGTTCAGCAAAAATTTCCTTTACAAGTCATGAAAACCTGTGAGTGGAATATCTTTGCCAGTGGTAATATTATATAATACTTGCTATATAAAACGTTACGAAAACTGGGCCTTTAAATGATCTATAACCATCCGCAGCTTGAATAGAGTGTCTTCTTTCTTAACCGTATTGTTGTCGGAAAAATGTAACATTCGCAATAAACTTAAATATATATCACTTCCCATAATTTGGGGGAAAATAGGTGTAGACAAAAAAGTATCCGTTGACCAATAGGCATTGATTTTCTGTTTTTTAAGTTGAGCCATGAGAAAGGCTGCAGCTTTAAAACAATATATCTGATCCACGTCTGTGTCTTTCCACTTTGCAATACGCGACGTATCTTCAATTGTGCCTTGTTCCACAACGTATTTGTAAACATTGTTAATTTGAACAATTTTTTCTACAAACTCTAACGTAAAAATATTTTAAAACCACTTACAATACTCGGGTTACTTATACATACTCATACACTCTGATCTGTTATCAACAAAATTATGAATAACTGTCGTTTTCATTGGCTATTTATGTAGTTTGAAAATCACGTATTTCATTTAAAAAATACATATATACAGGGTGCAATATTCAATACGAATCCCTAAATTTATTTTTCCAAAGCCGGTCCTGGAATTTCTAAGGTTAGCTAATACCAGTCGAATGCTTGATAGTAGTGTCTGTATCATGAAAAAATTAGAAAAATCAAATGAGCCGTGTAAGCACTATAGCCAATTAAAATTTATGGTCAGTTTCACAAATCACCATGTAAATTAATAAAGACGAGGAGTTGACACTTTTTAGTAGCTACATGATATCCTCACTGAGGGACTTATGGCAGAAGTATGTAAAGTTCCTCATATATATATATATATATATATATATATATATATATATATATATATATATATAGTCGACCACGGTATCATATGACATCCGGTAAAAAATGTGACGTTTCGGCATCCACCCTAATGCAAGGAGAGAAGGACGAAATAAAAATATGACTTTCTCAAATCGGGAAGATTAATAATTTCGTGCAAAAAAAAATAGACCATACACGATTTGAAAAAATGATTTGTCCTATCTTTGTGACCTCCGGTGTATAACAAGTATACGTTTTCAATAAAAGGATCTTGTGACGTCCGTAAAAAAATAACATACCTTGTAACATCCTTACACTGTTGCCTATTTGAGTATTCATGTGAAATAAATGAAAGGACAGTGCAAAGATATCTTCCTCTCAATCAAACCCAGAGCACTTAGAAAGCGATTCGCAACTTAAACCTTAAATAAAAAATCACATCTATTTCTTTGACTCCACCTTTATTTCAATACATTTTTGTGAATGTATTTATGATACATATATTCACAAAAACAAATGTTTATATGACTCAAAATAAAGAACAATAGATGTAGCTATAAAAAAATGAAAAAATGAAAACATATACATTTCCAAAAATAGTTTACTGTTTATAAAATTAAAAGAAGCTCTGATGAAAAGTAAATCGAATATACACGGGGGTTCTTTTCACAAATCCTATTTCTTATTATATTGATTAACGATTAATATTTTTATTTGTTCCCATGTTCTTGGATGCAGTTTTTTCAGCTCTAGAACTTCCATTTTTCATGGTGGTCACTGGGTGGTTAAATGATTTCTAAAGAATATTTGAGCAAATCTCTTTTGTTCTTGTGTCCAAGGTATCAGAACTCGACTTTTCCCCAAAAATATTGAAATATACATTGAATCGCTTTCGAAATAGTAACATTATACTCGAAATGGTGACATCTCAATAACATTCTTATTTTCCAAAGAATACAAAAATAAAAAAAAACCCTTATGTAAGGCTTGTGAAGCTTCATAATAAGGAATCACATTCTCACCTTTGCAGTTCAAAAAAGTGAATCAGTAATAATAAAACTAAACAAGTTATGTCTCAGAACATTAATCATTTACTTTTCTGGGCTAAATTATTCTGAGAATAAAAACATTTTTTTGAGTGATTTTTTTTAGTTTCCAATCAATTTTTGGAAGAGGAGTTTTGAGGTAATTCCTAACAAGTTTTCCCAATAAAATTGAAATTCCTAATACGTTTTTTTATTTATGTCCGTTAATTTTTTATCACAGTAGGCTAGTTTTTTACCAAGAATGAAATTTTTCTTTTTTTCTACCCATCTATGAAAGCTTTACAATCTTATCATGATGGTTTTTCATATTTCTCTTCATTGGAAAATGAAAAAGTTGTTGAGGTGTTACTACTTCAAGTAAACCATACTGTAGATTGTTACTATTTTTGTTTTTTATATCTTTACCTGAATACATTGACTTCCATTAGATTCTTTTTTATAATTTTCAGTCTCAATTCTTGAAGTGTTAGTTCTCCTTTTAGTCTTGAAGTCATTTTCATTTTGATACAACTCAAAATAATTTACACGTATATGAGAACTTCTTGTGAGTTTTAAATCCCGATGAAATCCGAAAAATCTTCAAAAATGTTCTGTATACTACTCCAAAAATAGCAATACAGGTCAAATAAGAGAGAACAAAAATATAAAATATACTAAATTGCTGAGCCAAATTTTCGTTAACTGTATTACTAGATTAGGTTTAAATACACACAAAAATTTGGAGGTTAATGAAATAAAAGCTTCTAAAAATGTTTTAGATCTCTGCTTTCGATATGCAAATACATTTTTGTAGGATTGAAGAAACAGCATTTATGAACATCTTCAAATATAATCAGGATATAAAATAAAACCATGATCGTGCAAACCTGTTCGTTACTGCTACTACTTCCTTGCTCACACGTTTCTTTGACATCTATTTCCTTGGAGTTCATCGTATTCGACTTTGTTTTCTCCGAGCCTGTTTCGTTCGAGTCTACTGAATCCCCAAATGTCTCATTTATTTTGTTGCTTCCACCAGAAGATGTAGAATCTTCTACATAATCCAGATCAGGAATATCAAGGTCAATGCTCTCCATGGTCTTATCACGGTATTCACTCATTGATTTCTTTTCCATGAGGAGTAAAACTTTGGACACTTTTTCTATCTGCAATTTGTCATCAGTTTTCCTATAATAATTCAAGTGTGTATCTTTTTCGTGTCCAAGGAGACTCGACAGCTGTTCCAAGTCGTTATTTTCCATTGAAATGAATTGAGCAATGGTAGCAATAAGTTGCTGTTATAGTTTCAATATTTGTTATTCCTCAAGCCAAAGAAAATTTTTTCAATAGTTTGTAATAATAATGGTTTTATTATTCAGCTAAAAACTTATCTTCAGTACCTGGATTGGCAAAGAGGTAAGGATTTGAAGGAGCTATAACTTCCCAAGACTTCAACAGTATTTATGAATTTCTCTGCATATCGTTAGTGAAATAACAGGTACAGCCCTACCTTCTTTTCCTCGAATGGTAAATCTTTTTATGTTCTTCACTAACACTTTTTCAGTCACTGATAGCGATTGATAAATATATTGAACACCCACTTTGTCTTCTTTCCTCAAATAATCTTCTATCGAAATTTGAGCTTCCCCAGATCGTTTTCTATTCAAAAGAATAACATGAGCTTCAGTTAAATTTTCAACATATAACAGATTATTTGGATCACTTTCTAATTCTACACCATTTTTCTTCTTCATGAACAACGAATTCATTCATTTTTATGACATCTTTTGTAAATGGTAACATACTTCCTTTTTTCCAATTCTTAGAAGACAAATCTTTATTTGCATTAGTAGATACATAGAAGCGAAATTGAGTTTCTATCATTTGCCTCAATATTTTGATCTCGCTATTTCTCACCGTGTCATTTTTCTTGGCAGCTAGAAACATGGCAGTGTCGCTAACCTGTTTAAGGACAGTTGCCCATCTTAGAGCAAGTGAAGGACTCTTGAACGAATCTTTATCTGTATCATTACCGGTCATTTCATTCGTGGCATCGACCAACTGATCAAAATAACACGGTTTCAAATAATCTACTAGTTGGTCTAATTTTGGTTTCATGATCTGTAATACTTGTAAAAATCTAGCCAATTCTCGCATGCATTGAGATACGGTGTTAATTAAATGTTTCTCTTTCCTAAAATACCTTTGTCCATAGAATTTGATTAGAAAATCTTTCATGACGATTTTAGTAGTGTTATCGGCCTGCATATGAGGAAATAATTTCAACTTCAAATCCTCAAAGTTATTTTCGCCTACAAATGAAGAAGTATCGGTGCATTTGCCTGGGCACGTTTTGAATCTAACTTTGGCCGTTGTTACACTTTTTCTTATGGCGACGTAGATAAGTTCGTCTGAAGAATCCTTTACATCCATAGCAAGGTAGGTAGTCAGAGGTCGGTTTACTCAATTCGGATTTTGGTCGTCTCACTGGATTCACGAATCCTTCTTTTCCATAAAAATTTATAAAATTGCCTAAAATTTTGGAACAAAATAAATAAATACAGTAGTTGCTGGAAGCAAATTTCTTCTAAAACTATTAAAAATTAGTCTAACTTAAGTACAGATGACTGTTATTTTTATACAGAGAAGGGTTTACAAGTGATTTTATCAATATGTAACACATATCAATTGATCACTAGCGTTGTGGAATATTGAAAAAAAAAATTAATATGAACTGACTATCATTGTTTTTTACATTATATTATATCATACTTTAGGGCGAACACTGGATATTTCAATTCAGCTAGCCCATAAGAAATGAGACGTTGTATAACACTGTGGTAGATATCTTAATCGAAGACGCGAATAAAATATACTTATACATTTTATAGTCATCGAAAAATAGCATGGTGAGTTTATTTATTATTTCCAAGCAAGTACCTTTTCTTCGAATCTCGTTAACAGATACTTTTTCTCACTAGAATTATTCAGTGATGATATGATTTTGATAACTTCAAGCTCTCCATCATGGTTACGAATCAAATGCCGCGAAAAGTTGATTACATTTTTTTCACAATACATGCAATTATCTCATTTCAGCTTTCCTTCTGAAATTGAACTTGTTGCTCTAACTTCTCCCAGTGAGTAGAATACAGTTAATTCCTTAGTTTTTTCATTTCTCTGCAGTATTTTCTGTTTATTTTCATCTGTTACAGTAACACTCTCATTTGAATCCTTCGAGAGTTCTGCACAATTAAATACATATTACTGAGATTTTTAGAATAAAGGTGGTCAAATTACAAAGTAAGTACATGTCTGACAAGTAGTGGTCTAAACCTTCCCCTCTTCCCAATCTTTTAGGCATCCGCACAAATTATAGTAATTTTATGTTTATTCAAATCCAAGAAGAAATAGGGTACAATTTAATTTACTGTGTGGACCCTTACTTCGTGGAATCCACTCATGTTATGTTTTTAAATGAAACGAACTGTTTCTAATTGATACCACAATATAATGAAAAAATGCGAAAATTGTAAGATAAGTTTTGACAATGGTTTCAATATATGAAATATCATCGTCAGAATGACAGAAGTTACCTTTGATGTGATGTTTATATGATATATTTTTTGGCTAGGTCACTATTTGATTGCAATAACTCGTCATGACCCATTATAGTAGTGTACATATGAGTATACTTTTCTGCTGGTATTTTCATTTGGTCGGCATCATACATAAAATTTTCACATATTTCTGCCGTTTGCAGATGAGTTTGTTGTACAATATGACAAGATATTCTTGTCTGGTCAGGTGATGCGACTTTACTTCTGCTGTTTCCGTCATTATCCGCCCTTTTGGATAAAATCCCTGAAAAATTGTGGACATAATGATACCTAATGGATCAAAATAATGTTTCGAATCATTCAGAATTCTGAGATTGATTGAATATCGACTCTTTCCTAATATACTCGTAGTTTGGAACAACACCTCACTCTGCTCTCTGTCACAATGGCGTGGGTGAATATTTTGGAAGGCAGATTTGCTTGACAGAGAAAATATGGCAAAAAATTTGTTAGACACCTGTATTTTTTAACACGTTAGCTAACCACCCGTGATGTATGTTCGCCAAAACATGTTAGTCATCTCAAGTAGGTATTTATGTATACCTAAAGAAATTAAACCATGTAATCAGCCTACAACATGCTCGTGTATTAATGGCTACATTACTATTTTTAAAATTGACAATTGTTTCGATATATAAATACCATCATCAAAAATCATGAATAGAAATTTTTGTCAATTTTTCAGAAAAACGTTTTACAGTTTTCCTAAGAAATAGTGGAATGATTCAGAAACAGTTAGTTTCATTTACAAAAACGGCATGAGTAGATTTAACCATTGTATTCTCGGTTGAAAATTTTAGAATTTCTGACAAGATTCAAGAACTGCCTATAATTAAAGGATCGGAATATATTACACTCATTCCATTTTATAATTTTATTTTTTGTTACTAAACTAAGCTGTGAACTATTGTTATTTTCGGAAAGTGGCATCATAACTTTATTTTTCTTTGTAGCAAACCTAATATATCGACCGTTCCATCATATAGTTCTAAAAAATAATTTTCTTCATTCCTGTTATTATTCATTATGTTATCGAGCAACTTTTTTATTCTGTCTACACAATATGAAATATTAGACATTTTGTTCTGAATAACAGAGAACACAAGGCCTTTCTGTTGAAATACTAAATTAAAAATATTACAGACGATTTAGTTATTAAAACTGTCTCTCGACGATGTGTCGATTTTGAGTGATATGCTGAAAGTCCGGATAAAGTGAAAAAAAATTGCTCACTCGATTATTTCTAGCAGCTGCATCAAAAATTCATTTTAAACGATGGGCAAAACAATGAGTAAACATTTCTATTTGAAATGTCTGTGGATATGGTGTACACACTAGATGTAAATTGAGTGAATGAAAACGACGAATACTCAGTGTGTATTAGTTAAACTAATACACACTGAGTATTCGTCGTTTTCATTCACTCAATTTCTATTTGAATTCCGTTTGATTCGTCCTCCCGTCCGCTAGCATCAAAAAATTGTATAATATGATCTATTATTTTAACATTGTGGAACGTATCGAAAAATAACGGATAACTATGAGAAACAAGATATTATGTCTGTAGTCTCGCCTGCCTGCCAAGAAAAACAATTACATACATGATTCTCCCTCGTTATCAATAATTTTTTGAATAACAAAATTTATAGAACCGATTAGATCATTCTAAATAGTTTCAGATGAACCTAAACAATCAGATTATTCTTTCAAAACATTTGAAAATGTTCCAGCATATCTTCTCAATAATTCCCCGAGCTCTTCAAAATTCTCTCTATTTTGCAAAATAGCTGATTCATCGTGTCTCCGAAATGTGAACTCTTGCGTAGTACCTAAATAAATGGTAATGCAATTAATAATTTCAATACTTCCCTATTTTAGTGATTTAAATAAAACTCAACATTTCTAGCTTTCATTATATTGTGGAATTAGCTAGAAACGTTGAGTTTCATTTAAAACACTAATATGAGTAGATTCCACGAAGTAAGTAAGGGTCGAGACAATTAATTTCTTCCCTATTTTGTGTATCTTTTTCTCTAAATTGGATTATATTAAATAAGCAGCCTGAATGTTTTATGTTTTGTTCGCAAAATGATCCAAATTTCAAAGATAAAAAATATGTTCTTTGGAAGCTTTATGTCTTCCAATCGATTTATAAGTAATATATAAATTTTTTGAATTAACGCAACCGACAGAGTTCCATGGACCTCTAGTATTCTTATTAAATAACAGACAACAAAAAAGCTTATTATTTATACTGCTACCCGCTAACCAACCACATTTTTTGAAAGGTCATCATTGAATCTTCAATTTGAAGAATCACCACCACCAGAATTGCCTGAATTGTTCATTGATGGACACAGCCAATCTAAATTTTTTATGAACACTGTGCCATAAGAAAATCATGAAATGCGATCTGTGCATATTTTTGATACCAGCACATTTTAATGTAGAAAAACTATTATGAGGATGATAAGATCCTTTTATTCTATATTATGACTTAACTGCTTTTACTTATTATTTATTTTGTATTCTCGATAATGAATGTGGAACGTAAAATTGAAATGACATGCCCTCTTTCGTAATAAAAAATCCCTAGATTGAAGAATTCACTGCAAAACTCTCACAAAATTAGTTGTTGGCTTGGTCTGACTGACTGTTGAGAAATGAAAGGAAAAAGTAAAATCATGAACTATGAAAATACCACAAACAAAATATCAAGAAGACTATG
This sequence comes from Galeruca laticollis, assembly GCA_963921935.1. Taxonomy (NCBI): domain Eukaryota; kingdom Metazoa; phylum Arthropoda; class Insecta; order Coleoptera; family Chrysomelidae; genus Galeruca; species Galeruca laticollis. Next base: position 178,936,575 of record OY998180.1, read on the forward strand.
AAAATATTCAAAATAATAACGCCAGTCACTGATCCATTATTTAAGATCTCGAAATTATTCCTTGTTTACAATATGCAGAATTTTTTCCCAACATAACTATTCAGTTATTTCTCATTATATTCACAAGTATTTATAATAATAATAATAATAATAATAATGACTTTATTGCTTTGTTATGAGAATACAAGTACAAGCAAAGGCGACGTTCGCTCTTAGATGGTGTTTTCGTACTAGAAGCACCAGCTAAGTAGCGCTCTTCCACGTAACCGCAAAACACAAAACTAAATATCCTTTCGTACAATATCATACATGCTAAGAAAACAAAAAACGCAAACTAAATATCAAATATCCTCTTGTACAATATCTTACATGCTAAGATAACAAAAGTTATGTAACATAATTCTGTAAATATTAAAATGAATAAGGCCAATTTTACCTGCTTAAAATTAGAATTTCAACGTTATACTATTATCAAATAGAGACTCTTTAATGTTAAGTTTAAATCGAGAAATGGGTAACGTTTTGTAATCTTCGGGAATTATGTTGTACAGATTTGCAATATTATATGAGAAGCTAGATCGGAATAACGAGGTTTTATGTTTCGGCATACTAATTTTATTTTTAAATCTTACATTAATATTGTGAACTTCTGATCTCTTTTTAATTTTTTTCGATAGGTAAAAAGGAATTTTGGTAAACATAATTTTATGAAATAGTACTGATCCATGAAGAATACGTCTATTTTTTATGTTCAGCCAGCCAAGGTCTGCAAGATGCTTAGAGGTTGGATTGCGACGTCTGATACCACAAATAAATCGAACACACATATTTTGAATTCGCTGAAGTCGATTTTGATCTAGTTGTGTTAAGGCGGGTCCATATACTACATCACAATAGTTAAACTGTGAAAGCACGAGACTATCACAGAGCATAATTTTGGTTGCTTTATTAAATAATTGTCTATGTGAGAATAGAAGTTTTAAGTTGCAAAACGCTTTCTGAATTATTGATGAGATATGATTAGAGAATGTTAAGGAATCATCTAAAACGAGACCTAGGTTTTTTTCACAATTAGATAAAATTAAATTATCATTATTAATTTTCAAATGTATTTTACTTTTGACTTTATTTTTCTCAATTCTACGTCCAAATAGCATAGCTTTTGATTTTGAAGGATTTATGCTTAGGCAGAATTTATTAGAAATATCTACAATAGTCTCTAATTCTTCATTAATTTTCATACAAGCATTTACAACTTCTGATTCTTTAAAATCCACGTACAACTGTGTATCGTCGGCATAATAGTGAGCCTTCATGTAATTAAAGTAATTTGAAAATTGGGAGGTGTATAGGGTAAATAGCAAGGGTCCTAAGATGGAACCTTGCGGAACTCCTCGCCATAGGTAAATTTTCCTAGATAATTTTTTATTTATAAATACTCTTTGAGATCTATGATCTAAATAGGATTGCATCATTTTTTGCGCTTGTTTATCAAAACACATATAGTTATCCGGTCCAGCTGCATTTGAATTTATTGAAAGTATTTTTTCATAAACTTTTAACTCATCAATTTCCCTAAATTTAAAATTATCAACATTCGGTAGTTTAGTTGAGAGATAGTGGCTTAGAATAGCAGCATCTGGGTTATTGTCACCACCAATGCCATTGATGAAATGATTATTTATTGAGTCGGGATCTTGTAAGTGATCAGGAATAACTGTTGAACTTTTTTTGTTATGAATGATGTTATGCTTTTTCATTTCTTTCCAGATATTTTTCTTTCGTTTCAGTTGAAATTCAAAATAAATATTTATGTATGAAAAAATTGTTTTTTGAAAGGGATATAGTGGAATGATGTGAAAACGAGTAATATAGCGAAAACCACATTTCAACTTTCACTGTATCAAGAAGGGTGAACGTATGGCGTGAATTAAGAATTATTTTATTTTATCGTGGTAATCCTGATCAGGATACTATGATGAAACTATTGAGTTATTGTATTTTCATCGGTCTTTGATACGAGTGCACATTTTCAAGACAAGACGAGCTTTGAAATTGACCAAAAAATAATTTAGGATTCTCTAAATTATATATTCCCATTCAAGAAATTCTAGTAGAATAATTATACATTCGGATAATGTACTATTCATTGCATCAACATGAAAATATATTATTAATTGACTAATCACCTACCAGAACGAACACAAAATACGTTAAAAATTTCACTTATCAACTACACTACATTGTTGCCAATTTTCAGATGTCGAAAAGCGCGGCACATGAGATATAATATATCGTAATGAAATTCGGATGTCACAAGAACCTTCGAGAGTATTTGAATGATGTATGAATAATATACAACACCAGCTCTCATGCGCGCCACCTACCAAATATACCATGGAAGTGAATATACTCACACCTATTGAAATTTCAGACTTTTTGACGTCCATCTGATTTTTATTCCACATTCTACCAACTCACTTTCCTAGCGACTAAGCACGTAAAACGTTGTGACATCCGTTTTTGGAGGTCACAACGTTCCCGGATGTCACAAGGATACGGGAAATTTTACGCCATGATGTCACAACGTCGAGTGGACGAAACTATATATATATATATATATATATATATAAAGTTCCATATATATATATATATATATATATATATATATATATATATATATATTATCAATATTCCAATTCAGGCTTTCATGAATTTCAATAGAATATTTAAGATTAAACTAAAACAACAAATGTATCAGGTATGTAGACTATAGAAAATAACGAAAAAACATAAACGGTTTTAAAGATTAAAACTAACTTTTCCGCATCTTGTATACACTTCGGGGGATGTATCGTACTAACAAACCGAAATTTCTCCAAAAATGTACTATATCTAGATTTATAGGACCCGCTGTACTCGCTCTAGTCAACTGAACATCAATAGGGTACATCTGTGAGGCTCCTTGAACAATATTCAATCATAAAATTGAGCAATCGTATACTCTCTGGAGGCTGTATCGTGCTAACAAACTGAAAATTCTCCTAATTACAAAAATTTGGGTAGCACCCGTTGTACTGGCTTTAGTGAGCTGAACATCAATAGGGTTCATATTTGAGACGCTCTGAATAATATCCAATCATAATATTGGTCACTTGTATATACTCCGGAGGATGTATCGTGCTAACAAACTAAAACTTCTCCAAAAATGACAAAAATATCGTACTGAAAGTACTGTAGCACCTCTTGTATTGGCTCTGGTGAGCTGAAAATCAATAGGGTTCATCTGTGAGATGTCCTGAATAATATTCAATCATAAATTTTATGACTTGTTGAACGCCGGAGGCTGTATCGTGCTAACAAACTGAAATTTCTCATAAAATGACAAAATATCGTACTTCAAGTACCATAGCACCCGTTGTACTGGCTCTGGTGAGCTGAAAATCAATAGGGTTCATCTGTGACATGTCCTTAACAATATTCATTCATAAAATTGGTGACTTATTGCACTCCGGAGGCTGTATCGTGCTAACAAGACATGTAAGAAAAAATGGCCGACGACATACACATAGGATTTTTTTTCTAAAAACCGTTTTTTCGTGTTGTTATTGATGAAAAACGTAAAAATAACTCAAAAAAAAATTTACAAATTCCAACTTTTTTTGGGGTAAACCAATACTTTTCTCGCATATTAGATAGGTTGGACGGAAAAGTAACAATAAATTCGTCTTGAATGACAAAGAAAAATGCTCATCATTTCTAATTAAACTAAAATCAGAGTGAAGAAGAAAATGCGTGTGAATAAGTGTGACTTTAATGAAAAACTTATTTTAAATGTATATAATGCAGCAGTAATATGCACTACTAACCAAAAGTTTGGAAGTAGTAAAGTAAAATGGAAACATTTATATTGATAAAAATTTCAAAAGTTAAACACAAACTAACAAACCAAATGAAAATTTAACATAAAATATGAAAATAAAGTTATATTTTAAGGTAATTTGCCGTTATTGACACATTAAGGAAGAAATATTGATTTGAAAAATCATATTTTTTACTCAGTTGAAGTTTTTTGTTGTTTAACAATAATTATAGTAAGTTAAAGTAATATCTACTACAATATAATTGTGAACGACAAATATGTAATGTTTTTTTTTGTTAATTTTTAATCAATACAAAAATTGGTCAGGAGGATTGAGGTTTAAGGTTATAGGTGAGTGGGTTAATAGGTAACGCGTTCCACTGCGACCCAGATGTCTGTTGTGGCTCACACCTTGTTAGAGTTTGCTGTACAGTTCACACTTTTTGATCGAAGAAAAGGTCGTACTATGCGAGACTTCTTTAAAGTCTGTGGGCTCTAGTCAGCTTAAACCGAAGGTTTGGAATCTGAGTTTTTCCAGTGCGGAGCAGGTACAGAGAATGTGTTCAGCAGTTTCATCTTCCATGTAACAGAAACGACAGTCCGATTTTTGTTGCAGACACATTCTTCTCAAGTGTGTTCCTAGAAGAATGTGTAAATCGGACCTACACCGTTGTAAGACCTATTGAGAGGCTTTCTTCCAATGTTTTGCGATAAACGCCTTCGAGTGTGTGAGCCCCGGGGTGTCTTTCCAGAGCCTAATGGTTTTATGCTTGGCCCAATCTGAGATGCAGATTTTGGTGGTGCTTATTACAATGCTAATGACGGGTTCTGGTCCGATGAGGGCAGAATCAGTTCCTTTTCTGGCGAGTGCCTCTTCATAGTCCTCCACGCCACTGTGCCCTAGGACCCAGAAAATTTTGTTCCGCTTACCCAGGTGGTCAAGGATCTGAATGCAGTTCCAAAATCAGCTTATAATTCACTCGTTTGGAGATCAGTGTTTTTAGAGCCGCCTGGCTATCTGAGATAATTTTAATAGACCTGTTCACCGGAAGCCTGTTACTCAGCTCTCTGGCACGCAGCTCTGTAGCTATCATCTCTGCTTGGAAGATTGTAGTGAACTTGCCAAGGTTTAATGAAATTTTCACTGTTGGGTTAATTCCGCAAACTCCCGCTTCTACGCCGTTCTTGGGTTTGGAGCTGTCCGTGAACAACACATAGTCTGAGGGTATATATGTAGAGGGATTAGGTTTTGGATGGTCTACACGCTAAGGGTCGTCGACATAGCTCTCGTAATGGCCAGGCACGCGAGGCGCTCTATACCAGACAGCCTCATTTTGGACGTCTGTTGCAATCCTTTTGGCCACCAGATGACTGAGCCATTGATTTAATAACCGTTTTATATATCCAGTATATGCTGTAAATTGCAAGATGATATTAATTCACTCAATACCTGGTGTATTGTTAATGGTATGAAACTGAATATTGATAAATGATATTGCATTACTTTTACTAGGTCATCGAATCCACTTATTTATAACGACAAACTCCGAAATGAATCAATAAAACGTGTTGAGTTAATTAAAGATTTGGGTGTATTCTTCGACACGAAATTGTCATTTATTGAACACATTAATGTAGCCATAGTACCAAATGCTAGGATTTTTAATGCGAAATGCCAAATATTTATCGGTGAAGGCTGTGACAATTTTACTTTTCCGCCCAACCTATCTATATGCGAGAAAAGTATTAGTTTACCCACAAAAAAGTTGAAATTATAAAAAAAAAATTTGAGTTATTTTCAAGTTTTTCAACAAGAACAACACGAAAAAATGGTTTTTAGAAAAAAAATCTTGTGTGTATGTCGTCGTCGTCGTTGTCGTCGGCCACTTTTCGATACCTGTCTTGTTAGCATGATACAACGCCTCCGGAGTGCAACAAATCACCAATTTTATGATTGAATATTGTTCAGGACATCTCACAGATGAACACTATTGATTTTCAGCTCACAATAGCCAGTACAACGAACGCTATGGTACTTGAAGTACGACATTTTTGTCATTTTTGAGAAATCTAGCACGATACAGCCTCCGGAGTGCAAAAAGTCACCAATTTTATGATTGAATATTATTCAGGACATCTCACAGATGAACCTTATTGTTTTTCAGCTCACCATAGCCAGTACAACAGGTGCTATAGTACTTTAAGTACGACATTTTTGGAGAAATTTCAGTTTGTTAGCACAATACAGCCTCCAGAGTATATACAAGTGACCAATTTTATGATTGGATATTATTCAAGCCGTCTCGAAGATGAACCCTATTGAGATTTAGTTCACAAAAGCCAGGACAACGAGTGCTATGGTACTTGAGGTACCAAATTTTTGTAATTTTTCGAGAATTTTCAGTTTGTTAGCAGAATACAGCCTCCACCGTGTATACAAGTGATCCATTTTATGATTGAATATTGTTCAGGGCGTCTTAACGATGAACCTTCTTGATTTTTAGCTCTCCGGAGCTAGTACAACGGGTGCTATGGTACCTGAAGTGCCACATTTTTGTCCTTTTTGGAGAAATTTCGGATTTAGTACAATACAGCCTCCGGAGTGTATACAAGTGGCCAATTTTATAATTGGGATATTTTTCAAGGTGTCTCATAGATGTACCCTATTGATTTTCAGCTGACTATAGTGAGTACAGCGGGTCCTATAAATCCAGATATACTGCATTTTTGGTTACTTTTGGAGAAATTTCGGTTTGTTAACACGATACATCCCCCGAAGTGTATACTAATGACAATTTTATGATAGAATATTAATCAGGGCATCTCATAGATGCGGAAAAGTTAGTTTTAATCTTTAAAACCGTTTATTTTATAATAGTTTAGTTTGCTCTCTTCTTCAATATGCATGTGTGGTATGGACCCCATATTACAGGGTTCATTTATCTTCTTTGGAAAAATTTTAACATAAATTTCTAAGGTATCTAGCTTACAAAATGCATATTCCAGTTGGTCATTATACGTACGATGACATCATGTACAGTATGTCTTTGGAAAATAAAAGAGATTTCACGGAACTTACTATACTATTCAAGTTGATCTCGGGCAGCATTTCATGTCCAGAACTTTTTTCATTGTTTTCCTTTAAAATTCCTAGTAAGGTCACTCGTAGTTACAACCTTTTGGAAGTTTCCTTTCATAGTATCAATTATGGTTACCATTGCTCGATTTCATGGCTTGCAAGGTCTGTAAATTCATATTGTGATTGGGGCATGACTTTAATGGTATTTCATTGATAAATTCAAGAGTAATTTGAGAGTTTTAATGAGATATTTTTATTGTTTTGTTTATTATTTTTATTGTTTTATTTTGTTTATTATTTCTATTGTTTTATTTTATTATTTTTGTGTTTTTTTATCTCAATTTTTGTGTCAATTTATTACAGTATGTGTCATTATATATCGTAATAATGATAGAATTAGTTTATTTCTAATGTTTTTTGTTCAATATTGTACGTACTAAATTGTATAGTTTTATACTTCTGTTTATCAATGTATTTCTACAAGGGGATGATCCCGTTTACCAATAAATAAATAAATATCATATTGGGGCTTATGTCTCAGGATTTGCTACATGTCTTGAGGTTCCAGAGGGTTAGTGTGGCTTTGTTGATTTTGTTTTCCAGATGGAAGTTAAAGGTAAATTTTTTATCCAGGATAATATCTAAATATTTGTCCTCTTCCTAAAACGGGGTTGGTATTAGAGATACTAAGGGTATCAGTAGTTTATTTAGTTTCCCTCTTAGTGTGAATGGAACGACTACAGTTTTGCTAGGGTTCACAGACATCTGTTCCCTCTAGCACCAACTGCTTATCATGTTTAGGGCTTGTTGAAGGATGTTGGAAATGACTTCCTCATTCTTCCCCCTAACTAGGATTGCTAGGGCATTCCCACAGCATTGGATCTCCATACCGTGCTTAGAGAGAATATTCAGCAGGTCGTCTACCAGAATCGTCCAGAGAAGGGGTGAGAGTACACCTCTTTGGGGATATCCTCTGGCAGGTTGAAATCTGACCATCCCTCCTTGTAGTGGTGCTGAAATGTTGTGGCGGGTCAACATGTTGCTATCCAATTGAAGATTATATTTTCTGCTACTCTCCTTTGAAAAGCTGTGAATAGAGATTGTGGGAGGGCGTTATTGAACGCACGTTCAATGTCTAAGAAGCCACCTAGTGCAATATCTTTGTTTTTCAGAGAATGGTCGATTTTGCGTACAAGGTTGATTAGAGCAAGGTCTGTTGACTTGCTTGCTTATTAAGCATATTGGTGAAGATTTAAGGGAAGATTCCGTAGGGGTCCGTCCCTAATGTGCTTGTCTAAGATCCCCTCTAAGGTTTTTAAGAGGAATGATGTTAGGCAGATGGAATGATAGGAATTAGGTAGAGAGGTGTCCACTGTACCTGCCTTCTATATGATGATAACATTTCCCATCATCCACTCTAGTGGAATTTACTTCCAGGCTAGGGTTGCTCTCTATATTCTTACCAAAACCGGCATTAGGGTGTCTAGGCCCATCCTCTCCCGGTGATTTAAAGGGGGAAAAGGAGTTTACCGCTCATATGACTGTGTTGGGAGAGACAACTTTTGCTGTGACTCCCCAGTCGTCTCCACTATGCCGAGTAGCCGGCCGTGTGGGGACGAGCGGGTATTGTGGCTTGATCTGACTACCTGGGAAGTGCTTCTGTAGTAGAATCTCTTAACGTTTCCTTTATAGAGTCCGTATGGGTGTCGTCGGGTCTTTTCAGTGATCCCAATTCACGGCCGAATTCACTTTTGATGGAAATGAAATAAGAAAGGTTATTTAAGATAAAAAATAGGAGATTATTTGTCAATGGAAATATGGGATATTTCGGGTAAATATTTAAGAATAAGGGAAAATAATAAATATATGAGAATTTATAAAATGATGAATGAATATGAAACATGAGTATATAATAAAAGTATTGAATTATGAAATATGAGAAAGGATGTGAATAAGAGGGAAAGTATTATGTGGTGGGGAAATTTATGAAAATTTGTATTGACATAGGTAGAAATGATGTATTTTTTATGAAAGATATAAAAGTTGTAAAGAAAAACATAGTATTGGAATGGCAGAGAAGATGTATATGAAAGATCAATGTAGGAAAATAGAATAGAGGATGTGAATATTTATTGTATAAAAAAGAAATAAATTTGAATTTTAACAAAATCCAATAAAATTTGATTTGTATAAAATTAAATTTGGGGGAAGTTAAGAACATATTATATGTGATAATCTTAATCTACACCAGTAAATCTAGAGTGTTTGAATTTCTTCACAAGTTTGGTTGTGAAAATTAAATTTTCTTATCATATAAGGAACTAACATTGATATCATCAATGAGAGACCCTGTATGTGATTTGTATATAATGATATAACAAACGTATTATTTAATTATTAAAATATGCAATATGCGAAATAATTTGGTAGTTGAGTTTCAATAAATGAATTAATGATTCCTGGCTTTTTAAACTTATGTAAAAAGGTAACATAGTCTTTCAGATGACATTTGAGATGAATAATATGATTTTAATTGGAATCAAGTAGGATATTTTGGTTGTCAAGACGATATAAAAATTTGAAAAAATGAAAATGATTGATTTTGCATAAAAAAGAGGGTTGTCAGTTTGGAAGATTAAAAAGGTAAAGTAGTAAGAAAAGTAGTTTAAAATCGGGAATTTAATACTATTTTTGAACAGTAGATTCAAATTGAGAATTGTAAACAAATTCTGAAGAGAAATATGTAAAATAGGTAGAAGTCAAGAATTGAAAAGAGTTCTTGAAGTTTAATTAAGATATATTATAAAGTAGATTGAAATTGGAAACTCAGAGTATCATCTGAAATGTCTACAAGTACCTACCCAACAATGATTGTAACAAAAATATTTGGTCAAGATCATAAATAAAATTTGTAAGTGATATAAAGTTGAGCTGATTTATGAAGAAGGTATTTAAAAAGATAAGAATAAATTTGGAGTGAAGATTGGTTTGAAGTAAATGGAAATCTAGAAAATTAGAACAATTTTTTAGAGATCTCTAAATCCTAAATTCTATTTGGCCATTCAAAATTTGTTAAGCGTATTTAAAAGGTGATTATTTTATTAATAAGATATTTTATAAAAGTAGTGATAATAATAAATCAAATAAAAAAATTAGCAATAATTAATAATATAAAATAGTTTTTGGAACCCCACCCTGAGAAGAGTCTATAAATTAATTTAAACGAATTTTTTTACTAATCATAATAGAATATAACCTTAAAAAATTTATAAATAAAAAAGAAAGTAAGTCAACACTGATACATATTTGGCAATTATTTTACAAACGTAAATGTTTTAATTATAATAATTAGTGATGAATAATTTATTTATTTTACAATATATATATATATATATATTATAATATTTTTAATGTTCTACTGTTTTTATAATTATGTATTATATGATTTTATTTGAAATTTGATTATTAGATGCTGTTGTTACAATCGTGGTAGTAACTACACTAATGTGAAAACACCTTTATCACTGAATATAACCTATTTGAAATTTTGACAGTAATTGTCAAATTATTATGCCCGGCTCAGATGAATATGAAATTTTATATTCTGAAAGATAAATTACTACAAAATCGACTTACTCGCTCTTACCTCAGGGAGGGTTCAAAGATTAAAAAAAATTAATAATTTAAATTTTAAATTTATAAATTTCCAAAGAATATTCCAAAATTGTCAATTATACTATTGCAAATCTATAGTGACTGCTTGTTCAATATATTCTAAGACCATTAAATTATATAATGACATCTACAATTTTTCTGTCACTGAAAATTAACTAAATGTCACTGATTATATCAAAAGTTTTATAGGATCCAAAATTTTTCAAATTCAATGAAATAGGAGTTGAATTAATACCAAAGTGAGTTGGAATCAAAAATTATATATTATATACCATCAGATAACAAGTGAAAATGAATTATTATTCCCAAAATATAATAAAGAACAATAATCGTACGTTCTACGAACCTTAAAATTAAAAAAACAACCTATATACTAGAAGAACAACCTAATTAACTACTTATTCTAAACGTTCAAATCGTCGAAAATTACACTTGACGTGTATAAATGTCAAATAACTATATGCGATAAAATTGTCTATTCAAAAAATTTTCTCTTCTCTTCAGGTGAAATTTTATATATCTTTAACGTTAATTTTGTCAGTATTCAAAAATGTGATATAGATGCATCTATCTTAATTTTATTTAAAGGCCTGTTAATTCTTGAAAAATAATTTATAAAATCTGGACTGGACTCACCAACTAGGTATCAGGATCACTCGTTCTGATTCTAAGCACGTCTTTTAGAATCGCCGGAACCACTTTTCTAAATTTATAATTTAGAACCCGGAAAAATCACTAACACTATTTCAATATAATTATTTAAGGAATTATTCACGCACTGATCTTATCATGCTAATTATTATAATCTGATGCTATTTTAATATATCAATTACTATTATATTATTCAGCAAATTTGAGAGAACTCATATTAGATGTTCTCTCGAGAGGGGTTCAAAATCAACTAACTAAACTTTTTCCATAAATAATTCTGTTCTCCTTTGGTTACTAAAAAATTCCTTTTTTAAAAAAAAATACAAATTTATGTTTTCATATAACAAAGAGAGATTTTCATTCTTTAATTCTAATTGTAATTTTGCTACCAGCGACATCTGTATTCTTTTTTTAAAATCTTTATAAAATCTATGTATCATTAAGTATCTTCTGCATTATTGTCATTCGAAATTGTAATGTCAAATTTTATTTGCATATTGAATCTTTTAAATTATTTATAATACATTGTATATCACTAGTATTACATCCAAATATGTACATTTTTCTTTATTTCAATGTTTTCTTTAGAATTTAGATAGAGTATATGTATTAATATATATATATATATACAGGGTGTCCCACGACGTTTTGACAGTCCTATTTCGTGAAAACTGTTCATATGACATTTATGAAAATTGGCAGATATAAACAGTCGACACTGATGCTCATACTTCTTATAAAATGACTTCCGTTTCTCCTGTCATTTCGGGTCACGTGACCCCAACATATTTTTTTAAATGGGACAACCAGTATAATATAACAATTTTGGATATATCATTCAAAAACAAATTCAACGATACCACATTTGTCATCATTGTATTGTGTAGTAATGATAATAAGGGCTATTTACTAATTTATTAAAGCAATATTTTGCACTCAAAAATTTAGGTGGCTATGAAATAAATAACTATAGTAGCAACAAAATAAGTTCATTCATTATTGTTATTGAAGTTTATTCAAGAACTGTCATTAATTATTAGTAGTAATCTTGTGAAGACACTGTAATAATAAGTAAATGATGACTTCAATTTTCACTTACGATTAATTTGTTGACATGCTACTTATTTATGGAAAATGTGGAAAAAACAAAAACTCATGCTCAAGGTTTGTACAGAAATTGTTTTCCTGATAGAGTAACTCCAAGCAAAAATACTTTTGTCTATGTCGAACAAAAGGTAAGAACTGGTTCTTTTACAAGCGGTAAAAAGTTCCTCGTCAAAAGACCGCTCAGACAGATCCTGAAAGGAGAATAAATTTTATTGCTGAAACGTTCATACAAAGTAATAATAACCCTTTAGAAAAAATATTATGGAGTGATAAATGGAGGTTTCATAACAATGGTATTATTAATCGCCATAATTATCAATACTGGTCGCAGGAGAATACAAACTAGATAAGCGAAACCAATTTTCAAACAATATGGGTAATCAATTTTTGGTGCGGTGTATTAAACGGTCGGTTGATTGGTCCCTATTTTTATGAAGGAACATTACCGGGGCAAAGATACTCAGATTTGCTCCAAAATACTCTCTCATAATTACTTCAAGATATTCCCTTACATGAAAGGCAAACAAAGTGATGATAGCAAGATGGAGCATCTCCACACTTTTTTTGGCCAGTTAGAGAATATCTTGATAACACCTTTCCTGAAAAATGGATTGGTCAAAATGGTGCAATTATGTGTCCACCCCGTTCGCCGGATTTTACACCCTCAGATTTCTTTCTCTGGGGTTACTTAAAAGGTCGAGTTTATGCCACACCCCCAATTGATTTAGATGATTTAAAGGATAAAATGAAAGAGGCATGTCGAACCGTAACATACAAAATGATTACAGCAGTACATGGACATCAATTCGAACATTTTATTTAATTTTTTCAATTACTTGGAAATTCCCTATGTTACGTTTTTCAATGAAATAATTTATACAGATGTTCATTTAACTGCCCCTATTGTCATTACTGAATAATACAATGATGACAAATGTGGTATCGTTGCATTTGTTTTTGAATGATATACCCAAAATTGTAATATTATACCGGTTGCCCCATTTAAAAAAATTATGCTGGTGTCACATGACCCGAAATGACAGGGAAATATATATATATAAGTAGGCGGCATATGGGAAACTTTTTTATTATTAAGTTTTCGAAAAAAAGTTATTCTTCATAAGTTCTGCATGGTCCAAAACGTAAAATGTGATTTTTACTCAAAAGTAAAGTTCCTTTATTTTTGACAATATCGAAAATTATAATGAAAAAATGTGAATTAAAAATAACTTCCAAATATTCAACATTGTTTATTTACAATAAAATATATTTTTTTCGACATTTTTTCTGTGAAAACGTTTAAAATTTAGGTTTGCACATTATTGCATTACATTTAATAATTATAAATTTAAATTTGATAAAACAATTCAAAATAAACTTTTATGTAAAAATCGACTGTTATTCAAACAATTATCTCTTAATTTTTATTGAACACTGATAACCTTTCAATTGATTAATCATTAGTTTGTAACGTTGTAACAATGCATTTAAATGAATAACAAATTGTACTTATGTACAATAATTTATTTTGTTATAATAAATACTATTTTACAATATCTATCCTCAATTTATTAATGCCTCCACATATCCTCCATCTTGGTCATTAATGTAACTGTGTTTTAAATGAAACTCACGGTTTCTAGTTAATTCCACAATATAATAAAAGTTATTGAAAATTCTAAAAAATTGACAATTGTTTCGATAAATCAATATCATCGTCAGAATGACAGAAGTTACATTTCATTTGATGCCTACCTGATGTTAGTAGTTATTTTTGGCTAGACCAAGAAGTGACCTAACTTGTGATTGACTTAATATATGTTTATAGAAAAAAGAAGAAGATGTAATATTACAAATATTGAAACTTAGATATTATTATTAGCCCTATGGTGATATCCTGGATATCATTTTTCCAATTAAGATCAGTATAACTGTGCAATGATATATAAAACCAGGAAAACTATAACTGCTGATCTTTACAATTATCACTTAAGAAGACAGTTTATTAGTGGAGAACTCCCTAGATTTAACTGTTCATTGACAACTTCATATTGTGGGTTTCTTAAATGTCTTCTAATTTCCAGTTCTTCAAGGAAATCCAGTTCTTGTTTCTTTTCACAAATATGCAGCACTTCTAGTTCTGTGTTAGGTGTCAATGAATGATTGGTGTCAAGTAGATGTTTTGCGTAGTGGGATTTATCTGGTTGTTTTAATCTGTACGCTCGTAAGTGCTCACTGTATCGTATTTCAAAATTCCTATGGGTTCTGACCCAAATAGACAGCATTACATTCTGGACATTTGAGTTTATATATACCTGACTTCTTTAATAGTGGTATTTTTGTTTTTACATTTAACAATTTTGTACTAACGTTACTTTCTGTTTTAAAAGAAATTGTTGTATTCGTTGCTGAAGATATTATCTTTGAAATATTATTAGAAATATTTTCTGCATATGTGATGGTTTTATAAGTTTTAATTTCTTCAGCTTGTTTAGGATATATTAGTTGTAATGCCACTTTTTCTTCTTTTTTACTAATTAGCTTATTTATCATATCTAATGGATAACCGTTAGATGTTGCTATTTGTCTAATTGTATTAATCTCTCTATCAAAATTACATTTGTTCATAGGAACTGAAAAAGCTCTATGTATCATTGAATTATATGCTGCTAGTCTGTGTGACATAGGGTGGTTAGAATTGAATGGAATTGTTACATCAGTCTGTGTTGGTTTTCGGTAAATTGAATAATCAAGTACATTATTAACTCTTTGAATTTTTAAATCAAGAAAATTGATTGAGCTATTTTCTTCAATTTCTAATGTAAATTTAATTTTCGGGTGTAAATTATTGATGTGGTTGAAAAATACATCTAATTGTCGTTCACTGCCCATAAAACAAGCTAATATGTCATCTACATATCTATACCAAAATAAAATATTTTTCGAAATATTACTTTCAAAGATCTTTCTTTCTAAATTGTCCATAAAAATGTTTGCTAAAATAGGTGATATAGGGCTTCCCATTGGTAAACCTTCATTTTGAATATATATCTTATTGTCAAAAGTGAAATAATTCTGATTAATGCATACATCAAATAAATTAAGTATATCTGATATTATTCCTGGATTAATATTTTTATCTTCTAGTAATTTTCTTACAAGTATTAGACATTCTTTAGGAGGAATTTTAGTAAACATATTAGTTACATCGAACGAAATGAGTTTATAGTTATCTTGCAAGTGGATTGCTATCAACTTTTTGATTAGTTCTATTGAATTTCTAATTGAGTACTGAGATTCATATCCATAAGTATTGAGTATATTGTTGAGCTTCTTTGCCAATATATTATTAGGAGCATTAACATAAGAGACTACAGGTCTAATTGGTTTCGTTATTTTATGTAATTTAACTGTTCCATATAATTGTGGACAATGAGGATTCTTATGTATGATAGACCTCTTTTCGTAATCATTTAAAAGATAATTTGAATTTACGAATGATATTAAACAAATTATAGCTACAGAGTCAGAAATAGCTTTAAAATCTAATTCAAATAATTTTCTTTATGAGAAATTAAAAATTGCCAATTTAATAAAAAATATTGAACCTTCAAAAGTTAAACGTCAAACAAAAAATGACATTACAGTTTTAAATGCAATAAAAAAGAAGATAGAGGATAATAACCTAACAGTTACAAAATCTGATAAGGGGAACACAACTGTCATTTTGACGACTGAAAATTACAATTCCAAAGTATATAACTTTATAGAATCCAGCGATGTAAAAGTTCTTAAAGCAGACCCAACAAAAAAGTTTTCTAATAATGTAAGGGATATTGTTAATAATTCAAATTATCTTTTAAATGATTACGAAAAGAGGTCTATCATACATAAGAATCCTCATTGTCCACAATTATATGGAACAGTTAAATTACATAAAATAACTAAACCAATTAGACCTGTAGTCTCTTATGTTAATGCTCCTAATAATATATTGGCAAAGAAGCTCAACAACATAATCAACACTTACGGATATGAATCTCAGTACTCAATTAGAAATTCAATAGAACTAATCAAAAAGATGAAAGCAATCCACTTGCAAGATAACTATAAACTCATTTCGTTCGATGTAACTAATATGTTTACTAAAATTCCTCCTAAAGAATGTCTAATACTTGTAAGAAAATTACTAGAAGATAAAAATATTAATCCAGGAATAATATCAGATATACTTAATTTATTTGATGTATGCATTAATCAGAATTATTTCACTTTTGACAATAAGATATATATTCAAAATGAAGGTTTACAGATGGGAAGCCCTATATCACCTATTTTAGCAAACATTTTTATGGTCAATTTAGAAAGAAAGATCTTTGAAAGTAATATTTCGAAAAATATTTTATTTTGGTATAGATATGTAGATGACATATTAGCTTGTTTTATGGGCAGTGAACGACAATTAGATGTATTTTTCAACCACATCAATAATTTACACCCGAAAATTAAATTTACATTAGAAATTGATGAAAATAGCTCAATCAATTTTCTTGATTTAAAAATTCAAAGAGTTAATAATGTACTTGATTATTCAATTTACCGAAAACCAACACAGACTGATGTGACAATTCCATTCAATTCTAACCATCCTATGTCACACAGACTAGCAGCATATAATTCAATGATACATAGAGCTTTTTCAGTTCCTATGAACAAATGTAATTTTGATAGAGAGATTAATACAATTAGACAAATAGCAACATCTAACGGTTATCCATTAGATATGATAAATAAGCTAATTAGTAAAAAAGAAGAAAAAGTGGCATTACAACTAATATATCCTAAACAAGCTGAAGAAATTAAAACTTATAAAACCATCACATATGCAGGAAATATTTCTAATAATATTTCAAAGATAATATCTTCAGCAACAAATACAACAATTTCTTTTAAAACAGAAAGTAACGTTAGTACAAAATTGTTAAATGTAAAAACAAAAATACCACTATTATAGAAGTCAGGTATATATAAACTCAAATGTCCAGAATGTAATGCTGTCTATTTGGGTCAGACCCATAGGAATTTTGAAATACGATACAGTGAGCACTTACGAGCATACAGATTAAAACAACCAGATAAATCCCACTTTGCAAAACATCTACTTGACACCAATCATTCATTGACACCTAACACAGAACTAGAAGTGTTGCATATTTGTGAAAAGAAACAAGAACTGGATTTCCTTGAAGAACTGGAAATTAGAAGACATTTAAGAAACCCACAATATGAAGTTGTCAATGAACAGTTAAATCTAGGGAGTTCTCCACTAATAAACTGTCTTCTTAAGTGATAATTGTAAAGATCAGCAGATATAGTTTTCCTGGTTTTCTATATCATTGCACAGTTATACTGATCTTAATTGGAAAAATGATATCCAGGATATCACCATAGGGCTAATAATATCTAAGCTTCAATATTTGTAATATCACATCTTCTTCTTTTTTCTATAAACATATATTAAGCCAATCACAAGTTAGGTTACTTCTTGGTCTAGCCAAAAATAACTACTAAACATCAGGTAGGCATAAAATGAAATGTAACTTCTGTCATTCTGACGATGATATTGATTTATCGAAACAATTGTCAATTTTTTAGAATTTTCAATAACTTTTATTATATTGTGGAATTAACTAGAGACCATGAGTTTCATTTAAAAACACAATATGAGCATATTCCACGAAGTAAGGGTCGAGACAGTCAATTTCGTTCAAAAGATTGTTTAAAAAGCGTACATAACGATCCGCATTCAAGTTTCTTCAAGAAAAGATCCAATTATTTGATTTTTATAAATATAAGTTAAAAATACTGGTCACTAGTTTTCAACGTAAAATGTGGATTTGTATCACTCCACCAACAGCAGTGTTGGCTAGAAACTGTCCCATTTGATGAGATTTTGCTTCATCTGAAAAAAGAATACATCTTGACAAAAATGGGTTATCTTCTTAGTTTCCGTAACAGAATTATAATTGTTTAAAATTATCTTCTGGTCTTAAAGTATCAATTAGTTGAGGTGGGTAAGGGTAATATTTGTGTTTTTTTTAAATTCTTTGAAACTATCTTTGTTGACGTTTTTCCGGATTTTCGACGTTTTGAAAGTGCTCAAAGCCTAATTTAAATAAGTACACTTTTAAAATGCCAGTGCATCCTAGATTAAATACGCATTAATGTGCAAACTTGAATTTTAAACGTTTTCTCAGAGAAAATGTGGAAATAATATTTTTTTAATGTAAATAAACAATGTTGAATATTTTAAAGCTATTTTCAATTCTAAACATTTTTTATTTATAATAGTTTTCAATATTGTCAAAAATAAAGGTACTTTACACTTGAGCAAAAATCATATTTTTTACAAACCTCGTATACATTTTTTTAGAAAATTTAATAATAAAGAAGTTTCCCATATGCTGTCAACTTACATAGACACACTGTATATATGTATGTGTTATAACGGAATTTGTAAGCACGATGGTGGGAGCATTTTTTGACGGATCGAAACCAAACTCGCTATAAAAATCAGTTAGGTCAAAATATTGGACGAGTTCGTTAACGGGTCAAATCGGCCCAGTAGAAACAATATGGCGGCCTGTCAAAGTTGAAAAAAATCGCATTTCGTTTGATTATGATCTGACGCAAAGAAGTTACTTATATTTTTTATAGTCCTTAAGTAGAGGATGGGACACTTTGGCGTGGGAACTTTTTGTGACGCCACATGACCACGCCCTCTGACATTGACCTACTTTTCGTGACCTTGGCCTAGTTTCGTGACCTTGGCCTAGTTTCGTGACCTTGACCTAGTGTTCGTGACGTCACATGACCACGCCCTATGACGTCACAAGACCACGCCCTATGACGTCACAAGACCACGCCCTCTGACGTACCTGTCATCTGTCAAATGTGTCAACAGTCATGTGTTCTGTACCATATGTCATAAGTGTCGTATCATCTGTCAACAGTCATATCTATCTTATGTTCTGTGTCGACTCTCATGTGTTCCATGACGATGTGTCGTATGTGTCATCTGTCAACCCCGCCAGGTGTGTCAACTGTCAAATGTGGCGTATGCCCCATCTGTTCTGTGATTTCATATTTTTAGCTAATAAAGAAAAAATGAGGGGGTGCCCCAACCTGCTGGAAATAAGTTTTATTCCAATTACCATTTAAATCTGACCAATAATAGCAGAGATATGTGCTAGTGCCCTAATGGTATCTTTTTTTTGCACATCCTGTATACGATAATAATCTAACAATCATAATGGCGTTTATTAGACTCCAATCCGACAAATAATAACAGAGATATGGGCAAATGCCTTTAGGACCTGCGCAGAACGTTGAAATGTGTCTTTTACGGCCTGTCTGTAACGGAAAACATGCGCAGTATACGGAAAAAGTAGCTTTGTTACCCCAGCCACCCACGGCCGTTTTGGCACCCCGGTGAATAACAGATAGATATATGTTAGTGCCGTTATGACCTTTATGACTTCATCCTGTATATCGAACGTGTCCCAGCAGAAGGTGTTCGACAGACGACACAGACTATACGTCACACAGAAGATAGATGACACAAGGTTAACTGTATTAAGGACACGTGGTGGACCATGTAGGTTGACGACGACGACAGATGGCAAGACAAGGTAACTGTATTACCGACACCTGGTGGATAATGTAGGTTGACGACGATATATGGCAAGGATTTGACGGATGACACATACGACGGAACGCACATATGACAGATGAGACATTTGACGGATGACACATACGACGGAACGCACATACGTCACATATAACGGAAGGCACATACGGCACATAATGATACATATGACAGATGAGACATTTGACGGATGACACATAAGACGGAACGCACATACGTCACATATGACAGATGAGACATTTGACGGATGACCATACGGCACATACGTCACATATGACAGATGAGACATTTGACGGATGACACATACGACGGAACGCACATACGGTACATAGAAAAATCATGGAGAATATGAAATCACAGAACAGATGGGGCATACGACACATTTGACAGTTGACACACGGGGCGGGGTTGGCAGATGACACATACGACACATCGTCATGGAACACAGAGTCGACACAGAACATAAGATAGATATGACTGTTGACAGATGACACGACACTTATGACATATGGTACAGAACACATGACTGTTGACACATTTGACAGATGACAGCTACGTCAGAGGGCGTGGTCTTGTGACGTCATAGGGCGTGGTCATGTGACGTCACGAAAACTAGGTCAAGGTCACGAAAACTACGTCAAGGTCACGAAAACTACGTCAAGGTCACGAAAAGTAGGTCAAGGTCAGAGGGCGTGGTCATGTGACGTCACAAAAAGTTCCCACGCCAAAGTGTCCCATCCTCTACTTCCTTAACACGTTCTACAACTTTTGTACTTAAAACTTTTTTTCAAACATACATGAAAACATTTATTTAAGAAAATTCACAAATTTACCAAAAAAATTTCTATTTTTTTGTTTTTTATTTGATGCAAAAATGTCACTTGAAATAAGCCTGTCCATTGGTCTCGTGCCATTAGGATTTTTTTAAAATTATTTCTAAAACGCTATCTATAAGCTGCTGTTTGGATCCTGAGTGGTGAATTTTAGACAACTCTAATATCCAGACTACTAACATGTGTTCTCAATGCAAAAGGCTGGTGGGAGGACCCTTTGAACATTGTCTTGGAGACTTTTCTGTTGACCTATAGAGCACTGTTATGCATGTAACATCCACTTCTTTGGCTGCTACAGCAATAGAAGATCCACGTTCAACCAACTCTAAATCATAATTCATTTGCTCTTCGATGTATTTATTTTTAGGAACCATATCAAGTAGCCTACAAAACATGATTCCAATGAATCCAACTCCGTGTTGTTTTTGATGGGCGCTATAAAACCGCTAGTAGATGATCACTAAATGTCATACAATATGTTGGTCCAAAAATACAAAATTATATTTTTGATACTGTTATTAGACAATATAAGTATGTAGTTTCAGCTGATGTGAGTAAAATGTATCGACAAATATTAGTGTGTCCTCACCATCAAGCATTCCAAAGAATTATATGGCAAGACAATCCTAATAATTCTTTATCTATTCTTCAACTGACTACCGTCACATATGGTACAACGTCAATTCCTTTCTTAACTATTAGATGTTTACACTAATTAGCCGAAGACAATAAAAGGAAATTTCCATCTCATACAATTGTTAATAATTTTTATGTTGACAATCTTTTGACTGAAGCCAATGATCTTTATACTTTATCAACACTGTGTGCAGAAATTACATCAATACTCAATTCACCTCATTTTCAACTAAGAAAGTGAATGTCAAACACTCGAGAGAACTTCTTGATACAATTCCAAACATAAATATTTCCAATTATATTCTCCAAATAGAAGATACTGAAGCTTCCAAGACTCTGGGCATTCCGTGGCAAATCCAATCTGATACAATAACTTTTTCTATTTCTTCGATTAATACTATCTCAGATTTCAAGAATATTCGATCCTTTGGGTCTCCTCTGTCCAGTATTGTCATTGCGAGAATAATAATACAACAATTATGGACAAAAGGCCTAGCATGGATGAACCAATCACAAATCAACTCTTATCAAATTGGAACGATTTTTGTAGCCAATTACACGTTTTTAATAATCTAAAAATATCTAGAAACGTTATTCCTATTAATTTCAAGTTAATTGAATTTCTTTGCTTTTCTGACACATCTAAAAAGGCATATGCTTCATGCATATATACTCATAGTTATAACTTTATAGATGAAAAATAAGAATGTTGTCTTCTTTGTGTAAAGTCCAAGGTTTCGCCTATTAAAACCACAACAATTCCAAGACTGGAAGTATGTGCTGTTCTTCTAAGTATGTAAGTACACAGTTATCTGAACATATATATCCTTATCTAATTCAATTCCAACAGTCTATTGGAGCAATTCTCAAGTGGTGTTGGCTTGGTTAAAATTAGAACCATCCTAGCTTCAACATTTTGTTGCAAATCGAATTTCCAAAATACATCTCACTAACATTGAAAATTGGAAGTATGTCTCCTGACAGCATATTCCTTCAGATTTAGCGTCCAGAGGTATCTTACCTACACAATTGATAATTCTTACTTTTGGTGGCACGGTCCACAATTTTTAAATCAAAATTCAGATAGCTGGCCTTGTAATACATTTACTATTGACAATGATTTATCAGAATGAAAGAAAGAATCTAAAATCTTACTATCTACAAATATTCCCAAAAATGATCCTACATTTCCTTTATTTAATAAGTACTCATATTTTATAAAGTTATTACCAGTCACAGCATACATTTTTCGATTCAGTACCGAAAAATAATAAATTATCATCTTTATTGTCATTTTTGGATAAAGATGATATTCTCAGAGAAAGAGGTAGATTATGCTTTACTCCATTAAATTACAATATAAAACACCCAATATTATTATGTTCCAGACATATATTAGTTAAACTTATTATCAATCATAAACATAAGGTACTTTTACATGCAAGCACGCAATGATTTGTCAAAGGTATTGGATAATAGCTACCACAACTTTAGTAAAAAACGGAATCAAACAATGTATAACATGTTTCAAGATAAAACCCAATTTTTGTAACGCACCCATGTCAAATCTTCCCAGAAATCGTGTGACACAGTCATTCCCGTTTCAGTACATAGGCACAGACTATGCAGGTCCATTAAGGTCTGTTCCAACTGACACGAAAACCGTACAATGTACGATACAAATCTGGTTGACTCGCTGATTAGTGAATAATTACAAAGACTTATTATATTCACGAATCAGCAGGTCAACTGGATTTGTACCGTATATTGTGCGGTTTGCGTGTCAGTTTGAACAGGTCTTTTATGTATCAGAGAGAAAAGGTTGAGGACGTAAAATTACTAAAGTCTATGTATGCGTTTTTGTTTGTTTCTCGATAAAACCAATTCAGTTGAGTTAGTTAGTGCACTAGCAAGTGAAAATTTTATTTCCTGCCTGCGTCGATTCACTTCTAGAAGAGCTTTGCCTTCTCTTGTCTATTCTGACAATGGCTCAACAAGATATACCTCCTAACAGATTATCCAGACTACAATTTATATAGCAGCAATTGTGGAATAAATTTTCGAATGAATGTGTCAGAATTGCACAAGCAATACAAGTGTAAGTGTTTTAGTAAAACACCCACACCTTCCATCTTTTCATTAGAATTTTTGCAGAATTTTGAAGCTTTATCATGGAAAAGATAAGGTTTCCCGAGTCGCATATATCAAAACTTCTCATGGAACCATCCAGCGACCTATACGAGATTTATGTTCACTTCCTACCCAAGATGACTAATGTTTTACAAACTTTTCAGTGAAAAGAAGCATGTGGTTGAAGTTAAAGTGTTTTGTTTTTAATCAGCTTGAAAATTTTATGAACTATTTTTGTAAAATAATTTTCTATTTAATATTTTGTTATTTTGAAGGTGCCCTTCAGGGTGGGGGCTATCTTTAATTTTCTATGTTCAATTTCAAGTACTATTAAAATTATTTTAAATTCAAAGCAGCACAAAAAACATCAAGTTCAGCCTACCAACCAATTCAGCTTACCAACCAAGAATTCAAAGCCCGACGAGCGAGAAAATATCTATGTAGAGGCTAGTGCAGCGTTGCCAAAGCAATGTTAAATGACTTTTCCCCAAACCTAATGATTGATCGCCGGATTTATGAATTGTTTCGTCTATTCTTTAGTTGAATGTTTTTGGTTGCCACACATGTGCTTTCCAGTTGATGGCTAAAAATGTAATGGGAGAAAGGTCAGGGTTGACCACTACATGGTTCTAAAATCTTTTAAACTTTTTTGTTCTTGTTCGTAAAGTTTACACAAATGCTTAGGATCATTATCCTATTGAAAAATGGAACCAGGACTAACGAGATTCAGTTCACTGGGTATGGCAGAATCATGAAGAACTTTCAAGCAGCCTGTGTTGTTTATCTTTTTCATTATCCTCACAATATTTCCAGTTTACTGTTGAAAAACATAACCAAACCATGTCATTATCACATTTTCGTTTCTTTTCACTGGCATGCATACACATGTCTATTGAAAATTAAACTTTGATTTGTTAATCCAACAGACATTTTCCCATTGGTCTATTGTCCAGTGTTTATGCGTCTGCTTATTCTAGTCTATTTTTCTGATTTTAAATTGTTAGTTTTGGCCAGCAACACATTCTCTTAGTCCAACTGACAGTAGATGTCTTGAATAGTTGTTATTGAAATGTGTTTGTCAATATCATTCAGAGCTGTGGTAATTTGTTGTACAGTTAAGCATTGATTCTGTGTAGTCTAAACTTACAATATTTGTCTATGTTTTAGCGTTTCCAGAAGAAAAAATACAGTCAAAGCATTAGTCAAAATCTTTTATACATAGTCAAAGTTAATATTGTAACTCTCAT
Organism: Galeruca laticollis; assembly: GCA_963921935.1. NCBI lineage: Eukaryota > Metazoa > Arthropoda > Insecta > Coleoptera > Chrysomelidae > Galeruca > Galeruca laticollis. The sequence continues at coordinate 178,961,503 of OY998180.1, forward strand.
ATGCAAAAGCTTAAGAGAAACTAAATATGGTACAACAAAGTTAAAACCACCACATATTTCGAATAAAACCACACCATTGCACAAAATAAAGTACCCTATGGATTAAGTCTTGAAATAGTGTTTTGTCAAAATCAAAGAACTGGATAAATGTAGGATAATACTCTTATATTGTTGTGTAAACAATTAGGAAACATATTCCTAGAAATCCTTTGCAGATGACGTGAACACGAATATGCAACAATTGATCGATCACATTGTTCAAAAATATTTCAAGTCATCTGTTTTTCAAGACAATAGACTCAATGATATCAAGTGCTGTAGATTGCAATTTACCCTTCATACAAATTCCAATTCTGAACTATCATTTGGACAAAATTTATTTTTCATCCTTTTGACTTAAGCCACTAGAAGCTGGAATTTACTAACATAACAGTTCTTACTTGTACTTTAAAACCAGTTTTCATTAAATAATTTTATTTTCAGTACTCAGAAAATTCTTTGCTAAAGTGTGTTAGTTCAATATAAAAACAGTAGATAAGTTTTTATCAAAATTATTTAGTTACACTTTGTGGATCTATATTTCCAAAGTTGGTGTATATTCATGCATATGTAAATGCTTTTTAATAATATCAAAATAACCATTTAGTAAATATCATAATCTTGATGTAGCACTATGCACAAAGTTTATTGTATTTCTCTATATTCATTACATAGCTTGAATTTTGAAATATAGTAGCTTTGAAGTAAAATTATTGATTTTATTTGGCTATATTATGAATAATATAAATGTATAGCAAATGCAATGAAAAGTTTTGTTATATTTTGAATGTAGTTTAAAAGTTACAATGCTTGTACAAATATTTGTGTTTTGATTTTGCAATTTATAAAATACTTTTTTAGTTAGCAGATCACGAAGAAAAATCATGGCTCAAGTAGTCAGTCAAAAACGGGGCCGTGGCATCAGTACCGGCGAAACTTCTTCAGCGTCTTCTAGTTCTACAAGTCAACTGTCTGCCTTAGGTACTGCGCCAGGAACTCTCACAGATGAACTAGCTGCACTTTTTGAGTGCCCAGTATGCTTTGAAGTAGTTCTACCTCCTATAATGCAATGTCAGGTTGGTCATTTAGTTTGTGCTAGCTGCCGCCCAAAATTATCCTGTTGTCCCACTTGCCGAGGTACTTTAGGAAATATAAGAAATTTGGCTATGGAAAAAGTTGCAAATAATCTAATGTTTCCTTGTAAGCACAAATCTACCGGCTGCCGCATGTCTCTTGGACTTAATGAAAAAGCAGAGCATGAAGAAATTTGTGAATTTCGTCCCTACAGTTGTCCTTGTCCTGGTGCATCATGCTCTTGGCAGGTAATTGCATTGAAAGCATTATATATGTAGTTGCAAAATACAGTTATACAATTACTCATAGCACTTTTATAATATGTAATTTTGTGAATGTGCATAATTATTAATAAAGATAGTTTCACTTTAATATCTACCCTGTATAATAATAATTGACAATACAGATTAGTTCTATTTTCTGATTTAAGTCGAATATTCTATTGGATCCTAATTGAATAATACCAGTTTAGATATGTAAGGACTGGTTGTCTTGAAATAGTTTATATACATATGTTTTAAAAATCGATACTTGTAAATATAATTTATATTAATAAGTAACTGTTTTCTATTTTAATTGAAATGACAAATTAAACAATGTTGTGTTCTCAATTATGTTAGATTTAGTCATGTTATGAAGGGATTAAAAAATGACAAAATATTTATGATGACTGTATGGTATTTTTTAGGGGCAATTGGATAAAGTAATGGTGCACTTACAACATGCTCACAAAAATATAACTACCCTTAATGGAGAAGATATAGTGTTCTTAGCTACAGAAATAAATTTAGCTGGTGCCGTAGATTGGGTCATGATGCAAAGTTGTTTCGGTCACCACTTTATGTTGGTGTTGGAAAAACAAGAGAAGAATGATGGACATACACAATTCTTTGCCATTGTTCAACTTATTGGATCTCGAAAACAAGCGGAGCATTTTGCCTACAGGTACATTTAAATTTAACAACCTACGCTACTAATATGTGAAGGAATCCACGTTAAATCAACTGATTTATTATAGTTGTGGCCTTTTTGATGCTGTGACTTGTTTTATTATACTATTGGGTGCTTGGAGTAAAGGTATTTCAAGGAACTAATGGCAGTTTGTTCCATTTGTGTCTTATAATTGAGTTTTGAGTATCATATTTCTTCCTTGCTTTCCTGATAGCTTTTTCGCACTCTTGATTCCACCTCGTAACAGGAGTATGAACCTTTATTTCTTGTATTAGGCCATTGTGCTAACCGGCACCCAAAAAGATATTGGAAGTTGATTATGTATCTCTGAATATTAATGGAAGTATCGCAGTTGTGTATATTTAATTCAATCTGATTACTAAAAGAAGTCCAATCTACAGATTTTATTTTGTTGAGGATTTTTATGGAGAGTTATGATTTTTGATTATAATTGGAAAATTCAACTCAACTGATTACCAGCTTCATTACACAAGTACTCCATTGGAGCTACAGTATACAGTGCCCTGAAGAGTGAGACATGTCTCAGCTGTGCTCAGGAATGGTTACTTACTAACGTATCTTACATACCAACTTATATCCTAATACATTTTTTGAACCTACTTTATTTTTTCTCTTTTTTATTTCAAGTAATAAGGTGCAAATATTTGAAAAGTAATTAATTTAATTGCTGTTTTAATACAGCTTCTCATCCAAGGTTGCAATCAATAACCCCAAGATATTTTACAGTAGTGCCCCTTTTTCGCTCTACATTGTTTATATATATTTTTTAAATCTCCGGTACACTATTTACAAAACAACCAAAAGTGACGTACATACTATGTTATTTTACATTTATAGTTAGTTTCTTTACTTCAAACAACGTGTACAGAATACTCAAATATGTATTCAGCCAAAGCCCAAGATTCTTCACTACTTATACTGAACATAAAATTTACCACCTCTACACCAACAGTCACAATTACACTGTCTGACGGAAGTTTCAACAACCATGTTATAAGTGTTGATGTGGTGTTGGTTAATAAGTGTTCAGTATGAATATCACCATTGGCTCTAATAATTCCAACTTAGTTCACTACTTATAACAATTGTTCTGTTTCTACCCATAAAGGAAGCTTCCATCGGTTTACGAAGGCTCGAATCAATTAGAATAATAACTTTAGGTACAGATTTATTAACACATAAGTACCCAATACACATACACTGAATATACTGGATTGACAACTTTCAAAAAGGAAGGAAAATTTTGTAAAAACTCGAAAACGAATTCTATCTATTCTGTCAAGACTGATAGTTTTACGACTACTATTAAAATTGGGTCTTTTGGTCTCTGACATACTCCCACCTGAAAAATGTCTGTGAGCAAAAAGACATTTTTTATGTAATAAAAGAGACCAAAAATGTTTTTAAAGTACATACCATTTTCTTTCAGAAAAGTAGAACCCACCGTTTCACTTACAGAAAACAAGGATGCATTCGGGAGAGACGTCCGCTACGCGTTGTTCTCGTTTTCGTCACCCCCGTACACTATCTCCTAGATCAACAATCATCTCTGCTTGGTGTGGCTTCTGACAACGACTTTTTTCTGTAAATGATGTAAATCAGGAGCATTCTTACACTCTAACGAGTATAATCTTTGCACATGTATCAACAATGCCCCCCGAGGGGTTTGCACTCGAACAAGATGAATCTGTCCGTCTTGACTGGGTAGAACTTCTATCACTTTGGCAATCGGCCAGTCTATGCGATTACTATTATCATTGCCGACAGAAATAAACTTAGTTTGAAGAGTCTATGGCTTGTATTTTTTTTATTTTCTTGCACAAAGAACCGCGGTCTATGGCATCACAATCAGGAAGCTGTACTCTATTTGATCGCGAAGAAACAGCGCTATTAAGTCTTTAGGATCCTCCGATAGGTACGTGATAGGTCTACCGCTAACAATAGCCTCGCTATCGCACAAAACAGACAACAAATCTTCATATTTTAAACGTGTGCGGCCTAATACTTTTTTCAATACGGTTTCAGCACTCCGATCATACGTTCCCAAAAACCTCCCCACCAAGCCACAGGGGGCATACGTTTTCACTATATGCATCTTACGGAACTTTCACACGCACAATACTGTCCCAATTCAATGCGCCTACTAAATTCGTTCCATTGTCACTATAAATTGTTTTGGGCCGTTCATGTCTCGACACAAACCGACACAAAGCTTGAAGAAAACTTTGGATTGACATGGGCGTGACCAACTCCAAATGGATAAACCGCACATGTAAATAGCCTTATCACAATTTTTTAAGTATAACGGTCCAGCAAAGTTTACCACGTCGCTTTAAACGCGACAGCGTCACAAACTCTGTCCAATGGAAGTGGAGGGGGTTCTACTACCACCGGTTTTGCGTTCAACCTTCGACTAATCAATCACACATTTCGAGACTACTGATCGTATTGTCTGTCTCCCACCTATAATCCAAAAGTTTTCCCGAAGCAGGCTTAAGAGACCCTGAGATCCTATGTGACGAGATTTAACATGTATGTCCATGTGCTGTGGGTACTATTTACTGCTGTAGCTAAATCACCTTTTATTTTATCAAACTTTATTCTTATTGTGGCATACTTCTTATTGCAATCCTCGCAGATTTCAATTTCACAAATCAATTCTTCCAAGGCGCTGTTTAACACAAGTTCATAGATTTTATTGTACAATACTTTCAATTCATCGAATTTTGTCCTTAAAAGTTCGAATGCAATCCATACCGACCCATGCCCCAAATTGCTTTCCGGCTTTTCTTCAAATTATCTTCGTTGACCATATTTACTAAAGAATTTTCGGTGAAAGGAGACGAAATACTTGTAGGGCGCGGTAATAATTTGTGCGACAAACTCGGTCAAACCACCATAACCTTCAAACCCACAATCCAGTATCCCAAATTTCTTCCCTAAAACGTAAGATAGAGGAACCAAGTCATTCATACATCCATAGTCATTAGGTTTGGGGAGAAAGTCATTGATGCTAGTTTGGCAACGCTGCACTAGGCTCCCTTCAATATTTTCGCGCTTGCTCGGCTTTGAATATTTGGTTGCCATGAGCGGCTCGTTATTGATATGTAAAGGTGAATTAATATTAGGAATTTGGAATATAAGGTACGGAGAAATATATTGATCATCGGGTAAAATATATAAATAAAAGTTGTACAATATTTTATGGATAAATAGATATGTTTATTGACCACCCAAAAATACAAAGAAGTACATGTAGGTAACATAATAATGAAGCAATATTAGAAAATACAATAATTGTTAGCGACATAAATATTATAAACTGGAGAATAGAAATATGCTATAAAAGATATAAGCGAAAATATCGAAAAAAAATTACTAAAATAAAAGATAAAACAAAAAGGGACAGAAGCATAAAAATCTTTATCAATATTTACTGCGTTGGAAATTTGTGATTTCTCGACGTTTCCGTTTCCACTTTGAAGCCATTATCCAGAGGTGGGCTTAGGTTATTCGTTCATTAATCTAGAAAGTAATCCGATTCCGTAGTCTGAATATCTGCCTACTCTACGCAACGAATCACCTCCTCTGTCTAATTCCAAGGCCTCAATCTGCCTACTCCTTGGAATTTCACCGAAAAAGGAAATAATAAAATTAATAAAATAATGAAAAATAAAAAATCCGTACCATTTAAAACACCGTAAACACTAACCTTCTTAATGGTGGGAGTGATAACAGATATAAAATGTTCGTTATCCCGCATATTTTAGGGGGGAAATTGTTGTTTTTGGCGCAGGCCATGGTAGAAGGATGTGAGGTGGTATCGGAATAGGGCGGATGAAGATGATGTTTCCAGGTTGATGGCAATTTCTGGCTGTCGTCCCTGATATTTAAACAGTTTGGACGTTTTTCTGTCTCGATAGCTTCTCGAATTATTCAGGACTTGGAAGGAGCAAGTTGGAGCGATAGTTATGGTTTTATCGAAATTGATTGTGTGCCCTGTTTGGGCATGATGTTGGGCCAAGGTGGAAGAAGTATCGGAATTTCTGACAGACAATGAGTGTTCTTTTGCTCTAATGGAGACACGTCGGTTGGTCTGACCTATGTAGGTGCGGGGACAATCTAAGCAAGGGATTTAATTTTTTTTACTTTATTATTTTCCATTATTTGATTTTTATTTTATTATTTCCTTTTTCGTTGAAATTCCAAGGAGTAGCCAGATTAAGGCCTTGGAATTAGCCGAAGGGGGTGATTAGTTGCATCGAGTAGGCATATTGAGACTACGGAATCAGATCACTTCCTACATTAAAGAACGAATAACCTAGCTCCAGTGCACCAGCAGAAGAAAGGGAATAATGGTTCTCCAAATTCTTTCTCTAAAAGTGATCACATTCTATATGAATATTTGCTCTTTTTCAATGTATATTGGCAAGTCCTAACCAACTTAAAGCAGTTCATATGATCAAAATATAAGCGTAAGAATGTGTCTAGGAGTTTTTACAATGTACATCTGTACTATTTTAGAAGTAGAAACAGCAGACACACCTCCAGAGCTAAGGAGATTAAACTTAATTCATGAAATTGTTTCCAAATTGCTCGTGCTAAAAATAATTGAGATCCATAAATGGAATATACTTTACTCCTTTTAGAAAAAAAAATCTCTTATTTGCTTCAAGTTATCTCTATTTTGAACAATAACAGATGCCTGACAGTGGTTCAATGATATATTAGGATGTGTGATTGACAGCTTTATTGGGATCATTAAAATATATGCTCCATCATGAAAAGTATAAATTTCTTATTGTAAGAATTGTAAAATTTTTATTGATACCCTTAAGAATTTTAAAATATCACTACACTTGCAACAGTTGTTATATAAATTCTGGAAATACTATTTTTCGGAAAGGCAAACAGATTACATTGTTATATGAAGAGTCATAGCAGAATTAAATACAATGAAGTCGACCAGTTAGCTTAAATAGGGAGTGGCATATTCCTATTGGAAGAGAAAGGTCAAAGATTTCGTTACTTACAAACAGAAGTTTACTGAAAACCATGATTTAATGACCTTTCTAATCACCTTTTCATTAAATCTTTGAACAGAATCACATGTAAACACGGATCTGTGGACCTCAGAATCAGCTACCACCAGGCGATGATGAGTAATTAAGAATGTTTAAGATAAGGTTAAGTAATGGAATTTTGATGTGAGTTAGTCGACATCTGTATCTTGAAAGAATATGACCTACATGTAATTATTGATTGTTGTGTTTAATATATATTGAAATATATAAGTTATTGTTTCTGTGATATAGGAGTTTGATTTATCTCTTTTTGGATTACCACAGGATCTATACCTAGAATATATGGAAAAAAAGAAAGGTATAACTAATATTAATGTAAAAAAATAGTAGAAAAACATTATCTAGAAAAAAAACAAGTTTAAAATGTGTTGGTTTGAAATAAATCCAAATCGCACATACAGTAAACATTTTCATATTTAAAATATTATCTCTGAATGTCATTATTATCCATTGTTATAACTAGTTGTCAATGTTTCATTATTTTTTAGTTAAGAAACAAAAATCATTCTACTGTTTTTTTAATAACTAGAAATAATGTAAAAATTATTGACTTACCGAAAGAAGATTTTGGGTTAATAGCCATCCAAGCAATGGAGTAGAATGCCATTCTTCAGTTTTCATTTATAATTCTCGAGTTACTGCAAAAATTGGCACAGACAAATTAATCCAATTATTTATTAGAAAAGGAAGTGTTAAAAATTCTCCAAGAACCTGATCAAAGTTGATAATTGCAATTAATCACAAATGTACAGAAATATATGGTTATAAAATTTTAAGATTACCGCCTTAATTACGTTAAAAGCTCTGAATTCTTTGGTCATATTCTACAGGGTGCGGCAGATAAACGGTCAATTAGAAATATCTCGAGAACTAAAGGTATCTGAATTATGAAAATTGTCATGAAGGGGTTTTGAATAATGAACTATTTAATGAAAATATTGCCGTCACCATTGTACTTTCGGTTATACCGTAAGTTGCACATAACTTTGTAATTTTTAATGAAATACCCTGTATATTTTTCAATTTTAGAAATATTTACGTTATTCTGAAAATTTTTGTTAATACTCCCCTATTTTGAACCGTTTTTGAGTTGCAATGTTTTTTATATGAAAATTACATTTTTTTACCATGTACATAAAATTCAATATCCTCTAATGTAATTTGAATAAAAGTTTAAATTTCTTAGGAACTATTTACCACATACCACTTTATCGTTTACACTGTGACGTTACCTTTTTTATTATACAGGGTGCTGTCAAAATTGGAATAAAAAAGGAATCACAATCTTCGTGTAATTCCTTTTTTTCAAATGGGACACCCTGTATGTGATTATTTTAGAAGAATACGTTGCCCACTATCGATATGTATTACTATTCCCTATACCTATCTCCTGTAGTTTTCAAATAAATCAGCTTTATACATTTTTGTCACAAAAAATTTATTTTTTTATAGGCTATGTGATATTAATTTATTAAGTTAAACATTGAACAATTATACAGTTACTATCAAAGATAATAAGGCACTAGCTTGTTAAAGCAACAAATGTTCAAAATGTTGCCCATCAACTTCTAAACATTTATGGACTCTTTTAATCAGATTTTCATTAGTAGCTCTTGATAGTGATTCTTCATCTATTTCGTTAAAAACGTGAAGGACTTTGTTTATCATATTTTCCTTAGTAGTGACAGGTTCAGAGAATACCTTATTTTTAACATATCCCCAAATATAGTAATCTAATGGTGATAATTGTGGGGATCTTGGTGGCCAGAGAAACGGACCTTTATTAGCTATTCATCTATCGTTAAATATTTCATCAAGCAATGTGCCTACTCCTCGAAGATTGTGAGCCGGTACACCATCTTGTTGAAACCAAGCTTCGTTAGCCTCATTATTAGGTAAAGCGTGCATTGCTGGTACAACTACTTGCAGTAAGATGTTGCAGTAACGCTCTCCGTTTAAATTTTCGTCATAAATCATGAGAGCGAATATCTTATTATTTTTCATAGCACAAAAAACAGTAAACTAAAGGGACATTGAAATTTACTATCCCATGTGACTTGAGGATTTTCGTCACTCCAGAAGTGGCTGTTATGGCGGTTAAACAAACAATTTTTAGTAAACTTCGATTCATCACACCAAATAATTTTTTTGTAAAATCTTCATCTTGGCATTTAATTAAAATCCATTCACAAAATTCTACACGTCCTTACATAATCTCCAGGATGTAAATGCTGAGCTAGTGTATACGAATAAGAGGTCCAATGATGTTTTTTTTTAAAATTCTGTGAATTGTTATAGTCGACACATCTAACAGTTCCTCACATTCCCTAAGGATGAATTTGGATGAGCTGCAAAATATCCCAGAATGTCTATTTGTAAATCCTCATTATCGACATGGGTCTTGGGCTTATTTCTTCTACTTTTAAACTGACTCAACTGGGAACAGTTGTGCAGCAAACGTTTTACAGTTTTATGATTTTGTCGAGGCTTTTCAGGATATCCCTCAGTAAACACGCGGCAAGTGCTGGATACTATTCTGTTATACTCACCATGAATCATAATTAAATTTAAAAAATCATCATTTGTTTACCCTAAATGTGTCAATATTATTTTGTCAAGAAAATTAAAGGCAAACTATTATTATAGCTTTCACACAACGGCATACAACAAGGTGACTACTAAACATTAACAATAACTGACATTTGTCAGAATATTCCAAATTAATTTTTTGTGACAAAAATGTATAAAGCTGATATACTTGAAAACTGCAGGAGATGGGTATAGGGAATAGTAATACATATCGATAGTGGGCAACGTATTCTAAAATAAATAATCACATACAGGGTGTCCCATTTGAAAAAAATGAATTACGCGAAGATTGTGGATTCCGTTTTTATTCCAATTTTGACAGCACCCTCTATAATAAAAAAGGTAACTTCACAGTGTAAACGATAAAGTGGTATGTGGTAAATAGTTCCTAAGAAATTTAAACTTTTATTCAAATTACATTAGAGGATATTGAATTTTATGTACATGGTAAAAAAGTGTCATTTTCATATAAAAAACATTACAATTCAAAAACGGTTCAAAATAGGTATAGGGAAGGATTAACAAAAAAATGTTCAGAATAACGTAAATATTTCTAAAATTGAAAAATATACAGGGTCTTTCATTAAAAATTACAAAGTTATGTGCAACTTCCGGTATGCCGGAAGTAGAATGGTGACGGCAATATTTTCATTAAATAGCTCATTATTCAAAACCCCTTCATGCCAATTTTCATAATTCAGATACCTTTAGTTCTCGGGATATTTCTAATTGACCGTTTATCTGCCGCACCCTGTATACCGAACACAATTTACACTACTACTATAAAAGCACTATCACTTTTTAACATCTGATGCGTGTTTCTATAACAAATTTATCATCTCTCGCTCTACGGATAAACATTTGTAACCTTGATATTATGGTATAATTTGATGTTAATTCGTATTTCTTTTGTATAGATTGGAACTTAATGGAAATAGAAGGAGACTTATTTGGGAGGCCATGCCCAGGTCAAGTCATGAAGGAGTAGCATCAGCAATTATGGGTAGTGACTGTCTGGTCTTTGATAATTCCATTGCGCAACATTTCGCAGACAATGGAAATTTAGGTATTAATGTTACCATTTCCTTAGTTTGCTAGACAGTATGTCCTTTCAAAATTAGGTGATAATGAGACAATTATTTTTATTTAGTCTAATATTTTTTTAAGAATTTTGCTTAGTATCAAATTGTTTCGTCGGGCTTATATATAGCAGGAAAAGAATCTGCGTCAAATATGTTTGGAGGTAGAGAGTCTGTATTGGGTAGATCATTAAGAATTCTGCTATAATTCATAAACTTTTTGTGATGCAGATTCGGGAAGAATTCAGTAACTCAAGCAGTTAATCTGGAGATTATTCAAATTATAAGATAACTGCAATAGTGCTTAACTGACACACATAACTAAAATACAAAGTTAAGAAATATCTCAGAATGCTTACAAATCTCCCCATATTTTTGACCATCTTTGTTAGATATTTCCCGTACATCTTTATTAATAAAAAACATTTTTCTCGAAGCTGTAAACATTTGTAAGATATGGTGCAGTCATTCCTATTGCTCTAACCAGTACAAGAAACCATATTTAGCTATTAGAGAGTTCACAAGTCATCGAAACGTACAAATTTTAATATTACTTTCACATTAGTAAAATCGCAAATATTAACTGTCGGCATGTAGAATGCTTATTCCAAAATATGATGCATATCATAAGTTTATTTCTTTCCAATTCAGAAAAATAGATAATCTATACATTTTTTATAAAATTTCAAGATTGTTTTTAAAAAACGTTAATAGCGTGACAAATCATTAATTAAAAAAAATTGTTTCATAGACTTTTCTAATTTGAAATTGTAACGCAATTAACATTTTTTATATAATGATTGTACTAATGATTTAAATATGACAGTCAGATGATAATCTGGAAAATAGTCTATAGTTTAAAATGATCCTCTTTATAACTTGTTTAACAAACGCTAGTAATAAACAATTTTATTACTAAAAACTTTATTACTACAGACTTTGGTGTTTTCAGTGTGTTTGACATATTTCATCCTCTATTCACCTTTTCAATTTTAATTGTGTTTATCATTTTACCATTATATCTCTGAATTGGAGAATTCCACATTTATCTTTCGTTCCAAGTTGAGTGTTTCATCACAGTAATATCAAACACATGATTCAAGTATAGTTAAATTATCTATCTTTCTTCTTTTTTTTTCAAGAATGTACTATGACAAATGGCAATTTGCAGCTTAATTAATTATCCGTGTCCATTGTAGAGTTGTCATAACTGATATATTTTTCTGGTTCTTGTAAATAAAATGCCAGGATGCATAAGGAAAAACAACGAACTTTATTTATACATTATTCGTTACAGACCACACATGAATTACCATGATGCCCATCCATCATATGTTACAGTTACACACACTGTCATATGTCAAAAATAACTTCATCTTAAAACTAAAACTCACGTTTAAAATGTAGATCTATGATCTTTTTAGTGTAGAATACTAACAATAACCATATTTGTGATTGTTACTGTAGTTTATTTTCAGATGTGTCACTTTCAGTCATATTTAAATTTATTTATGTTCCTTAGTTGCAGGACAGGCTGGATTTCATGAGATTTCTTTTACTTTGAAAAACGTTTTCTAATATACATATCTGAAACATGGCTGTTAAAACCTCTAATTTTGATAACTAGGAAGGCAATCTTGAGTTTGTGTTTATAAGATTATCTTCCCTTGTGCATCAATAATAAACTTGTGAATATACTTTTTTCTCATTAATATGAAACTTCTAATGTACTAAATATTTGGTTTTTGTGGATCTTAATTTAAATTTTTTAAAGTAACTGACTTGTTCAGGTACAATGACTGATGTATAGTAGATGGTTTTTTAGTTTTTACTTTATGTCTCATTCTCACTTACTTTTCCGTGTCTAGACAGAGTCTTAGACTCAATTAATTGAATTGTTTGAAATATTTACTTGCTCTTCTTTATTTATGTCGTTCGTTGTTTTTTTAATGAAATAATTATTTTCACTTTCTGTTTTTATACTGATATTGAATATCAGGTAACCAAGTAGCTTATAGGTAATGTGATAACAGAACTTGTTCAAAGTCTTCTTCTACGAAAACTAATTCAATTTTTCATACTAAATGTAATATTCAATTTTAAGTTTGATGTTCAGACAAGACCTGAGAGGTATGAGATGCTGTTCTAGTTACAGCAATTAATATGACCGTTCCTCTAACAGAAGGCTTAATAATCCAACAAATATCTGATAATTTCGTGTATTGAATATATAGAGAGTAAAATGAACTTTTGTGTGCTCACAGTACAGTTAAACAAGGTTATCTTTTTCATTTAAGCAAAAATAAACTCAACATAGAAATTATGAATTTACTAATCTTGGATGAAGCTCGCCAGTCAGCAGTATTAACAACATGTAGAAATTGTTACTTAATACACATTATAACAGTTTTCATGATGGGTACTGCCTGCCTCCCTTCATCTAGTTTATTAACACGTTGCCGCTGGGGCGGCCCACCGGTGGGTCACAGAGTACATGCCCATTGGGCATTGCGGGTCACCGGTGGGTCGCTCCGGCCTATAAGCGTCTGGCGTCCAGACCCACCCATGTCTCGCTGCCTCACTACTATAATATTAGAGTCAGATTCTGTTAGGCTGCAGCGAATGCACATATTTTAGGTTACCCGCCCTCTAGACATATTAATTTTAGCAGGTATAAGGAGGGTAAATAAAGAATAACGCATATTTACTTGGAACAATTAATTTTTTATTCATATGAAATAAATTAAAACAATCTAAACATACCAATGGTTTATTTTCATATTCGTGACAAAACTTTACGCCCTTTTTTGCCTTTTTTTCTGCCTCTTCTTTTCTTCTTTCTTAGAAATTTGTAACACTCCCTACACCGCTTTCTGACTTCTTTCTTGTCTTTCCGTGTTGCCTAAAGAATGAATTCTGCTAGGCGGTTTTATTATTTGGGTGGTAGTATTATCTATTTAACTGAATGCTTTTTATACTTTCACGAAACTGAAGAATTGTCTGTTCCAAATTTCTTTTGCATTACCCATGCATTCACCACCATTGTACCAAATATAACTTCCATCGCGACTTTTTTATACCATTTTATTGTTTTACGTAAATTACTGTAGTATGAAGCCATTTAGTCCGACGTATCCACACCTTTTTTGGTTGATTATACTGCCCTGTTAGACAGAAGTCGTAACTGACATAATCATTGTTATGAGATATTCCACATTTAGTGAAATTTGTTATGCAATCAAAGTGGAATAATGTAGTGAAAATTGAGTTTAACTTTCATTTAAAGGATGCAAAGCAGAATTTAATAATCCAGAGCATTATTTCAACAAATAATCTGTAATCAGAGTTTTGATAGATACGACATTTTACACTAACATCATACTAATTTTGCTAAGCTACAATAAAGCGTATCTACAGCAAACGTGAGTAGTTGTTAGTAACTTTATTGAATAAAAAAACGACTTTATGTATTACAAAACGAAGAAGTATTGAAGTGTTACAAAACAAATAAGTATTTATAGAAGTATTACAAAACCTAGTATGTATTTATTATCTCAGCCCAAAAGCAACCATTGATTTCTATCATCTAAACCTCGGAATTTCCGTTGAAATAGGAATATCCTCCCAAAATTTCTTTCTACGGTGATTCCTCTTGGGATGTGTTTTGGAGACGGTTTTGGCACACCTTGCTTAGCCATTCGAACATTTAGAAAATTCAGTTCCCTTTCTTCCACAGTGTCGAAATCTGTCTTGTACACCAGTGTTTGTTGTCCTCTTGAAAAAACAACTTCTACCATCTCATTAAGGTAGGGACGAGGAGTGATTTTACTGAGTTTGTATTGCGATGTACCATTTTGCCAATCATAAAAGTCACCTATTTCCATACTAATTACTTAGACATTATTGGAAGCATCTTTTACTGAGTCACTAAAATCTTTGAAATCAATAGACTTTGCCTTTTCGTTTGAGACACCTTTCGACCTGGTGATGAAAGGAATCAGCCCCCATGAACGTATGCCCTGGTTCAAAATATTTAACCTTTAGTGATTCAAGCGAAACATCTGCTGAATTTACAATATGAACAAAGAAAGTGAATATTGTCCAGTTTTTATTTTGGGAGGAGCAGTAATCCAACCACAAAATAACATGTGTGGCATCTCGAATCGATAATAAAAATGCATAGAACGTACTAGTAATATCTTGGGTAGATTGTCCAGATATCACCTCATGCCAAATAACGGCTGTTGGAATTGTTTGCTTTTGCCGAGTTATCACAAAACATTCATTGAATGCGATTATTCGAGGTGTGAAAATTACTTCTTTAAACATTTCCATTCTGGGAAGCATGATCACCTACAATAATGAAATAAATGCTTTAATTAAATAACTTCTTGAATTATTAGTGATAATACCTTTTGTAGATATGCAGATACAACTACTTCTTCAGTTGTTGTAGTGGAAGAATCTTATTGGTAGTGTTTTATAGCAGAAATGTACTTCTTATTGGCAGCAAATTTTTTGCATTCATCGCAGCAGCTGTCTTCCAAACTATCCTGTTTATGGGCGGTTGACTTTGAATGTAAATCAAAGGACTCGCAAACCCAACATTCCTCATGTCCCAATTTTGCAAATGAAATCTTCATGCTGCTGACGACTTCTCGATATAAATAGTACGAAAATTGAATGTTTGGATACTTTAAACGAAAATGATTGTACATCATTGTAATATTAACATCCGAGGGCAGATAGCGCCTCTCTGCCGCATGTTCTCGACGATAATGAGCAATCGTTGGCCTGAATGATTCTATATGTTTAATTATAATATCTCTATCAAATTTCATCTTGATGTGCTTTCCTTGTTGACTGGGCTTAACTGTTACTTTCAAATTTGTCTTATGTGATACAGCTCTCACAACTCTGTCATTTTTTAGTTTCATATCCCAAAGTTCCAAGGAAAAATATTTTGCATACGTTTTGCTTACGAGTCTTTCAAAAAATAGTGGTGACTATTAGATCTTTTTGAGATGAGATGATCTGTGGTTTTCCTTTTTGTATTTTCTTGGGAGACACTGTTTAAAATAAAGTTCTTTTGCACGTTCGCGTTTAGCTTCCAAAACTCACTATTTATTTCGGCTCGTCTGTGTGTGTTACTTCTCTTAGAACACTCTCGTCTACAAGTTGTTTCATTACAGGCCTGCTTTACGGTATGCTTTTCTCTCTTGGCGCTTATTTTAATTTTTTTGTTTGAGATGGGCTGACATCAATTTTCTTTCGTTTGCGAATTTCTCCCTTTTTAGTAAACATCTTCTGTTCGGATTTATCTACGGCATTGTTTATATTATTTTGCAATATTTCAGTGACAAATCTTATAACGTTCGTACTACCAAGTCCTACGTTATGCATTTCTTCTTGAAGTTGTCACTATAATATCAGATAGAACAATAAGTTTTGGTTTGGGTTCTTGATTGGTTCCCCTTTCCTATTGTTTTTCCTGTCTTGATAATTTTGCAAGTGGTTAAAACATCATTTCTGGCCTTTTGTGAACCCACTTCACTATTTTTTACCCCCTTTTCATTTACTAATGAGAAAATATCACCTCGTTTCATTTCTTTTTCTTTAAAATTCATTGGTAACCCTCTTCTATTACTCCTTAGAGTTTCGCAGATGAAAGTCTTTTCTGTTAACAATTCTTTTGCAAGAGGTACACTTGTGTAGATATTGTTGCAATATGATAAACATTGCTCTGCGTATCTGTTAGTTTCAGTTACCATAAGCTGAATAATGTCATCGATGAGGAACAGTTTGTATATTTCATAAGGTTGGGTTAAGTCAACGTTAATAAGCATTTCTGCTTCTTGATTGTATTCATCATTCTCGTCTTCACTGCATTCGAATTCATCATCCTCATCAGTATAGTTGGGGTATTGATCAGAATCGTCGACCTCAGACTCATCGGTAAAGAAATATTGTTGCCTGGATTGTTGTTTTTGTTTTGACGTACCAGATTGATTATCACTTTTTTTGTTTTTAATCATAGTTGCAATGCACCTAGTGGTTCATCACTGTCGATACTTTTCTTCATAACTACCTTTTTATTTACAGTTCTGTAAAAAAGGAAGTATTTAGTTTATAATCACACATAAACTATTTGTAAACACACGCTCGAACTTGATAAAAAGTCGACTAACCTTAAACTGCGAATTAACCATTAGAATTTACGGATTACAGACTGCAACAGCGACCCACCTACATGTCGCCCAGTCCATTAACGACAATTGTCGTCATACGGCGGCGCGACCCTCTGGTGGATCGCTAGTAAATTATAAAGAAAAACTACTGGATATTCATTATTTTTGCATTTAATGTGCTTTTTGTTGCTGAAAGAACGATATTTTCAATAAATATGGTATAGTCATTTCAGGAACGGAACAACTTCCCTTTACGTCTAATACTGTGTAACGGCCCCCGCGGCAATGTGTTAATGTATTTGTTTTTATATGAAAACATTATACCTCCAACATCTGTTTGGTTTTCCTCTTGTCTTAATTTTTGGAGGTCATTCTGTTAATCAATCAGTTTTCAGATAATAGGTTGGATCTTTATTTCTTGAAGTACATATGTTTCTCCATTTTTGTGATGATGTTAGTTGTAATAATTACGGATTGTATTTATCATTTTGCAAACTCAGTAATTCTTCAATACGGACAATGAAAAATGTCTTACAAATTTTGGAAAAATAATCTAGGTAATCTCATATATTTTTGTAGCTGGTAGTGAAAAATAGTTACTTGATATTCGAACTAAATTAACGATTTTTAGGTATAAATTGCAGTAAGTGAAAATTAGAATGTAAAATTGTATGGAAACACCAAAACTGAGTTTGTTCTCATCAAATGTTTCGTTGTAATTTTATATTCTAAAAATTATGTTTATTTTTTATTTTATTTGTTGTTAGGAATGCCTTGCTATTGTTGGAGGTAGAATAACTTTAACGCTAAACGTTAAATTTCTTTGTAGATCATTTGGTGTTTGTTCCGCATTCTGTATTTATTTGTATTTTGACGTAAGCTAACTTCAGTTTACATGATATTTAGATACAAATGTCGAGGTCATTATATTTGCTTAACAAATTATTTAGCGTTGGAGTTATTCATGCCTCTGGGATTTATTATTCATAGTTTGATCCCTCTTAGGCATTAACTAACTAATGTGATATAAAAGTACAGTTAATCATAAAAGTTATTAGTTTGTCTTACAAAACAATCTTGAATTTATGGGATTTAGAAACCATGACATAAAGAGCCTCTAGATCAGACCAAATTATAAATATGTATATTGAATTGAATATTATAAAAATTATTATGATTTTCAAATATGTAACCATATGCTAATATTGAATTACAAAATATAAAAGTAATCAAATTGTACATACAATTTAATATTAAAATACGACTTTTTATTCACAAATCATCATTAGAATCAACTTTGAAATTAAACAGTTTACTGTTTTGTACCAGTGAGTTTGATTTGTTAAAGAATGTGATGTAGCAGAAATTGAACTCTAATTAAAAAAATCTGTTCAAAGTTAATCTTTTTTGATTTCATTAGGGGAGACTCCAAGCTAAATTTACAGTTTAACATTTACAACAATATATCCACCAGCGTATGCAGCTACAGTAGAAATTGAGCCATGGTTATTATTGTTTATCTCAATTCCAATTTGTCTGATGACTGTTTAAATCTTCATCTTTCCACAGAACATCCAGTCATTTCTTAGGCAATGTTTTTTGTAGTCTCTCATCTTTCACTCCATTTACATTTTATGTCCATTGTAGTCTTTAAAATTGATGATCTGTATGGGAACGGCTTTTTTGGCACTTGGACTGCAGTCCATTACAGGCTGATTCATACAGTGATTTAAGTGAAAGCTTTACTAACCCAGTGAAATGTACTTGTATACCATGAAATATGAAATGATGGATTTGGAAGACACACTTCACACCCAGGGACCGGTCAAGTGACTAACAACAACAAGTCCGGTAAGCCATTATTTGATCTTCACGTCCTATTTTGTTGAGAAGCAAAGAGTAACATGCATCCAAATTTCAAAAGTGATATACACAATTTGATGGTGATTATATTTGGCACCTTGTGCCATAACTCTTTATGTATAGTAGGCTGAACTAAGGTGTAGTGCTTTTTTATATTCTGCCTATGAATAATTCCATAGACTAGATTTTTTTATTTGACATGTATCAACAGTATTATTATTATACAAATATGTTGCCTCAGAAATTTCTTGTTCAGTTAAGTTGTCATCAGGATGCCTGATTTCTTTGAAGGTTATCTATTGCCAGTTTTAGTTCTACAGTTAAGGAATTTTTAACATAGTCATTACTCCGATACCTGAAAGGCTAGGGGGAGCGGAGAAGAAGAAATCATCATTTACATCATTCACAGTGAAATCGTTTTAGTACTGAGCAGAATCTGATGAAAATATATATTTTGATTTGTATTGATCAGGCAGCGCAAAAAATTTCTTGTGTAGATGTTACAGGTTTAGTTAACTCTTCCACTATTTATTTTGTATCCCTAAAAGCGTTACAAATAGTTGGAAATGCTTTTGAGTCCAATATGTATTTGTCAGATTATAACCAAATCCGATATTTTAATGAGTGATGGGGATTTTTTATTATGTGACATAGGACCTGTTTCACCTTCTGATAAGTGTCTGATAGATTATTAAAAATGGTTGTCTTTGTCACTTGACATAAAGTAAGGAATTGACAAAACTTTTTTTTGAGCTATCTGATACTTGTCAGAAGGTGATGAAACAGGTCCTTGCTCATGTATATTTCAGATGTGTTTTCTAAGATTATGTAATTGTACTCCAAGAGGTTCTACTGGAGTGGATCTTTTGCTCCTAGCGTTTATGGCAAGGATTTTCATTTTTGAAAACGTTTCTTTCAGATTTCATCCTCTTTTCCACAAAGTCTGTACTTGAAAGTATCTTAGTTTGTCTCATGTTTTACAATTGTAATTGTTAAAATTAATAACGTCATGGTGAGTCGGCTGAATTGATTTCCTAAATCAATACATTCCAACACCTTATTAAGTTACTGCAAGAGAGTCTTGAGCTTATTTTTGTCAACCCACAAATGACATTAGTAAGTTTAATCAAATTTGTCAGGAAATACGGAGAAAATCACGAGAACTTTGTTTGAGGAATATTATTTTTCGAACAAATCGTAAGAATGTTTACAATTTGGGTCCATTCGCGATGAAAGAGTAATATCTGAAAATAAGTCATCACAGA
The DNA here is from genome assembly GCA_963921935.1 of Galeruca laticollis. NCBI lineage: Eukaryota > Metazoa > Arthropoda > Insecta > Coleoptera > Chrysomelidae > Galeruca > Galeruca laticollis. The sequence continues at coordinate 178,981,656 of OY998180.1, forward strand.
ACCAAAGGATGATATAGTTGTAACAAAAATATTAACGAATCTCTTATTCATCATTTTTATCCAAAAATTCTGATCATATGGTTACTTTAGGAAAACCATGCAACTTAGTACAACATTGTTACATCATCTATGGATTACAGTACATATATCATTTAATGAGTACTTCTAAATCCCATTCTATGTATATTTTAATTTTTTTTGTATATTATTTTCATTGTTATGAAATTGTCTGAATGTTACCTCCAAATCAGCGTAGAGAAAAAATCATGGAAAATAAGTTAATTAACGATGTTTATTATAATTTCAGAGCTCATATATTATTATGGAAAAGTAAATTAAAAACATATTTTTCCTTCATGGTGAATTTTTATCAAACTGGGAACATAATTAAAGTTACCTAGAACTAAAATTAATTCATTATAGGAATAGGTTAGGCAGATTATTTAATTATTGAATGTATATGTGACTTGGTATGGATAAAACATCTAATTTACAAAAATAGATGAACTACTTTTACTAATTCAAAAATTTAAAAGTTGAAAGTTCATCATCAAGAAGCATTCTTTTAATCTTACTTCCACTTTTTCTAGTTGTTTTTACAGTTTGTTATGAGTCCTGGTTGTATGAATCTAATTATATCTATGCGTAAAACAGCAATCCTTCTATAACACAGCTGGCCTCTGATTCCAATCGATGTTAGGAAAGGTGCTTCAATATATACCACTTTTTGATAAAAATAACGAATATATTTCTTATTTTAGTTTGCGAAGGACCGGAGACTCAGTGGTTTCTACACTGAGCAACAAATAGTTGGTGACAAGTGCTACTATGTCTTTCTAATGGAAATATGGATATAGGTACTACAGGACAGGAAGTTTTAACCACCTCGTGGTTTGGAAAAATATATTAACAGCTTTTACAGAATAAAACAGAACACGTGAGGAAGAGGGACTTGTTAATTCATCACTCTAGGAAGGGTACGGTACTTCTCTCCTTGCGTGCGGCATTTTCGCTCGCAAAACGGGTGCTTGCATGCGCAGTCGCTAATTGGGGATAAGCCAGCCAGGTTAGGTTCTGGAAGACTTTAAAATAAGTGGCGTGCTTGCATAATTAAAAAAGAGGGTTTGAATTACAACACTGGTATTTTTCTTCCTTTCTTTTCTATTTCGACATTGTTTTTTCCTGTCCGCAATTCCTATTGCTCTTGTATCCTTACCTAACTCATCTTGGTATCTTTTCCTCTCCACTGTATAATTCTTATTGCTTCTGTCGTTTTTCGTCTCATAACGTGTCCTGTCTACGTGCTTCTTTCCTGTGAGTCCTATCGTCACATCCAAGTAGTTTACAGCTGATATTTTTTCGAATGTGTACCTTTGTGATTAAATATGTCTTTGGCATTTCTCTCTTCTTCTAGTTTAGTTCCCTACAGTTAGATCATCTGCATACAATATAATTTGTTTCGTCGTGTTTTTCTTGTCTTCCTTAGTATGCTTTCCAACACATTCAAGCTGGTTAAATCTGGTCTTCTTGTTTACTCCCTTATTTATGTGGAACTCGCTCAAAGTTATTCTATATAAATTAAAATAATACACTTATTTTAGTATAATAATTAAATAAGAATTATTTAATAATTTCATTACTGGAAGATCCTTCTCTCGAATCAATAGAAGAAATATATATTGGTGGTAAATAAGTTGAGATTGTAAAATGTCAAAGTAGATTGAAACCTTGTATTTTGCTTGCAAAAAATTTGAGAAATTCATGATCTACATTTACCAATCAAATGCCCTTTGTCGCATTCAAAGTCTTCAAAACTTGTTAAAATAAACTCTACCTACATATTTGAACATCTCGAATCTAGTAAATTTTATGTATCTTACACTACACTAACTTAACACTTTCTCGTTATGATACTCATTTCGGTAAACACGTTATTCTCACAGGATTATTATTGTTAAAGTTAATGAAATTAACTGTCTCGACCCTTACTTCGTGGAATATGCTCATATTAGTTTTTTTAAATGAAACTCACGGTCTCTAGTTAATTCCACAATATAATAAAAGTTATTGAAAATTCTAAAAAATTGACAATTGTTTCGATAAATCAATATCATTCTGACGATGATATTGATTTATCGAAACAATTGTCAATTTTTTAGAATTTTCAATAACTTTTATTATATTGTGGAATTAACTAGAGACCGTGAGTTTCATTTAAAAACACTAATTGTTAAAGTTGACGAATTCACCATGATTACTTTTCCTATAATATTTATTGTATATTTTTTTATATATTTTTCAAATTACACAAGGTATTCGAAGTTCTAATACAATTTTCAAAATTTGCTGAAAGTGATTGCATGTGTAAAACCATATTTACATTATATGAGTTGTTAAAACTTCCATTTAACCTATATAAAAAACACTAAACTATGATTTCTAAATAAAATCCAGTTTTATTAAATGGAGTTTTAACTTTAGTAATACCCCTAATAAGGGTGTACAAATAGTTCATAAATCAATCAGGTCAGCTCAGAAACAATCATACTTTCGAAAACAATACAGTAAACAACAACACCAGACAAAAAAGTAAGGTTTTTAATTTTCAGAAACTGTACCTGTATTCATAATTTGTTTGTTTTCATTGGAAAATGGGAAAAATATAGGTACTACTTCCTATGGCATATACTTCATAAAAAATTAAATATTAAAAGTATTTGCAAAGTAGATAGAGTGGTGGAAAACAGGATTAGGGTATAACTAAAAAGGATAAACGATGCAAATAAATACGTGACAAATGAACAGCTGATAAAAGAAAATTTGAAAGCTTATACTCCAAATAATTTCTTACTGATAAATACCTTTTTAGTAATTTTTTACCTCCAGTAACTATAAGTGGGTGCACAGGGTGAAACGAAAAATTATTAATGATTGTATGACAATTCTAGTCCCAAGACAAATGGTAATTGTTCTTTGAAGGGATCGTCATGGGGTGGGATTAAGTGGCTTTTGGGCAAGATTAGAAACCTACCCATTGTAAAACAAATACAAGGCTCAAAGGTCTAATGTAATGCCTCGGAACGAGACTGCCAAACTGTTGACGACATGGGTGAGAAAAAGGAGAATGATTGAGTCAAATGTAATGAGAATACCAACTTAGAATATAAGAACACAATATCAAAGACCCAGAAATTCAAATAGATTTAAACATTAGAAGCATAAACATATCCGCACTACAGGAAACAAAAAAAGCAAAAGACAAATATGGCTTGGAGGATACCTATTGATATATACTGGGCTTGAAAGGTATAACAAAGCAAAAGAAGGTGTGGCACTAGTGATCCATAAAAAATTAATTCAGAACATCCAATAAACTGAATACATATCTGAAAGATTATTAGTGAAAACTCGGATAAGAGAATCAAAATATTAATATAATCAGAATTGTAAACCGGAAAATGAAAGAACAACATTTTATGAAGTATTACAACAATCTACACAAAAAAACCCAAATCATTATGGAAGATTTCAATACAAGTGTAGATAACAAGATAAAACCTAGAATGAAACAAATTTAATTATTGAAATTAAATAATAGGCAATTAAAGCTTACTGCATTTTTTTTATTAAACGTGTTGGTACTGTTTCAAAACTCTTCATACTTCGTAAATAGTCGGTTTCAGGAACAAAGTGTCTGAATAAAAATCAGAAAATTATAAACTACTTCTTTATTTAGGAAATAAGGAAACTAATGTGTGCATAATTTTAAAGTAATTTATTGGAGTTATTTACTATACAATGTGGCTCATATATGTTTCTGTTTAAAAAACTGAGCTTCGGTTTTAAAAACAGAAGTTATTAAATTCAATATTTCACAAAATTAATTTTAAGAAAAAATAATACTTTGAAAGTAATTTTAAGTCAATTGTCTAAAGCTTAGACGACGGCGCAGCCACCTACGACGCAAAAATTAAAATAGACAGTTATAAAAACTGCCGACAGAAGTGAAAACTCAAACCAATGGAATCACTGTTCTTTTTCAAATTTTTAAATCAATTATAGTCGATTATACGTCAATCCTTTTTAATAAAGTTCTAATAGTGAAATTAAATGATATAAGTTTATAAATTATCATTTTGAAAAAATAGCAAGGTATGTATTTTATTTCTGACAATTTAAGGCAGTAATTTTAAGAATTTAAATTTGCTATATAATTTTCAATTTTGCATATATCAAATATTATAACGATAACTACTATTACATTTTTCAAAGCAAATATCAATAACAATGTTGAAAATATTCGACGATAACTGCTTTGCTTTTACCATTTATTTTTGTACACAAACATATATGTATATTGAGTACTCACTATTGTACCTCACAGTGATTCTACAATTAATTAACGAAAACACCTATTACCGCATATGCAAGAATTGAATCGCAGGCGTGGCGCCAGTGATTTTCCATTCACCGGTGAAATTTTGCTGTTACCGATATATCGCCCAACACTAAGCGCAATACGTGACCAGCATGTCAAGGTCATCGTTAAATCTTTTCCTCTATCAAAAATTTCTCAACGTGGCTAAAAAAGTTTTCACTTGAAGAACATTCAAAAAATAAAATTAAATGGTGTCAGAATTGACATTTGACAGGTGGAATGTATGTGCGTATTTGAAGCCGCAGAATCCAAATATGTAAAAATATACAATGTGTTCCGTTTGAATTTTTAATCGTTTCTGTCTAAACCCGAAGTCGGCCATATGAATGTTTTATGGTAAAAAATTCAAAATTAGGCCCAAATTTCAATAAAATCGAACGACCCATTCAAAAGTTTATATATATTATATTAAACTTTTTAATTTTAGGTATTTTAAAATTGTCTTTATTATTTTCAATCTTATATAATTTAAATTTAAACCTTAAATAGTTAATTATAATCAGAAAACGTCGATTTACTTATTTAATGTGCTTATGAATGGTGTTGAAAGTAGCATTGGCTCACTGTCATACTTCTTAAATTACAATCTAGAATTTGCTAGTTGGGTTTCGATTCGACCTAACCATTTAATTTTTACCATGAGATTAACTTTTCATTGCTTAAATTGACAGATTTATATAAAAGTATTAATTCGTAAAATATTATTTAAATGTCAGTACTTGTATTCATTGCATGAAAACAGCATAAGCTAATTTAGTTTTAAATGCAGAAAGTATTTACATTATTATTTTACCTAATTCCAACTTCACTATTTTAATAATAAAAAAAATTTTAGAAGGAAATTAATAATCTCAGTATAGAATATTTAATTTTTAATGCTAATCCCAGTTTGGTGGTATAATTATTTTTTATTTTGCATAATCTAGTTTTTCTAATTTTTTTAAATTGCCAGCTTCAACTAAGATAACAACTGGACAAAAAGTTATGGATACTTGGTATAAATAAAAATAAATATTATTAATAACATACGCAAGTATATATTTGCTTATTTTCTGTTTCTTCAATTAAATCAATATAAAATATCAGCGTTTGCTTACGTTACAGCCTAGTAAATAACACGTTAATTAATATCTTTTTTTTTTGTAATTCAGACTCATTCTAATTAGTATGTCTAAACACAAATACAATTTTCTTAAGTCTAGTGAATGGACAACTGAAGCGCTGAACGAATAAATTTGGATCGCCATTATGATTTTATTTTTAAAGAACAATTTCCTTTCCCTAATTTTCAACAGGTTTAAAATAATGTTTTTAACTTTTCCGACGATGTTTAATATGAAAATTTACGTTTCACGAATAACGCAAAATCAAGTAATTTTTTTACCAAAAAAAAGGAACTCAATAATATACGGAAACTTACCAAGTTACTATTGGTTGAAAACGATTTCACACAAATGTCGCATTTGAACGGTTTTTCTCCTGTGTGAGTACGCAAATGTGAATTCAAGTTAAGCATAATTGTTAAAATACTTCCATTAAACACGAAACAGTGTCATATTTTTCTCCAGTTTTGATTTGAAGTGCAAAATTTAATAACTCAAAGGACAATATTTTAAAATTTCTTATTGCACACAATTTTACTTTACCTGTACCTACACTCCTTTCTTTCATGGATATTTTAAAGAATCCAGAAATACCCACTTTACATAATTATTAATATTTATTTCTGTATTTTTATCTAGTCTTTATCTTAAATACAAAATCACATTTTAAAAATATTTCAAATTATTTTAAAAATAAGTACAATAGCAACAATTATTTAATCTCCCCCCCTCTCTCTCTCTCTCATTTCTCTCTTCCTGTGATTTGGATATTTAATTTAAATAATGGTGAAATTAGCGGCAAAAGTATTTCATGACCATAACTCCAAGGAAAACTATTTAAAACATATTAAAACTGCAAATGATTATCATCCTTACTTTTTAGAAGAAAGTACGAGAAAAATATATGTAGTCAAATTCAGATTTTCAAAAGTATTTTGAAAATTTCAAATTCAGAAACTTTTAATATTCTTATTTTAATTTAAAGAACTGATTTATTCTGCATTTAATGCGGAAAATTTTTTAATGGGCCGACCTTTTCTACTTTTTTTAAATGAAATTTTTATTAGAAATAAAATTATTTTTTATATCCTAAATGGAAAACAGGTAGAATTTAATAAAGACATGTTTTATTTTACTCAGCAACACAATAGTCAAATTATGTTTTGCGTATTTTGTTGTCATGCGTTGCTATGTTTTACTATTAATAGAACATACTAAGATTTTACTACTGATATTCCAGAAAATATACCATACCAGTTACGGGTAAAAATGAAATATTATATCTATGTGCCTTACAAAGCAAAAAAAAATGCTATTGCTGTTGGCAACATCGCCCGGATGTCACTTCTGACAAAATATTAATATACGGATGCCGAATAAACAGCAATATAGACCTTTTAAAACTGTTAAAAATGTATATATTGGATAATCGGATGCCATTAGAAGCGTAATCTCGACCGGATGGCACTTCAGACGCGTCGCAAAATACATATATATTGATAAATAAATATATTTATTTATATGTTCGGAAAAGTTTCCGCAGCTAGAGTTGTGATTCCAATCAGCCGAAGGGGGTGATTCGTTGCGTAGAGTAGGCAGATTGAGACTACGGAATCGGATCACTTCCTAGATTAATGAACAAATAACCTAACCCCCTTCCCCTCTCGATAATGGCTTCAAAGTGGAAGCCGAAACGAGAAATTACAATTTCTAACGCGGTTCAACCCGAGAACCTAGTTAATTTCTTCATAACTCTAACCGCGCAAACCTTTCCGAACATATTGGAGGCAGAGTTTTCCTACACTCAGTACGCACAACCAGTGGTGGTACCTTGCGTATCGTGCGTGTCATACTTTCTGGAATGTTAAAATGAGCCCTCCAATTAAAAATCACAAAATTTACCACTGACTAATAAAACAAACGCGACGGCCTGTGTCTGTTCGCGATAAACACTGGAACGGTTTTTCATGAGGTTTTCATAAATATATAGAGTGACTCATGAGGAAGGCTTAGGTATATAATTTGTCGCAGTTTTGTGAAAATTGGTTGAAATATAGCGATAATTGTTGGAAGTGTCGGAAAAAGTCTTGCCTCAAGGGAGCTTTCATCGAAAATGCTGCCTAATAATCTCTTTGGGATATAACAAAACAATACATGGTGGGATATTTATCTTTAATATATCTACAAAAAAGACCGCGATGGCATATCTTTTAAGGACTATACCAATCTATTTTGTAAAAAAATGGCCACGTGCAATGACGTAACTGGAAAGCTTTTTATACGGATACAGTATTAATCCTTATCAAACTCTAAGCATTGCATGCACATTATTATAATCTGTACACCATATATGTTTTTTAAATGAATACCTTAGGAGTTATTGAAAAAAATTTATGAGCGCGAAAATATATTCAAGCGCGTTTCTCACGCCGATGGGGGACTCTCTTGATGCGATCACCCACCGCTGTCGCCCACAGTTTCTATATAAGCCGACCGATATCGCGCGCATTCTCCTATAACAAACAGACTTTTGAAGAGACTGGTGGTGACGACTGGAAGGTATTTGTTTTCTCTTTGGGTGTAGTTGGAAGGTTGCAATTGCTTTGGTTTTCATATTTTAGAGTAAAATTTCAAGGTCGTATTACTTTTCCGCCCAACCTATCTAATATGCGAGAAAAGTATTGGTTTACCCCAAAAAAGTTGGAATTTTGGAATTTTTTTGAGTTATTTTTACGTTTTCCACCAAGAACAACACGAAAAAACGGTTTTTAGAAAAATCCTGTGTGTATGTCGTCGTCGGCCACTTTTCGTAACATGGTGTTGTTAGCATGATACAGCCTCCAGAGTGCAACAAGTCAGCAGTTTTATGATTGAATATTATTCAGGACATATCACAGATGAACCCTATTGATTTTCAGCTCACCAGATCCAGTACAACGGGTGCTGTAGTACTAGAAGTACGAAATTTTATCATTTTTGGAGAAATTTAAGTTTTTTAGCACGATACAGCCTTCGGAGTGCAACAAGTTACCAATTCTATGATTGAATATTGTTCATGACATATCACAGATGAACCCTATTGATTTTCAGCTCACCAGAGCCAGTACAACGGGTGCTATGGTACTTGAAGTACTACATTTTTGGAGAAATATTAGTTTGTTAGCATTATACAGCCCCCGGAGTGTATACAAGTGACCAATTTTGATTGATTGGTTATTGTTCAGAGCGTCTCACAGATGAACTCTATTGATTTTCAGCTGACTAGAGCCAGTACAACGGGTGCTATGGTACTTGAAGTACCAAATTTTTGTCATTTTTGAAGAATTTTCAGTTTGTTAGCACAATACAACCTCTGGAGTGTTTACAAGTGACCATTTCTATGATTGGATATTGTTGAGGGTGTTATATAAACTAACCTTATTGATTTTCAGGTCACTGGAGATAGTACAACGGGTGCTATGGCATTTCCAGTGCCATATTTTTGGCAATTTTTTGAGAAATTTCGGGTTGTTAGCACGATACAGCCCCGGAGTGTAAACACGTGACCAATATTATAATTGGACATTCTTAAGTGTGTGTCACAGATGGACCATATTGATTTTCAGCTCACTAGAGCGAGTACAACGGGTCCTATAATTCCAGATATACTACATTTTTGGTTATTTTTTGAGAAATTTCGGTTTGTTAACACGATACAGCCTCCCAAGTGTAAACAAGTGACACTTTTATGGTAGGATAATGTTCAGGGTGTCTCACAAATGCGGAAAAGTTAGTTTTGATCTTTAAAAGCGTTTATTTTTGTTTTGTGTTTGTTTTCTTTAGGTAGATAGATATATACTTACATACTTAATAATAAAATTGATCATTCTGAACATACTTTTATTTCATTTATGAAATGTTAACTTTATTAGTCATTTGTTTCAGTTATTAGTAATTTGTTTCAGTTTCTTTTCACATCCTGAATCATTTTGAAGTTAATCTTCAGGTCGCATTTTTTATTTGTTTCGTGTTGTCATTTGTTAGAATTGATTGATCTAATTGCATAAGTAAGGATTTGAGTAAAATTTGTCGGAGGTTATTAATCTATAAAACTGATTTATGATATCTGTGACTTTTTTTTAGGTTGATAGGTAGGTACATATTATTCAGGTTAACAAATAATAAGAGTTTTTTAATTTCTATGCTTGAAATGAAATCTACTCTATATATCTTGAGGGACATCTTAGAAACTCAATTGAGTGTGTATGTTTACCAGTAAAGACCATTTATAGTTACAAAGTCGTACTTAGGACATACTCATTTATATGTTTCGTATATATTTGGAATACCCTGTATAAGGTTACAACATGTATGTATCTGGAAACTACGAATTTCCATATTTAGATTTCCAAGAGTAGAATACGAGAAATAAAGAAGCCATCAATACTATAAAAAAATAAAACAGCATTAACTAACTATTATAATATAAAAAAAACATGCGTTTAATTATAAATATACAAAAGTTCTTGCAACAGAATTGGATAAGAAACAAGAGAATTTTTAGAAATGGTACGTAAACAAGTAGCGAAGCGCTACAATGTGGTGTATACTTCTATATAGTATTTTTCAGTTTAAAGAATGATCCTGCATAAAAAGCTGAATATTTTCTTCCCATTGGAGGGGTTTCAAGCCATGCTGATTCCGAATCCGTTTATACCTAAGCTCTAACACTTACCGTTCGCCTGCTGAAGCTTATAACAGAAGGACAGACACCAGAAACCAGAATATAAAACTTCATTTTTTCGTCGACTCGTGTTTAGAAGTCTAAAATGAGAAAGCCAATGATAATGAAAAATACCTAAGCAACTTGAGCAAAATATTGGGATCCGTGATTAAGATTGCAGTGCTACCTAGCTGTCAAGTCGAAACTACCGTAGACGTGATAAAATTGGTTGTTTGTGTGGTGTTAATAGTGTGGTTTAGTGTTTTACACCCTTTTTGCATTATATTTAAGACTTTTCTTGGACAATACCAAAGAAAATATTCTTAGTAAATTTAAAACATTTTTCTTAGTATTATTAAACAGGTTAGATGTTCTTTTTCAAGTTCTTTATTTTCCGCCGTTGTACCTAAACATTTGCGCCTAGAATTAAATAAATAGTTAATTATAAATAAAAATATGGAATTTAATGACAACATTCATCTTGGAACGTAATCTTGTTCATTAAAATAAAGTGAACGCTCCAACAAATATTTCGATATAGGTTTTCCAATTCTTAATTTACTTTGCCAAGTTTTTCTTGCGTCTTTATTTGTTATTTGTACTCTAAACTTTCCACTTTCAGGAAATCGATGGGAACTCAGTCGCAAGTCTTTATATCTTATCATTTGCACTGTGGTACTGAGCAATATTGACGACTTTTGTCGCATATTTTTATTAAGAAATATAAAAATCGTTTCTTAAATTAAACCTCACACTTAAACATTCAATATAAAATACGAAAAACAAAGTCCAAACCACATGAAACAAATAAGACAAGTGGTAAACACGCATTTAATCCAATCTAATCACATATCTAAAGAAGTTCACTTTAACGCTCTGTGGTGGCGTGTCGCATAGCAACAGACCCAAATATAATGTGATGAATGTTCGGTGTATGAATCTTATGAATAATTTAAATTGTTGATTCCTTCTTCGTATATTAAAACTTGAATAAAGAATTTAAACGATTGAAAACAAAAAGTCTTTGAAGTGATTGCAGATTATGTTTTCTTGTTCATTTATAACCTGTTTTTAAACTAGGAGGACCATTTTAAGAAACCTGAATCACACCGCTAGAAATCACTAAAAAAGTTAGATTGGGAGCGATGACATAAATACTGGTCATACTAAAATTATACAGTCTGGAAATAATGAACCACAAACTAAATAATAATTGAGCTAGTAGACATATTTTTGAATACAAAAAAAAATACAACGAATTGTAACATTAAATCTATAAAGAATTCCAAGGTCGGCGACTACTTATGTAAGATGGTTAATAACAGTTGTCAAATTTGGGGGAACATGAAGTTTCAGGTTTCAAAAACTTTTGTATTATTTTAAAAAAAGGGTATGATATGAGTCGGTTCTGATCAAATGTAGATAATTGAGAATGAAGGAACAAGAATAGAAGAAAATAGAATTATTGAAAGAGCAGAGAAACAAAAACTAAGCTATACGCTGTATGTATTTTTAGTTGTATCATCGAATGTTTTAACAATTTCTGGACGACTTCCACGATAGTAGAAGAAACAATTGTTCCATTGTTTCTATATTTGGTGATAGTACGTTGATTTAACAAATGCTAAAAAGTAAAATTTGTACTCGTTAATGTCACACACAAAAGTGCTATTTTCTATAACTCATCCAACATTTTTACAATTTTAGACACTAGGACAGTCATCTTTGTGTGTGGCTGATCATATAAGATTTGTTTATACATATTTTCAATGTTTTCTTTCTCGGTAGTTGATAACTAGCCGAAACTTACAGAACTCCTTCAATTTGCGAGTGAATGAAAAAGTCTGCTAGTACTTTGAATAGTATCCAAGTCCATCTTCAAATTAGTTCTGACACTATTTTTATATTTTAATAAAACAATAACAAGAAACCAAGAACGCCATAAATCAAAAATGGACAATTGATTGAGTATATGTCAAAAGTGCTGAGTAAAACCGGCTGCGATCTGACCAATCGGGAACGTACAGAATTGCCAACTTAAATTCAAATCAGTCCTCCTAGTTTAAAAACAGGGTATAGTAAGTAATGATATTTATATATCAATGTTGTCAATATCACAAAGGCTACAATAGTGGGAAACGTCGAAAAGATATTCTCATGAAAAAAAAAACATTCTTTAAATTAAACCTAAATCAAGAAACTCCCTTGAAGTAATATAAAACTGACACCCGATATTTCCGAATATGAATTGGGGGACTAAATTAAATCATAAGAATAAAAATTTGGTGTTTTGTCCTTGGTTACAGAATACAAAAATCTATAGTTCAATCCTTAAATTTAGTTTAAAGGGAATAATTGTCATAAAACAAGAAAATGATTAATAAAAAAGCTGGTCAAACAAATCGTCTCCTATTTTAATGCAAACATTTGTATGATTTATCGTTGCACGATCCCTCTGTAACATGTTTTCGCCTATAAATGTCACAGCACCGTGAATACGAGCGGTCCCTCACAGGTTTGAAGTAAACCTTTTCTTTCAATAATCCCCTGAAGAAAAAATCTAAAAGATTTAGATCTGGTGATCTAGGAGGCTATAGTAAGGGTCATCCCTTCCAATACAACATTCAGAAAAAATTTGATTTAATAGAGTTCTCATTTACCTGCCATAATGTACAGGAGCACCATCGTGTTGGAAGTAAGAACTCAATCTAATGGAATTTGATCGTACAATGACAGTGTTGAATTTTCATTTAATGTAAATACGACGCTCAATCAAATCGGTTAGGTAGAATGTTTGGACCAATCATATTATTATTTAATAATCTAGCCAAAATGTTTGTAGGCCATTTTCTTTGGTGACATCTTTTACATATTAAATGAGGATTTTCATCTCTCCATTTATATATTTACAGATTCAATTTTAGATAGTCGGTTATCAAGAACAAAACGCAGAATTTAATTTGTTGTAATCTTCCGATTCAAATTTGGAGCCAGCAAATCAATAATTATTCTTGATTTTATTGTAATTTTAATCTTTGATTGTTCCTCTTTTTGTATATTAGGAAGAATTATAACGATTAAAAACAAAAAGTGTTTGTATTAGCAGTTGCAAATTCTGTTTTGATGTTCATGTAGTAGTTATCAATGTATTGTCGCATATGTCTAAGAATATTTTGAAAGAAGCCAAAATATTGCCGAAACGTCAAGTATAATTATGTGAATCAAACACTTTTTTTCTATGAATCTGACTTAAAATCAAGAAATTTTGTTTGCTAAAATTATAAATAAAAAAGACCAAACAGTTAAAATGACTTTCATAAAATTTTAAAAATTGTACCACAACTTTTTCAATGTATGGAAAACCTTGTAAAAACTTACTTAGTTGTTCAAGTGTCGTTTTACTTTAGGAGCCAATGAATAAATGTTACACTTACGTGCATATTACTAAATAATTTAATTTTTTGTACGTTATAATGGGGAAATAATTCCTATAATACATCACCCAAACAAGTTAATGCTCTACACATTTATAAAATTTTATAATATTAGCATTATCCCGTACACATTCGTTTATTTAGGGTTAGAAGAATATTAAAAAATATTATAGTTTTAACGCTGCATTAGAATATCAGTGACTAACTTATAATGGGTGGCTGCAACATTGTCTGATCTTCAGGTTAGGAGCAGTTCATAGTAAAATTGTGGTCGTAATGTTAATAAACAGAGATACTGCTCATGGTTTTCTGAGACCAAGATACGGATGGAGAAGTGAATTGTCGTTAGACCACAGGATTCCCAGGTAGTCATCATTATATGAAGCTGGTAAGTACATAATGACACCCAAGAAATGAAGAGACTATCGATAGGCATCCTTGGAATTAGTGAGATGCTATGGCCAGTAAACTGGCAATATCAGGCATATGCGGTTTATTACTTGAGAAATATAGATGATAAATATCAAAATGACAATAACTGTGGCCTTACGATAAACGCGGAGAAAACCAAAATTATGATAGTTGATCGTTCAAACACTCTGCAATTGACAGATGCTCTACAAAGATTTCAAATCGTTGACCATATCATGTACCTGGGCTCATATATTAGTAACACGGGTTCAAGTGAAAGTGATATCCGAAGGAGAATTGGACTAGCTAAAGGTGCAATGAGTCGACTACACAAGATTTGGAAAGATAGATCTGTTACTAAAAACACTAAAATAAAACTAGTTCAATCGTTGATTTTTTCCATCTTCCGATATGGAGCTGAAACGTGGACAATTAAAGCAGCAGACAGAAAAAGAATTGATGCCTTCGAGATGTGGTGCTAGAGACGCATGCTCAGAATTCCGTGGACGACGCACATGACGAACGAGTCAATCCTTAGAGAACTGAACATCCGCAATAGACTCTTTTCTGCATGCCCGGCGAACATATTGAGACTTTTTGGACACATCGTGCCAAGAGATGAAAACAACCTGGAGAGGCTGATAGTGTCGGGAAACACAGAAGGGCGAAGGTCCAGAGGACGCTCACCAATCAGATGGACTGATCAGATCCAAAAGGCCACCGGTAGGTCGTTCTGCGGCTCTGTAAATATAACTCGGGATCGAAGTCAATGGAGAGAAATAACGTCACAAGCTGTCAGTGATCACGATTCTCAGTAATGAAAGAACGACGATAGAAGAAGATAAAAATGGCATCGGAATAATGCTTTCTAAAAATATCGATGAATATGTTAAATATTTTGTAGCCGCCCCAAAAATAATGCGGCTCCCAACACAACACTAATCAAATGTAACATAATTCAAGTATATGCAATTACACGATATAATAAGTAAACATCATAAAGCAAAAGCGATTTTAATGCAAAGATCGGTTGGGGAAAAGACGGAGAACTGGTTGGTGATTTGGATTAGGTTTGCGTTACGAAAGGGGAGATTACACATATTTGCACAAGAACATCAGTTATCAGAAACTGCTTCTTCAAACTACACTCCAGAAAGTTTTATCCAACACGATAAATTTATGGAAATTTTGAGAAAAAATGGACTGGAATATATGAAATAAATAAATATATAGACTATATTCAAGCTGGCATATCCAAACTAGTCAGAGTTTGAACAATATCCGCATCGACGACACAGTAAAATAATCTCAGACATGAAAAGCTTAATGAACAGAATAACAGCCATTATTCAACAATATGGTTTAACACTCTATAGTCAAAATTAAAGATATGACTACCAAAAAAGGCATCGAAATGAAAGACCAGTTACATACCAACAACAAACAAATAGGAACTTCAACTACATTAACAGAATATTCCTCTGAAAAAATTGATGCATTCAAGATATGGATCTACTGTGTAATTACCATGTACAGGCGCATGACACCCATATCAGTATATTACAGATTTTAAACAAACAACTGGAAATCCTTAAAACAGACTCAATAAGGAAACTTCAGTACTACAATCTACCACAGCTTGTTCTTCAAGAAAAAGTTCAATGTAGGAGAGGTCCCGGCAGAAGGAGAATATCATGACTGAAACATTTAAGGGTATGGTACAATACTACAACAGTTGATGTGTTTAACCGGCAATGAACAGAGTCAGGATTGTTCTAATTATCGATAAAAAATTGTCACTTAAAGAAGAAACGAACAACACAACTGTTTCATTTTTGAGTCGCCAAGTAATTGTTCAGCAATGTGTCCTATCGGTAATAATTCTAGAGTGCATAAGAAGAAAGGTCGTATTAGTTTGTATGTGGTCTCCGTAGGCTAGTGGAATGGTGCTCTGTCTGCTAACCGAGAGGCCCCGGGATCAAACCCGGGCCTAGTTAACATCATAATTAAAAATTCGGAGAGCCACCTGTCGGAAGGCAATGGCAAACCACCGACAGTATTCTGCCTAGTACAGCCTCTCAACATAGAGGTTCGGATCCGTCGTTAAACTCTAGGTCCCTTCTATCTGTGGTAACTGGAGAGCACAACACAGGTAGCTGTGAGAGGTCGCCTACGTCCGATCACGGATATGGCACTGTAAGAAGAAGAATTAGTTTGTATGTGTCCATTAAAAAATATGTATGACAGAAGTTTTATCAGTATATAAAACTTTTCGATTTTAGTATTTCCTGTTCTATTGTTTCCTAAACGTATATTAATTTTTAAAAGTTTACTATACATACCGGGTTGAATTTTTTTATGTTTCACATTTACTTCTTTTATCATTGTATATTCATTTAACAACATAAGATTGTATTCTAGAAAAAATATACAGTTCTAATTATTACATCATGTAATTACGATTTCAAAATTCTTGTATAAACATAAAACAGTTTAAAAGTTTAAATATCTGGAACAACGACAACGAAGGTAAACTATGTTCAGTAATTTAAAAATCTACCATGACGTTCTTGTTTGGTGGTAACATTGAAGTCTTTGTCAATCTACCTTGTAAATGGCTTAAAATACTGATTTATAACTGCTTTTCAAAACTACAAATTTAATATTATGTTTCTAATTATAAATGACGAAATAAATAATTTTTTCGAGAACAAAAATAATTAGAATACTTTTGATTCATCTATAAAATTATTTTGAATTCTTTTTATGTTTAGGTAGTCCTCATTAAACTAAATACATGTTTTTAAAATTAATTTTGTTGCGAAATTAATAAATTGGTAAGTGTATTGAGAAAAATCAGGAATTCTACAAGCTTAATTTTTCTAAAAATCTTAATACATTTTCTGTAAAAAGTGTAAACACTGTACTATACTTTTTTATGTCTTTGTAGATTTTAGATATTTGTATAAAAGAGAGTATTTGATGGAAAAATTACGACAGTGGTATTTGTATTTCAGCTGTTTTCAACAGTTTTGTATATTTATTCACTTTTCGTGTTTATTAAGCTTTGTAAATGTAAACGATTAATTTGCAATAAAAGTTTAATTTCTTCTATTATATCTATTGTTCCAAACTTTGCCTTAATCTGAATTTGAAACACCATTCAAAAGCTAATCTCTTATAATATTTAAATGGAAAGTTCGGCTACTCTAAATATTTTCGATTAGTTAGGGGAGGTCGGAGCAAAGCGGACCCTTGGGGCAAAGTGGATTTCTTCGTTATCCCTTCTACCCAAACATGAATTGCAATCACAAACATGCATATAGTTCTTTTTTACAAGCCTTACTAATCAGTCGTAAGTGTAAGTTTTAATCGTTCTTCGAACATCCTTTAGAGGCATGTTGCAATATTTATAGGTAAGTATATAATCAATGTATCCCTAGTTGACAATTTATATAGTGTTATATTTTTTTTATAAACTTTCAAGTGTTTTACTTATTGTGTAGTAACAGCTAAAATTGATTAAGAAATGTCTATTTGTTTTAGAATTATTAATATTTATTGATCGATTTGTGGGGCAAAATGATGTTTTTATTTTGGGGTAAAATCGTCATGGTGGCCACTTTGCCCTGATAATAAAAATAGGTTAGAGCTGGAAATAAAATTAAAATTAATAAGCGGCAAATGACTAAAACCTCTTTTCTTTGCAGAAAAACCATGGTTCTTAACTAAAAACGCAAACAGTCTTGGTCTGAAGATAATATGGCAGCAGCCGTACAAGATCTCAGAAATAATGCCATTAGTGCTAAGAAGGCAGCTTTACAATATCAAGTCCCTTGTTCTAAATTAACCCTTTTTACTTTGGGTTAATTAGATGGAATGCCGGTTATCTGGTTAATCGAAGGTTGTTTTTCACTGATGTAATGATGAACCGTAGAATGAAATTAAACACTTATATCACTTTATGTTTTATATTGTCATGAACTTATAATTTTATTTAATTTTGCGTAGACAATTAAGACTTCACTGTTATTTACGCGATAACTGAGAGTAGTTTGCACATACTATGATGATTTATGAGATGAATAAAGATTAAGGACACATGTTTGTTCCCGGTATGAAAAACGCCGGGTGCTCTTCTAAACTGAGTACCTTTGTGTACCACGTTAAATGATGAAAGAGGGAACGAAGGATTAAGTATGAGTGACAGCTGGGAAGTGTATAATGACTAATGAGATGTTCACGAGTGATGACTGGGAAGTGAGTAAGAATGAGGTTGGCTTCGTATTTATACGTAGGGTGACGTAGGTGCGAGGAATGAACAAAATGTTAGGGTCTAGCCAATGGGATAAAAGTATTTTAAAATGTAACGTTCAAACAACAAGTGAAATTGGCAGTTAGATATATGTTTTTTTTGGGGCTTGAAACGGTTTCGTAGATACAGATAACAGGGTTTGGCAGAGCGTTTTTATGAAGAGATAAGATGTCGGGTACTTTGATATATTCAGTGGAATTTCCGAAAACGATATTTATCTGTTTTTCTTGGGTGTTAGTAACTTTAAATGACTTTTTTGGTGATGTAAAGAAATATTAAATGTTGAAAATAAGGATATATTTAGTTATATGTTTTGAGCATAATATTCGAAATGTAGTATACAGGGGAAATTGAAATAAAATCACGGGAGAATTTGGTAATTAAAACCAAATTCGAACATCTCTTATACTATTTTAAGAAGAAGAGTAAAATCCGCCAAATATCCCCAAGCAGCATCTAAAAAGAAATTAGGAAGATTTGTAAGTATATTTACCAGCTAACAAGAAAGGGAACTAGCTGATTATATAATTGATATGAAGAGTCGACTTTTTGGAGTCACTATTACAGAATTGAGGCGACACGCTTTTGAATATGTTGAAAAAATGTTATTCGTCATAAATTTAATACTACCAAAGGTTTAGCTGGACGTGATTGGGTGTACGGATTTTAAAAAAGACAAAAACATATTTCACTTAGACTTCCAGAATACACATCACAAGCAAAAGAATAAATATGTTTCATCGTCTTTTAATTTATTGATTGGAATGATTGAAAAATACAAGTTTTCTGCTAGTAGAATCTTGTTGATTGTGATGAAACGGGGATATCTACGGCACCAAAAAGACATTCTAAAATCCTTTCGTTAAAGGGTAAGAAGCAAGTTGGAAGTCTTTCCTCAGCGGAACGTGGAACGTTGACGACAACAGTGATTTGCTATAATGCAGTTGGATTTTACATCCCTCCTCTAGTAATCTTTCCTAGAGTTCGAAAATGTCCTCCACTAGAGAAAGGTTTACCTACCGAGTAAGTGGCGACATATCATCAATCTGGACGGCTGCAGAGTGAAATATTTTCAGATATTTGGTTTCCACACTTCTCAAAATACACCAAGCCATCTATGGACGACCCTGTATTATTAATACTAGATGGTCGCTCTACCCATACGAAAAATTTACAATTGGTTGAACTTGCGATAGCTGACAATGTGCATATAATTGTAATACCACCCCATACTTCCCACCGATTACAACCCCTGTGGATGTGTCCTTTATGTTTCCTCTTAATACATACTATGAACAAGAAACTAGAAAGTGGCTTCTAAATAACCCCGGAAAGGTTGTTACATTATATCAGATTGGAGAGCTTTTTGGAACCGCATTTCAACGTGCCGCAACGACCCAAACTGCCGTTAATGGATTTAGGGCAACTGGAATATTTCCCTTCAATCCGGATATATTTCTGGCAAATGTATTTAAATTAGAAGAAACGACAGATCGTCCAATAGAACAAAACCCTTCAACTTATTCACTACAAGCACGAGTAGAGTAGTGAACGTAATCTATTTCCATAACCAGGGCAATCTAGCGCCAAAATCCCATCTCCAGATTTAATAGAAAAAGCAACTTCAACGGTTGAAAAGGAAGATATAGAAAAACTGTATTATTCACCAAGTGACATATATCCTATACCTAAGGCAAAAAAGGGAAAGCAAGTAAAAAGAAACGTTAAAAAGGGGGAAACCGCAACTCCAAATTATGAAGATTGCAGAAAAGGAAAAGAAAGAAAAGGAATCGAAAAAGAAAATGGTTAAAAGGAAAATCATGTTACAAAATAAAAAAAAAATTAAAAGAATCTTCTTCTGAGAGTTCCGCTGAAGTAGACCCTGATGACACATCTGATGATATGTACAGTTAATTTGAATTTTATCCACAACCATCGGAGTTTACAATTGAGAAGACTGATCTTAAAGAACTGAAGGCGGGCGATTTTATATTGGTGGAAAGTTTGCGATTAATGTATCTTTTCTTAGACGATATAGACAAATAAAAGACATCTACGTCTTTCCTAATATTCAGGACCTAAGTGAAGTCTTAGAATCCGAAATTATAGGAAGACTAAAAGTCAAAATTTTGAGGCATGGAAAGGTTCAAGTTCTCTAGACAACTTGTTTTCTTACGTTATATTGCAGAATTTTAAATTTATTTGTCTTATCTTAACGCCAATTTGAGGTGCACTAAATGTTTATTTTAATATTTATTAAGTTCGTATTATTTATTATTTTTGTAATATGTTCAATTTGCCCCAGCCGTATATGGGGCAAAATGGTTATTTGCTAATGTACATACAAAATATTGACGATATTTTATTTGTAACGATGTTCCGGTGAACACCCCTGATGATACGCCTATGGTTCAAACCAATCCAGTTTTTATCGACAGCTGATGGATATATAAACCGACCAATAATTTCAATGAGACAGTCCGGTCGAGGCATTGACTCGAAAGGACTCCTCCTCTAGTCTGGCGAGCTATTGACTCGTTAGAGTCTACCCTTCCGTCGGCAAGGTATTGACTTACCGAGCATCCTTCTGTCCATTTGGTAGAGTATTGACCTACCAAACGATGACCACCCATGTGAGAGGTATTGACTCTCACATATTCCTGTACTTCCCGCCTTTAAGGTACTGACTTAGAGGTACTTCGTCTCGCCCGAGGTATTGACTCTGACGAGCATCCAGAACCCGCATCACCGCTTATACCCGTGTATCGAAGTCTCAGCGTTCGCATCGTTCAAACTACTATTCCGTAGGTATATCTCCCCGGTCGACGAGAAATAATTAGATACGCAACCTTATACGAACCGATATAATAAATATTCAATTTTAGGCCAGGTATTGATCTTGTACATATGTAAATAGCGTCTGTAAATATTTTTATAAGAATAAACTTATTTTATTTTGGAATCCTGTCTCTGACTGTACAACCCTACCCGGCAATCCGTAACCACCCCCCTACGGAGGGTTACATATTGAATTGTTTAAGGCCACCTACTTTTAGGCAGTATGAAAGCTAAAATGTAGGAGATCTGTTTGTCGGTTAGAAAACCAACCATATGTATTTAGTATCTTTTCCAGCTTCTTCCAGTTAAGGTGGCTGCTTTGCCCCGATTTCCCCTGCATGAAACAATATTTTTTGTTTTTACTATTTATTAATGAATCTTGTATCTTCCAAAGACCGGAGCCACATAAAGTTTTATAGCCGCAACATAATGAAAACAAAAATAAACGGGTCTAACTTTCTTATATTTTTCTACCGTTTTTACAAATCAATTTTTGGCTATCATCAATTGCATACATTGTTTAAACAAGTAAGCTCTATGCTTCTGTGTGCTATTATCCTCTATTTTCTACCTTAATCTATACCAGTACTTAAACTTTAGTCCAGTACCACAATTGTAGAGAGTGACTTATATTTTCAACATAGACCTTTGCGGGTCTGAGGAGAAAAGAAATCGACGAGTCATTGGCGTGCGGTTATTATTAAACATAATATTCAGCGTTTTAGAATGAATTGGTTGTCACAAAAATTATAATCTTATTTTAAAGATGAAATAAACAGTTGAACATAATTGAAAACTTATTTCCACAAAATATGAAAAATATAAACAGATAAAAATTAACATTAGCTCTATTATAATCTGAGTCGTTTATGACATCTTCAGATTCATCAGTAGTATATCTTCGCTTAGTTGCACAACTACGGCTTTGATGCTAATTGCAATGAAATTATCAAGATTCCACATATTGTGCTCTTCTTTCACTATATATGTTCGATACATTTTATGCACGACTGTGAGGTCATATTGCTGACGGCACTATTAAGCAGATTTTTACGTCGTTTAATTTTAAAGTAACATTGTTCCTTGCTCCTTCATTTTTTATTTGAGTCCATACAAGTTGTACTGGGTATAAGTCACAATGGTAGGGTGGCAATCGAACTACAATTACGCCTCGTTCTCGCGCCATTTCATCTACTACATATTTGTTATATTTATCTTTATGGCACCATGCTAAGTTTAATAACTCGATTTTCAAAATTGGTTTATTGAATTAAATATTTTTCTTAGTAAGCTAATTTGCAATCTGGGCTTTTCTCCTTTTGATGGTTGGTAACTGTTCTGCAGGACCGGCTGTGGTATGGATCATTATCCATAACAATAACAGATATTGGTTAGATTTTTAAAACAATATATGAAAACCATTTTTCATAGTGTTATGCATGCATTTCCTCATGATAATCTCCAGTCTTTTTAGAAGAAACTGCGTCGAAACCTCCTTCAACAAATCCTGAGTCGCTGTACCAATATGGGTAATAATAAAGTGTTTTCCCTTTCCAGATGGGGCTTTAAAACCTGTCTATAAACCATCTACAAAAGCTCTTGATGTTTGTTTTTTACATTTAAATCCTGCCAAACTTTTGTCACAGTATGTCCAGGTTTCATCTGTATAATATATTCTTTATCCTACACTACTCGGAAACCCAATTTTTGTGGCTCTATCGGGACGGAAAAGTAGGCATTTGAACGGCTAGGCGAGAAAAACGCCAAAGAATGGTAGGCAGGCAAAACTACTTCACAAAAATGATACTAGATGGCACTTGTTATACACTATAATTCGTTTTGAAGGGGCTGGTTATAATTGATACGAGAATAGTAGTTGATGAACTTTAATAATAATATTTTACACAACCTTTGTATTATATAATTTCAATTATAATATTTAATTTTAATTTGTTCCTTTCTTGTTACTAACTTACTGTCAGCCTACGTAACTTCACTGCCACAGAACAAGCACAAGTGTCATATGTTCATGCACTTGCTTCTTCTTTTTCATAGCTCCAAATGAGCGCTCTGTTGGTGCTATAAACTGAGCGTTTTATTGTCACCATCAACAGCACCCTAGGGTTTTGTTGCCATTAAAACTAAGATAGAAAACAGTGTGTACATAATATTGACGAATCAGATGGTGTTTATTGCATAATATTAAAAGGTACGGCGAAAATGTTATTTTCAACAACTCATCGGCAATTTTCTATGACTCGTTCATCTCATAACATTAAACGGTACAGTGAAAGTATTTCCCACCTTTCTTTTTGTCATTTTAGAATCTAATCATTTATGTGTAGGATAAAAACTATTGTGTGTTCCACGCCGCGAAAGTGGTATTCCGGGCCTCCAGAAGTAGCCAGGCGAGGCGTAGTCGAGCCTGGCCATTTCTTCTGTCGGACCGGAAAACCAACACTTTCGCGCCTAGGTACACAAACAGCTATTTCTACCATCTCTTCGATACTCTTATATTTTTATCAGATATTTTAGGCGCTATAAAATGATTTTCTCTGTTTCAAGTTCAATTCACACCAAGTACGTAACAAAACACGTTTTGATATTTTTGGGTGATTTTCATTGGATTGAAGAGAGGAAGCAATTTTCTTTACAGTTGGTAAATTCTTTTTAATATAAAATTCATATTGAATATAGAAACTGTTTGGTTAAATATTCCAATTTTATTTGTTTTTTTCCTCTAGTCTCATCCTTCGAAGTATTAATATCGTTTGTTTAATCCCTTGTGTAAATTATTCTGTACACTTTAGCTTCGGAAACTTTTTTGTAAAAATACTACATAATGTAACTTACATCACTAACATCTATATTTTGCCTGCCACTATTACAAACAATGCCGGTCTCTTCTTATTAAAATCCCTATCAGCGCGCCTATGAAATTGTTTGAGAATAATATCAAATGGTGTTGTTGCCAATAACGTCGCTTTAATCTGCGACGACAGTGATGACACCATTAGGCCGTGGTGATGATCTGATGATCTCGAACATTATCTACGTTAGAGAAAGATATAAAAACTGCAACTATGCAGTTAATTTCAAGTTGAATCATACACGCTGACAACATTTTGCCTTCCCTTCGAAGACATTTGATCAGTTTAAAAATAGACCAGTCAAATTATGAAAATTTTATCTCGTCCTACCTCAACAATCCAAAAAATGTAAGGATAGGTAACAGTATTTTTTTTCGGTTGTCTGGAGGCAACTTTAGGCTCCGCCTAACTTACTGTGGAGACAGGTGTGGTTCACTATATATTTAATCAACTTAATAGTTTCTTTCTTAGGGTATTATTTGATTTTTACCCAAGCCTTATCCTTAAGAACACTTTTCACTGCAAACCAGAAAATTCGGGATAAGAGATAGATATACCTTCAGAAAAATACTCTTCGTTAATAATTCAATTTTACAAAAAAATTGTTAAAGTATTACATAAGAAAAATTTAATATATAAAAAAGAAATTAACTTACAAAAAAGTAGTTTAGGTTTAAAGAAAGAGAAAAATAAAAAAATACAATAATTAAATGAGTATGAGAAAGCAATTTATCTAAAAGTCGAGATTGCTGGGAATAGCTTAACGCTACAAAAAACTGATACTGTTCAATTACAATAAAAAAGATAAATAAACATATACTCCTGGAGCAAAAATGAACAGAAATTAAATTGTTACCCTTTATAATGTATACATGTATATACAGTGAGCATGCAAAGGTTGGAACACATTCGTTAAAAGCTTGATTAGGCCATTGGGGTAAAAAGCTCAGAGACGTCGATTTTATTTTTCAGATCCGCATTTTTTGGTGTACTCATATTTTTGATGACGTCATCACTGTTCGAGTTATGACCATCAAATAGAACGCATTTTTCTGTGTCCGAATGTCATACTTTTTTATGTTACATAACCGTATGTTCAAGAAAAAAAAGATATTTCATTCATAATAATGTAATTTATAAAAATGTAAACAGGACTAAATCAACCTACAGTTGAATTATTGGTTCTTTACCTGTGCGTCATTAATGTCTGATAACATTACCGACAAATGTCAAATTATTTTGTTCTGTTCTTCACTATTAATAGAAAGAGATGCCACTTAATAATTATGTCGGTTATGTTATCAGATATTAATGACGCACGGGTAAATATCCAATAATTCAACTCTAGGTAAATATTAATTTAAATACTCAAATTGCAAACCACTTGCCTCATAATGATATGCAAAGTGATGTTGAAACTCTTGGAAACCTTATTCAGGGTATCAGCGTTAATTGAATTAATTTCGGTACTAGATTAGATTAGATTTTAACGGGGTTACAATGCACGGAAACCTAAGGTTTATTGTGCCCCCCCTATCAGAGCTGTTCTCGCTGCTACTACAGATCGCCTCCCAGTTCCAAGGTTTTAATGAACTCTAGTATTTGGAACGGCTTCAACGAGGTTATATACTCACTCTTACAAGTTTCTCTCCGAAGCATTTCTTGCGTTGGCTTGCAATGGCGAGACATTCCAGAACTAGGTGATCCGGAGTTTCATCCTCCTCACAGAATCTACACTCGTCAGTTTCTGCTAGACCTATTCTCATTAGGTGCTTCCTAAGGCGGCAGTGTCCTGTAAGAGAGCCCGTGAGAAGATGTAGCTTATTTTTACTGAGGTCCAAATATTTTTTGGATCTAGCAGTGTCAAAGTTCCGCAGGAATTTTTTGGAATGCTCCAACCCGGGAAGGTACCACCAGAGTGCTTCTCTTTCGGTTTCCTCCTTCTTCCGAAACTCTTTCTTATAGGAACATTTTCCTACACCACAGAAAGGCTCCGGGCCAATAAAGGGCGTTTGTGCTCCTTTCCTGGCAAGTGTATTGGCCTCTTCATTTCCTGTGATTCCCGAGTGGCCAGGAACCCAGACTAAAGAGACCCTGTTATTCTTGCATAATTCATCAAGTTTTCTTCGGCACTCCCATGCAAACTTTGAGTCAATGACATGGGAGCTCAATGCTTTGATAGCTGCTTGACTATCAGAATGGATCGATATGTCACATTTCTGATAGTTTCTTTTTAGGTTCATTTCCACGCATCTTTCAATCGCAAGTATTTCTGCCTGAAAGACGCTCGGGAAGGAGCGTAACAATACTGAGTATCTAGTGCCAGGCCCAAATACTCCAACGTCTGCTTCAGTGGTGGCTTTTGAACCATCCGTATACCATCTAATGGTGTTTTCTTTGAGAGTTTGGGTGGTGTATTCCCTTTCCCAGTCTCTCCTCGTATTTAGCATCGTAGTGCAATTCTTTTCGATACTTACTTTCTTGATCATTTCGTCACTGGGAAGATTCGCTGATGAGATGTATTTTGTTAGAGAAGACCAGGCTCCCTGATTTTTAATACTCTCATTGCCTGAACCTTCCTTAGATATTCTATGAATTGCCTCTTGGGCAGATCTTTCTATCACCAGATGTAGTGGTGTGAGATCTGTAATTATCTCAAGTGCCCTAGTTGGACACATTCTCATAGCTCCAGTGATGCACACACAGGCAAGCCTTTGAATTTTGTCGAGGGTCTTCCTCGTGCTGTAATGACTTGCTTTTGTAGGCCAAACTATTGCCCCATACGTAATTGCTGGTCTCACAATCATGCCGTACATCCATCGCAGTATTTTTGGGTTACCTCTTACAAGCTAGATTTCTGCACGCCATCAAAGCTCTTATTGCTTTACTAGCAGTTATTTCAACATGCTTATTCCACATAAGCTTACTGTCTAGGGTTATCCCTAGATATTTAACTTCTGATTGCCATTCTATGATTTCCCCGGTTAAGGCTATGGGTTTCATGGCTGGAAGTGTTCTTTTCCGGTTAAATGGAATTACTATGGTCTTGTTTGGGTTAATGTTTAGCCCCACTGACAAGCACCATTGTTCAATGATTCTGAGGCCCTTTTGTAATAAATCACACAAGGTGGTCTCGAACTTGCCTCTGACTATTATAACTATGTCATCAGCATAGCCCATACATTCGAAGCCAAGCTCTGTTAGCCTGTAGAGCAACTCATCTACTACGAGGCTCCATAGAAGGGGAGATATCACTCCCCCTTGAGGTGTCCCGCGAGTGGCTTTAACTGAGGTGGTTTGATTCCCCACCTGTCTCAGCTATCCTTGTCGTCAACAACTCATACATCCATTTTACAATGGTCTCATTTACTCCTCGCCTTTTTAGTGCTTCTTTGACAGACACATGAGCTATGTTGTCAAAGGGCCCAGATATATCCAGGAATGCGCACATTGCAATTTCTTTGTTGTTCAGAGTTCTCTGGATGACTTCGGTCAGCTGATACAGAGCCGTCTCAGTTGATCGACCCGCTCTGTAGGCATGGTGACATTTATGAAGTGGTATATTCTCCAGATTCGCTGTTCTTATGTAGTTATCCACTACGTTCTCCATCGTTTTGAGTAGGAAAGATGTTAGACATCTTTTTTCCCTATTTTTGGTATGAAGGTTACCCTTGCCCTTCTCCATTTTCTAGGTATTCGACCCACTCCTAGACTGCTTCTCGTAATCTTCAGCATGTGAAGAAGAATCTCCTCTATCCATTGCTGCAGGAGTTCTGGAAATATTCCATCAACTACTGGTGATTTATATGGTTGAAAGGTACTTAATGCCCATTCCAACCGTTGTCTGGTAAATCTTTTCTTAGCAATGTCCCAATCTTCCTTGCGGGATTTTTTGGTGTAATTCATTGCTATTTCAGGGCTTGTTGCTGGTTCACTTCCTGGAAAGTGGGTTCTAAGAAGAAGAATCGATCGTTCCTCTACACCTTCCGTGTATGATCCGTCTGGCATTTTCAGCGACATTGTGGGGTTAGTTCCTCCATTTGCCATGACCTTTTGTAGTCTGGCCGCTGTGTCAGTGGAAGTGATCTTTTCGCAAAATGCTTGAAAATTAAGCCTTTTGGCCTTTCTAATCTCGTTATTGTACTGAGTAAGCTTCTCAGTGTACCTCTGCCAATTACCGTCACGTTTGGCTCTATTAAAGAGCCGACGGACCTCTTTTCTGAGGTTTGACATGTTCTCATTCCACCAAGGAGCGTCCTTATCTGGACGAGCTTTTGACAGTGGGCAACTGGAATGAAAAGCTTCCATTATTGCCTCACTGATCTGTTCGACTCTTTGTTCCAGGTCGTAGTGCGGGTGATTTACCCCATTCACTTCGACTTGTTCTAAATTGTCCTTCAGATTGGTCTTGTAAAGAGACCAATCAGTATTTCTCGGATTTCGGATTGTAGGAATCGAGGTGGTATTTCCCTATATCCTAAATTCGATGATGCTATGGTCGGAAAGTGATGGCTCGCTCATCACCCTCCAATCTTTAACATTTTTCCTAGAAGCAACGTTAATAATTGTTACGTCCAGGACCTCTTCTCTTGCTCTCGTGGCAAAGGTGGGGACTGTCCCCCCATATTTAAGGTCTCAAGGTTATTTGCTAAGAGATATTCTAATAAACACTCACCTTTTGCGTTGTTATTAGTGCTTCCTCACACGGTATTGTGTGCGTTAGCATCACAACCAATTATAATTGGCAACCGTCTGCTATTGCAGTGTCTCACTAGCTCTTGTACTTCTTCTGGCGGTGTCATCGGCCCGTCTCCAGCGAAGTAGGCAGAGGCAATGACGATGTCTGGGTCTATACCCCCAATGTTGAGGTGACCCATGATTGGAACAATGTCCCGTGACACAAATATATTTTATGTTATTTCTTATGATTACACAGGCACGCGGAGATATTTGCCTTTGATCATAAATCAATTTGGAATAGCCTGCTTCCTGGCCTCTTCAGGTGATATTCCCTGATTGAGGAGTCGCAGGTATTTTCGCACCCCTGCTCCACTGAGGCCTTTTCTCAGTGGGTCGTCTATGCCGCCCGGTTCTCTCAGTCTTGGGAGGTCGAACGGCATACGACCTTTGTGCCGTTTGACCTTTTTTCTCTCTGTGAGGTGCCCGGATGAAGAGGTGGAGGTTTTCTCCACTACTTTTCCGGTGGAAATATTACATTCTCTGTCTATAAATGGTCCCACGAGAAGCTAGGATCATTACGGTCCACCGCTGCAGAGCCCCGCATGCAGAGGTAAGGGGTTCAATACAATGGAGTTCCCCCGGTGCTCCAAGGTCGAAACCAGTAAGGATTATTGTGCTATATAGCCACGCATTCTTCGGCCTGGTTTCCTACCTTGACTTTAGGTTTTTAATGAGGTTGTCTCCTCTTGGTCCGGGCATTAAAGCCAAGACCCCCCATCCCACTGGCCCGCGAGACTTGACCACAGACAGCCAGGAGACATTGGTATAACAGGTGATTTCGAGGTAAGCTCGAAATTTCACCCGACATCGTAACCCTGTGTGCAATCCCTTGGCCACGATACTACAGCTGGGACAGGTAAAGTTGATCCGCGGCAGGGTATTCGAGGGCTGCCAGTTGAGTTTTTAAACACAGCGAGCCTACAGGTATTTCCCCGCAGATCTCCTCCTCATATTAAATCATCTCAGAGGCACTTCTCCTATCCGCCACCTAGAGACGCGCCGGGTTGGTGCTTCACCCCCTCCACATCAATAAATAACCTGTCGAACAGCGACGAACTACGTACATATCTAGTGATGTGGACCCGGTCCTAACTCTTTTAGTTAATCAATATTGGGTCTGTGAACTTTTCACTTAAGGTATCCCCACAAAAAATACAATGGGGATAGATCAGCAGATCTAGCTGGCCACTCTAAAAACTTCGTCTACCAATCGATCTATGCTAGCGGACAATTCACTATGGTACTAGCAAGATGGAGCGCCATGGCATTACTCACGACATGTACGTGAATACCTAAATAATATTTTTCTCAATAGATGGATTAGCAGACGAGGATTTTTAGAGTAGCCGGCTAGATCTCCTGATCTATCCCCATTAGATTTGTTTGTAGGGGAACTTTAATTAATTGAAAAGTTAACAGTTCTAATAATATTGATGATCTAAAAGAGAGAATTAGGATCGAAATTAATTTAATTAAGGTTGATACCTTTAATAATGTTTTGCAAGAGTTTCAACATCGCCTTACATATTGTTCAGAGGCAAATGGTTTGTCATTTGAGTATTTAATTTGATACATACGGAGAATTATTTAGTCCTGTTTACATTTTTATAAATTACATTATTATAAATGAAATATTTTTTATTTCTTGAACATACGGTTATGTAACACACGAAAATATGAGATTAGTACACAAAAAAATGCGTTCTCTTTGATGGTACTATCAAAGTAGGGTATTTCCATTAAAAAAAGATGATTACGTCATAACTCGAACAGTGATGACACCATCAAAAATATGAGTACACCAAAAAATGCGCAACTGAAATATAAAATCGACGAGTGCGCCAATGGCCAAATGAAGCTTTTAACGAATGTGTTCGAATCTTTGCGTGCTCACTGTATAGGCTCACGTATCCTTGGCCAAGAGGGTTTACCTGCTTTCTGTCCCTAGAGTTTTTTTCTTTTAATTTTCGTCTTACAAGTTAAAAAGTTAAATACGGTGTATATAAAAAAATAAAAAAAAAGGTGTATTCAACAGAATCATTTTCCTTAAAAAAACCTGCTTGCTGTTCTTTTAAACCGGAACCGGCTAAGACGTCTCCCAACAAAAAAAAGTCAACCGGTAAAAGGTAGTCCAACAAAAAGACTTGAACCAGCAAAAGAAAAAAAGTCTTCCAGTAAAAGAAATCGGCCAGTAAAAAAATCAACCGGCATGAAAACACTATAATAGCAAAAATTACACTAGCAACTTCCAAAATCAATGGCCCTGAGCCCTTGGACTATATCAAAAGTTCGTTGAAACATACTCTGTAATATGTTGAATGAATTTAGCGAAAATTTAGTTACCTCAGATGTTTGGAGGGTGTATTTCGATACAGTGTTTCTGGCATTTCCAAAATGACGGAATAAAGTTCTTCAATTAACCCGTAAAAAACGGTATTCAATTCGATCTTTCCTACAATGTCACCAAAACGACAACAATAGAACGTTGAAAATTAAGATAAAGTTGTCCCAGACTACTGTCTTCAAGGGGGGCTTGAAAAATCCCTCAGATTATCCAATAAGGGCACACTACAATAACGAAATCAGCGACTATAGATACGCTACCCGCCACCGTGCGCCATTGTCAAAATGTGCTTTATTTCTGAAAACTGCTCGAAAAATATATAATAAATTTATGTACAAAATGCAAACTAATATTGCAAAGAAAATAATAGTCATGAGGCATATAATATTATTGAAAGATGACAATGGAGGACATACACAGCAACATTTTCTTGCGAATTAAGTTGTTGTTTTCAACAATAAGGTTATTCAGCTCTACGCGACAACGCTGTAGGACCCGATCCATTCACAAAACGTATTTCATCTTAACAAATCTCGCATAGTTGCCATAACAGAAGATCGTAAAATTGTTTGTTTACAAGTGGATTATTCGGGAATTTAAGTAGTTATTGTATTATTGCAGACTCAGTAAGTGTATTATAACTCAAAAACATGGTTCGTAAGTGTTATATTTTCAAGAAATTGAATCACTTGAACCAGAATATTTCTTTTCAATGGTAAGTTGACATTTGCAATTGACTTTCATTTTTGAATAACCGGTGTCGTCGATATAGGTGCATCTATCTATCGAATGATTTTCAAAGTTGAAAATTATGCATTTTAACAATATGAAATACCTAAATCATGCAATTATTTTTGTTTATCTGGCCAGTTGAGCCATTTTCTATTTATAAGTATAATGTATAAGTAAGTACATATAAAATACAATTCAATCTACCCTTTTTTATATAATTGGTGCATTTCGTGGATTTTCAACAACATACATTGCAGGTTTTCAACGAATGATGAGCAAAGGAAAATTTGGTTTTCAAAAAAATTATATAGTACCAATGCATCATTTAATATGCTCCTTAATTTTGCTCCCAGTGATATCCTTGTCAAATCAAATGGTGTAAAATATATTATATCTGGTGCAAATCCACTACTTTCACATCGATAATTCGGTTTAGTATCTATCCTCCAGGTATAAGTCCTATCAAAGATTTCTAATACTTTCCATTTTTGCTTAAGTAGGTATAGTAGAATTGAAATCTAAATATTATCAGTTCAATTGATAATCAAATATTAATTTACTGTCAGTTCGAGCTCGACTAAAAAAACTGAACCTGAAATCCAGATGGAAGTATTGATGAAAGTACTTGACTCGAGCAAACGGTATGGTATAGATGAGTATATAATTTTTAGAAGAAACATTGATTAATATTGTAATATGGTAGTTATATATCCCTATTTTTGTAATTTTCCAGCGAATCCGAAAATAATGCAATGAAAATGGTACATAAGGATCCTTCTTAGCCTGATAACCTAGCCGAAAGATTCTGGGAGCCAAAATTATATGCCGGGGACACAGTTGTAAATCACTGAAATTTTTGGATAATGATGTTACCGCAAGGTGCCTTGAACATCACACAGGACGAACACGAATACAAGATGAAAGCCAGACCATCGGCACTTTGTTTATTTTATCTTTGTAATTTGTAACTGGGAAACAAATTTTTTTAATAAAGAACCTTTTAATCAATCAATCCTTCATAGCCACACTGACTGTTTCAGAAAGTGAAGTCGAAATAAATTCTTTGTACTTCAAAAATATAACAGATCCATCATGCGCTACCACAAAATCATTAAATGTCAAGAAAGTTATTAAAATGTGATTATTGATCATAAACTAGCACTTCATATGAGAAAGTTATAGATGCAATTTAAAAGAGCATATGGAAATGATGATATGGAAATTTCTGATTTTTCCACATCGGCAAACAGAAAAAAATTGAAGATAATCAAAAGCCTAAGGATGGAAGAGGTAAAAATAAAATTCGTTCGTTGCAGTACTCCGTCAAAAGACTCAAAAGTAAAATTGAAACTCTGAAATCCTTGATGGAGTACTTCAAGGGAAATGCTTTTATCTCTGATTGATCAGAATAAACTGGTAAGAATTCTTTTTAATATGAAGGATGTTTCTGAATTAACCTAATTCCACAAGACGATGACAGCCAATGTGCAATTTTTAAAGAATTTTGTTTTTGTTATCAGAAACGAATAATCTTCCCATTAAATTCATACATGGCATTATGTCAAAGTGTGAGTGAATTACACATTTGAAGTTTATATGTAGATAATATAGATTTTATTTATAGGGATCGTGCCCGAACTATAGAGGCAGCCACTTCTGTCGAAAGTAGAGCGCTCGGGTATTAAATAAGAAAAACAGTCTCAGAAATAACCTAAACCAAAGTTATTTTCTATGTACTCAACAGACCTAGATTAATTATTTAACTGCAATATTAATGGGTATGATTATTAAATAAATGAAACTAATCTTCGTTACTTCTTTGTTTAGAATTAAAGTTTATAGTTTTACATTAACAAGAATTATTCTCATACTTTTACCAAAAATAAATATTTTCATAGATAATATAATCATCAAACTGTTCATTATTAGTTGCAAACCATTAACAAAAATGTGATAAAAGTTAATTTTATCAAATGTTAAATAATTTTAATCTAAAAATAAGTATTTTTAGTATATTGTAACTGAATTTATTATATATTCAAAATAATACACAATAAAAAGCATTAATTTGTGTTATGGATAATTTACCATTTTTTCAAATATTTTTTTTCTATTAAAGTTAACAGATATGTAAATGTAATTTGTAAAAATTTTCAGATGTTTACTAACTTTATTATAATTTTTTTCTTGTTGATTTGTATAGCTTATAGATTATCGTTTTATTATTGGTTTTGCAATGTTTATCAAACTTCATACCACAAATACAATTTCATCAATGTGAGAAAGTAAGGATACTGGAACTTTTAAAAAATTTTTTAAATCTGATTCTTTCATTTACTCTTTCAAGGTGTATTCTCACCGAAGCTAAGTTATATATTTCTTCTACAGCAAGATACTTTCGACGAAGACATCACAAACACATATTATAGTTAAAAAAAATAATTAAAAACGTTGATAATGCAAAACTGATACTGTTTACCAACACTTTGTTTGTGTTTTTCCCGGCAGATCGAATAATCGTCATCTTTCTCGATCCCTATATTGTATTTCACAACGTATTTTATAATTTTATTTTGCAGGCGTCAGCTTCAGGACCTGTTACTGATATCTTTGAGATAATGATGAAATGATCAAGTACTCAAAAGTACGAACCAGAGTTGCTCTGACATTAGCATTCTATTCAATAAGAGCCTGTCACATTTAACTACTCTGTCAAAATGATATGTCAGTAGATGTTCAAAGAAATATAGGAGTAGGTCAATATTTACTAAAACTATTTTGTTTAGGAATGAGTAGTGAATATTCAGCTCAGTTAAGTTGCCTCCCCTCAATGACAATTTGCAAAAAAGATATACTGCAGTCGTATCTACCTCTAATGCACTCATTTTCACCAGCTAGAAAAATAAAATCCCCCCTCCCACTACTTTGTTAAACCTCAATATATAAAGTAAAGTTGCCCCCCATTGATAATTATTTTCAAAAAATATAAATGGCATCGGAAGCCACTTCAAATGTACTCTTATGCACCACCAACAAAAACAAAATTCCTTCTCCCCCTAATTAGGTAAACCTCATTATACACAGTAAAGTTGGGCCCCCCAACGATATTTTCCGAAAAAAGTATAGGGCAGTGAAGTACACTCCTAATGCACTCATATGCACCACCAACAAAAACAAAATTCCCCCTTCCCTAAGTTAGTTAAACCTTATTATTTCAAGTAAAGTCGGCCCCCTCCCCAATGACAATTTCGAAAAAAAATATATGGCAGCAGCATCCACTTCTTATGCACTGTAATGAACCACCAACATAAACAGAATCACTCCTCCAGCTAGGTATTTAATCCTCAATATATAAAGTTGGCCCCCTTAACAACAATTTCTGAAAAAATGTAGGTTAATAGTGGAGTCCACTCCTAATGCATTCTTATGCACCACCAACGAAAACATAATATTCTTGGTATATAAAAGAAATGTTTATTACATTTTTATTGAAATAAATTCTCCAAAAATAAGTAACAAAAACAAAATCCCTCCTACCCCTAGTTAGTTAAAGCTCATTATTTAAAGTAAAATTGCCACCCCACAATGATAATTTCAGAAAAAAATTACACGGAGCAAAATCAGGTTGAAAATTGGAAAAATATGGCATCCAAGAAGATAAAAAGGACAAGCTACTTGGAACCAGTAGCAGAGTTTTTATCGACGGACTTATCGAACCAAAAATGCTAGCGGGTTGGAATGGAAATACTCGCCAGCGGTTTCTGTGATAGTCAATCTTTTAAAGATTTGTTAACATCATTCGCCATAAATGAAAGCAAACTGGCAGCTATTGTATGTCGGTACTTCTGTGGAAGAGGGTGTAATACAAAAATTTACAGGCTTCGAGATGAGTTATGTTATTAAGTTTTTGTATATAATAAAAACCAAAAGATATTATCCCAGTTGTGTACAAATTCAGATGTCAAATCTTTTGATTAAAATAGTGGACTTTTACTCAGGACTAAAACGCAGCTACAGTTATGAATGTGCATATGAAAAGATTGAACCTGCTCCATTTTTGGACGTGGAGTTGCAAAACATTTATTATTTAGACACGCAGATAAAAAAATAACATTTTAAGCCGATCTACTTTTTCCAATGTCGCGATAATGAGGGCTGCGGAGGGTACTTGTAAAGAAGTAAGAATACAAATAATTCTATATAGCATTTAAATTTAGTCGCATCTCAAGTTAAGTAACTACCTGTTATGTTTTATCCGCAAGATTGCAAATGTAAATTTTGAAAAATCCGATGTTTCAAATGTATGTAGATCAATCCGCAAAATTTTTCTGGAATTTCTTATGTAAGGTGTAGAGTCTAAAGAGTTTGCTATTTTCTGTGCTTTAGTTCATGAGAACCAAGTCGTGCCCTTTATTACGCGTAGAAAATTTAGGGTCCATTAGCTAACGTGTAAAATTTGTATTGTTAATACTTTTTACTGCTTCTAATAATTTCTTTTATATTTATTTAGCTTTTTTAGTGTCTACCAATGATATAAAAATGTTGTTAATGCTTTGAATGCTGTGAAGAAAATTTATCGTCAAGATCTTAAGTATTTCGGTAGTGCTTTTTACAGCTTCTCATTGTGTCTACTTTATTGCTTTCTTTTTAAATTATCGCCACTTTTTATGCTCGTTAACTGAACGAAATGCTCATTGAAGTTAAGAAATTTTACATATTAACCGCTGACTTCAGGGACCGCAAAATTTAATCTTTTCGCCAAATTATTTTTTCAAAATGTTACTTATTTTTGGACAATTTATTTCAATAAAAAGGTTGTTATCTATTTCTTTTATATACTAAGTTGTTTATTTATTCCTCGTATTAGCTTCAGGTACGGCGTCAGCATCATTGGTAACTGCAAGAACAATATATATATATATATACATATATATATATATATATATATATATATATATATATATATATATATATATATATATATATATATATATATATACTATTCGGAAAAGTTTCCGCGGTTAGAATTATGAAGAAATGAACTAGGTTCATGGGTTGAACCGCGCTGGAAAGTTGAAATTTCTCGACGTTTCGGTTTCCACTTTGAAGCCATTATCAAGAGAGGGGGAGTGGTTAGGTTATTCGTTCATTCATCTAGGAAGTGATCCGATTCCGTAGTCTCAATCTGCCTACTCTACGCAACGAATCACCCCCTTCGGCTAATTTCAAGGCCTCAATCTGCATACTCTTTAGAGTTTCAACGAAAAGGGACATAATAATAAAATAAATAAATGAAATAAAATAAAAATAATAATAAAAAAATTGCTTACCAGTTAAAACACCGTGAAACACTAACACTCACTATAGGCTTGAAGCTGACTGACCGATAAGTTGTCTGGACCGTGTATTTATGGGGGACCTATTGGCGGGTATGGTCTTTTTGGCGCGCGCAGTGCGTGCGCTGCTGGCGGGAGTGGTAATAGATATGGGACGTTCGCTATCCCGCGATATTTTAGGAGGGTAATTGTTATTCTTAGCGCAGGCCATGGTGGAAGGCGGTGAGGTGGTATCAGAACGTTTTTCTATTTCGATATATTCTCGAATTATTCTGAACTTAAAGGTACGAGTTGGGGCGATAGTTATGGTTTTATCGAAATTGATTGCACCTACATAGGTCAGACCCACCGACGTATCTCTGTTAGAGCAAAAGAACACTCATTGTCTGTCAGAAATTCCGATCCTTATTCCAGTTTGGCCCAACATCGTGTCCAAACAGGGCACACAATCAACTTTACTTTAAATAATAAGGTTTAACTAACTTAGGGAAGGGAAAATTTTGTTTTTGTTGGAGGTGCATATGAGTGCATTAGGGGTGTATTTGACTGCCCTATACTTTTTCCGGAAATTGTCGTTGGAGAGGGCCAATTTTACTATGTATAATGAGGTTAAACTAATTAAGCGGAGAAGGGATTTTGTTTTTATTGGTGGTGCATAAGAGTGCATTTGAACTAGCTTCCGATGCCATTTGCTGGAGTTTATTTTCCCTCCCCCCTCCTATAAACAAATAGCTGTAGTCTCTCGGGGAACGTGGTGCAAAGACAATCATTCATGGACCATATATGTTTTTGTTGAAAATTTTTAAATGTGGGGGGGAAGGGGGCAACTTAATTGAGCTTGAATATTTTATAATTGTGGCATTTATAACAAAAGTGCGTGCTAAGCAACAAAACCTATTCATTATTAATTCAATCAAAATTTGTTGAAAATCTGTCAATGGTATTGACGAGAAGCTGCTGTGTTCTAAAATAAAGTGTTTTATTAGTTAATACGAAACATTATACGCAATTATTCCTATATAATTTAACATGGTTTATAAAAATTCATAGGTGTTCGATAATTTAATTAGTAGTCTTATCTATTGTTATTTTGTTATTATTTGAAAATTGAATAAAATTTTTTAGAAGGTTTAATTATCTCTCAATACCTTTCTTTTTACTTCACCTTATGTATAGTATATGTGTTATATGTATACATATAAGGGAAGTATTGTAATGGAATGATTTGGACGTTTCGAGATTCGAGTGTATCTATACGTTTCATATGTTTCAGAGTCCAAAAAAACCTATTTAAAAAAAATGTCGGTCGGTCGCTCTGTCAACACGATAACTCACAAACGCGATCGAAGTTTTTAATTAAATTTTATATGTAGGTTCAGAACGTAAAAACTGAGGTTAAGTTCGTAAATGAGCAAAATCTGATGTACAGTTTTCCGGAAAATCCCATTTTCATAAATTTTTCACAATTTTCCACCCGAAATAATTTTTTTACGAACAACTGACAAATTTATTGGAATTCTCGTTAATTAATTAATACGAGGAATCCATTTTTTGTTCAGTTTTATGAAATTTTTGTATTAAATAAAGAGTTTTTTTCAAGTAAAGTAAAAAAATATTGGATGAAAACTGATAGAATCGTTATATAAGGTGATGTTATGTGCTGGAAAGTTCAACTGGTTTTATCAAATATTCATTGAATTAGCTAAATTAAAAAAAAATTATTCAGTATTTTTCCTAAATTAAATTATTTCCAATTCCATAAACTACATACTCTTTACAGTACCAAGGTAATTGTACAGCATTTCTATCACACATCTATTTCTAAGTTGAGAATCTCCTCAAAAATGATTAAAGTAGTACGTCACTGGAAATGGATTAAAATGGATGTATTATTGTCTTTTTCTAGCACACGTTTATAGAATTTAATGGTGGCTTCAAAACAATCCCGATATAATAAATTAGACGCTAGGTCTATTCTTTTTCTATGTCATTGGGATCAACTAACTTCAGAACTTCTTACAATGCCCAACTGCCAGATAGGAAATTAATCTCGGAGGTAGACTTGTTAGTATAGAACAAGACGATACTTTCTATCCAGAAATTTAAAAATTCACTAAATCGAACTACTAATAGTGATGTATCTGACTTGCAATACCAAAGTCGTATACAGAGTTGCTGATAGATTAAACGTGTGAGCTTTATACCAGTGTCGGTATACAGAGTTGCCTATAAATTGAAAATGAAGTGTGAGCAATTAAATAGATTTTGCATTCACCCACTAATTTGTTTATTAATTAATACTGAATATTTCTCCTTTGGTCGGTATTCAAAAAATCAACAACTATTAAATTAAATGTTTGTTTTACAGGTAACTGTCTAATTTGATTGGCCTATAAAATGTCTCTACAACATGAGTCACTATCTACATTTGTGGTACTGGACTATAGACTTTTAGTGTTTCAAAATAATCTAATCATGTTTGCATTTCCCATAAGAAATGCTACTTTCAATTAATGAATGTTTATTATGGTTCTGTTCTT
The DNA here is from genome assembly GCA_963921935.1 of Galeruca laticollis. Taxonomy (NCBI): domain Eukaryota; kingdom Metazoa; phylum Arthropoda; class Insecta; order Coleoptera; family Chrysomelidae; genus Galeruca; species Galeruca laticollis. Next base: position 179,021,459 of record OY998180.1, read on the forward strand.
GCATTATTTCTAATAAAAGACTAATAAACTAATATTTCTATAAGAACCACAGTAGTAATATATTGTGCAAACAGGTATCTAGGAAAAATGAGCCTTATCACGTGTGTGAAACCAGATTTTTACCAGGTGTGTGAAATCAGATTTTTCCCACAATACACTTCCTACGAATATGCGTACAAATAAAAAGATGAACTTTCAATATTAATATTAAAATTGTTCGTGCAACAATATTAGTTCTAATGCTCTTTTTAAAATTGGAGTAAACATTTAAAAAATATCTAGATACAGGGATAGTTAGAATTAGTAAACGAAACCGAATTAGGAATTTTTTACACATATTTCATGGGTTTAAGCGAATATTTATATAAAATCTCAAAAAATACATGGTAGATCTGATTTTACAGGTATCACGGATTTTTCCATGATAACTTACGTGGTTCCATGATAATCTAAAAGTTTATAAATTATGTGTATCTTTATATGTTGCACTTAGGTATTTGTTTGCTCTTTTATGTTATATATTTATGAGTCATTAATTGGATTGTTTAAAAAATAGTATTGAAAGTTATCAGAGAATGTTTAGTTTTTAAGAATTTGATTAGTCGAACACAATGAGGTTTTAAGATAACAACTAAAAGGCGAATTATTATAAACACTTGCTCATTGGACGTTACAATAATAAAATAGCCCCTCCTCGAATTTTACTTCGAACCATTCTAATTACCTCTAGCAGGTCTTATCGATACTTATTGTTCATTAGATTAGTAAAATAAGCTCCAGTTGGAAAAATTAAACTGTAATTGTTTTTTATCCCTTTCCTCCTTGAGTATACGTAAGACCGTCCTTTGACTTTAAATGTGCTAGTGAAGTTTTGCAAAGAAACATTGAATTTATTTCTTATTTCTTAGATCAGTAAGTATAATATAAATTATTTATATCTAATAATTGATATTTATTCAATGAAGTAGGTGTATTTTGTTTTTTCCTTGTTGAATTCTAGAAATGTACCTACCTTTTTAATGGTTTTCCATTCAAAGTAGTGGAAGACTGTATTTTCTGCCAATTTTTTAGGGATGTCTTTACATTCTTTTGAATAAACAGTTGCCATTAATTTATATCATCGATTTGGTAATGAGGAATTATTAGTTTAGTGAAATATTATATTATAGTTACAGATTTATATTAGTAACTGACTATATTTACCCTTCAATTTATCAAAGATAAAATCTACCTGCTAAGGCCCATATGAACTCATGAATTATTGTTTTGGCTTTGGGAAGTGGATCCCATTCAGCCACGTATAAACAAATCATATTACAACTATATTGGAAAGAAAAATAAATGTCATGCCGTAGCGAATGAATTCACATCATTCTTTGCATACATCAGAATTTGAAAAAAAGAGGATAATAAGCATACAAGCATCATTTGATGTCCTTCATTCAATAAGCATAGAGACCCGTTTCACGCAAAGGTGTTCTTCATATTGTAAAGCGCATAATACAGCAAAGGTGAGGGTGTAACTAGTACTAAACTCTTTCACTCTATATCTAACATGCAGCTACTTATTTCGGTTTACTGAGTATACTGATTTCTGTATTTTTTTGGCACGTTTCAGAAATTCCCATAATATATTTCGCCGACTGAGAAATCAAACAAACTTGACTTTATGGGAAAGGAATATTTTCTTTATGCAGTGCTTCCATCAGATATCTCTTAGCTTTACTATTGTGTTGACAGCCAATGATTAATATCAAGAAAACATTTATTATAATTGCATACTTCAGAGTCGCTAATTTTAATTTTATAAAGTTGTGCGCGTACCATTGCATGGCTTACGAGGCATCCAAAGTACATAACGTTCTATTTCCCAATTGTGTCTTACAATCTCCTTTCTTGGCCAAATGACGTCACGCTTTGGTAAATACCGATCTTCAGTTGCGGCTTTAGATCTACTTTTTCGTTATCAGAGATTTGGAAGTGGCCTTTGACCCACATAAACGTAACAGGAGTGTAGGAGTGTACTCCACTGCCCAATACTTTTTTCGGAAATTGTCGTTGGGGAGGGAAGGGGGTAAATTAACTATGTATAATGAGGTTCAACTAATTAGGTGGAGAAGAGATTTTGTTGGTACTGCATTTGAAGTGGCTTCCGATGCCATTTTTTTTTAAAATATCATTTGGAGGGGACAACATTACTTTATATATAGAGGTTTAATGAGGGGGATATGGAAGGGGTAAACTTAACTGACCTTCACTAATGTCCAGAAATAACGCAGCGAGATAATTGTTTCCGGAAAACATTAATTGAATATCTGTGACTAGATGTGCAACTGTCCATTGTGCGTTTTTTCCTACGAAACCATACCGTTTGTCCGGGAAAATATTATTGTTTTCACACAACCACTTTCAGTGTTATCTCCATAATCGTTTCAAAGGTTTTTAATAAACAAGACATAAGGGCTATGGACCTGAGTGCAGTTGAATTATTTAATTGAATTAAATAGTTGGCATTTTATCAGATTTTTACGATAAAGTAATTTCTTTTTTTTAGATAGAGGAAAACCAGAAAAATGATGGAACATATAAACAGTAGCTTTGAGGATATTCCAGACCCTTCTAACTCTCCTACCGTCAGCCTCTGTGATTCTGATTTATCTTTTTCTGCTCCTTTTAGTCCTGTTCCGTTTCCAAGTAAAATACCTGATGACAGTTCTGTTCCAAGAGGCTTAATGGACGAAATATATAGAATTCTCGAATGTTTAATATGTTACGATACAATGCAGCCTCCTATTATGCAGTGCAAACGTGGTCATTTGGCTTGTGAACGTTGCGTCAAAAATGTAAGATTCGAATGTCCCATTTGTCACGGTACTTTGGGAGTTACAAGAAATTTAGCTTTGGAAAAGATTGCAGCTCTAATGATGTTTCCTTGCAAATTTAAATCTCGGGGTTGCAAAGTCACTCTGGGATTAAATCATAAAGTTGGACACGAAGAGATATGTGAATTTCATCCGTATAATTGTCCTATCCCCGGAGGGATGTGTCTTTGGGAAGTAAGTGTTTAATCAATTAATTATCATGTTATTTGTAAATTTTACTTTATAGCTGTAAATTTTTATTCTTATCTACTAATTAATGACCATCAAACAAAAACAGGTATATTATATTATTAAATAATTATTATGAACAATTTCATTTGCAATTTGTTATTTTTAGGGTATATTGGAGGAAGTATACGGGCATTTACAAATTTCTCATCCAAATATCATTTCCTTAAGTGGCGAGCGTGTAACACACGTAGTTTCTGAAATTAATTTGGAGGCTCCTGGAGGTTGGATCATCATGCAGTATTGTTATGGTTTTTATTTCATGCTGGTAATGCAAAAACATGAGCTCATAGACCAAACAATTTTCTGTGCTATTGTACAGCTTATTGGAAATCAAGAACAAGCTGAGCACTTCATGTACAGGCATGTAATTTTTCCAAATAATATTTTAGGCTTATTTCAGAATGAAATAGGGCTATTGTAGAGAGTAGCATGACGCGACTTCGGAAAAATTTCAATGCAGTTTTTCGTTTTGGTGTTCCCTGATGCCAAAATCACCCCCCGTTCCGAAGGTTATATATATATATATATATATATATATATATATATATATATATATATAACAACAAAGAGATTCATGGGTAATTCACGCAAAATAAGGGCTACTGAAATAGAGTGGTAACCGTGGACATGCATGTTTCTGGCTCATTTTGCCTCTTCTTCAGCACGGCATAGCCAAATAAGTATGTGAAATTTGCATGTCCACGGTTACCACTCTATTTCAGTAGCCCTTATTTTGCGTGAATTACCCATGAATCTATTTGTTGTTGTTGGTAACATATCATGCGATATTCCTACATCTTCTTTGTTATTTACTATGGGTCGGAAGGTTCCTGGCGGGGGAGCTATATGAGCCTCCGTGTCGATGTTGGTTGTTGTCCTGAAAACTCGGGATCTTCCAATTGAAGACACAAATGAGCGTTTGGTTTCCCTGCTGAAATCCGTTATTTTGTGTTTTCCCATGTTTCGATTAACATCTTTGCTTCCAAATTTCACATCCTTATTTGGTTATGCCGTGCTGAAGAGGCAAAATGAGCCAGAAACATGCATGTCCACGGTTACCACTCTATTTCAGTAGCCCTTATTTTGCGTGAATTACCCATGAATCTCTTTGTTGTTGTTGTTAACATATCACGCGATATTCCTACATCTTCTTTGTTATATATATATATATATATATATATATATATATATATATATATATATATATATATATATATATATTGAAATAATCCTATAAGATATTAAAATAATTTAACTGATGTCACCAGATACAATACGTATGTTGTATCAGTAGACACAACCTAGTTAAAAATTAAATTTTTATCTAAACAGATTGAATGAATTGAGCTGCTATATCACTTTATATTAAGGAAATCATTTACCAGATGAATTGAAGGATAATGAATAAAAAATAATAAAAGTATTTTTTAAATAATTACAAAATTTTACCTTCATAAATAATCCAAGATCAAGTCAATGTAAACATTTATCGAAACATTCTGAACACTGCCATATAAATATACTGGTAATTATAACGTATCATCACTTGAGATCTGAAATAAAATAAAATTAGTATCGGAGTCAATAATAGATTATCAATATTTATATACGATGATAAAAAAAGACATAATCAGAAAAGGGTGTATGAAATAATTAATAGTTGGTTGACATACGGAACATAGCCAAGCTATATGTCAATGAAATATTAGATTCATGAAGCTTAACAAACGGAAGTAACAAAAATAGGGAATTTATTGCCAACTTAAATTTGTTAGTAACCAATAAAATATTTAACATTAAAAGCAAATTTTGAAATAACTAATAGTTTATATAAAATTAAAATTAGAAAATTTAAAACTGTACGATTGCATATACAGTGTGTCCACGTAAGTTGGCGGCATATGGGAAACTTTTTTATTATTAATCTTACGAAAAAAAGTTATTCTTTATAAAAAGTTCTGCATGGTCCAAAACCTTAAATTCAATCATCAGATGTTAAATTTTTTCAGTCGTATACGAGGTTTGTCAAAAAATGTGATTTTTGCTGTAGAGTAAAGTACCTTTCTTTTTGACAATATCGAAAATTGTTACAGAGAAAAGATGATTAGAACTAAAAATAGCTTTCAAATATTCAACATTGTTTATTTACATTGAAAAAATATTTTTTCTACATTTTCTCTGCGATTACGTTGGAAATTCAAGTTTGCATGCATAATTAATCTGGGATGCACTAGTATTTTTTACAACTGATAAATAATTAAAGTAGGCTTTGCGAACTGTCTAAATATCGAACATTCGAAAAAACTTCAACAATCGTATTTCAAAAAGTGCCACGGTATAAACACTTTTTTAGGCAGTCTAACAGTGTTTTTGATAGTTTTTAGAGATCCGTATTGTACAGTTTTATGTTTGACAGACGTATTTTTTTATGAAAAGTTAGACATGCCACCAACATTAAGTCTGGAAGAGAAAATGGAGATTGTGCTAATAGTGGGTGATAAGTATAAAACATTTCAAGAAACAGCAGACATTTTTATTTCCGACATCTATATAAAAATTTCCACAATGAAAATATTTGATAAATTTAAGACTTATGGAGATGTACATAATAAATTTAGCAAAAAACGCCAAAGCATGGTAGAAAATAATGGCGTTGCGTTGCAAGTAATGCTCTCTGCAACTGAGCATCCTAAATATCCTTTGCGAAAAAGGGCATCTTCATTGCCAATGGATATAAAAAAAGTACAATTTCAAATATTCTAAATAAATACAAATAGCACCCTTACAAACCTCAAAAAATGCATACAAGACCAGGAGATAATGATAGACGATTTGAATTGTGTTGTGACATACAGGGAATCTTAGTAGATAACCCATTTATGTCAAGGTGTATTATTTTTACGGATGAAGCAACATTATCATCAAATGGGACGTTTTCTAGCCAAAACTGTCGTTGGTGGAGTGATACAAATCCACAATTTACGTTGAAAACTCGGGACCAATATTCGTTCAAAACAAATGTGTGCTTCGGAATGTATAAAAATCAAATAATTGGACATTTTTTATCCGAGAAACCTTGAATGCTGATCGTTATTTGTACTTTTTAAACAATAAAATAAATGATTTTCTTGACAACCTTCCCTTACTTGAACGTCAGCAGATATGGTTCCAGCAGAATGGTGCCCCATGTCACAGCAGATTAGATGTACGTCGATACATTCACAATATTTTGAATGAAAGGGTTTTTCATCGTTTTTCGGAAATTCCTTGGCCTCCGCGGTCTCCAGATTTAACCCCACTCGATTTTTCTTGTGGGGTTACTTAAAGCAAAAAGATTACCTTCAAAAACGATTTCAAGATGTTGACCATTTAGAGAGAATAATTGCAGAAGCGGTTCGTAATATCACTCCCCGTATGGTTAGAAATGTCTTAAGAGAATTTTGTAATAGAAATGTTACATGTATAAACAGAAATGGAGGATATGTGGAGGCATTAGTAAATTGAAGATAGTGATTATTCATTAGTATTTATTGTAATAAAGTGAATTATCCATACAACTTGTTATTCATTTAAATGCTTCGTTAGAATGTTACAAACTAGTCATTAAGTAACTTAAAGGTTATCAGTGTTCGATTAAAATTAAGAGATAATTGTTTTTAAAAGTTTATTTAGAATTGTTTAATCAAATTGATAATTAATAAATGCAATACATTAATGTGCAAACTTAAATTTCCAACGTAATCGCAGAGAAAATGTAGAAAAAATATTTTTTTAATGTAAATAAACAATGTTGAATATTTGAAAGCTGTTTTTAATTCTAAACATCATTTCTTTGTAACAATTTTCGATATTGTCAAAAAGAAAGGTACTTTATTCTAGAGCAAAAATCACATTTTTTGACAAACCTCGTATACGAGTAAAAAAATTTAACATCTGATAATTGAATTTTAGGTTTTGGACCATGCAGAACTTTTTATAAAGAATAACTTTTTTTCGTAAAATTAATAATAAAACAGTTTCTCATATGCCGCCAACTTACGTGGACACACTGTATAATAATAGTTTTTATAGGTTGTAAGTTTTATGTAATTAATGTATATAAGAATACCCTAAAAATATGAAAATGAATAAAACGATTCATTGTTACAAGTGGAAAGGACAATTTATGAAAAAATTAAGACTATAAACATATTGTAATGTTTTTCTAATTTATTTAAAACGTAAACGGGTGGGATAAATTTTAAACACTCGGTATGGCTACTTACTAATTTATTTAAACACAAACTCACTAACACTAATTTATATGTACTTAACTAGTCACTTAAATTTAATTTATATGCACACTAACTTATTAATTTATAACACTTTTATATTCACTTAATTACTGTTTAACTCACTATGGCAAATTATAAACTGAACTCATCCGCTGATCGGTCCTGTATTTATATCAAAAACTTTCTTTACTAGAACATTCGGGATCGGACATGCCTTTCGCGATATTTCTTAAAATGCCTTTCGAGAACATGTTTAAAAAGGACGGTCACAATAGATCCCAATAGACCTTCTCAGAATTCGGCGCGCTCGCCTTTTTCTTAACTCCGTTAACATAAGGTTACAGGGCCGTACTTAGTATCTGCTTCGGTGTGCGAGTTCGTAACAATATGTGTGCACAACTGTTGATATCCTCCAAAACTTTTAAAAGAACTATTTCTATATTTATAACTAAAAACTCCCAAACAAACAATTATTGTGTAATAAATCGTAACAAGTTGGCTTTGAATTTACAGTGGAAAAAGTTTGTTGATTAAAAAACAAAAGAAGGACTAGCGTCGGTGGTTTAAGGCAGAACAGCATATAGATAGCTCCTCGACAAAAATTTTGAATAAAATTGCAAAAAAATTAAATATAGAGTATAAAAGTTGTTAAATAATGAAAATATAAGTGTTTAAAATAGAGTGAGAACTAGAGAACGATCAGAAGGTGCATTTCTTTAGTAAAAGAAATCTTCAATAATTGGGGAGACGCCAGGAGCCGAATTGTATAGCTATACAGAAGCAAAGAATCAAGGTCTGTGTAATTTGAATATTAATTTTGGATCCAAAAACATAATTAGTGAGCAATAAATAAATTTTGAATATATAACTAAATTTTTACAAACAAGGCCTAAGCATTTTAAGATGCAGAATATAAAATCTCATTAATGGATATCCAAGAACTATATATATATATATATATATATATATATATATATATATATATATATATATATATATATACATATATATATATATACAGATACATAATTAAATGGGTAAATCACGCAAAATAGGTTACAGAGAATGAGTGGTAACCGTGGACATGCATGTTTCTAGCTCATATATATATATATATATATATATATATATATATATATATATATATATATATGTATGTGTTATAACGGAATTTGTAAGCACGATAGAGGGCGTATATTTTTTGACGGAAGAAAACCAAACTCGCTACAAAAATTGGTTAGGCCAAAATCTTGGACGAATTCGTTAATGAGGCAAATCGGCCCAGTAAAAACAAAATGGCGGCCTGTCAAAGTTGAAAAAAAATCGTATTTCCTTGGTTTTTCATTTGTCGCAAAAAAGTTACTGAGCTTTTTCATAGACCTTAACACGTTCTACAACTTTTGTACTCAACATTTTTCTCTAAATCGTACATTAAAACATTTATTTAAGAAAATTCACATATTTACCATAATTTTTTTTTTGATTTGATTCCAAAATGGTTATGACATGTGTTTATAATATTTAGTAACATACCATTCATTATAAAATGACATAATTGACGACATACTAAGGCTAGGTTAATACATGGAAAAACAAAACACAGTGTATCGTTTTTAGTAGTATTTATTATATTCCACTTTCTTTTTGTATATGTAATTTTTTATTTTCTTATTTCATACTTATTTTATCATATAGTCTAGGTTAACCTAATCACATTTTTATAATGATTTGCTATAATTAAAAATTTTCGTGTTTCTATTTCGATTATGATTTATTAATTTATTATATAATATATATTTAATTTTCTTGACAATATCATTAATCATTTTTTCGGTTCAAAATGTTTTTAAAATAATCTAACTGCACAAATTTTATAATTTCGAACGTTTTTTATAGATTGGGAATATTTGGAAACGATAGAACATTAGTTTGGGATGCAAAACCGAAGTCATGCCATAGAGGAGTAGAGGGAGCCATCACAAGGCGCGATTGTTTTGTTTTTGATAAAACGAATATTCAACATTTCATAAGAAATGGACAGTTTAAATTTGAAGTCAGCATTTCGTCTTTGGTTGATTAAAAAGGATTTGAGGCAATATTTTCTATTATAAAATATTTTGTAATAATTCGTTTGGGAAATTTGTTTGATTTTAACTTTAATAGGAAATAAAAATAGAATTTAAAATATTTTTTTTCCATAAAATTAGCTAAAATTTGCACCCCCAAATATTTCAAGTTTTGTTCAAATTTAAAATAATGCCAAAACATGTCAATTTTAATCTAGTGAGGGCTAGTTTCAAACTTCTTTTTTCATCCATCTAGCGCCCAGAACCACCCCTTGAAATACATTAAATGGCAAGGGGTTTCAAGTAATCATCATTGTGAAGCTGATTTCACTATCTACGTAACCCTGTTATTTTTTTTATTTTGAATTATTTCCTTTTGGAAAACACGAAATTATTTCAGGATCATTGGCAATTTTGAAATTGTCAGACTTGAACATTCTCGTTTTTTGTTAAGGATGGAGTAAAACATGTTCTTATCTACATTGATTGTTGTTTTTAGTTTTTCAAATAACACATTTTTTTGTTGAAGTAATAAAAGATCAAACGTCTTAGCAGAAATAACGCTATTGAAGTAGCTGTTCTTGTCCATCTTCTAACGGATAACAGGCAATCATTGAGAAAAATCGCTCATGTATCTGGTGTATGAAAAAGTAATGCTTAGCGGATTATCAAAAACACAAATTTGATCCGTACAAGATGATAATGTTTCAAGAATTGAACGGAGATGATCCGGATCGACGTTTACAGTTTTGCGAAAATTTCACTCAGCGGTTGAATTATGACGCAGGTTTACTTTACAACATTTGTTTCTCCGATGAAAGTCCGTTTACGTTGAATGGTGAAGTCAACAAGCATACACAAACGCCCAAAAAATTGAATGATTGGGTAGCCATTCTGGGCGACCACATTACCGGGCCACTTTATATTGATGCGCATTTGGCTAGTGACATTTAGTTGGACTTGTTAGAAGACCTTATTGATCCTTTAATAATACAAACTCTGGAAGATGATGTAAATCTCCATGAAAACCAACTTTTTTTTTTAACATGATGGAGCGCCTCTATACTATTATGTAGGAGTTTACAACTTTTTATATGCTCGTTTTCCCGGACATTGAATAGGCCGTAGATGTTGTATCGAATGGCCAGCTAGGTCGCTCGGTTTAACTCGTATGGCTTTTTTGTGGGGTTATTTAAAGTCCAAAATTTATGCTACAGCATCTGAATCTCTTCAAGGCCTTCGACAAAGAATCGCGACAGAATAAAATACACCAGAAATGTTGCGAAAAGTTAGAGACGCATTTGAGAATAGGCTGTACCATTGCTTGGAAGTTGGAGGCGGGCACTTTGAACAGTACATACAATTAGATTGTCTTTTTAGAGCTACTGTTATTTTCATTCACAATAATATAAGCAGTTTTCTCAAAAAAAAGTCGTTCAAAACAAAAAAAGAACGGGGCTGCATAGATAATGAAAATGATGTGTTACTTAACATCCCTTGCTATTTAAGGTTTTACAAGGGATGGTTCTGGGTGCTAGAGGGATAAAAAAGAAGTTTGAAACTACTATAAAAATTGAGCGCCCTCTAGGTTGAAATTGACCTGCTTTGGTATTTTTTCCAAATGTGAATATAACTCGAGATATTGGGGGGTGCAAATTTTACTTGGGACACCCTTTATGCATACCTATACAAATTTTTGATATATATTAATGTAGTACCAGCTGTTTTAATAATTTAATGTATGATGCTTCTTCATAATTCAAATAAAATTTGGATTTATAGTTTGTATAGTTTGCTTTGTAAAACTATTATGGATTCGATCGCTTTTTGAAATATCTTGATGACTTGATGACTTGCATGAGTTTTTGATAGAATATTAATATGTTATCTAATGACATAAAAAATCATCAAACTTTTTATGTAATCTCTGATAAGAAGTCAAAACCCATTCTTGCTATAACATTTTTACTTAATCTGTTTCATCATTGATAAATAAGAATAATTCTTATAAATGGGTATTAAACATAAATATTTATGCTTTTTACGTGAAGGATTAGTTAGACTGCTGTTGAATTTATACTTTTCGGTGATATTATTTGCTCGACATCTATCCTATTGTTACTTTCGGTAAAAATGTGTATACAAAGCACAACATGCCTTTGTGTCAACAGTCTACTACAACGATTTATTTCTTGTTTCAATGTCTCCAGCCTTGTTTTGACACAAGTTTATCCAGCAAGTTAAATGTTTTTATACACAAAGGTATTTTTTAAAAACTTTTATTTTACAAAAATTACAAACTTTACTAACTTTAATTGAATATGTTTATAATACAAGTAACAGGATTAGAATGACAAAAACCGATGCGAACCATACCAAGTAAACTCACTGCTGACAACAGCAATCCTTATTCACGTCAACAGGACGGCTTCAAATTACTCTTACACATACAGGATGTCTTCATATAACTAGCATTTTTTGGAGACATCTCACTCTTTATTTATATTTTTTAAATAAGGCTTTTTTTGTATGGTTATTTCCTCCTGGATGGTTCTTCTCCATTACTTACTTTGACATCCTTAAGTATCCACCTTAAAATCCATATATTTAATACTCAATATATGGTAAAATCTTTCTTTTCCATCTATAAAGTTTTTCTGCTTCTTTTATTCGTGGTCAACACTACACATGCATGCAAGATGTTTTAGTTTTTTACATATGTTAGCAGTGTAGTTGTATTTGTTTTGAAAACAAAGAAAGTAGCCTCGGATGGGATGCACAAAACTTATGGCGAGATTAAGGATAAAACGATTTCGGAAGCGGAAATAATTACGAGTAGCCACCTGGAACATTACATCAATAGCTAATAAAGACCAAGAAATCATAATGGAGCTCAAAAATCACAAAATAGATGTGCCTGTCAGAAACTAAAAAGAAGGGCGCAGGTATTTTAAAGCTGCAGAATACGCATTAGCATATTGTAGGGCTATTTCACGAAAAATATAACAAAAATTAGTGATGGCAACCATCGAATAAAACTATCGAATAATTCCATGGTTGCCGAGTATTCGATAATCAGAAAAGTATACATGAATAAATGAATGTGAATTAGTGTTTTTAAATGAAACTCAAGGTCTCTAGTTAATTCCACAATATAATACAAGTTATTGAAAATTCTAAAAAATTGACAATTGTTTCGATAAATCAATATCATCGTCAGAATGACAGAAGTTACATTTCATTTTTTGCCTACCTGATGTTTAGTAGTTAATTTTGGCTAGACCAAGAAGTAACCTAACTTGTGATTGGCTTAATATATGTTTATAGAAAAAAGAAGAAGATGTGATATTACAAATATTGAAGCTTAGATATTATTAGCCCTATGGTGATATCCTGGATATCATTTTTCCAATTAAGATCAGTATAACTGTGCAATGATATAGAAAACCAGGAAAACTATATCTGCTGATCTTTACAATTATCACTTAAGAAGACAGTTTATTAGTGGAGAATTCCCTAGATTTAACTGTTCATTGACAACTTCATATTGTGGGTTTCTTAAATGTCTTCTAATTTCCAGTTCTTCAAGGAAATCCAGTTCTTGTTTCTTTTCACAAATATGCAGTACTTCTAGTTCTGTGTTAGGTGTCAATGAATGATTGGTGTCAAGTAGATGTTTTGCGTAGTGGGATTTATCTGGTTGTTTTAATCTGTATGCTCGTAAGTGCTCACTGTATCGTACTTCGAAATTCCTAAGGGTCTGACCCAAATAGACAGCATTACATTCTGGACATTTGAGTTTATATATACCTGACTTCTTTAATAGTGGTATTTTTGTTTTTACATTTAACAATTTTGTACTAACGTTACTTTCTGTTTTAAAAGAAATTGTTGCATTCGTTGCTGAAGATATTATCTTTGAAATATTATTAGAAATATTTCCTGCATATGTGATGGTTTTATAAGTTTTAATTTCATCAGCTTGTTTAGGATATATTAGTTGTAATGCCACTTTTTTCTCTTTTTTACTAATTAGCCTATTTATCATATCTAATGGATAACTGTTAGATGTTGCTATTTGTCTAATTGTATTAATCTCTCTATCAAAATTACATTTGTTCATAGGAACTGAAAAAACTCTATGTATCATTGAATTATATGCCGCTAGTCTGTGTGAGACAGGGTGATTAGAATTGAATGGAATTGTCACATCAGTCTGTGTTGGTTTTCGGTAAATTGAATAATCAAGTACATTATTAACTCTTTGAATTTTTAAATCAAGAAAATTGATTGAGCTATTTTCTTCAATTTCTAATGTAAATTTAATTTTCGGGTGTAAATTATTGATGTGGTTGAAAAATACATCTAATTGTCGTTCACTACCCATAAAACAAGCTAATATGTCATCTACATATCTATACCAAAATAAAATATTTTTCGAAATATTACTTTCAAAGATCTTTCTTTCTAAATTGTCCATTAGAATGTTTGCTAAAATAGGTGATATAGGGCTTCCCATTGGTAAACCTTCATTTTGAATATATATCTTATTGTCAAAAGTGAAATAATTCTGATTAATGCATACATCAAATAAATTAAGTATATCTGATATTATTCCTGGATTAATGTTTTTATCTTCTAGTAATTTTCTTACAAGTATTAGACATTCTTTAGGAGGAATTTTAGTAAACATATTAGTTACATCGAACGATATGAGTTTATAGTTATCTTGCAAGTGGATTGATTTCAACTTTTTGATTAGTTCTATTGAATTTCTAATTGAGTACTGAGATTCATATCCGTAAGTATTGAGGATATGATACAGTGAGCACTTACGAACATACAGATTAAAACAACCAGATAAATCCCACTACGCAAAACATCTACTTGACACCAATCATTCATTGACACCTAACACAGAACTAGAAGTACTGCATATTTGTGAAAAGAAACAAGAACTGGATTTCTTTGAAGAACTGGAAATTAGAAGACATTTAAGAAACCCACAATATGAAGTTGTCAATGAACAGTTAAATCTAGGGAATTCTCCACTAATAAACTGTCTTCTTAAGTGATAATTGTAAAGATCAGCAGATATAGTTTTCCTGGTTTTCTATATCATTGCACAGTTATACTGATCTTAATTGGAAAAATGATATCCAGGATATCACCATAGGGCTAATAATATCTAAGCTTCAATATTTGTAATATCACATCTTCTTCTTTTTTCTATAAACATACATTAAGCCAATCACAAGTTAAGTTACTTCTTGGTCTAGCCAAAATTAACTACTAAATATCAGGTAGGCAAAAAATGAAATGTAACTTCTGTCATTCTGACGATGATATTGATTTATCGAAACAATTGTCAATTTTTTAGAATTTTCAATAACTTGTATTATATTGTGGAATTAACTAGAGACCTTGAGTTTCATTTAAAAACACTAATATGAGCATATTCCACGAAGTAAGGGTCGAGACAGTCAATTTCATTGAATGTGAATTAATTAGTAGAATCGATAAAATTATTCGCGAATGAATTAATTAATTACTAGTAGCAGTAAGGCAGTAAGTCAGTAACAAGTTATCGAAAATGGGTAACTAAAATACCAAATTATTCACGATTCATGAACAAATTTTTTTAGTAACTAGTTAATAACTAATGCGTTGCAAATTACTAATTTTTGAAATGACTTTATTTTAAAATACCAGTTTTTATACGTCATAAATCATATGCATCTGAATTAAAACAATATGACAAATGCTTGTATTGAGTTTCGTTCTTTTTCTGTTATTAGAAGAAGACAGTACCAACATAGTATGTGTTGAATAATATGGTCAAATAAGTCACGTGTCAGAAAAACTTCAAATAAGTCACGTGTCAGAAAAACTTCAGCGTTTAGACTAAGTGACAAATTTTATGATTGTGTGTTGTCTAGGGTAACTCACAGATGTACCCTATTGATTTTCAGCTGACTAGAGCGAGTACAGCGGGTTCTATAAAACCAGATATACGACATTTTTTATTGGGAGAAATGTCGGTTTGTTAGCACGATACATCCCCTGAAGTGTATACAAGTGACAATTTTATGATAGAATATTTTTCAGGGTAACTCACAGATGCAGAAAAGTTGGTTTTAATTCTTAAAACCGTTTATTTAAATCTGGGATCAAGAAAAGTACATTTAGCACATTTCATTACTAATTTATTCGAATGAATTCATTCAATGGTTAGATTCATTCGTTTAGTAATTATTCGATAGTTCAATGTATTCGATGGATCCCATCACTAAAACAAAGATATAATAGATTACTACAAACCAGTGGCGTAGCGTGGGTCATTGTCGCCCGGTGCGGAATAATAATTTGCCGCCCCTTCGTCTTCAAAAAATTAATGATGTTGGCGAGAAAAAAAGTAATCATATGAAAGAACTGAGCGAAAAATATTTTTTTTAAAACCATGTAATATAGTACGTCGGTGTTCAAAACCTATTACACTATAAAAATAACGTCTAGTATAAGTCTAAAATACAACTTTTCGGGCCTACGCGCAACAAAAAAATTAATAACTTCGTCAAAGTTAATTTCACCCGTCACACTTTGTTCTATTGACAAAATGGCCAAATAACTTAATCTTATGGAGCTCATGTGGTAGACCTCAAGTAATTTTTTATTAATTTCAACTTTGAGAAGCACATGAAGAAATACCGATAGCTATAGTTAAAAAATTCGAAGCACAATTACGATATTAGGTACTCAAATACCATAGTTTCATTGCTGAATAAATTATAAAAGCTCGAGACATTCTTTGATGGCATTGTCTTGAGCTTTAGCATCAGCCAAAGCAACGAAATACGCAACCTCTCCCTCTCGATTTCCATCTCATCCACGTCGATATCACAGTGCTCTTCTCTGACCTTACACTTGTATTTTGGGTTCAGTAAGTTCGTTGGTATGGGAAAAGAGTACTAGACATCCAGCTCGTGCAGTTGCTGAAGTCTGGTCTTGATTTCTTGTATAACTCTGTCCACCGGTTCGAACATTTCTTACCTTAACCGATTGCCGTAAGTTAAATCAGCATCAGCAGCGTTCTCGCCAGCCATAATTTTTATCTTTCTTCTTCGTCGAGGGGTTATTTCGATGCCGAGATTTTGACATATATTTTTAGCATAATCAAGTCCATCGTTGACCAGAACATTTCGAACAACTTGAATAGCACATTGGTGCACGTTCAGTCCCTCCATCAGGAGATATAATTGTGCATCATTTACTTCGCTGAGAACTCGATTCCATAGCCCAAGGAAGGCTAAAAATTATAGCGACTGGACAGCAGTAAGAAATAAACCAGCGTCTGATCTTGTCGCTGCATTTTTCGCTGTGTTTCCTGCAAGTGATTCCAACACTTCAAGGATCTCACTGCAATGGGTCTTTATGACAGCTACAGCTTCATATCTAGAATACAATCGTGTTTTAATTAGGCGCTTGACTCCTTGACCTGTAATGTCGTTAAGAAATTTGCAGCGATGAGTAGAAGATGGAAAGTAGCTGAAAATCCTCTCCATAGTACCAAAGAACGTGACTGAGTCCACTGTGATTGATGCTACCTGTACACCCACCAGACTTAATTTATGATTAGTGTATGCAACAATATGGACATTTTGATTAACCACCAAGAAAGTTGTCCTTGTGTGAGAAATTTGGCGTACACACAATAGTGAAATACTTGGCCTCCCTCACCTCAGCAAATACTTTTGTTCAAACATGATTCCCCAAACAATGAATGACTTCACTCTGAATTTTAGGTGATAGGTAAGATACACTAACTTTCTTCTGCAGCTTCAGCTTTGTGTGGCTCGTACTTACCAACAAGATGCTCTGTTTTCAGTGTCATTTCCTTTCACGATTTTTCAAGCCAGATTTTGTTTAGCAAGAAATCTGATGACATTCAGTATCCTGACCAGTACTTGTCTCCACTTTTGCTCTTCTTTGACAACCACATTTTGTTCTTTCTTGTCGATCGTTGCACCAGCTTGAAGTCTAATCTCCAAACATTTTCCATTTATTGAAGTTATCATTATGTACTGGGCTAGATTCATGTTCTGGAACTTTGAGATTTAGTTTCCACCACTTTTTGAAACCATAAATACTGTTGAATCCAGGTTTATCGCTGGCGACTCCAAACAAACGGCAAGTTGAATAACTTTATACTCAAAGTTATTTTTTAAAAACTTTATTAACTAACATACAATTTATGTGTTGTTAACTCAGAAACTGAACATAGAATGAATTTTCAAATTACAATCAGTAATAAGGAGGGTGACTCATCATTTTATAGAATAAATAATATCAATAAAATTTCACAGGTCATCTATTATGGTTATATAACTGGCTAATTTTCAGGTTTATTGGTTTGACTATTGGATTTTCATTGCGAACAAAAGTGTTTATTATATATTTTATTATTTCTATAAAGTTACAGTATTTTTGTAAAGAATTCAATAGAGTCAGTGCTCAAGCCACCAACAAAATTGAAAAATTCATGGTTTGCAATAGCTTCGTTGCCGAAATTGATAACTATGCCATATAGGCAGGTAAGCGAAAAAACAGAATTTCATAAACGATATAACCTCAAAATAATTTTTTGTAATGTACGCGGAGTACATAATAAACTTCCATTAATCAGACAATTTCTCGACTTTCACAAACCAGATATATTCTTCTTAATCGAGACATTCTTAAAATCATATAAAACAATAAACTTCAGAAATCTAGAATATCGTCCATATAGACAAGACCGCCCCGGTGATGCCGACGGGGGTGGAATCGCATTACTAATCAAAAAAGGCATACATCTCAAAGTCCTGCAACAAAACAATACATCAATTGAGCATATCGCAATCCTTTTTGATAATGTAATGTTTTTGTTATTTATTTAAACAATAAACCGGTGGGATAAATTTTAAACACTCGGTATGGCTACTTACTAATTTATTTAAACACTAGCTCACTAACACTTAATTTATATATACTTAACTAATCGCTTAATTATTAATTTATATTAACTGTATATTCACTCAAACAAAAATGCAAGCCGACAACAAGACGATGACTTGGATTACGGACTCCTGCTCCTCCAAGTTCAGCCGCCTCCAGTGCGAAGCGTAAGTCGAAGGTACTGACTTTGACCTTAAACGCTTTACACTATTCACCGCCGAGTGTTGTACTAAGTCGGAGTATTGATCCGACTTTTATACATCATTCACTTGAACGGCCGTTGGTTTCTGGTATTGACGGAAACGAGAACGATTGTTCAAACTGTTAGAAGAATTTCGGTGTGGTATTGACACACCGAAAACTCTACAGTATCTTCGTAGGGTTGCACGTTGAGCCGGGTATTGACTGGTTATAAACGATCACTCTGACTGTTAGTATAATTCTGATGTGGTATTGACGCGCCATAATAACTACAGTCCCTACAAGCCGAGATATTCGTTAAGTTGGGTATTGACTAACTACAAATGATACTCTCACATCTTGAGACTAAAACCGAAAGAGTATTGATCTGTCGGTTGCTCATGCCCTTGGCTGTCTGAACATTTGATAGGACACGGAGAATCCCGTACGCCGTCATCGGAGTTGAAGTACATATCGTTACCGTTACACCTACCTACTTTCAGACCACCAGTACGTATCGATCAACGGAAGAGTACGGACCATTGAAGCGTGATTTCCATAAATATTTACGTACCAGAGTAATATATATATATATATATATATATATATATATATATATATATATATATATATAGAATATTGTATTTTAGTTTATTTTTATCATTGTAAATAATATTTTTTGTAGCAATAAATCAGTTAATTTAATTGAACTCTGTCTCCTTTGGGCTTACCTGGGCAATACGCATTACACACTATTCGTAAACAAATATAAAAACAACCTGCGTATCCGCCATAATTTTAACTTTTATACCTGGCTTCGACAGAGTCGGATTTAGGGAGCTTACAATCCGCCCGGCAACAAACTCACACTTACATACTTTCACAACATTTTCACTACACATAACAAAGTTTTGGTAGTTGGTGATCTCAACTGTAAACATCCGCAGTGGGATCAGTACACCAACTACCCAAACGCGAATGGAAATACTCTCATGAAGTTCTGTGACAATACGGACTGCAAAGTATATTACACGGTAGAACCCACATATCACCCTTTTGCAGCAAACCACACACCCAGCATACTGGACATAGCGATTGGTAAAAACATAAACTATATAAATCAAATTAAAACACTCCCTGACTTAAACTCTGACCACGATCCCATCCTTATTAACCTAAAATTACCCCATAATATCTACCCCAACAATAAAAAAATATTTGATTACAAAAAAACAAACTGGAATAAATTCAGAAAATATATAAACGATAATTTAATAATAGTTGATAATATAGAAAACAAAAATCATTTAACTAAAACAATAGAAAACTTTCAAAATTTAATAATCAACGCGAGAGAACAATCAACAACTATAAAAAAACAAACACACAAAAAAAATACCTTACCCGATAACATAATTCAATTAATTCCCAAAAAAAAACAAAGTGAGAAAAAAATGGTAACAAACCAGAGAGCAAAATTATCACAAGAACAGCACCAACAACAAATAAATCATCAAGAACACACAAATAATGAATGGTCAATATTTTTAAAAACACTGAAACCAGACGATAATTCCTCATGGAAAATCGCCCGGCACTTTAGGAAAAAATATAATGATATAAATAAAATTTCACACAATGGTCAAACTTACTATAATACCCCCGAAATAGCAGAACAGTTCGGAGAGTATTTCCAAAGCAACTTTGTTAATCACACACAACATACACATTTTCATCAAAACATAACACACACGGTTAAACAATACATAAACTCGCTCAACACAATAAACACAAAAAATCTAACAACATGCATCGAAATATATAACACCATACAGCAACTTAAAAACAAAACTGCCCCTGGAGGAGACACTATACATAACATATTACTGAAAAACATTCCAAAAAAAGCCATAGTACAATTAACACGCATAACAAATTTTATCATCAAAACAGGTCAATATCCCAATATGTCCAAGATAGCCAACGTCATTCCCATCGTCAAAGCAAATAAACAATCATGTTATGTAGATAGCTATCGGCCAATCTCCCTTCTCAACAACATAGCAAAGGTGATAGACAAATTAATTTTATTTAGATTAAGACAATATATCGATAAACAAAACATTCTACCCTCAGAGCAATACGGATTCAGAAGCGGCCACAGCACGGTAGCGCAAATAATTCGGTTAACTAATTATATTAGGGATGGTTTCCAAAGAAAAAATAAAGCACTTACACTTGATATACAGAAGGCCTTTGACTCCGTATGGCTCGAGGGTTTAATGAATAAAATGATAAACATCGAAATCCCGAACTATTCAATTAAAATATTAAATTCGTATTTAACAAATAGGAAATTCTATTCCAAAATAGACAATTACTCAGCCGGACCATACTCAATGAAGGCTGGAGTTCCGCAAGGCTCTGTATTATCACCTTTACTATACTCCATGTTCATCCACGATCTCCCAACTTCCCCACATTTGTTAACCGCAATGTATGCCGACGACACTTGTTTTGTAGCCACAGCACAGAATCTTGATCACGCACTGGAAACAATACAAACACACATAAACACGATAATTTTACCATATTTACACGAACCCAAATTAGCTATCAACGCATCCAAAACAGAGTATTTATTACTCAGGAGAATAACAAAAAAAAACACCTCATTGCAATCTCAGCTATGCGTAGGTAGGCATATTATTAAGCCTAGTAATACCCTAAAATATTTAGGGTATACTGTTCAAGGCAACACAAATGCCAATGCACATATTATGCTACAGGTACGCAAAACCAAGATTGCAATGAACAAACTATACCCACTCATTTGCACACATAGTAGCTTAACAAGTTACAACAAAGTACATTATACGACCAATACGCAGCTCCCGTTTATTACAACGGAACGAAACACAATTTCCACTCCCTGCAAGTGGTTCAAAACAGGTGTTTACGGATTGCAATTAAACATAACTGCTACCCCAAATTACCCAAAAATTCTTGGTTACATGACAAAGCCGACACGCCCACTATCAAAGACTTTATAACAAAAATCTCATCAAATTTTTATAAATATTGTCTGCCAGAAGAACTTCGAAAGAACCTCACAGACGCAAGCCGCGCAGGAGACATCCGAGATAGTGGGTGTAGACTTCTGCATGGAACACTAATTACATAACAAGGTTAATTAACCTCAAGCCTGTTTCACACATAAGTGTAAATCAATCCAAATAAATAACAAATAAACATATTCAAAATTAACGTCAGTCATGTTGCTGTCTCGAAAACTAAAATCGCTTTTGAAACCCTGTTTTTTAGCTACTTTTCAGGGAATACACAGCCGAAATATGCAAGAAGTCATAAACACGTTACGGGACAAAGTTATTGTAGACAATGAATAGCTATGAATGATGCTACGGCAAGGAGCCATAGAAGACAAAGACGCGGCAAGGAGGATGAAAAACTGCCAGAACATCGGCCCACATTTGATATTGTTACGAAACAGCACATTACAATATGTATTTTTTCACTCGCTTTGTATAAGGGTACCAAAATAAAAACAAAGAACCTTTTTAATAAAAAATAATAAGAAGAAAGGGCAATCCATGTTCTCAGAATCTTTTCGCCATTTGGTAAAGTTCGGAAAAACCAATAGCGTTTTAATTTTATTGTTACTCCTTTGGGTCCCTTGGTAGAATCTACAGGCACTTCAGCAAACTTACAGCCAATGTTCTGTACTGCTTTGTAGCCTCGAGTCACAAGTAGTGTTCGAAGAGTATCGATCCTTTCAGAGCTTTCGCCTTCCACCAGAAATTCCGATTGCTCACCTACTACAGCTGGTTTAGTAGATAAATCTTCAAATTCGACAAGTCCGCCACTAGAAGACTGAACAGCTTTTTGCACTAGTGCTAGCTTCTGTATCACGATCAGATTCAGCTCTTTGGGTAGTCGAATCAAAATACTTATTTTCTTCCTCTCGGACTTTTTTTTCCTTCTTGTAAAAATTGCCGCTTTGCTTATGCCTCTTCATGATCTGAAAGTAGTTAATATTGATTTATTAGGAATATCATGTATTTTTCACTACCAAAACATTATGGATACGTTTGAAAAAAATCTCACTATGTATAAGCTGGAAACATGCTTTAAAGAGAATATTTTATCGATTTATCCCCCCAAAATAACTTACTGCACCTAATTACCTTCTTACAAAACGTGTTAAACTTGTTTATTGAGAATGAGTAACATATACCACAACAAAATTTACACGTCAGCCGAAAACTAACAGCATTAGAAGTGAAACTTTTTTAGTTTTATGACGTAAAAAACCGTCAATGAGTGTACAAAGAAAATTAATAAAAGTCAACAAAATAAAAAACGATAATTCGATAATTCTTTAAAAAAATGAAAACAAAAATTATTTCCAAAATTAAGACAATAATTTTTCGGATAGACTATAAGAAAACTATTTACAATAGAAGACAAACAAAATTAAATGTTCTTTTTAAGAAATTTGAATGCATATATTAAGTTTCCTCCCTTTCTTATACCTAAAAAAATACAAAAAAGTACTGGCCCATGAGGGGATCGAATCCGCTTCCTCCGCGTTGTTAGCACGACGCTCTAACCAACTGAGATATTTCGTTTGATTTTAAATCGAGTCGAGTGATGACAGGAGGGGAGAACAGCGTTGCGTCTCTCTCTCTCTCTCTATCTCTCTCAGTTTAAGTGTAAATGATAATTAGAAAAGGAAAAAGAGCTTTACAAAACTTGTTAGCCTTTATGAGATTACATCCAAACCAAAAACTCTGTAGTGCCCCATAAAACGTTTGACTTCAATAAAATTATCAACATAAAATAAGTTACAAACGATAGCTTAATAATAAACACTTATCGTTCATAAAAATTGAGTGAAAATCAGACTAGGCTCAATATAGTCTAATCTAAACTGTACAATAATATTTACATTTATACTACACAAATCGAAAAGTTTAGTCTGCTTGAAAGCTTATAGCTAAACCACTCAAATATTGTCATTAAAATTATTGGTACCTTAATTCAGTCCGTGTCCTAACTTGCCCTGATGATTGAGCGCCTTTAGCAAGACACCCACACTTTTTAGCCCTTAACTTCAAAGGGAATATAATGAACTTCAATCGCCAGTTCATTATATACTTGATGATAACTCTACACTAGATAAAGAAATGTACAAAAAACTCACTCTTCAGCCCTTAACATCGAGGGGAATACTGAAGCACTAACTTTAGCTCTTATTGTCTAAGGGAATACTGAAAAACTCACAGACTCTCAGACCATAAGAGCGATTTCGATCAGATCATTAAACTCTTTTTTGCTCTCACTCCACTGTATAATACTGGTACCAAAATTTGCCTCTAAATAAATCAGCCAAAAAGGGACAGGTCTCTTTAGAAATAAAACAGCCAGACACCCGTCCAATAACCAATGGAATTAAAGAAAAAGTGTACGGCCCCAAATCGTACGATTTCTAGACATATGTCTGCTTTTCTAATTATAAACTGTTTTATGCCTAATTCGGCGTCGGCTTACTTTGTATCTATTCATACTGTGGAACCCAAATAAACCCTGCCATTGTTTGATAAATTTATATATTACCAAGCAAACAGGCGCCCACAATATTGTCGGTACACAGTAAATAATTCGTTGCAAATTTAAAATAATAATTCGCCGACAATGGATTTTTATGCATCGTTGTTGGTGCAGTTGAGTAAACGACTCTTCTGGCGTCACAATTCCGAACATTCACAAAATGGGGACTTACTTAAGAAAAAATATATACAGGGTGTAAATTTATTAATTATTTTTTGTTGCGACACTAGTTTCGCAACACTTTTCATTATCTAAAAAGTGAAAAATTTATTTGTGAATGTTCTTATATTGTTCCTTGCAGGATAAAATTATTTTGGTGTTAAAATAATAAACTGGCATATTCAGTGAGACTTTAATAAAAAACAACTAAAGCTTACTTACTATTAAAACGGCAGCGTGGCGCCCGTGGCGAGAATCAAAACTGCAAAATATTGTTACACTTGAAGAGTACAAAAACGGGCAATTTTGCGCCTCTCCGCCCCCCACCCATAGTACGTCACTGCTACAAACTACATTTGAATTTACAGAAACAACTAAAACACATAATATAATTAGGGTATATGCTCCTGATATGAATAACACCCAAGAAGAAAGAGTCATTTTATAATGACATTCAGAGCGTCATGAATAAGATACCGAGACAAGACGAAGTCATAATATTAGGAGATTTTAACGGAAGGATCAGCAAAGAAATTATCGTTGGAATTAAAAATCGGTTTAATGAAGAAACATTCATAGCAACGGAGAACAATTTATATAATTCTGTGCGCATAATGATTAATGTACATATTAGCAATACTTTCTATGTCCATAAACAACAACACAAATATACTTTCTTGAACACCAGGGGACATAAATTGATTATAGATTACATTATCACAAATGGACATATTTACCACTCAAAAATACTAGATGTAACAATATGAAGCTCCGCAAACATAGGGATTAATTACTACATGGTGCTACCCATAATACGGAGCTGTTTAAAAAGGAAAATAAAAACAAGCCGAGAATGATAGCAAAACTGATCATTGAATCCATTATTGATGATTCCACACAAGACCTTTACCAAAGAAAATTGAGAAAGGCAATAAACGGAAATAAAATCCTAGATGATAATGACGTAGAGGCAACAAGGAAAATATTAATAGTCCAGGCGGTAGAGCAGTGAAAGTAATGGATGTTGTTTGATAACGCAAAAATTTTTATGCAGAAAGTTGCCGAATATTGTGTACAACAATAATCTATGTTTGCCTACTCCAAAAAGTGCTTGCTAAATATTGTAGAACAACAAATGTACCGAAATATCGAAAAATGACCCATTTTTCGATACATTTGTGTCTGAAACTGTGAAGCAAAGCCTTAAATAAAAAAAAATTCACTCCTTTTTTTTTGTTTATTTGACGATTTCTTATAAGGTTATGAGAATCGCGAATCGAAAAACTTTAATTTTCCATGAATAATATGCGAAAATTAGTAAAATATCATACGTAAACTTTGAGAAATTTTTTCGGTTAGTAAAAATTGATAAATATTTATCAAATTTTCAGAAAAGATAGTTAAACATATGACAATTACGCACACAAATTTTTGTAACGATCAACCGCGTAGTTTCTCACTGCCACAATTATTAATTAACAAATTATAAAAAAATTGATCGCGCGTACCTTGTTTAAACAACGCTGAAAAAGGAGCACGCAATTTTTAACAGTTACTTAGTGTCATAACAAACAATAAGCAATTATAAAAATATCCATTTTACGTTTTAACAATTTTTTACAATTTTTTTAAATTTTGTCAAATTTTGTCCATTATAATTTCTCGTTTACAGCATCGGTTCGATGTAATTTAAAAATTGTTTCCCATCTGAATACTGCTTAGCAAGCACTTTCATTTTAGCCCAAAACGACAAAATTTGACCGTATAGATGCGGAGATAGAGGCCCACAAAGTTAATAATAATTTATGGCTTACTTAATCGTTAAATCGAAATTAAAAAAAACACTCTCTTATAGCTTGTTGCAAATACTTTCTATATTCGTCTTGTGCATTTTCGACAGATGAAAGCCTAATGAAAGAAAAATCGATGAAAATACCGTAATCAGAGAAGTTCGTCGGCTGAGCGGCGTGGGAGCAGGAGTGGGGATGGCTGAGAGCAGCTGTGCTGTTGCGCGGCCCGGGTGTTTCAAAATTCGAATGCGCGGTAATACATGAGTTATCTCGGCAACGGTAGCACTTATCCAGACGATTTTTTTTTAATTCGATGTAGCGAAAGGAGAGGAATCAGAATATGCCATCAAAAAACAATATTACAAAGAAATTTTGCACGATTTTCAAGATAAAAAAAGTATGCTATTTTCATTTGCATCAAAAAAATAGTTGTATTTTGTTGCTTAATGTTCATCAAATCATGCAACTAATTAAACGTTTCAATAATCAATATTGATAAAAAGTATATTTTCTTTCTTAAATGGTTTTCGTTTATCATAACTAACCGTCCTTTTTTATAATAAATTGTATAAATATGGTAGCGCTTTTTTCCATAAAATGACATTATTACAGTACAATAAACATTTTGCAATAATAATACTTCAGCCCAGCTATACATACTGCGTAGGATCAAGTAAAATCATTGGTTACTACCCGACTAGCCAATTAGGGATGCTGTCTATTCCAAAACTGCACAGCACACGAAGAACATCCATCGGATGGCATAGCATAGAGCGTCCTTTAACGGCCGTCTGCTGTTTAGTCGAAAAGCGTCCTTGATAATGTCAGTTTCACAGTTGAAAGTACTTTCAACGCGTATTTACTTGTATGCAGAGTGTGCAAATATTTGCAATTTTTATTATTGAAACGTTTAATTAGTTGCATGATTTGATGAACATTAAGCAACAAAATAATTTTTCAATCATACAACCTATTTTTTAATGCAAATGAAAATAGCATGCTTTTTTGATCTTGAATTTCGTGCAAAATTTCTTTGTAATATTGTTTTTTGACGGCATATTCTGATTCCTCTCATTTCGCGACATAGAATTAAAAAAAAATGGTCTCGATAAGCGTTCGCATTTTGAAACACCCGGGCCGCGCGACTGCACCCAATAAATCAAATCATTTGCAGAAGAGAAAAGAATAGCATATCTCCAATTAAAATATCAAATAATTATGTATGCCAATTAC
Source organism: Galeruca laticollis (assembly GCA_963921935.1). Classification (NCBI taxonomy): domain Eukaryota; kingdom Metazoa; phylum Arthropoda; class Insecta; order Coleoptera; family Chrysomelidae; genus Galeruca; species Galeruca laticollis. The sequence continues at coordinate 179,048,899 of OY998180.1, forward strand.
AGAACTATTAGAAATAGAACAAATATAACAATTCTAGTGATTGAGAGTCAATTTTGGAAAAATATTTATCAGATATGGAACATGACTTAAATGGGGGACAAAAGAGATATGTAATATGATAATAAACTGTAAAAACCAATCAATAAATACGTTCATACGAAAATAATAACATTAGAACAATGGGGAAAACATTTTCAAGCACTCGATGATAATGCAATAATCGTAAAAGATCCGGAGAAGGAGCAGGAGAATAGAACTAACGAGACCGAAAACATAACAACTCAATAACAGTTAATATCTAAAGAAAAAGTCGAAGTAACAGTACTCATCCTGAAAAACAGAAAATCACCAGGATTATAATAACGTTACCTGTCTTCAACAAAGGGGGAAAATGGACCCAAAGAATTATAAAGAAATCCGTCTGCTAAGTACCGCCTCAAAATTACTAACAAAAATCATTGCAGAAGAGGTCTCAAGTAGTGGTATCAGTGAGAAACAAGAAGGATTTAAACAAAATAGATCCAACATTGACGCCATATTAATCCTAGGACAAATCGCCGAAAAGGCCAAGTACAATAAACCTGCCTTCATGTAATTTATAGATTTAATGCAAGCATTTGATAGGGTGAGATTACATAATGTTCTCAAGATACTGAAGGAACCGAATATAGATTAAAAAATTGATGTCATTCGAGACATGAATAGCGGAAACAGCACGTACATAAGGGTACCTAAACAATGAACTCCCAGTAAAATACCGGTATCGATAGGGATCAGACAATGCGATAGCCTAAGTCCAATACTTTTTAACCTCATCTTCGACGAAGTCATAAAATAAGTGAAAACTGATGTAAATTGGCGATTTATAACAAAAGCGTAGAGAAGGTTATGTGTTTCAAATATCTAGGGGTTACAAGCAATAGGAACCTGAAACAAGAAGTAAAAGCACGAACAACAGCAGCAGCTAGGTTATCGGGATTGAAAGTAAATCACGAATATATAAAACATGTGTTAGGCCCATTATGACATACGCAATAGAGGCGAGGGCAGAGACAGCGGCCACTAAACAGTTGTTAAGAAAGACCGAGATGAAAACATTACGTTCAGTTACAGGCTGAACGCTTAGAGACAGAACAAGGAGCAATTAGGTATATGAGAATGACATATAGTGATGCTTCAGCGTTCTAATGGTTATAATATTTGGATATTTCTTTAAGGATGGGAAGACACAACACTATTTTGAACCAGACTGTCAGTACTTACCACAATTTACCTGAAAATTAATTAGTCCTTCATCTAAAATATTTGCTACATATTCTTCCAACGAGCGTGTGGATATTTAACATTCTGATGAATGAATCTTGTCACAAGAAATTCGAAAGGGTAATAAAACTCATACAAAACACAAACTTTAATTTATTGTATAGTGGTTGATTACATCATCTCAACACAAGTAGTTACAGTAAAGAGGAGCGTTATGGAAGCACATATCATGCTTTTATTTGACATTTCACATTTATTGTCCATTGCATCGACTAATTTAGCAGCAAAAGCCAAGGAACATAGGTATATTTGTCTAAATCTAAAACAATTTCATTTCAGCTAGAAAATTCATCATACGTGCCAATACGTACATATTTTTCTTTTTTTTTTATAAGATCTTTTAATTTAATGAACTAGATCAGTCAGCGAAAAGTGCATTCAATAATAATTTCCAATATTAATATTGAAGTCAAATTTTAGATTCGCATTCAAAATAATATTTCATTTAATCTGTAGATTATTAAATACGATTATTTATCTCTGTTTGTATCAAGTCCCTTAGTTCTCTTTATGTACAGATCTGAGTAAAAATGAATAATGATTTCAGAGAAGACGCCATCTTCTAGAAGAATACTTCAGCAGGTATTGCCAGACCGTTTTGCCAGAAAGTCACCACTACGTAAGAGAACAAAACCAAATTAGGTGCCCTTGCATTGATTTCTGATAATTATGGACCCTAATGCAGATAGTAAAATACAAAACGCAGAAATACTGTTCATCAGAAGCATAGCAAAAAAAGAGGTACTTAAGAATATATAGAATATTCTAAATTACATACAAACGTTTAAGCTAGTTAAAATTATATAAAAGTGGTAAAATGTCAGTAGTGAAGTTACAGTGGGATTATAAGACTTACGATTCTAGACCAGAGATGGATTGATTAATGGAGTAAATTAATTATTCAATTTAGATCACAGAATGTCGAAGACGATAATCGAATTACATAAGAGAATACACGATATTGAGAGATGAGAATAGTACCCAGAAGTAGAAAGTAAAAGAAATGCATAAGATCAAATACAGTTGTATAGACAGAAAAACTATTTTCTGTAATACTATTAGAAATTAGATTTTTAATATTTCCTCTGGAGTTTTATTGTTAAGTAAATGTTCTTGATCCGGAATGGGTTTGGCATACGAGGGAGCATTAGATCGTTGCAGCTGGAAGTTTTCTTAGAGTACACCATAGTACAATGCTGATGCATTATTCTGAGGGAACAAAGGAAGATAGACAGAATGATATTTTCTTTTTAGCGTTGAGACTAGGCACGATTGAAGAAATGTCTTATGAGTGACTTATCATGGACGGAGCCTGACGTGTGAAGTATTCCTTCAGGCAGATGTTACTGTACTTTTTTAATTGCCTGATCCGATCAAATCATTACATCGATCTTTTAGAAGGAAATTGGTAGAAAATGAGAGTTAAATGATTTTATAGTTGGCACTAAGAAGCAATGAGTTAGAGAGCAGAAAGAGTATTGTTTCACGAGAAGTCCTTTTTTTGTTTGAATCGATTAGCCAATCTCTAAAACTACTCCTCTAGAAAGTGTAATTGTAGCGTATAATGATTTTTTTAGGCGGGGCGTATAATGATATTTTTTGTTAAATACCTTAACTTATTAAATTTAGAAAAAAAATAAGACACATCTTCATGTGTTCTCAATTAAAAAACACAATCAATAGTTTATAATGCGTATATCTTAGGATAAGAATATTTAATTAATTTCTGTACATTTTCGCTAACTGATAAATTCGGTCATATTAATTCGAATGCTATGTAGTGTATTAAAATAAACACTGCATCATAAATATTATAGCAGTGGAAAAAATAAACACATATGATTTGCGGTTGCATTAGTTTTCTTATACAAAGAATGGCAGATATTGAAGGGTGCAGAGGATAAATTAGAAGAATATAAAAAATAATACAGAGGTAATAGAAATAGAGTGAGTTCAGAAATACCATTCTTTTGTCGTATATTATAGCCGATAAATTTCCACTTCACTTTGCGTCGAAATTTCTCTCTTGTGTGTATCATTTATTTTTTGTATCCATATTTAACACATATTTATGTTTTTGCTATCCTGTTAGTATTGTCTCCTGATAATATTCAAATTGACCAAAGACTTTCGTTTTGTTGTTTTCTTTTTCCAACGGGTTGGATATGTTATAATTATTTTTACCGCTTAACATCTATTTATTTATTTTATTATAGCTACGTGCGTACCTATATCATCCACCTAATAGTTCAGGTATTGAGAACAATCTGTTATTTTATATACCCGCCATCGCTGTTCAAACTTTTGACCTAGCTTCTTTTATACACACATGACTGAAAATGAATCTTTTTGTTCATAATTTAAGCCTATTATCTTTTTTATTACGCTAAGGTAATCAATAGAAAATACTAAAGGCGCCTGAGAACGTTAGGGCTATAAAGCGGTGAAATTTTTTTATGACTAGCTACACTGAAATTAAATAAAAACGGGTGAAATGAGGAAGATATAATTGGTGAAGACCGAACATCTATCAAACGAATTAGTAGTATACAATGGAACTTGGAAAAATCGATACAACGAAGAAAAACAAAATGTATATGTCATGGTCAGAATGACAAGTTACATTTGCATTCGACACCTACTCACGTATCTTTGGCTAGACCAATTGCTAACCTACCATATATTTATTTATTCATTTAATTTATTCTCATTTTTATATCTGTCTTCTTTTGTTGAAGTTATTTCTTAACTAATTAATTAAAGATAGTAGGAAAAGGAAAATACAATCTAAGCTTTAATATTTGTAATGTCATGTCTTCTGTTGTTCGGACGACGATGATAGTTGGTATTATAAACAGAATGATTATCGCTTAGTGCATTAGAAATGAATGCTACCAGAGAAAATAATGCCAGAGTAATTAACAGGACTGGAGAAAACGTATGAAAATCTATGTTTCAACACAACCCAAACGTTTATAACAGTGTAATTCATTGTAACTCATTGGTTTAATGAAAATACGATTTTACTAAGAAACTAAAAACTTTTGACAAAATATAAATTGATCAATAAATAATGTGGGCATTTTCTTGTCAAGTTAAAATGTGAGCTGATGCTGAAAACACATACCGTTTTAAGCTGCACTTTATGTAAAAATATTTTACTCGACGTTTTAAACAATTTTAGTTGAATTTATAATGTGTATGTTTAATCGCAAAATATTATCTGAAGTTTGTTGAATATTAGTTGAATTTTTTAACTTGAAAAGTATGAATGACTTTTGCCATTTCTACAGCCACATTAAAGTAAATTGATGCTAAAGCAACAACTGAGACTTCCATGTAAACATTATTCTACATCTACACTGCACATTTTATTACTTAATATGACCGACAATTTTACATAAAAAAGAAATAACTATCTTTAATAAGATTCTCAGAATTAGTTTTCTTCTTTTTTGTGTTTCTAGTTCATGCATTTAAAAATTTTACAATTACTTTTTAAAATACGAATAATGTAATGATACTGGCATAGTTCAATAGCATTTTAATACACTTTTCCTTGTTAATAGGAATTATTTTTATCAAAATAGCTTTTTCATTTTTTTTCAAATCATCGTACAAATTTTTTCATCATTTCAAGCCCACATGAGAAATTTTCTTATAGATATTAATAAAAATATAGTAAATGTAAATGTGTATTGTGTCTAAAATATTGTCGGATATGTTATATCACTTGATCTACTTTCAATATACGTAATTTTGTTATTAACTCTATTTTTCATGTGAGCCTAACAAGTACATGTTCTTTAGAGTTGCTCAGATATATTTTCGTCAATAGGTGTTACTAATTTTACTTAGAAATATTCAAATTAATCAAATGTAGTCAATATATATGAACTCATAGACATAAAGAAGCAAATAAGAAAATTTAAAAGTTATGATTATCAAGTTGCCAATTATATTCATATTTAACATATTATTTCCCAGAAATATTTCTTAGCCGCTAGATCTATGCAATAAGTCATGTATGATAATAACCCTATAAAAATTCTCGTTCCTAAGACTTCACTCATAATTATACAGAGTGAGTCAGTCAAGACAGTTCTTTCCAATATCTTATCGAAATCAGTGCATTGTAATGAAATACTGAACTGTCATATCTCAATAATATTCGTTTCCCTTTTCAGAGTAATAGGAAAAATATTGCACATTTTTTACACGAATACATTTTGTAATTTCGTAAGATTATCCCCGAAAAATGGAAAGTAATCGAAGATGATTTTGGCACAGCAACTTCTGCAGTTTCGCACGAAGCTAATTTGCAGTCGAGTCTGAATTCAATCATATTTATAATCCCCCCATGTTTCTTTAAAATGAATATTTCATTTAGACCGATTGATATCTAAAATTTTAATATGATGTTCCAAAAAGTCATAAATCAATCTTCCATTTTATTTTAAATATTTTTGGTGTAAATAGTCGACAAACTAACTTTTTGACTAAAAATAATGTTTATTTAAAACTTCTACCTACCAATTGAATCTTCGTGTTTTTATAGTTATCATTAGTTTATTTGTGTAATTACGGCCGCGTCTTTTTGTCACACAATTTAATAATGTCTCGCCCCTATAGGTTCGATTTAACCAAACATATTTTAATGTCTTTGAGATTAGTAATTTTTAATTTGCAATTTTTTTAAATATAAACATTTCGCACAATCCTATTCCATAACATGCTTCTCCGATATTTTGACCCTCGGGTTAATCACCTTAAATAAGAATCCTATGTAACAATTTGTCCGATCTATTGAATTTTTGGTGGAATCCTATCTAATGAGATATCCTGATGCATCAAGTCTTGCACACCCTATGTAGAAACTGTTTGTTAATGGAATAATTTCAGGACAACGTTCAAAACGGGGTCGCCTAAGTACGTACAGGTATTATTTTAGGATATCTAATAAAAAATCCTGAAATTTAGATTTTTAGCAAAACCCGTCGGATAAGAACTAGAATATTTAAATTCTAGAATTTCAAAAAAAAATATCGTCTATTACGTGTTACCGTAGAGTATGGAAATTCTCACAAAATTTCGATCTGATATCTACTGGATGTTCGAAATATAATGAGAAACATGAGTCTAATTAGATAGAAGATTCCAATTAAAAGAGCAAAAACTTTTCTACCCTGTATATTCATTCACAAGTCAATTTTGAAATGTCTTCGGCAAAATTTTAACACTTCTTATCATACATTTCAAATTAAACAGTTTCATATTCTTCTGGGTCTATAAATGTACATGTTTGTCCACTATTTAGTAAATTCCATAGTACGCTGTAGATAAAATGATAGTTCGCAATTATTTGGAACATAACTGCTTTACGAGTATTGAAATCAACTAAAAATCAAATATTTGTGCATATACGTATTCAGAAGAACGCATTCTATTAAAATATGTGGCCAAACATAAATAAACATTATTTAAAGGCCAGTTTGACAGAGGCATTTAATGCAATTTGATGTGGATTTATGGAAATATATACCTACTTTATAGCGCATATTATTTGAAAAAATCCCATAAGGGTACGACAGGTAACCTGGGACACCCTAATATATATTTATTTTCTTGAATAAATGTTTTAAATTATTGTTTTACCTTAATAAATAACTTGTTTTTGAAAGAAATAATTTTTGAAGTATCGGCTAGACTTAACAAAGTCAAGCGGAAATGTCAATAATTATTTCTATAAAAAACACGTTATTTATATAGACCGAAAATCAATAATATATATATATATATATATATATATATATATATATATATATATATATATATATATATATATATATAATATATATATATATATAATATATAAAATATATATATATATATATATATTTACATATAGGGTGAGTACTTCTTAGTGTGACAATGGCCGATAACTTCGTTATTATGGAAATTATCCAAAAAGTTATCAATAAAAATTGTATGCAACGACATGTTCCTTATATGGAAAATATGCATATATCTACAGGGTGTCATACAACTGCGTAACAAAGCTAAAATACGTTTTTTTAAATGTGACATCCTGTACATTTCCTCATATTTAAGTTTCTCCTATAATCCTCGCTCTTATAATATGCAGTTTACCAAATTTTTTAGAGTATTTATAATGATATGACCATGTTTATATCGAAATCGCTACAAAATAAACATTCTGTATATGAAGAACTAGTGAATAAATGATTACTTATTTTGCGTAGTAAGTTGAAGAATATTATCTAGTTTTCAAACTAATTGTAACAAAAATTATCGTCGATCATCTGTATACAGGGTGAGCTAAAAATAAAACTTATGGTTTTCTAATTTTTTTAAATGGTTCCGTCTATATATATTTTTTTAAAATGTATATATTTTTGTGAAGCATTCCCTATACCTAAATTCATTATTTTCCGAAATATTTTTAATTTACTTCAAATTTTATAAATACTTTTAATTTGTGAAACTATAAATAATTTAATATTAGCTAATAATATAACAATATTAATATTCAGTACATAACTAATTGGAACTGCCGATAATTGTAGCAACCTAGAATAATGTGATGTCAGCAATATTTCCATCACACTATTGTATAGAAAGCGTTTATAATGATCAAGCAAAACTTGAGGGAGGCTATGGTCGGCTGCAAGCCAGTTGTGAGTGTTAGTGTTTTACGGTGTTTTAACTGGTAAGCAATTTTTATTTTATATTCTTTTATTATTATTTCCTTCTTCTGTGAAATTCCAAGGAGTAGGCAGATTTAGGCCTAGGAATTAGCCGAAGAGGGTGATTCGTTGCGTAGAGTAGGCAGATTTACACTACGGAATCGGATCACTTTCTAGATTACTGAACGAATAATCTAACCCCCTCCCTCTTGATAATGGCTTCAAAGTGGAAGCCGAAACGTCTAGAAATTACAAATTTCCCACGCGGTTCAACCCGTGAACCTAGTTCATTTCTTCATAACTCTAACCCGCGGAAACTTTTCCGAACACACACACACACACACATATATATACACACACACACATATATATTATTATAGTTTATTTTATATGGGAATTTAATTTGCCCTACGTTGGGCCGACATATTATTATGAATAGAATTGGGTGAGAAAATAGTTTAATTTGCCCGGTGTGTTGTGGATTTAATATGTATGATAAACAGTTTATTTAACCAACATGAAAACTTCTCATCTCAGGGTAGAGTTCAAGTATTTTAAATAAAATGATTTTATAATTTTATATATGTTAGCGCCAAAGTTAATAAATGCTTTATATTTTTAAAAATAAATTTGTTAATCAGAATATGTTACTTTTTTTAATGATTTCAAATTAAATACGGTCCTGTCCTACTTAAAAAATATCTGTATAGTTCAATCGATTTCATTCAGAGCTTCTGCCTGTGGTAAGTAGATGGTGCACAAGTCACCAGATGAAATGAATAACTCAAGTAAATTTAAAAAAAAAAAACGTTCTTCAAAAGGAAAAACAATATTCAATTCAATGAAAATAAATACACTACACTTTTACAAGTGTTTTTTTTAAGAAATTCAACTATCTAAAAGGATGACTCTTTCATACAAATCACACGCACTCTGGTGAGATATTATTATAATATTAAAATACAGTTATATAATTTCATAAACATTTGACTTTCAGAAAACGGCGAAATACACTCTTAACAGCGTCTATGCATCACAAAATTTTAGTTTTTTTTTACAAATTAGTAAGTACGCTTGACCTCTTAATACATTAATAAATTAACTTGTACTACCTTATTTACTTCACGATTTCTGTTTGTTCACCTTTATTTGTTCCAGATTCTCCTCCTGGAAAACCTCCCTGTTGGCATTCTGCTTCTATCAGAACAGGAATCGATGCTGTATTTCTTTCAAAGTCCAAACAGCTCACACAAATTCCACTATTCAATGTTTTTCGAAAACTATTTAGGCTATTTTACTTCCACCAGACACAAGACACCATATTATAAAATAAAATTCATGATTAGTGTTTTACAACATTCAACAATTCCTTTTTTAATTATTAATATAAACTAAACTACTTACACTGATATATCTCTTGTAAGTATAATGTATTTGTTTTAAATTCTATAGTCAAATTTTGTCTTCCAAATGATTTCAATTGATTTACTTTACCAAAAAAATTTTGCTGCTCCAAAAATCTCTTCCCAAAAAGAAAAACCTACTAGTCAATAGCCCCCATAATCAACAACTTTTTCACATTCTGATTTTTTTTTCGTTAGCAACACAGTTGTCGCCGATGTGATCTTTTTTAAATGTTTATTAACCAATCAAATTTGACTATTTATTTTATAACTCAAATTCTTCATTTCAACCAGTGGAATGTTCATCCATTATATCATGATATTATATTCTAAGGTTTTTAATTGCTTAGACTTCCTATATTATTTTCATTCAATAATATTTCTTAGTATTGTTAAAATGACATTTCCTAACCTCTAAGTATGTATGTCAAATGAATATTCATAATGTTTTAATAGATGACAGCTGTTACCTTTAAATATGTATGCAAAATGAAAATTCGTTTTCTTTATAAGTCATGGTCTCTGAAATTCACATTATTTTATATTTTCCTGCTCTGTTATGTCTAAACATCTACACTATCTCATTTTAATGTCTTAATCAACAAATATTACGAGATTAGCTTGACTTTACAGAATAAAGCATTATTAGTTTCTTATTATGAACAAATTTTGATACTTGATCTCTTTGATAAAAGTTTCGTTAGGTAATTTATTTCATATAAATTGTTTATCACACCTATTCGCAATTATCCCTACATTATACAGTCTGTCCTTTCTGTATGTCTTCTCTATCGAATAGTGGATCGTACAGATTGTCTCCATTCAAATGTTTAAAAAAAATTTTTGACTTAAAAAAATTCTTTTAGATTACAATACATAATCTTAATTCTTCATTATTTGATATACAGGGTTTAGCATTATTTTTTCACAATAATATATATATATATATATATATATATATATATATATATATATATATATATATATATATACAGGGTGTCCCGGGATTAATGGGAAAAAGTCAGGAGAGTATAATCTGAGACAAAATAATGTTAGTACTTCATATAAACTTTTTCTATGCAGGCCTTGGTTTCCGAGTTATAGGCCTCCCAAGTTTTAATTTTGAATTTGGTTTTCATTTTTTTTGTACTAGTTTTTTGATCTTTATAAAATTTACGTCAAAGCTATAATGTACGTGTATGTTTATTTTGGGAAGGTAAACAGATTTACAGTAGTGCCTTGAAGCCAGGGACGGACTACTCGAAATGGTTAGTGATCCAAAAATTTTGCAGGGATGGTACACCCTATATGAAATTATCGAAATTGAGTTCCCCACACGTTAAGCTAATGAAAAGGTACTATTGTTGGAAGTCGATAAAATAAGCCGTTTGGCTAATATTTACAGTTTTATTAATGCACTACGTACCCATTTACGCATTCACCAGTTTTATAAGTACACAACGAGGTAAAACTAACTTATTAATACGATGTCCAAGATTTACCTACAGTACTACAAAAAAATAATTTAACCATAGCAGAAGATAAAAATCATGAACAACTTATTAATTCGAAAGTTGGTAAAAACTTTTTAAAAGTGTTTTTACCGTTTATCAAGTAACCATAGGATTAGTTGTCAAACGTTGTGTAGAATAGTTCGTAGTCAGTACTTGTCAATAATTCATTAATTCTTAATTTCACAGTTACAATTCACTTTTATTGAGTACGCAGATATGCATTTAATGTATGGACTGGCTTCTCGAAACTGTTTAGAGGCCAGAAGGCTTTATGCAGAACATTTTGCAAACAGAGCATTGCCAGACAGACGAATGTTTGAGCGTATTGATCTCAGGTTACGAGAAATAGGTATGAATAAGTAAATGTAATTTTCCATGTATATAAAACAAAATAATAAATTTTTAGCCAAAAAAAGGTGGAGAAGGTCCAGTACGAAGCGTACGTACTGTGACAGTTGAACAAGACTTGTTAAGTGCAGTTGATAATGAACGAGTTTACGAAAATTATCAAGAGAACATAACGTCTCGAAATCAATTGTTCATCGCGTCCTGAAAGAACAGCTGTTATATCCTTTTCAAATGAAAAAAGTACACAGTATGACAATGGCTGATTATCCTGCGCAACTTGTGTACAGCCAGTGGTTTCTGCGACAACAACAAACAGACAATACATTTCTTAGTAACGTTCCCTTTACGGACGACTCCGGTTTCACCAGAGATGGAGTCATTAATTCTCATAAAATGCATTTATGGGATGATGTGAATCCACATGGCATTATCCAAACTAGAAACCAGCATAGTTCATGGTTAATGTTTGGGCAGGAATAGTTGGCAATCATTTGATAGGTCCATACTTTATTGACGGTACTTTGACCGGTCAGAGATATTTGGTGTTTTTGCAAAATGAGTTATGGAACCTGTTTGATGATGTGCCACTACAAACTCGTAGGAATTTATGGTTCATGCATGATGGGGTCCCTCCTCATTTCAGTTTAGATGTACGACAGCATTTACACAGGTTGTCTAATCGATGGATTGGTCGTGGAGGCCCTTTTCAATGGCCACCGCGATCAGGAGACGTTAATCCTATGGATTTCATTCTCTGGGGTTATCTCAAAAGTAAGGTATACGCAACAACTGTGCAAACAAGTCAAGATTTAACAGACAGCATTGTATTACACTGCAATGTTATTAGAAATAATATGGGATTGCTCTTTCAAGTGCAAAGAAACAACCTTCGTAGACTTAGAATGTGCGTGGAAGTGGGAGGAGCTCATATTGAATATTTATTAGAATAACGTTAGTTTTTGTTGTTTTTCAGGAATTGGTTTTAGTCTAATGTTTTATAACTTGTGTTTTTTGAGGTTTTCTTAGTGGCTTAATAATGTGTTCGTAATTTTGATTAAAAGCAACTAATTACGTTCTTTGCCGACCTATTTAATTCCCATTAAATAAGTTCTAATGTTTTTATCATCTGCCATCATCAAATTATTTTTTTATAGTACTGTAGGTAAATCTTGGACATCGTATTAATAAGTTAGTTAGGTAAATTGGTACTTAGTGCATTAATAAAACTGTAAATATTAGCCAAACGGTTAATTTTATCGAATTCCAACAGGAGTACCTTTTCGTTAGCTTAATGTGTGGGGAAGTCAATTTCGATAATTTCATATAGGGTGTGCCATCCCTGCAAATTTTTTGGATCACTAACCATTGCGAGTAGTCCGTCCCTGGCTTCAAGGCACTACTGTAAATCTGTTTACCTTTCCAAAATAAACATACACGTACATTATAGCTTTTACGTAAATTTTATAAAGATCAAAAAACTAGTACAAAAAAAAATAAAAACCAAATTCAAAATTAAAACTTTGGAGGCCTATAACTCGGAAACGAAGGCCTGCATAGAAAAAGTTTATATGAAGTACTAACATTATTTTGGTTCAGATTATACGGTCCTGACTTTTTTCCATTAGTCCCGAGACACCCTGTATGTATATATATATATATATATATATATATATATATATATATATATATATAATTTTAATTAATTTTTTTCTCTCTTAGGTCTTCAAGGACTTATGCATACCCTCTTTTCATTGGTCTGCCTATCTTTCTTGTTCTATGTCCATAATTTTTTTTGTCGTTCTACAGTCTAGCATTCTCTGTACGTGCCCCAGCCACTTTATTCTTTTGGATCGTATTATTTTACTCAGCTCTGCTTCTCCAAATAAATTTTGTTATTCGTTCTTCTTAGCCATACTTCACCCTCTTCCCCCCCCTAATATCCTCCCGAGTATTTTCCTTTCCCATATATCCAATTTCTCTTGCTCTGTTTTGTTAAGTATCCACGTCTAGCTTCCATAGATTACTATTGGTCTTATTACTGTTTTGTACAGATGTAGCTTTGTCTTTCTGGAGATCTTCTTTGAACTTATTATCTTGTTCAATGTTCCTATCTGGTTACTTCTTTTCGTCAGTCTAGTTTCTAAATTCTTTTCCTCGTCGCCGTCGCCCTTGATAACCAGACCGAGATATACATAGCGTTGGACTTGTTCCAAATTCATTACTTTTTGTCCTTTCAGTTCTATTGGAAAATTCCTCATTGCTTTGAGGTGTTACCATTTTCATGAACTTAGACTTGTCTTCATTAACCCGCAGATTCACTGTCTCTGTTGTTTCTATATAAGCTCCGCATGTTCATCTCAGTTCGTTTTCTGGTAATGACAGTAACTGTCTTGCCTTAGTTTTTAATGTCCCTGCCCTATTCATACTGGTTTTGCGTACTATCCATGCTAATAAAATATTAAACAGGGTGGTGGATAAAGGATTTCCTTGTTTTAGTCCTGTGTTGGTATCGAAGCTTTCTGATATTTTTTGGTTCGCCTTCCCATTTTTAGGGATGTTTGGATCATTAATAATACAGTATAAATAATTTCTATTGACCGTGTAATACGCCCTTTGAACGTTTATAAAAATGGCATAGATTGGTAGATAGTATTCGTACCCCAATTTTGCATTTGGTTTAAAGTAAAAATATGGTCCATGAATGATCTTCCAGATCTGAATCCACAGTGATAATCTCAGAACAAGTTTTCTCCCGATTCCTTTAACCATTTCTCTGGTCTTGATCATTATTTTATACCCTGTGTCCAGTAATGCGATCCCTCTATAGTTTCTGCATTCGTCCTTTTTACCTTTCTTGTAAATTGGTATCATTATTGCTGTTTCCCACTCTTCTGGCATTGTCTCTCGTTCCCATATATTCCATATGAAATGGTAGATCTTTATCTTTAGTGCGTCTCCGTTGTATTTTATCAGCTCTGGTTGTATTTCGTTTTCTCCAGGGGAATTGCTGTTTTTTTGTTTCTGCATTATTTCTGAGATTTCCTTCGATAGTGGTGAAATTTCTCCGTCATTATGCCTATTTTCGGTTGTAAGCTCCTCCCATTGCTTGTTCTTATTTTCTTTATTCAATATTTCTTTGAAGTACTCTTTGTATCATTTCGGTTTCATCCATTATTATGTCTACTTTTTTGCTTTTTATACATATGGTCCTCTGATCAACATTCCCTTTATCATATTTTATTTCTTTATAAAAAAATTTCATTTCTTTGTTTACAAATTTCTTTTCGTTTTTTTGCCCTACATATCTTCTGTGTTCTTCGTACAGCTTTTTGTATTTATATGTTATTGTTAAATAATATTTGTTTATATTAACGAAATTTTACTGAAATTTGAAGAAACTTAAAAATATTTCGAACACTAATGAATTTAGGTATAGGGAATATAGGCGGAACCATTCACAAACATTAAGAGAATAATAATCTTACTTTTTAGCTAGCCCTGTATACATATGTTTATCGATGATTTCTGTTACAATCTAGACAATATTCGACAATTTACTACGCAAAATAAATAACCATTTATTTACTAGTTCTTTATATACAGAATGTTTATTTCGTAGCGATTTCGATATAAAAATGCTCAACTATTTTTAAATATATAATTTTGTAAAACTGCATATTGTAAGAACGAGTATTATGGGATAAATCTATACATAAGGAAATATACAGGGTGTCGCATTTAAAAATACGTTTGTTTGCTTTGTCACGCAGCTATGAGCATGTATAAGCATATTTTCCAGGTAAGGAGCATGTCGTTCCCTACAATTTTTGATAATAATTATTGTATGTTAATTTTGATATGTTCACTTCAGTTTTGCTAGAAAAACTAACAGGCGTTAAATAATAATTTCTTATTTTCTTAAAAATTTTCTACTGGCTTACTTCTTTCTGCCACAAATATTCTTATTATCTATGATTAAATATTTTTACCTAGAAAATTACACTAAATTCTAATTTCTGTTATTGACTTACAATTATTGTCTATATTTATGTCAGTCTTCTACTTTAGGTATATGTATCAACTATGTGAGTTAGTTAATTCTACATTTAGATTGGTTTACCGCTTAGGTTGAAGGATTATTAAATGAATAGAAATGTACTTTTAGAATATTCGAGCATATTTTTTATTCTAACCAACCCATTCACTGATAAACTAGGCAAAATTCGTTGACAACAAAACAACACAGGCGATGTGCGTTTGTTTGATTTGATCTTATTCATTCAATAGATAGAAATTAAACGTTGGATGTTTTATTGAATATATTTAAATTCAGAGTACTTACTGTCGATACATGCAAAGAGGTGTTGAGCATTGATATTACCCTTCTATTGGTGGATAGTAAATCATCACAATGTGTACATTTTGAGGTGTAATTTAAACATTTTTTGATCGATAGATGGTTAGATAGATAGATTTGCAAACTCTCTTTGTTTGAAAATATCCGTTCTGGCCACTTTCAATACAGGTAGTTGTTTTTTTCGTTAAAGAACTCTGAAATGTCAAAAATGGAGTAAAGAGGATAGATAACTTATCGATGTCACATATTCATTTGCATAATAAATGTATATGTTTATCCAAAACAAAGAACGACATTAACCTGTAGTCTTCGCAGCTTTAAAGAGCAAATATACCTTTTTCAGGTAATTTTTGAATTTTTGAAGGAAATAGATCAACTAATAACATTTTCAGCTAGCTCCCCTTACAGAAACTTGGCCTTTTTAACGATAAATATTTTAGTTCCTATTATTATCAACGATATCGTTGCAAGTATACTTAAAGGTTGGTTAAATTGAAATATGATTACAGTTCTAATAATTCTTCAACCAAATTTGTTTTCTATGCAAATCTACTACCCAGGTTCTCCCCTACTTAAAATATTTTCTTAAGCTTTTAAGTTAAAATTTTTCTACTTTTTGTATAACAAGTATAGCAAGATATTATTAATGAAAATATATCTGAAGCATTTAGTTCATTAATTCTATGTGAGTATAATAAATAAATTCATTTTAGAAACAGGTAAAATACTTGAACAGTGATTGCCCACACAATTCAGTTTAACATTGCACAGTCATGATTTTTATATAAATATATAATCAATAACGAATCGGTTCAAATATGTATTTGATATTATATATTTGATTACGAAATACACCAACTAAGTGATTTCAAGATTTTGGTTTGTGAAAATAACTTCAGCTTTGTATGTGATTTTTGTTTATTCATACAATAAATTATCTTCACCAAAATTCATTCAGGATTAAATACCCTGTATTCGATCAACACTAGCTTGTTATTAAATTATAATATTTTGATTTGGAAGTGAAATATAATTCATTCGAGAGCCAATATTTCGTCGTAGATACAATTAAAAAATACATTTAGATAAGATAGGTCCTCTATTTTATTATGTGTGTATAACTCACCTTTTTAAACACGGATGATTGTATCAAAATTCCACTGTACATGCTTGATTAGTTTTGGTATGAATGGGGTTTCAAAGAAAATAATCTAAACAATACCTAGTTTTTAGACACAATGGTTGTCTATATACATTGAACATTCATTTTTTACACGATCAGGACACATTTTAATTCTATTTGCAGAAAATTAGTAAGAAATTGACAGTGCTGAAAGTTAGAATTGACTTCTGTTTAATTTCGTATATTTTCAAGTTTGTTGTTGTAGTCCTGTAATCGTCAACTTATAATTGACATTTTCTTATTCATAATCTCTTAATAACTGTGTCAGATGATATAATAGATGTATGTATAGGGCATGTAGCGTTATTAGATGTATTGATTGACAGAAAATAGCAATTTATTCACATTGGAAGTAAAACTTTTTTTAATAGAAATGTTAGGCTATAATACATCTTCCCACTAAATAAAGCAGTGGCATAAAAAATATTGCAAAAAAATTATAAACATAAAAATAATTTAAACACAATCGAATATCAATTTGTTAATTTGTACAAATGGTAATTAGGGTGGCAGGTCATTGTTTAATTGATAAACAGTGGAATAGTATATTTTTAAACTTAACTCAACTTACAGAGGCGTCGATTCAAAGCATTGATACACGTATATCATAGTGACATCAAGTTGTTTGAAACGCCCCGATACGTGAAAAGCAACCGAGAAACAAAAATATATCAGGAGATGTGTGTATTAGAAACAATAAAAAACTTATCTAGAGTAATCATTATCTGATTACAGCACTTTCACAATTCCTGAAAATCAAACTTTTGATTACATTTTAAGGATAATTTGGTTTTGATTGAATTTTACAACTTTTCAAATATTGAAAAGCTGGGTTTAAAATACGTAAATAAATAAATAAAAGTGCTATTTTAACTAGCAATATTTTAATCATCAAATATGTTTGATTATATGATTTTTCATACGACTTGCGTCGTTTCATTGGCTTAACGAAAAAAAGGTATTACTTGATAAAAAGTTCGGATGATCCAAAACTTAAAATGCATCAGATATAAATTTTTCAAAGCCGCAGTAAAAAAATGTTTGCTTTATTTTATACAATACAGAAGAATGTTATAAAGTAAAGTTATTTTGAATTAAACGTTATATTCAATGCAATTCCAGCCATGTAGCATGAAAATTCCGGTTTTGTTATTATTTATGTTTTACATTATCAATTATTTGTAGTTATAAATTTCAATATTGAATGTATCTCTCTTATCTGCTAAAAATTTGATACTCTTCCCATTTGTTAATGTTTTTGAATAGACTTGTTAAAATTATTGTCAATATTTCCACTGGCCCTTCCTTCTGATAAAAATAAAAATAAACAATTTAAAATCCTAACATAGTTTGGAACACCATCCTTAAAAATTAAATCATTTTTAGAAACTTTAGACATGAATATTTGCTTGCAAACTGATTACAATTTATCCAAACTCATTAAAAATAACAAAGCTAAATCATCTTCAAAATTAAAAAAATCAGGAGTTTATAAATTAAAATGTGGTAATGACAACTGTGATAAAATTTATATCGGTAGTACTTTTAGAAATTTTTAAACTAGAATTTCAGAACACCTACGTAGTTATGGTAACAAAAAATTAGACTCTAACTATTCAAAGCCAACACACTGAGAGATAAATAAAAACAAATATTCAGGTAACCTTCTTAACGATCAAATAGATATCAACCACTCTCCTTTATTAAACCTATTTACCTAGAACATAGTTTAGGAATGTTTGTAGTGAATGAATTTCCAGGTGAACTTTTTCAACACCTTGGTAAATATTCGTAGAATTCCGTATTTGTGCACTCTATATATTAAAACATTTTTTCATTATAGCTTAATTCGTTTGATAAAGTTTAAATTGAACATTAGTTCAAATATAATGAAGTTTTAAACAAATTAAATTGTTTTATTTAATGGTACAGTATGGATATTTATCAAGTAAAAGCCTCTCTTATTAAATTTTTAGTAAATTTGCCATTTATATTGTAATTTTATGAATACCAACTCACTATGACATTTAGTGTCAAATATTTCATGCCACTGCATCCTAGAATACGTTAAATTGTATCAAGCTAGAATAATTAATACTGAATGATTAGTAAATAATCACAAAACATGAATTTCTATGCTAAATGACACATTATAACATTCCTCTCTATTGTGAAAAATAAAGGTACTTTGCTCTTGAGCAATATTCATATTTTTTACAAACCACGTATACGGCTTAAAAATTTGATATCTGACGGTTGCATTTTAAGTTTTGGACCATGCAGGACTTTTTATCATGAATAATTTTTTTCATTTCAAATTTAATTAATGAAAATGAAGATTTGATCGTGAGGAAATTAAAATGAATGGAAAAGTAATGAAAAACTCCCTGATATGTTTTGGAAATTTGCAATGAAAGTATTTATACTACTAATAATTTTTTCATTAATTCAAATCTTGGTTAAAAATTCAAAATATTTTAGAATTGCTTCATAGTCTCCAGACGTTGAAATAGTTACGAAAAAACTGTAGAATGAATTGCAGAAAATGGTCAACACAGACTGGTACTTTGTATGTTAATATCAACTATTAAATAGTAATTGGAAAGCTAAATGTGGTTAGATAGATGAGCATTTTGTGGGAAAATACTCGAGTATAAATAGATATATAAAGGAAAAATTAGACACGTGAAAATACAGATACCGAGCACTAGTATCTAATATGGGAGAAGCACTTTCCAGAGTTACTAACTAAAATTACTGAGGATACGGAGAGCAAAAGAAGAATACAGTAGATGTTACAAAATAATCAACATCAACATATTAGTCGCTATTAAAAGAGGTAAGAATGGAAAAGCACCGGGAAAACTTGGAATGAATATAGAATTAATAAAATATTAACGTAATGAATTGTATGAGCGAATACACACTTTGATAATTGAAATACAAATCCACGAATAATGGTGAGTAAGTAAAATGATAAAAGAAGATCAACAACAGTTTTAATATGATCAAGCCCAGTACCCAGCACATAAAATAATATAATCCAGCGTGTAAGGCGCAATCTAAGTAGTTGAAGGCACTAGAGGCACTAGAGGAGGGTAGCTGTTACAAGATGAAAAAATAAGACGTTAAAAGGCAAAAATAACGTATCTAAATTTTATGAATTTCCATGTTGTAAATTAGTGAAAAAATGGTGGATGTGAGTGGTTAACGAAAACTAAATAGAGATGCAAGTAATTAAATTTTGATGGCAGAAACAAAATAAAAGAATTTAACAAATCAAAATAAATAGGAAAAAAATCACATAAATAAATAGTTAGATGTGCAAAAGTTCCGGTAGTAATTATTGGAAGTATGACATTCTAAGTCTTTATTTTGATAAAGTAATCTATTATATCACTAGAACAAGAATATACCTACTTTAATGGACAGCCCCGCCAAGATGTTGAAAAACTGAAGACATTTGGTTAAGCTAGAATCGATCTTTTTAGTACCGTCGGCAAGTGAAAGTAATTGATATAGAAATGTTGGTTTCAATTTTTAATTGCCTATATCGTAAAAATTCATGACTTTGGCATGGTAGACACTATATATGTATAACATCGTTATAAATCTATAGAAAACTATTATATCTTCTCTTCCTAAGGGTATAAAATATATTTTAAGCATTGCAGAAGGTTTCGAAATCAACTATAATAACACTTGATACATTTAACTAGACAGATATGCTTTTAAAAGGTGACCCATTAGCAACGACTACTCCAAAAAATCTATTTTCGTGAAGTGTATACTAGTTTTTAATAGTTATTACCACCTTCTCACAGTTACTATCATTAGATTAATATAAACTGTTACTTCGAATATCGATATATACGATACGATAGAGTGGGTGAAATGAGTCATATTTTTTATTAATACTCAGTTTCGGAGCAGTTGGTTTTTGAAGGCTTGTGGGTATTCCTAAGAGAAAGATCGTCAATTTCTTTAATGTAAATATTTCCATTTTTCCTTGTATAACGTTCTGTTTATTCAGCAATAGAGTTATACTAATGAGCTACCTTGCAATCTACCATTCAAAAAGAGTCACTATAGTGAAAATATTTTACTAATTTATGTTCATTTGAACAACGTTTTCTGGGATGCTTTTTAAAAATATAAAAAATTGGTTCACTGCACATTTGAAAAATAATATTCTCGTAATTGTAGACATTTTAGGATATGGCTATTGAAAGAGAAAATTTCTCACTTTTCACAAATCTGACTAGCTACTGGAAAATTATGTTTTCTGTATTTGTCTCTCATCAATCACATAAAACGACAAGAAATTTTGAAAATATTGTAATTGATATGGGATAAATTTCATTCATCAACGTTATACCAATGAACCAATTTTATTAAAAGCAAATAGGTCGTCCATAAATTTAGTGCACACATTCTCCCGACAGAAGATTGCTACTGTTAAATGTGATGACGACTTTTTCCATATTTAACGTTCTATATGAAAAGTATGGCGGACCGTTTGTTAATTCTTTTAATATCTCCTTTTACTTTAGCCTCGTACCCTCATACTTGTTTGTGTTCGGTTCAAAGTTAGCTAGGAGTCAGACCTACAGGATTAGATAAATTACGGAGCAGAGAAGCCACAACATCAGTCTACAAATTGGGGATCAGTAACTTATTGTTAACAAAGTTTATTTTGATCCTCATCATCATTTTATAATATATTTTTCTTCATTTTTTGTAATGTACCATCCAGCAACAGATAATTGTTACTTTAGTAGTTTTATATTTTGCTTTTAATTTTGAATTTTTCATAATTTCAAAATATGAAACAGCATTTCCCACACCTTTCTGTTATAATGATATGATAATATCTATAACGTAGTAAAGAATTCCTAGATGTGAATAGTCAACACGAAGAAAAGTGTAAGTATGAGAGAACAGTGAATGACATAGACACAATTGATATTGCTGAGAAAGATAATTAGGATGATTTAGAGACTATCACATTGAAGAAAATGTTAGTAGTAGGAACCTTGATTTGAAAAGAAGAGGACCTGAACAATCTGAGACAACCATCCATTAAATAATTTTCAAGAAATCAGATACTTATGCCCAAAACATATTTACTTCCTTGTTTGTTATTTTTGACATTTTTCACTGAAGAAATAGGTTAAGTTGAAACTGGTTAATGTGTAAAGCAATCCTACATACTACACTGCTTGGGATGTATAGAGGTAAACTGTTTTAAAGTTGTTCAGGACTATCAGGGAAAATGATATGGTATATAATATTTTACAAAAAGGAAACTAGACTATCTACATACCTGCAGGAATTATACGGTATATATTATATTATTAATTATTTAATTATACATATTGTTGAATAAAAATTAAATCAGTCTTGATCATAAATATGAAATGATAGTTAGTTTGTACCTTTCACGCAGTAGCGATCGTCTGTAGGAAACCATTAAATAGAAAACACCACATATTGTATAACATGGAATCTAGTTATACTTCAAATGGACAACTTTCAAAAATAATATTGTTAATATTTGTTTTACAAAAGATAGCTACTTAACAATTCTTACAGACAGGCCCAAATATGGGACATTGAACAACTTTAAGCTTTTTCTTATTATAACATTTAAATACAAATAAAATTTCGAAACCCTCAGCATCAGTGAAAAATTTATAGCTATTTTCGACCGCAGCATATCAGTAAATACAATTACCACAAAGATTTATATTATTGTATATTTATAAGATACTGATATATTAATATTCTTTTTGAGAAAATATGGTTTAGTTTTTCTCTACTTTACCTTTTCCATTTAAATATAGATATCTAGTTTATTTAAGATAGCCACAATGGAGTTACTTGGACAAAAATCTTGAAATGTAATATGATATACAGTGTATTCTAAAATGTTTTATTTATATAGAATAACTATATAAATATTCCAAAATATCTATCAACTTTTAGAATTATTGGTAGTTATGGAAAAAATGATTTTTATAAAAATTTTGTAATTTTTTCGGAATGTAATTTAATAGCATTCATTTTTATAACCCCTACGTTGAAATTAAATATGGGAAGTATCATCTCATGTGCTTTTCGAAATAATTCATTGTAAAAAATGTATTGAAAAACCAAGGGGCAAAGGACGTTGAAAGGTATAATCAGGGCAAAAATTCACGAATTTCATCTCAGGAACAAAGTTTAATGCAGAAAATACTGTAAATAAAGGGGTGTTATGAATGACACTGAGTGAAAAGAATTTTTTGATATGTAAAGAAAAAGTGGAAATGTTTGTTAATTGAGAAACAACAGAATATATACGTTCCTAACTGAAAATTAAGTCGTTCGATTGTTAAGACCATAGTGTAAGCGACTACCGATAGAATAGGTGCTCCGCATATATACAGTGTTGGGAACATTACGAGGAAACATACGTTTTACCGTCAATGTGTTAGAAAGAAACAAAATACATATAAATTCAGTGTATTATTCTTTTTCGCTAACAGGATATCATAAAGTGTGCATTAAATCTAAACATATGTCTGGTAGGCATTTACTTCCAGTTTTCAATAAACAAGAAATGCATTCAGGCTGTTACTAGTCACTTTACCACAGCAAAATTTTGTATAAACAATGCATTATGTTAAAGATCACAATGAAATAAGTTAATGTTAGAAATACAGATGTGTAATGTGAACAGTTTAATGGAATGAACAATAAGAAATCAACATTGCTTTCGTTTATCCCTTCATGATTAATTTACAAAGAAATGATTCAGTAGTAATAAACTAATTCACTATATCAGTTCGGGTAGTACACGCAAATATGATTTGAACAATAAATTAAAACCTACCTAATAGATATTTGAAATAAGTATCACTAAAAAATCGCTGGAAGATAGCTAAAAAAATTACATTCGTCGATATTGAGGGTACAATTAATGAATATAAGCATAATAATTTTCATTAACATCATAAGGAATAATCTATGGCAACAATACAGAGTCCAAAAGCGACAATATGTTGTAATAAAACAAGCGTATTCAGTGTATCACCATTTTCTTTAACAGGATATCATAAAATGAGAAATAAGTCGTATCCTAATATTTGTTCAACTGCTTCTGGTTTTAAAAATATCTCAATGTAAACCGCCTCTGTTTCCTACGCTCCTGATAAAACGATTTCGCTTACAGCTCTAATTCTTCTACTTTTATCTGTCCCCTCTCTTCATTTTCAATCTACGGGTGCCCTTAAACATTTTCTTCTCATTTGTGAGAGAAATCAGTCACATTTAATTTCAACGTAAAACGATAACCTCGCACGGCCAAAGGGAACTTATAATGGACACATGGCGTTACCAGTGTGTTAGAGAAGGACAATCATGAGACAGAGAATTAAAAGCCAGAGTAGATTATTATACCAGACGAATACGAATCGCGCGTGCGCCTCTTGAAGATGTTTAAATGTACACACAATCTCTGGGTAGCTCAAAACAGGGGTTTATTCGAACATTTGATTTAAGCTCATTGAAGAATTAAGAAGTTTTATTTTTTAATTTATTACATATCATAATATTACTTTTATTTAAAAATTCTAGGCACTTTCATTAGAATTCGATTTTATTTTTATTTTCATTTTTTTTTAATTTGTACTGTGTGTGTGTGTTTACACAGAGAATTCGTTCTCATTTGCATACAAACGATAAAGATACCAAAATTTTTTTACAAACACATTCGAAACACAGCAGATGTTTCGAGACCAATTTCACGTTGCCAAATCTGAAAAAAAGTAAAGGTTTTAACCGCTTTCAAACTGAAAACTAGAACAATTTCCAGCATTACAATAAAATATTCAACGAATAGATGGAATTAATTATATCTTGATCTGTTACAACCTCTTGACTTATCATAATTAAAATCTTCTTATAACTTGTTCTCGTGTTAGAACAATGCATTTTACAATTAATACAAATATACAATGAAAATTGGCAATACTGTTAGAAGCTACAAAGAGTAAGAGGCCGGCGTTGTGGGTTTTCCAATTATGATATCCTGTTAGCGAAAAATGAGAATTGAGATATTTGGAAACACATATTATTATTAATAGAAATTTTATTTCGCATGTTATGTTATTTATTCCAATATTAACCGAACTAATATAGAGAATTAGATTATTACTACTGAATTATTTCTTTGTAAATTAATCATGAAGGGATAAACGAAAGTAATGTTGATTTTTTCTATTTTACATTGCATTAAGCTATCAGTTTAGTACAATCCTATTATTTCTCAATTAATAAACTAAACTGTCCACATTACACGTCTGTATTTGCACGTCTCTCGAAAGCGGTACCTACCAGACATACCTTTACACGTGGTGGGAGTATATTTTCACCATTTTCCACTTTATGATATCCTGTTAGCGAAATAGAATGATACACTGAATTTATATGTATTTTGTCTCTTTCTAACACATTGATGATATAACATATGTGCCCTCATAATTTTCCTGTATATCGTTTGCTATCGCTGAGCTAATTCAGGGGACAGGCATTTTTGGCAACGGATTATTAATAGTTTTTTTTGTGTGTACATAAAAGAAATAGGAATTATTTTGATTCATTCGAGGTTGGTTTTAGAGAAATATTGTTTATAGATATTTTTGTATGGTTTCGGAAAATATAGATTATTATAGACTATAATTATTTTGGAACGAATAGGAAGTGAATCGGGTTTTGCAGAAGGTGATTTAATGTTGTCTATTTATGTCAAATTGGCAGTTATTAAGAGGATATGAAATTGGATGAGGAATTAAAACGGTAATGCACATTGCCGCTCTTTCTCTGATATACAATACGATTTCTTAAATCAAATATGCAGTCGGCGAAATAGCATTTAATATACACACCAATAAAAAATGGGATAGCGCATAATGACACAAAAATGATGTAAAAATGTTAGTAAAATATGCTATACAAAATTTAACAACAGGCAGGCATGCATGAAACTGCGTAGAAAGAAGATGAAATTGTGGCCTTATCGGACCTATGGTTATTATTTCTCCGGGGCGTTCTTCGTAACAGAAGGTATTAATTTTTGTAGAACTCCATACTATGTCGAATGTCAATTTAATTTTAAAAATGTCAATAGGTACGTTATAAACGAATATCAAATAATGCAGAAAATACTGAAATGATCGCTATTAAAAATAACTGATTCTATAATAACTAAAAAAATTTTGCATATTTTTTTATCAATATGAACCGCTCTTTTGATTGCTCTATTTGTTTCTCAAATAAGGTCTTGGCTATCGAATTTATAGGATGGTTGATGGAAAAATGTACCTCAAAAGAATAAATTATGCTTAGAATTTTTCTGGTTTTCACTGACACTGTTTCAATCATTATTTTAGGGGAAATTGATAATGTTATTTCTTAAAAACTATTTTTTTACTCAATTGTTACTATAATTAACTAACTATGTAAGTTTTATCGCATTCAATAAACTGCCAATTATTTCATTTGGGTAAAATACTAAAATATGTTGAATTATATCTTTTTGCTTTAGAAACCTTGGATAAAAGTCAAATGAAAAATAAGAAAATAAAACCATAGAATTGATAAATTATTGGGAAACGTAGAAAATGTAGGATATCGAATACTTTAGTTATTATTAATTCACCAAATTGAAACAAAACAATTCCTGTTTTTATAAACTTATTTATACTTCTTCATGGAAATTTGATGACTATCCATTCGGCAAAGACAAATTGAGAATTCATGGTTTTATGCTGACCAGGCCCTTGCGCAAACAAAAAAAGTATAGAGATAATAAAGGCAGTACTTAAGTATTGTCTAAGCACAAACATACGTATACGTTATCATAGGGACGTAATTATAGCTTATTACTAGGTGGGATCCTCTACGCTGAAATAAGTATAACCCGATCTTGGTTTTGGGATACCTACTAAAAAATAATACCAGATGACTGAAAAATGTATTAAAACTTATTATACTTATTTTAACAGAATCTAATTCATTATCTTTCTTCTTTCAGCTAACTTATTAATTTTTGAGGAATCTAGATTTATTGTCAGAATCCGGTGAATACTTATGAGAACAAAGTCTGTAAGCCTTTCGTCTCTCATAGTCTCCCATTCTATTTCTAAGATACGTTTTTAGTCCAATGAAGAACCTAACCCCCCCTCCCTTAAATACGTCCTTGAGCGATCAGTTGACATACTCAACAAACAGTTTATTATTTCATAATAAATTGTCTCTGATACTCATGATATTAGAAACAGGTCGATCTTCCATATGCAACAGCCCAAACAGAATATTATCATAAAATATTCTCATGTACAAATAATTATTAATTGTAGCCTAGCTTTGCTGTTTTTGTAAGATAAGTCAGGCATTTTCAATGCCCATTAGCTGATGATACCGTATTTTTGTTTGCTAAATTCTTGTCAGGGACATTCAAATTATCTGTCATTAAGTAACAGTGTGGGTCAAATTGAATAATCAACAAGGAATATACCCAGTGGTTCAAATACTATCAGATCAGCATTACAGGGTTTCATTGAATTAAATAATTTATTGACACAAACTTGATAGTCGATTGAAAGAATTTAAATGCAGTGTCTTACTCAGCGTTTTTCCATAAAATTATGTGAACAGTATTGGAACATTCATTCAACAGAATAGTGGAAGATCGGTAATAGAGAATTCAGAACGTAGACGAAGAAATTCTCAACATAACACAAAACTTTGTAAATTAGTAGATGTTTTTCACTCGGTACATAATTAATAATATATTACCACATTGCTGTATTATTCCGTGAATTTTTTGAGGGATTAAATTTTTAACAAAACTATATTTGATATTGAATACATTATTTGTCATTGTACCTAAAATACGTGATAACTAGAATACTGTGTATATAAGTCTAATGCCCGATTGCAAGAACGCTAACCAAATCTCTCATAATGTGATGATTAATTAAAAAATGTTGAACCATCAATGGGAATCCGGTTGCACGAAAAAAATTAAACTGTTATTAATCATTCATCATGTGATTGGTCATTAATTGTAGGAAGATGTGGCAATATTGTAAAATTTCACCGTTTGCTGTCAGTATTGTCATGAGTCATGTTGACGTTGATTGTTTATATTTGATTTTGGGGTTTGTTTTTAGGATTCTGCAGGTATTTTAGATAAAACTGTCACTAATTGTCACTATTACAATTAAATGGCAGTATTAATTTAGTTCAAGCATGCAAATCTGACTAAGCTCCAGTTTTCTCTAGAATGCCTGTTTTTACAGAACATGGCGAAGGCGCATACATTGAACTAAAACTAAAATTGCAATGTAATTGTTTTATTGCGTTTTAGTACTGTCTCGGAGGATTTTCAATAAGTAGTGACAATTAATGAGAGTTTTCATCAGAATATATGTTTTTACAGAATACGACAAAGGCGTTCCTCAACATACACTCCGATCTAAAAATTCAAATTTCTTCTAAACAATTTATTTTATTGACTACAATAGTATGTTTTTATAGGTAGATTAATTGCAAAACTTATTTTTGAAAATTAGGTATTGTACAGGTTGTCCCTGTTAAAAAATGCGGATTGTTAACCACTGGGCACAAGCCGCCTCTGGATTTCTGCGTGTAATGTGGATTCATTTATGTACGTACCTAAACAATCACTTAGTTTAGTCGACAAGTGTAAATTCGTGAAAAATAGAGATAAAGCTCCAAAAAATATGTGTGATAGCTTATTGGAAAGCATTTATTAGCACATAAAAAATTATAAAAGTTAAAAACAAATTAAGATGAGAAAAAAAGGGATTTTGTTTTTCATCTATATCTCATGGACTATTGACATTTAAGAAAAAAAAGATTAAAGAGGAGGTCATTTCCGATAAAAAAACTCCCGGATCTCTATCTTCATTATTAATAATTTTAATTTATCGCTGAGAGTAGGTACCCGCGCATAATTTTTTTAAGGTGTTAAATATTAATTAGAAAATTAGATAAAAATATGTTGTATTCTGAAAACTTCTAAGAATTTATTCTCGTTGGAAATTTGTCTTAAAGTTAATTTTCCACCAAGTTAGGCGATTGTTAATCAATAAAATTTTACAACTTACGCCTTCATTGTAAATAAAAAAATGTTTAAATAATCGGCCTAAAAATATTTCGCTTCGTGGAGCCCTTCTTATATACATACCTAACAAGATCACGACATAACAATTGAAAAGAAAATTATAATTTGTTATAATCTTGTTTAGTTAACCAAAAATGAAAAATCGAAGTATTGTTGTGAATTTTTTTCTTTAAAGGACCCCGCCCTTTTCTAATGGCAAAGTGGCGTTCCGTCAAATGTAATAAATTTTGAATATGATGTTGTACTCGACTTATTGACCAAAAGTGTCCATGGGACCAATTCAATCCTATGACTAGTTTTTAAAATACAGGGTGTTAAAGTCGAGAAATCCATATTTTTTGAAACTACGCAACTTGATTAAAAAGAAAAAAAATAAGCATTTTTAGTTGATTGTGGCATTACTATGTCCTAGTCTAACGTCATCGTACACATAAATAGTTCAAAATGTAAACATATACAGGGTGGTTCTCAGTTACATCAGGTGGAGTTTTTGAAATTCTGGGAGAATGTGATATGGAATGAAAACATGGTCAAAAATAAAAACTTACATAATGTTTACTGTTCTGACATTATATAAAACCATTTTACATTATATGTATACCGGGTGATTGTTAATTAATCAACAGAAAGGCGTTTCTTAAAAAATAAAAATTACACTCTGTATATTAGGGAATTTGTTATTAATATTGATTATGCATTTAATAACTAGAGAATAATAGTTTTTATGGAATACAAGGTGATAGAGACATCTAATTCGTTTTTGATGCAGCAATAATTAAAGAAATATTCCCTATATTTTTCAATTCGATCCGTCAAAATGTACGATCTATTTATTTTTGTAATTAGCTTTAAGCAAAGAATAACTTCATATAATTTCATAATTTTAGTATGATGTGTTTTTGAGATTATCAGACATATCCATTCATGTATAATAATTTCCATTTGTGAGTACAAAAATCGTAGTTTACTATCGGGTAAATAGGAAGAAACAGAAATGCAAGTGGATAAAAATATTTATTTAATACTTTTAATGTGTACAGTAGTTTGTTATGGATTTGGTATCTTCTAAAAGCATTGTTTTAGTAAATGGTAAATATTTTTTTATAAAATATCTGGACCCATTTCAATATTTTCAGGTAGAATTCTGTCATGTGCATCATCAATTTTATTAATAGTTTGATTGATGGCAACTTAACATGTTCTTGATGCCTGGCAAAACCAAGGAACCATATAACACTTGCTACATGAGCACATGTTCCTAGGGTTCTAGTTCCTGACCTGCAAGTACAGAAATATCCCAAGATTAATTGCTCTTCATCGTCACCATTAGGATCTCTATAAACTACCCACAGCATATGTTTAGTATTATTTCTAAATCTAGAATATAGCCGGAATCTTAAAAAGTTCGGTTCTTCCACGTGTTCATCGATCTGTAAAATATAATCTTCCTCTCTTTGTAATTTATCCTGGATATAAGAACTGGCAAGATGAACATGATATGGACCTGCTAAATTTTTTAAATATTCTTGTGATAAATGTGAAAATATTGGTACATGCCAGTGATCTAATCAATTTTCTTGTTCTACTCGCGCCTGAACAATATTTACATCTTCAGAATGAGTTAACATTTGATTTGCTGACTCCACTGTTCCAGGTACTGCTATTGATGGATGGAATTTATTAAGTAAGGCGCCAGCAATAGAATAAAACTCTCGCAGTTTTGTTGCGTGAGTTACGCTAATTCGTCCAGAAAAAAAATTAAAAATGGATTTTAAATGTGCATTTCTGGCCTCTACTATCCAGCGCGCGCTGGTTATTAAACGAGCCGTATTCGCTTCGAACGTTGTTAACTGTGGTCGATTTCTAGGTAAAAATGCTGGCATATAATAGTGTAGACCTAGTTCTTCTAACAACGGAATAGAGTCTCTGTATCCCCTATCTAATATCACCACGTCACCTTCAGAAAACCAAGTTCGCATTCCACTGACGCCGTTTGCGAATTCATAATCCAAAATAGATGCATAATTGTTCTTTGAATCAGAAAAATATGGTCCATTAATAGCTAAAATATATCCGTCAGCAGCACATATAATTTCAGGTTTGAGTAAATGTTTATTTTTGTGAAAGCAATAAGACTGTCGCAGTGTCCGGAAATTGCTGTTTTTTTCTGTTTCATTATAGGTGCAATCTATATATGCTATAGCTTTAGGAATATCAGGAGTAGGATTGTACAATTGATTAATATATGGAGATACATGGTTGTTGATATAATCCTCCCTTGTAATTGAATCGAACCCTATGTGGTTTGGTACAAATCTACGTTACAGGGAAGTTCTTACAATAGAAATTGTTCTGCTAGATGTTTGCCTGGAACCGTAGTTGAAAAGTATTTTCAAAAAATCATCTGAAACACCATGCTTTAATTTAATTAGGAAGGTCAATAAATCTTTTTTATTAATATTTCTCATATTTCCATCATGTTCAATCGAGTCACAAAATTCATACAATTCCAAAAAATTATTTATGGAAAGCGAGGTTAGGGATTTGAACTCCTCGTCACTAAAACTGTTTATATCCTTCCAGCTTCTGACTTGGCAATTTTCATGGACCATATATCTCTTGAACCTTGAAGAAACATATTTGTCATTGTGTAAGGTTTATTAATAAAATTCAAACCCTCTTGTAATTGGGGGAAAAGAAAACCACGATCATC
Organism: Galeruca laticollis; assembly: GCA_963921935.1. NCBI lineage: Eukaryota > Metazoa > Arthropoda > Insecta > Coleoptera > Chrysomelidae > Galeruca > Galeruca laticollis. Next base: position 179,080,643 of record OY998180.1, read on the forward strand.
TAAATGATAGCTACAAATTCTTAAAAAATCGGGTACATATATGTTACACGCAACAAAAATGTCAACTCTATACTTCAAAGTTACTCGTTGAAGGTTTACTCTTGATTCACATATTATACAGGAGCGGCTTGTAGCAGGTGATAAAACATTTAACCGTAGGTAATTATTATTATGTTCTATTTTTCTCAGTTCATTTGCTATAGAAATGTTACAATTAGTACATATCCGTGAGTTGTCAAAAATATCGACGACAGGAAATCCAGCTGCTTGCCTTCTGTTACCGGCATTTTGAAGAAAATCTATGTTATCATCGCGAATTTAACGAACAATTTGTCTTGTCAAAATTTATGACATTTGACAGAGCGCCACTTTGACATTAGAAAAGGGCAGGGTCCTTTATTGTCAAATTACCGTTTTTGTATTAATGAAAGATATTAATTAACTTGAGAAAATTATTTTTGCTGTCATTTGTTTATAAATTTTGTTTTCAATTATTATATCGTGATCTTGGTAAGTATGTATATAATAAGGGCTCCATTTAGCGAAATATTTTTAGGCCAATTATTTAAACATTTTTTTTATTTACAATGAAGACGTAAGTTGCTGAAATTTTTGTTAATGAGCAATCGCCTAACTTTGTGCAAAATTAACTTTAAGACAAATTTCCAACGAGAATAACTTTTCCGAAGTTTTCAGAATACAACATAATTTTTCGAATTTCCTAATTAATATTTAATACTTTAAAAAATTATTTAATCTGACATACTTGCTTTTGACTCTGCGCGCACATCCCGAAAATTACGCGCGTGTACCTACTTTCAGCGTTAAATTAAAATTATTTATAATGAAGATAGAAATCCAGAGAGCTATCACAAATATTTTTAGTAGCTTTATTTCTATTTGTCACGAATCTCAACTTGTCGACTAGACTAATTGGAATTTTATACTAATCCAATAATAGTTTAGAAATTATGTTTTTATTTAGATACTTTAAAGATATATAACTCCGAAACGAAGGCACTTAGGCCAAACATTTATTTCACCTTCTAACATTATTTTGACTCCTTCTATTCGCTCCCGAATTTTTGGTATTAAGTTCCTGGACACCCTGAATTCAGAATGATATTTGACTTTAACTTGATAAGACGTACATTTGTATTCTTATGAGTAATTATTTCTTTTAAATTGCTGTCCCATTTTCAGCTTGGTTTCACTCTATAGTCTTCAATACAAAACAAAGCAAATTTTTCTAATTAATCTTTTATACAAATTAAATATGCCATGTTTAATGGAGTTTCACATTTGAAGTAATGATTTTGGTAACTAAGATATATTTGACACTTTTGTATCACTTCGGGTGACAATTGTGTCAACTGTGTCTTATTCTAACATGCCCTCATTTTACTTGCAATTTTCATTTTCTAACGTTCATTCTCGCATTTGCCGCATAATGTTAAAAATTTAAGATGAATACTTTTTAAATCAGGTTTAGTTTTTTTTATTTTTGAATTATATCCGAATAAAATATCTTGTATAATTTTTGAAAAATGTTAACTATAATGTTTTGTAAAGCTTGTTAGTATCAGTATCAATTAGAATGGAGTATAATAAATCTTTTGGTAATATTAAGAGATATGAGCGGTGAAAGTTAGCTTTTAAAATATGTCACAATTTGTGTAAATTTTACAGCTGTATAATTCAAATCACATGTGGCGGTCCGCTCGAACACTAGGTGTGAATTGTCACAAGATATCACTAAAAAGGATCAATCTAGATATTGTGCGTAGCTCTGGTAATTAAATATACGTTTAGATAATGATGACAAGAAGAAATTCAGCTGTACCACAAGGTTTAACGAAGCTTTTCTCTTCGTGTGTAAATTGCCATAGAAAATCATATAGATTACCTTGTATAATTTGTACCATTCAATCTTGTTTCATTATTGTCGATATCAAATTCAAAATTTCCATGAATTTTTCATATTAATCTCCGGAGTACTTTGCTATTTGTTGTTCTATCCATTTTATATACCTCGGAACATACGCATATACTCCTGGAAGGTGAGGATGAGCGCATTTGATACCCCAGCTCACTATTCCTCCAACAAACCATGTTTCTGAATCTCCATTTTCATTATCATGACATAATAACGGTCCTCCAGAGTCACCCTTAATAAAATAATATATTATTAATAAAAAAAATGAATGCAAGCCGGTTTTTGAGATACACGACATTCAATTTGAGGAGCCTACTATTTTTATTTAACAAGCATTATTGTATATGATTACATAGAAGGGATAGTTTTATCAAATAATTTATATAGGCAGTCCCAATGGAAAATGCCAAATGACTATAAGGAACGTGCCTGCCTCCTTAACACTCACAAAATCAATTAGGAATTTCAGGGTCTGAACGTTTGCCGTGTTAAATATATATATATTCCTTTTTTTCTTGTGATTAGGTGGACAAAAACTTTAGTGAAGCTGCGTAGTCATATAACTCTTTCTAATTAGATTATTAACGTGTTGACGTTTTGGTCATCCTTTTTGAACTTTATCAAAACTAAAAAAATCGTTTTTATGAATGTATTTTTTCGTGCATATATATATGAAGCTTGCCTTAATGTGTAGTTAATCCGATTCAGAATAAAATAAAACAAAAACAACACAATATTAAAATGTCTCAACATCACACATATACATTTACGTCATTATTAAAACTTATTAAACCATATTAATCACATTGTGACGATTTCATATTTCGCTGCCTACTAAAATTATTTGGCATGCATTTAGTACCGGACTGCGACAAATACCAATTTTTACTATTAAGCCCACTAATGTATTTTTTTCATTTAATCGCCTGGTTGCATTTTTGGATTGCTATCATTTCATAAAACTCCCTTTTTTTTAAATTATTTTCGGTTTTCAAAATCTTTGGGTTGTTACAATCAAGTTGATGTTTTTCTGTTTTTATATGATTAGTCAAAGCTGTGGCATTTTTTAAAATCGTATTTGCCACTTTTTAGTCTATTTTCCAAATATTGACTAGTTTGACCTACAAGTTTTCTCACAGTTTTCGCATGGAATTTCATATACATTGTTACTTCTCTTTGGTATTGTAACTACTGATTTTAACCGAGAAAAATGTTTAGATAATAGGTTGTGCGGTTTATGTCATATCTGTAGATTATGATTTCTGAATAGGTGCTGAAACTATTGAGATAAACCGTTTATAAAAGGGAGCCAAATAAACTTTTGTCTATCCGTTCTTTCTTTATTTTCAATTTAATTTTTAGAGTTATAAAACTTGTTGTTTCTATTTAAAAAAAATATTATTTATAAATTTTATTGGATAGTTTTAGGGTATTTTATGTTTTTTTAATACATTCTTCTCGAAATAATGGGTCTGATAATTTAATTGCATGAACTGCAAGTCCTATAATTACCGATTTTTTGACTAGATGAATGATTCGACTTATAATTGATACATCTAGATGACCACATTTCTTTTGTATACCATTCTGTATTAACTGGTCATATAAATATATCAATTACAAATCGAATCATTCATCTACCCAAACAATCGGTAATTATAGGACTTGCTGATCGTGGAATTAAATTCTCAGACCCAGAATTTTGAGAAGCATGTATTAAAAAAGCAAAAAATGTCCTACAACTTAACAACTATCCAATAAAATTGATAAATACTATTTTTTTAAATTGAATCAACAAGTTTTATAACTCTAAAAATGAAATTGGAAATAAAGAAGGAACGGATAGACAAACGTCTATTTGTCTCCCTTTTATAAACGGTTTATCACCTAATCAGAAATCATGATCTGCAGATATGCCATAAACCGCACAAACTATTATATCGGTTAAAATCAGTAGTTCCAATACCAAAGAGAAGTAACATTGTATATGAAATTCCATGCGAAAACTGCAAGGCAACTTATATAGGTCAAACTAGTCAATAACTGGAAAATAGACAAAAAAGTCGCAAATATGGTTTAAAAAAAGGCCACAGCTTTAATTAATCATATAAAAACAGAGAATGATCAACTTGATCATAACAACACAACCTAACCAGGCGATTAAATGAAAAAAAGACAATTGACAATTTCATAAGTTATGTTAGTCAACTTATTAGTTGGTGTTCTATCTTTGATTTTACTAAAAATTGAATTGAGTGTAAGGTGTTGATTATTTGGAATTTCAAGTGTGACTGTTGAATATCAATTGAAACAGTTTTAAGTTGGTACAACTGTATTGTAATAATTGTCAATTCCATGGCCGCTGTCTGCAGGGAACCGATCCGATGTTGTTATTTTCAAATTATGCAGTGTGCAAGATGAAGGCGGTAAATTTGAATTGCTAACCACTGAACTGAAATGAAGTACATCATATTTAATTTTATTTATATCGTTTTGATTTAGAATATGATATTGAAAATAATCAAATTAATAAATACATATAGGTACCAACTAGAAAAAGGCCAAGATTTTTTTTCGAATTATTGTACCACAAATATAATTATTATGTAGAAGTTACAATTTCTTTAAAGAAAAATTATAACAATTGTTAAAATAGTATATTAAAGTATACGTAGATAAAGAGGTCTTTCAAACACGCGCGACTTTTCAAGCACGACGGCGCAGCCGGATTGCTCGAATTAGAGCAAGTGTTTGAAAGACCAGTTATCCACGAATACTTTACGCTATTTTTTTTATTGGTGCACTGAAATCATAAAATATTATTATTATATTATTACTACAAAAAAATGGAAGTCCGTCCTCGATGCCCAGCCAAGTTTCGTGAAAGTCCATCCTAAATAGTATTTATTTTTATTTGACGTTACGAGGTACTGCTGTCAGATCAATATTCAAAAAGTTGTCATTGATACTTACGTTTCTCGAGTTGTTATTGTTACGCGCGTGTTTGAAAGTTCGATTTAAACACGCTGAGGTGTGCTTTAAATAGGTAAAATGAGGCACCAATAAAAAAATATTTTTTTCTACGCCCTATCTTTAAAGTATCTTGTATTTCACCAGTTTGTAGCACTTAAAGCAGTTGTTTATGGTTAGAGTGAAAAAAAGTGAAAAAGCGTTAAAAAAAGTGCCATAAACGTTAACTATATTTCACGCTTTCCATAAGCTAACACAATAAAACTTGGCTAGACATCGAAGATGGACTTCTAAGATACTTGGCTGGGCATCGAGGATGTACTTATAAGATACTTGGCTGGGCATAGAGGATGAACTTTCATGAAACTTGGAATGTTTACCTAATCCAAAAAACTACACTGGGAATACATTTCGACGCTCTTCGGCGTCTCTATTAGTGGATTCCGGTGGTGATATAATTCAACTAAAGAAGCACGGTGGGTGCAAATCCAACACAGTTGCGGAGGGTAACGTAGACGACTCAATAAAAAACAAAATGGATTCCGCAGTGAAAATTTTAACTGGAACAATTAGTTCGACTTCAAGCAGCATTGTAAATGTTCACGATCCTACCAACAATCCAATAAGTACCAATACAACTATAGACGAAGTTATTTCTTTGAACTCGTTAAAGGTTACCGATTAAAGTACCAATAGTAATGTAACTTCTTCTTCAGTTCAAATTAATAATGCTCACAGTTGTACTTTTAATATTACTATTACAAATTAAAAATTGATAAAAGTTTTGTCGAATTTTTTTAAGTCTACGGACGTAGAAAATTTTTTGTATGAAACTCGTGAATAAAGTAACTTTTTGTCACTTGTTGCATAAATAACTGAACTATTTATTTTGATTTATTGAATTTTCATAAAAACTTAGTGAAACATGTCTCATAGTGAGAAAATATTTTATAAAATAGGAGTATTGAGAATTCGTAGTGCTTCACGTAAATCATGTATGTATATGAAATATGCTTATAAAAACATAAACCATTAAACACATTTCAAAACATTTATTTTAGTTCAAACACATTTAATTAAAACAATGTATGATGAAATGTATATAGTTTTACGAGTATAAATAATATACGCAGCTACAAAGTAAAATTTATTTTTTCCACAGTCGGGAGCAAAATTCATTATTATCCAACTGAAAATAGTGAACAAAGTACCATATTGAATCACAAGTAAGCAAAGTAAATGACTTTCTTCACAAGTGAGCACAGTAAATAACTTTAGGTTTGTTGGAACAAATGCTAGAATCGGTTCGGAATTATACAACGCATGCGGATCTGCAAAGTACCGTTCGAAGTAACTCTGAACTAAAAAAGTATTCTGTTCAAACAAGCAAGAACAGTTCAAAAACGGTGAAAACAGTTCATTGTTCAATTGAGAACTGAAAACGGTATGTTTGGGCATGCGCTGTTGAATTTGCGTGTTATTAAAAGGTATTACCAGGTTATGTTTACATTCAATTACACATTAATAAATTAGATAATTTTCGCTAATAACAGTAACAAATCAAAATGGATTTTATAAATGATGACATTAAAAGAAGAGGATAATAATATATTTGTTTGTTTTTCGAAAATGTATTTTACTCTGTATTATAATCGCATCCATGCTTATTCTTATATTTAAATTGTTCCCACAATCACGATCAGTTTCTGACTCTTTTAGAAACAAAACAATTTTCTTTATATTTGTATATTAGGTTATGTTAATTGTTCTTCTTAAAAGTAAACGATGTACAAAACTGACTACCTTTCGAACAAATTTCCGAACCATAACAGAACTGATTCCATGTTGATACCTTTTTGACGCATGCGTATATAATAATTCCTAACTGATTCGGAATTATCTGTGAACTATTTATTCGAGCAATGAGGAAGAGGAAAACGGTAGAAAACAAGAAAAGGAAGAAGAGGAACACAGGAGGTGCGTGGAGAAGGAGGAAAGGAAGCAAATATTAGAGGTACTGTCCGATTTTAGATCTACCTCTAAAAGTAAAATAGCGGCCTTAGATAACAAAATAGATACAATGGAAGAAGGCCTAAAAACAGACATAAAAACAGTTAAGGAAGATTTGGTAACAGTAGAAAAAGATTTAAAAACAGTAGAGAAGGATTTAAAAACGACAGAGAAAGATTTAAAAACAGACCAGCTTGACCTAAGACAAAAATTTGATGCATTAGTAAAGAAAATAGTAGCTAATCCCAATGATACCAGTTTCATTAGTGATAGTGCCAGAACTGAAATAGTTAATTTGAGACACAACCAGGTTATCAAGCCACCTACATATGTTGGCCAATAATCTTGGGAGACATATCGACGCCAATTTGAAGCAGCAGCTAGTGCCAATGGGTGGAATGATCAAGAGAAAGCCACCTCCCTAATGATTGCTCTTCGTGGACAAGCCGCATGCATTCTGCAATTATTACTCCAAGGCAACCCTAGCTATAACGTCATTATCCATGCTTTGGAGAACAGGTGTGGACACCAACATTTAAAACAAGTTTTCCAAAGTCAATTGAAGGTGCGCATGTAAAAATTAGAAGAGAGCCTGCAAGAATATGGAAGTGACATAGAAAGACTATTGAGTTTAGCCTATCCACAGACACCTAATGAATTTTTAGAACAATTCGGCGTTCAAGCATCCCTTCGATTACGCCACCATCTGCCACTACAAGAAGTATCAACTTTTGCTCAATAATTTGAAGGTGCTAAAGCCATTTCCAAAACCGGACGTCCAAAATTACGAGCAATACACTTCGAGGAGGAGAATTTAACCGAAGTTATGGTTAGAATCGAAAACCTACTGAAAGACACGCTACAAAGTCGTACACCAATTCAAGAATCCCGGAAATGTTTCAACTGCGGAAGAATGGGACATCTGCAGAGAACATGTAGAGTTCCATCAAGATCTCGAAGCCAAGTTAGGAACTTGGATAACCAGACATCAAGGCAACGTACATCCTCGCAGAGCCCAGTTAGGAACAGGGCTCATAGCTCCACAAAAAATAACCCTAGAAGATCATCTCCATATCAAAGTCGATCACCAACACCTGATCGGCGCTCTAATATCAGCAACCAGGATAACTACTAAAAGTCGACTATTCGAGGCGGTCGTCGACTAAAACCATTCGCACATATTCTTTGTTTAAAAATGGCCGAAATTTAACTGTTAGGGGACAACTAGAAAATCACGATTACAAATTCATTGTCGACACTGGGGCAATTAGATGATTTGTACGTCCAGATATGTTGCCTTTACTGAATTAAAAAAGAGGTTGTCCACTGCACTGGGTTTTAGCGTACCCTAAAGAAGAAGGTAAATTTATTCTCGACTGCGACGCTTCACAACATGGCATAGGAGCTATCCTTTCACAGCAACAAGATGGCGAAGAAAAAATAATTGCTTATTTCAGTAAGACCCTGGGAAGGACGGAGAAAAATTACTACGTTACAAGAAAAGAACTGTTAGCAATTGTAAAGGCTATTGAATACTTTCACACATACGTTTATGGCAGAACCTTCATCATCAGAAGCGACCATAAAGTACTACAGTGGCTGATGAATTTTAAAAATGCAGAAGGACAAATTACAAGATGGTTAGAAAGACTTCATCAGTACAATTTTGGAATAGTTTATAAAAAAGGTCACGGAAATGCGGATACCGTATCCAGAAGGTCATGTACTCAACAACAATGCAGATATTGCCAAAGAATTGAGGAAAAGGAAAGTAATAATAACCAAATAAACAAGATGAAAAGACAGAATTTCTGCATGCAACAACAATAAGAAGCGACTCGGACGAAAACATGTGGTCAGTATAAAACCTAAGAAAATTTCAAAAGAAAGATGTACACTTAAAAGTTGTCCGGACCTGGCTACAAAATGTAGTTAGGCCCGATTGGCAAGAAGTGTCCAAGTATGGTTCAACGATCAAAAGATACTAGGCTCAATGGGATTCCCTTACTCTTCGTGATGGTGTACTCCATCGGACGTGGGAGAGCTCTGTCGGTGTATCTACGATCCACCAACCTGTCTTGCCTAAATCACTTGTTCGTAAAGTGATGAAAGAACTTCATAGCAGTCATTCAGGAGGACATTACGGAGTTGGGAAAACCTTAGCCAGAGTTCGTGAACGATTCTACAGGATCAACTGTCGCCAAGACGTTACAGAATGGTGTAAGAAATGCGACTTATGCAGCGGAAAGAAAGGACCAAAAACTAGAAATCGTGGAAAAATGGCTCAATATCTGTCCGGTGAACCATTTCAGAGAGTAGGTGTAGACATACTCGGGCCACTACCAAAAACAGAAAAAGGTAACAAGTACTTAATGGATACTATGGATTACTTTCCAAGTGGCCAGAAGTAGTACCAATTCCTAACCGATATATAAATATATTTCCTTATGCCATCTTTATATATGTTAAAAGAATGTTTTTGTATCCGTAAAGTTAAGACCGCGCGCGTGCGTATTTATTTGTTACTTCATTTTCGAATATGAGAAATAGTAATATCTAATCAATTGTCAATTTTTTTAAAATTCCAATTATTTTTTCATTATATTGTGTGGAAAAGCCAATAATTAATTACTGAGATACATATAGTGTTCTATAAAATATTTAAAATTTTAAAAAGACATTCCCAATTATGCTAAATTCTTATGGGAGCTTTATAGCGATATCGGCTGGCGCGCACACTAGGGAGTATACGTACACATAGATCGTGGGTTCAAACCCCGCGATGGTGAAAATCCTTTTTCAATTTAATGAATTGTACAATACACTCACTGGATAAACAATGGACAACACACGTCACAGCGCGCCATCTAGCACTCGATAGGATAAAAATGGACGATGTAAGCGCCACAGGAGGATAGACAACAAACAATACACAACCATTAGCGCCTCCGACAGCGCCATCTAGCGGACGTTTTTAGAAGTATTGGTTATGAACTCTCATAGCTACACTACAATCAGTCTAGCATAAAATTAATAAATGGGAACATAAAAGGTTGAAACATGTAAATGTAGAATTAAATTTTATAAAACATTTAGTATCTATTAAAAAAAACTCTATCTGTAGAATATATTGATATTAAAGAACAGATAGCAGATGTACTACTAAGTGAGCATATAAAATATGATGTTTGCAAAACACAGACATAGTTTAGGGTTAGAAGGGTAAAATTGTTTAAATTAGACGGAAGGGAGGGGGGGGGTTGAATATAATTTAAACAGTTTTAAGTTGCTACAACAACTGTATTGTCATAATTGTTAATTCCATGTCATGCATTCGTTTTTTTGTTGTTCATATGTTATGTTCACTTTCTGTTTTATTTAAAATATATTCACTCGACATATGTGTCTTTATCGACCTTCACAATAGTGACTCATTTTATATATGGTGAAGATACATAAATTGGGAAGTTATTATTGTCCGTTGTATGCACTGTATGCTATGTTTGGGATTATGTCATTCTCAATGTTAGTCCTTCTTTCAGAAGTAGCATATAAACTTCGTTTTAAAAGATATTAAGGATAATAATTTTAATAAAAAGGGTTGTACAATATTTTTAGATGTAATATGAGATTCGAAATTTGTAGGACTCTATTTTTAATTTGTTTGAACAAGTTAATCTTTGCATTACATGGATGATAGGAATAATTGATATAACTTCCAGAACTTATTGGTTTTCTATACCAGTCGAATCAAATTTTATTGTCATTATTTCTAATAAATTTGGTGTAAAGAAAAGGTAAAGATTGTTCTGTATTTTCTTTTCCTATAGTCAATTGTTTATGAGGATCGAAGCTATTGAAGTAAAAGAGTATATTGTTAATTTCAACACATGAATGAGATAAAATTATATCATCTGGAAGATATATCAATTATCATTCCTGTCATGCACATAATACAAAGATTAAGTTGATCAAACAAATGAAAAATAGAGTCCTACCAGTTTCAAATCCCATATTTCACAAAAAATCTAAAAATATTGTACAAGCTTTTTCATTAAAACTCTTATACTTCACATCTTTTTTAACGAATTTTATACTATAATACTTCTGAAAGAAGGACTGACATTACTAATGACAACATACATACACCAAACATAGAATACAGTGAAATTACAACTGTCAATAATAACTCCCCATTTTATGTATCTTTACCATATTATATAAGATCAGTTACACGTAAACTTCCCGGAATCTTTAAACAACATAATATAAAAATTGCAAATAATCAACACCTTACAATCAATTCAGTTTTTAGTAAAATCTAAGATAAAACACCAACTAATAAGTTGACTAACATGGTTTATGAAATTCCTTGCATGAACTGTAATAAAAAATACATTGGTCCAATCTAAAAGATCACTAACCAAACGAATTATATATCACAAAAGTGACAGTACATTGTACCCTGACGGATGTGCACTTGCTACGCGTGTTTTATGAAAACCATTCTATGAATTATTAATCTGCCCGAACTTTGATCACAGAAGTAAATTTTAAAAAGCGTCTGTTTTTGGAAACAACATATATTGCCCAGGAAGATGAGTGTATTCATAAAATAAAAATCCTTAGCGTAGTCTATGCGCATCTTTTAGATTCTGAAAAACAAAACTCAAAAAATGTAAATTTCAGTAATAACAACATAAAATACTCGTATATACAACATTTTTATTTTATAATCTGACCATAATTCATTTTTAGTACCACGATAATGAATGTTACATAAAATTCGAAAGCTTGGAATAAACTCAGTTTATCACCTCTTCTCTTTAACACAATAACATAACATGCGAAAGAAGTGGAATAAAGACTTTATTTCATGTTGGGCTGAAATTTTGAGTAAGGGCAGTGATGTTGCCGGTTTTCGCTTTTGCAATCCCTATATTCATATTCATTGTATAACCGCTTTGTTTCAAGATAAGGAAGAGTTATAAGAAACTTTTAGTTATGATAATTCGAGAGGTTATAACATTTCAAAATAATTAATCCGATGTAATTAAAAAATGTTGTGGTAATAGTAAACTTAAGATATTAAAGTAAATGGAATTCTAATTAAAAAAATATTCTTAAAATGAAAGTAGAATTCTGATAATAAAATAGAAAATAAAAAACTTCTTAAATGAATTTAAATCAAATGTTCGAACCGTTTTGAGATAAACAATAGCTCTAATGGTTATAAAATGCTTGATGAACATGGGCGGTTCAGGGGTTATCTCCATACAGGCTTGTAGAATTTGTTCCCTAAGTTCATTCAGGAATTGGCCCTGTTCTCCTGAAATCCATAAATTCTGAAATGGAAACGTCGGGTGCCAAATCTGGAGATCTAGCAGGTCATCGAATGGAGATTATCCGACTTCTAAATAATTTATTTGGTTAATTAATTGCTAATCGATAATTATGCGATGCAGAACCGTCATATTGATACTAAATATCATTGAAGTTGACACCTAATTGTATGAGGACAGGACTATTTCACAAAATTCCGTTCTGCAAAATTGATTGTATGGAAACATTTCATGGCTCTTTTTCAGTTTGAAACTACTATAGCCGTTTATTTTAATACAGTCCGAATCGTTTTCGGATCTACATTAAAATACTTGGTTACATGAGTGGACGACTGTAGAGGATTATTTTCCACACTTGCACATGTCCTTTTCTTCTTTTTTGGGTTAGATTTGACGATTTTGTGTACGTGCTCCATGTTTTGTAAGAGTGACACATCCCTGTTCCTCAAACATTTTTATAACCGTTCTCACCTGTTTCTTGGTAATTGGTTGGGTATATTCGAATGTTGAAATAAACAAATTTTCTGCACATTTCTCGATATGATATGTAGTTGCGGAATATTTATTTTAAGATTAATAAAGAACATTTATCATTCACAAACAAACAGGTACCTAATGGTGATATTTAGAAAACATTTATCAGTCTGTCTGTAGTGTAAAGACCGCATGTCGTTCATGCACTCCTAATAAAACGATTTCCTAGAGAACCGTAATTCTATATATTTCTATATATCCTCTCCCTTCATTTTCAATTTATATGTTAAAAAGGCCTAGTGTCCTCAAAATATTCCTTGTTCAAAACAACAGAATTCAGTCCTCACATAATTCAAAAGTAAATCGCCTCATATTAAACGGAAAAATGGATAAGGCACACAGCGTTATCAGTGTGTTAGAGCGGAATGGAGAGATAGAGAATATGAAGTCTTAGCGGTTACGGTTACAATACAATAACTAGAAACATATTTTATTATACTTTTTTCGCATGTTATAATATCCTGTTAAAGAAGAGAGCTGATACACTGAATATACTTGTTGCTTCCTAAATTCCTAGCACACTGTCGCTTTTGACCCACGTTAAATTTCCTTGTAACCAAGACGCACGCTATATGATAAGTAAACCGATTGGCATATTTTGGTAAACCTAAGATGACCTATTTGTCTTTTAGTTGGCTTCTGTTATTTGGCTACATTTTCAGTGACAAAGTAATACTTTACATTCATAATGAAATTGGAAATAAAATCAATAAACAATAAATTGGCATGGCAAACTAAATAATACACAAACAATATCTGTTTTTTCTTAATTGAATATGCAAACACTTTTCTTCCAAGATACACTCTCCAAATATAGGAGAAAATTTCATTAACAAGCTAAAGAAGCGATTTAAAAAATAGTTTAATTATTTTTCGATGTATCACTTATTGAAATTTTTGTTTAAACTACTCAGGACACGCGTGATGACCAAGACAAATCTATTTGGATTCCAAAAGTAACGTTGTAGATTTAGTTTATTATTCGAATAAATTACCTGACAAGCATCCTTGCCCCCTTCCTTATATCCAGCGCAAATCATTCCTTCAGTAACATTTAAATCTCTATTTTCTAACCAAGCGTTACAAAGGTCTCTATTCAGCACTGGGACAACTACTTCGTTGATTTCTGGCTCATATTCGGATACTGAAAATATAATATTCATAATACATAGTTATTCATGTGAAAATCGTCGAAATTTGCGTGAATAAAGTGACGATAGCACACATCTACAATCCAAAAGTTTGGAAGCAAATCTGATTTGGAACAAATCAAAATATTGTTGACACAAGTTTGCGATGTTTATATTGTTTTACAAACATGACGACTACTTTTTTGACCGTATTTTTTTCTTTGCAAAATGACGAACGCAAGCAAATCGCGCTTGAACAGCGAAGGGATAAATTCTTCTCTACGTAAGGAAGGATACAATAAGTGTCAAATCTTCGAAAAGTCTACGAATTTCATGTGTAGTTGTTCACTGAAATCAACATGTCAAAAATCTGAGAAAAATGAAAATAGAAGAAGATCTGATAGGCGTAGATCTGCAAAAAATCAAGAGGACAACCTCACCAAAGTTCTCTCTAAACGAAATCATGCTTAACCATGATTAGCACAAATTACCGTTGCTGCGAATGATATGCGATAAACAATAGTTTTAATAACAACTGTTAAATTACGTCTAATGTCTACGGGAATAAGATCTGTTACTGGCAAAATACCAAAACTATCAATTCAAATAGATCAAGGGAAAAATGGGTAAAATCGAAAATCTTATATTATTAGCGGAAAGCCAAGCGAGAAAGGCTATTTGATTTTTTCTGGATCCTGCCATATCTAGTTGGTCATTTTCCAACAGGGTACTGAATATTTACGTAAACTGAAAAAATCATAATCAAATCTGACCTGACCTCTCGTTTATTGAACGTGTTTGAGAAACACTTTCTAGAACTGTAAAACATTGATCTCACACAAACTATGAAGGGTGAATGGAAAAAATTCAACAAAGATTATTTTAAGAGCAGAGTTACTAGGGTAAGTACTCCAGTGATTGAACACCACCCAGTGAATGAACAAATCTCAAGTTTTATTTAAATGTTAATAGTTTAAAACGAAAATACGTTGTAAGCGCGTTTCCTATTGGTTCAAACTCAGTTTCAATATGGCAAGCTATTAAAAGTACGTGTTGGTGATTGTGCTGCAAATCTTAAGACAATAAGAAGGACAAAGGTAGGTAACACTTTATTTGAAGCAATGTAATTAATATTATAAATTATTGTATCCGATGTTAACTGTTTTTATGTAGATTAATGAGTGTTCGAGATCTATAAACAAAGTAATATTGCACCAAAACTTTTAGCTATAAATATTTTTCGAGTTTTCGAGGTTTTCACACTAAGGCATTAAAATTATATCGGTAGCCAGTTAATGAACAAGTGTTCATTCACTGGGATTTTCGTTATGTCCGTACTCAAACGTTTTAATTCCATATATTTACAATAAATAAAACATGTTTTTTTGGAATTGCTTCTTTTCTATGTTTTGAATCTTTAGTCCAGTGCTGGGACAGCATTTATTGATTTATAAGGTTTAATTTTGAATATTGAACCCAACGAATCTCTTTATTTATTGGTAATGAATTTCCAATAATATAATAAGTTTCTTGTTTTACTTAATGAACACAGTGCTTTATTAGGAAATTGGTATCGTTTTTTTCTAATCACTAATAAATAAACACCATTAGAGATTTACCACTACCACTATATAGAAACGAACATGCGAACGACAATTGGCGAGGGTGGGGTAGGCAACCGGACGATTCTGAGCGGTATAATGGGGACGATTGATATGGTCGTTTCAATACTGGTAGATCTGTATGTGGGTTATCTGTGGATCTGTAATCAGTTACTGGAAAAAGACGATACATTCGATTTGCCTATAGTCACAGTAGTTTGGAGGAAGCTCTTAATCAGGTAGCTACGGGTCAAATGCGTCTAAATGTAGCACATAGGCAATACAATATTCCTAAGTCAACTCTACATAATAAAATTTATCATAAAGTCCCGCTTCTTCGACAAATGGATCCTCCTCCAGAGATGAAGATCGCAAAACTGTTGAATGGATCATAAAATAAGCTAATCTTGGTTTTACAATGCATCCGTGAGGAGGTGTTTGATAGCAGACAACACTTTCTAAATAGTACAAATAGAATAACAAGGTTTGAAGAAAACAGACCTGGAAGAAAATGGCTCAAATTATTTTTAAAGAGACATCCCGAAGTAACGGGTCGAGTGTATTTCAAAAGCTATGCCTTCAGTAAAGGAGGAAGATGTCAGAAATTGATTTAGTCAACTTCAAAAACATCTGAATGATGAAACTCCTCCCAATATACTAAATTATTGCTCCAAAATATTCAATACGGATGAAACTGGGGTCCAAATATGTCTCAAGACTGGCTTAATCTTAGGACCGAAGAATTATAAAGATACGTACGAAATTGCACCCGGAAAGGAGAAAAAGTCCATAACAGTTCTCTGTAATTTTTCGGCCAATGGTGTAGATGTCCCACCCTATATTGTTTATCCATATGAAAGGATCCCCCGACATGTAGTAGAATCAGTACCAGACAGTTGGTTAATTGGGACATCGGATACCGCTTGGCTTTGGCATACATCAATACATTTTACGGTTGGCTAATCAAAAATAATATAAAACTCCCAGTATTGCTTTTTCTGGATGGACACAAATTCCATATAAACAATGATATGTCTGAGTTTTGTGAAGAAAAGGGTATTTTATTATTGCTCTGTATCCTAACTCGACCCACCTTATTCAACCCTGTAAGGTTACTATATTTAGAGCCCTTAGAAACTCTTGGAAATTCGTGACCAGAAAGCATAAGCAGACTAAGACAAAAGTAATGACAAAACAAAATTTCGCAATTGTTGATTTTAATAAATGCATTGATACGCGACGAAAAACCTTAATGCAGAGTGCACCAGCATTCTCAATGATTCAGGAAACGATGACAAACGTTCTACAATTGCCGTGATTGAATCTGAAATCGGCGAAATATTGACAAACGAATTTTGTAATAATTTTTCACAAAAAATTATACATCCACATGCGTACTTTTCATTGTGGGTAAAAATGTATTATTGAAAAGACTGATCATTACATAAATTTTCCATCTGGTGAATTTCAAAATCGGGAAGAGATAATCATAATAATTCCGTAATACCGACAAGTAATGATTACATTCTTATTCCTGTAGAGGGCCAGCCATTGATCGATGTTGATCAGAATAATTCATTAACCACTGCAAAATATTATCTATAGTCTGTTTCTTATTGTCTGACAGCACGCGAAAAGGTCACAGATGCTAGTCAGGTAGTAAACCATAAGCGTCCCAGTTCATCTAAGGAATTTATTTACTATTTAATTTTATACCCGATCTGATATATAAAGGTAATATAAATGTAAATTCGGTTAGTTAAAACAACTAACTGACCTCCATACATTTGTAGAGTACATACAGTTAAAACAATAAATTATTTTTGAAATAATCTTGTAACGCAACTATTCTGACTGAATATTTCATTAATTATCTTGAGAACTTGAAGCAGATCAATTCATGGGAGATAAATTAACACACCATTTATCAATTCATTCTCCAGATAATTACTTTCTGATTTTCGAAATGTTGATAATAACATTTCCAAGAAATATTACAATAGGGATTGTCCCAATGACTACTTAGAAATTTTGCAGGTATATACGGTGAAACTTGGTCTCGTCCAAATTTGTATAATTTGTTTTGCTTAGAGTCGCTTATGTTCCATAAGTGTTAACTGTGTTGTGAAAAATGTCTTCAAGTTTTACCCCAGTAAAGTATAAAAGCGTGCTTAGCTTACAAACGAAGACTGTAGTGTTAAATGTGCATGAAGCTGTTGTACATCAAATACCGGCTGCTACTGTTAGAAATATAGTTTCGACATGTTTCAATATGACAGGAGTTTAGTGAATCTATTATTTACAGGCTTCTAAGAGAGAGGAAAAATGGAAATATATCTCCACCTTAAAAGTCATCTGCAAGAAAACCATTTGACCTTGATGAACATATGCAAAATACAATAAGACGAAAAGTACATGAATTATATTATAAAAAAAGAGATCCCAACCCTTGACAGAATTCTAAGAATGGTGAAGGAGGACGAGAATTTGCCTGACATAGGGCGAAAAATTTTGTGGAAAACATTACACAAATTAAATTTTACTTGGGAGAAGCAAAGTCGCAAATCAGTGCTAATCGACAACGAAGAAATAATATGTTGGAGACGCCAGTATTTACGAGATATCCGAAAATACAGACAGGAGGGAAGACAAATCTATTATCTAGATGAGACATGGATCAATGAAGGACATTCAGTGAAAAAAATATGGGAGGACAAAAGTATTCAAACCAGTCGTCAAGCTTTCATAGAAGGTTTATCTACTGGACTGAAAACTCCTATCGGTAAAGGTCGCCGACTAATAATAACGCATATTGGATGCAATCAAGGGTTCGTTGAAGGTGGTTTACTGGAGTTTCAGTCAACATCAACCAAAGAGGATCATGAAGAAATGACTGCGGATGTATTTTACACAAATGGTCGAATTAATTCCAAATAATGCTGTAATCGTTATGGACAATGCCACTTATCATTCGCGATTAACAGAAAATCTTCCATCTACCTCTTGGAGAAAAGCTGATATTAGAAACTGGTTAATCGTAAAAGATATACCATTTGAAGATGATATGTTGGAAAAAGAACTTTTAAAGGTTGCTTCAGATCACAAGCTACAATTTAAAAAGTTTGTTATTGATGAAATAGCCGAGAATCGTGGGATAACAATGCTTCGTTTGCCGCCATACCATTGTGAATTAAATGCGATAGAGTTAATATGGGCCCAAATGAAAGGTTTTGTAGCTAGACATAATAAAACATTTGAAATGAAAGATGTTCGTGAACTCATGAAGTACTCATTGACAACAATAACTGAAGAGAACTGGAGAGATGCTGTGAATCATGTAATTGAAGAGGAAGATAAGATGCGGGTTTTAGATAACCTCATAGAACAAACTATAGAACCGATAGTGATCTCTCTCGACGAGTCTTCGGATGATTCTTGTATGGCCAGCGAAGAGGATGATACTATAGATTGAATTTCATATTTCCTATAAATGGTATGTTTACTTTACTTAATATACATTAATTCATTGTCAATAAGTTTGAATTATGAGAATTAAACTATAATTTCTTTAATTAATTTAATTTAATAAAAATGAAAATGTAACTTGTTATTTCAACTGTAATGTTGACCGAATCTAATTAAATAAGCAAAATGAACTAATATCGTAATCTCCGCCACTGCCGCACTGTTTATCCTTTTGCTGGCATTGTTCAGTTTTATCACCATATTGTATTTTGAGCTGAAACAGGAATGTACAGATAACCAATACAGACACCTACTTGTTTTGCATTAGAATTTTAGTATTTACTTGTAAAAGTCTGAGGATCACTCTGTAAGAGATAATTTTCTATTTGAATATTTAATGAGGCTACTGTGCTGTCAGACATTAAGAAATAGACTATAGCTGATACTACTTGTGTTATAGCTAATCCTTATCACGATAATAATATGATCGTTATTGAAACACAATTTCATACGGAATCGAACAATCCTACTCTCACGCATCCGGAAATACCTCAAGTTGATAATCCTATTCATTTGGAACCGGAAATGGTTCAAATTAATATATCATCGACTACGTCACATAGTACATCTTTTGAAGTTCTTAGTTCACTAATTAATACAAATGACGATTTGTTGAACATATCTGACGTAAGTAATATTTTTAATCAATTAACTGATGCAGAAATTTCAAAAACCGAAAAAAAAACTTCCTAAATTTGACTGAGACTGAAATACACTCAACTAACTACATTAAGACGACATCGACAGAAATACTTCCTTCAACTTCTAATGCAAATACTCTTGCAATAACCTCAAATGAAAGCATTGATTTTCCAATTGTAATACCCTTACCGTGGTATAAAAAATACCACAGACGTATACTGGTCAACTGACAATAATTATTCCCATAGTATTCGATGTAGTACCACAATTGAAACATTTTTAACTCTGCTGAAAATTGAACCGAAAAAGAAAATACATCATAAACAAGAAAAACAACAACCTTATGGTCTCACTGGAAAAAAATTTAAGGAATATTTTCAAGAAAAAGAAAAGCAAAAGAAGCTAGATGAAATTGCCAAAAGAAAAGAGAAAGCTGAAGAAACAAGAAAACGAAAATTAGCCAACAAGTTGAAAAACAAATAAGAGAATAAGAATAGATATAACTAAAGAGAACACAAATTCTGCAAAGAAAGGAAAAAAACGATCATACTGAGTTAACAAAGGCGTTAATGGAAACAGAGATAAAAGGCATTGTAAATTTAATACATGACAACAAATATAATTTAGCAAAATTTACAACTAATAGGCGTATTAGATATGTTGTAGGCAAAGTTGTTTTATTAGACAAAAAATACATATGACTAAAGTAGATTTTTTCAGAAAAAAGTCAGATCAAACTGATCATTTTATTTTTGGTAAACCTAATATTCCAGATATGTATTTTATTGACATAAAGGACGTTGTAAGTATTCTTACTGATCCTGAACACATGATACTTGGATTGATCTAATTTGTCTAATATTCCGGATGTTGCATAATACCTATAATTATTATGAGTGACATCAACACTAAAACATTTTTTGATAATATTTGATAATTTTATAAGATAGGAAACTTTCGATATTTGTTTATGTTAGTTTATACCTAGTTGACGAGTTGCATTTTTATTTCTTACGTTTTTTGTTGTTGTTTATGCATTGATATTACTTGTGAAGTAATTTTTTATGTTAATTTAAAATGGTTTACTACATATAAGAAGGTACTGATTTTATTTTATTTAAAAAACTGTTGTATTTTTGAGATTTTTTGTAGTAGGTAGGTACCCGCCTAGCATGTACCTCTGATATGCCTATATTTTCATTAATAAATGTTAGTGTTTATTCACTGGTTTTATTTTATTCAATTATTGAAGACTCTTGTTCAATTATTGGTGTTTTGGTATTTTTTATGTTGAAAGCAAAATATTTGTAAAACAATTAAAACTATATTCATGTTACAGTTTTAATTTCTTTTGAATATAAAAAAAATTTAAAACAATGAGATATTTTCTCTTAAAATTTAAAAGACGTTCAAATTCATCTATGTCCTTATTTGTTCATTAACTGGAGCGCTTAGCCTAGGATGCCTAGAATATCCAAGAAATTAATGAAGGAAAAATGTAGACAATTCGATGAGGCTGAAATTTAAATAAATCTCTATTCAAATTTGATAACAATACAAATAGATATAGATGGCTGGTTTTATTCAGTTTTACTTGTTGCTTCTATATTTTTGGACTATAGTGTACCTATATACGGAATAAACGCATCTGAATCAGGAACATAGTTTTGGTTGTCAATAAATTACACTTTATTAGAAAACGTTATATAACAGCATAATTTAATAGAACAATTTTGAATACGTTATCGCAAAAAATTAAACCAAAATATGACAGTTAGAACATAGTTTTTAGCCATATTTATATAATATGGCATATTATGAATGTCAGTTTCTAGTAACTCAAAAAACGCGATTTACAGTATTCTAAGACTTTGAAACCGCACGTTTCTGTATACCATATAAATATCAGATTTAAAACCTATGCACCCTATTAAACATTCAGTTTTAGCAGTATAATGTAATATGGCAATAACGTTTTGTTATACCTGTAACAAGCTATCCATTAAACACATTTTTTTCACAAATAATTATTAATAACATATTTGTTTGAATTATTAAATTTTTATCGAAAAACTTATTCAGTGAAGCTTTAGAACGATGAATCAATCAATGATCTACATTCCAATAGCACACAACGAAAAATTCATTATAGACCTGCAAATAATAACAGATTTTGGAAAACAACTTTATTCAGTCTGCCTCGTTGTATGCTCAAAGTATATCTTAATACAAACTTACAATGCGCAAGCGTTGGCGGTTTCAGGTGTGATAACATTTGCAATACAAACTGCAAATCGTTCAAACAAATTGTACATTTTTTTACTTTGTTCAGTCTGCGGTTGTTTTGGAATCAAAACAAGCAATAAAATAGTAACGTCAGTTTATTGGCAGACGGTTTTCGGTAGTATGGAACTTTTTATCCTCAATTGAAATCGTTAACGAAAAAGTTAGTGGTTTTTTTTACAATGTATAGTCTGCCAAAATACAAAACGACTACACTTAGATAATAACCCCAAGCAACGAGGCAGACAATTTCATGTGAGACTCTGCCTTACATTATATATCGACATCGACCAGAAATACAAGAATTTTTCATCATTTTTTATACCGTCTCCCTTTGGAAAATAGAACAACTAATAGTAAATAAAAACCATCAAATCAGAGTGGCAGACGATTACAATTAATATGTTCTGTAGGCAGACGGCAAAAATTTTGCAAGTAAATTTTTAATTTTTAACGATATTCAGTCTGCTTATCAATGGATAGCATTAAAAAACTCTACAGGTAGAATTCTTCTAACACAATTGGAAGATGATTTACCAAAAAGCAGTTATGAAACAATTTGTTGCTATTTTTTAATTTGCAAAAATTGTTATGTATACGCTAAATAACTAACTTTACCCAGTCTGCTTTCTTGATACTATTTTCTCAACAGTATTTTAAGTCAATTTACAAAAAAGCAGACGGTTTTACTTATTATCATTGATACATTGATACAGATTTAAAAAACCAACTAATCTTTATTTATTTGCACATCCTATAAACAGGTGGTATTTTCTATATATATATATATATATATATATATATATATATATATATTCCAATAATTTTTATGCGCATGCGCCTGCAGTATTACAGTATTGTATATTCGTAATATACAATATCGTGTACACGTGCACTGTGCTATTATATTTATATAGAGATAAGTTCTCATATTTTTTATTGTAACTCGTGACTGCGATGTATATACTGCGTTGTAATCATGACTGTGGGGTTTTACATTTACAGCGTGCTATATTCTTTCAGTTTGCTATAAAGCACAAGCCGATATGGATGAAACTTCGAATTCCAATATGGACGAAAGAGCTTCGAGTGATGCAAAAATATTAAGAAAGTGTTTTATGTGTAATGTGCGAGACAACCAAGTTAAACATTTTAACGAACAAACACTTGAAAAGTGTACAAATATTTTATTAATAAGAAGAAGTAATAATCTTCAATACAAAAATGTTATAATTTGTTTGTTATAAGATAAAGTAAACGATGCTCGTCTCCAACTATTTGCAAATAATTATGGACTTAAATTTAATTCTGAAGCGTTTAAAAAAGGCTTTAAAAAATTTGATGCATCGAAATTATCACCATGCTTCAGAGAACATCAACAGCATATTTTTCGTGCCGTTTATATCAATAGTATTTGGTCAAACGCTACTTGCCCGAACCTAACAAATATCGAACCGAGGATTTCGGATGGACTGATGCTGATGGTCACTTTATATCAAAGTGGTTTCAAGGTGAGGAAGTACCAAACGGAGTTGCCGACATAATAATTCCACTTGACGAAAAAGAAGGTATGTATAAGAAGCATGTTTTGGCACTCGCCACCCAGAAAGCTAGATTTTACAGCTGTGTTTTGAGTGCGGAAACTGGTTACTTTCTCGGGCGATTTACAGCATTCGCCTGAGGCTCATGGTGAATATTAACCCTCGTTCTCGTATTAAACTGCATGTGCTCGCGGCTAATGCACAATTTGCTTGTCATTGAGAAATAACTTACTTTCCGCAATTGTATCACAATACATTATAATATTTAGTTATAGACAAAATATATTGATTAAATATTCAATAAAGTTTAAAATACAGATGATGATGGAGAAAAAGATAATGGTGACGATGACGAGCAAGAAGCCGATGATGAGAATAATAATTACGAAACAGAAGATGATGATGATGAACGGGAAGATGAAGAACCAAATGATGAAGAAGAAGGAGCAGATGATGAAGAAGGAGAAAAAGAAAATGACTAAAGGTAAAAAACAAAGAGAAGAAGGCGAAGAAGATGAAATGGCGGAATACGAAGATCATAATTTGGCAATATAATAAAAAATTAATTTTTATATAATTATCTGTGTGATTAAAAAAAATTTCAGAAAAGTAAATAATCAACGCACTTATTAAATATTTATGATCATAAACATTTTTATATTGTTTCTAGGTGTCTTAAGAACAAAGCTAGTTATAAAATTTTCGCTGATAAATTCGTGTTTCTCAGATACTTTAAACTTTGCAACAAAATTAAAGTGTAACGTCATTTTTCATGTAAAATATCTAGATTTTAAAAATTCTAACATTAGAACTTTTTACTTCAGGAACATAAAAAAGCTGTTAATAACAGGTAAAACCATCTGCTTCTCTGTTAATTATCGTGAAATAACATTGAAATAATGATATCAAAAATAAATTAGTGTATACAAAGAAATTTTTAAGAAAAAAAATTGCGAAAAATTGTTTGTAACAAGAAAAACCGTCAGCTTTCATGTAAATGGTCTTGAAATATTGTTAGGAAAATAATATTGAGAAGGCAGACTAAGTAAAGTTATTTAACATAGACGTAAACATTTTTTCGAATTAAAAAATAGCTAAAAATTGTTTATAACAAGTAAAACCGTTTGCCACGTTTTGTAGTTCCTTACGAGAGTATCTAGTTTACAAAGAAATTAATTTTAATTTGTATAAAAAAATTGATGAAGAATTCTTGTATTTCTGGTCGATTTTGATATAAAATGTCTCACATGGATTTGTCTGCCTCGTTGCTTGGGGTTATTATCTGGTAAGTGTAGTCGTTTCGTATTTTGGCAGACTGTACATTGTAAAAAAACAACTAACTTTTTTGTTAACGGTTTCAATTGAGGATAAAAAGTTCCATACTACCGAAAACCGTCTGCCAATAAACTGACGTTACTATTTTATTGCATGTTTTGGTTCTAAAACAACCGCAGACTGAACATAGTAAAAACATGTACAATTTTTTTGCATTTTTATTGCAAATGTTATCACACTTGAAACCGCCAATGCTTGCGCATTTTAACTTTGTATTAATATATACTTTGAGCATACAACGAGGCAGACTGAATAAAGTTGTTTTCCAAAATCTGTTATTATCTGCAGGTCTATTAAGAGAAGCAAAAAACATATAGTCAGTAAATATATAGAGCTCAAATGTTCTATTCATTTTTTCTATATTTTTGCGTGTATATTAACTTTGATTATAGTTCTAATATAATGAAATACTGATAAAATGAGGAGTTAGGTTGATTACACTCTATTTTTAAATTTCATATTATTTGTCAGCTATTTATTTTCAATAGTTGCTAGAAATTGGTTAGATTACTTACATCCGGTGTCTTCCTTTTTCCCCCAACCAATGACTGTACATTTAGTTCCTGGCTTAAGTTCTTTATCAGCTGGAGGTAGACATACAGGAGAAAGATGTTCGTGAAATGTCACTCTGGTGGAAAGCTGAAAATAGGTGGAATCTAATCATGTTACTTTTTAAAATGAAACTAACTGTTTCTATCCCATAATATAATGAAGAATTCTAAGAAATTGACAATTGCTTCGATATAATAATAATTTATTCAATAAA
The DNA here is from genome assembly GCA_963921935.1 of Galeruca laticollis. Taxonomy (NCBI): domain Eukaryota; kingdom Metazoa; phylum Arthropoda; class Insecta; order Coleoptera; family Chrysomelidae; genus Galeruca; species Galeruca laticollis. The sequence goes on from OY998180.1 coordinate 179,106,258, forward strand.
AGATAGATACATTAATACATAGAATAGAAGGGAAAGAATCGTAGCAACAAACAAAGCATTCCAGGCTATCAAAAAATTATAAAGTAAATTAATTAGGAGGCGCAGAAAATAAGAATATATAACACAATAAGTAGACCGGTGATGATGTATGGGGCATTAACATTAACTATGACTAAAAAACATCAAAATGACATGAGAATACAGGAACGAAAAATACTAAGAACAATATTAGGTCCAAAAAAATAGGTGACGAATATAGAGGAAAAAAAATATGGAACTATATCAAGGGATACAAAAAGACAGTAAGAACAATTGAAGAGCAAAGATTAAAATGGTTGGGACACATGTGGAGAGCATGTACGAGAACAATAATATACTCAATGTTGGAGTGGAAGCCTTATAGTAAGAGAAGAAGGGGAAGACCAAGGGTAACTTGGCTGCAAAAGGTGGTAGCTGATCTCCAGACAATGGGAATTAGACACTGGGAAGAGAAAACTCTGGACAGGAAGCACGAGAGACCAGATGGTAGAAGATCAATAAGCCGACCCAGGAAAAGATGCCGTCGCAGCAGATGTGTCTAGAATGAGAGTCTAACAGTGTGATGCGGCCAAGACTCACCCAGAGTTGTAGGGCCAGGAAAAGAAAGAAAGGAATGGCTAAAAATAGTAGACTGACCCACCCTTACAAAAGGATCTGGAAAGCTCGTAAGAGCAGCTCTACTCTTACGGGAATGTATATATTGGCGTTAGTTGTAATAACTTTTAGTTCATCAATTTATTGAGTATATTCGAATGAACTTTCTACTTAGGATATTTCCAGAAAAAATCCAACAGATTCAGATCAGTAAGTCTAACTAGTCTATCAGGAAGGTATACTCTTTAGGTATTCACGTGCATAATACAATGACGATCCATATTGTTGCTAATGTTTCGAATTGTCTAGTAACTGAGAATTATATTATGTTGTGATAAATTCAAGTATTTCTAACCCTTTAATGGACTATATTTCTGTTAGTATCTCTGTTACACCGTGACTATCTGTCTACGGAGTATCCTTATATCGTAGACTGATAATTTTTGGGTGCCTAAGATTTCGAATGATTTGATGTTTCATTGCAGAAGAAGGTCATTGCCATTACTGCTTGTCGAAAAGAAAAAATGTATGGAGTGAAGATCAAGTAACCAGTACCCTTTAGTGGAGACTGAACATTTCTAATTAAAAGCCTATCAATATTCTTAATAATTAAGAATAATTAATAATAAGATATGGTTAAAAATTAATTCCTCAATTATGTGCGATACCGCTATATTCATGTTAGAATAGCAGAATAATATAACTAATTTTGATATAGCTATTTTACATCGATGTACCTTTCCTTGGAATGAATGACTATTTACGAATTCATAAGATGTAATGATTTTGCTACTCAGAAGTGATATTCACTCTAAAGACTAGAAGAGGAAGGCACTTGAATATGTATATCTGGCAACTGCTGTACAATTATCATTCACAAAAGCTTTACGCGAACCTACGAAGCGAAATTTTCCGATGATTAACAAATGTGTACGTACCAGGTAAAACGATATTTTCCATGTATCATACTGAATTGTAATTCTATATTATTAAACGTCAATAGTTACAAACAATTTTGGTGGCTTTTAATAAATATCAAGTATACACAGTTAGTATTTTTGTTCAAAATTAATATCGTGTATTTTCCTATACAACTTGAACATACGATGAACTAGACTGGATAAAATAATTTTAGGCTGAAATCCTACATGTATTTCAACCTGCACTTTTTCTACGAATTTCAAAATAATTTCGAATTCCACCAAAACTTACCACATTTTTATTAGTCCTTAGAAACTTAGTATTAACTTTTCGTTCTTATAAGCAAAGAGTATAAGAGGCATATATAGGCGTCAATTCCATAGGTGTGAGTATAAGTCTTGGGACAGATATGAATTTATAACTAAATAATAATTTCGAATGTATGGAATGCGACTGAAAATAGCAAAACAGTATACTGGATCCTTATTTATCTAGGAAAACCACTCCGGAAAATTCTGGAACAATTTTGAATAAATCTAAAAAAGTGATGCATATAAGGAAGAACAAAGCGAAAAACGTTAAAGAAAATGGAAAACATGACTTCGAAATCGTTCAATCCTAAATATAAATCTATATAAACCAAAATGATTTTTTTTCAAACTGTATTTAGGAAAGTCCTAGTATTTGGATGAGAAAATTGGGTACTCGAGGAGCGAAAAAAAGAGAAATCCAACCCGTTCAAACGAAATACATCGAGTTAATACCACAACAACAAACCCGTGAAACAAGTTGGGAAGTCGAAAGCAGAGAGAGAGGAAAAAGAGGTAAAGGAAGGCATGATAGTAGAAGTACGAAATAGAAGGAAATATTTTATTATGGTTCATTTTTGTGAATCTTTTTCACTGAAATTAATAGTTTTTAAAATTCGGATTTCTTTCATAGGTCATTTCATTGTTCACTGGTCCATGACAGGCAGATTATATTCACACATACACATTAGTTGGGTGATTTGTTATACACACATGCTACTGTTTATAAACATCGTCCTTGAAAATGTGCATAAAAAAGAATCACCTTGTATCATAACAGTAGTTGAGCGAACTGCGATGGATATACAAAATATTGTCTTATAAATCAAACGTAGCATTTATGTTGAATTCAAGTTCATGAGATTGACAGTAATATAGTTTGAAACAACATGAATTATGAAAAAAAATAAGCAAACGGCAGTAGATAAATTAATAAAAAAGTAGTCTTTCCATAACTGAATTCTTGAAATGTAGCAAAACATGCAAACTGCTATACCATACTTCTTCTGCTATAAACAGGGTGGCCAGGAACTTAATGACATAAATTCAGAAGCAAGTAGAAGAGGTCAAAATAATGTTAGAAGTTCGAATAAATGTTTGTCATACGAGCCCTCGCTTAGGAGCTCGTAATAAAAACAAATGTTTATACATAATTGCTAAACTATACAATGGAATATTATAACATTTTTGTGATTGATCACGTACATCAATATGCTGTGTTTGACGTTATAAATGAACCTACATCACACACAGAGATCCAGAGGCTGATTGTGCCCAATGGTTAACAATCCATAATTTTAACAGGGACAACCTGTATAATATCTAAATTCCAAATATACATTTCCCAATCTATTTAATAACGAAAATAGACTCTTGTTTGAAGTCGATAAAATGAAAAGTTTAGGAGAAATTTGAATTTTTAAATCGTCATATTCTGTAAAAATAGACACTTTGGAGAAAACTGTCATTAATGGTCACTACTACCATTACATTGCAATTTTAGTTTAATTCAAACGTTCAAAGTCCCACTATGCTCGAGTTTTCTCCAGAATGGTTGTTTTTACTGAATATGGCGAAGACGCAGATTTTGAACTAAAACTAAAATTGCAGTGTAATTGTTTTATTGCGTTTTAATACTGTCTCTAAGGATTTTCAATGAGTAGTGACAATTAAACAGTTTTCTTCAGAATATATGTTTTTACAGAACATGACAAAGGCGTTCCTCTAGATAACCTCCGACCTGAAAATTCAAATTTTTCCTAAACCATTCATTTTACCGACTTCATACAAGAGTACATTTTTAGTAGTAAATAGATTGGAAAATTTATTTTTGAAATTTAGATATTGTACAAGTTGCCCCAGTTAAAATTACAGATTGTTAACCACTGGGCACAGGCCGCCTCTGGATATCTGTGTATGATGTAAGTTCATTTATAATGTCAAAGTGCGACCAGAAATCAGAGAAAGTCATAAATCACCAACTACTTTTGTTATCAGCAGGTGGTCGGTTCTAAGCAGAGTTGTACCTGCCCTAGCCATTAAATTTTGTTTTATAGGTACGTATAATGATATTGGGTTAAGATAATTATTGATAAAAATCGATTGAATATAATTGATAATTGTTTATGTATATATAATATATGATATATAACACAAAAAACATTTATAAACATCACGATAATGAATGCGATTATAGTTCAGAAAGTTTATAGTATTTAAGTTGTTTAGAATTACATTTTATATACACACACTTATGTAGTTGCTGTTTTTGTCTATAAGTATATGTATATAAGATAAAGGTATTTAAAAAAATACTCAGGAAGATCAGCTTCACTTTCACTGTCGTCATCCAAATTGATAATTGGGAATTTTTTCTATATCCATATATGACTTTTCCGCCTTTTTAATATGGGAAACATACTTGGCCCAGCTGCAATCAGGTATATTTGCAGTTTCTGTTTGAGTAAGAGCTGCCACAGTAGAAGTTAAGGTTGGAGAAGTATTATTTCTTCGAACTGCTGACATAAGCTGATGCCATATATTATGTTCAATTGGGTTAAGCATACAGTAATAAGGATAAAGTCTGAGCACAGTACGTACCAAGCTTCCAGCTAATAAATCACAAAAATATTTATTTTTTATCGAATAACTGCGTAAAACTTCTAGTAACTATTTTTTTCATCATAGTATATATTATTATTTAACATATATTCTTGTATAGTGGCTTTGGTGTCATTTAAACATGGTGATTTATCTAGTCCTCGACTGTGGTAGTTAACACTATCTGTGACGAAATATTGTTGGGTGAAATATTTGGTATGAGTTTATTTTGGAACCAGTCTTCAAACAATTCGGCTCTAGTATTATCATGATAATGAACTAAGAGTCCTTAATATTCTTTGCTGATAAAGACAACGAATTTGGTATGAAAACATTTTCGGTTCCTGCGTGAATGATCGTAATGCGTTTATTAGACGGCGCAATAGTTTGGCATAAGTAAGATGAGTCTACCCAACTTTTGTTTGGAATTCCGTGTGTATCGAACCAAGTTTCATCCAAATACACTAGGTATTGTTCTACTGTATTCTCTGAATTGTTTTATTGCCAATATATATTCAAATCTCCATTTATTAAGGCGCACAGATTCCATTATGATTTTTCTGTTACTAGTGAGTTTTTAAAACTTAAATCAGTTTTGTAAACGGGACTTCCCTAAAGCCTCTTTGCAACACATGCTACCAGTTTCATTCATTTTAAGCCGTTGCATTAAAATATCTAATGTAGGCACAATTTTCACTTTAGACAAGGCATACATTGTTCTTCGAATTATATCTACATCACATTCATTTAGTTTCCTTGAACCGCAAGAGTATTTGCGTTACTCTTCTTTTTAAATAGGGTCACTAACTATTTTAAACACTATGGAATACGGCGTTTTTGATAAAGAAGCACTTTCTTGTACAGCTTGATCCATAGACACTCCATGTTCCAGAAGGGAAGTATACATATTTAATATAATTTGCTTCCCATGAGGGAGTAACATTGATCGACTAGTGGTACTACGACCACCAGTTGAAGTACTAGCTTCAGAATGAGCTCATGGACGCCATATTTTTCACGACACAAAAATCAAATGGATACTATAAAATAGACACAACCGACACAACGGAATATTAGGTAGGTAATGACTAAATGTTGTTTAACTTTCCCCCTCTTATTTCTGAAATTGGGAAGTTTACAATTCTCAAAACAGTCTTGTATTTTCAAATCTGGTAGGTAATTTATTTTGTAACCGTAAATAGACCATTATAATCTCGTTTTAATAGCCCATTAGTACTGAAAGTCTGGTGGCCAGGTAAGTAAATTTAATTATTTACACACATTTAACCGCATTATTATTAAAATAACAAACTATTTCATGAGTTGTGTACTTTTAAGGGACACACACTTTTATTGCTTGTCTATATTTCGAATAATACGTAATAATGAGGGTCGTCGGCTAATATTTATTTACGACCTTCTTAGATTTATGATTTTACTGTATTCAATCACTGACATTATATAATGTTCCAATGCATAGTTTAGATATTATGTCTAAACATACGTTTTTATTTCGAGATTTTAAAGACCTATAACTCCTAAACGAAGGTTCGTATGACAAACATTTATTCGAACTCCCGACATTATTTTGACACCTTATACTCGCTCCCGAATGTATGTCATTAAGTTCCTGGACACCCTGTATACGTGTGCATGTTCACTAATTGCGACACTGATACTAACACTAAATTCACGTAGATCCTCTTCAATGTTCCATTATTGTATCTCCCCTGCGCTTCATTAAAGCTCATAAGCCACGGATTACAAAAGCCGGAGAATTTTTCGATTTGGATACATAGAATACAGGGTTGACACCAAAGTTTTGTTATACATCAACAAATACAAAACAGTATAAGAAAGCTGGACTGATATTAACAATTTAAGCAATAAATCTCGCTCTTCTGCCACTTCTTCCCCAAATTAGGATGAGCTTAACATACTTTTTTCTGTGTTCGCACAAATCTTATTTATAGACTGTAACAGCCACATGCTGTTTTCTTCCGTTTTCTCACGTTACAGGTTAAAGGGAGTTTTTTTCTGATCGACTGACTTGCTTGAGCTTATCTGTACAATGAATGGTATTAAAACAAGTTATTGTGTGGAACAGAAATAAAGATTTTTCGGATTTTTCTTGTAGGAGCCAAGTACTTCCAAATATTAAAAAATAATCCTCACAAAATCGGATTTCCTAAAAACGGCCACTACTGAACCTTCACACGAAGGTGGTTCAAAAACCATTCCAGGTAACTTTAGACCTTCAAAAATTCAATATTCTATCATCAATTAGGCTTTCATCACTCCATGGAATTGTCTCAATTCTTAATCCTATCTATTCTTCATTCCATAAGAAGTTTCGTTCCGCTCCCTTATTAGATTGGTTCAAACCTTATTTCAACAACTGGAGTTTAACTCAAATTGAGACTTGATAGTAATTAGTCTGTAGACCAATCTCAAGTGGTATAAACTAGGGTCTTAGACGCGGCACTCTTCTTGTTATTTATCAATGACGTTACTAAGCTGCAGGTCAGTGGAAAAATTATTTTGCTTGTGGATCGTACTTCTATCACCTGAAGCAGTCTTCTTTCAAGCCTAATAGGCTTAGTTTCAACCTTGAGAAAACAATAGCATTATAAAAGAAATTATCTTTGATGTCCCTCTTATTCGATGGTATAGAATCAATAAATTCATTTCAATAAGTGTATTTTTTCGTCGTTTGTAGTTATAGATGTTTCAAATTATCTTCCTACATTGATTTGTTATCAAAGACCAACTTTATCAATCGAAGTTTTTACTTCCACTGCAAATATATCATTTCTTCAATCTGTTTCTCCATCTAGAATTATATTCTCCTTACTCTCTCTTTCAAAACAAAATCTGTTTCAGTAAATATGCCTACTAGTTCAATCACATACATACACTCTGTAAACACTTTTCAAAGATACAATACAATAGGTTGTCTATGGTTTTGAACATATTTTCGATTAACAAGAATATCTTCAATATTTCACTATTTTAATTCAAAGAGTAGGGATGCTGATTTTTTAAATTCTCTTGTAGCTTTCTCCATTGATCTATCATAATACGAAACATATTTGACAACATGAGATAAAGTATCAAACAATAATGTGATTGAAGGACGATTTACAAAAACATTAGTTTTACCTGGAAAAGTGCAACATCATTATCATGGGCAACTCCAATATTGTACATAGGATGTGGAACTACGCGTTTGACTTTCATTTTTTGTCCATAAAAGGAATGTGCATGTCTTCTTGTTATGCCTAATTGAATAGTCCAACCAGATACGTCTGAATGACTAAAAATGAAAAAATATAACATAGAATAGCACGTTTTAAGATAACTAAGACACAAGAGTATACCAAAAAAATACACATCTAAAATATAAGCAGTATGACTACACAAGTGAATTAATTTTTCTATATCATTTATTAAATTTGGAGTTACTCAAATCAAAACTCTATTGCTTTCTCAAAATTTGTCTGTTTATACGTCTCTACTCTAGCATTCTTACAGTTAATATCATAAGGACATTATTCAGTAATATATTTTGTTTATCAAGCATCTCATTATATTCCTAGTTGAAATTGTGCCGTATGTGTATTCAAGAAAATTGAGACCATTTTGAACATTTGTAAAATCTACTACACATTTGTAAAAATGTAAGTAAGATTTAACGTATATTTTTTGGACCAGTGAATAACATGCCGTACTCTTCATTACCGGAATTTTTTAAGCATAAAATTGTCATTTTCAAAACAAACTTGTTGATCTAAAAATGACACAATAATAATTTAATTGTAACACATACAAAAATTTTTATGAGGGGCACAGATTTCATTCAATTCTTTTCAAGAGAGGCTTTTACCATAAGACATCCACGTGTCTATTGACATTAAAAAATGTTACATAGTTCACGAGATATTGGAAAAAATTGATTCAAATTTTGTAACTTCATATGAAGTGAGTTATATAGTTGACCTGCGTTTACGTGTACATAGATAGATATAAAGCTTATTGGATGGATAAGAGTTGTATTGATTCATTTATTATTCACTCTACTTTCCAAACTGGTTATAGTAGTATTTGATGCTAACGGCTATAATATAAATCATTGTCTAGCTTAGTAAGAGTACTGTTGGAGTAGGCATATTAGGTAATGAAAGTAATTAAAAAATAAGAATGATTTTGTACTAAATTTACGTGGCATACAACGCATATTCATAAGTTACCAACAGAATCTGGGCCTCCGATTCGCCGAACGATTTGATATAAGTTACAGACGTAACCTTACTATTCTGTCGGTAACTTAAACACACAAGTGCAGTATGGGTTGCTCCGTTTAGGTATAGCAGGTGTTACGGCCGTTATAACACAGTTTGGAAAAATCTGCCTTCGATTAGCGGACTGGGTCTTCGTAGTAGCCGCTTCTGGGCAAAAATAAATACACTGCAATCTCGTGAACAATCCAGTAATATTTAATAAACTACAACTGACATCAGAAATATATAGAGGAAACAATGAATGGGGACAAGCCTTTCAGTATAAACTAATAATTAATGAACGATCTTACTTTTTTCTCCTTCCAGTTTCCAAAACACTATAAACACTAAAAAAATAACTTATCTTTAACTTTTAACTTTATACAAAGAAATGCACTTATGCAGGAAGGACGGAATGTATTAATTTCTGTAAATACTTAGGTCTTAACTGGGAGACCGTTCTAGTTGGAAAATTGTTTGACAGTGACACTGACATTTCTTTATTTATATATCTAAAACAAGTTGCGTAGAAACAAGCTCAGCCTATTTAATTTTAAATAAAATAATTGTTTGGATGTGTTCTGAACACTATACATGAAAATAACAAATTATTAAACTTGTGTGGTTTCAACATACTCCCGCCCGTTGAAATCTCTGATTTCAATCAGAAGGAAAAGCAAGGAAAGGTGGAACAACGCGCGAATGAAATGGCGCGACGATACTATCATCGAAAGATAACCCGAGAATGCAATCAACGAAGCAACTGTGTGTAGGTTGGTCCGCTTGATTACGGACTGGAGTCTGCACTGGGCAGAGAACAAACCTTGGTAATCGGTCTGACGAATGTGCCTTCTTTGGTACGGAGTTTTATAGCACGGACTCTTTGGTCCACGCCAGTAATAACCTCGACAATTCTTGCCAAAGGCCAGTGGTGGGGAGGAGTATCATCTTCCTTCAATAGGACCAAGTCATTGACCTGGAGATTCTTAGAAGGGGTTAGCCATTAGGGCCGATTTTGTAAACGATTTAAGTACTCTGTAGTCCATCTTTTCCAGAAGTACTGTTGCATTTGAGAACATCTCTGCCAGTGTGGAAGTCAGTTTTCAGGAAATGGCCGAGAGTTAGGACTTGGAAGTCATTGGGATCACTAGATATAGGACACAATGGTCTAGAGTTTAGGATAGCCTCAATTTGGGTGAGAACGGTACTCAACTCCTCGAAGGTGAATTGAGCGTTTCCAGCGATACGTTGCAGGTGTCTTTTGGCACCACGGACAGCGGATCCCCACAGACCTCCCCAATGGGGACTGCGAGGAGGAGTGAACTTCTACTCGAAGCTGGTTTCAGAAGCGAATGTTTTGATGTGATCGGATAAATCGGAATTAGAGAAGAATTCGCGCAATTCCTTAAAATGATTTCTGGCGCCTACATAATTGGTGGCGTCGTCACTGTAGACGACGGTAGGAATTCCCCTACGTGAAATGAAACGCTTCAGGGTGAGGAAGAAGGCTTCAGTGGATAAGGAGAACACTAGCTCCAAGTGGATGGCCTTTGTGGTCATGTATATGAAAACCGCCATGTAACACTTTGTGATAGGAGCCTTTCGGAGGCGGGAAGATTTTATAAAGAAAGGCCTTCGAGACCCTTTCAAAGGGTCTCGAAGGCTTGACTCTGTCTGCTGGCAAGTCGGACATAATTTGTTAAGCAGATACAGCTCGAAAACGGAAGCAAGTCATACATTTATGAATCACTCTTTTTACTTCCCTGATTCCATTCAGGGGCCAATATTGCAAACGGACGTTAGCAAGAACGGATTGGGCACCAGCGTGTACCAATCTGACATGCTCTCTCTTGAGCAGGAGGGAAACTACGTGGCTCTTAGCAGGAAGGAGCACGGGATGCTTATGAGGCTCAGGTACGTCTGCATGTCGCAAACCGCCTCCGACGCAGAGGAGTCCTTTATCATTGAGGGCTAATATGCCTTCGTCGGAAATGGGTTTGAGGGATTTCAACTCAGAAATCTCCTTGGAAAAGTATTTGAACTGTAAGTTTCGAAGGACCAGCACTAAGGCAGAAGTTATTTCTGATATGGACAAGGGGCCGTGGAGTCTTGGTTCCTTGCCCTTGGAATTGGACACAAACCGGAGTTTATAAGCTATAGTATGCAACAACTTATTGAACGAAGAAAACTTTTCAAATATGGGGTTCCAAAATTTGAATTCACAGTTGGTGGTTGCCACCAACACTTGAAGCTTGTTGTCCTTTTGTTCGGGTACGACATTCGGAGGTTTCAACGTGAATTTAGAAAAGTCGACATTCGGACAGGAAGTCAGAACCATTCCACCATAGCTCGAAATTTAAGAGATCGGGAGCGAGTACTCCTCTGGACAGCAAATCGGCAGGATTTTTAGAAGAGCGAACATGCCTACAATTAGCTTGCGGTATGGAAATTTGAATTTGGGAAACTCTGTTGGCTACAAATATATGCCAGCGGGAAGTATGTGATTGAATCCAGCAGAGGGCTGGCTGGGAGTCAGTCCACAGATTGATGGATTCGAATTCTACACAACTCTCGAATATCTTGAGATTCCTTTGGGTTAACTTAGAAAGTAGTACCATTGCACATAGTTCAAGGCGCGTAAGTGAAACCGTCTTGAGATGCGTAACTCTCGACTTGGAACTTACTAAAGTGTTGGAGACGGTGTTGTCGGAATAAATAGTTCTGAAATATAATCAGGAACCATAAGCTCGCTCGCTACTATCAGCAAAGCCATGAATTTGAACCTTTATTATTGATTTATCGGAAAACAGATATCTAGAAATTTTCAAACGTCTTAATGTATCAATGGAGGATATGAATTTTTTCCATTCTTGGGCTAGTTCAGGAGTTAGAGGTTCGTCCCAGGAAAGCTTTGATAGCCACAATCTTTGCATGAAAATCTTTCCTACGACTATGAATGGGCTCAAGTATCCGATTGGATCAAACATCTGAGCTATGAGGGGTAACGCCTTGCGCTTAGAAGGAGTTTCTGAAGGAATGAGTTTAGGTAAGGAGATGGCAAATTCGTCCGAGGACGAATTCCAGCATAACCCCAAAACCTTGTTGGGAGTGTCTTCCATTTCTATTTCAAGTTGAATTGGGTTAGAGGAGCCACAATATTTTTGTCGAAATTGCGAGCAATTGGATGACCATTCATGCAGTCGGAAACCCGCGGAATTTAATAATATATTGAGTAGGTGATAGGACTCTTCCAACTCGGATATTGAATCAGCACCATGAAGTATATCATCTACGTACGTTTGATGTAACAAGGCCCTTTGCGCTGAAGAAAATTCATTTGAATTGGAAGCGAGTTCTTTTAGAACTCTTGTAGCAAGGAATGACGAACAAGTGACTCCAAAAGTCACCGTGGAGAGTTGGATGCATTTAAGATCCTCTTGCGGTGAGTTTCTCCACAAGATATTCTGGAAGTGCAATTGCGAAGGATTCATTTTAACCTGGCGATACATTCTCTCGATATCGCAGGTCAGGACAAACTTGTATAAACGAAACCGACATAGTATGTCGTATAGGTCCGGCTGAACTCCGTAGCCTTTGTCTAGGATATCATTCAAGGAAATTCCAGTCGAAGTTTTGCTGGAAGCATCAAAAACTACCCTGCGTTTAGTGGTTTCACTGGAATGTTTGATCACACAGTGATGTGAAAGGAAGTATTTGTTCTCAACGGGTTTGTCGTTGGGATCAAATGGAACGTAGGTTGCATGTTTCAAGGAAACGTATTCATCAATGAATTTTTTATAATCTGAAAATAACTCTGGGTTATTTTGGAAACGTTTTTCTAAATAAAAAAAATCGCCGGTGGGATGTTTGAAAGGAAAATTCACTTGGAAAGTTCCGTCTTCCACACGTACGTGTGTTTGAATGAAACTTTGTTCAGCCAATAATTCATCAGCTGACAAGGACTTGACTTCTGAGAGTTCTTCGACTTCCCAGAATTTGGCAAGGACTTTATCTAAAGCATTAGTGGGCTCGGATAAGTCTTGACAGAAAAGAGAGACTTGAGATCGATTAGAAGAAGTTTGTGGAGGTAACTGCCCTCCGATCACTCATCCCAGCCTTGTTAACTGGAGGGTAGGAAGTTTAGGGCCTAACTTGTGGACCTGTGGAAGTAGAAGCTCATAATATGCTCCAGCACCTAACAGTAGGTCTACGTCTGAAGGGACATGGAATTCTGGGTCGGCTAAATTAAACCCGGGAGGAATATTCAAACATTGTTTGTTTATCGGAATTCTAGGCAATCTTGAAGTGATTACCGGAAGTACTGCGCAAGACACTTTAAACTAGAAGTCTTCTTGTGCATTGGAAAGAATGACTATATCTAACATTTTGTTAGAAATCGTTGGAGTGCACTTAATACCGGAATAGTGAAGTGGATTATAGTAAGTTTTTGCATTTAATTTTCTTACGAGTTTTTCGGCGATGAATGAGCATTGACTACCATTGTCAAAAAGGATTCTGGCCTTGACAGGAGGACCATTGTCGGAAAGAACATTTAGTACCGCAGTTGCTAGTAGAATCTCAGGATCTCCCTTGCCTACTAACAGAGAGGATGACATGGAAAGTACCGGAAGATTCACTCGAGTTTCTGGCTCGGGGTCGCTTGTCGAATGTGCATAGTTAGCATTCGGAATGGAAGAAGATTGAGGAGACCTCCAGTTTTCATCCGAAGACCTATTAGAACAATTACGATTATCTAAAACTACCGTTGGAGTGACCGCAGTGCTGACTTGAGGCCTGGAAACGGTCCTCGGTCCATGCCTGGGATTTTGGGAATCCTGGTCATTGGAATGACATAGAGTAGGATTCTGGACAGGATTCCTATGAAGGAGAGTGTGGTGCTTTCTACCACACATGGTGCAACCCTTTGACTTACACTCTGATGGAAAATGTTTTGCTCCCATACAATTGAAGCATAACGAAAGTGACCTAAGGAAATTATATTCATCTTCTGAAGTTAGATTCGAAAATTTTTGACATCTATAAATGTCATGATTCGCGATTTTACAGTACCAACAAGTTCTTCGTTTGTTTGTTGGTGAACTAAAAGGAGCATTATTTACATGCAAGGTGATCTTTGCCTTAGAAACACCTTTTTGGGATTTAGTTTCGTACGTCACGAATGAGGAAGGACCGCTTAGGGATTCTAGCGCATTGCATCTATCTCCAATGATCTCGAAAAATTCTTTTAATGTAGGAATTGAACTTAAGTCTTTATTTGATTGATACTCCCTTCTAGTACCGTAATCTAACTTTCTCATAATTATGTTTTGAGAATGACTAAGTCCCAATGCTCGACCGGGCACTTCAAATTTTTTAATGATTCTAATTTTTTTCGGATATTCACTAAAAATTCTTGGAGTGAAGTTGATGTACATTTTGTTATGTTTGGATAGTCTAATATGGCATTTATATGAGAATTTACAATGGCTAAACTATTTTCGTACCTTTTTTCTAAGATATCAATCTGAAAATTATCATTAATAATTTCTAATGACTCAATAAGAGATAAAGGCTCTCCCTGCAAATACGACTTTAAGTAAATCAATCTCTGAACATCGGATAAGGAATCATTATTTTTAATGAACGCGTTCAATAACTGATAAAACGATGCCCACTTGGAGTAATCGCCTGAAAATTGAGGAATTGAAATTTGGGGGAGTTTTACCCCTACCCGCTGATCATTGGAGGCAGAAACTAAACTGCGTGGATTTGAAGTGAGAGGTGCATATCTATTTAGGCTACTAATTTTTCCATTGAAAATTGATCCTAATTTATAGAAATTGTTTTCAAAGTTATCTCTATCTTCTAAATCTGTATTGTCAGAATCTAAATCTTCAATTTCATCTTGTGCAGCATTATATTTACTCATCTCTGTGTTTAATGAATTAAATCTACATTGAATTTCGAATAAATCGGTTTCGGAATTTATATTATCTGTGATCTAAGTTTGGATCCGTGTGATAGCCGCTTTAGCGTTTTTTCGAGCTTTCTTTAAGGCTTTCATGCCCGCCATTTTGTGCTTTGGAATGAAAAAGTAAGGTGGTTCGCTTGAAAGGAAATGTTTTACAACTATACTATAACATGAAAAGATCACGCAGTGATCTTGGAAAAGCACAAATCACTCGAAATTATTTAGTGGCACTGACATCCAAACACTCGCGTAAACTGTACTAAGCTAAATAGGACAATAAAATGTTTATCAAATCTATAGGAATAATCACTCAATAATTCTCATGAAAGACATAAACAACTGTAAATCAAATTTAAATCAATCAGAAATACCTAAAGTTATTATAAAATATACATGCACAATGATAAATCAAATATGTTAAGAATGTGACCGAAATTACCTAATTACGTCCCAAATGTAAGTCGATTTCATTTAAAACTTTTCTTGTTAAATAACAAAACGCGAAAATAAACCAGAAGTTAAAATTTTTAAGTACGCCCATGGAGAGGTGACTCAAATGTCAATACTTGTCTCAATTTGAATACAGGAAATATATTTTTTCTTCAAGCGTATAATAATATCTATATTCTTTTCGGCAACACAGATGGTAGAAATAACCTATTCTTTTACTAGTAACATAATGAACGCTCTCATTATTGTACTAGTATCAAAATAATGAGAAACGATACCGCAACGTCTTATTATGGGCGTTGTAACCAAGTAGGCAGGAACTGTCATTTAATTTTTATTTAATTTGATGTTTGTCAGTTTTGAAAAGTGTATTGTAAAAATGTCTCAAGAAGAAGAATTTCAATGTACACCTCCGGAATTAGTCGAAATAGCTAATTCCACTATTGAAACACTAATTCCGACGAAGTCACGAAAAGTATATGATTTTGCTTATGAAAAATTTATAAAATGGTACAAAGAAAATAGTGTACGAAGATACACAGAAAATGTTATGCTTGCGTATTTTACGTATTTGTCAAGAAAATTTAAAAGTTCGACACTATGAGCACAATATCAATGATTGAAGCTCAATTAAACATCAAACATAATGTAAAAATGGAAAATTATACCAAATTAGCTGCATTTTTAAAGCGACAAGGAGAAAATTATACCCCGAAAAAATCAAAAGTATTATCAAAGGACCAATTTGATAAATTTCTTCAGGATGCACCGAATAATGTTTATTTAGCAACAAAAGTACGTACTTTCTTATTTGTTTAATATTATTTCACTTATTAAATCGTTGGCAATGATATCCTTTAGAAGATTAATATTCAAATTGACAATAATTAACGTATTTCGAACTTAAAACATATATACCTCGATAGTTCAACGGTAGAGGTTTTATGTTGCATCTCGGAGGTCTGCGGCTCGAATCTCAACGGCGGCGAATTTTTTATTACTTATTTCAATGTTTGTTTCTAGGTTATTTTAATATTTGGAATCACAGGAGCCTGTATAGATGCCATGAACTCGTTCATTTGAAGTACAGCGAAATCCAAGATATAGGAAATTTAATTTTAGTAAATATCACAAACACAAAAAACAACGATAATTTACTATACTTGGCGATTTTTATTTGAGCTTGGTCAGACAGTATACGGCACTTCGTTCGGATGATACGGATCTGCAGCGATTTTTTATCAAATATCAAAACGGTAAATGTCACCGTGTGGTAATGGGTATACATAAAATTTCAAACGGTCCAAAAGACGTTGCTATGTTTTTGAAATTAACAAATCCTCATGAATATACGGGACATTGCCTTCGTAGGACTTCAGCAACTATTTTAGTTTACAACGGAGGGGACATTACCGCTTTAAAACGACATGGTGGATGGAAATCCACGAGTGTTGCTGAAGGGTACTTAGAAGATTCTGTTTCCAGCAAGAAACAAACTGCACAAAAAATACTTCATTGGGAAGAACAACCAAGTACGAGTTATGGAATCAAGAGAGATTCACATTCAGGAAACCTTTCAAATGACAATATTTCTAACATAATAAGTATAGACAAACATCCTACTAATCATAACATGTACACCAATGACAAGATTGTGAATGTCGAAACCGAAAGCGGTGGCCTAAATTTAAATAACTGCAGTATACAAAACTGCACCTTCAATATTACACTTAATAAATAGGTAATGCTTATGCAAGCCATAACTGTTTTTTTTCATATTTGTATTGATAAATAGTTGAGATATAAACAATGTATTCAATTTTTTTCTACTTATGAATTGCATTATCTTTACACTTGAAGAAAAAATAGTATATGTCACTCGGAGCAGAAGACCCATTATATGTTTCGCCAAGTTTGCACAGCCTCGGCTAACGCCTCGGCAGTGCAAGAATCTAGGC
The DNA here is from genome assembly GCA_963921935.1 of Galeruca laticollis. Classification (NCBI taxonomy): domain Eukaryota; kingdom Metazoa; phylum Arthropoda; class Insecta; order Coleoptera; family Chrysomelidae; genus Galeruca; species Galeruca laticollis. Next base: position 179,123,380 of record OY998180.1, read on the forward strand.
TCAACAATAATGGTAGCCTTCTACTCCTAGTAACATAATGTACTATTTAATCTAATCTGACTTTTGTGTGAAGAATGTACGTACGAATCTTTTTCGATACGGCACTGGGCGTTTGATTTGATTTAATACTTTTAAATTAAATCGACTCTGAAAGGCTTTGTCTCAAAATAAATAGAAAATATTTACATGCTACGAATACAACTATGACTAAATAACTCAACTGCTTTTATTTTAACAATTTGTTGTAATCTATGACTGGAATCCGGCAACGTCGTCTAACGGCTCCTGGTTGGAAACTTATGATGTGTAGAAAACACAGCAGTTTTTGCTGTCAAACTGAATTTCACCGATACAATGTTTTATTATTAATGCAAAATATAAATCCGGCTCGGTAGGATCAGATGTTACGGCCGTTATAACACAGTTTGGAGAAATCTGCCTTCGATTAGCGGACTGCGTCTTCGTAGTAGCCGGTTCTGGGCAAAAATAAATACACTGCAATCTCGTCAACAATCCAGTAATATTTAACAAACTACAACTGACATCAGAAATATATAGAGGAAACAATGAATAGGGACAAGCCTTTCAGTATAAACTAAGAATTAATGAACGATCTTACTTTTTTCTCCTTTTAGTTTCCAAAACACTATAAACACTATAAACATAACTTATCTTTAACTTTTAACTTTATACAAAGAAATGCAATTATGCAGGAAGGACGGAATGTATTTATCTCTGTAAATACTTAGGTCTTAACTGGGAGACCGTTCTGGTTGGAAAATTGTTTGACAGTGACACTGACATTTCTTTATTTATATATCTAAAACAAGTTGCGTAGAAACAAGCTCAGCCTATTTCATTTTAAATAAAATAATTGTTTGGATGTGTTCTGGACACTATACATGAAAATAACAAATTATTAAACTTGTGTGGTTTCAACAGCAGGTATTGAAAATATAAATAAGAGAAGAGACAGATTATTATTAAAACATTTATTTTTTTTCTTTTATTATCTCCCAATCCTATATAATTATCTACACATGCTTTTAAATCCTGAGGCGCTTTTTTCCGCCTTCCAGAATTCCCGCTGGTAAGTTTTCTATTTCCAGTCACCTGCAATAGTAGGTAAATATTATGTGTTTGATATTGCTAGATATAAAAAAACTATGAGATTTACAAAGTCATTTGAATTAAAAGAAATAAATTATTCACATAGGTAAACTGACATTTTTTCTTCTTAGGTAGGTAAAATAATTGAAATTTTAATCAGTAGACTACGTTTTCTAATGTCCAAGCAAAATGTACTTCTTACCTTGGTTTTTCTTCTGCTAAGAGAAGTTGGCTAAACGGAAATGTTTTTCCCTTTTAACTTCTTACTGCGCCTATATTTCTTCAAAGCATTTAAATGATACTTGAATGCAGTACACAAACCAGATAGCAAGGAATTTTCAGTTCTAGCATATGTTTCCTTATTGGTTAAAAATGATTCAATGGCTGGGTAGAACGTTACATGATTCCACTCATTCCACTGGTTCTTCGAAATAAGTATTTTCTCCCTGGAAGGTTCGGAATTAATAATTGAACCACTTTCTGTATTTTGGTTTATTAATGTGTTATCATCTACAATTTGATCACACATTGTGGAACTTGAGTCAAGATTTGATGAAAGATTTGTTGAACGTAGAGGTAAAAATACATCCTCGCTTGGTGAAACACCGGTAGCAACTTTGTATAAATCAAATTTTGTTGACCGGCACAAGGTATCAAAATCTTTTAATTCACTAATCTTTTGTAGAATAACACCTTGGCTTTTGCAGAATTTACCGTCAGATCCAAATGGACAGGTACATTTACAAATTAGAATATCTACTATATATTCTTTCTTCTTCATTTTTTCAGTCTCAATGGATATTTCAAATTCTATATTACTTAATTCTGTAATAGACATTAAATTTTTGTCATTGTATTGATAATTGAATCTTTTGAAAATAGTTTTCGTAACACGGCCGTGCAACACAGATAAAATTCTTTGTTTAAACTTTCAAATCCTGTTACAATGAAATCTGCCAGTTGAGTTACATTAAAAGCTTTGGTACGCTCCATTGGAATATCTTTGAACAATCTGAATATTGTTTCACTCTAATTATTAGTGTCAGTCCCTCTTAATATATATTCTTTTCTATAGAAGATGCACCAATCTATAACAAAAGTAAGTTAATTTTCGACATATTTTTTAAAGATAGCGTGATCACAGTTTTAGTAAAAAATCTTTTTGGGTCGATCTAATTCCTCATAGGACTTTGTTTATAAAATATCTCGAAAAACCTGTCTCAGTCATAATGCCAATGATTCATTGAATATGTTAAGTAAATATTCAAATTTCGAGGGAATTTCAAAAGATTGTAGAACATTATTCATTTTCCTCGCTCTTTCCTTGTCTATGATTTTTAGCAATTTTTTTGGTCAAAATAAAAATTACCCAATGCAATGCAAAGAAATCGTAGCTGCTTTTGCTGGAAAGTAAAATCTGTCCAATGCAACAGACTCATATTGATATCCAAGCTCTTCCATTTTGGAAATGCAATATGTGTAATATGCAGATGAAGTGCAATTATCTTTTTCAAACAACTCGTGTATGTGTTTTTGGCTTCATCTCCCATTTGTCTTTCACACATTTAATCGATGATTATGGTTTTCTCTAAATTCAATTGTTCATGGGAGTTGTGAATCTTTTATTTTAATACTGATAAGTGGGCAGTCAATGTTTCTTGACTTTTTTTCTCTCATATTTTCCGCAACTTTTCTTCTCCGCCTATTGAAAGGACAATGGTAAAGTCGCTTAAAAATAATACGTGGATATTTTTGAAACATCTTAAATATCTTCGAGGTTCTCCAAGTTTCTTTTGTTGTTGCTGGTAAGGCAGTCATCCATTTCTAAAACAAACGATATTTTAAATTACAGCTCTAAAAATCTGCGAAAGTAATATTATTTTTCAAATTCACTATCTCCCGTCACATTTCCTTACACTAAAGAATCACGACCTGCCGAGCAACAATTGTCAAATTAATTTTACACATTAGTGAGAGCCTAAGTTTATTTTCTATTTTACTGTTGCCAACAACGAGAAGAATAACAAATGAAGATGATATCCGCAGACAATGTCGTCTAAGATATATCGATTCCGCATAATCTAAAAATACTTATTAAAATTAAATATAGGCACTTACCTCAACTTCAGATTTGTTGCTTAGATTAGTTTTAAATATATTGTTGCCTTCACTTGAATATTGGTAACACTTAGGAAAACCTTCTAGAGTAATTAATTGCATTTCTCACTATCTGACTCAAATATTGCAAACTTCTTATGAACTAGTACATGTGCTTGAAAACCGTTACCTATCGTTATGCTACACACATGAAAATTAAATTCGTAGTTAACATAAACTACTTTTTAAAAAATAACTTTTATTTCTACAAACTAAAATGAGACTTTACAACTAGGAAGCTATATAAAATCTGAATGTGATAATGAAAAACGTTATAAAGAAAACAGTCCGTGAGATTGCAATTCAGCATTCTAGCGGTGTCCTATTATCATATGCGTTCCCATAACTCCTCCGTCATTAGACAGAAATTCAAGGAATATGTTGAATTTTAGAGTTCCAAATTTTGGGGACCATTCTGGATTTCTTGGCCTTGGCTTCTTCTTCGGGTTCTTCTTGTTAGAATGAATTTTACGGTCCAATACAAAATAATTATTAATATGATGAAATAAATAAAAATAGTCCAAATATTAAAATTTGCAGATATTATTGGAGACGAAATGTTGGCGATTTTTTGTTTTTGAATGTCTAAAGCACTTTGAACATATTTAAAGTCGTCTAAATTGATAGAATTTAATTGGATTGGTTCCATTTGAAAATTTGCTATTTCACTTGAAAATGTTAAATTTGGAAGGTTTATTAGTTTCAGTTCGGTTTGATAATTTTCAAAATGTTTAATTTTAATACCATCAATGTCCACTTCGCACTCCGAATCAAGTTCTAGAATAAAAGTTCCCTGAATTGGAAAATTGTCTTTGTTAGATCCGCACTTTTGATTAACTACACTTATTTCAGAAGATCTTAGAATCCAATGATTCTTCTCTAATTTTTGGATTCGTAATTTAGGCATTCGAACAGTTATCTGCTGGCATGATGAGACGTTCTTGAAGTAGCGAAACATCTGTATTTCACATGGGATTTCTTCTTGGATGATAACGGGTCCATTCTGGTAGCAAATGTACTGTTCAGATGAAACTTCTTGATAATTCTCATCGAAAAACATATAGGAAAGGTCATTTAGGATAAGAATTTCGCTCGAGGTAGAATTACTTTGAAGGAGTTTTGTGTGGGTACAGGCAATGAGTATATGTGGAAATAATTGTACGTTTCGCTTTCTACTATAGGAATTTCTAAGATAAATACTATTTTGTATCCCTTGGTATAACATTTTACTTCTGTGACCTTTCCATATAAAAGAGTATTTTCTACTTTTGGTTCAAATGGAAGCTTATTGAATTTCAATTGTTCATTTACAATCATGATTTCATTTAAAAGTTCTCTAGGTTCAATTATTGAATTATGAACTGTATTTAATTTGGAAAATGTGATAGCTACTTCGATTTTCTCTAGAATATTGTAAATTAATTGATAAGTTGGAGCGATTTGAGACACCAGTGTATCCGTGACATAAAGGTGATAATTTCCTTTTTCTTGTTCGTAATAAGTTTCAATTCGTTTCAATAGGGTTTGTTGATTTTGTGCCAATGTGTTTGTATTATTTTTAAAAATATTAACAGAATTTTGATGAAGTGTTATTTGTGAATTGACTATACTTTTTAATTTTGATTGATTCTCAGAAAGTGTGTTAATTGCTTTATCATATTTTTCTGCATCGTTTTGATCTAGATTGCCCGTTAAAGATTTAATTATTGAGCCAAGTCCGTTTATTATTCCTGTTTTGATTTTCTACAGCTTCAAAATGGGTTACTATATCTGAAAAGTCGAAAGTTTGAATAAAAGACCAAAAATCAATTTTATTTTGAGCATTGCCTAATTTATAAGGTAGAAGACCGGGGTTATTATTTAAGTTATGGAGTCTTGGGTGGTTTGATGCCTCATGGATGTGGATAAACAACCTGTAACAGTTGGATGCTGTTTCAGTTATTACCAGAGGTGCGTATGGAGGATGTCTGCCATATTTTGTTCTTTGACAAATATCACACGAGTTTATATATTCAGTAATAGTAATTTTCATATTTCTCCAATAATAGTTCCGTTTTAAATATTCATACGTTTCTACAATACCACGATGGTTAGTTTTGCCAACTTGATGATGTTTTATTAGCATTATTTGTTCTTCCTTTTCCTTGATTGTGTTTACTTGTTTTAAGCATCTAATTAATTTTGGGCATTTTTCCGAAAAGTGTTCTAAATATATTTTATTGAAATCGTTATAAAGAGAACATTGTGAACATACATGCAGTAACAACGTTTCATAATTGTGTAGTCTTTTAAAAATTCGAGTATAAAATTTTCATTATTTTGGTCGGAATTTTAACATTTATTATTTTATGATTTTCGTAGGATTCCTGTTCAACTATTTATTTAGGATATGGATGGGGTGTGACTATAATTTGATTACCTTTATTATTAATTATTTCGTCAAATATTCGTATACCGTCATTTGTTGTTTCATTAAAAGTGGCGTGTTGTGCATTTGAGTCGGTGTCAATTGTGTCAACTGTTTGCAAATTGGCATCGGTTATATTGTCATTTATTTGTTCGTCTATAAGGTCATTTAAAAATTGGTCTAATTCATGGGGATCTGTAATTTCGTCAGTATTATTAATCATTGAATCATTATCGAGTGCGTTAATAACTACTCTAGAAAGTGCATCGCAATTAGAATTTAAAGTACCTTTTTTGTAAATTATTTCATAGTCAAATTCTTCCAAACGTAATCTCCAGCGTATTAATGTTGAATTCGGTTCTATGAGATTAAATAGCCAAATTAAAGGACGATGGTCACAATATATTTTAAATCGTTTACCGTAGAGATATGGTCTAAAGTATTTACAAGCCCATACTATGGCAAGTAATTCTCTCTCAATAGTACTATATTTTTGTTCAGAGTTATTTAAGATTCTTGAAGCGTATGCAATTGGTCTATCCGATCCAATTGGACCTTGCGATAATACTGCGCCTAATGCTACGTTTAAAGCGTCCGTGGTTAAAACAAAGGGCTTAGAAAAGTCTGGATACTGAAGTATAGGTGAATTGATTAATAGATTTTTAAAAGTGTTAAAAGCAGAGATAAAATTTTGATCGTGTTTGACTTTAGCATTCTTTTTCAGACATAAAGTTAACGGTTTGGTTATTTTAGCAAAATCTTTAATATATCGTCTATAATAGCCTAATAGTCCTAAAAAGCTTTTGATTTCCTTTTGAGTTTTTGGTATTGGATAATTTTTTATTGCACTTATCTTGTCAGGATTTGGCTTTACTCCGTCTGGTGTAATAACATGCCCTAAGTACGCGACTTCTTTTCTTAGAAAATCAAATTTATCAAGTTGGATTCGTCTTAATCGGTCAAATACTGTTTTAAGTCTTTCTACGTGTTCTTGCAAGGATGTGGAGTAGATTACAATGTTGTCTTAGTATACTAAACATATTTCGTTATTTAAACCTCGTAAAATGTTATCCATAACTCTTTGGAATGTAGAAGGAGATGAACGTAGTCCCATTGGCATACGTTTAAATTCCCAATGTCCGTTTGAGTTGAAAATGCTGTCTTCGGAATGTCCTCTTCGTGCATTTGGATTTGGTAGAATCCGCTAGCTAGGTCTAGAGTACTAAAATATTGACTTTTGCCTAATTTGTCTAAAATTTCCGTAACGTTTGGTAATGGGTATTTATCAGATATGGTTTTTTCGTTCAATTTATGGTAGTCTATTACTAAACGGAATTTTTTTTTATTTGATTTGTCTGTTTTCTTCGGCACAAACCAGATGAGTACGGAGAACTGGAAGGTAGAATAATACATTGATCAAGCATTTTGTTTATTTGTGTTTTGACTTCTTCTTTATAAATTTCGGGGTAACAATATGTCTTAGTAAATATTGGGGTATCGTCTGTTAAATTTATTTTGTGTTTTATTTGATTAGTGAAAGAGAGCGGTATCTCTTCACAATAATTTTTTGATAACATCTTTTTCTTCTGGATTGCAATGATTTAGATCAATATTTTTTAAATTTGTCTTTAAAATATGGTCATGTTTTTCACTAAATTCATGATCAGTTTCCATTTTCTCAATGAAATTAATTTCGTTTATATTTAAAATTTCAATATCGATTAGTTCGAAAAATTCGATTTTTTCAGCTTTAGTGTTAGAGTTTATGATCGTAGTAAGTGCAAAGTAATTTTCTACATTTACGACAGCGACCGGCATCTCGACATGAGGTGCAAACTTTTTATACTGTAAAAGTCCGGTGCCTTGTTTAATTTTTACTGGTATGTTAACTTTTTGTTGAGTTCTAGGCGGTATTATCAAGTGGTATGTTTGATGTTTAGGATTTGGAATATTCGATATTTCATTTTGTATATTATTGGAATTTTTGCAAATGGAGTTATGATAAATTTTGAGTTCATATCTATTAAAGCTTTTAATTGTTTCAATAAATCAACGCCTATTAATCCGTCATATGTATAGCTAAAGTTAAACAGATAGAGCTTGTGATATTCTGAAACTGAAAAATTTTTAAAAATTGGTATCTCTATTACTTCATCACGATATGTTATATTATGAGCACTTTGTATTTGAAAATCTTCTTTAAAAATTTCATTTGGATAAAATTGGTAAGGTAAATCAGGATTAATTAAACTACCTGTATCGATTAAAAAATTTGCTTTTAGTTCGGGGATGTAAATATGTGGTAAATTTGCTCTGAATATATTCAAATTTATTAGGAGGGATTGTTCTGTGAGGCTTCTTATTGAAAATTTTTATTTGGGTCTTGAGAATTTTGATAAGGATCATCGAATTGATATTGATTAGAATTGTCATATTCTGGATATGTTTCATCGGTTTCATGTGGATTAAAATAATCAGAATTTTGGACATCATGGGTTTGGTATGAGCATTCACCTTGTATTTTATTCTCAAACGCGTTATCGAGTTCATAATTTTGATGATTCACATCATGTGCGAACAAATCTGTGGACGTAAATTTCCTCTGAGGTGCTAACATTGTATTACCTGATAATGTGTCCATTGGAGTGGGTTTGTATGGTTTGTTGGGATTTTATTCATTTCTGCTTTGATTTGAGGGTGCTCTCAATATCTGGCTTTGCCTGGGTTGACTGGAAAATGGTTGTCTCTGAGTTTGAAAATTATTATTGTTCCTCCACTGGGGTTGTGAATTTTGGATGAAAGGACGATTGAAATTATGAAAACTCTCTCTATTGTGGTTGCGGGAATTGATTATTAGATACACCTGGATTTTAATTTCGATTAATTGAAATAATGGGTTGAGATGGTGGCGAATTGAAATGTCGGTAATTAGCATTGCTATTCTGGAAAAAATTGGGATGATGATTAGTTTGTCTGGATGGAGTGATTCTCGGTATTGGTTTGTAAGATTGATTATTTAGAGTATTATTTCTATTCTGACTATACATAAAATTCTCTTCTTCTATAACTAAAGACATAGCTACCTCTAAACTATCTGGGTTTCGCAAACGTATATTATTTTGCAATTGACCAGTTAAACCGCTAATAAAAGTTTTAAGTGCTAAATCGTTATAATTTTTTATTTTAATAGTTTTTTCTGCAATAGGATCATTTGAAGCATTTAATTTTGAAATTACTAAGCTACGTGCTTCCTGACATCGCATACCGAAATTGTATGGTGTTTTATTTTTTAATTATCTCAAAACAATTAAATCTTGCACTAAGCAATCTATATTTCTCTGATCTCCGAAAGATAATTGAAGAGCTTGTTTTATTTCTGCCCATGTTCGAAATTCAGTTCTTGAACCTATAAGCATTAAAGCTCTACCTACTAATTTACTTAACAATGCGCGTAGTAAAAAACTATTTAATTGTGGATTTGTTGCATCGAAAAATTAGTGTGGTACAGTTATCTAGAAAAATATTTAAAGTATGAGGATTACCCTCGTATTGTGGGATAGTATCAATATATAGTTTTAATAATTGATAATTTGGATTAGCCATTGCCTCAATTTCTGGTATATTACTTTTTTCTTCTAAAGTTATACTAGAATTGAATAAATCTGTTAATTCTTCTACAATTGAGTCATTCATCAACTAATCTAAATTACATTACTTATGTTAAAAAAAATGTTTTACTTTTCTAAAAGTATATAAAACGTAAAAAAGCGAAAGTTTATTTGAAAAAGGAAAAATGGAATGTTTTTCGACTTACAGTTCTATGAAGAAAATGTTCATTCTTCTTCACTAGGATCAGGGCTATGTGGTCCCTCTTCCCTGGACTGGATTCTTGAACTTAACTTGAAACCACAAAAATAACACAAATTTCGAGATTGCAAATAAACCGTAGATACGGACCGGTGTCACGATTTTTGTTGAACCGATTTGCAATCCTAACCAATTAAATTCGTAGTTAATATAAACTACTTTTTAAAAAATAACTTTTATTTCTACAAACTAAAATGAGACACTACAACTAGGAAGCTATATAAAATCTGAATGTGATAATGAAAAACGTTATAAAGAAATCAATCCGTGAGATTGCAATTCAGCCAGTCTAGCGGTGTCCTATTACCATATGCGTTCCCATAACTTGAATTAAGAATTACGTCGGTAACTTATTAGGACGCGTTCGGCGGCGTTCGGAAATCCGATCTCTGGTTTGTGTCGGTAACTTATGAATATGAATAAGTGAAGTGTAATGTACCTAATCACCTAAATCACTGTTCCTATATTATTATAATCATATAATTGTATCTCATTTACCACAGACACAAAATTCCTCTTAAATATTTGAAATATTATTAAATAAGTCAATTCACAATGTTTGTTTTTAAAAAGCAATTTATTCGATAAACGGAGAATTTAACTCTAAAAGCTTGATTCTCACGCTTGTATTATGGACCGCAAACATAAACAACAACTTGAATCACATGACCCTATCATGAATCAATTTAATTATAAATAGTACTCAGAAATCTAGTTTAGGTAACATGAATAAGAAACAGCATTTTCCAACATTCTCACGATTTTTGGTCTATGGTAAACATATAAAATGTCATGACCCCTCTTAGATATTGAGCATTCTTAGCTAAGTCTTCAGTAAACATTATGTAATCAACTCTCTCGAGTGTAAAATCGAATTCTTGTAAATAAATATTAGTTCAAGTGAACAGTTTGTGTTTCAATCGAAATGTATTGCAAATTAGTAAAATAAATAGTAATAGTTTGAGTTTCAATTCATTACATAAGTAGTATTGCATTAATTAAGATAGATAACTTACTTTCCCACGCAATGTGATGCTGTCAAGACCCATTGGTCAGCAATTAGCACTCCTGCACAGTAAAATATTTCTTCTGGTCCACCCAGTAGCGCTGCCAGAAAAGGCCAATCTCCTGGCTTTGATCTGACTCCACCTACGATTCTATTTTGTCGTTGTTCATGTTTTTTTTTATTACTGTCAGAAGCATCGTATGTTTGACGAACTCTACCGCATGCTGCAAAGAGAATAACAATTATTTACGATGATAATGTTAATCCATATTACGAGAGACAAACATGGAATCTCATAATTTGAAATTTTTTTATCAATGTATAACATTTCAAGAGCTTCAGTATCTTGTACAGTTTGAACCAATGATTTGAGGGTGTTCATGCAATGGAGGTGTTTTATCAACATCGTAAGATCTACGAGATATTAAATATCCGTCAAATTTACTGAAAGTCCATTGATGCGGTCTGGGGTTCTTTGAAAGCAAAGATAATTTGAAGTCATTCGGGAAGTTTTTGACACCGAGTCCAAATAAGAAAATCAAACAAATAAATGAATGTCGACAACGATACACAAATTCTTATTTATTTGTTTACAAATGAATTCTAAATAATTTTAGTACTATATCACTTAAATATTTTCAGAGATGTTCGTCGTTTGTTGAGATATACTTTTGGAAAAAAATAGTACTAGTTGAAGATATTCCCAACATAAACTTTCAGACTCAGAGAATTCAACTTGCTATAACTCCAGTTAAAAAGATAACACTATGATTGAACCAGCAGATAAATATCTAAATAGGGTTCAAATCAGTGAACCACTTTAACATCAGGTATATGATTGTGAAATATTTATAATTTCAGAACCAGAGTCACTGAAAGCTACGTCATAGCGGAATGGAATCATTTAGATTGTCAGTTATATTGAATTATTTATTAGAGAGAAAAAAGTAGAGAATAGAGATATTCACCTAGCCTTCATGGATTTAAAGAAAAGCACATCTGTCACCAAAGAAATATTACAGATATCACTAAAGAACATAGTAATGCCAAATTAAATAATCGATGCGGTGAGATAAATGCATAGAAAAAATGAAGTAGTAGTGAAAATAGCTTGAAAGTTCAGGTACGAGACGAAATATCTTCACTTTAAATTTTTCAGATGACCGAGTGGTAATTGCTCAAGAGGTTCCGAGCCACATGGTGAGAAAGCTACAGAAATAATATACTAAGGTTGGTTTGTAAGTAAACTTTGAAAAGACGAAGTACCTAGCAGAAGCAGTCTTTGCACCTTTTGTGACCTCTTCCGCGTTTTGCTTTTCCGCCAGGAAGTGACTATGCTCTACATAGATGCGACTACCTATTAAACTCAATATTTTGTGGGATACTCCCACAGTAACTTTTGATTTGAAAAGTCAAATGCTCTCTTAAAAGTTATAAATACAGCGAATAAACTTCTTTAACTTATACTTGTGTGAACTCGAGAGCTTAAGTTCGCAACGGCATCGTGGTGTAGCTAAAGATTTTCATGAAGCGTAAAAAGATTTTTTTTTTACCATGAATTATAAATTAGAGCTGTATCATGAATTGTGTTATACCAAGATATTTTGTGAGTTCAAAAAAAAACATGAAATATTGATGATCAAGCAATTTTCACCTCTAACGTACACTGAAGTAAGTAAATAAAAAATCGGTCAATTTTTTTGATGAAATATCAAACTCGCTGGGACAGTGAGACATTATTTAAATTTACTAATGAATTCCTTAATTGAACGTATCTTTGGCTTATTAATCAACGCACATCACGCTCATTATATTCATATAAATAAAATGTTCATGTATATCAAAATTTTTGATGGAGCTTTCAAAGACACCGGCTGCATGATATTTAAATAGAAAGTACGAAAGTGTATGTATCCATGTAAATGAAAGCTCATAAAATTGTAAATAGGTTGTCTGATTCTTTTCCCTTTCTGGTCTTTGTGTATAACAAAAAGTTTTCTTGTGGAAAATCGAATTGTGTTTTAGCGATGTGAAAAGTAATTTCAACAGAGCAGTGGAAAAATTGGCAGCTGTGTTGAAATCAAATCGTACTAATTTCACACCAATGAATATATAGAAATTCAAGATGAATCTACAGTGTATTTTAAGTTTAATAAATCATTACATCGGATAGAATGAGTTGAAATAGATATAATAAAATCGTCCTTAGGAAAATTTTCAAGTTGTCAGCTAAGTGGTGTATTGAGGAAATTAAAATATATCTACTAGTAGCATAACTCCAAAAACAATTTTTCCTCAATTTTAGAGAAGGATATACTCAATTTACAAAATATTGAGAATTAAAAAACGCTTAAAGAAAATGAAAAAAAACTATACTTTATTATGAAAAAAGTATATATAATTATTTTTCAACTAACACACATTATTTATGATATGCAACAACAGTTTACCTAAACCAATTTATGTTCCTTGATCCCATTTTAAATCAGACATTATTTAGTAATTCATGGTCCATTTTTGATGGGACACGGAACGTATAAAACTTGTAGAGACGTAAAATTGAATTTCTAGAGAACTTATCTTTTCCTGCATACCGACAGTAGTTTCAGTCTATTAGATCTAATCAGTAGCGGACAAACAATTAAAAAATTGGATTGTGAAAAAATATGTTGTATGTAATATTAATAGTGGCATTTCTGGCAATCGCCAGCCTGCGGTTAATTTCTGCGTATGAACCACCTTTATTGCTAATAAGCGAACTTCGATCATCTACTATTTTTGGATTACTATTGTTTGTATTTAGCTCTAGATCATACTTCCTGCTAATAGTTCTCCTACTTAGCAAAAAACGTCTTTGTGACGTCAAGTTACGTTATTTTCAAGTAACTTACAAGATGTTCTCCTTAAAATATATAATTGAGGCAACAGGTACAACATTGTGTAACGTTCAAATAAATTCCGTTTTTGGAATGTTAAAAGTAAGCATATAATTGTTACGTTATCAACAAAACGTTTTTGTAATGTTTAATGTAAGTATATGGTTGTTACGTTATCAACAAAACGTGTTACAAATGTAGCATTTATGTTGGTTTAAAAAATGTTTTAAGTTTACATCGCCCACATGTTTTTGTGTCAACTTCTTTTTTGAATATAATTGAAATATAATAGACACGTAACATCCTTGTTAATTAAAAAAAAAAACGTTTATTTGAAATATATCAGCTACGTTGATGTATTAGCTTGTTTGAATCATAAAGATTATAAATTCACAAAAATTTTCAAATAATACATATGTCTCGTCTAAACTTCTTTAAAACATGGTATACAAGTTTTTCAACATGACAAAACAACTATTGATTTTGTTTGCATCACTAGGGCAAACGCTAAACGCGCCCATGAAATCGGGCCACTGCTTAACACGTGACGCCAAACAGCAAGATCCTACTTATTATACGGGTGTTCCATCTCAGACGAGCCACCCCGTATATTTCTTATCCCATAGTGATTGGACAAATTTCCCAAAACACGTCGGATGATTTTCTTTGGGGGACATCTTTTGACGTATATTTGAGGCTTGAACAAGCAACCCCCTAAGAGGGGGCGCTTCAACCCCTCAAAGTTGAATAGGGAAGAGGGGTTGATTGATACTTCATTTATAAGGTTTTGGAAGCCTCTTTACAACGGTGTATGAAAAAAATCACATTCTTAAAAAAATTAATAGTTTTATCATGCTTACAATAAAAAAAATCAAAACTGCGTTTTTAAATAAAATGTTCAAATTGTCCTCCATTGACTTCCATACAATAATACAATCTTCACTGAAAACCGTCTCTAACATGGTTCAGCATAATTGGAGTTATTTGACTACACTCATTTACAATTCGTTGGCGTAGTTCGTCCAAATTTACAGGCTGAGTTACAAAAATCATGGACTTAAGGTGTCCCCACAAGAAGAAGTCCAGAGGGTTCAGGTCAGGAGATCGGGCAGGCCACTCCACAGGACCTCTTCTTCCAACCCAACGACCAGGGTATTGTAAATTGAGGTATTGGGCGAACTGGTGCAGCGTAGTGAGGAAGAACTTCGTCTTGTTGGAAATGCAATTGTTGTTCAATTAGTAGAGGATCGTTTTCTATTTTTTTTCTGTTATTAACGGATCAATCAAATTTTCCAGCATTTCAAGATACATTTCTCCATTTAAATTAGCAGGAATAAACAGAGGTCCAATTAGGTGGTCTCTCAAAATTCCTACTCAAACGCTTCGCTTTTCCAGATATTGAATGTGAGCTTCTCGAAATACATGAGGATTTGTATCGCTCCAAATTCTACAGTTATGCCTGTTAACCTCTCCATTAAGTGCAAAAGTGCATTCATCAGAAAAGCAAACGTTGTGCAAGAAATTTGGGTTATTGTTGATGCGCTCGGCCATAATTTCGCAAAACTCCTGCCTTCGATCCAAATAATCATCATTTAATTCATGAATTAATTTAATTTTGTACGGATGGAACTTGTGTTTATGTAAAATTCTAAAAACATTAGATTGGCTAATACCGGAAACCGCAGAAAGTTGTCGGACAGATTGCGTGTTTGGCATTTGTTGGACATGGCCCAATACCGCCACAGCTGCTACTTCATCAGTTACAATTCCAGTGAGTGCCCTTTTTTATCCATTACTGAACCCGTTTCAACAAATTTTGAAATTAATTCCAATACGTACGTATGGCGAACACTACGTTCAGGATGGTTTCAGTTAAATATCCTTGCAGCCGCTCGGGCACCATTTTGATTTTGGTAATACAGGCTAACCAGGTCAACACGTTCTTGCAATGTGTACACCATAATTATTTTTTAAATTGTAAACAAATCAGCAAAGTAGTACCTCAACAGATTGATTTTTAATACATGAAATGATCGAAGAAACGTGATAAACACCTTTTAAGAACAAAAAATGAAGGCAAGATAAGAAAATGTTTTTATTTTTGTTTATTTATTAGTTCGACAGAATTTATTATTGTATGGAAGTCAATGGAGGACAATTTGGACATTTGATTTAAAAACGCAGTTTTGATTTTTTTGAGTGTAAGCATGATAAAACTATTAATTTTTTTAAGAATGTGATTTTTTTCATACACCGTTGTAAAGAGGCTTCCAAGACCTTACAAATGAAGTATCCCTCAACCCCTCTTAGTCCAGGCAATTTAGGAAAAATCGCTTAGTTTTCCACGATCAGTATGAAACTTTGTATTTAGATGGTGGAAAGTGTGTACAATGACATATCTTTATCCGTGGTCTGAAAAATTTTTTTGTCATTGTCAAAAGCACCGATATATGTCGAATTTTAAGGAAATTTCTCATTTTTTGCTTATAACTTCATTGCTAGTGGCTTTACCAAAAAAAAGTTAAATTCTTTTTTTTTGTCATTAAAAGACCTACAAAAGTAGACGTCATGCGTTGAAAAATATTAATTTGTTAAAGAGATACAGTAAAACACAATAATAATTATTATTTTTATATAAACAATGATAAAGTAGCTTAATAATTGTCATTGGTTCTTGTAATTGTGCAAAAATACTCTGAACTATCAATAAATGACGTGTGCAAAAGCTGGAGATTGTACGTTTAATGGTTCATGAGTTATGGCCTACGTCAAAAAAAATTATGAAAAAAAGACGAATCCGCACGAGATTTCATTTTGCAACTAAGGGGATTTCAAAAATAAATTCCCTTGATTGCAAAATTCAATTTTTTTTTAAATGAACGTCGACTTCCTACATAAAATAATGAAATCTACTCATAAAAAAATCAGCACAACCACATTCAACGCACAGACCAAGTTATTTGTTATTGCTGTTAATTTGTTTATAAGGCCATAACTCATGAACCATTAAACGTACAATCTCCAGCTTTTGCACACGTCATTTATTGATAGTTCAGAGTATTTTTGCACAATTACAAGAACCAATGACAATTATTAAGCTACTTTATCATTGTTTATATAAAAATAATAATTATTATTGTGTTTTACTGTATCTCTTTAACAAATTAATATTTTTCAACGCGCGACGTCTACTTTTGTAGGTCTTTTAATGACAAAAAAAAAGAATTTAACTTTTTTTTGGTAAAGCCACTAGCAATCAAGTTATAAGCAAAAAATGAGAAATTTCCTTAAAATTCGACATATATCGGTGCTTTTGACAATGACAAAAAAATTTTTCAGACCACGGATAAAGATATGTCATTGTACACGCTATCCACCACCTAAATACAAAGTTTCATACTGATCGTGGAAAACTACGCAAAATGATGATTTTTGGGCTATCTCGCCTGGACTATCTTCCCTATTCAATTTCGAGGGGTTGAAGCGCCCCCTATTAGGGGGTTGCTTGTTCAAGCCTCAAATATACGTCAAAAGATGTCCCCCAAATAAAATCATCCGAGGTGTTTCGGGAAATTTTTCCAATCACTATGGGATAAGAAATATACGGGGTGGCTCGTCTGAGATGGAACACCCTGTATATAAACTTTTGTCACTTAGTATTTTATGTTACTTGATTGTTTACATGTTTGTCAAGTCTAGAAAACTATGTCAAACTCAAAGAATTAGATACAAATGACGATGCTACAAAGTTATGGTTTTAATTAACTGTTTAGGATGTAAACATTAGAGAACATTTTCAAGACTCCTGATTTACCAAGTACAAAAAGCTACAATCACCTTATTCATTTATTGTGAAATCATTTATCTCCAAAAATGAATATTCTCACTGAATATGATAAATTGTTATCGAAAGCTCAAACATCCAACGAATCAATTTCTACATGTGTTGCTTCTCTCAAAGAACAAATAAAAATATATGACATAAAAATTGAATGTACTAATTGCAATAAATCTGCTATAGAATTGTTTCTTAGAGCACAATTAATCCGTGGTTTATGTGATGAAAATATTGGTTAAAATTTTTTTAGCAATAGAAGCTTCAAAAATTTAAAATAATGATATTTATTATACTCCTTCCACCTTTTTCATAAACGGGATTTCCGATAATAATTCTAGGAAGAATGTTAAATATAAGAATAATAGACAACAAGAAATATATCGACAGTACCGAATAATAATACACTTAATTTAAATTTACCTTTACAAAGTACAAATATTAAATTTCGCTCTTATACGAACCATATATTTAATCCATTGGGATCCGTGCAAATTACTGTATCTTTCAATAATAACAAGATAATTGGAGATTTGTTTGTTATACCTGGAAATGGAAATGCAATTCTTGGAAGAAAATGGATTCGAAATATTAAAATAGACATTCAGCATATAAGTAAAATAATAATGCCGAATAGAAATATTATACCAAGTTTGAAGGACATATTGAAAGATGTTTTCACACCAACTATAGGAAAGATTCCAGATATCCATTGTTCTCTGAAACTTAAACACCAGATGCAAAACCAGTTTTTTACAAACCACGAAAAATTCCATATGCTCTACAAGAAAAAGTTAATATAGAGTTAGACATATTAGAAAGCGAAGGAATAATTGAAAAAATGGATTATTCAGAATGGAGAACACCATTAGTTATTGTACCGAAAAGTAATGGACAAATTCGATTATGTGCAGACTATAAGGCTACCGTCAATAAACAACTTCAAGATAATCGTTATCCAATTCCAAGAATAGAAGATATTTTTAATAAATTGAAAATTGGACAATATTTCTGTACCCTTGATATATACAAAGCATACTTACATATACCAGTAGATGATGAAAGTGCCAGAGTTCAGGTAATATCAACACACAGAGGGACGATTAAATTTCGGAATTAAAAGTGCACCAAATGAATTTCATGAAATTATTGATCAAATTACTAATGATTTAGATGGAACTACTGCATACTGCGATGACATTTTGATTCAAGGGTCTTCACTTGAAGAATGCAAGACAAGATTGATCCATATTTTAGAAAAGCTAAGAAAATACAACTTACAATTAAATAAGGAAAAATGCATGTTTTTGGAAGACGAAAATCAATATCTTCGACATATCATAACCAAAGACGGTCTAAACAAGTCAGATAAAAAAATTGAAGCTATTCAAAAAGCACCAAAACCAGAAAATATGGAACAAGTACAACGATTTCTTGGAATGGTCCAATATTATGATAAATTTTTACCACACGTTTCAACATTTTTACAGCCACTAAACAATTTATTAAAAAAACATGGAAAATTTGCTTGGACACCGGAATGTGAAACTGCTTTCATCAAAGCGAAACAAGAAATAGTCAGCAACAGAGTTTTCATGCCATTTTCATCAGAATTTCCGATAAATTTAGCTACTGATGCGAGTCCACATGGTATCTCTGGTGTACTTTCACATAAACTTTCAAATGGTCTAGAAAAACCAATGGCGTTCATTTCAAGATCTCTCACAAAAGCCGAAAGAAACTATAACCAATTAGATAGGGAAGCAACCGCAATTTACTGGGCATTCAAAAAAATGTTTCATTATATTTATGGAAGACATATCACACTTGTTGTCGATAATAAACCTCTAATGTCCATTTTCAACCCAACAAAACAACTTCCCGCCCTACTTTCAGCCACAAGAATGATCAGTTATGCACCGTTTTTATCCGGATTTGATTATACTATAGAATATATATATATATATATATATATATATATATATATATATATATATATAATCTTCCGATCATATGAACGCAGATTATTTATCAAGGCATCCACTACCTCTAGAAGAAAAAGAAAAAGATTCTGTGGATGACGAATTTTTCCAGAATATTAATACAATTGAACACTTGATTCAAACATTATTGCACAAGAGACAGAGCAAGATCCAGAATTAAAACAGTTAAACGAAAACTCAATGGGTATATGTTTGATCCAGTGTTCAGCTTACAAGAAGGCATAGTTTTCAAAAGCAATCGAGTATTTATACCACGAAGTCTTCAAGACACAATATTAGAAGAACTACACTCCACACACATAGGAATAGTTAAAATGATGTCTCTAGCTTGCAGATATTGCTACTGGAAAGGTATCGACAAAGATATAGAAGATCTAGTAAAAAGTTGTGAAGCATTTGTGACGTTAAGAAAAATCTTGACAAAGCTCCACAACACCAATGGGAAGAACCAGCAAAAAATTGGCAACGGGTTCATATAGATTATGCAGGTTCCTTTTTGAATCATCACTTCTTCATAGTTGTCGATGCAAAAAGCAAATGGCCAGAAATTAGGATGTATTTCGCAGAATTTTTTAACAAAAATGGAATGAAGATTCATTGCTCCAGGCCATCCTGCAACAAATGGACAAGCAGAAAGATATATACAGACTTTTAAAGATAAAATGAAAAAAAAATGTTGGAAGAACCAGGAATTTTACATGAAAAATTACACGGATCTTTCGAATGGGATGAAACCAGCAGAGTTACTTTTTGGTAAAAATATTCGAACAAAAATAGATGTCATTCGACCTCAGTAATCAGATAAGAATAATGCAAAACAACCAATATTTAATAAATTTTATCTGATCGGAACAAGAGTACAATCACGAAATTATCATGGAAACGTTTTATGGAAATATGGAACCGTTCTACAGCACTTGGGGAAATTACAATATATAATAGAATAAGATCATGATTACACAATTAAAAGACATTTCGATCAACTTAGACCTTGTAATATTAGAAATCCAAGATCTGCAACTACTGTAAATGAACAAGTTTAGTACAGGAATCAGAGAAAATATATAAGCGCCCAAAACAGAAAATAAATCCATCACAAAGAAGATTGTTGGGAAATTCTAGATCACGACAATTTCACAAGACATAGGAAATGAGAATCAAAATAGAGATTCATCCAGTAAAATGTCAATCCACCGTGAAAACAATGATGCGACATCCAGTTCTTTCTATATTTTATGGATGTTCACCCTCACGTGAATCTGATCCTACTGCATCCACATCTACACCGTTTTTGGTTTTACATCCAGTTCTGTTAATCAGCAAACAGAAGTTGTTACAAATCAGTTCGATAAAAACCAGTATTTACTTAAACGATCTTCAAAAATTCGAAGACTACCTGATCGTTTGAATTATGAATGACATTATTACAACCCGGAGAATTATTATATATAAACTTTTGTCACTTAGTATTTTATGTGATTTGATTGTTTTCATGTTTGTCAAGTTGGAATTAGCTCTGTCATATTAGAAATAGATATGTCATTACTATCAATGTGTTATTTAAATAAAGTATAAAATATACAACACTACTATAACCTATAATGCCAAAATAATCCCGACCCGCCACAAATTACTTATCACAGCTTCGTTTTTATTTAGGTTAGTTTGTGTATTGAAGTTTTGAAAAGTGTGTTTTTGAGGAAGATGAATCGTGAAGTAAGTAGTAGTAAATTTGTCAGTTTACTTGATTATACGAAAAACACCAAACACCTGCTGTTTGAACCCCTCTGACTAATATAATTTTGATTATTATATGCCATGGCGTAGTCTGTGATTATGCCTGAATAAATAGGTAAAAATCTAATGCATTGCTGCTTAAATTATAGTTAATCCTTTTCAAGTATGTCATTTTTTCGGCACCTATAATACAAAACAAATATTCTCATTGGAATATTGGAATAAGTAGTCCCAATTTATAGTATAGTTGCATGCTTAGATTAACAAATAAAATAGATATGTTTGTTTTGATCTTTTCTTGCCCCAAACATTGAGTCACATTCTAAGCTCACTTGCGGACACTTCCACTGCTTTGCCATATTTACAAAGTCTCTTTAGTTGCAGGAAAAATGAAATTAGAAGTTTAATTGAAAATGTGTTAAAAAGTTATGCAAATAAAAGAAAGTCATACTAATTTATGCATTTGAGTCGCTATTTTTAAAATTAATTCTTGTATAAATTTTAAACAAGTATTTGTTGTATCTATCCTTAGATACCTTTATGGTTATAACTAAAAGTGGCAACATTGCTCAATATTTCAGTACCTGTTTAATGTGTCAATAGTAATCCATTTAGTAGTTTTGTCCTTGTTTAATTACCATATAAAGAGAGATGCAAATATCGTCAGACTGTGATCGACGACCATTTCGAATAGGTCGTAGTATTGTAGTAAATAATGTCAAACTTGGTTTGTTTATACGAGCGCCATTACGACTAGAGAGTAAACATTTAGTTCTTTCGTTTTGATGTGTTTTTCAAAACTTTCAGTGACAAAATAAAATTTTAAGTTAATTAATTTAATGTTTTTGAATGATCATGGTTCGTCGGTGCCAAGTTTGTCAGAAAAACAGCCGAAATTACCAAGGCCATGTAGCTACAATACCATCCCCACTTTTTGTACTTCATTCATCATGTCACTACTGGCATTTGGAATTGTTGGCCGCAAAAATAAACGTGTTTATGAATGAATAGCCTTCTCTATGTTTATTATTACTCTATGTAATCATTAGGTACTTCACATTAAGTTACACTTTTTATCAGTATATGAATATTTAACATTATCAGTTTGGGTGCATTTTCTGGCTGTGTTCCTTCTGGTATAAAACAGTATCTAGCGTGTATTAACCGTTTGCATGACGTCTGGACCTTTGCATAATAGGAGTGCAAAATACAACTGCATTTTAATTTTCTCTGACAATTTGGAAAACCGTCCCATTACTTTCTTTATGAGCTGAAAGAAGATTATGCAACTTTAAAAGCATTTAAGTACCACTTCGCTCCACATAATGTTTTTTAAAATTCGCTTGCCAAAGATTTCTTACATCGGTTTTTGTTGGAAAGTAAAATCTGTCAAATGCAAAAGACTCATATCGATTTATTGTTTTATTTTCATTTACAGCAATTGGCATATACGGAGGCTTATATCCAAAATTCAAAACATACCAGAAGAACATAGTGCATTATACAACGAAAGTGTCCAACCTTAGTATATAATATCTTAAATATAACTTATCAAACATCATACCACCAAAAGTAGATGCAGATGATAATAATATTAATAAGTTGAATTTCAAAAAGTCAAATGTGCTAATAATTCATCTATCATCTTGATCGATGATAATGTTCATTCCAAAATTCATGAAAATATAAACCAACAATTCTTAAAGTCATTAACATCATGGGCAATCAAAACGTGCCTCAGTCATAATACCGATGATTTATTGAATCTCTTAAGTAAATATTCAAATTTTGAGGGAATTCCAAAAGATTGTATAACATTATTAATTTTCCTCGCTCTTTCCTTGTCTAATATTTTTAGCTATTATTTTGGTCAAAATAAAAATTAGTCAATGCAATGCAAAGAAATCGTAGCTGCTGGTTACTATGGAAATCTACATATATTTATTTAAATATATATATATATATATATATATAATTGAAAAGAGTGGTAACCGCAGACATGCACGTTTCTGGCTCATTAGCCGTCATCGGTACGGTACAACCATGAAAAGATGTGAAACATGGGAGCAAAGATGTCGAATGAAACATGAGAAAATATAACAGAATTCAGCAGGATAGTTAAACACAACATTTGTGTCAGTAATATTAGAAGATCCGAATATTCGAGACAACAACCAACATAGACTATATATATATATATATATATATATATATATATATATATATATATATATATATATAGAATGAATATAATTTCATAAAATACGAGGTGTCTATATGAAATATAAATTTCGATTTTCTACTACACCTGTTTTAGTCGAAATTTCAATAATTTCGACTTATTGGCCTGACCGTTCTACGAAGAGAAAAACAACTACATTCCTGGCTAATACCACGTAGAATATTGAATTACATCACCTTCGAAAACCGTGACGTCGATCGGCTATTTTTCCGATACGGACATCTGTGGTGATTCGCAACTGATAGCAGAAGAGCATAGTACACTGACGCGTTTCGACCCAAGACTGAAGATTACGTCCTCCGACAACTTCTCCTTGGCTCGTGTAGTTACACAAGCGAGAAGTAATCAGTTGGCGCCATCTTCACTTTCAGTTGCGAACCAACACCTCAGATAAATGCGACAGTATTAGTCGTATGAAATAAAATGAATATAATTTCATAAAATACGAGGTTATATGAAATATAAATTTCGATTTTCTACAACACCTGTTTTAGTCGAAATTTCAATAATTTCGACGTATTGGCCTGACCGTTCTTCGAAGGGAAAAACAACTACATTCCTGGCTAATACCACGCAGAATATTGAATTACATCCCCTTCGTAAACCGTGACGTCGATCGGCCATTTTGCCGGTACAGACATCTGTGGTGATTAGCAACCGAAAGGAGAAGGGCATAGTACACTGACCGGTTTCGACCTGCTTGGGTCTCTTCAAGAGTATCGTAATGCCTTCTAGTTCTCTAATCTGAACTGAAGGTTCCGTCCTCCGACAACCTCTATTCACCGTAATAATAAATATTTCACAGCCAACAAGAAAGTACTCATGTTCATAGTTTTTGCTTAGGTACCTACTTAACTTAATGATATTTAACGGTCAAATATTTGCTGTCCATCGGCGAAAACAGTATATTAAAGTATAAGTGGATAAAGAGGTCTTTCAAACACGCGCGATTTTTCGAGTACGACGGCGCAGCCGGAGTGCTCGAAATAGAGGAAGTGTTTGAAAGACCTCTTTATCCACGAATACTTTACGCTATTTTTTTTATTGGTGCATTTTGAAATCATAAAATATTATTATTATATTATTACTACAAAAAATGGAAGTCCGTCCTCGATGCCCAGCCAAGTTTCGTGAAAGTCCATCCTAAATAGTATTTATTTTTATTTGACGTTACGAGGTACTGCTGTCAGATCAATAATCAAAAAGTTTCTTTATTTATATTTAAAAGGATACAATGTATATATGAATATATAAATGAATTTTGCAGAAAAAACCAAATAAGACATTGGTTCACAATGATAATATACAATTTAAAAACTAATAAAAAAAGTTGTCATTGATACTTACGTTTCTCGAGTTGTTGTTGTTACCATAGAGACTTTAAAAAACGCGCGTGTTTGAAAGTTCGATTTAAACGCGCTGAGGAGTGCTTTAAATGGGTAATAGAGGCATCAACAAAAAAAATATTTTTAAACACAATTAGTAAACGTTTACAATAAATATTATAAACGGTAAGAACGGCGATAGTAGCAAAGCGATTAATAGTGGGCGAGATATAAACGCCTCCGCATAAATACATTGTTTAATTTTCTAGGATCTCCGCTCTTAATATCATTTATCACAGCTCCAAAATAGACGTACCTTTAGGTGGTTACAGCTACATTACTTAATGTAAGCACCAAGCTATTCTGATACGGGCATATAAGTTAATCAATATAATAGCTCTATTTTTAGTGGGAAATCGACCAAATAAAACCTCTTGCGAAAAGTTCAATAGGAATTCTTATAAATAGTAAAAACTGTCTCTATAAAGATGGACCTTTTATGTCGATATGAACTCCCAATCATCTTTTCGCAAGAGAAAGTATAATTATTTTCATTTGGTCCGATTTTCCACTAAAAATAGGTCCGTTTCAGTTTCGAAAGAGAAACGTAACATAAATGTAACATTATGGTCCTTCTGTTGTAAAAACAACATCTCAAAAACGAAACTGGTATGTTATAGCTTCGAAACGAAAATGTTGATTTAGCAACATAATTGTAACGTTATAATTACGAGGTAACTGAAACATTCCAAAAACGAAAGTGATATGTTATATTTTCATAACAAAAATGTTGATCTATAAACGTAACAAAAACGTTAATCTATAAACGTTACAAAAATGTATATCTATAACGTAACCAAAACGTTTATCTATAAACGTAACAAAAACGTTTATCTATGAACGTAACTGTAATTTTGTAATGTTTGCGGACATTTTACGTAACTATGAACAAGAAAAAGCTGTAACAAATCCTTTTTGGATAACGTAATAATGTTACTTTCGACGTATTAGTAACGAAATTGCGATATTTTTTGCTTAGAGGGATTACATACTGAATATCTGTTCGGTTTATTATGTTTGGCCAATTTAAACCTGTATATCTACTAGCGTTTATAGAGACACATTTGACTCTCCAACTTCCTCTTTTGTGAAATTCTACTGTTGTCAGGATAAATATTTTGAAGAATATATTTAGTAGTATTACCCTTCATGTTTACCGTTCGTATGTCTATGACATCCGAACGACCACTGTCGCGGAAGAATTAAAAATTCAGAATTTGAAGGAGCGCGGAGTCAAGGAGTTAGGTTTTGATGTTCCTCCTTCTTATATTGTTCGTTTCGCCTTAAGCCTATTAAGGATTGATTCATGGAAGGTCGGTTTACAAATCCTGTCAAGTTTATTAATAAGTTTCGATAAGTCGAAATCGTTAAACAATTAAAAATATACACCTTCACTTCTTTCAGAATTATGGAGATTTCATTTGATACCTCATAGTATACTAAAACTATCGATGTTTGGAGCTTTTTTAAATCGGCGGAGTCTGTCTTGATTTTGAGAGGGTTCGGATCTAATCAAGTAGTTGATTATTGTTCCAATAAACTAAATACTTTCCTTCTCACACTAACAGGCTTAGGACTGTGACCAGTAAGATGTTTAAAAGTCTTCTTTTTTGGGTTTTCCACTATTTTATCATTTTATAATACATATTTTTCTGGGCTTCTGAAGAAAATTTGTCTTGAGTAGTCAGTAATCAACCTAATTACAAACTTTTACCCGCAATAAATATAAGTTGAAACTTGGATTCACTACAACACATGAATAGTTACGTTTTGAATCTTTAACCTCAAATTCGTTAGATTTGTTCAGTCCCAGCCTTTGTTCCACATTTTTTGTTCTTCGTACACTTAATGCAATTCCTACAGTCTAATTAACCTACGTCTCATATATGTAGTAATTTTTTTTTGTTAAGATCCCGAAGTCGTATATTTTTTGAGATATTTCTTTCTTCACACATTATTTTTAAATGTTTAATGAGTATGCACTTTTCCATACGCAAATCTCATGTCATGTAAAATGTTCCTCAAAGTTTTTCTAGTCATTTCTGCTGCATAATTCCTAATAGTTTACATATCATTTCTGAAAAAAAAACTATGAATACTTTTATTACAATCATTTTACTTTTATCTTTTCAATTTCTACATTAAGTCAATTCCGTCTTTCTCAAGTTAACCTTATTTCTACATATAAAATTTTATCCTGGTTATTTCAAACTTTCGCTTTCTGATTACTTTCGCAATTCCTATTAAAGGCTTTGTCAGGTTAATACGTATATTGTAATAAATCGACGCTACCTCTGGTAGAAGCATTTAGTCGGAACGAGCAAGCTGATGGGAAAAAGCTCTAGATATTTCTAGCATGTTTGTTTCTAAAAATAATATATTCTATATCAAGGGTGGAAGAAACAAAATTCTACACGAGTAGAAAGATTGTACGAGTCTATAATTTTGAATTCTACTTGCGTTTTACACCATATACTTTTTTATGACTATCAAATAAAAAACAAAACAACATATATTGAATTGTTAAATCCTTAATTTCTGGAGAAATTTCAGTTTGTTAGCACGATACAGCCTCAGGAGTGCAACAAGTCACCAATTTTATGATTGAATATTATTCAGGACGTCTCAAGGATGAACCCTATTGATTGTCAGCTCACCAGAGCCATTACAACATGTGCTATAGTACTTTAAGTACGACATTTTCGTCATTTTTGGAGAAATTTCAGTTTGTTAGCACGATACAATCTCCGTAGTATATACAAGTTACCAATTTTATGATTGGATATTATTCAGGCCGTCTGAAAGATGAACTCTATTGATATTCAGCACACTAAAGCCAGTACAACGGGTGATATGGTACTTGAAGTACCAAAATTTTTGTCATTTTTCGAGAATTTTCCTGTTTGGGCGTGAAATGAGGCTTCTTTGTGACCTGGAGTTTGGCTGTCGGCCTGGAGAAGATCTAACAAGAGAAGATTACGTGATCCAATTGAGAAGGATGGACGATGAGCACAAGTTGTTTCGAACGGATCTTCAAGTTGCCAGCGACAGAATGAAAGAACGGTACGACACGCAGACCATACACGGCAATACCACAGAAGGGGACAAAGTATGGTTACACAACCCGACCAGGAGAAAAGGGTTTTCTCCAAAATTACAGAAATCATGAGAAGGCCCGTACTTAATCAAGAAGAGGATCAATGAAGTCATCTGTCGCATGAGCAAAATCTCCAATGAAAAACCGAGATTAGTCCAACAAAACCGACTAACGCCATTCGAAAGAAACCATTACCTAGGAGTGAACCATATTCGACAAGAGTCTGACCCGGTCTTCGAAGAATTTAATTGCTCATACGGAGGTACCTGGAAAGCTAGATATGGAGTCACTACAGAACCACGACAAGATTTGTTCACGCTCCCAGAAGATTATTCACTGGCGCACAACATCCCCGCCAGTATCAAAAACGGACGAGAGTTGGCAACCGTCATTCGAAAGAAGTTTGGGCATGACACTGAGACTCAAACACAATTTGCTGTCCGTGAACGAATTTCAAGATCGATCCACCTATCGGGATGTGTGGGAGACGCTACGAAGCCTTCAAGATAATGTGCTGGAATCAAACATGAAGAAACTGGTAATGATAGAGGTGATCTTCCAAGGTACCAGTTGGAGGATTGATTTCACTTACTTCTGTCCTCCATTTGGGCAATTTGATAAGCGGAATGGACTGTATATTTTTATATGCTGTTTCAGTGTCGTACTATTTATCAAATCTGTTTAAAGATAAGTTTATTTCTCTTTTAGCGTTGTGTGAAGGGATTCGATATTTTGAAGTCTTGTAATAGTTTATAATCTTTGTTTATATAATTCAATATCTTTTTATTTCGTCTTCCCAGGAGAGGATTAGTTAGCACTGTTCAGCAATGTTCATTTCTGAAGCTATATGTGCTTGTTTCTGAACGGCAATCGATAACAACTGGAGGATTTTGTTTTCTGATGAACTTTTGATTACTATGGATTTTAATGGAATACTAGTCTATTTTTTTCATTAAAAAATAGTCGGGAACTTATAACATTTTTTATTTGTCAAAACTGACTGACAACTAACTTTTTTTTTCTCTCTATGACTACGGTTAAGATAATTGCTCACCTACTGGAATACTAGGTTGTTGAAACAAACAGTTCACATACGATTCCCGAATCAGTTATGAAAATATGTTTCAGATATGAGAGAAGGGGATAAGATGAAGGTATGCAAGTTCGAAAACAAATGGTTTGTTTTCGAACATACTGCTTGGGCGGCAGGTGAGACCATAAAAATGTAGAATCGGACACCAAATATAAATGTTTTGATTAGAGGCAGATTAATATTCTATCTGAATGTGTCATTACCTTCTTATAAAGGATTAGCACTGAACGAAAAAGTATGCAACTGGTTTATATTTTGTTGTCACCCAATGGTGCAAAACATACCTACACGTACATTACCAGCTGATTATCAACATTATTATATCTATTTACAAAAAAAATTATTAAACAATTAGAGTAAACAACATCCTAAAACTAACTATACAAGTATCTACTAGCAGTGCCTTGTGATGTGACAAGCTCTCTAAGGTCAAATGAAGGTAGGGATTGAAGGGTTATCCTCGTTAGGGAGAAAAACCACCTTTGTGATGGGGCGAGTGAGACATCCAGGCTGTGTAAATACTTGGACTGAGCCCACTTTAGAATCTTTTCCAGTGAAAACTTGTTTAATGCGAGTTAGTGGCCATTTCATACGGGGTTTACCTTTGTATT
Organism: Galeruca laticollis; assembly: GCA_963921935.1. Classification (NCBI taxonomy): domain Eukaryota; kingdom Metazoa; phylum Arthropoda; class Insecta; order Coleoptera; family Chrysomelidae; genus Galeruca; species Galeruca laticollis. The sequence goes on from OY998180.1 coordinate 179,152,806, forward strand.
TGCGAAGAACCAAATCATTCACTTTGAGATTTGGTTGGGGATGCATCCATTTTGGACGGTTCTGTAAACGGTTTAGGTGCTCTGTTGACCAGCGTTTCCAGAATTGTTGTTGGGCCTGGGTACAGAGCCGCTAGTGACTTACCTTATTGATTGAAGTTAGAGAAATGTCCACTTCTGGATAAGATATGAGAGGAAAGTGCACTAAGAAATAACCATGAGTCAAAGGTAGTAGATCGTTTACATTGTCGGACAATGGTAATAAAGGGCGTGAGTTTAGTATTGCTTCCACTTGACTTAAAATTGTTGAGAACTGTTCGAAAGTGTAAGATGAATTATTCACAATCTTGGCTAATTGTACTTTAGTGCTTTCGATGGTACTTTTCCAAATTCCTCCCCAGTGGGAAGATCTTGGAGGAATATGTTTCCAAATGATTTTGGATTGAGCGAGAAAATATTTCAATTGAGGAGCATTGTCAAATAAGTATTGATTAACTTCTTTCAAGTAATTGTTAGCTCCTACAAAATTAGTGCCATTGGCACTGTATATGATTGATGAAAGTCCCCTACTTGCTATGCATCACTTTAAACAAGCTAAGAAAGAGCCAGCAGAGAGATCAGAAGCTAACTCTATATGAACAACTTTCGTAGATAAACATACAAAGACTGCTATATAGATTTTCATTAGGGGGCTTTCTTTAGTGATGAGGACTTAGTGCAGATTGGGCTACTCCGGTATTGGCAAAGGCACGCAAAGGAGTAACCCTTTCTTTGGGAAAATTACCCATAATTTGGCTGGAAGGACTAGCATTGAAGCGTTTGCATGTGAGACATGAATGAATAACTTTCTTTAGAGATCTAAAGCCATCTATGGGCCAATAATGTAATTTTACATTATTTAGTACATTTTGAGGGCTTGCATGACCTGATCGTTTATGCTCATGATATAAGATCAGGATCGTGAGATGATGTTTGGAAGGTAACAACATTGGGTATTTTCTGGTCAAAGGGCAAGTCAGAGTTGGACAATCGTCCACATACTCTCAGGAGTTGATTGTCATCTAGAAGCGGGTTAAGAGAAGCGATATGCTTGTTATGAACGGGTTTATCGGATTTGATAGATTTAATTTCCATAACAAACGAGATTGTCTGGCTTTGTTTTATTATAAATGAATTAGATTGTTCTAGTTCTCTTGGGCTCAGTAGATCTGTCACTTTTTCTCTATTTCTTTTTATTATGCTTTATTTATCATAGATAATGTGAACAATAAACAATAAAAACAACGAAGTACATACTTAATAAGCCAGATGAACAAAAAACAACTAGACAAAAAGAAAAAAAAGAAAAATAAATCTGCAAGCTACAAGATACAAGCATAAAAATATCCAGGATGTAAGCACAAAACATAAATAGAAATAGAAATGTACAATTAGTTATATCAATAAAATAGTATAAGCAAATAAACAAACAAACTGTACCAAAATTAAACAGAAACATGTATAAAGCAACCATGAAATAAAGTAATATATAATATGAATAAAATATAAAATAAAACATGCACAAAATAAAATATAAAATTAAGATTAAAAATATAAAATATTACAAAAAATGTATATTATATACATGCCAATAAAAAATGTGAATATGAACCACTAGATTTCAGTGGGATTACTTTTAATGTATATGATCAATAATTTTTTAAACATTTTTACGCTTTCACTAACTTTTATGTACTGCGGTAGATCATTAAATTGTACAACACCTTTGTGGAATAAATTCTTCATCGAACTTCCTTTAATGGTTGTTTTCACATAAAAATTAATTGAATTTGCTGATCTTGTGTTTTTATCATGTATTTGCGAGATTGGAACTAGCTTACCATGTAAATATTGCGGTAAGAGATTATTGATAATTTTGAAGATGAAAATCATTGTTTGTACATGCAGAAACTTCTCAACTTTTAACCAATTTAAACAGTTAGTCATCAATTCCACACTAGTATACCTATTGCATCCCAGAATTACTCTCATCGCCTTGTTTTGAATAATTTGTAATCGTTCATAACTAGCTCTAGAACAACCTGTATAAATTAGTGAACAACAGTAATAAAAATGTGATAGAATTAATGTATTGTAAACCATAAGCTTAGTATGCATTGACAGAAATGGTGAAATTCTTCTCAAAAAACCAATTTTTTTCCCAATCTTTCTACATATGTAATCTATGTGACTATTAAATTTTAGTTCATGATCCATCATAAAACCTAAATATTTTATTTCATGTACACTCTCTAGGTCCTGATCATTTATCTTAACACTCAAATCAAGGTTGAAAAATTTAGCTCGCAAAACAGGACCACCAATGAACATAAATTTAGATTTGGATTCATTTACTTTTAGTTTATTGATCTTAAATATGTCAGAATTTTTTTTCAATTCTGAATTGACTGTTTGTACTACTTCAACAAAATTATCCCCGTAATAGTAAATGAGGGTGTCATCCGCAAAAAGATGGATTTTACATTTCTCTAGTACATTTCCCAAGTCATTTATATATAATATGAAAAGTAGGGGCCCAAGAACACTACCTTGTGGAACACCAATATTGTATAATTCCGGATCCGATACTGAATTGTTAAATGTGGTTATTTGATATCTGTTCCTCAAATAATGCTGAATCCAGGAATAAACTACCCCACTGAAGCCATATTTCCTCAATTTCAACAATAATATATCACGATCTATTGTTTCAAAAGCTCTTCTGAGATCAATAAAAACTGAACAAATTCCTACTCCCGGCCTATCTAGAATATTTTTCATGTCAGATATAACCAGTTGGAGTGCCGTCTCACAAGAATGCGAATTACGAAAACCAGATTGATAATTGTGTAATATCTTATTTACAGAAATGAATTTACTAACTTGATCATACACTACTAGTTCTAGTAATTTCTCACAAAAAGGCAGCATATTGATTGGCCTTAACTGATCAGCTTTGTTTGTATTTAATACTTTGGGAATAGGAACTATAGTTGAAGTTTTAAATCTTTGAGGAACTATGCCCTTTTCCAAACTCAAATTTATCATATTAAGCAAAGGATAGCCTATCACGTGAAACAAATTCTTAATAACATCAAGACCTAATTCATCAGTACTGTTTTTCTTTTTTTGGGATTTTATTATTTCAAGTAGCTGTACAATGTTAATTAATTCGAAATATTCCATTTTTGAACCATTTAAAGGGACCGTTTGCAAAACAACATCGGTACCGGAATCAGGAACTATTATGTTACCCACAATATCGCAAATACTATTTATATAATATTGATTTAAAACATTGGCCAAGTTGTCAGTGTGAACGATTCCATTACAGTCTATACTGTCAATCTTAGTCCTACTAGCTTTCGTTCCGACAATTGTTTTTAGGTGCTTCCACATTAGTTTTGAATTGCCTTTATTCATATCTACATTTCTCTCGTAATACCGTATTTTAGAACTTTTCAATACCTTGACACATGAATTTCTCTTTTCTTCATAACAATTCCAATCGTCTACCGCATTAGTTAATGAAAATCTTTTATACGCTATGTTTTTATCTTTAATAGCATTATAACAATCAGTATTAAACCATGCATTACCCTTATTTTCAATATTAACGGTTCTACTAGGAGCTACCGAGTCCATTGCCGATAATATATTATTTGAGAAAATATCAGCCACAACATCAACATCAACCAATGAATAACCCCAATCCTTTTCAATTAACATGTTTACCATTTCATCATACTTGATATCCGAACGAATTCGCTTAGTGTCATTTAAATTAGATGCAGTTGAACAATGCGTTTCAATTTGTATTATAGAATGGTCAGATATTACATAGTCTTCTTCCACGTAGGTCGATATTGAGTAGTCATTGCTTATAACCAAGTCTATTATAGATTTAGAATTCCTGAATACCCTGGTATATTCGGTAATCAACTGCCTCATCCCATTGTTTTCAATATATTCTTGACGTTTACGTTTATTATAATTATTATTTTCATAATGAATATTAAAATCACCTGTAATTATAACCGAGCAACTACTATGCTTATCGTTATAATCATCAAACCATTTAAAGAAATTTTCAAAGAAAATATTGAGATTACCATTTGGTGATCTATAATCACCTGTTATACCATAAGAAATATTATTTATTTTTATATCTAGAGATAGAAGCCAAAAATTCATATCCTCAACAACTGTTTTAATATTAGAGATTCGATAACCCGTTCTTACAAAGATTAGCACTCCCCCTGTATGCCGACTGCTTGAGTCACATCTTAAGATTTCATACCCGTTAATACATAATTCAGACATTTTAAAATCTTCAGTTATACATGTTTCTGTTAGGCAGAGAATTAGTGGTTCATATTCATTCACATACGCAATTATTTCATCACGATGTTTATAGAAACTTTGAGCGTTGGTACATGACAATAAGAGCTTATTATTTACAACTTTGCTGACATGTTTGGAACTATTCGTGCTTGATATTAATTGCTATTGATAATTGATTTTACCTCTATTAATTTCAATTTGCTTTCTATAACTTTTACATTCTTCATCAAATACATTATTTCCAACGATTGAAACACCTAAGGACACTCACAAATTCAAAATATTTATAACTCGACCATCCTATATATATCCTGTCTTTATTCTTAGTTAAGTAATTGAAATGTTCACCAGACATTTCAATTAAAACATTACACCGCCTCTCATTCATCTTCGCAGCATACACACGGAGGCATCGAATTTCATCCCTCATTGTATCTGGGAAATTTTGGTTCACTATCTGAGATATCAGACTCTGATGGTCAGTTGTATCCTCTTTCAAGACATTAACTATTTTTATACGTGGTTTGAATAAGTTACCAATTTTAACGTCATAACCATTACCTAATTCTCGTTCCGCTGTTGATTTCAATTTTTGTAGTGAATCCTTGTTATCACAATGTATCACTAAACCATTAGTTGTTTGTTTTATTTTCGATACAGATACCGAAATATCTGCAGGGTTAACTTTTTTCAGTAACTCGTTTTTAATATTTCTACTATCTTCTTTTCCATTTTTTGATTTGATAAGAAGGGGTTCTACTACTTTTTTTTTTGTTTCGAACAACTTCGGACCACACAGGTTTCGTTTCCACATTTTTGTTTTCAAATAATTCAATTCGTTTATCGGCCTTCTCAAGAATTTCGTTTGCTTTGTTTATATCGATTGTGTTGACTTTTTTTAGTTTGTCATTAACAACCGATAGGCAATTATCACAAAACCATTTTAAATTAGGTGTATCTTGTAAAAACTTTGATAACTGTTCTTTCACTCTGATACACTGTAAATGAAAATATTTCTCACATAAATCGCATTGGATATTTTTTGTATTTACTATAAAGTTGTCTGAGCACTGAGCACACACGTGTGTACCCGACGGCATCGTACTTACTACAATTTCTGAGATTATAGATGCATTGTAGAACATAAGCAGTTGTCCGTTGCAGCTTGCATAAAGAGGAACATTTTAAGACAAGACATTCCCAGAGGTTAGGTAACGGTCTAGTATTCAGGGCAGAGTGCTTTCTTTGGGAGGATTGGATATTGGAGAAAAAGAATCTAAGACGGATTCTGGGTTGTAAAGAAAATAGGGGCTTGACTTCCACAGGTGAATTGAATCAGGTTAAAATTTTCCTCTTGTCAGCATATTGGCGGGGTTTTGGACAGATGATATGTGTCTCCAGGTTGCTTGATTCGTAGCAGTTTCAATGATGGAGACTGCACAAAGGTGCTCCACTTGGCGAGGGAGCTTTTAACCCAAAATAGTGTTACCTGAGAGTCTGACCATAGGGAAGATTCATCTATAGTCAGTACAGGTTGGAGAACTGAGTGAATTCTAGTAAAAAGTTGAGATAAGAGAGTCATGTAGTGCGCAAGTAGAAACAGCATCCGTGAGCTGTGGTGCTGGCATCGCAAAATCCGTGCAATTCGTATCTTGTCACGGTTTTGTGCAATATGAGGCAGTGATGAATTATATAAGAAGATAAATTCGAGACAATAGACAGAAAATTGTTCCAGTCATGTACTATATCGGATTCAGTGATGGGATGGTCCCATTCAATACCTTTGGACCACAATTTTTGCATGAGCAATTTTCCCTGTACTATTACAGGATGCACTAATCCGAAGGGATCATAGCACTGGGCGACATGTGACAATATTTTTCTCTTAGCGATAAGTGACATTTCTTGCAACTTAGGGAGATATCTGAAAATTATCAGAAATAGGTTGCCAGAGAAGGCATAGCACTTTACAAGGCGATTCATCGGGATTGGATTCTTTAACGATTGGTTCACATTGAGAAATATGGTTACAGAAATTTTCTGAGCTGGATCTCAGCTTGTGTAATTCGAAATGAGAAGGAGATAAAAGAGTAACCAGAGAATTGTATACAACGTTAAGTCTTGTTCTGAGTCTGCTCCTGACAGAATATCGTCTATATAGGTTGAATACTCTGCAGGCAAGGAATGGGGCACTTTTCTGGCCAAAGGTGACAGTGGTCTAATCGATGCATTCAATTTCGTCGCTTGGATTGTCCCTCCACAGAATATTTTGGAGTGAACAATATTTGTTCCTCCATATCGTCCAGTTCGGAATTTTTTGAAGGGTAAAAACCATTTTCTTAGTTTACAAATTTTTCTAAAGCTTCCTCTAGCCTCTCTTCTTGAGTGAAGCTAGTTGTGTGGAAAGAATAGCCAGGGTGAGCACAGCGAGACAGAGCAGATAGACACTGGGGAGGCACGGCTCCAGAAAGTATCCAACCCAATCGGGTTTGAACTAGAGTAGGGTAACCTTTTCCCAATGATTCGACACCATGTAGTAATAGTTTATAATAAACATCAGCTCCTAAAAGAAGAGATATTTCTCCGGTAGAATCAAATTCTTCGTCTGCTAATCTGGTCTTGATATGAGAAGGTATAAGCAGTATGGAATAATTGATGGGTACTTGAGGAAGATGAGATGTGATTTTTGGCATCACGGCACAGGCAACAGTGAACTTCTGAGATGAAGAACGATAAGAGTATATATCTACATCCATCACTTCCCTAATGACACTATGTTCATTAAGAATACATGCTACTTGCAGATGAGATGGTCTTAGTTTCCAGCTTAAGAGGAATATATGAATGAAGTTTGGCTTCCAAAATCCAATAGTGCTCTCGCTACTATTGGCCTTCCGTTTTTACGATATAAGTGTACTTTAGCGGTAGATAATAGTATGTGAGATCCAGCAGTGTTCAGCGTAGACAACGCTGTAGCCTGCTGAGGTTGAGCGTTCAAGTTTTCTTGGGAAGTTGAAGCTGGCTTTTGCGTCGGATGCTGATTAGAGGGCATAGAATTTTGGAGACTATGTCTTGAATGAGCATTACTGAGGTGAACAAGTGTGTGATGCTTGTTATTGCAAGTAGCACATGAACCATTGGAGGTACAATTTTGAATAGAGTGCTGCAAACCTAAGCAGTTGTAACATCTTTTGTTAATTTTGATGAAATTAATTCTATCAGGAACAGAGATATTTCGAAAACCATTGCAGCTATAAATACGATGACCAATAATCACAGTTTTTGTTAACAGATAAATTAGAGCTTTATTGTGATTGAGAAGAGTGAGAAATGGAGACTGGCTTAGAGTACGAAAATGTAGAAAGATTGTCGGTGGAACTATAGTGAAGAACCACCTGAGGAGTGTGGATTTTGGGAGCGTTACCTTTTGAAGTATAGTGAGATTGCTTAGAAACATCTGAATATAAATCTGGATTTATGTTTTCCAAGACTACACAAACTTTCTGCAAAAAATCGAAAAATTGTTTAGAGGTTGATCGTTTATTTACCTTGGCTTGTTCTTCAAAAACGTGACGAGTGTTAAAATCGAGCTTTTTTCCAGTAAGTGCACTATTAAAGAGTCAAACAGTGTTTCATTATTAGGTTCAACGAAAAACAAAGCATCTAACATAGTTTTGGAGCTAGCACAAAACTGTCCCATATTTTGAGAATAACACTTTTGTATAGTGGGAAGAGTCAACAACTGCTGATAATGATTTATGACGATTTGTTTTTTGTTTCTATACCGATATTCAAGAAGCTTCAAAGCTATCGCGTAATTATCATCAGTTACCTGTATCTTTTCCACTATTTGTAACGTTTCGCCCCGTAGGTACGATTTAAGATAGTAGAATTTCTCAGATCTAGAAGCTAATTTAGAATTATCTTCTATTAATGCGTTAAAAAGATCAATGAGTGACGGATATTCCACGCAATTGCCAGCGAATGTTGTTAAATGTATGTTAGGTAACTTTATGTTACTATCATGAGAAGTAGAAGGATCGACTTTAGGAGTCGCTACAGTAACGAATTCTATTATTCGCTTAAAGTTACTAATTACATTCAGACAGCGATTTTCAAAATCTTCCCTGTTTTCATCTCCATCTTTGTAATCTTTGTGCTTTTCTATCTAATCTTGGGTATCAAAATAACTTTCTAGAGTTCGAGTGAGCATGTCAACTCGAACCTGTAATTCGAATTTATCGCGACAATCCTTGTTGGCCGCGTACCAATTACCAATTTACTATGCGTTCGAGTTGAGATGTACAATTCTGTCTTTTCTTTTTAAGAGATTCAATTTTTTTTCGGTTTGTATCAGTGAATCAAAAAATAGTAACCCCACAAATAAAGTTATAATAGCAAAGTGAAAGTTCGGGTGTAAGCTCCCGAACTATAAGAGCAATCGAGTTAAACTAACAAACTTTTTGTGTTTCTAGCTTCTAGATCCCAGAAACCACCATTTGTGGTATTATTTCTAAACAGAATTGCTGTGGCCTAACTCACGCGAACAATAGAATTAAACAGTGTAATTCAATAATAAATTCAAACAGTAAATTTAAATCAGAAAGAAAGTAAATCAATAGTCATGCATATTAAAGCAGAGCGCAAACAAAATATACTATTTTGGCCACAGCTGGTTTCCTATACAGACTTATCTACGTTTTGCTAATCTAAGCACTTACTCAACTTTATTCTTGCGAATTCCAGAATTCACTACCGGCACTTCACAGAATTTTATTATTAAAAGATACTACATTTCGGTTTCAATATGATGTACAGTAGAGAAGAGAGAGACTGGCATCACGTGAAGAATGACCATAACTGGAATCCGGTCTCGAATTGGACCATAAAATGGAGGATTGGTTTTCACTTACTTCTCTCCTCCATTTAGGAAATTTGATAAGCGGAATGGACTGTATATTTTTATATACTGGTACAGTGTTGTACTGTTTATCAAAGGTGTTTAAAGATAAGTTTCTTTCTCTTTAAGCGCTGTGTGAAGGGATTCGATATTTTGAAGTTTTGTAATAGTTGATAATCTTTGTTTATGTAATTCAATATGTACTTGTTTTTCCACGGATTTCGATAAGAACTGGAGGATTGTGTTTTCTGATGAACTTTTGATAACTATGGGTTTTAATGGAATACTAGTCTATTTTTTTATTAAAAATAGTCGGGAACGTGGATGTATTGGTGAAAGAATATAACAGCTGATATGGAGTGTCCTTGGAAGTCATTAGCGATCAGGGAAGACATTTCGAGAGGCAGTTATTTCAGGAAATTTGTGACCACCTGGGAATGAAGAATACCAGGACAACAGCGTTGCATCCATAGTCGGATGGAATGGTCGAGAGAATGAACAGGACCATTGGAAGTTACGTGTCCAAAGTAGTTTCTAGCCACCAGAGAGATTGGGACCAATATATTTCCCTATTTGCATTGACTTATCGATCTGCCATCATTGAGTTCACGGGTAAAACAACTGCGAAAATCCTGTTTGGGCGTGAAATGAGGCTTCTTTGTGACTTGGAATTTGGCTGTCGGCCTGGAGAAGATCTAGCAAGAGAAGATTACGTGATCCAATTGAGAAGAATGGGCGATGAGCACGAATTGGTTCGAACGAATCTTCAAGTTGCCAGCGACAGAATGAAAAGACGGTTTGATTTTTACTTACTTTTCTCCTCCAATTGGGCAATTTGATAAGCGGAATGGACTGTATATTTTTATATGCTGGTTAAGTTTTGTACTGTTTATCAAAGGTGTTTAAAGATAAGTTTCTTTCTCTTTTAGCGCTGTGTGAGGGGAGTCTTGTAATACTTGATAATCTTTGTTTATATAATTCAATAGCTTTTTCTTTCGTCTTCCCAGGAGAGGATTAGTTAGCACTGTTCAGCAATGTCCCGTCACTCGGGGTGAAGTCGGACTGTGGGGGGTGAACTCGGACTGACTGGTATTGGCCGGCGTTTTTTGCAACATGGCATATCGCGGTCCCACAAAATTAACTGAACGGCGTTACTCCGTTACTTTAGCTCCGACTTTCGATGAAAGTGTTGCATTTTCGCTGAAAAAGTTTGGAGCAGAGCACGTGGTAAGGATTTTATAAATTATATTTTTTACTTAAAATTAGAAAACCAAAAAAGAAACTGTTCATCACAATAGAATACTGAAACTACATACTGCAAATGAGCTATTATTTGTGATGTGCTCTGTTATAAGTAAACCCATGGCAGTTTGGTTAAAAAATATTGTTTTTTTTCTTAAAAAATTGCGTTTTAGAAAAAAAAGTCATTTTATAGGGGCGAAGGCGGACACCATGGTTAGGCTATATAAAAAGAAAATAGTCATTAATTTCAAGAACTACAGCGAAGAAAACCTCGCTAGAGCAGTGAAAGATATAAGACAAGGAAGAAAAAGTGTGAGACAAGCTGCTGAGTATTATAGGATTCCAAAATCTGCCCTATTTGATAATAAAAAATGGATAAAAACGAAGAAACATGGCGGGCAATGCGTAATTTCACAAGAAGAAGAAAAACTTTTGGCCCAAGGGATTTTAAAATTCAGCGAGTGGGGTTTTCCTCTTACCAGACAAGATATGAGACTGTTAGTTAAAAACTATTTAGACAGAAAAGGGGAAAAATAAACGGTTTTAAAGATAAAAACTAACTTTTCCGCATCTGTGGCCCTGAATAATATTCTATCGTAAAATTGTCACTTGTATACACTTCGGGGGATGTATCGTGCTAACAAACCGAAATTTGTCCAAAAATAACCAAAAATGTAGTATATCTGGATTTATAGGACCCGATGTACTCGCTCTAGTCAGCTGAAAATCAATAGGGTACATCTGTGAGACACCTTGAACAATATCCAATCATAAAATTGGTCACTTGTATATACTCCGAAGGCTGTATCGTGCTAACAAACTGAAATTTCTCCAAAAATGACAAAAATATCGTACTTAAAGTACTATAGCACCTGTTATACTGGCTCTGGTGATCTGAAAATCAATAGGGTTCATGTGTGAGATATTCTGAATAATATTCAATCATAAAATTTGTGATTTGTTGAACTCCGGAGGCTGTATCGTGCTAACAAACTGAGATTTTTCAAAAAATGACAAAAATTTCGTACTTCAAGTACCATAGCACCCGTTGTGCTGGCTGTGGTGAGCTGAAAATAAATAGGGTTCATCTGTGACATGTCCTTAACAATGTTCAATCATAAAATTGGCGACTTGAGTATTATAAGTGCACTCCGGAGGCTGTATCGTGCTAACAAGACATGTAACGAAAAGTGGCCGACGACAACGACGACGACATACACACAGGATTTTTTTCTAATAACCGTTTTATTGGATTGTTGTTGATGGAAAACGTAAAAATAACTGAAAAAAAATTTCAAATTTCCAACTTTTTTGGGATAAACCAATACTTTTCTCACATATTACTTCTAACTTATGTTACCTGGCTCGGTCATTTACTCAGAAATCACTTTTCGTTATTCAAATTGTAAGACATTTTTGATATTAAGGAAGTATATTCAAAAAGTACATGCTCTGTCTTACATTTGCAACCTAAGGTCAAGTAATACGACTGATGACAATAAAAAATAAACGGTTTTAAAGATTAAAATTAACTTTTCCGCATCTGTGGCCCTGAACAATATTCTATCATAAAATTGTTACTTGTATACACTTCGGGGGATGTATCGTGCTAACAAACCGAAATTTCTCCAAAAATAACCAAAAATTTAGTATATCTAGTTTTATAGGACCCGCTGTACTCGCTCTAGTCAACTGAAAATCAATAGGGTACATCTGTGAGACACCTTGAACAATACTTATTCATAAAGTTGATCAATCGTATACTCTCTGGAGGCTGTATCGTGCTAACAAACTGAAAATTCTCCAAAAATGACAAAAATTTGGTACTTCAAGTACCACAGCACCCGTTGTAATGGCTTTAGTGAGCTCAATATCAATAGGGTTCATCTTTAAGACGCTCTGAATAATATCCAATCATAAAATTCATCACTTGTATATACTCCGGAGGCTGTATCGTGCTAACAAACTGAAATTTCTCGAAAAACGACAAAATGTCGTACTTCAAGTACCATAGCACCCGTTGTACTGGCTCTGGTGAGCTGAAAATCAATAGGGTTCATCTGTGAAATGTCCTTAGCAATATTCCATCATAAAATTGGTGACTTATTGCACTCCGGAGGCTGTATCGTGCTAACAAGACTTGCAAGGAAAAGTGGCCGACGACAACGACGACGACGACATACACACAGGATTTTTTTTCTAAAAACTGTTTTTTAGTGTTGTTGTTGATGGGGATAACGTAAAAATAACTCAAAAAAATTTTCAAATTTCCAACTTTTTTGTGGGTAAACCAATACTTTTCTCGCATATTAGATAGGTTGGGCGGAAAAGTAATAAAGAAATTTAAAGACAATTACCCTGGAATTGACTGGTTTTACAAGTTCATTTGTCGGAACCAAATTTTAACGGAACGATTTGCTCAAAATATTAAACGCTTGAGAGCAAATGTAACAAAAGAAATAATAGAAAGCTATTTCTTGAATCAGGACGAAACAATAGAAAATATCCCACCCTCTAATATCATCAACTATGATGAAAGAAACTTGTCTGATGATCCCGGGAGATTAAACGTATTATGTAAACGAGGATCTAAGAGAGTAGAAAGGATTGTAGATTCAAGCAAGTCAAGCATATCAATTATGATGGCCCAATCTGTACATTTGTATCCAACTTGAGTAGATGGAGGCCCTGTTGGGACTGTATACAATCGTACCAAATCCGGCTGGTTTGATTTAGCGAATTTTGACGATTGGTTTGACAAGATTCTCCTACCCTATTGTAAGAAGCTTCCAGGAAGAAAGGTCTTGATAGGGGATAACTTGGCATATCACACTTCAATTCATGTTTTACGGCGTTGCGAGCAAAATGATATTTCTTTTGTTTTATTGCCACCGAATGGAACACATCTGCTGTAACCGTTGGACGTGTCTGTTTTTGGACGTTTTAAAAAAGTTTGGTGATTTGTTTTTGCTGATTGGAAAATAAAAAACATGCATTCTTAAATCGGAGTTCCCTGCGCTTTTAAAGAAAGCCATCGAAGGCATCGAAAATATGGAAACAACTATTAAGTCTGGCTTCCGAGCCTGTGGAATTGCTCCGCTATCACCAGATGTTGTTCGCGGGAAGATACCTGATTCCGAGAGAAATGAAAACGAAGACGCAAATGCGAAACATTGGACTAACATCCTTAAGGTGTTCCTTCATGAAAGTAGACTGAGTGTTACCCAAGACGTCACGAAGAAGAAACGGGGGAAAATTGCAAGTGGCTCCTGGCAAAGGCATTTCCTCAAAGGATATAGATATGTCAACATCTGAGAGTGAGGCCGAAATAGCCCTAGAAGATTTAAGTGAGAATGAAGAACTCGAAAAAGAACGTGAAAGTGACAATGAGAGTGATCAAGAAGAAGCTATAGAAATGCAGGATGAATATAATGAAAATATGTTTCTTCAAAACCAAAGCGATATTAGTGAGACTAACCTTGCAATAGAAGTAGACAATTTCGTAGTAGTTAAGTTCACTTGTACAAAAAACAAATACTATGTTGGCAGTGTTACTGAAGTGACGAGGGAAGGAAACAAAAATATGTTTTTAGTTAATTTCTTAAGAAAACAAGAGTCGAATAAAATGGGCGAATATTTTACATATCCAATAGTTAGGGATGAAAGTATCATAGAGGAATATTAAATCGTGAAAGTTTTAAAGAAGGTTAAAGATTTAAGGCACCAAAGATATTATTTCTTAGATTTGACTTCACTAAAGAACATTAAAATAGAGTAGAGTTGTTGAAGTTTTTGTACAGAAGCCAAAAATATTTTTGATAATAAAGTTTATTAGTTATTAGGCATTACTTACTCAATATTTTTTCCATAATTTATGTTTGTTATATTAGTAAATAAGGGTTGACGTTTTTTTATATAAATTTTGTGTTTTTTATGTTTTTCAAGAATAAAATATTTTAATTTACATGTTTTTTTTCCAAAAATTTTCTAAAATTTTATTATAAACATGATATATTGATTATAATTGTCCAAATACACGCCGTACTAGGGGCTAAGACGATTTTTAATGCTTAACAGAGGGTCGTCCGCCTTTACCCCACACGTAGCGGTGATGGCGGACACTCTTTACCTAAATAAAATAAGGGGGGGGGGAACCAAAATGTCATTAATTTTTCTATGGAATTTGACAAAGGAGACATGGATGATTCTTAATTATTTTTTTGGAATTTGTTTTTCAAAAATTGTAATTTTTATTTACAAATAACTGCAAAAATCGTCTGACTTTACCCCGAGTGACGGTCCCTTTCTGAAGCTATATGTACTTGTTTCTGAACGGCTTTCGATAATAACTGGAGGATTTTGTTTTCTGATGAACCTTTGATTACTATGGATTTTATTGAAATACTAGTCTATATTTTTTATTTAATAAAATTGACTGAGCTAACTTCTTGTCTCCCTCTATGACGACCATTGAGTTGTAGTGAATTGATAAGATAATTGCTCACCTACTGGAACACTAGGTTTGTTCAAACAAACAGTTCACAGACGATTCCCGAATCCGTTAGGAAAATATGTTTCGGATATGAGAGAAGGGGATAAGGTGAAGGCATGCAAATTCGAAAACAAATGGTTTGTTTTCGAACTCCGGTGTCCCCATATTAAATTGTAGCTATACCCCTCGTTATCGGTATCAGATGAAGACGGTGCCCTGTTATTTCCATACGACCGGAAATAGTAGAAATAGGTCCAGTTGCCGATTTAAGCATCCAGTCCCCGCTTTCCGGAAGTCCCAGGAGAAACTTTCTTTTAAGGACGGGGTAATGTTACGAAGTCACACACTGTTATCTAAAGTAAAAATTTTGGCGAGAGTGCACGGGTTTCTCGGAAGAACTAATTTCTTTGTTCTTGTTTCTATTGGGTCACTTTTAAGAAGGTCAGTTGTTTTTATTTGTGAACCGAATTCCAGAAATATGAATGATCGAGAAGTGGGTCTGGGAATGAAAGGCGACTACCTGCGGCTTGTGAGTTTAGACTACAATGTGGCCTCGTGAGCAGAACAGTGAACAAGTTAACATAAAAGTGAACTGTGTTTAATATAAATTAGTCGAATAGTTAAGCGTACGAATAAATTAAGTAAGTAGACATATCATGTGTATAAATTAATCCCACCCGCCAGCATAAACTATTTAAATAAATAAGAAAATTATTACAATATGATACTCTATTATCAACAAATTTCAATAAATCAATAGTGGCAATTTCTTGTGTATGAAATATATTATGTAGTTCTTATAAAATTACTTCATATAATATAAATATTGCAATATTTTAATATTCAGGAAGATTCAAAATGAAGTAGTTGTATCAACAAGTTTTTTTTCATTGAACATTTCAATTTTACTCTTGTTTTGTTCCCGGAACTGTTCCCTTGCCGAATTAAATAAAGATATGGACTGTATATACATTAATTATAACAACTGTTAGAATTTCAATTAATTTTCTTACAGAAGTTATTAGAGACATATTTTCTGATGTCATTATATTCATTATCTTGAATATATCTTCAATAATATGTGCCTAATATCTGGAGATTATAGAAATAATAAGAAGTTTGTTTATGTAACGGTCATTTGAATTAAAATTCCTCTATTTTTCCTTACAGATTTTAAAATGCGAATTTACTCGAAGATAGCAGTTGCGTAACGGTAGGCGACTGTTAAGGGGAATAACGAAAGTAGAAGTATTACTTTTCCGCCCAACCTATATGATATGCGAGAAAAGTATTGGTTTACCCACAAAAAAGTTGAAATTTTGAAAAAAAATGAGTTATTTTTACGTTTTTCATCAAGAACAACTCGAAAAAACGGTTTTTAGAAAAAAAATTCTGTGTGTATGTCGTCGTAGTCGTTGTCATCGGCCACTTTTCGTTACATGTCTTGTTAGCCCGATACAGCCTCCGGAGTGCAACAAGTCACCAATTTTATGATTGAATATTGTTCAGGACATCTCACAAATGAGCCCTATTGATTTTCAGCTCACCACAGCCAGCACAACAGGTGCTATAGTACTTTAAGTACGACATGTCACTTTTGGAGAAATTTCAGTTTGTTAGCACGATACAGCCTCCGGAGTATATACAAGTGACCAATTTTGTGATTGGATATTATACAGGACGTCTCAAAGATGAACTCTATTGATATTCAGCTCATTAAAGCCAGTACAACGAGTGCTATGGTACTAGAGGTACAAAATTTTTGTCATTTTTGGAGAATTTTCAGTTTGTTAGCACGATACAGCCTTCAACGTGTATACAAGTTACCCATATTATGATTGAAAATTATTCAGGACGTCTTATTAGATTAGATTAGATTTTAACGGGGTTACAGAGGACTGAAACCAAAGGTTTATTGCGCCCCCCTATCAGAGCTGTTCTACTACAGCTCGCCTTCCAGTTCCAAGGTTCTAATGAACTCTAGTATTTGGGACGGCTTCAACGAGGTTAGGTCCTCACTCTTACAAGTTTCTTGTCCGTAGAATTTATTGCGTTGGCTTACAATGGCGAGGCATTCCAGAACTAGGTGATGTTTCATCCTCCCCACAGAATCTACACTCGTCTACACTCGTCAATCTCTGTTAGACCTATTCTCATTAAGTGCTTCCTAAGGCGGTAGTGACCTGTAAGAAAGCCTGTGAGGAGATGTAGCTTATCTTTACTGATGTCCAAATATTTTTTGGATCTAGCAGTGTCAAAGTTCCACAGGAACTTTTTGGAATGTTCCAACTCGGGAAGGCACCGCCAGAGTGCTTCTCTTTCGGTTTCCTCTCTCTTCCGAAACTCTTTCTTGTAGGAGCATTTTGCTACAGCACAGAAAGGCTGTATTGGCCTCTTAATTTCCCGTGATTCCCGAGTGGCCAGGAACCCAGACTAAAGAGACCCTGTTATTCTTGCCTAATTCATCAAGTTTTCTTCGGCACTCCCATGCCAACTTTGAGTCAATGACATGGGAGCTCAATGCTTTGGTAGCTGCTTGACTATCAGAATGGATCGATATGTCACATTTCTAGGTTCATTTCCACGCATCTTTCGATCGCAAGTATTTCTGCCTGAAAGACGCTCGGGAAGGAGCCTAACGATAATGAGTATCTGGTGCCAGGCCCAAATACTCCAGCGCCTGCTCCAATGGTGGTTTTTGAACCATCCGTATACCATCTAATGGTGTTTTCTTCGAGAGTTTGGGTGGTGTACTACCTTTCCCAGTCTCTCCTCGTATTAAGCATCGTGGTGAAACTCTTTTCGACGCTCACTTTCCTGATCATTTCGTCACTAGGAAGATTCGCTAATGAGATGTATCTTGTCAGAGAGGACCAAGCTCCCTGATTTTTAATACTCTCATTACCTGAACCTTCCTTGGATATTCTAAGAATTGCCTCTTGGGCAGATCTTTCTATCACCAGATGTAGAGGTGTGAGATCTGTAATGATCTCAAGTGCCCTAGTTGGACACGTTCTCATAGCTCCAGTGAAGCCTTTGAACTTTGTCGAAGGTCTTCCTCGTACTGTACTGACTTGCTTTTGAGTGCCAAACTATTGCCCCATACGTAATTGCTGGTCTCACAATCATGGCGTACATCCATCGCAGTATTTTTGGGTTACAGCCTCACCTCTTACCAGCTAGATTTCTGCACGCCATCAAACCTCTTATTGCTTCACTAGTAGTTATTTCAACATGTTTATTCCGCAGAAGCTTATTGTCTATGGATCCCTAGATATTTAACCTCTGATTTCCATTCTATGATTTCCCCGTGTAAGGATATGGGTTTCATGGCTGGAAGTGTTCTTTTCCGGGTAAATGGAACTACTATGGTCTTGCTTGGGTTATTGTTTAGCCCCACTGACAAGCACCATTGCTAAATGATTCTGAGGCCCTTTTGTAATAAATTCACCCAAGGTCCTCTCCAACTTGCCTCTGACTATTAAAACAATGTCATCGGCGTAGCCCATACATTCGAAGCCAAGCTCCGTTAGCCTGTAGAGCAACTCATCTACTACGAAGCTCCATAGAAGGGGAGATATCATTCCCCCTTGAGGTGTCCCCCGAGTCGCTTTAACTGAGGTGGTTTGATTTACCAACTGTGTCTCAGCTATCCTCGTTGTCAACAACTCATACATCCATTTTACAATGGTTTCATTCACTCCTCGCCTTTTTAGTGCTTCTTTGACAGACACATGAGTTGCGTTGTCAAAGACCCCTGATATATCCAGGAATGCGCACATTGCGATTTCTTTGTTGTTCAGAGTTCTCGGGATGACTTCGGTCAGCTGATACAGAGCCGTCTCAGTTAATCGACCCGCTCTGTAGGCATGCTGACATTTATGAAGTGGTATATTCTCCAGATTCTCTGTTCTTATGTAGTTATCCACTACTTTCTCCATCGATTTGAGTAGAAACGATGTTAGACAGATGGGTCTAAAACAACGGGCATCAGTCCCATCTTTTTTCCCTATTTTTGGTATGAAGGTTACCTTTGCCCTTCTCCATTGTCTAGGTATTAGACCCACTGCTAGACTGCTTCTTGTAATCTTCAGCAGGTGAGGAAGAATCTCCTATATCCCTTGCTGTAGGAGTGCTGGAAATATTCCATCCACTCCTGGAGGGCGTCTTATAGATGGACCTTATTGATTTTTAGCTCACCAGAGCTAGTACAACGGGTGCTATGGTACCTGAAGTGCCACATTTTTGTCCTTTTTGGAGAAATTTTGGGTTTGGAACGATACAGCCTCCGGAGTGTATACAAGTGGCCAATTTTATAATTGGATATTTTTCAAGATCTCTCATTCAAGGTGTCTCACAGATGTACCCTTTTGATTTTCAGCTGACTATAACGAGTACAGCGGGTCCTATAAATCCAGATATACTGCATTTTTGGTTACTTTTGGAAAAATTTCGGTTTGTTAGCACGATACGTCCCCCGAAGTGTACAAGTGACAATTTTATTATAGAATATTATTCAGGGCATCTCATAGATGCGGAAAAGTTAGTTTTAGACTTTCAAACCGTTTATTTTATAAATATTTTCGCCAAACGAAACATTTTGCTTTCATACAATCTTTACTAATATTTAATACATTTTTCTAGTTTTTCGAAATTGGGATAACAATATTTAATTTTTTTTAGAACTATAGAATCATATAAAAATATCAATATCATGCGTTGGATAATGAATCGATACAATGCTCCATAGCATTAAAGGCGAGACTTGAAATATATTGAAAAATTAGATATCAAGAGGTTAAAATTGCGCTAATCTGTTTTTTGAACAAAATAACAATGTTTCAGTGTTGTTTTCCACAATTTTACAAAAGTTAACTATTTTTGTTATTTTACGAGTGTGCTTGAAACTTTCTAGCATCGTCTATATTTTATGATTTTCATCGTAGATTTTTTCTCTCCGTCGATACATATGGGTGGAATCCTTTCTGGGAATAATATAAAACCTCTGTAATTCATAACATGATAACAATAATTGCTTCTAATAAGATCAGACTGTAATAATGGGAATAAATTTATCTATGAAAAAATTTGGAAAAAATCATTTTAAACATATTTTTGATTAAAACAAATTGAAAATTATATCGAATTCTATACAAATAGGTATATTTCTGAATTCTTCAGGTTTTCCATATTTATATTTCAAAATACAGTTTCAGTTAAAACAAATACTGTTTGTGCAATGAGCGTATTCGCTTTCAGATGATACCATTATAATAATAAGAATTACTCTACAAATAAAATTTCATATACAGCGTCATCCCCAAAGTCCGCACCAAATGGGACACTTCTTTATTATGGATTGTTCCATAGAAAATTATTCTTCATAAAAGTTTGTGCATACCCTAAAACCAAAAATGCATCAACAAAATGTGGCGAAAGACGCGTAATATACGAGGTGCATTCGAAAATTTGATTTTGAGTCAAGAGTAAAGTGCCCTTATTTCAGTAAATATCAAAAAAATTTATTTGAAAAAGTTGTTCATCAATAAAAAATAAAAGTAAACGGTTTTAAAGATTAAAACTAACTTTTCCGCATCTGTGAGATACCCTGATTAATATTCTATTATAAAATTGTCACTTGTATACACTTCGGAGAATGTATCGTGTTAACAAACCGAAATGTCTCCAAAAGTAACCAAAAATGCAGTATATCTGGATTTATAGAACCCGTTGTACTCGCTATAGTCAGCTGAAAATCGATAGGGTACATCTGTGAGACACCTTGAAAAATATCCAGTTATAAAATTGGCCATTTGTATACACTCCGGGGGCTGCATCGTACTAATCCCGTAATTTTTCCAAAAAGGACAAATATGTGTCACTTCAGGTACCATAGCACCCGTTGTACTAGCTCTGGTGAGCTAAAAATCAATAAGGTTCATCTATAAGATGCCCTGAAAAATATTCAATCATAAAATGGGTCACTTGTATACATGCTGGAGGCTGTATCGTGCTAACAAACTGAAAATTCTCCAAAAATCACAAAAATTTGGTACTTCAAGTACCATAGCATTCGTTGTACTGGCTTTAGTGAGCTGAATCTTGATAGGGTTTATCTTTGAGACGCCCTGAATAATATTCAATCATGTAACTGGTCACTTGTATACACTCCGGAGGCAGTATCGTGCTAACAAACTGAAACTTGTCTAAAAATTACAAAAATGTCGTACTTAAAGTACTATAGCACCTGTTGTACTGGCTGTGGTGAGCTGAAAATCAATAGGGTTCATTTGTGAGATTTTCTGAATAATATTCAGTCATACAATTGGTGACTTTTAGCACTCCGGAGGCTGTATCGTGCTAACAAACTGAAATTTCTCAAAAAATGACAAAAATGTCGTACTTCAAGTAACATAGAATCCGTTGTAATGGCTATTATGATCTGAAAATAAATAGGGTTTATCTGTAAGATGTATTGAACAATATTCAATCATAAAATTGGTGATTTGTTGCACCCCGGAGGCTGTATCGTGCTAACAAGACATGTAACGAAAAGTGGCCGACGACAACGACGACGACGACATACACACAGGATTTTTTTTTAAAACCATTTTTTCGTGTTCTTAATGAAAAAACGTAAAAATAACTCAAAATTTCAACTATTTTGTGGGTAAACCAATACTTTTCTCGCATATTAGATATGTTGGGCGGAAAAGTAATACATCAAGGTTAGAGGAGAAATTTTAATTTTTACCATTTTTTAAAAAATGGTGGCTATTAGAAAAAATGTTTGCTTTAAATGATAATTAAATGACATCTTGTCTACAACAGATTATTTAAAAGAGCTTGTAACTTACAAATTGCCCAATTATTGTGCTAATTATGGTCAATTTCTTTATTCATTAGAAAAAACTTTTTTTGGTGCAAAGTCATTTTGATTTTTTGTTGACACCAAAAATTGCTCAAAACAAGTCGGTATCTTAACAATAATATCATTTTCAATAATACTGAAGCACTACACATCAAAATTAAATTACATCTCAGTATGATGTCCATCCCGTAACATGCACAGTTCGGTTTTTCTTACAACATCGTTGACTGCACTCGTAATGTGCTCTAGATTTATGGCCTTCACACAATTAGTAATTACAGTTTTTAACTATTCTCTATACTTAAAACTACAGTGTTTGTAAACCTCGTTCTTCAATAATCCCCAACAGAAAAAATCCATTGCGGTTAAGTCCGGTGAGCGTGCTGGCATAGGATATTCTGAGTAACGTCCTATCCATTTTCCATTAACTATTTCATTTAGAAATTATTGTATTCCTGCACCACAATGAACAGTCGTCCCATCTACCTGATTTATACCAAATTTTTTGTCTTTGTCTGTGCGGCATTTGATTTATAATTGGAAACAAATCTTGTTCCAATTAACGGTTTCCAGTAATATTCTCATTAAAGAAGAAGGGACCAATCAAAGTATTATTTAACAGTCCACATAAGACATTTACATTAAATGAATATTGGTCCTCGCACTCTATAGTGAAATTAGAATTTTCTCTAGCATCCCACCTACAGTTATGTAAATTTACTGTTCCGTTAGCTGAAAATGTTGCTTCATTACACCATAAAATATTTAGTGGGAACCGTGAATTTTCTTCGTATTCTCCTTGATACCATGCGGAAAACTCAAACCTCGGAATAAAATCCCTTTCCTGTAAAGTATTAATAAATTTTGGTTTACAAGCTTTGAACTTATTTTTCTTTAAGATTTTTCGTACAGTAGTACAAGGTACATCAAGAGATGTTGATATCTGTTTAATTGATGTCTTACCATTTTCGACTACCTTTAAACACACTTCCTCTAATATCTCTGTAGAAACCTTTACATTTGCGTGAGGCTTTTTGAAGTTGTTATTAATACTGCCCGTTTCTTTAAATTTATATATAATACGTGTAACTGTAGTGTGATTCACATTGCGATTGGGATGTCTGGTATTCAAATTGTCCGCAACTTGTCTGCTTGGTGTATTTTCCCCACACAACAAAACAATGTCAACTTTTTCTTCTTTTGTGAGCATATTGATGTTATTTACAAAATATTTATTATCAAATGGCAATAAAATAAACAATAACAACAATTATGTAATACGTTTTTAGCAAATTTTTGACATTAATTGTTTTGATGTTTAAGCATTGTATTTCAAACACTCATTTGTTTTCCAAAGCCAACTTAAAACAATTATTTTCGAAACGAAGATTGTCATCAACGATAGGTGATCAATCTGTACTGAGATTATAATTTAATTTTCATGTGTAGTGCCTCAATATTATTGAAAATGATATTCTTGTTAAGATACTGACTTGTTTTGAGCAATTTTTCATGTCACCAAAAAATCAAAAGAGCTTCGCACAAAAAATGTTGAAGTTTTTTCTAATGAATAAAAAAATTGACCATAATTAGCACAATGCTTGGGCAATTTGTAAATTAGAATATCTTTTAAATAAACTGTTGTATACAAGATGTCGTTTAAGTGTTATTTAAAGCAAATCTTGATGTATTTTTAATGATGAACAACTTTTTCAAATACATTTTTTTGATATTTGCTGAAATAAGGGCATTTTACGCTTGACTCAAAATCAAATTTTCAAATGCACCTCGTATATTACGCGTCTTTCGCCACATTTTGTTGATGCATTTTTAGTTTTAGGGGATGCACATACTTTTATGAAGAATAACTTTTTTTAAAAAAACCCATAATAAAGAAGTTTCCCATTTCGTGCGGACTTTGGGAATGACGCTAGAAAACATCAACCAATAGTATTTGGTAGTTTAGAATGTTATATTTGAAATTTGAACCGAATTAATTTCAAAAGATATTGCTAGGTAACTTTAATATTTGAAAATTACCTTAAACTGTGAGAATAAACCACCCGATTGTGAAGATGACAAGGACGATGAAGAAAAAGGAATAGATTTTTTTATATATTTTATTCAATGTTTCAATAAATGTATGTTTGTGAAACGATAAATTGTGATCACATGGTCATCCTTAGGTACAATAAAGTTTTTGAAAGTTTTATTAAACTACATTGGTAAAATGTGTACTTCAAGCATATGCAGTAGGTTTATCCATACTTTTGCCAGATTATTCAGAAAAGTTCGCAAATTTTGGGTGTTCTGTTTACCAGTTGTCTTCAAAATTAGATGCGTATATTATTGGTGAAAGTTATTGCAGTTTGCAGTGATAAAAACTTATATTTAATCTAGCTACTTTCTGATGTCAAAACACTTTTGAAATCAGAGAATACAGAAACTTTCGAAGTTTAATCCTTTCCATTTTTGTATTTTTCTAATAAAAGTATTTGAGACTCGTTGTAATTATCCTTAGTAAAAACAAAACATACATTTTCAAGTTTTTGCCGTTAATTTCGACATATCTAGTAAATCTTCATATTGAAATTTGACTATTGATTACCTTGAAATTAGTACAAATTATTTGTTTTAAATTGTTAATATTTGCTGTTCTCTCATTCAAAAATTTTTGTTGAGATAATAGAGTTGGAAATTTCATCAACCGTCATTAAATGACACGACTTTTGAGATCAAGAAGTAAGCAAATTCAGACTGTGACGTATCCAATTGACATTGATTCAGTGTGTCAGCAAGTGTCGCTATTAGTCAACCTAATTGATTGTTAATTAATGGAAATATACGCGGTGTCTGATTTTTATGAAACTTGTGGACGAGATTATCACTCAAATAACTTTATGAGCTATCTGGTAAGGTTTTTTTAAGTACATAGACGGCTGTTGGAATAAGCTGATTTTTCTATAATAATCGACTTGTGTACACAATTTGTACTAGTATAAATAGTATCGAACCGGGTTTTATGGAAAATTGGTGCATTGTAAACTTCGGGTAGTGAATTGAAGTTGCTCTTACGAAGTGGAATAACAAATCAGTATTATGGGGATAATCATGTGATGTATGCCTTTAATGTCACTAAAATTGTAGGACACAACTGCAAGGCTAGTGTATGGGATGGTTAGATATTTCAGTTAGTGGCAAGCTATGCTATTCAAATGGATAGGATAGAGCTGTTTCCATGAATGTCAAATGGTAATTGATATTCCATAAAATATTTCACCTTTCAATGAACTGTCATATACCCTGTGAGGTTAACATCAGTATGGACTATTTGAATACAATTCCAACTAGAACTCTTTTCTATTCCTGAAAACTTTGCATTAATTCAGTTACATACTTATGCGTGGCAGTTCTTCCGAGATTAGCAGTATTTAACAGCTAGACTGCTGTGGCGCTTGCAGATTTATTATTCTCGTAGTATATACCTAAAATTTCAATTCTTTCTTGCAGAGTATACACCATTTTGATGGTAGATGTCCTAGGTACTTGCGAATGTGAATGTTCTAAGATAAAATAAGCTAACTATTTAACAGTTCGCTTAAAAACATCAAACAACAGTTTTTGTATCAATTAAAACATCATTTAATTGGTTGAGTAGACTCGTACAGGCGTTCAGGCATGAACATTATTTTTTACTTCAGGTATTATACATTTTTGGAAACTCCTTTGATAGGGGAATCCAAAAATGTACAGAGTGTTCCATTAAAAAAAATAGGAGTGGTGATCATAGGGAGGGAGGGAAGCAATTACAACGAGTGCATATTATGAGCTAAAAGACGTCCCCCTTTATATGACTTTTGACGTAAATTTACCTTTTTTCTAAAAGTGGTGTACAGTTTTGATTGATAGGCTCTGTATTTTATAAATACCTATTGCTTTATAAAAGTTAACAATATAAGTGCACTATATTTAAATACACAGTGAGTTTTAAGTATGGAACGCCTCAATGATCTCGGAAACGGCTTGCACGATTTTTAGATTTTGGTTTGTAAGCCTATGTTATGGTGGTATTTACATTATTGTTAGATCTTCCATTTTTCTGGAAATATAATGAACTTTGTTATTTCAAATGGATGAATTTTCTTACAACTCAAGTGTGGACCTACTTTTAACATGACATAAACATCTGAAGATTTGTTTTCAGTTGTTGCAGGTTTCCTGCGGCATGATTTGAAAAACCTTTTCTCCGCGACTATGTAATAATACATTCCGGTTAGATGTTAAATTGAAGAATGATATAAATTCTACACCCCGTGGATTACAATCAGGAATCCACGGCCTGTCGGCCAATCACATCCTTCATATTTTCGAAATTCACGGGCCTTCTACGGGCAGATCGTCAGCTAGTCACACAAGTCACAATTTAAAATGTCAAATATTAATTGCTAATATCTCGCATTAAAAATGCATGTGGAGATATTTCTGCTCTTAAGCGACACGGTGGCTGGAAGAGCACGTCGGTAGCAGAAGGCTACGTGGATGATTCTATGAGAAACAAAATGAATACAAGAACTCTCAATAATATTCATCAAACATCACCAAATACTCATACTTTAAATGCAGTCAATTTTGATCAAGAGTCAACACCATCAGTAGCAAATATTACTAGCAGCACTAATGTAACGATTCATTTTGTCAGAAGGTAAATTTAAACTATAGGCACCTATTTATTATATATCTATATATAATATCCGTTTTGTTTAACTGTTTTTGTTGTAATGAAAATATTTAATCAATGATTAGAAAAGGCCGAGTAAAAATAAAAACATTAGAATCTGTTCAATTATTTATTCAAAGAGCGATTTTTTCTTTGTATAGTCGTTGAGAAAGTATAGTCTTCTACTTGCGTATAAATCATTATACGCTCGCTGAAGAATATACTGTTACTGCATCAGTTTCGTAAAACTTTTTTACTTATTCACTGACAGTAGACCTTGTTATGAGATTTCTGCTAGGATATAAGTTATTAAAGATTATTCATATTGAACTAGTTTATTCAATCATAGCCTCCTCACAGGTATATAAACCTAAAAGCCTACACAATACTAGTTACTAATTTAGTAATTATTTGGTTCAAAATATTTACGATAGATGTCGATAGTAGTACTGAATCGGCTTTTACTTATTCAACATATTTTCTCTCTCTGTCTTTCGACTCTTGACGGTTCAAAGAAACGCATCTCTGTTCGAATGTTTTGATTTCAAATATTTCAACTTATTGTGAGCACAGAAACCTTATCTCTGTTTTTTATGTTGCATCCAAACCACAGTACACCTGTGCATATATAAGAGAATATTATATACACGGATCCAAACAAAATTTGTTGACATAATTTCCATTTGAGTGTAGATTTTTGATTATTTAAGAGTTTCATAAATGTTTTTGAAAGGAATAAATTGTTAAAAAGTACGTAATCGTATCGACCCGATATCAAAAATTATAGTTCTGATAATGTAAATTATCCTGCAATCCGTATTTTTTAATTTTAAAAGCTATGTATGAGGTTATGTTTACTGGATTATTTGATTGATGTGAAAATATGAGATAAATAATACTGATGGTTTGTTCTAGTATCATCAAACCATCTTTCAACATTCTCTTGAAATCCTGTTTTAATGATAATATGGGTTTGTTAACGAAAAGCGAAAAATGCTTAATTGAAGTGAAGTGACCTTTGAAGTATCTGAATGAAGAAAAATTAAAACCGCTCTCAAAAGACAAGAATTGCATAATTCGTTTTGATGAATATATAATAGTGATAATTGAAAAATATAACTATTATCACCTGATACAAGGTGCATTACATATTGCATGAAAGGACATGTGCTATTTAATAATATGGATACCAAGTGACAGCATTGTGGGATTTGCTGGAAATTAAGAACGGAAGAAAAATATACAGACTTTAAAAACATTCTACCTTTCAAAATTTGTACCATTTATATTAACATAATAAAATGTTTTCATGATTATGAATTTTTGTTTGTTTCATGCTAAGAAAATTAAACTGCGGAAAAGTTGCAAATGTACATGATTTAAAATAGGCCATTTAGTCTGAAAACGCAGAACGTCCTGTCACAACTCTGCCTCAATCTAATCATATTTGTATCAGTTTCAGAGTTTCTGTTGGTTGTTTTCAAATTTTATTTGACATGTAGGCTCTTTTTTCAACTACATGTGTAAATATATTCAATTTTATTTAGAAACAATTAATATAAACAAAGAGTTTCCAAATTTATTATACAAAGAAATATTTACTTGTAATACAATGCTTTATATTTAATAGAAAGAGGAAAGTAAGGTACAGTGAGGAATTTCAATTTAAAATAGCAAACGTTTAAAAAACTTACAAAGCAACTATAACAACTTATAAAAAATTTAAGGCGAAAGATCTGTAATGACAAGTAATAATGTATATATTGTGGGGAGATCGATATATACAGTACAAAATCAAACATACAATCAACATGTACAAGTTTGCTTCTACCTTGTTTGCAAAGATTGATCATATGTGTTGTGGAGATTGGAACTGAAACATTTTTCCTTCATTATACAAAAAAATAGTTGGTTCATTCTCTTTTTTCCATGACAGATACACATATGCGTGATAACCTGAATGGTAAATATTTTTTTTGTTTTTGTATAATACATTATTGGTTTTATTACTTTTCCATCCAACCCATCTAATATGCGAGAAAAGTATAGGTTTTTTGAGTTGTTTTTACGTTTTTCAGCAAGAACAACACAAAAAATGGTTTTTAGAAAAGAAACCCTATCTGTATAACACGATACAGCCCCCGAAGTGCAAAAAGTAGACAAAATTAACTTTTTAGTCGTCCTTTGTTTTACAATTTTTTTTAATATCAACAACTTAGACTATTACTAAGTCATCCTTTAATAATAATTTGGTTTCTTATTTTCTTTGATTTTTTGAAATGCTTATATAATCAAACAATTTGCAAGGAAATTTCGACTATTGGCTAGACAAAGTTTTAAAATATTTATGGTTCAAAGATTTTTAAAATATAATGTTACCTACTTCATTCATTAATTTTATTCAACAATTACTATTACCTATGGTGCATAGGCTAAGGCAAGCTAAAAAGTGGATAACCACCTAATTTCTTATAAAATATCTGGACAGGTTGGTAAGAGAAAAACAAATACACCTTATCATTCTCTTGTTAAAACTGTTCTTAAAAATACTTAGTGTATGACGGAGGTAATGGAGTATGGAACTCTTAAGGAAAAAGTGCCTAAGAGCATTTTTGAACAAGTACAAAATGTTGTGGTGGTTAATTCAGGATTGTGGGTAGATGTTCAACACGGTTTTCTAGGTGCTTCTCCTGATGGTAAATATATTTAACATAACAAATAATTACCATGTGTTATAAATTTTTTTTGCATATTAAATGACATACATTTATTGATAAAATATTTTAGGGCTTGTGTAGGTGATGATGCATTACTTGAAATAAAATGCCTCCTTTCTGCGTCAAAACTGAATTTACAAACAAATACAATAAGCGAAACAATTGACCTCATGAAGAACAAAATTTGTCTAGAAAAACACAACAATAAAATTCAACTTAAACGGAATTACAATTACTATTATCAGGTATAAACATGAAATATTTATTCCAAAGAACAAAAACTCAAAATCATTCTCACATAATATATTTAATCACTTTGATGTATTTACCAACAATAAATAAGAATATCATTAAAAAGTAGTTATTTGTGTAATAGGTGCAAAAAGTGCATTTTTGTTGCAAGGAAGCAGGAAGCACTAAACACAATCTTGTGGAGTAAATATAAATAGCATTTACGAAGCACACATTTACTTATTTAGCATGAAAATTACTTAATTATAATCACTTGCAAATACAATACACAGTAAACTATAAATTTGAGATATTTTTATGAACACAAAACATATGACAACAGCATTTGACCCATAGAGAAAGTTATAATATTATTTGTCTATGAGTTGACCGTCGTCTTCTGTCATTGTTCTATATTGTTCTATACAGCGCCATGCTTCAAGACGGTGGAGCGGTTGAACTAAAGTAAAAATATGTTCGTTTCTCAAAAAATACAATGATTTGAGATTTCATATTTTCAGAATCGAATTCTCTAGGCTTCCTTTTGGGGATCAGGTTTTGGTGTCCAGATTGGTGAGCACAAATTGTCAAAACTGTCAAAATCACACCATCACTTAATGGTTTATATCTTTTTTATAACAATATAAAACTCAACCAAAATACCTGATCCCCAAGACAAAGATCCAAGTTATATTGTGTTAAAATTTCAACACTTAATTTCCCTGCGTTCTTTAGATTTGTTGTGTACAAAATGACCTAAATTTTGTTGCAAATCACGGGTGCCAACTGTTTTCATGTTCCTAAAACGTGAGGCCCCTCTTAATGTATTATTTTAACTTCGGCGGAGATATTGCAAATGCAGTTATAACTCCGAAATTATGGCAATTAGGTATAGGGAACATTACAAGAAAAATATTCAGCATTTCTTAAGGGTTATATTTCCAGAAAAACGAAATGTCTGACAACAATGTAAATACCTCCATAATATCGGCCATATTACGAAACCCTTATAAACCAAATTTATAAAAATCGTGAAAGCCGTTTCCGAGATAATTAAGACGTTCCATACTTTAAACTCACTCTGTATTTCTGAATATATTGGGTATAACTATTAATTGAGACATCGCGCTTATTTGAAATCTAAATTGAATATTGCGTAATGTTCATGAATAAAATGAAAAATCTCTACTTACATGTTGAACTTCTCATATAGACCCAAAAAACTAGTTTTATCAATTGACCTGTGTCTAGATTCGTACAATAGTGCTACGAATTAATGTTACAAACATAAATTACCAACTTACCATAGTTGGTACAAGAAAGATGCACGGTTGGATAATTCTTTTCTGGACACGATGCAAATTCTCGAATTAAATTCTTAGGACGTTTATGTTGATTAAATCTCCAAATTGCTGTCGTCTCGTGTATAGTAGGAGATTGACTATCCACTCCTCGCAACAGACGACTATAATTCGCCCTTCTGAAAAAAAAATTATTTTTCTAAAATTGTGGATGTTTAATAGTTTACTGATATAGTGCATGGATGTTGATTAATACTTTATTAATTTCACAAAATTTTATTTTTTGTTTAGATTACAACCTTTGTGTGAACAAATATTACTGAATTTATGAAATAATTAACAACGGTATTATTAGGTGTAAAGGCTTAATTTTTCAAAAGCAAGAATGCCTGATGGAATACTTCCAAAGGTATTGATTCTAACTAGTTGCACTGTGATATTTTACATTTTTGTAACCAGTTCATAAACCTCTTGTCGAGGTAAAAATAGGTGACGCAAGTACACCCCTTACAAAAGATATGATATCAAACCATACGATGTATAGAGTGACACCAATACTTGATTTAAAAATTCAAAGAGTTAATAATGTACTTGATTATTCGATTCACCGAAAAACAACACACACTGATGTGACTATTCAATACAGTTCCAATCAGCCCATGTCCCATAAACTAGCGGCATATAATTCAATGATACATAGAGCATTTTCAGTTCTTATGAACAAATGTGATTTTGATAGAGAGATTAACACAATTAAACAAATAAGTAGTCTAGCTAAGAGGGTTTCACTCCACTACTTCGAAAAAGGTCCGCTAAGTGACGGTGGCGCTGCGTTGGCGCTGTCGGCGGTGTCGTCCATTTTTTATCCAGTCGGCCATTTTCTATCCGTCGGCCATTTTTTATCTAGTAGATTTCGCTAGATGGCGCGCTTCAATTTTGCAGATTTCTTTTTTTAGATGTCTGTGTGTCGTCCATTTTTTATCCGGTAAATTTGTACATGACGTAACCGAAAACAATTTTTGCCTTGAGTGAGATTCGAACCCACGACCTCATCGTTCCCAGCCTACACCGCTACATGTATGCTATGAGGATTCCTACGTATTTTGTTTTTGAAATTGACCATATGCGTATAATTTTGAAATCTCACGGATTTTCACGTAGGTAATCATAGAAAAATCGCATATTATTTTTAGTGACAATCTCAAGGTTTTTGATTGGGACGTCTAAATTTCAAAATGAAAAGTGATGGCTTCGATCAACATACGAGTGTAAAAGTGTATTTTTATCTCAATATTATACAAAGCACCCTTGTGTATTTTCTTTATATACAGGGTGTAGTCATAAAAGATGTAATTTTATACAGGATGTAGTCATAAAAGATGTGATTTTACACAGAGTATAGTCATAAAGATACTGCATTTTTTATACAGGGTGTGTTCATAAAAGATGCCATTTGTCTTTATATACAGGGTGTAGTCAAAAAAGATGTGATGTTCATATATACAGAGTGTAGTCATAAAAGAAGCCATATATACAGTGCGTAGTCATAAAAAGATGCGATTTTATACAGGGTGTAGTCATAAAGATACCGTATTTTTTATATACACAGGTCGTAGTAAAAAAAATACCGTATTTTTCATAAAATATGCCACAGGGTATATAAAGTTAAGGGCGTTACAATTAATCTCTGCTATTATTGCTCAAATTTTCATGGAACGAACTGCATTGGTAGATTATTTTTACATACAGGATGTTACTAGAACGACAACGACAACCACAACATTAACAATAACAACAACGATGACAGCGATGACAACGATAACGACGACAACGACGGCAACGACAACGACGTCAACGACACCGACGACAACGACGACAACGACAGCAAATCCACTTTTTTCGACAACAGAGGACACCCAAAGCTTTTGCATGCTTTGAGATTTGTTGCTCATACGACTACATTATAGTAAAATATGCCGTGACTTGTTATATTATTAGACGGATAACACACATCAGAAGTCTATCAGACAGATAGTAGAGGGTTAACAGAATGGATAACGAACACACCTCAGACTCACATCAGTTTGACTGTGCTAGTACTAACAAATTTACTGCAACACTCGGTTTATATGAATTATTTTCCAAGAAACAAACAAAAGAGCAACATATTTGCAGATACTGGTATTAACGGATATCCATCGTGATAGAAGAAGACATCTAAGACATCAGGCTTGCCCTCAACTAAATTAATATAAGTAAGCCGCTCTTCAAAAAAGAATGCTACGCTAATAGAAAAATCTTGAAGCAATGATTTCACAACTTTGTCATACACTGAATGTCATTTTTATTATAGATGCGGTGAAACAAGGAGCCAACTTTACCACTCAAGCAGAGGGGCAGCAGACACACATCACAGGGTTAGCACACATACACCACAGAGGCACCAGACATTCACCACCGTTATACGTTTAACATTTTTGGCATCAAACAGTACTCTCTGAAACAAAATATCAGGAATCTTGTATTTCCGAATTTCATTATGAATCACCCCAAATATTTAGAGGGACGTATGATACTGATGGCGATATTGATAATTTTCATAGACATTATAGCTATTCATAATTTAATCACTTAATATAATTAAGCCGCTCTTCAAAAAGACTGCTATGCTAATAGAAAAATCTTGAAGCGATAATTTCACAACTTAGAGGTACAGTTTTATTGAATATTACTTTTCGTTAAAATAGCTATTCTGAAATATTGGTATAATTTGAAACGTTAATAATAAACCACCAATTATTATACCAAAATGTGATAACACTTTCCTCAACTTGATTATAAAAATAAGAATTTTACTAATGGAACCCACAAAATGTTATTCAAATATTGTGATTTGTCGGTATAAGAGAGAGAAATTACGGTCGACGGGCAGGTAACATTTTATCTGAAAAATAACAATGACATTCTCGGAGGCTCGAATCACCCGCTGTGTGTTACATAAAATTAGGTTCATAACAGTATACTAAGATTTTTTTCAATACACGGTGTTAAAAGATATTTGCATCATTATTCTGCGGGGGATATCTACGTAAATATACGAGGTATGTTATGATTAAAATTGATATATACATGAGGTGTTTGTAATTATTAAGACTGTAGAAATATGTAGATATAAAAGTTAATGACATGCGCACAGTTTAGTAGTAGTATTTTGATTGGGTGTCTACGTAAATTATAACAAATATATGTCTGAATATGTTAGGTGACTCCACTTGTGTGCGCGCACGCAAGTGGAGTAACCTAACATAGCAGACATACCAGAGACACATCAGAGACGCATCACAGGCGTACCAGAGACATATCAGAGACGCATCAGAGGCACACTTATGAAAAAAATGATACCGTTCAGTCTTCCGCCCGACTAGGTGTAAACTTCTTACCATCGAGACACATCAGAGTCACATCAGAGACACCCCAGAGACGCATCAGAGACACATTAGAACGTATATCGGTGGTGCATGTCTGGTGCCTCTGTGGTGTATGTCTGCTAACCGTCTAATAATATATTGAATCGCGCACCCACACATTTTAATTTACTATAATGTCATACAAACAACAAGTCTCAAAGCATGCAAAAGCTTTACGTAAAAATTATAAGTCGCTTGAACGAACTAATAAGAAATGTCATGGGGAATATGTCAAGTCTGCAACATATCCTCTCAAACAAATAGCAGAATCATTGGGCCGTCCAAATCAAGGTGGGGATTCACCGAAAGACGCACCAATCCCGCCTCTAATAAGTGAAGATGAGGTAGAGCGGGAAGACTCTTCGCTCAAACAAGTACTTAATGACAATAATCAGAATGTATCAAAATAATCTGACTGCGCTTACACTCCAGAATTAGGAATTGAACAATGGATTCTCGACCTTGCTTACGGACCGCAATTAAAGGGTGAACAATGGATGTTTGGAAACAAACAACTACAATTTAATGATGAACAACTAATTGTAGGTGGCAGAGTATTTAAAAGTACGCTCGGTTTGAAACAGTTAGTATTCTATAAGAATCCCAATCATTTCACCCCAATTGATTTACAATTATACAAATAGATACTGGAATTAACGGATATCCATCGTGATAGAAGAGGAAATCTAAGACATCAGGCTTTTTCCCACTAAATTCAGTGATATTATTAAACCGCTCTTTAAAAAGCGTAAATATTCCGGAAATTCGGGTAATATTACAAAACAGTTCGATTACTCTCATAAATTTTGCATTAACAATAAGTTGAATAATACCATAAAACAACTCAATGAACCAATTACAAGAGGGTTTCACACACCAAAAATCTATGATATTCTTTCTAATTGGTCAGATCCGAACTTATTGGTAGACAGATTAAAACAACTACACCCGAATGATGATGAGTTTCATAAAATAATTGAAGAGCTCATTCTAGCAAACATTATTGAATAGAAAAAACATTAAGAAGAAGATCTCTAACACTTTGACGAATGACTATTGTATAACTAAAGTTTCGTAATTAAGTGAATCAATAGGTAGAAACAAAAATTTTTTGTTGGAATCTCTTCGGTATAAGGATTTGCTCAACAATATATTTAGGTAGTTTTATAATACAGATGTACTTACCTAAAAAATTTTCTCTGTAAATCATACATTGATAAACCAGCGAAAATTTCCTTCAGGACATACGAATGGGCTACGTTAACCGATATTTTGAATTACAATTCATTTATAAGTGCATCACTTCCAGCATGTTACGAAGAAGTAATATTTGATTATGTTAAATAGTTGGAAGTGATAAAACATGACATCAGCTTCCTTTTATGTGGAGAAGATGTTCATCAAATTCTACAAGTCAATCATTGTCTCATTTCACACCGACTCACCTATTTAGAATCTCCAAGTTTTTGTGAATATTTAAAAAAAATGTAGATATAACCAGGAATTTTGTTCAAAATAATTGAAATTTAAGTAAATTAGAGTTATTGTAGTAGTAGTGTTGTACTTAGAGAATTATTATAAGTCAAAAGTTGTAAACGGTTTGGATGAAAACAATGTTATAAATTGATTTGATTGAAATGTTGGTGTTTCATTTTTCTCTCTCTTCTCCCTATATTCATGCGGGTTGTAAGGATGATTTTTTAATAAACAAACTTATTACAACATACATATTGTTTTATTCATATAATTTACAAATAAAATACGGAAAAATAGAATAGAGAAGATGAAGAAAAGCATATAACGGTTGAATTTAAAGAATACACAAATACTAAAAGCATATAACTATATTAAATAAATATACAAATAACGAGATTAAATTGAAAATCAGTATAATGTTCATCAAAATTATCAATATCGATATCAGCATCATACGTTCCTCTAAATCTTTTAGCTTTAGGTGATTCATAATGAAATTCGGAAATACAAGATTCCTGATATTTTGTTTCAAAAAGTACTGTTTGATTGCATCTTTGACACCAAAAAATGTCTATTGTGATAAAGATCATGATTCTGATTCGTAAACGTTATGATGATGGTCATTGATTGCTAAAAAATATTTTTAAATTATTTTATAACATGTTTTAATGCTATCAAACACATATGTTATATCCATCAACTCTATAATAGCTAGACCCTACGCGATATTCAAGTTTATTTTCAAATACCTCTCTCCTCTAATAAGATGTAGCAAGTACTGCATTTCTAAGATTGTATGGAATTACTTGTGAGCAAGTAATAAAGTTAATAAGATCTTTGTCAAAGCGTGATGGATCTTTTGAACTATTCTATTTAAAAAACCTCATTTATATTTAGAAATTTTTTTGTGACTTGCTTGGTAACACTCCAAGGTAGGGAGATTCTACCAAAAAATTCTGCATGACATCCAATTGAAAGCCACAGACATTTCTTTTTAAAAATTTAGAAGCGTCTGTAAAGAATGAATTAATATCTTTATGATTCAAGTTTATGATAATCCCCGTTTTTAATCTACTATCAAGGCGGCATTCATGTTTTTCCCAGTTGACTCTATTGATACTAGACTTTTATGTTCTTTACTAACATCAATGACATGTTGTTTCTCCCCATTCCCTACTTTTATTAAACATCTTATGCGCTTCAACTGTGTTGTTATTTTTGAATGAATTTTATGCTTTTGTCCTACCGAAAATTTGAAAAATTTCTAAGATGCATATTATCAAGAAAAGCTTTATATTTTGTTTGAAAATGTTTGAATTTTGTTTAAGGAATTTATGATTTCATCAATTTGTTGCAAAGTTCTATCACGGTGAAGTTACACATTTTGAAATATTAATGCAAAATGTACCCGCTCTGATGTCACACATATTAAAATTGATTTTCTACATAAACAAGCAACATCTTTATGACTACATCTTGTATATAAAAATGCTAGAATCTCTTATATCCTAAACACAAACCTAAATCATTAGCAATATTTTCATTTCACATTATGTCATGATCTGGTTATAAAACATTTCGTCCATGTTTAAAAGTATTGTAAGTATTGAAAGCCAAAATATGAAACTTTTCCTTCCTCCTCCTGCACTGCAAACCGAGTTATGAAACATTAAACTTGAAATAACAATTCAACGCCCTGTATCTCATTAACGATATGACAGCAGCATTGGCTTAGAATCAAATTTCTAACATGATGCTGGTGAAACCAATCACAAAATTTATAATCATCATCTGCTTCTTTTAATGATGAGCGATATTTTAATAATAAATTATGTGGTAAATGTATAAAAGTATAAAAGTTAGTTTAGTCATTCCTAAAAATTATTCTATTCCCCACGGAAGTGTATCTAAAGAATTATGAAGTAATTTCCTTTTATCATCGTGAGAACTCAACGCCATTTTGGTTTGTTCAACACTATACACATTATTGGGCAAAGGAACGTATCGTATTTTGAGTAATTGTCATCTGTTTCCAATTTTTCATACAATCGACATAATCATCAAAAGTTATTTTTTACTACACATTTTTTAATCCTCTTTAACGACTTTAACCCCCACACTGAACTTTGTAACCGTACATTTGGACCAACGAAATGTGTGATGATTTGTTCATTAGACTCATCTTTCATTACGCATAATACTTTTTATTAACTCTAGGTATATTGTATGGATTATTAGTGTAGTAGTCTTATGTATCAAATTTGTCAATGTTTGCGTCAATTAAATGTTTATATGCATCGTTACAAGTAAGTTGGTAAGCAAAACTGTTAGTGTCGGTGTACAATAGCTTACAATTGTCTACTCCCATTGTTGGAAGCATAAAATTATAGTGAAAGCCGTACATTCCAGTTTTGGAAATATCGAGAATTTCCATATCCACATACATTGGTTCATTGAAAATGCAGATTTTTTAATTGTCCTTAGAGTCGGATCATGATTGAAAATTGTTCTATTGCGATAACGCGGACTAGAAATGAGATTTGTAGCACCATAACGACCATCATGGGAAGATACAAATTCTATGTTTGCATATACATTCCTTGCATTTTCAAACACATCATTGTTCATCCGTAAATCTTTTTTTTCAAAGTCGCTCACAGCTTAAGTCCTCAATTGATTGTTTAATGGATGTATCGTTTTAGACATGTGGATTGTAAAATTTCAAAACTTTGTGAACTTTTTTCCATACCAACCAATGTTCTAATGTCTGCTTTAAATTCCTATAATGTAAAGTACCTATAACACTCTTTTAATCGTGTACAGTGGTCAATAATTTTGCTAATTTTGAGCCGTGGGGTTTGCGGTGTTCGGAGCACAGTCTTTATGTAGATTATGCAAATTGATATGATACGTCAAATCAACTTGGAGAATCATCTGTAATGGATTTTATAAACTCTACATCATTTTTAAATATCATTTTCGAGGTCATCGTACTGTAAATGTTCATACATTGCCTGCTCATACAAATTATTCGCTTCTGTATAGAGTATGTACGTTAATGGTTTCTCAGTATCATATTCAGACATATATTTGTTATAATTTACGTGGACACCCCAATCAAAATACTACTACTAAACTGTGTGTGTGTCATTAACTTTAATATCTACATATTTCTACAGTCTTAATAATTACAAACACCTCATGTATATATCAATTTTAATCATAACATACCTCGTATATTTACGTAGATATCCCCCGCAGAATAATAATGCAAATATCTTTTAACACCGTGTATTGAAAAAAATCTTAGTATACTGTTATGAACCCAATTTTATGAGCGGCTTAATTATATTAAGTGATTAAATTATGAATAGCTATAATGTCTATGAAAATTATCAATATCACCATCAGTATCATACGTCCCTCTAAATATTTGGGGTGAATCATAATGAAATTCGGAAATACAAGATTTCTGATATTTTGTTTCAAAGAGTACTGTTTGATGCCAAAAATGTTAAACGTGTGTGTATGTGTGCTAACCCTGTGATGGTGTCTGCTGCCCCTCTGCTTGAGTGGTAAAGTTGGCTCCTTGTTTCACCGCATCTATAATAAAAATGACATTCAGTGTACAAAGTTGTGAAATCATTGCTTCAAGATTTTTCTATTAGCGTAGCATTCTTTTTTGAAGAGCGGCTTAATTATATTAATTTAGTTGGGGGCAAGCCTGATGTCTTAGATATCTTCTTCTATCACGATGGATATCCGTTAATACCAGTATCTGCAAATATGTTGCTCTTTTGTTTGTTTCTTGGAAAATAATTCATATAAACCGAGTGTTGCAGTAAATTTGTTAGTACTAGCACAGTCAAACTGAAGAGTCTGAGGTGTGTTTGTTATCCATTCTGTTAACCCTCTGCTATCTGTCTGATAGACTTCTGATGTGTGTTATCCGTCTAATAATATAATAAGTCACGGCATATTTTACTATAATGTAGTCGTACGAGCAACAAATCTCAAAGCATGCAAAAGCTTTGGGTGTCCTCTGTTGTCGAATAAAGTGGATTTGCTGTCGTTGTTGTCGGTGTCGTTGTCGTCGTTGTCGTTGTTGTCATCGTTGTCGTTGCCGTCGTTGTCGTCGTTGTCGTCGTTATCGTTGTCATCGCTGTCATCGTTGTTGTTAATGTTGTGGTTGTCGTTGTCGTTCTAGTAACATCCTGTATGTGAAAATAATCTACCAATGCGGTTTGTTCGATGTAAATTTGAGCAATAATAGCAGAGATTCATTGTAACGCCCTTATCTTTATATACCCTGTGACATCTTTTATGAAAAATACGGTATTTTTTTTACTACGACCTGTGTATATAAAAAATACGGTATCTTTATGATTACACCCTGTATAAAATCGCATCTTTTTATGACTACGCACTGTATATATGGCTTCTTTCATGACTACACTCTGTATATATGAACATCACATCTTTTTTGACTACACCCTGTATATAAAGACAAATGGCATCTTTTATGAACACACCCTGTATAAAAAATGCAGTATCTTCATGACTATACTCTGTGTAAAATCACATCTTTTATGACTACACCCTGTATAAAATTACATCTTTTATGACTACACCCTGTATATAAAGAAAATACACGAGGGTGCTATGTATAATATTGAGATAAAAATACACTTTTACACTCGTATGTTGATCGAAGCCATCACTTTTCATTCTGAAATTTAGAAGTCCCAATCAAAAACCTTGAGATTGTCACTAAAAATAATATGCGATTTTTCTATGATTACCTACGTGAAAATCCTTGAGATTTCAAAATAATACGCATATGGTCAATTTCAAAAACAAAATACGTAGGAATCCTCGTAGCATACATGTAGCGGTGTAGGCTGGGTACGATGAAGTCGTGGGTTCGAATCTCACTCAAGGCAAAAATTTTTTTCGGTTACGTCATGCACAAATTTACCGGATAAAAAATGGACGACACACAGACATCTAAAAAAAAGAAATCTGCAAAATTGAAGCGCGCCATCTAGCGAAATCTACTGGCCGACGGATAAAAATGGCCGACTGGATAAAAAATGGACGACACCGCCGACAGCGCCAACGCAGCGCCACCGTCGCCTAGCGGACCTTTTTCGAAGTAGTGGAGTGAAACCCTCTTAGCTACACAACTCAAATAGCAATATCCAACGATTACCCATTACATATGATGAATAAACTAATTAGTAAAAAAGAGGAGAAAGAAACTAATATTTCCTGAACAAACTAAAAAAATAAAAACTTATAAAACCAATACATATGCAGGAAATATTTCTCTAATAATATTTCAAAGATAATATCTTAAGCAACAAATACAACGATTTCTTTTAAAACAGAAAGTTACATAAGTACAAAATTGTTAAATGTAAAAACAAAAATATCGCCATTAAAGAAATCTGGTATATATATAAACTTAAATGTCCAGAATGTAATGCTGTCTATTTGAGTCAGACCCTTAGAAATTTTGGAATCCGATACAGTGATCACTTACAGATTAAAACAGCCAAATAAATCCCACTACGCCAGACATCTACTTGACACCAATCATTCATTGAGACCTAACACAGAATTAGAAGTACTACATATTTGTGATAAGAAACAAGAACTGGATTTCCTTGAAGAATTGGAAATTAGAAGACACTTAAGAAACCCACAATATGAAGTCGTCAATGAACAGATAAATCTAGTTGTCCACTTTTAAACTGTCTTCTTAAGTGGGCTAATAATACCTAAGCCTTAATTTTTGTAATAGCATATCTTCTTTTTTCTATTAACATATATTAAGTCAATCACAAGATAGGTCACTTCTTGGACTAGCCAAAAAATAATTAAGCATCAGATAGGCATCAAATGAAATAAAACTTTTGTCATTCTGACGATGATATTTAGGTAATATCGAAACAATTGTGAATTTTTTAGAATTCTTAACATTTTTCAATAAACTGTGGAGTTAACTAGAAACAGTTCCATTTAAAACACTCAAATAATTGATGTACTTGCGTTCAGCCCTGTTTAAATATTGTTAGTATTGGCTAGAACCTGACACTTTTTATTTCTTCACATTTTACCACAAATCATTAAAATTTCTGTAAATATTTTCGACGTACGTGCAAATTAGAATCCATTCAGTCCATACTACCGAAAATATATATGATTACAATGTACAGAAAATGCTTCATTCAATCAATACTTCCAACATACAATACAAAGAAAGGCTCCATCTGTTTTATAGGTACTATCAAAACACATAACAAAGAAAGGACCCCATACGAATTACACTATCAGAACACATAACAAAGAAATAGCACCGGTAATTCATTTGTTGCGGCTGTTGTGATCTGTAATTCAGTTTTGTCCACCGTGAATCTCGAACCGAGGCGCTATTTTTGACATCGTTCGCAATGTCACGATACGCAAGCCTGTGAATGCTCTATTTGCGAATACTTCTTAAAGTATGTATACATTAGCGCTCTGCGCCGAGAAAACTCGGCGCGCGCACCTATTCGTCTAAGTTGGTACGTGATTCCATGTTGCAGGCGCTCTGCGCACAAATCTCCTCTAGGGTTTTCAACGCTCCGCTTGATACGTTCGTTGTTCAAATTAAGACAGCACTGAGAAAGGTATGTCGTTTTTCGCGCGCTTTCGTTTTATTTTTACGAAAATAGTTCAGTAATGGAGTGATCAGAAGAATATTTGATGGAGCTTATCGAGGCAAATCTTTATTTTGGGATCCACGACATAAAGATCATTTAAAAAATCACTAACAGTAGATGCCTGGGGGCAATAGCAGCAGATAGGAGGTACCTGCTGATATATGTTGAAAGAAATTACTTATTTGCTTTCTTCCCACCGCATCGGCGCGAGAAATGCAAAGTAAAATGCACCAGAGTACAGGAAAAGCTAAGTTATATGTAGAAAACAGATAACTCTTATATTTATTAAATGACACGATTGAACTGAATGCTTAATGCGCGTTTGCGGGCTTCCTATGGATCGTGGGAGGTTTGTTGAGACAACAAATACAATGAGCATCGAATCCGCAGAGAACGCGCCGCACGTTCGCGGCGCAGCGCGCTAATAGATACGCAATTCAGCGTTAGTTGACGTTGCAAACATAGACACATAATATAAGAGACGGTTTGATGCATACGCGACAAGTGGCACAACCTTAGAGTAATAATATACAATAGAGAGGGTTATTCATTCATAAACACGTTTATTTTGCGGCCAACAATCCTAAACGCCTGTAGTAAAATAATGAATTAATTACCAAAAGTGAAATGGAAATTATATTCTCAATATTTATACATGTATTATTTATAATTTATTAAGTTTTAGCTTGTAGAAAAAGTACTGTATGCAACTTGTACATAATGGTTATAATACATTCGTATGAATTCGCCTTCGACTCGTATCGTAAACTTCATACTCGTACATCATAACTATCATTATGTACTCGTACATAATGTAATATAATTCAGGCTTTGGAACAATGGCTGTCAACGATTAACGGATTCCATTATTGCAAGAATCTCTAGATCCTGCATAATCCTGAACCAGTTTACATTGCTACGCCATGTCACAATTCGTGTCGTGTCGTCACTACAGGAATTACACGTAATTTTATGCTTGGCACTATATGATCATCATA
Source organism: Galeruca laticollis (assembly GCA_963921935.1). Lineage (NCBI taxonomy): Eukaryota > Metazoa > Arthropoda > Insecta > Coleoptera > Chrysomelidae > Galeruca > Galeruca laticollis. Next base: position 179,196,305 of record OY998180.1, read on the forward strand.
TTTTTGTGATAAGTTGTTATACAAGTGTTTGAAATATTCAGCAAACAAGTTGTTGTCAGATTATCAAAAATATATTTTACTATAATTCAATATCACTCGACGTTTAGAATATGTGAAGTAGTTGTTCCTGATTGAAAAGTCGGTCATGGATTATAACTTTAGGTGAAGTTTTGACTTCAGGTTTGATATTTTATGTCACCTTTAGTTCCATCTGAAGCAAATTTTTTATCACAGTTTTTGAATTCTTTACATTCATAAACTAAAAGAATATTTCCTCGCTGCCGTAGTATTATTTTTGAACCACTAAATGCTTGTATTTTCATGTTGTTTTTCTCAGTTTAAAGCATAACATCGAATCTTTCGTTTCATTCAGTTACCTAATCGTCCTCAGTTCTGTTAATTGAAGTGATTTGGATAAGTCTTTAATCTGGATAATATAAATGTCAATCAGTTGGCGCAGCGGCGTAAGTTTAAGTCGTTATAAGCCGTTTTGAAATATCCATTATGAAGAATATACCCTTTCAACTTTAATTCGGTGAAACTCAGTCATTTGTTCTAATGGACCCTTTTGTTCTCTCAAGAACAACAGTGTTTTCTAAGATGTTTGTTGAAAACCACATGTTTATATGTGGTCTCAAGTTATAAGCCCTGAAATTATGTTTCTTTATAGTGGGTCATCCTATATTTCAAATCTGTGTATTTGTCTTAAAAACTATTTTAAAGCTTCCACTTTGTAGGCCTATATCTCGTAAGAGAGGGTCTGAATTGAAAAACTTTATATAAAGTGTTATGCTAACATTGTTTTGGTTAATCCAATATGCTCTCGACCTTTTTCCTATTAGTCTCGGGAAACTTTGTGAAATTACTGTGTCCGGTTTAAATATACTCAGTGACACAGGAACCCGAACGACTAGTAAAAATTATTTTATATCGGTAATATTTGGAATATATATCAGGGAGTACGTAATATGTGAATGATTAAAATTTAACTCCAATCGTGTGTCTGCTCACTAACTTTAATAATTATTGGTTGAAGCTCCATGATTTCTTATAGCTACCAAAATTTTGCACCCATTCCTACAAAGCTAATTCTTCTTTCAAGCAATGTTTATACCGTGTAAATAAAAAAGTGAAAATCTACCAAGTTTTTAGTGTTGCAATACCAAATGATGTATAAGGGCGATGTTTCGAATAAAACTAAAATTTAAGGACAGGGCTACGTAAATTGCTAGGGAAACGTTTGCTTCATGAAATAAACACCTATTCAAAAGTTAACGACATTCGGAACTATATCGATCTATTTGAAATTATTTATTGAGAGTCGCTATCATTAGAGAAAAATGAATAAGTTTTATTTTGGTGTTGCTTTTTGGGATTTTTTGCATCTATGATAAGCAGTCTAAATTCGGAATTGCTTATTTTTATTTGTATAAAAATATTGAAAGGCTGTACAAAATTTTTAAAGAGTTTAGTTAATTTTAATAATGCTAAGAAGAAAATTAACTATCAAAGAGTCTTCTCGGGCTATTATTCAAAGCGGGCTTAACACAGACGGATGTGGCAAATCGGCTAAATGTGTCCCTAAAACGAAGAACTGGAAGACCCAGAGTAACAATCGCCATTGATGATCGTTACCTGGGACTTATGGCTCGTAGAAATACTCGTAATACCTACAGAATCCTGGGAAGAAGACTTTTTAATGCTAGAGTTGTTTCTGTATCGATCTCAGTAATAAGGAGAAGAATCCATAATGTTAATTTGAGATCCAGACGACTTTTAAGGAGAGTACCATTGACACCTGCGCATAGGAAACAAAGATTAGCTTAGGCATTGGAACACAAACACTGGCGTAATGAATAGAGGAACGGGATGAGTCTCGTTTATTTTAAGACAGTAGAATAGAACGAATGTGGATAAATCCATTGACAACCTTGCAACAACGGCTTGTCAAGAAATTCACCCCCATCGAGGAACTACAATTATGGTCTGGGCAGAAACTTGTTTAAATGGCCGTACTGAGTTGATTGTATTGGATGGAAACATGATAGGAGACGTATATAGGGATCCAGTGATGGCCAATATACTGCCACAACTTCATGCCTTTATAGGCCCTCAGTTCATTTTTATTGATGATAATGCGAGACCACATAGATATGCAGTTGTTTTAGAATAAATAGAAAATCAAGGTTTTCTTTATCTACCGCTTCCACCCAGGTCGTCTGATCTGAATCCCATAGAGCAGCCATTAACGACCACAATCCGCGACCAGAAATCATACAGGAGCTTAGAAATATTCTTCCACAACTTTGGGCAGAAATCGCACAAAAATTATTGCACAACTTGGTTGAAAGCTTGTCAAGATGTGCTGCTGTGATACCTGTAAATGGGGGTAACACATAATATTAGCTGTCATTTAAACATTCTTTGTTACTCTATTCCTTGATAAATTCTCTTGCTTTGTTATTTTATATTAGCATTTTAGTTCAATATCAGTTTCCAAAGATAAGAAAAATTGATTTTATTATTCATTATTGGCATTTAATAATTAACAAATATATATCCTTTTAAGAAATACTGTTAATTTTTTTTGTTCTAGCTTTTAAAATAGAATTTAATCAATATCGTTAACTTTCGAACAGCTGTTTATTTTGACATTTATTTTGTCCAGGCATTTGCTACAACTCAATTTTGAAGTAAGAAGAATTTTGTTTGAAGATACAGCGGAAAGAACTGCAGTTGTCCAAAGACACACTCCAAAAATCTGTCAATAGATAGATTCCTATGAATTTTTATAATATTTACGATTACCACATACATTCACATTGTTAAAAACCATGTGATAATTTTGTGTGTAATATAAAGTTCTGTAAATATATCCAGTGGTGCCCATCGCGGTCAGTGGACAGATAAAATAGCAAAATATAGAAATATCGACAAGCCATATCTTATTAATTTTATCTTACAAAACCATTACTTTTTCAAACACCAACATCAGTCAGAAGTATTTAGATACTCCAATAAAACAAACGGTACTATCACTTTTATTTATTCTTGTATCATATTTCTGAAGCGACCTTGTTTTAATTATGGTCTACTGGTACAAATTATATTCATAAGCCAGCTTTACGAGCAGTCTATATTCCAGATAAAGCTAATTTACGTATACGAGATATGTTCAATTCGAAACCCTTGTATGCGAAATTGTTAATGCCTGTTGAAATATTGCAACGTGCTAAATTTCATAGGGAACATATTCGTGCAAATGATTTATTCAATTTATTCGATTATTGCGAATTATCCAATCACCACCTGACGTTCAGTTTAAAATAAACTTCCGGGAAATATATGTGCACATTTCAGATTGCAAGGAATGTTTTAGTTACTAAAATTGGACTTGTGAATTTTAAAAAACCGAGGGGTTTTTAATTGAAATGTTGATGTACGTCATCGATGTCTACTATGTTGTCACCATTGTTATTATCATCTTATTCAACTGTCGGATAGTAATATTTTAGTAATGTTGTCGCCCATTTCTTACCCTAAATGTCTACTAAAGCTGAGTTTTTCAATATTTCTATTCACTTCTTTCCATCTTGCGATATCGTTTTTACCTGTTTCCATTTCTCACAATCACTGCTACTCTTAAATCCTGTAACCACACTCCTCTTGAATTCTTATATGTCATAGCTTCAGATATCTGCCTCATCATTCTTTCATATACTGTTTGTTGTACGTGACAGAACCATTTCAGTTGTCATCTATTTTTTCTGTATCTGTATTAGATTCAAGCTTTGTTGTATTCTTAATTAATGAATCTCGCCATGTTTCACTTTTCTTACAAATCCAATCTGCGTTGCAGTTAGGGCCTTAATTCTGCATCATCCGTAAGTGTCGGTGTTTTAACCGTTTCAAAACTCGTGTTGAAATTTATTTTGTTATCTCTATATTCGATTGCATAGTCTTCTCTCCACTGACATCGTTCTTCTCATTTCTCTTTTTCAAATATTCCTATTAACACCATTTAAACTTCATATTTTTTTCTTTTCCTGTATATACATATTTTTCTAGTCTCCTATTATTATGGCTTTTGTTCAGCATATTGACAATATCATAATATGAAATTAATATTGATGATTTGTTTATATTACTTGTGTTTGGCGGAGTTGGATTTTTCAGCACCCTTATACGAGTACACACCTTTCCATCGCGCCATTGCTTTCCATACTGGAATATAATTTTAACCCTTTAATTACTGCCGCCCTGACATCCTTTAACCTGGGTCTTCCTCAGACTTCAACTCTTATAATATTTCAGCTCACTATTCTTCTCTCGATCATTGGTTGTATGTGGCCGAACCGTCTCAGTTTTTTTATAGCAGTATCAGGTTCAGACTTTGTATTGAGTATTTTCTTACAAATCTCATCTTCAATGCAGATATTTTTTATTGTAGTTTTCTACACCATAGGTGAGCATCTGTGTAATTATTCTTTTGTAAACTTGTGTCTCAATTTAGTTGGATATTTTCTTTTATCAAGGAGCTTATTTTCTATACTTTTTTACAGACTTCCTATCTGCAATTTGGTCTTTCACTCCATCTTCTAATTCCCCATCTTCTAATGTTGATGTTGTACTTAGTATTAAAGTTTCAAACTTTAATGTTCTTTTTTTTCCTGTCTATGCTTCATGTTTTTTATTTTCTGTATTATCATTGTTGTTGATGATTCCATTCATATTGATCTTTCAAGATTTTTCCTAATCTTTGCCCAAAATCACAATGGCATTCGCTTAGTCAGCTCTGATATAAGTCTTTTTTTCATTTTCAAATATCCTACTTCATACACCTTGGTTCTTTCTGTGTGTTTTTTTAATTTTTTTATTCTTTACCATAGAAATGATCTCGGAATACATCCTTGATTCAATCTCAAATCAGTTTAGAAGTTTTGCTCTCTGTTTTTTGTTTGTTGGATCCCTTTTATTACAGATTTAGGTAGTGTTGTTACTCTTTTTGTACATTATTAAATAATTTAATTAGCAATATATATAGTAGTGATATATTTTTCTGTCTTTTCCAATCGCTTTTTTTGGTCTAAATTCAAACGGCGTTCTTTCTTATGTGTCCTCGGGCATAAACTTTGAATACTGTAATATCCATTACTGTCTTCACGTTTTTAAATTGGGATCATAGTCCCATCATTATTTCAGATTTTTTACTATTTCTGAAAGCGTGTATTTAATTTAAATTCATACATACGATACAAAATAGCGGACATATTGTGAAAACCCGAACAATTTACTTTAAATGAAATATTTGAGCTTTCTTGAGAAACAAATATCGCCTCTTCTCTAATCTTTTTTCCATTCTTTCCCATGGTTAGATGAAATTTTCAGTTATTGGTTCAGGAACCCATACAAGCTTCATTTAACCGAGACGCCCAACTTTTTACCTTGCGAAAATTACGAGAATAGGTAGTTACAGAGTGCTCAGTTGTACAGTGTGTTCATTCATTTGAGATTTTCTATATATTTAAATGATAATGGAGGGTTTTTCTTAGAATACTCTTCTTGAGAAACGTCATTTTTTTGAAAAGAGAGAGGACATAAAATAGGTTTTTGAAAAGATTTTCCTCTAGCAAAAATTTCTTTTTGACTCAAAAAGTATCATAACCGGGATAACGACGTAACAGTGGAGAGTAATTTCTGATTCAACAATTAAAATGTTTTACGCATACTGGTGAAAATTGAACCCGGGACCTCTTGATCCAAAGTTCCTTCGCTAGCTACTAAGCCACCATCATGTTGCTGTGTTATATGTAGAATTGAATATTTGTCTCATGAAAAGGATAGGGTCTTATATTTTTAAATAAATTATTTCTTTGGAGAATGCAAAAAAATCAAGTACATACACATAAGTACTTGCGTGCTTCAAAGGGCGGATCCAGGATTAATTTCTGGGAGGGGCACAAGGGGTACACGGGCAAAAAGTGAACAAAAACTAGTATCATGCTTCAAATTTATTTCTACAAGTTCAAATATGTATAGGAAGATTTATGAAAGTCTCAAAACAATAAAAAAATTGAATGTTTAATACAGTCTTCTTTTATGTTTCCTGCTAAAGATGTCTAGCACTTCATTAGCGTCCATTTTTACAGCAACGTCTTGATGCATATGCATTAAAGCCAATCCATTTAAACATTCTTCTATCATCCTGTTGTGAAGATATGACTTTAATTGGCGTAAGGTGGAGAAATATCGCTCGGCAGTACTAGTAGCCACTAGAAACGTACACAGCAATTGACAAAAAGCTCTAATATTTGGTAGCACCGTTGCTTTTTTGTAGGCATCTGCAGGAGATACTGGAATATTTTCTTTCATTGGTTGCCAAATTTTAAGCTCTCCCTTCAAATCTAACAAACAATGAAGGTCCTCTTTATATACTTCAGAGCCTTGCAAATTGTTTACATATTTTATTAGGGGGAGTATTGCATTCCTTTCCTTTATTGAATATTTTTTTATTTGTTTCTACAGTATGTGTACGTCCAGTAGCAATAGCAAAATGGCGTCAAAACCTATAATCACTAGCCTGTGGAATGTTTGGTTTGCACCGGTAATTTCCACTTTGTGGCACACTATGCATTTTGCCATTACACTTTCCTTCGCCAGTACCTTAAAAACAACTCTAAATCAGAAAAAAACTAAAAACTTTACGAAAAACAAAAAAAAATCCGCGATAACCTCCTAGCGTCTCCAAACTGAATTAGCAACATGGTCGGGAATAATGTACATTTTGTTTATAAAAGTATAGCAAGGTTGTCAGGTTGACGTTAATTTTTTCGTGATAAATCTATAAATTTGATTCATTTTTTACTAGCATATAATAGTATACGCACCCTAGCCCAAACCAATTATCTTTTAGGACAAATATTTCAAATTGTTTATAAAATTATTCCAACAATATGCCTGAAAATTAACTAATTTTAAAGACTGAATCACCGAATCAACTTTTTGCACCTGCGTACTGTGTTAGATAAGTGGGGTGTCGATTAAATGAAGTTTTTCTCAAATAATTAGATTCTTGGTAATTATTTGGAAAAGGGAGTCTCTGTGTTTGTAATAGCTAGCTTAAATAATAATATTGGTGACCTAATTAATTATAGAGCGAGTCAAAGAACGTCACCAAGGGAAATATTTAATGAAAAGCTAATACTGCTTTTCCGATGTCAACAAGAATATTAAATTATCAGATAGTTGGATTTTTAATTTGAAATTTTACGTTTTAACGAATATCAATTATATTCAACTGAAAAGGGATGGGTATAATTATAAGGGATTAGTAAACGTAGTTAAAATCCTACAACGAGGCGAAACGAAAATGAAACACAACTAGATCAGAATACCAGTTCAATTTCATATACGCAAAAGTCATTTATAAATCAAGAGAGAACATGTTTTCGAATAATTCAGATTCACTCAAATACAAGGAATGGGCGAAGCATAAGGAAAATATGTCTATGAGAGGCACTATAAGTGGAAAAAATGAAGTAGAGTGTTTAGAAAGATAGAAAATTTGAAAGATATTATTGAAAACGTTAAACTCCTTGAATAAATTATGGAGCACATATGGATGCAGACATGACGTGGAATTTAAGTGATCGATCCTAGAACCAAGAATTTTTTTCCAGCAGATTATAATATTCGTAAGTGTCTTAGGAACTTTTATAAGTCACCAGAATATTTTTCCCATCCGGGATGAACTTTTAAGTATATAGCTCTGAATTTAATGAAAGGCTTCGAAATTGGACTAAAAAATTCAAAATCAATCTATTTTTAGTTATCTACTACCGCTTGTAAATCATTAAATTTGTCGACGAGGAAACGATGGAGGATATGATCCCTTAATTTTCAAAAACAGTGTTTCTTTAGATTTGAGAAAGACGAATAGAGGTTATTAAAACAGTTTGATTTGCCTTCCTATATGAGTCGAAATTAACAAAAATTGATGGTAAGTTTTATTGTACTCAATATAGGATGCTATATTTTGGACATTTTAAAATGTAAATTGAGTGAACGAAAAGACGAGTACTGAGTGTGTAATTTTGTTAAAATTCCAGGTAAGCGCTTTCAGCCATTAGACCATTCTGAAAGCTCTCGTCAACAAAAAAATATACAGAAGGTGTCAAAAAACATCAAACCCTGTAACTGCTACATACAATGAAATGAAATATTTGATTGATGTTATATCATTATATAGCTAAAATTTGTTGAAATTACTCTATAAAGAGCGTGTACAATTGTAACTCACATAACGAAACGTCTAATTTGAAATTACCAACTAAATGATATGTGTGTACACCCTCTTTATAGGGTAATTTTATCAAATATTACTTAAATAATGATGTAACATCAAACATTTTATTTCATTGTATGTACATTGTACCTGTTGTATGTTTTTCTCTTGTCGACAGCTTTGAGAATGACCTAATGGCTGAAAGCGCTTAGCTGGAATTTTAATCAAATGACACACTCAGTACTCGTCTTTCCATTCACTCAATTATATCTAGTGTGTACACCATACTCAGACAATTCCATTTTAAAATGTTTCCATTGAAAAAATAATAATCTGGGTTTTATTTTATGTTATAGCTATATTCCCTCTACCAGCTATGGGATGGAAGGTATTGACCCCTTGCCGATTTTCATATATAGCCCATGGTGTGACAATTTATGGGAAACGAAAGTGAGTATTAACTTTTGTTGAGGCATTACGTCTAAGTATTTGGTCTAGCGGTAACCAATAATCCAAAATATCCAATAAAGACAAAAAATAAAAAAACAGTTAAAAATCAAGAATTCCTAAAAAAATCGAAAGCTCCAAAAAAGGAATTCAAAAAAACCAAACAAATGTATACATTCAAACATTTTTTTATATTTTTTTGGCTTAGTAGTACAAAAACATGTGTAAACTTATTATTTCGATAGTAAGCGCATTTTTCTTTCTTTTGTTGACATACATTTTCAAACATATTTGTGTGTTTACTTATTTATTGTTGTTATTTTGTGTGTTTACTTGTAGAACCTCAACCAGAAACGAGAAAAGACTTCCACGAGCCGGTGGGATTTTTAAGAGCCCTTAAGAAACATTTTAACAATCATAGACTGCCAGGAGCTGCAGAGTAACTTAAACAGCCTTATGCGATGGTTTAACAAGAACGGAATGCTTTTAAATGTAGAAATATACAAATATGCAATATACTATGTTTAAGCTTGTGATATAAACCTATTCAATACTTCCAGTAAAGAAATAAAGATGTGTTTTAAGTGGAAATGAAATGTTAGATATATTATTTTGAATGTTGTACAGTCACAAATGCTGTTTAGCACTCTTATATATGTAATTACTTAGCACCTTGTATTTACAGAGCTGGGCAGTATTTAACAACTTTTCCTATAAAAATATTTTAATTACTTTTGTTCTAACATTCACAGTAATTATACTCAAATGTTTTCTTTCACAGAAAGTTGCCAAAAATAGTAGTTAACAACTCATTGCTAACACTTTTTTCGATTAAGTAAGTAGCAGTTATACTCCAGCAGTTTGTCCAGCTCTGTGTGTTTAAACGACTGTAATAATAAATTAATATGAACTTATCATAAATAGTTTTTTACTTTTATCTTGATTTAACATCATTTAAAAATCTAATGATACTCCAATCTAGAATGTATGTTACTCAAATTATTTTTTAATTATTGCATTGTTTTTACATTATAGTTTATATATTGTCATTCTGTTTTTTAAGAAAAGTACTTTGTGAAAGAAATTATTTGTTGTGTATTTTTATACCAAAATAAATAAACTGTTTATATGATTACTGTTTTATTTTTTCAATGTAATTAACCATTTATGGTCCATCATTTGATATTTCATTTAATTTAATTCAACATCTAATCATTATTGAGTTAAATTGAATGAAATGTTAAATGATGAACTATAAATGATTATTTTAAAATAAAATAATTAAAATACAGTAAATTTGAATATACCGCCAAAACCTAAAATTACAGAAATCTTTTCAACATCACTCAATTGTTTACTAGGCAGGCTCTTTAGATGGCGTCACAATCAGTGTCTCATCTATCTGTGGGTTATCTGTGATGTCGACTACAGTTAAATTCATCACTTGAATTCATACTAAGAGACTGCAAGAAATTGATTAACGTTCATCTGTTTATTAAAATGATTTTACTCTACAGTAATATTATGTCTGTGATAAGGTGATGTTTGTGTTGTGCCTTGAGTGATAATTTGTGAAAATTGGATATTTAACATTGTACAGGTAATGAAATTGTTTTTTTTTCAGTTTTCATAAAGAAACAATATTATATTTTTAGTTTGACCGCTTTGTACAATATAATTTCTATTTTTGACATAATAATGTAAAATTTGAAATTTTTTTAGAACAAATAGGTACAATAATTATATTTTGAATGAGTTTTATAAAGAAAATAAGCTGTTTTAAAGATTAAAACTAACTTTTCCGCATCTGTGGCCCTGAAAAATATTCTATCATAAAATTGTTGCTTGTATACACTTCGGGGGATGTATCGTGCTAACAAACCGAAATTTCTCTAAAAATAACCAAAAATTTAGTATATCTGGATTTATAGGACCCGCTGTACTCGCTCTAGTCAACTGAAAATCAATAGGGTACATCTGTGAGACACCTTGAACAATATTCAATCATGAAATTAATCAATCGTATACTCTCTGGAGGCTGTATCGTGCTAACAAACTGAAAATTCTCCAAAAATGACAAAAAAATGGTACTTCAAGTACCATAGCACCCGTTGTACTGGCTTTAGCGAGCTGACTATCAATAGGGTTCATATTTGAGACGCACTGAATAATATTCGATCATGAAATTGGTCACTTATATATACTCCTGAGGCTGTATCGCGCTAACAAACCGAAATTTCTCCAAAAATAACCAAAAATTTAGTATATCTGGATTTATAGGACCCGCTGTACTCGCTCTAGTCAACTGAAAATCAATAGGGTACATCTGTGAGACACCTTGAACAATACTTATTCATAAAGTTGATCAATCGTATACTCTGTGGAGGCTGTATCGTGCTAACAAACTGAAAATTCTCCAAAAATGACAAAAATTTGGTACTTCAAGTACCACAGCACCCGTTGTACTGGCTTTAGTGAGCTCAATATCAATAGGGTTCATCTTTAAGACGCTCTGAATAATATCCAATCATAAAATTCATCACTTGTATATACTCCGGAGGCTGTATCGTGCTAACGAACTGAAATTTCTCGAAAAACGACAAAATGTCGTACTTCAAGTACCATAGCACCCGTTGTACTGGCTCTGTTGAGCTGAAAATCAATAGGGTTCATCTGTGAAATGTCCTTAGCAATATTCCATCATAAAATTGGTGACTTATTGCACTCCGGAGGCTGTATCGTGCTAACAAGGCTTGCAAGGAAAAGTGGCCGACGACAACGACGACGACGACGTTGTACTGGCTTTAGCGAGCTGAATATCAATAGGGTTCATCTTTGAGATGCACTGAATAATATCCAATCATAAAATTGGTCACTTGTATATACTCCTGAGGCTGTATCGCGCTAACAAACTGAAACTTCTCCAAAAATGACAAAAATATCGTACTTAGAGTACTGTAGCATCTGTTATATTGGCTCTGAAAATCAATAGGGTTCATCAGTGAGATGTCGTGACTGATATTCAATCATAAAATTGGTGACTTGTCGAACTCCGGAGGCTGTATCGTGCTAACAAACTGAAATTTTCCAAAAAATGACAAAATGTCGTACTTCAAGTACCATAGCACCCGTTGTACTGGCTCTGGTGAGCTGAAAATCGATATGGTTCATCTGTGAGACACCTTGAAAAATATTCAATCATAAAGTTAATCAATGGTATACTCTCTGGAGGCTGTATCGTGCTAACAAACTGAAAATTCTCCAAAAATTACAAAAATTTGGTACCATAGCACCCGTTGTACTGGCTTTAGCGAGCTGAATATCTTTAGTGTTCATCTTTGAGACGCTCTGAATAATATCCAATCATAAAATTGGTCACTTGTATATACTCATGACGCTGTATCGCGCTAACAATCTGAAACTTCTCCAAAACTGACAAAAATATCGTACTAAAAGTACTGTAGCATCTGTTGTATTGGCTCTGGTGAGCTGAAAATCAATAGGGTTCATCAATGAGATGTCCTGAATGATAATCAAGCAGAAAATTGGTGGCTTATTGAACTACGGGGGCTGTATCGTGCTAACAAACTGAAATTTTTCAAAAAATTACAAAATGGTCGTACTTCAAGTACCATAGCACCCGTTGTATTGGCTCTGGTGAGCTGAAAATCAATAGGGTTCATCTGTGACATGTCCTTAACAATATTCCATCATAAAATTGGTGACTTATTGCACTCCGGAGGCTGTATCGTGCTAACAAGACATGTAAGGAAAAGTGGCCGACGACAACGACTACGGCAACGACGACGACGACATACACACAGGTTTTTTTTTTCTGAAAACCGTTTTTTCGTGTTGTTGTTGATAGAAAACGTAAAAATAACTCAAAAAGAAAATTTCAAAATTCCAACTTTTTTTGGGGTAAACCAATACTTTTCTCGCATATTAGATAGGTTGACGGAAAAGTAAAATTGTTCCTAGAATTCCTGCGAATTTTAAAAGATTCAAACTTCGATCTATTGTATCCTTTGACACTATAGAAATGCCAACTTTTTTTGGTGAAACCAATACTTTTCTCGCATATTAGATAGGTTAGGCGGAAAAGTAATCAGTTTTTATTTGTTTGACCGATTTCAACTAGGGTATAATCAATTTCAAAAATAGTAATAATAGTTTCGGAATAAATATTTTCAAAACGGCGTATTTTTACTTTTTTTTTTTGATAAGCATTGTTTTATTTGGTATTGAATGTGCCTAATATACAGGTCGTATTACATGTATAATGAAAATATTAATTTTGAATGTTTGATTTGTCTGTAAATCAGTGGTGTGAAAAATATGTTTCATAAAATGTTCCCATTATTTTACTTTATTATTGAATTTAGTTCGTGTAATATACAGGAAATTTCAAAATTAAGTGGAAATTGAGAAAAATCTTTCAACAATAATTTTAACTTAGTTAACCTTTCAATTTTATAAAACAATGAGAGTGATGTTTTTGCCAGTATAGCCAAAATAATAAAATAATAAAATTATTATTTGGTCTGATGGATGTGGGTATCATAACAGAAATGTTGAACTATCCAATGCATTACTCTAGATTAGTATCAAAAACAATATTTTCATAGAACAAAAATATTTGGAAGTAGGACATACATATATGGAGGTGAACTCAATTCAATAATATAAGTAAAACTTAGAAATCGTAGAGAAGTTTTCGTCCCCGCGGACTGTATTAATACTATTGAAAACGCTAGAATTCACAAGCCTTATCAGACATACTACTGTAGTAATTAAGCCAGCAAGTGTTCCTCGTTAAGTCCTCCGTCCATTATACCATTATCAATGCGAAACAATTACCCTTAATCGGTGGGAAGAAATAATACCATAGTTTATCAGAAATCACTGAGATAATATATTGAATACTATTTTTAACAAAGTTACTAACCACAGATAACTTATACAAAATGCATTACTAACATTACATTAGTTAACAATGAACTCTGATTTCAACGTAAAGAAATTCCTATATATTGAAAATAATTCAAGAACACAGAAACTAAAATAATATAACTCATATCAGCATACTACACAGAATTATATAAACCAGTATCGGTTAATGAAAATATTTTCAATATACAGAAGATTTTAATGCAGTATTTACAAAAACTGTATATGTCTTACATGTACAAAATATTCTAGAACATATATACATCATCTGTTAAGTGTTAGACAATTATTAGCACCTATTTTGATCAGGATACATAATATCTATTACCTTATAAAAGTAAAAAAAAACATATATATATATATATATATATATATATATATATATATATATATAGAAGAGATAGTTCTTCACTACTTAGATGGAGGTATAACTGAAATTCTCACTCTCACAAATATATTGAAGTTTGGAACATTTGATTGAATATCTTTAATATGATGCCAAAAGAATTTATTGATGAAGTAATCTATTCATAATGGAATACAATATATGAGCAATAGTAATAAGAAATTTGAATAAAAAGGATAAGACTTACCTTTAAACACAGTAGTTCATTTAAGAAGCATATCGACAATCCATTGTAAGTAATAAATAACAAGTTATAAATCAAAATTCCTTAATTAAAAGAAACATGTAATCCATATTCTAAAAATATTCATTGAACATTAATAATAGTTACAATAAATAAACATGTAATAACTTAATTATTTAACATTTAGAGAGTTTTGGTTATATATATAAAACAATGTCAGAAATGTCAAAAAAAAACATTTTATCAATGGACTGGAATAAGGTTATAAATTGAAAAAGAAGCAGAACCATAGAAATCTATATTTATTGAGTCAAGAAATATGTTAATTTTATGGATTGTAATTATATATTAGGAATTATAAAATGAATTTGAAATCAACATATTTATGATTTCGGATAGCAACGAAAAATAAGAAAGGCGGGAGTTGGTTGTTGATTTTTGAATAATGAAGGAAGGTGGAGATTTAAAAAACTTAAATGGTTGAAGAATTTAAAAAGAGAAAATTAAGTAATTGTACAAAGAAATGAGTTATTTGATCTCCATATTACAAATACACACTTAAAAAAATTATGAAAATTGAAGAAAATTCAAAGGTATTAAATTATATTACTAAGAAGAGAATGGTAGATGAGGATATGTAGCAGGAGATTAACAAGGGTCGACATTAAAAAAAGAATATAAGAAATTTGGATAAAAATAATAACAAAATAGGATAATAAGACCTCAATTAATTCGAAATAGCTAGTATAAGGCTATTAAAACAATAATTTCTACGAAGATATATACAATATATAAAAAATACATGTTATTGGAGGCTATGGTACAAATGAAAGAGTCATTTCAAATTGAATAATCAGTTGATGTGGTGCGGAATCGTAATGTAAAGTTCCTGAATAAGACATTAAGCATTGATTGGGAAATCGAAGTTGGAGAATAATAGAAATTACAAACACGTGTTACCTGTAACAAGAAATCTAGTAAAAAACATCTCCATCTGGATGACATATGTATGCATGACATGTTTTTTTTAGCAGACAGAATTTCAAGAAAGGTATATTAGTGGTTGAGAGGTTAGTGCATCATTTTATTTTTGTTGGTACCAACATTCGGATTAGAGATGTACATTTATAATAAAAGTAATAAGAATTAGTATCTGAAACTATTAAACATATTAAAAGCATAAAATAAAAAAAGGTAATAACATAGACTTGAGTACTTACCATTTATATTTAACAAATATTTTATTGTTTGACATTTCAATATTATATTAGTATTTAAGATAGTTCATCATTTTGTTTAAATTTATAATACATAATTCTTGAACAATATAATATAGTTGTTGTATTAAAGGTATCCTTGTAACTATTGTTTATGTTCATATAAATATTACTTCAACTGATACGAGTGACAGTTGGAATCGATTATTCTACTGATAATTTCTATCTATTTTAATTGTGAGACAAAATCGATTGCTATATTGAAAGTTTCTATACATAGGCGCACCAATTAATAAAAAAAAATATAATATCAGTTATTTGAATGATTCATATATGTAAAATATTGTAGATATAGATTTAAAATCACTTCCGGATCCCAAAGAGTAGTAGGAGTTTCTCATGCTCTCCACATAAATAAATAAATACATAAAAAATTTTCTTTACTTCATTACTGAGCTAGCTATACTAGAGTTGAATATATTAAATTTATAATATAACAATTATAGTGGTATTGTCGGCAAAGTATACAACTATAACAATCCATCATAATATATATATATATTTATATATATATATATATATATATATATATTTATATTTATATATATATATATATAATTAAAAACTAAACCTTAACATAAACATTCGATGATCTTCGTCGACCTTACTACACTTAAATTATTAATCGTTGAACCGCGTTTATTATTATATTTACAAACAGTCGTGATTCCGTTTAGAACAATAACCTTCCTACAACTTGTTAACGACCTTCAAGTTCACTGGCCGCTGACAATACTTAACATTCAACTAACTAAATCTAATAGTGACTTCTCGGATCGTCACACTACCTTAGTCATGACGATTTTTTACTATTCCGCCCAACTCCATATGCGAGAAAAGTATTAGTTTACCCCAAAAAAAGTTCAATTTTTGGATTTGTTTTGAGTTATTTTTTCGTTTTTCAGCAAGAATAATACGAAAAAACGGTTTTTAGAAAAAAATCCTGTGTCTATGTGGTCGTCGTTGTAGTCGGCCACGTTTCGTAACATGTCTTGTTAACACGATAGAGCCTCCGGAGTGCAACAAGTCACGAATTTTATGATTGAATATTGTTCAGAACATCTCACATATGAACTCTATTGATTTTCAGCTCACCAAAGCCATTACAACGTGTGATATGAACTCTATATATTTTCAGTTCACAATGCATCCGATAAATCCATATATATTAAACGATGAAATAAAACAATATAATTTGTTTAAAACTTCATTTATTTGAATTAATGTTCAATTTAAACTTGTTGACGCGTTTCACTAACACAGTAGCTTTGTCAAAACGAATGAAGGTATAATATAAAAATGTTTTAATATATACAGTGCAGACAGAATTCTATTTACTAATGTTAACAAAGGTATTGAAAGAAATTACCTGGAAATTCATTCACTACAAACATTCCTAAGCTATCTTCTAGGTAAAAAGGTTTAATAAAGGAGAGTGATTGATATATATTTGGTTGTTTATTATTTATATTTGAAATTGTAAGGTCTAAAAAGTTTATAGACTTATTTTGTTCAAGCTCTACGGTAAATTTGATATTATTGTGAATTGAGTTTATGTAAGTAATGAAGCTCTCTAATTGTCTATTTGTACCGATGAAGCTAGCTAAAATGTCGTCCACATATCGGTGGCAGTACATAATTTCCTTACTAAGGGGGTGTTCGTGAATTCTTTTTTCTATATTATCCATGAAAATTTCTACTAGTAGGGGGCTGAAGGGGATACACATACTCAAACCGTCTTTACTGCTATAAACCTCTCCATTGAAATGAAAATAATTATGATTCAAACACACTTTTAATAAAGTAATGATATCAGAGTGAATTATAGGATTAACATTATTGTATGTGAGCAAGTTATCAACAAGAGTTATAGTTTCTTTAGGAGGTATACTAGGGAATAAATTTGTTACATCGAACGATATGAATTTAGAATTATGGGGTAGTATAGTATCTTGAATATTATTAATTAATTCCGTTGAGTTTTTAACTGAAAATCGAGGTTTGAATGAACAATATTAAGAAATGACATCTATGAGAATCTTTGAAAGTTTGAATGAAGGTGTTGTGAAATAAGAAACAACTGGTCTGATTGGGTACCCCTCTCTATGAAGTTTAATTAATGAATAAAGTTCAGGGTGTTGCGGATTGGGTAAAAATAATTTATATTTTTCATTATCGGCAATAATTGATTTAGCGTTATCTACTTCTAATTTTATTTCTTTCTGAAATTTATTAGTTGGGTCCTTTTTAAGGGTCTCAAAATTGCTTGCCTGAATAAAATTGTTGGTTTTTAATTTCAATGGAGAGGTTTATAGCAGTAAAGACGGTTTGATTATGGGTAACCCCCTCAGCCCCCTACTAGCAGAAATTTTCATGGATAATATAGAAAAAATAATTCATGAACACCCCCTTAGTAAAAAATGTATGTACTGGCACCGATATATGGACGACATTTTAGGTAGCTTCATCGGTACAAATAGACAATTAGAGAGCTTCATTACTTACATAAACTCAATTCACAATAATATCAAATTTACTGTAGAGCTTAAACAAAATAAGTCTATAAACTTTTTAGACCTTACAATTTCAAACATAAATAATAAAACATGATTTTTCTATGTTTCATAAACCATCACATACAGATATTTCAATTCATAATAGTTCGGTCCATCCATTCAGTCATAAACTAGCAGCTTTCAATAGTATGATACACAGACTCTTAAAAGTCCCATTAAATATTAATAATTATAACAAAGAATTAAATATGATAAAACAAATAGCAGTCAATAATAATTACGATCCAAATTTAATTGACAATATCATAAATAAAAAGATAAAAAAACAGACTTTAGAACAAGTATTCCCTTCTGATAAAAATAATAATAAACAATTTAAAAGCTTAACATACTTTGGAACACCATCCTTAAAAATTAAATCATTTTTAGAAATATTAGACATGAATATTTCCTTTAAAACTGATTACAATTTATCCAAACTCATTAAAAGTAATAAAACTAAATCTTCAAAATTAAACAAATCTGGAGTTTATAAATTAAAATGTGGTAATGACAATTGTGATAAAATTTATATCGGTAGAACTTTTAGAAATTTTAAAACTAGAATTTCGGAACACAAACGTAGCTATGACAACAAAAAATTAGATTCTAACTATTCAAATCATGTATTAGAAAACCAACACATCTTCGACCCAAATTTTGAAATTCTCCATGTAGTCGGTAAATCCTTTAGTTTAAATTTATTAGAGGCCCTTGAGATTAACAAAAATAAATATTCAGGTAATCTTCTTAACGACCAAATAGATATCAATCACTCTCCTTTATTAAACCTTTTTACCTAGAAGATATCTTAGGAATGTTTGTAGTGAATGAATTTCCAGGTAATTTTTATCAATACCTTTGTTAACATTAGTAAATTCTGTCTGCACTGTATATACTAAAACATTTTTATATTATACCTTCATTCGTTTTGACAAAGCTACTGTGTTAGTGAAACGCGTCAACAAGTTTAAATTGGACATTAGTTCAAATAAATGAAGTTTTAAACAAATTATATTGTTTATTCCATCGTTCAGTATGGATCTTCATCAAGTAAAAGCCTCATCTATTCAATTCCAGATATATTACATTATTGATAGTTTTTTAAGAAATTTCGGATTGTTACAGCCTCCGAAGTGTATAGAAGTGACAATCTTATGATAGGATAATGTTCAGGCCGTCTCACAGATGCGGAAAAGTTAGTTTCAATGTTTAAAACCGTTTAGTTCTATTCGCTACCGCCTATTATACTAGCATTAGACCTGGCTCTAGAACTGGAGATCCTTGTGTAAATGATGTAGTTGCCTACCAATATACTCCGGATGGAATGGTTAATTATAAACTTGCCAAGGATCATGAATGGGCACCAATTCCAAACCCAGCGAAGCGTTCAATGGTGATTGAACGACAAAAATTATATAAAGAACCTTGTCCAATTGAAGAATCCAAGTATCTGCACCTTTATGAGTTGAAACAACTAATCCCTCAGGACTACCGCGACTTTTATACTAATCCACCATATAAATTGTAATACTTAATATTTCCTTTTTTTTTTCTTTTTAGACAAAAAATGTGATGATGGGAAAGTTTTTGAACCCTCCTGATAAGTTCGATATTTTTGACATGCGACCCATTGCATTTACCACATTGCCCCTGATGAAGACTTAAGGTGACTTTGAGCAGTAAGCAATGGCACCCTATATTATAACTCCAACAGTATGATGTACATGCCGCTCAACAAAAAATTGAACGACGTTCGCCTCTCCCCCTTGCTCGACCATCATGCATATATAGGCAGAATCGGGATTTATCACTGAAGACCATAGTGTTCCATTCCTGATTCCACACTAGTCGTTCCTGGGACCACTGAAGTCGATTTTCTCGATGTTCCAGAGTTAAAGGACACACCAACTGAGGTCGGCATGAAAAATGTCCAAACCTTCTTATATATCTATAAAAACTTCGCATTACAAGAACGCTTCCAATCTGCAAATCACTGAGTTGCTATTGCCCTTGTCGATGAGAAACGATCTCTTAGAACTAATAACCTTAGGCAACGATCTTGGCCATCTATTGTCCTGATTACTCGTCCTGTACCGCTGGCTCTTCGTGTTCAGGTGCATCTGACAACAGTATCCACACTTCTGTTTATTCTACCAGCATTTTCTCGTAAAGAAAGCCCATCTTTCCGAAGACCAAAAAATCGAACTCTCTCGAACTCAGTTATCTGCCGATAATTTGCAATCTAGGCATAATAAACACTTCCTGTAAGGGAACGTTTAAAATCTCTGTACTCGAATAAATTCTGTATTCTGATATCGGAATGGACCGGTTCATCCAGTAGTTACAGCAAAAAAATAAAATTATATTAAGACTTTTATGATAAACATGTACGTGAATAATTTTTGGAACACATTAATATTTACTGGGTGTTCGGGTTTCCTTGTCACTGAATATGTTTTGTAAATCACATTTGATAAAATGATCCCCCTCTGGTCTTCAAATATTTTCTATATCCTTCCTCATCAGTCGGATTTAATATAGCTTGTGTGTTCATTCCGCTGTTATTTTTTTCCTATCCACTTTCTTTTATTGAGACATGCGTGTGTTCCATAAATAGTTCTCCTCCAGACTTCACTTTCATTCTTAAAAAGAATGAGAAGTGAGGTGCCTTCACAACTGCTATAATTAAAAACGTTTCTTTTAAAATTCCGGACAAGAAAATGGGTCAAAAAAATGTTTTTGACTACTGATAGTGTAAAATTCATAGAGATTGATAATGATTTCTGAAGATTCTAGTGTATGTATATGTATCATTATTTGAAAATAACATTTACATGTGAAGCTCCTTTAATAACAATCCATGGAAAAAAATATAATGTATAACTTGGAACCTTGTACGACGTTTTCCAAATAATAATATTTATTCACCATGTAAATTCACAATTACAAAATATATACATACATAAAAATCTCATAAAATTTAGAAAAACCACAGGAGGACAAGCCCTCGTGCGTGGCATAGAATAAAACATATATAAGTATTGTAATGTTTTTCTAATTTATTTAAACAATAAACGGGTGCGATAAATTTTAAACACACGGTATGGCTACTTACTAATTTATTTAAACACTAACTCACTAACACAATTTATATATACTTAACTAATAACTTAAATCTAATTTATATGCACACAAACTTGATTATATTAGCACTTTACTGTTCGGTGTATTTCTGTTTATTTCTCGAGATCTCTTTATCCACTCCCTCACTCTTCCTGATCAGTCCCTTATATACTAAAGCCGTTTTTACTAGTAAATTCTGGGCTGCGGCTTACACAGTCACGAATAATTTTTCTGGCCTTTTCTAGATAACTCTGGTCACAAAAACAATGTTTACATAAGATAGTCGTAAACTCGTAAATAGTTTTTTATAACTGCGTATCCGCCATAATTTTAACTTTTATACCTGGCTTAGACAGAGTCGGTTTTAGGGACTATACAAGTGTGCTGTTACGTAACATTACCCCCTCCTTAAATGGAAGTTCCTCCTCTGGAACTTTTGTGTAGCCGAGACTGGATGTTTGAATCGGCAACTAGCCCTATTTCTACACTTTCCGATCTAATGGAAATAGCAGGGCACCGTCTTCATCGCATACTGATAACGGGGGTTGTAGCTGCAAATTAATATCTGGACACCGGTATCTTGAAAGATAATCTCTACCATGTTCCTGATGATTCGCCAATCCAACTGGTTACTCGCTATCTTAGGCATAGCCAGTTTCTTCACGTTGGATTTCAACACATGGTCTCGGAGGTTTCGAAGTGCTTCCCACACATCGCGGTAGGTAGATAGATCTTGGAATTTATTTTTAGTTACCACGTAGAAGACGTACCGCGAATTATGTTTCAGATTCAGTATCTTGGCAGGGGCTGCAATCTGGTCTTCAAGTTTTTCTAATTGCCCGAACTTCTTTCGAAAGACGGTTGCCAACCCTCGTGCGTTCTTGATACGGACGAGGATGTTGTATGCCAGTGAATAATCTTCCGGGAGAGTGAACAAATCTTGTTGTTGTTCCGAAGTGACTCCATATCTAGCTTTCCCGGTACCTCCATACGCGCCCATAAATTCATCGAAGGTGGGGTCAGACACATCTTGAATAAGGTTTACTCCTTCCTCTATGTCATGGTCTCCTTCGAATGGGGCTAGTCGGTTTTGGTGAACTACTTTTGGTTTTCCGTTGGGGATCTTGCTTATGCGATATATAACATCATTGATCCTTTTCTTGATTTAGTATGGACCTTCCCAGGATTTATGTAATTTTGGAGAAAACTCTTTTCTCCTCGTCGGGTTGTGTAACCATACTTTGTCCCCTTCTTTAAAACCGCCTTCTGTGGCCTGCGTGTCGTACCGACTTTTCATTCTGTCGCTGGCAACTTGAAGATTTGTTCGAACTAATTCATGAATATCATCCAGCCTTCTTCTCAATTTGATTGCGTAGTCTTCGCCTGCTAGATCTTCTACAGGCCGGCAGCCAAATTCCAGGTCACAAGGAAGCCTAATTTCACGTCCAAACAGGATTTTTGCCGGTGTTTCACTTGTGGACTCATTGACAGCAGATCGATAAGCCAATGCGAATAGGGAAAGATACTGGTCCCAATATCTCTGATGGCTGGATACTACATTGGACAGGTATTTTCCAATAGTCCTGTTCATTCTCTCGACCATTCCATCTGACTGTGGATGTAATGCTGTTGTCCTGGTCTTCTTCATTCCCAGCTTGTCGCAAATCTCCTGGAATAGATGGCTTTCAAAATTTCTTCCCTGGTCACTGTGGACTTCCAAGGGCACTCCATATCGGCTGATGAATTCTTTCACCAATACATCCGCTACAGTTGTGGCCTCTTGGTTGGGAATAGCGTAAATTTCCACCCATTTTGTGAAATAATCCATTATAACCAGTATGTATTTGCTACCATTTTCTGTTGTCGGAAATGGTCCAGCGATGTCTAAAGCAATCCTTTCGAAAGGGCTTCCCACATTGTACTGTTTCATGAGCGCCTTTCCCTTGCGATGTGGTCCATTACTCGTAGCACAAGTCGTACATTTATTACACCAGTCCTTCACATCGTCGGAGCTGTTCATCCAATAAAACCTTTCACGGACTCGCTGAAGGGTTTTCTTCACTCCCAGATGACCTCCCGATGGACTGTCGTGTAACTTCTTCAGTACCTCAGCTACTCTTGTTCTCGGGATAACTAGCTGTCTCCTCATCTCGGAACCATCATCGTTTTCAAGGACTCTTTTCAACAGCCCTTCTTCCAGGACAAGACAGTCCCACTGAGCCCAATACGCCTTGAGTTTCGGTGAAAACTTTGACACTTCTTGCCAGGTAGGTCGCCGATTTTCTTTCTTCCATTGCCGGATCATCTTCAGGTGAGGATCATTCTCCTGATCTTCTCTGATCCTGGTGGGTGACCATTCCTCGTTGACTACAGTAGTTCTTGAAACTGCAGCTTCCCTAGATTCCACCTTGTTGCATTGTGAATGGTCTACAGGGCATGGCCGTCTAGGCAAGGGGTTGGCTATTTGGTGATTCACATTAGCTGGATGTTCACCCCTGTCTGATTTCCCCTGTGTCTGGAGTTCTTGGGTTACATGAGTCTTGGGGAGCTTAGACGGACTGCGTACGTGCTCTAGCTCGCCACACTTCCGGCATTTGATCTTCTTCGGCCTCTTGTCTGCCATACCTTTCAACAAGTTGACGATCTGATCAAGTTTGTCATCGTTATCTTCTTCCTGCATGGTTCTACCTTTGTTGTACCGCGAGCTTTTCTTCACTGCTTTGCATTTAAGAGGTTCTTGGTTTACAGGAGCCGTAGGACGCTTACACGAACTGCGTGCATGCTCTAGCTCGCCACAATTATAGCACCTGATTTTCTTCGGCTTCTTGTCTACCATACCTTTCAACAAGTTGACGATCTGGTCAAGTCTGTCATCGTCACCTTCTTCCTGTATGGTCCTACCTTTGCTGTATCCCGAAGCCATCGTGGCTGCTTCATATTCAAGAGCAGCAGTCAATGCATCGGCCAATATTTTAGGATGGGCTAATCGAAGCGTCTTCTCCATATCGTGGTCACACAAGCCGTCAATAAAGGCCTGGATGCCTAAACATTCCATCATGTTCTCTGGTGCTGATGGATAAGCAAATCGAACTAGTCGGGCAATATCCATTTCATACTCTTGAAGGGGTTCGTCACGTTTCCGCCTTCGGTTCTTCAGCTGGAATCTGTACAACTGTTCCAAATGTTCATGACCGTACCGCATGTCCAACCTCTTCTTCAACTGCTCGAAGTCATCCGTTTCTTCCAAAGGTATCGTCTGGAGTACATCTAAGGCATCTCCGCGAAGCGCGATGGTTAATTTCACTGCTTTCTCCTTATCGGACCAATTATTCACTCTAGCGGCTGCTTCAAATTGTTTCACATAATTGGTCCACGATGTGTTTCCGTCGAACGTTGGGGCCTTGACTCGGGTAAAACTGCCAATGTCTTCAAACTTAGGAAGTGTTTCTGGCTTGTAAAGTTTCGTTTGCCCGGTCTTCTTTTCTTCCTCTGGCTTGCCTCGCGTTCTTGAATCGGCAATCTTTTCCTCTAACTCCTTGATTTTCTCGTCTATCGTTGTAATCTTATTTTCGATTTTCTCGTCCATCGTTGACATCTTATCCTCGATTTCAGATTTTAATGAAGAAATTTCATTTTCAATGTCAGCGGCAATGTCGTTTTTCTTTAATAAGATATCGGCAGATATATCGTTCTTCAATGCGGAAATCTTCTCGTCCATGTTAGCCGAAATATAATTCTTCATAGTAGAAATCTCCTCGTCCATGTTAGCAGAAACATTAGCAGAAATGTTCTCTTCCATGGCAGAAATCTTCTCGTCCATGTTAGCAGAAATTGACGAGATTAGGGTGGAAGCCTCGTCATTAAATAAAACAGTTTCTGGATCAAAGCCGTCATTTTCCAGTGCCACTTTAAGTCTTTCTACTAATTCACTTTTCTTACCGGACGTCTCCAATTAACGATCTTCCAATTCTGCTCTTAATTCAGCCACTTTCAGATCCCTTAATCTCTTGGCCATTTTTACGTAGCAATTTATTTATATTATCCCACTTCTGACACCAATGTAATGTTTTTCTAATTTATTTAAACAATAAACGGGTGGGATAAATTTTAAACACACGGTATGGCTACTTACTAATTTATTTAAACACTAACTCACTAACACAATTTATATATACTTAACTAATAACTTAAATCTAATTTATATGCACACAAACTTGATTATATTAGCACTTTACTGTTCGGTGTATTTCTGTTCATTTCTCGAGATCTCTTTATCCACTCCCTCACTCTTCCTGATCAGTCCCTTATATACTAAAGCCGTTTTTACTAGTAAATTCTGGGCTGCGGCTTACACAGTCACGAATAATTTTTCTGGCCTTTTCTAGATAACTCTGGTCACAAAAACAATGTTTACATTAGATAGTCGTAAACTCGTAAACAGTTTTTTATAACTGCGTATCCGCCATAATTTTAACTTTTACACCTGGCTTAGACAGAGTCGGTTTTAGGGACTATACCAGTGTGCTGTTTCGTAACAGTATTTATATAAATCTTGAACATTACCTAAACAATCTAAAATTAAAATTGCACTGTTTATTTTGATTGATACTCTAATAATCGTGATAATTTTAAAACATTCACACAATTTTCTAAAGCAACTAAACAACTATGTAAGTGAATAAATAAATAAACCCTAAGGTATCCGAGAGGTGTGGTTACACCTGTTTCCGCAAAATACAAATAAACACAATTAAAAATACAAGTTGAAACCAATACACTTAATTTAACAGTATTGCATATTATTCAATGATTTTGAATAAAATAAATAGAATAAAATTAGGACCAAAGTAAATATATATACATATGGACAATATTAGATTAAGGCGAACGCAGAAATTTGAGTAAACGTAACTTCTATATTAAGTAATATGTGTTTACCCCACCATAACAATATGACAGAAATTTCTTGTCTGTTCCAAGAGAAATTTTCAATTTTTTTTTGAAAACAATAACACTACTCATATAATACAATTATAGATTTTCGGAGCTAGAAATGACAAAGATCGTTGACAGAAGGTCTTTATCATTCTCGGAGCAATGTAGTGGTACTTGTTCCTAGTTACATATCTATGTGCAGGTAAGTTTCTTACATCTTTTATTGTGTGGTATTTTATAGATGCAGATAGAAAGTACAACTGCTTCAGGTCCATTATGTTGCTTTCCCTATACAATCGATCTGAAGAATAGTTATCGGGTTTACACATAATGATCTTCAGAAATCTTTTTCGAGTGATTTCTGACGGAAGAATGTAAGTATTCAGAGCACTTCCCCAAGCCAGTATACCATAACGGAGGTGACTTTCCACTATTGCGAAATACATCATTCGAAGGTATCTAGCAGGTATGAATTTTCAGAGGTATTTAAATTTGTAAAGAACGAATTGTAGTTTTTTTATAATAAATTTAATATGACAATCCCACTTTAAATTTGCATCCATGATAATACCCAAATATTTCACATTTGTTACAGGTTTGATGCTAAAATTTTGTCCGTTTTGTGATATTTAAAGAGGTTTGGATAGTTCTATGCTTAAATTGGAGTTGAATAGTGGTAGGTAAAATGTTTTTTTGAAATTTATGGTAAGTATTTTATTATCAAACCAAGTCTTTATCAGTTTTAGGTCAGTTTCTGCTCTTAATTTTACCTCATACCCGTTATCTCCTTCATAAGTAATAGCAGTGTCATCAGCGAACCCAGTTATATGTCCTGCACTGCGCAATGAAAATAATCCATTCATGTAAAGATTGAATAAAACGGAGCCTAAAGTTGTTCCCTGAAGTACTCCATATGTTATATCTCTTTGACCACTCGCTTGTCCGACAACCCTTACTATCTGCTGTGTCTCTGACAGGTAACTCGTAAATAGTTGTTTCGTATGCCAATTTTTTCCAATGTTTGCAATATATATGGCTAACAGTATCAGATGCTTTGGCTAGATCTAGAAAAACACATAAGCAAACTTTATTATTATTTAATGCTTCATAAACTTTTGATGTTAAATTTAAAACGGCATCTTGTATGGAGTTAGTTTGCTTAAAACCAAATTGCTTGGATGAAATTAAATCATATTTGTTTATAAACGATGTAAGTCTATTTTTCAACAGTTTTTCAAAAATTTTTGCCATGTGTGGAATAAGTGATATAGGTCTATAATTCGCGACAAGGGTCTTATCTTCATTTTTGTATACGGGTATGACTACAGTGTTTTTAAAGGATTTGGGCCATATACCTTTTTCTATACACATATTTATGATATGTACTAGAGGATCAAGTATAAATGGTGAAATTGCTTTTAGACATTCCGCACTTATCTCATCAATACCAGTTGCCTTTTTACTCTTCAATTCATTTATTATTTTTTTAATTTCATACCTATTTGTGGGTAATAAAACAATCGAATTTGGCAAAGAGGCATTATCACCATATGTTTGGTGAGGGTTACTATTTATTTGTTTGTCTAATCCCTTGCCCATTCCTGAAAATACACGATTGAATTCATTCGCAATGTCGCATGGGCTTGTCTGTATATTTCCCATTGGACCCTTAATACCTTCATAAGGCATTTTTACTTTTTTTGTTCCACTTAAATCATGCACCACGCTCCATAATTGTTTATTGTTATTTGAATTTTCCATGATCTTTTCCGTATAAAATTTGCGTTTTGTCTTTTCGATAAGCGAATGCAGTTTATTTCTATATACCTTGTATTTTACAAGTAAATCACAGTCATTGGGATGGAGCTTCGTTTGTCGATATAATCTATTTTTTTTCATTATTGGATTCGATGAGAGCTTTTGTAACCCATGGCACAATTTGTGTGGTTTTTTCTATTTCCCTTTCTAAAATAGGTACTTTTATTGATGTTTTTCTGTATAATTGTTATTATTTTTTCTGTTGCAGGGTCTGGATTACTACAATTCAGGATAATATCCCACGATTCTTTGGATATATTGTCTACAAGTTTTTTAAAGTTGACATGCTTTGTATAATACTCAGCTACCTTTTCAGTTGTTTTATTATCAAAAACTATTTGCAGCGTTATTGTATAGTGGTCTGTTATATTAGTTTCTATTACTACAGGGATAATATTTTCTAGAATGTTAGTTTTTGACTTAATAAATAAATGATCTAAGCAGGCTGCCATTCTGGTTGGTTTAATAATGGTGGACGTAAATCCACACTCACTCAGGCCACTTACACATATTCCATGGTATCATCATTTAAATCCAATAAGTCAATGTTAATATCTCCAACAAATAGTCAACAATTTTCAGAATTGACACCACCATTAAATAGGAAATTTTGGAAATTATTGATAAATTCAGGTATACTTGGATTTTTATTTTCCTTAGACGATGATATATAAAAAGCAAGAATCGTAATTTTATTGTTATTATTGATAGTTACAGTCACTCTTAAAATATTTGTGGGTCCTAATTTTAGGACATCGTATTCAAAAGAGTATTTGCAGTTTATGTAAGCCACGACTCCATCATTTTGATTCAGTTCGCCTTTGTTGTATATTATATTATATCCCGGTATGTTATACAAATTGATGTCAGTAATCTTCCAGGTCTCAGCTAGAACTAGACAATCAAAATCTGTAACATTAGATAACGAGAGTGTTTTATAAAATATTATCGATTTTAAAGTAATCCTTGACTTGTTGAGTAGGACGGTATATAAAATGAATTTTCTCAAATCATATTTTTTCTAATTTTGCATAATTTTTTCTTATTTTAATTTCCCTGTGATGTGAATAAATATTTTATTGGAGATCGAATGTTCACCTTATTCAAATTCCTGTGATTTTCATATTGTTGTGTTTGCGTCTGTATTGTATATGTCTCTTCTGATTCCCATTGAAAAGAACCGTGGGATTTCGGATGTATGAGTAATTGGCACATCCGTTACATTATAATACTAAAATCTTCGAATTCGGTCCTAGAATTCCGGAATAAATTCCTCAACCACAAAATCAACATTGCAGATTGCTAAAATGACTACAAAATTTCGTACCGATGTCCAAGAATGTATATACAGTAAGTTCACAACTTACCCAAAAACGTGTGTCCGAATTAATCGGGTCAAAACCATTTCAACAGGCTGAGAATATTGTATGTCGCCATTCATTAGGGTTTCGTTATCAGTTTATCGGAAAGTACTTATGGAATAGAGTTATATGTTTCAAAACTTTTTTAAATGAAACTCCTGCTCGACTCGATCGAGACGCTATTCAAATATTTTGGAGGTCAAAATGGCGGGGGCGCAAATTGTAACTTGCCTAACTCGAATATTTCTATGTTCTGTATTCGCACAAAAAGAGCAAATTGATTTGAATTTGCTTGAAAAATACAGAGTGACGAATTATAATTTAATATTTAAACCCTTTATTGGACGGTCACCTGAAATTCTATTTCAAAACGACCTCTTCGGAGTAATTGTAGTTATACCTGTATCTCAAAATTTGTCAGTGAGTTTGATAATTAATTGAAACATGTTTGTTAGCAAATTTCTTTTCTTAAACACAGCCCGACTCTAAATCGATAGTAGAATAAACGGCTTTGAAGATTAAGACTAACTTTTCCGCATCCGTGAGATGTCGTAAATAATATTCATAAAATTGGCACTTACATACGATAGGGATCACCTGTGACCTTGAGAAATATCAAATTATAAAATTGGTCACTTGTAAACACTCCGAAGGAAGTATCGTGCTAACAACCCGAAATTTCTACAAAAATGACCAAAAATGTGGCACTTCAGGTACCATAGCACCCGTTGCACTAGCTCTGGTGAGCTAAAAATCAATAAGGTTCATCTATAAGATGTTCTGAACAGTATTCAATCATAAAATTGGTCAATTGTATACACTCCGGAGGCTGTATCATGCTAACAAACTGAAAATTATCCAAAAATGGCAAAAATTTGCTACTTCAAGTACCATATCACTCGTTGTACTGGCTTTAGTGACCTGACAATCGATAGGGCTTATCTTTGAGATGCCCTGAATAAAATCCGATTATAAAATTGGCCACTTGTATACACTCCGGAGGTTGTATGGTGCTGAAAAAATGAACAAAATGTCGTACTTAAAGTACCATAGCACCCGTTGTACTGGCTTTGGTT
This sequence comes from Galeruca laticollis, assembly GCA_963921935.1. Taxonomy (NCBI): domain Eukaryota; kingdom Metazoa; phylum Arthropoda; class Insecta; order Coleoptera; family Chrysomelidae; genus Galeruca; species Galeruca laticollis. The sequence goes on from OY998180.1 coordinate 179,226,724, forward strand.
AGCTGAAAATCAATATGGTCCATCTGTGAGATATCTTGAACAATATTCAATCATAAAATTGGTGACTTCCATTCCGGAGACTGTATCGTACTAAAAACTGATATTTCTCCAAAAATGTCGTACTTCAAGTACCTTAGCACTCGTTGCACTGGCTCTGGTGAGCTGAAAATCAATAGGGTTCATCTGTGAGATGTCCTGAATAATATTCAATCATAAAAGTGGCGAATTGTTGCACTCTGGAGGCTGTATCGTGCTAGCAACCTGAAAATTCTCCCAAAATGATAAAACATGTAACGAAAAGTGGCCGACGACAACATACACACAGGATTTTTGGCTAAGAACCGTTTTTCGTGTTGTAAAAATAATGTAAAAATAACTCAAAACAATAAATTCAAAATTCCAACTTTTTTTGGGATATACCAATACTTTCTCGCATAATAGATAGGTTGGGCGGAAAAGTAAAACTAAGATGGAGCGGCCACCTGTAACGAATGGTAGAAAAAATAATAGTGAGGAACATATTTGAAGCTAGAATATAAATGTAAGGATCCCAGAGGAAAACCCAGAAGCGTGTGGTTAGATGACGTCAAGAGAAGCAGCGACTAACAGTAATATGAAATGAAAAATAGTAAAACTGATATCGAAAGATAAAACGAAGCAGAAGGAGAGCTGAATACCGAAACACTCCACTAAACATCCTTCCTACAGGGATGACGGTAGAGGGTACAAAGATTGAGTAAATATGGAGAACTAATTATAAACATTTATTTTAATTTACTCTTTTGGAACTCACTGTTTGATTAATATTACTTTTCCGCCCAGCCCTATCTTATATACGAGAAAAGTATTGGTTTACCCACAAAAAAGTTGGAAATTTGAAAAATTTTTTGAGTTATTTTTACGTTATCCCCATCAACAACAACACTAAAAACAGTTTTTAGAAAAAAAATCCTGTATGTCGTCGTCGTCGTTGTCGTCGGCCACTTTTCCTTGCAAGTCTTGTTAGCACGATACAGCCTCCGGAGTGCAATAAGTCACCAATTTTATGATGGAATATTGCTAAGGACATTTCACAGATGAACCCTATTGATTTTCAGCTCACCAGAGCCAGTACAACGGGTGCTATGGTACTTGAAGTACGACATTTTGTCGTTTTTCGAGAAATTTCAGTTTGTTAGCACGATACAGCCTCTGGAGTATATACAAGTGATGAATTTTATGATTGGATATTATTCAGAGCGTCTTAAAGATGAACCCTATTGATATTGAGCTCACTAAAGCCATTACAACGGGTGCTGTGGTACTTGAAGTACCAAATTTTTGTCATTTTTGGAGAATTTTCAGTTTGTTAGCACGATACAGCCTCCAGAGAGTATACGATTGATCAACTTTATGAATAAGTATTGTTCAAGGTGTCTCACAGATGTACCCTATTGATTTTCAGTTGACTAGAGCGAGTACAGCGGGTCCTATAAAACTAGATATACTAAATTTTTGGTTATTTTTGGAGAAATTTCGGTTTGTTAGCACGATACATCCCCCGAAGTGTATACAAGTAACAATTTTATGATAGAATATTGTTCAGGGCCACAGATGCGGAAAAGTTAATTTTAATCTTTAAAACCGTTTATTTTTTATTGTCATCAGTCGTATTACTTGACCTTAGGTTGCAAATGTAAGACAGAGCATGTACTTTTTGAATATACTTCCTTAATATCAAAAATGTCTTACAATTTGAATAACGAAAAGTGATTTCTGAGTAAATGACCGAGCCAGGTAACATATGTTAGAAGTAATATGTGAAATTCTTTAAAAGAAAACGTTAGCTATTTCTGTGTAAAATCATTTATAACGAATAAATGATCTTTCAAAAAAACGTTTTGTACCGAGAAGTTTATTTTTGAAAGTCACCTTAATTATTTTTCACCAAAACTTTTTCCTTGATATAAAAACATTTCAAGCCAATGATCAAAACGTTTTTCCGTCTCTTTTTACCTTCTCAAGGGAAAACTCAACAAACTCAAAAGATGAAATGGAAAACTGAAGTCTAACATGCTTATTCTGAATTTAATACGAAAATGTATTCCGAGTTAAATTGAATGATTCGAAGTATTTTTGACTGATATCGAGATTACGTAAGAAATGGGAAGTTCGTATAGTGGATATATTTTCCATGTAACCAAGTAAATGGAATTTATATTCTGATAGTAGAAAATACATTTATATGTACTAGATCGTTATAATTCGCAGTACAAATAAATATAATTTATACTGATGATTTTTACATTTTTATATTGTGATGTTCAGTGATAGTCTAAATGATTACTTGAAGAAAATAAAAATGTTGTTCACAATTATAGAAATTACAATTGTTAGTTGTTGGTATTAGAAGTAATGAAACTGAACAATTTTATTTTGTTTTTGGTTGAAAGGAAAGGAATTTTTAGGACTTCGGTAACGAGTATTCTCTACTCTGACAGTGATAACCACTTACAAATAACAAGATATGGTTTGGGTCAAATTTTTGATCATATTCTGAGGAAGATTGTCCTGATTCCTGCACCAGTATGTTGCAAAGCTGTGAAGGGGTGGCACATGTTTCCGTAAACATTTCCCAATTTCATCCCAGACATGTTTAATCGGACTCAAAAAATATAGACTGCGAGTAGAGCACTAAAAATAGGGAAACGTTCATCTACAGCTGCTGTAATCCTGACTCGTCTTGAACTAAGGAGAAGGAGGCTGCCATACTCGTGGCACATTTGAGATACTTATACCAAGATTTTTACTCTAACCTCTGCCATCTAATATAATCACCACAATTCGTCCCGCAACAACAGGATTGATATTTATTGCAATAAACTAACAAAAACAATTTGCAATAGGTAAAACCAACACGGAAAATTATGCTGACACTGGTTTTTAGGAATATAGGTGAGGGGTACATTTTTTATCAAATGCTTATTGGAACAACATTTTTTATTCAAGAAATCTAATGGTAAACTATGGTATAACCAAAAAATTCAAACATAACTTCAAATTATGGGATGATTTTGTGCTCGGCAATGGAAATGTGAAGAAATAGGATGATTTTTATTTTGATGGATTTTGCCAGTAGTAAAGAATGAATCTATAATGCAAGGATGAGGGATTATGTGAAACCAGAAATTAGAAGATCAAGCAGCATTTAGGTCACGAAGAACAATAAACAAACGCGAAACTTAAGGTATCAAGGTATTACTTAATTGATTGACAATCTGAATTGTGAGCATGTTCCTACTAGCTAACGTGATAGAAGGAAATTTAAAAAAAATCTTTTTAAATTTGTGATTGATAGTTTGAAGGTTTGGTAACGAAAGATACTGTCTAGGTAGATTTTTATTTAAAGAAGCGGTATTAAAAGGAGGTTCATCACCAATGGAAGACATACTGAACAACAAAGAATAAACCAAACATTTAATAATTTATTGTAGAGTTCCTGATGAAGAGTCAATAAAGTCTCGAAAGCTTGAATAGAATAAAGAGTCCACTTTTTATTTCTCCTTTCGCTGAAGACCCAATTAAGAAATTTGATATATATATATATATATATATATATATATATATATATTATTGTATATTACTCATACCTTCTTTTAATTATAACCGCCCCGCGTTGGAAGCCAAATTATAATACATTGAAATTCTTTAATTGTAATTTAATAGTTTATATATGAATATAACGATATACAATTATTACTTGTCGACGTTTTCACAATTTGTGATTGAAGTGACACTCTTGTACATACACCTTTAGTAGCGTACGTAACCTAATTTACTTTTGACAGTAGTTGTCAAACAATGCCCGGCCAAGATAAATATTAATTTCTGGATTTAGAAAGATAAATTAATTCACAATATACTTAATCACTCTAATCTCAGGGTGGGATCAAAAATTTTTGAATAATAATAATTCAAATTTTGTAATTCTCAAATATTATTCCAATCAAATATTATTCTGTATTCCGAATCTCGAGTAACTGTTTTTTATATAATAAAAGGCACTTGAATTATTTTATGACATTTACAAATTAATTGTCACTGGAAATTAAGCAAATATTACTGATTAAATCAAAATTACTATAGCATGCAAAATGTTAAATACGTTGAAAATAGATACTGAATAAATACCACAGTGAGTTGGAATCAAAATTATATATTATATAATCAGATAACAAATTATAAAAGTTTTATTATTTCCCAAAATATTGTAAACGAAACAAAGATAATAATTTCTACCAATCTTAATATTACTACAACCTATTCTAAAACTTGAATAATTGTAAATTTTTTATGCAAAAGTTCAACTCGTTTAATATACCCTTGACGTATATCAATGTCAAATAACGCAAATTTGTCTTCAATTTGTCTATTCAATTTTTTTTTTTACTTGATGTAAGATCTTTTATGTATAACGTTAATTTGGTTTAGCTAATATTATTATTCTATAGATGCATCTCTTTTCGAAATGTATTTAAAAGGCCTGTTAATTCTCGAGAAATAATTTTAAACTGGAGTGGACTCACCAAATAGAACAGGAAAACTCGTACGTATTCTAAATGTATTTAGAATTCTGCAAAACTTTCTAAATATCTGATTTCGAAACTGGAACCACTTACACTTGATACGATGCAATTCTTCTATGAATTATGCACGCACTGGCTTTACAAAGTATGGCTTTATAATCTGATTGTATAGTTATAATTTTTATTAAATTCTCAACAAAATTTGAGACAACTCTTATCTCGATGTTGTCTCTTGGGGTTTCAAATTCAACTGACTAAACTTTTCTCAAACAAATAAATCTCTTCTCCTGTGGTTACGAAAAATTCCTTTTTTTTCAAAAAAAATAATAATTTATGTTTCCCTATAACAAAGAGAGATTTGAATTCTTTTATTATCCTTGTAATTCTGATAGCAGAGACATCTGTATTTTAAAATTTCAAATATTTTCTCCAAATTGTAATATAATCTGTCTATCATTAAATATATTCTACATAAACGTCATCCAAAAATTAAAATGTCAAATTTGATTTGTATACCGAATCTATCAAAATTATTGATTATACATATAATACAGTGTGTATCGAAAGTATTGCATACAAATATGAATAGTTTTCCTTATTTTAATGTTTCTTTTACATTTTTAATAGAGGAACTGTATTAATATATATATATATATATATATATATATATATATATATACATATAAGAGCGACTGTAATACTGGAAAGTTGTCTTGTTCTTTGGCGGAACACGTTATTGTTGGTAAACATACTATGAGTTTTGATAATACTAAAATACTTGCAAGGGAGAAAAATTACAATAAGAGACTTTTTCTTGAGATGTGTCACATACATAGAAATTTAAATAACTGTCTAAACAAAAAGTCTGATCTTGATGGACTTAGCAAAATCAATACCTATCTATTAACTTTGTAGAATAACTAAGTTATTTCATTTCTTGACTTCAACATTTATATATCACCCTGTATATTATTTTACAACACTAATTCATATCATCACTGTATGAATATATTCGATATCTAATCTGCTAATAATATCATTAGAAGAATTGGTCTTCTTTTTGTTTCGTGACAAAAACCAATAATTACTAACTTTGAAATAGATACCTTTCTCCCTTGGTATATCGTTTTCAATATTCATTCTGACTGTATTTTAATTGTTGTGTTAGTTCAAAGTTTTTACATTTCTACATGATATTGTAGATATGATCATTTTAAATGTTTAGACTGTCAGAAAATTGTTATTATCTCGATTTTTGTTAATTAATTTCATGCTCCTGTTAAAACTCTTGTGATGTTCTTGATGGATAATTTTCAAAACTTATTTTGGTGAGTCAATTGTGTTTTTTTTCAAATATTTGTTCAGCTTTATTAATTTGAAAAAAATTTTTTTGTCCATTGTAGATGTTCTGATGAAGGAAATAAACAATTTCCGAAAGCTCAACTAGTCAAAATATAGTTTTCTTTTGATCAGCCCTATATTGACCGCATCCCTACTAGATTGTTTGCAGTTTTGTGTTCAACGGTCACTACCCTTCAGCTTTCGTATATATATTTATATATATATATATATATATATATATATATATATATATATATTATACTGATTTGTTAGGTAAGTAATTTTAATATTTTGATATGAATAGACTTTCTCTATTTGCCCTACGTTGGGCCGACAAATTATACTGGATTGGTATTCCTGTGATACCTTTATTATTGTAAAGTAGTTTAGTTAATATAAATTATTAGTTTTTGTTTGCTGGGTATATTAGAAAATTTTAAAATTTGTCATAAAATAATTATACCTTACATGAAAAACTCTATGATCTCAAAGTAGGGTTCATATGGTAAAACAAAACTATTTTAATTTTAATTGTGAGCGCCAAAAAAAATAAAATCCTTGCATTTGAATAAAGAAATTTTTTTTTAATCAAAAAATACTTGCTATAATTTCTTTATAAAATCCTAGAGACGGTCCTGTATGTTTGATTTCAAAACCCCTCTACGATTCAGAAACGTCTGGTCAATACTGCCAACTGTTGAATAGTGGATGGAGCAATCATCGAGAAATGAAGCTTTTCAACAATGCAATTTCAAGTCTTTCAAGTGAAAAACGTTATTTAATATTTAGAAAAAAACAAATACATTATTCATTTACAAAAACTCATAAAAAACAAACTATCTACGATGATCATTAATTCAACAACACATACACTCAAATGAATTATTATTATATGTGATTACAAATTATGCAACATTATATAAACATTTAAAAACCAATCAGGTTACAAAATTCTCTATGAAATAGAATGGCGAAAATAATGATGGTTAAAGTGTATGAAAAATCAAAGTTCAAATATTTGCACAACACAAGTGAGTTTATTTAACCTTTTTTATTTGAATGAAATAGTTTTAAATACCTGTTCACTTTTCCATTTTAATACACATCATTGATTGTTTTTAGATTACATCCTGGACAGCCTGTCGTGCTTGGGTAGAAATCAAAATTGATGTTATATTTCATCCACATCAATACATTTTAAATGTAATTCCATAGTCCAGTTCTTTCTGAAATGTATCGTGGAGACACCATTCCCACGATACGATATTTTACTTGGTTATACAGATGAAATTTTACGGTTAGTATTCTATAATTTTTACCAATTATTTGTTAAGTCTAGGTTTATCTGCTTGATTCATAAATTTGTTGAGTTATATTTAAGAATAATGCATTTCTTTTATAGTTACCACTCCAATGTGCTGCTTTTCGAATAGTTTTGAATTATTTTTCTAAAAATTTAGCTTTTCACCCATTCACCTCTACCAAAAAGAATTCTACCTAGTGAATAGTGTACATTATCAACAAATTTTTTATTCAATTTTTTCAGTTTTCAATACGCTTGCCGCTGATCAAAATATTTCAAATCTAATCCACCAATCAAAATTGGCTATAAAAATTCTTGTTGACAAATTTAACTTCAAGTTTTAAATTGCTCATCTATCCTTCTAGGACATTCCGTTTAAAGTCTTTAAATGATTAAATCTAATATATTACTTCCTTTAAAATATATTCCAAATAATTTAGAAATGACAGCTCTTTTTATTTCAATTAGATCTATTCGGAATGACAATTCATTTCACAAACGTCATACTTTATAAACTTAATGTTATTATTTTGACTTTTTACCTTGACATATACTAAACAGTTATATAATGTTACCAGAGAATTTCCCTCAATAACCAATTATTACTTTTTGAAAACAAATCATAATGTTTTGACTTTTACTGTGTGAGAAATAGATTGTTATAATTTATATAATGTAACGTTCAAAATTCTCTCTCTCAAAGGCTAGAAATCATGTTATATACCTCACATATGTGTATTTACAAAGTGTATTGAAAATTTTCTTCATGATTCTTCAGTTTGACTCTTGTTTACTTTCTCTATTGAATAATGATTGATACAGATTGTCTCTATTTCGGACGATTCAAGAAATAATTCAAATTCTAAAATTTTGTATTTGCATGTAGTGTGTAGTATTTCATTCCATATTATAGTATACAGAGTGTTGCAGGTTCCTTTCGATGTTAATATATATATATATATATATATATATATATATATATATATATATATATATATATATATATTTATATATAAATATATATAAGCATTTTTTTGTTATATCTCAAAGGGATTAGGCAGCGTTTTCAAAGAAAACTTCCAGGCGGCTTGACTTTTTCCGGCGCTTCCAACATTTATCGTTATATTTCAACCACTTCACACAAAACCTTGACAAGTTATATATCTAAACCTTCCTCATGAATTATTCTATCTATTGATGCAAACCGCATGAAAATCCGCTAAGTAGTTTTTGAGTTTATCGCGTACAGACAGACGAGGTGGAGAACTTTGTTTTATAATATGTAGAGATGATAATTATAGATAAGATCATCAAGAAAATCAGAATATTAATTGAATATAAGAATGTGAAGCCAACTCTACGCAAATTATGTGGTGTTAATAACAAATTCTAGAAATAAAATGCATAAATTAGTGAAAATATGGACTACATAAATAGATAACATGAAAATGGAGCTGAACGATCAGAAGCTAAAGTAATACTTGTAAATGAGAAACCAGAGAATAAAAACATGAAAAAATGAAAGTTGGAGCCGATATTGTAAAGAGTAGCAACATATGAATATATGAGTTTCATTAAACTAAACAATACTAGGACACAAAAATATGGAAAATGGAAATACTTAGTATCGTAACTATACCAATGATAACCTAAAGGAGTAAAAACTGGACATTGGTGAAAATTGATCAAGTTAAGATGCATTTTATCGAAATAAAACATCGGTGGAAAATAACCGAATTGAATAGAATGAAAAACAAGGAGAACGTAAAAATAACAAAATATGTCGAGAAGAATAATAATAATTGAATTGCCATGGGCATATTTCTGAGCGGGATTGATGTGGGGAAATAGAATAGAATAAAATTGGGTTTATAGGGAACCTGAATCAGGTTATCAATATGACGACTAAACAGGCCAAAAAACGAGAAGAAAATTTGCAATGAGAGAAAGGTTAGTATATATTGTGAATATAATAATTCAAGATCATGTAATAACAGACAAATCGTGAGAGTATGAATAAGAGATATGAGATTCACCATTAATGTATTGGTAACTGGAAACACTGCTGTTGTCTGGGAAAATCTGCCATTGCCATCATTTTTGACATTATACGTACACTAACCGTTTTGAAAGTTCATTTTGGCAAAAAAATGAAATTAACTCGCGATTTATTATGACGTTCTACGTATTCTAACACAAGAATAGTGCATCGCTGTTAAACTGAATTCAAATGTGGTCGTAGTTTTCTTACAGATAATCTTAAAGGTCATCCACATCGTTCGTTGTACCAGAAAACATCGATGCTGTGCTAAAACTAATTGAAGAATATCGTCATGTAACATTGTAAAATCGAGACACGCTTAAGCATTGGTATAACCAGCCTACAGAATATTTTGCACTATTTGTGTGATCGGAAACTATGTGTGCGTTGGATTCCACATATGTTGATAGATAATCAGAAAATATTTGTGTCGACTGGTACCGTTGAATGATTAAAAAATACTGTGGTGCATCGAGTGTGGTGTAACGAGTGATGGGTTTATGAATATGAGCCAGAAAGAAGAGGCCGATCGGTAGTTTGGATGTTTCAATGTAGGGGAAGGTCAACAAAAGTTTGTCGTTCTCGAAGCATTTAAAAGCAAATGGTGGCGTATTTCTCCACGGAAAACGGTCACGTGACAACCATACCACTCATAATCAAAAGAACTTCAATTGATCGTGGTATACGATTATTTGTTTGCCAAAAGTCATAGTTCAATCGAATGCAAAAGTGTAAGATCTTGAAGGCGAATATTTTTGGAGCGAATGAAAATATTTTTGATAAAATGAAATTGTTTTTTCTTTCTATAATACATATTAATACTTAAATAGCAGCCCTCGTAGTTAGTAACGGAACAATATGATAATGATGATTATCATTTTTTGATTAGTTCATCATATACCTAAGCTTTATTTAGAGAAGTCAGTATGCAGAATTACTAGTATTTTTTAAACACTACGTTACAATTAAAATAAAAAATGAACATTTTTGTTATACATTGAATAATAAAGTATCATTTTTCATATCGAAAAATTCACGCTGTTTAATGTTACGTTATCAGGGATTTACAGGCATATAGTCTCCCCAGAAACAGTTTCAGTGGTTGTAAATACTTGATCTTTCATAACACTAAATTTCCGTAAAATCCCAGAGGGTAATATCAACAGTTCTGTCCTGTCCTAGCTGTAAAATGTAAACTTACTAGCCCGTCCACTTTCAACCTTTGTTGGCACGTGTAGGTCATAAACATAAAATATAGTTTTGACACGTAAACCACATATTTTTTCTAATATTATTTTGAACTGCTATTAGAACTTCTCTTTTATTGCTTACAAAGTTACAATTTATACTCATAGATTATTACGTACTTTGATTTGTGCGGTATTAGGTGATTCCCATTTTAGGCCAGGAGCACTACAGTTTGACATGGCTGTGACGTGACGTAGATTAGGTATTGGTGGGAATTGCTCGGAAATCATCTAAGAAAAGAAAATATGAAGGTACGCCAGCTGAAAAAGTTGTGCTATTTGCAGGAAAAATCATAAACTGCAAAAAAACGCAAAAATCGCTCATTTTTTCCGATATTTCTTAATATAACTCTTTAAATATGCAAGATAGAGAAAAAAAGTATACTTACGAATGTGTTCTCTATGAAATTCTCTATAAGATAGAATTGGTTTAAAATCGATATATTCAATTTTTTCGTTGAGAAATGGCGATAAATGCAAAAAAAGTAACTAAAGAACGAGGTTATTTTAAAGCATTTGTTTCGCAGATAAGAAATCATCCTATCACGCTATAAATTGGGATTTAAGAACCTTATTATAGTATAAAACACAATATGCCAAAGGCCGATTAAATTGGCCTAATAGTTTTTACATGAATTAATTGTCAATTAATTTCCGCGAAAAAATTAACGTCATTTTTGCGTTCATGCCAGGCTTACATTTTTGAGTTGTAATAGGCGCCGATTTTTTTACAACTACTTAGAACTCTAAACTATAATACACAATAGTTATAATGAACAATTTTTAAGTTTTTATCAGTTTTTTACGCGATTTTGAAAAGTTGAAAAATTTCGTCTTATAAATAATTAATTTTTGAAGCGAATTTGGATATCGAAGAAAAATACTCAAAGTACCTAAAAAAAGTTCTCGGAAAGACGCTCCTTTCAAAAAAAATGCGTTTAATTTGGCCGAATAGGTGCTGAGATAATAAACGTCAAAGATCGAGAGTGTTTGCGGTATAACTATTAATGTTGTAACAATAAAAAAAATGCCAGCAGATAAATTTTTCCGAGAAGTTTTTGTATGCGTTTTGAGATATAACATCGCCCTTGTGCATGAAGTAGGAAAAATCAAAGAAAGTTGTAGCGGTAGCGTCCGGCGCGTCAAATCTGAGGGGAGTGGGGATAGAGTGCGAAACTTGAAATCGACGCTTCAAATCGAGCGCGGCGCAAAAAGTTGCTATATTTCGGCTTCTATTGGGCCGATTTTCATGATTTTTTTTTAAATCTATGTAGCAAAATGAAAAAAACTCATTTTTCAGAATGGGGTCTACCAATTATGACAATTTAAGCATCTACAGTAACTACTTATAATTTGGCATTTTTTATGTTGATAATAATCAATGATTATAATTATGTCCATGCTAGGATTGTGTTGTTCATTGAAAATTCGTAGAGTAAAAATGAAATAAAATAATATATTTATGTAAAAAAGTAGAATACAATAATGTTGTAACAAAAAAGCGAAATATCATTATTTATTCTATGTAGATCTTATAATAAAATAAAATATACCATTAATATACATAACAATTAATTGTACTACCTGTAATTTTGATTACTAATTACTTTAACTATCCGAATTTGCAATAACAATTAAATCCTAGCACGGTCATAACTATAATCAATGATTATTATCAACATAAAAAAATGCCAATTACTGTAGATGCCTCAATTGTCATAATTGGTAGACGCCATTCTGTAAAATGAATTTATTTCATTTTACTACATCGATTTAAAAAAAAATCATAAAAATCGGCCCAATAGAAGCCGAGATAGAGCAACTTTTTGCGCCGCGCTCGATTTGAAGCGTCGATTTCAAGTTTCGCACTCTATCCCCACTCCCCTCAGATTTGACGCGCCGAACGCTACCGCTACAACTTTCTTTGATTTTTCCTACTTCATGCACAAGGGCGATGTTATATCTCAAAGCACATACAAAAACTTCTCGGAAAAATCTATCTGCTGGCATTTTTTTATTGTTACAACATTAATAGTTATACCGCAAACACTCTTGATCTTTGACGTTTATTATCTCAGCACCTATTCGGCCAAATTAAACGATTTTTTTTAAAAGGAGTGTCTTTCCGAGAACTTTTTTTAGGTACTTTCAGTATTTTTCTTCGGTATCCAAATTCGCTTCAAAAATTATTTATTTATAAGACGAAATTTTTCAACTTTTCAAAATCGCGTAAAAAAATGATAAAAACTTGAAAATTGGTCATTATAACTATTGTGTATTATCGTTTAAAGGTCTAAGTAGTTGTAAAAAAATCGGCGCCTATTACAACTCAAAAATGTGAGCCTGGCATGAACGCAACAATGACGTTAATTTTTTCGCGGAAATTAATTAACAATTAATTCATGTAAAAACTACTAGGCCAATTTAATCGGCCTTTGGCATATTGTTTTATACTATAATAAGGTTCTTAAATCCCAATTTATAGCGTGATTGGATGATTTCTTATCTGCGATACAAATGCTTTAAAATAACCTAGTTTATTAGCTACTTTTTTTGCACTTATCGCCATTTCTCAACGGAAAAATTGAATATATCGATTTTAAACTAACTCTCTTGTCGAGAAATTCATAAAGAACAAATTCGTAGGTATAGTTTTTTCCTCTGACTTGCATATTTAAAGAGTTATATTAAGAAATATCGGACAAAATGAGCGATTTTTCGTTTTTTTGCAGTTTATGATTTTTCCTGCAAATAGCACAACTTTTTCAGCTGGCGGACCTTCATATTTTCTCTTCTTAGATGATTTCCGAGCAATTCCAACCAATATCTAATCTACGTCACGGGACAGCCATATTTCAAAGGATTGGGGTCTAATTCTCCTGGACTATTTGGGGTTTAATTGATCGCTTACATTTGGATTATTTGTAATACTGCAAACCTCAACATATTTGTTCTAACTGGCAGAAAAAGAAAGCTACCAGAAAAATGAAGGAGCAAAGAGCAAAGCCAAGAGAATAACTAAACATTTTGATAGATTCTCGATAAATATTCTGAAAAAACTGCAGTTTTTTAATACGAAAACTTATTATGTATCCTTTTTTTAATCTACAAATTCTCCAGAAATATAAAAAATTATCAGAAGTAATGATATTACACTTTTTGTGGTTATATAGAATAATTTTTGGTTCGATTATTGTCAAATGAACCCTTTCCAAATTATATCTAAAACAATGTTGGATATGTTACTATCATTAGAAAGGTACAATCTTGTGAAAATAAAAGACTGAACTGTGTTATATAACTCAAAAGTAATTAGAAACGTATCAAGACAACAGATCAAAACCTTGCGATAGAATGAGAAAAATAATGTTTTATTTTGTAAAGCATAAAAAATGCAATTATTAATTGTTATACAAGGTATTAATAAATGTGAAAAAGAAGCATCAAAGATTATATCAAGAATAAAAAACATAAGACCTGTCGTCAACTGCGTTCGTACAAAATCGTGCAAAGACCTATCGTCCATTGCCTGAGTATTCGTACTGATTCGTAGTATATGAGATGGATCTTTGGAACCGTTTTTCTGATAATTAGGAAGAAGAATTTTTTGCTTCGGAATTATTAACATTGACTCATCGACGTATCAGGCATAGGCGACATCGACGAAGACCGAAAATGCGGGTGGACGATAGGCCTAAACAGTGAATCAATGGCAGAAGAACAAGAAATTATCTCCAATATGTTATTGAAAGCCCATTAAATCGTTTTGAATTATCGTAAATTATTGTGTGAGATAGCAGAGGAGTTAAAGATATACCACGCAGTGAATTCACCAATTTGCATGACCGTTTACCAATGAGAATGCTGTGTTCAAAGTAGGTACCAAGTGTGCTCACAATCGATCAAAAACATCAACGCGTTGACAATTAAGAGCGATGTTAGGAACGGATCAATATGTGATAATGGATCTATTACTACACTCCTGAATCAAAACGGTAGATAGCTGAGTAGACAGCAGCCGGTGAAAGCCATCTGTTTTTGATTATATTTCTAGTTGAAGTTCGTCAACTGGCGTAGACATTCAACTAGGTAACTAATCTTAATTTGACAAAATTAATGTCGAAATTAATAATTTATTATATACAAATTTACAAAATGGCACAAAGTTGTGAATGGTGAACTTCGGTGGTTTCAGATCGGAAGACACTTTATGTTTCGATTTGATGAATATTAAACTAACCTTGTTATTGAGCGTTGAGCTCGATTCGATGAGTGTGTAAAACTCGCGTCGATGAGTGTAAACTTTGTTATCGAGAGTATTGAACTCGCTTCGATGAGTGTAAACTTTGTTATCGAGAGTATTGAACTCGCTTCGATGAGTGTAAAAAACTAACTTTGTTGTTGAGCGTTGAGCTCGATTCGATGAGTGTAAAACTCGCGTCGATAAGTGTAGAACTGATGAGTGAGAAACTAACTTTATTGTTGAGCGTTGAGCTCGATTCGATGAGTGTAAAACTCGCGTCGATAAGTGTAGAACTGATGAGTGAAGAACTGATTTCTTCACGTTGTGAGACGTGTTAAATAGAAATCTGCGAGGGGCGTGTTTACACGTGAATTGAGTTGACCAAACGAAAATAAATATTTCCTATTGGCCAGTATCATTTGACTTGTCGGGTTCCTAGACAAGAATCAACCATGGGTGCCGCCATTAGATAGTTAAATTTCTATTGAATACTCCAATAGCAATTGTAACCCTTTTACACAGAAATGTTATTCAAAAATGTCTTTCCTATCTTCCGACCGTCGACCATAAAATTCATGCAGAAGTGACACTAAATTTATGGTTTTTACAATACAATAAATAATAGGGTGAAACGTTACCTTTTCCTAACTTCTTAACTATAGGACAACGCAACAAGATGTCGACTTTCAAAAATGTGGTATTTCAAAGCCCAAACAATACTACTTACAATTATTGTTGCAAAACGTGATATTTTAAAGGTATTTAACAAAAGTTGAAAATAAAATGAAACTATCCTTTGAATTTACAACAATATAAAAGATCTTATCAATTCTGAAACATATTTTTACAACGCTATTAACTAAAATGAATTTACGCCTTAAATATATACAATAGAGAAAGGAAGCATTCAAATATCTTACATATTTTAAAAGTATCGTAAACAATAAAATTCAAGATTTTACAATCTTGAACACCATCAAAGAAACTAAAAACTTTAACTTCAACTGGGAAGGTTATAGCCGTCGTAGTTTGGAATGCGCATGAAATTTGGCACTTTGACTTGAGAAGACAAAACCATTGTTATTGAATCTTACATATTGTTACTAGATCAAAAAATTAAAGAAGTCAGGAAAAATTATGTTATTCTACCAAGATAATCTCAAAAGTCAATGAAAACGGTGAGCACTAATTGTGTCTTTTATTGCTATGCTCGTTCAGATATAGCTCTTGGTGACTACTGGCTCCTTGCAGACCTCAAAAGAATGCTCCATGTAAAGAAGTTTGGTTCAATTGAAAAAGTGATTGCTGAAGTTTAATTATATTTTAAAAAGAAAGGTAAATTCTACGAAAAAAAGGATTGAACGTAAAGCTCGTCAAGGAGACAATTTTGATGAATACATTGAGTTTTTCCAAAAAGATAATTACTTTTTGAACCCGAGCCTTATTGAATTATTGTTACTTACAGTTTAAGTCATATCAAATTACAATTAAATATAAAAAATTATTCATAAGATATATGCGACCCTGTATCAGCAACAACTGACTTAGCTTACTAAAAACTCTTTCGAAACACAAAAATCACAAATCAGCTAGAATTTTTTAAAAGTTATATGGCAATAATAAAATGTACTTACGAATATCCGAGAAGCGAGCATATGGTTTTGGCAGACGTTCTCTCATCCCAGTGGACTACACATGCTGGCACCCATTTTTCTTGATCAGGTCGATATACTTCTAATTGGCCCTTTCCTTCATCTCCATTTCGTTCACTTAGCCTAACTGAAACACGAAGAAAAACGAATCAATCAAATTGCTTGGAAATAAATACGATGTTACCAAGGATTTGTAATTCACATAATAACAAATCTTTGAGACGTTATACTAACATGTTTACTGTTTCAACAAGCTACATGACAAAAATATTTTCACGTTAGCTTCCGATAGGACGCCATGGAAAGATTTTTATACGATGTCTGTCCAAATGTACAAGAATTATTGATATACACAGGGTGGTATGTTTCGATGGCACATTAGATGTTATGGGAATTAAAATTTGTACTAAGGGGTTTTCGGCAATGATCTATCGAATGAGAATATGCTCAACATCCGGCGACTTCCGGTTATACCGGAAGTAAACGTCAGCTTTGTTAGTTCCAACCAAATAGAAACCGAGATGTACAATCTTCATTATTTGGGTTTTCAGCTCAAACCACTATTGTTTCTCATGTTCCAAAATGAGGAAAAACAGTTATCCTAGTCTCTAGTATGCATCACAATAATTCCGTAGATGATGTTAGCACAAAACCCGAAATAAAGTGATACTACAATGGCACTAAAGCAGGTGTTGACGCACTTGACGAAAAATGTGCTAATTATTCGACGTCAAGAAGAACTCGCAGATGGCCAATGTCATTATTCCACGCCATACTAAATATTGCTGGAGTAAATAGCAGGTTCATATACCAGTTTGCCCAACAAGGAAAAGAAATTTCCAGGTACAATTTCCTCAAAGAGCTAGGACGTGAATTGTATACTCCGTACATGACGGCTGGAATATACAACATACATGTACCTCGCAAACTTCGTTCGATGGCCGCTGATATTTTAGGAATTGTCATGGAGGAACCACTCGTACCTTCGGAAAACCCTTGCAGGTCGAAAAGACCCAGATTCCGCGTTTGCCCGCCAGGAAAAGACCGAAAAACAACTAATTACTGCGCTATGTGTAAAATTCCCGTATGTTTAAAATGTGCGGCCACAATATGCCCAAAATGCATTTAATTATTTTTTATTATTATTATGTTATAATAGAAGCATAGCTTGGTTAAATAAATGTAAGAAATAAAGTTTTTGACAAAAAACATTATTGTCATGAATTTTTTAATTATTGGGTCCCTGGGACCCTCTACTACTATTTACGTTGCGTATTTTGAGTAGTAGCCGTTACAGGTTAAAACTTCATGTGCCACCAAATTTGACAACTGTTATTAACCTTCATACAAAAGTAGTCGCCGACCTTGAAATGCTTTATAGAATTAATGTTACATTTCGTTGTATTACTTTTCCGCCCAACCTATCTAATATGCGAGAAAAGTATTGGTTTACCCCAAAAAGTTGACTTGAGTTGAGTTATTTTTACGTTATTCATCAATAACAACACGAAAACACGGTTTTTAGAAAAAAAATCCTGTGTGTATGTCGTCGTCGTCGTTGTCGTCAGCCACTTTTCGTTACATGTCTTGTTAGGACGATACAGCATCCGTAGTGTAAAAAGGCACCAATTTTATGATTAAATATTGTTCAGGATATCTCACAGATGAACCCTATTGATTTTCAGCTCACCAGAGCCAGTACAACGTGTGCTATAGTACCTGAAGTACGACATTTTTGTCATTTTTTAAGAAATTTCAGTTTGTTAGCACGATCCAGCCTCTAGAGTGCAACAAGTCACCAATTTTATGATTGAATACTATTCAGGACATCACACAGATGAAACCTATTGATTTTCAGCTGACCAGAGCCAATACAACTGGTGCCATACCACTTTAAATACGACATTTTTGTAATTTTTCGAGAAATTTCAGTTTGTTAGCACGATAGAGCCTCCGGATATATATAAAAGTGACCAACTTTATGATTGGATACTATTCAGAGCGTCTCAAAGATGAACCCTCTTAATATTCAGCTCACTAAATCCAGAACAACGGGTACTTGAAGAACCAAATTTTTGTAATTTTTGGAGAATTTTCAGTTTGTTAGGACGATACAGCCTCCAGAGTGTATACAAGTGACCAATTTTATGATAGAATATTGTTCAAGGTATTTCACAGAAGTACCCTATTTTCAGCTGACTAGAGCGAGTACATCGGGTCGTATAAATCCAGATATACTATATTTTTGGAGAAATTTCGGTTTGTTAGCACGATACATCCCCCGAAGTTTATAAAAGTGACAGTTTTATTATAGAATATTGTTCAGTGCATCTCACATATGCGGAGAAGTTAGTTTTATTCTTTAACCGTTTTCCATAATATGCATACGCCCTTTCACCGTTTGTCTATTAGCTCAATTATTATTTAGTTTCTGGTTCATCATTTCCAGACTGTATAATTTTAGTATGACTAGTACTTTATGTCATCGCTCCCAACCTATTAACTTTTTTAGTGATTTTCTATAGGTGTGATTCAGGTTTCTTAAAATGGTACTCCTATTTTAAAAACAGGGTATTGATACGGATATACCGATGAAGATTATTTAAATCTTTTCTCATTGTCCAAATTTTTGTTTGACTAGTAGTTGTATTATCTCTTTTGTCGCCAAGATAATTCTTGCTAATTTAAAGGGACTGGTAAGTTTACATTTTAAGGGGAAGTTTTTATTACAGAAGACAAATGCGCGTAGTCGATCTGCTCTTCACTCTGTGATATATCGAAATATTAATGGCATTTGCACAAGAAAAATGGTGACATACTAAATTTCATTAACTTTAATCACGAAATTTGAATGAAGTTGACACATAAAAAAAATTAAAGTAGATACCAAGTGCTATAGATATTCTGGGTAAAAAGGAGGTTGATACCTATTTTCTGCCTCCCTACATTCCAAAGCTCCGTTTCCAATATGTAGTAAATTTATTGATGATCTAACTTAATAAAAATGTGGTTTATTAGGTGATGTAGAACTGCGGAATATTTTACAGAAAATTCATAACTCATTTCTTCCTAGAACAGAACAGTAGGCCACCATTCATCATTTTGATTAATTGAAGTATTTAAGAACATGTTTATGAATATACATTTCTCATGTACTTAACAAATAAGCAAGTAGGAATTACACATTCATCATTTTTTCATAGTAAAGCCTGGTGGAAGTAGTCCAAGGTTTGTCTGGCTATATGTGGACGATCGTTATCTTCCAGAAAAGTTGGATTTTGAAGTGTACTAAGGTTCGAATATTTCTTGAATGTATCGATTTGCCTTCATATTGCCTCTGATGAAGACTAAAGGTGACCTGGGGCCATAAGCAATGGCACCCTATATCATAACTCCAATAGTGCGATATACATGACGCTCAACAAAAAATTGAGGGTTGCGACGTTCGCCTCGTCTCCTTCTCACCCTCGCTTGACCATCATGCCTGTCTAGGCAGAACCGAGATTTATCGCTGAAGACGATAGTGTTACATTCATGATTCCACACTAGTCATTCTTGGCACCACTGAAGTCTATTTCTTCGAGTTACTGGTAACACCAACTGAAGTCGGTATGAAGAAAGTCCAAACCTTCTTAGTCATCTATATACACTTCGCATTCTAAGGACCCTTCCATGTTCTGCAAGCTACTGAGTTGCTATTGTCCTT
This sequence comes from Galeruca laticollis, assembly GCA_963921935.1. Lineage (NCBI taxonomy): Eukaryota > Metazoa > Arthropoda > Insecta > Coleoptera > Chrysomelidae > Galeruca > Galeruca laticollis. The sequence goes on from OY998180.1 coordinate 179,246,822, forward strand.
GTCAATGAGAAATGATCTCTTAAAGCTAATAACCTTAGGAGATGATATTGGCCCTCTGTTATCTGGCTCACTCATCCTGTGCTCTTCGTGTTCGGCCTTCTTGGTACCATGCCTGATAATATCTGACAGCAGTATCCACACTCCTGTTTATTATACCAGCAATTTCACGGGTAGAAAGCTCAGCTTCTCGAAGACCGACAATTCGACCTGTCTCGAACTCAGTTAGCTGCCGATAATTTGCACTCTAGGCATGATAAACACTTGTGAATTCTTGAAAGGCAATATTTACAACCTTTGTACTCGAATAAATTCTTTATTCTGATATCGGAATGGGCCGGTTTGTCTAGAACTTACAGCAAAACAATCATTGAATGAAAACAACATTTTTAGCAATATTTCAACAGAAATTCTCCACAAATATAACAGACATTTTGTAAGAGAAGCACGTTTCATAGAATAATTTTATCACTGAATTATCTTTTTCAACTACACAGTATCACTTCAAAACTCAAATTAAGACAGAAAATAAGTTTAATGCTATAAAAAACAATCGATTTTAAGTATCTTTCGGTTTTCAAACGCATTCGCTATAAATGATCTTTATTTTCAATTGGACGTATGGTTAAAAATAATGGGCTGAGCTGAGACAGAAAACTTATATCGGTCAGTGTCATTATTCAGTTAAGAAATTTTTCAACCATGTATCTAGAAACTAATGTCCCAAAAGCGTGAGATTTCCTAGGATCGTCAACAGTGACTACAAATAAAAGTATATTTTGTTTCTCTCTGACGTAGATAATTTAGGAAAAAGTGGTTTTCTTGGTAAATACAAGAATGTGACAAATTAAAGAGCTGTGAACGTGACAACCAGAAAAACGTATTGCTGATGATCTATATGAGATCAATGAATGTGGAGGCGAAAGCGAAATACACCAAAATGGAGAGATAAAAAATATCTGTTAGAGGTTATAACGTGTTCGAATGTACCAGGATAGCATCAGTAATATTTTCATAGCTCAAGTAAATAATATTAAAAATCAATGGAATATTGTTTCAATAGATATAATTTTTCCTGTAGTGACGGGTTTTTAATGAAAAACATCAACTTCTCAGAAGTTCAGTTAAAGAGAATATACCCATATTTCAAGCTTTGAAATTTTGTTATTGCTGGAAATTATTTTCTGGCTAATAAATAATTTGTTGAAAAATTTAAAATCTATGTTTTTTATGAAAACGAATTTACATCGTGACAATTGAAAAAATAAATTGAAAACGACATGTCAACTGTTAAGTTTTACAAGGAACAAACATTTTTTTGTGAATACACAGTAAAAAGTCTTTAATACATTTTACACTCTGGTTCATGCTTGTTGGTGACAAACCAATTTTAAGTAACTATACTTAAACTTTGTAATAATATAATGTCACATTTTTGTTGTAATTTGTTATTCACAGGATAAATGTGAAACGATTCTGAATAGAAATAATTTTTTACCCATAATTTACATTTTTGTTGTAAAAGCAAATATTTCATGTAATTAAATAATTACATTACACAAGAGAATTTCACTCGTAGGTATGTGTGAACTTCACGCCATCCCTGTATGTTTTGTTACAGAAAAAGTGTAAATTTTCTTAATTATTGTAAATTGTCATGTTTATGGTAATACACTAAATATGTGATTTTCCTGGAATTATATGCAAGATTCAAAGGAATTATGTAATTTTATTTTACATGATTAATGTAGACTTTATAAATATTTGTAAAATTAAATAATTTTGCCGATACATTAAAAATGTAACTTTCCTAAATTTGTGTGAAATTTACGATATATATGTGGTTCTATTTTACATGGTTGATGTAAATTTCCTGTATAAATGTAAAGCTAGATATTTTTAGTAATACACTAAAGATGCGAATTTTCGTAAAATATCTATGTGAAATTTACAAAATCAGTGTAATTTTGTTTTACATGGTTGATATAAATTTCCCCTATAATTGTACAGATAAGATGTGAATTTACCTAAAATGTGTGAATTTCATAGTATTAATGTAATTTTGTTTTACATAAATAATGTGAAGGTCGATTCATGTACCGTTTATTTCAAATATTTAATATTTTAATTTGAGTAATCCGGGAATGTGAAATTTTTTAATTTTTTAACCGTCTTCTGTCAAAATTCACACATCCACAACAGTTAAAAAATTAAAAATTTCGACATTCCGTGATTACTCAAATTAAAATATTTAATATTCCAAATATTCATTAATTCAAATACGGTACATAAATCGACCTTACATTCTCCTTAGACTTCTGAAATTAGAAAGTTTAAGTGTCTTATAAAAGGTAAATCTTTTAAATTAGATAATAGGAAACAATGTCTATCATTTAAAAAATTTATTGAAATAAAATATATAAATACTTAAAAAATATACTCATCTGGTTTAATACATAAATAAAATTATTAATCAAATACCTAGAAGCGCATTCTAAGTATATAATTATTAACATAGGTATATACAGTGTGCTAACAAACTGAAAATTCTCCAAAAATGACAAAAATTTGGTACCTCAAGTACCATAGCACTCGTTGTACTAGCTTTAGTGAGCTGAGTCTCAATAGGGTTTATCTTTGAGACGCCCTGAATAATATACAATCATAAAATTGGTCACTTGTATATACTCCGGAGGCTGTATCGTAGTACTGGCTGTGGTTAGCTGAAAATCAATAGGGTTCATCTGTGAGATGTTTTGAATAATATTCAATCATAAAATTGGTGACTCCGGAGGCTGCATCGTGCTCACAAACTGAAATTTCTCAAAAAATGACAAAAATGTCGTACTTCAAGTACCATAGGATCCGTTGTTCTGGCTGTGGTTAGCTGAAAATCAATAGGGTTCATCTGTGAGATGTTTTGAATAATATTCAATCATAAAATTGGTGACTTTTTGCACTCCGGAGGCTGTATCGTGCTAACAAAACATGTAACGAAAAGTGGCCGACGACAATGATATACACACAGGATTTTTTTTCTAAAAACCATTTTTTCGTGTTGTTCTTGATGAAAAACGTAAAAATAACTCAAAAAATGTTCTCAAAATTTTAACTTTTTTGTGAGTAAACCAATACTTTTCTCGCATATTAGTTAGGTTGGGCGGAAAAGTAATAAAGATATATATGCTTTTGCACAACGGTGAAGAGAACGATAAAAGATAATGTATAGAGATACTATGACATATACGATAATAGAAAAGTAAATTCTAGTAGATAAGGATAATAAATATATTTGTATCAAAATTAAGATAAAATAAACGGTTTTAAAGATTAAAACTAACTTTTCCGCATCTGTGGCCCTGAATAATATTCTATGATAAACTTGTCATTTGTATACACTTCGGGGGATGTATCGTGCTAACAAATCGAAACTTGTGCAAAAATAACCAAAAATGTAATATATCTGGATTTATAGGACCCGCTGTACTCGCTTTAGTCAGCTGAAAATCAGTAGGGTACATCTGTGAGACACCTTGAACAATATTCAATCATAAAATTGGTCACTTGTATACATTTTGAAGGCTGTATCTTGCTAGCAATCTGAAAATTCTCCAAAAACTACAAAAATTTGGTACTTCAAGTACCATAGAACCCGGTGTACTGGCTTTAGTGAGCTGAATATCAATAGGATTCATCTTTGAGACGCTCTGAATAATATCCAATTATAAAATTGGTCCCTTGTATATACTCCGGAGGCTGTATCGTGCCAACAAACTTAAATTTCTCCAAATATGACAAAAATATCGTACTTAAAGTACTATAGCACATGTTGTACTGGCTCTGGTGAGCTGAAGATCAATAGGGTTCATTTGTGAAGTGTCCTGAATAATATTCAATCATAAAAGTCCTGACTTGAAAAACTTCAGAGGCTGTATCGTGCTAACAAACTAAAATTTCTCAAAAAATGACTAAAATGTCGTACTTCTAGTACCATAGCACCCGTTGTGCTGGCTCTGGTGAGCTGAAAATCAGTAGGATTCACCTGTGACATGTGATTTTCAGCTCACCACAGCCAGTACTACAGGTGCGATAGTACTATTAGTACAACATTTTTGTCATTTTTGGAAAAATTTCATTTTGTTAGCACGATACAGCCTCCGGAGTATATACAAATGACCAATTTTTTGATTGGATATTATTCAGGGCGTCTCAAAGTTGAACCTCATTGAGATTCATCTCACTAAAGCCAGTGCAACGAGTGCGATGGTACTTGAGGTACCAAATTTTTGTCATTTTTGGAGAATTTTCAGTTTGTTAGCACGATACAGCCTTCTGCGTGTATACAAGTGACCCATTTTTTGATTGAATATTGTTCAGGGCGTCTTATAGATGAACCTTATTGATTTTTAGCTCACCAGAGCTGGTACAACGGGTGCTATGGTACCTGAAGTGCCACATTTCTGTCCTTTTTGGAGAAATTTCGAGTTTAGTACGATACAGCCTCCGGAGTGTATACAAGTGGCCAATTTTATAATTGGATATTTTTCAAGGTGTCTCATTCAAGGCGTCTCACGGATGTACCCTATTGATTTTCAGCTGACTATGGCGAGTACAGCGGGTCCTATAAATCCAGATATACTGTATTTTTGGTTACTTTTGGAGAAATTTCGGTTTGTTAACACGATACATCCCCCGAAGTGTATACAACTGACAATTTTATGATAGAATATTAATCAGGGCATCTCACATATGCTGAAAAGTTAGTTTTAATCTTTAAAACCATTTATTGTTCTTTGTAATACCACATCACTGTAGAATTATTTGAAGTGTGTTTCTAAGCTGTAATTCCATATTTACAACCAATTAGCATAATTGTATTATTGGAGAACGCTACGATAGTGGGCAGTAGATCAGAAGACCAAAGCTCCCTCATCAAACAATACAAAAGCAACAATTGAAAGCCAGATATACCGAACTGGTATTTACTTCTTTAGATACTTATTTCGCACCAAACACTAATTAAAAGAAGTTTAAACGTTAAAAAGGAATACGCCCGTGACATTTTATTGTAAAAACGTTAACTGATTATAAGAAGGCGAATGACATAATGATTTGGCAACGAAATGGTTGGACCATGATTTTACACTGGGAATCAAATATACTTACGCCTTTTTCCAGGAAAATGACAAATGATCACCAGAGCTATATGAGAAGAGAAATTTCCACCATTTCAAATTGTAGAGTCGACCTATCGCCGGGTATTATGAATGTCTTCTTTAGAAGAAGTAGTGTTAAAGTCAGTTCCTAAAAAAATGTAGCACTAGCGAACGAAACTTAGAAAATAAACACGAATCCCTTCGTAGTCTTGCAACAAGCAACCAAGCTCACCCCGGTTTTGTTGAACAAGTCTCAATATATTTTTTTTATATAGTGTTTTGCTACTGCAGATTTTGAGCAAATACCCTTTTTGGTGCAACTCCGATGTACTTTGACTCGTTATTACAACTGAACACCCAGTTTTATCACAGGAATATGGAATCTTGAATATATAGTTTATTTACGACAAAAAGACGATGATGTCATTTTTAGTTACTTTCCTGCTTATCAGAATAAATATTAATTTACCAACCGTGAATACAATTTATCCTCAACAGCCAGGGCAATTTACAGCTAACGGGTTGGCAAAACTTCAAGACGTTGTCAAATCAACTTGTAAAATTTCCCAGTTTGTTTTGACGTTTATTGATATTCGATCATCGTCTAATATTTACAAGTTTTTTTGGTCCTCTTAAATTCATTGCTTCTTTAAGATTAAAAAAACAGTTATTTTCATAACTAATTATTTAGGTAAATCTGCAGTGTGTGGTTAATAAAATTCCGAAGCAGCTGAACAGAAAATGTCAAGAGATGGTAACATCTTTGTTGAGCTATTTTGAACGAGAATGCCGAAATGGGGGCCCGCTTCTCCCGCTTACTGCAATAAGAGACGTAAGTAATAGTATTCGCTATTTGTATTCATCATTATTATTGTTACATATTTAAATGTAAATGATTAAATGTTTTTAATGTTAGGTTAGGTTAATTAAACTTGATAATATATTATTCTTTCATAAATTGAAGTAATTATATTGTAGAGAGTTGCAGAAGGTTTACAACTTAGCGTTATCACTGTTACCCGTATTGCCGCCAAGCATAATATAGGTGAACAGCCTAAAAGCCCACCTAAAAAGACACAACGCATAAAACCTACTGTTGAAATTGATAACTTTGATCAAAATGCTTTCCGAAATGTTATATACGAAATGCATGGAAACAGTGAGTATATTGAATTTACTGTTTTATTTTATTCACTTAACTAACACAATATTTTTTCAGAGGATCACATAACCTTGAAAATTTTAAGAGACAAACTCCAGGATCGTGAGCTCTTTAATGGTTCTTTAACATCACTCTGGAAGATAGTGAAAAATATTGGATTCAAATACCAAAAAGATGATCCTCGTCGTGGTTTAATGGAGTTGTTACATATTGCATTGAAACGTGTACATTTACTATATGAATATGTCAAGATAAAAAGGGAAGGTTTATACCAATTTGTGTTTTTGGATGAGACCTGGATATTTAAAGACGGTACTGTTGGACGTTCTTGGCAAGATTCTAATCATAGAAGCATGAAAAAAACCATAATTGGTGGTCCAAGGTAATTGAATAATAAAATTTAGCAATTAATTTATGATGTACTAACATTCCTGCCATTTTAAGACCTTTTCAAATATTTACTAGTCACACTATTAAATCTATATAATTATTAATAGTTGCAGTCTATCTAGGTAACCTAGTAGTAATTAGTTATTTCCTTATTGTAGGTATATAGTATTGCATGCTGGTTCCTCTTCTGGATTTATTCCTGGAGCAGGGCTGGTTTTTTCTTCCAAAAAAAACAAGATGGTGATTACCACGGTGAAATGAACCGAGAACATTTTTCGCATTGGTTTGAATACCAGCTTTTAGTGAACTTGGAAGAACCTGCCACAATTGTAATGGATAATGCATGTTATCACAGTACAGTGATCAATAAAGTACCAACAACAGCTACCAAAAAGGCTGATATACAGAACTGGTTGATACAAAATGATATTTCTTTTGAAAATACTTTCCTCAAAACCCAATTATTGAATTCAGTACAACGGTAAGTTGATATAAACATTTTTCAATATATTATGGTAATACTTAGATAACTTATTTTGTTTAAATATATGCATTTTTGCAGAAATAAACCACCACAGTATATGAAGCTGACATATTATCTGAAAAATATGGTCACAAAGTGCTTCGACTTCCCCCTTACCACTGTATGTTCAACCCAATTGAACATATTTGGGGCATAGTTAAAAAATTTTATAGAGATCATGTGGGAACTGATGGTTCTTCAACAGAACAAGCAATAGATGTATGGAAAAAGTCTTTAGAAAAAGTGACTCCTGATATTTGGTCAAAGACAGTAGAGCACACTGAAAAAATTATACAACATGGGTGGGATAGACAGGATGTGCCTCCACTTATTATTAATTTTGACAGTGACGATGAAGATAGTGATGATTTTGTAGTGGAGTAGTGGAAATCTTGTGTTTTATTTTTTATATATTATCCAATTTGCTTTATTTCCACCTTTTCAAAATCACTAATAACTATTATTAAATTAATTAGGTACAGTTATTTTATAATGCACAAATTAAAACAACGACCACAGTATATCTACATAAATAATACTGATAAAATGGGAGATTTTTTATTTTTATATCTTGTAACAAAACTTTATTTTGTGTATCTATATTTTTCTTTTCCATTCTATTTTTATTATAATAAATATAATAGATATTGTATAAACAAACAATATTTAAATTTGCATGAAGATGATTACAGCTTGTATTGGTTCCTTTTAGCGTAAACCCTTGTAGTGCTCTTGAAGATGGTTCTATAGAGCATAGAATAAGGTATGAGAACCTACAGTTCATTTAACCCTCTTCTATGTAAAATAATTAAATGTTAATTCGTATATAGAATGATTGGTTACTGTTTCTTGTATCTTATCCATAGTTTTTCATGAATAAATATTTATATTAAATTAATCAAGCCTATCATACAAGCCTACGAGGCACGGAACAATGAAAAAGAAGAACTGTCAATCTAACATCAGATTGAATTTTCTAGTTTTCGTTAAGTAAAGGAAAAAACTACAACTTGGCAACATCACAATATTTTGTTTTGCAACGTCATCGTCTTTTTATCGTAAATAAACTATAGCACTGAAAGATAGAGATGTAAAGGATCTTTGACTAACATAACTTAACTGGATGATTATTCAGAAAAATATTTTATTATAGGATCGTGGACAAATGCAATTATTGCAGTATGGAAGTAGAGAAACTAATAAATCTAACTCGTATTTATTAGCTAATGAGACTTTCATATTGATAACGACACTGATTTGCATTGTCATCAATCGATGCTCATTCTATACCTATCTGGGAAAATTAGAAAACACACTACGGACAATTTATTTGTAAATGTTTAAGTTGGCGAAAACGAAATAATTTAAAATGTTATTATATATATTATTATATTAAATTATTGAAAAAATTGAAATTACGTTGCAAGTGATATAAAAAATTATTTATAATTGAATAGGTAATGAACTACCTTCTCCACCAAAATATTTTATTCTACATTTATTTCATTGTACTCGATTCAGCGATACTATATTCCATGTTACTCTCCGCTGAAATGCATAAACATAGATAAAGGAAGAGGAGCATTGAAATAGCTTGTATAAGAGTGAAATTAGAACCATATTATAACTGAAAGAACATATTGACTCACGGCAATTCCTCTCATCCTGTCCCCACGGGCAGTCGACTTTGCCATCGCACAGATGTTCCTGCGTGATACATTTATCGGCTCCACAATTGATCATACCTGGACCACATTTGTGACACTTCAGTTCATCAGATTGATCTTTACAGTCCACGTGGCCGTCACATTGCCAGTCCTTTGGGATGCAACGCTTTACGTCGCACTGGAATCCGAAATCGCATACTGGAAAATATTCAATAATCAAACCACTAATAGATTTCATTCATCGGTCAGTTAACAAATATCAGTCAAATATGCATGAACGTTTATGAATTTCTTTCATATTCCATAATAGGCGCCAATATTTTTATGTCATAGATTTGTGAAGAGTGAAGACTAGACGTTTCTGTTTGCATTTTTTAATACATATGTCTAGAATGGAATATATTGAATAATTTTTTCTACGACAACCTCGATAAATGTTCATTTTATAATCGTAACTTCAATCATAAACAAGCACATTTTGTACAGAATTTTATTTTTGCATCAGTTGCTAGGCAAGTTGCTGAGCAACAAATGCGAAATGGAATATTTTGTGTTAGGTCTAGGTTCACTCTAAAATCACGACGACTACGGCTTGTCAAATTATGACGTCCAGCGACAAATTGATGAAATGTCAGCAAATCGTTTCTGTCAAAGTTTTAATAGGTAACGAGTAATTTCATAGTTGTTTTTTATGAAAACTATTAATTAAAATGGAAACTGATAGTGATATTGACTTAGATTTGACATCCCCGAACATAATAGAAGCAGCAAAGGTAACAACACTGATTTTATTACTGGAAACGTTGAAGAGTATGTATCAACGCGGTTATAACCTTTTTTTAAAATGGAAGTTTTTGCAATGTATGCATGTATTAAACGTGAACGATATGTTTTCATAGAAGAAGTATAGTATGCAACTCGCAACGAAATGGCCATTTTGCACTCATATGAATTGCAGCACTTGCCTTCGGCTCGTGATGCAAATTTCATACTCGTGCAAAATGGGCATCATTTTGTGCTCATTGCATAATATACTATTTTTTACTAATCCTGTAAATTTAACAATAGATTCAGACTTTTTGACCTGCTTAGTTTTTTCGATTCGTTTAAATATTCTATAATTTAATTTTGTTGTTTTCGTAATATATAATAGGTTTACGAATTTCTCCCATTTCGTTACTCAAATACAGTTGGTTCTTTACTCATGCGTCATTATTATTTGATAACAAAATCAACTTAGATAATAACATAAACATTAATAATGAAAAACAGAACAAAATAATACAACATAAAATTTGTCGACTACTTTCGTATGAATATTATTAATGACGCATGGGCAATTTCTCAATAAAAACTAGCCTAAGCCCAAACAATATTAATGTGGCTAAATATGTATTGTTAATACCTTTCAAACTGGATGTCACTTGCCATGAGATTCTATTCAAAATCGTTGGCCGTAATGACCCCGTTATGTCATATATTCTTATTATATCACCTGTTACTAGAAGAGAAGCTTGTAACCGCTTATTTTCACCCTCCAAATTTCGTTAGTGTAGGTATAAACGGTTCAAAAGATACTGTCATTGCACAATTATACTATTCTTCGTTATTTAATGCTTGTAGTTGCAGAGTAGTAATTCACATACAGGATGTTTCCAAATGACACTTACAGTGTCTGCCAGTAGATATCTCTCGAGAAATTGGGCAAAATGAAATAAGGAATAAGAGGTCCAACCTGATTACCTTTCGAAGTACAATGGGTTAAAGTTAAAAAATGATAACCTTAATGATAACATTAAAACTGATAATTATAATAATTTCAAATTTAGCAGGTTGATTTTAAATGTTAAAAGACATATTTTAGGGAAAAAATAATGTTTCATTCTAGATCCAACGGTAAAGTATGTCCCCTATCCCAACCCATTTTCTACGCCCATGGTATTTGAAGCGAATTTAACTATTTTCTGTATTCCTTAACAGTTTTCACGTAAAAAACATAAAGCATTTACATACCGAAAATCTTGTAGTTCTCAAGATATTTAATGTTTTTATGAAGTCTGCAATGTCACTTTTTATTAATGAAATAATCAACAGTATTTTCTTGAGTTTCTTGACTAACTACATCACTATTAATGATTAGACCATGAGACAACAAATAATTTAGAAAATGAATAATATCCGGTGTAAACATAATTTTCTTTTAACCAAAGATCAGTGTTTTGACACTTGATAATTGTAGCTACATGGTAAGCTGTAGATGTCAAAGAAGAAATGTCGTTCTGTTTAAAATCAAAACAAAACATGATATTTGTAACTAAATTTATGTGTGCAACTTTAAGACACTTTTTGGTATTATGGATAATACTTTTGAAGAAATAACTGATCTGCACCTAATATACGGAGAAACCAGGAAGAATGGTAGACGACAAGAACGCTTGTATTGAACCCAAATCGAGTTAGATTTCCATGTCACACAATGTTTGCTCAAATTGACAGGAGATTGCGTGAATTTGGACATTTCAGCTTAAAAATAGAAGGTACCTGTATATTACGAAACGTAAGAACTGTGCAGTTTGAGGAGGATACTCTTAATCGTATTGAAAATAGACGAGAATTAAGCCACGTACCATTGTCAAATATTTAAATGTAAGTAATACTGTAGGGAAAGTTTTGGAAGAACAGTTGTAACCTAACCTAACCCTAGTTCAGGCCCTAAAACTAACATATTTTCCTCAAAGAGTGGCATTTGCTAATTGGTACTGGCAAAAATGTTTTGGAGATAGGCAATTTACTGAATTGGTTTTGTTTACTGATGAAGCTAAATTCGCATATGAAGGAATTTTCAATTAAAGGAATATCCATGTCTGGGCTGACGAAAATCCATGTTATTCGAGAACGGGGATTTCAGGAAAAATTCTCGGTTAACGTATGGGCAGACATTCTAGGAGATTTTATAGTGGGTGGGCTGGAGTCAATTTGGCTACCCCTATAAACAAATAGCTGTAGTCTATCGGGGAATGTGGTGCAAAGGAAATCATTCATGGATCATATTGGTGCATTACGACCATATATGGCTTTAAAAGTCCAGTGGTAATAAAAAATGAAGTAAAAATTATTAAAGAAATCCAAGAAATCTACAAGATTTTCAGTTAAAATACGCTTCAAATACCATGGGCGTAGAAAATGGTTGGGAAAAGCAAACATACGCTTCTAACTGCACATCGTTGGATCTAGAATGAAACATAACTTTTTAATAAAATATGTCTTTTAGTATTTAAAAACGACATGCTCAATTTGAAATTTATATATTAATCAGTTTTAAAGTTATCAAATAAAAACTTTTATTTTCTTTAACTTTAACCACCTGCTTTTCGACAAGTAATCAGACTGGTCCTCTGATTCCTTATATCATTTTGCCCAATTTCACGAGAGGTATCACAGACAGACGTGTAAGTGTGAAAACACCCTGTATTTGTTGACAGGTACATTATTAATAATATTGACTTTATGTATTTGTTTTTACCAGTGCTGTTGAATAATGCATGTTACTTTTGTGTAAATTAATCATTCAGGAATATTTTTGTATGTTGTAGTTTTATTTAATATTTCCAAAATAATTTTTATTAGAATAAGATACGTATGTAGTTATAGAATGTAGTTTTTGTAGTCCTTATTAATATTTTGGAATTACTTTTATATAGACAAATCATGCAATTGGTGCGCAGTTTATGTTGAATTATATATTCCATTATTACATTCGTCTTCACAGAAATTAATTTCCTCTATACCGATTTAATAGGAAAACACTGCCTCCTTGGTATTTGTAAATAATTCCAGCGAATATTCGAGAAAATCATTGGTGTTTATCAGTTAAATATGAAAAATAGTCAAAAAGCTTGTTTCATAAATCGATAGACTGGGCTTGAACCATTATTGTAACAAATGTGGAATAATAATTTTCGTGAATGGATCCTCATTCGTGCCCAGAATTTATTCTATACATGTATACATATATCGTGGGCCATTCAAGTTTATGGAAAACTTCCTTACTATATTTTAAGAGAAGTAATCAGATATAAAAAAATTCAGCGTTGAATTGTCCAAAATTCCATGAAATTTGCTTAAGAGGAGAATCCCTACATTTTGACAATATCGTAAAATTTTATGCAGAAAAGTTCATCAGAATTGTAAGAAACATTCATATATATTGTACGTATGGTATAGTATCTACAAAATAAATTAACTGGAGAATTTTTTCGACAATCAATGGATTGGAGAGCAATTTCGGAAAGCAGAGGAGCTAGATATTACACATAATTGTTTACAATTCCATAAACAACTAAAGGACACGTTCAGAAGAAGACTTTTCTCGAAGATTACTGATAAACATCATATCGTAACAGATGAAGCAAAAATTTTGGATATAACCCCTTTGATTACAACCGAAGCTTAGAGTTGAGAACTTGCACCGAATAATTATCTGGTTTACTATACTAAAAGCGGAAGTATAATATGCCCTACAAATCCTAAAAAACAGCAAAGAGACTGGAAGTGCAGGTGCGTGTAGAAATTCTGAAACTCTTCAATCCAAAGAGACTATGAGACTTATTCAATAACATATACAATACTGTTAAGACTCCAACAATTTGGAAAACATCCATACCAACGCGACTAGCACCAATGAAGTGAAAATATTAAAAGGAGTTAGGCATGGTAATAATAATTTCCGATCACTTATTTCCATTTAAAATAGGTTAAAAATGCATTAAAAATAATTTTTTCTACTACCGTGCGTAAAGTACGTAGCTTAGACACACTTTCGAGTGCGTAAAACTTTACTTTACGCACTAGTGCGTAAAGAAAAACTTTTTACGCACTAGTGCGTAAAGAAAAAATTTCAATTAGTATGTAGTTTTATCCAGTCTTATAAAAATATAGGTAGGTATAATATAAGTTTTCTTTAAATCAGAGATTGAAACATATAGAATTCAGTAAAGTACATACGCAATAATTATTGGGTAATGGAAAATCATAGAATAGGGTGTATAGGTGAGATCTTCCGACTATACCTAGGGTAAGCAAAAGTATTTATAGTTAAGTATTGAACATTTTTAGGAAACTATGATGTTATTTTAGATTCTTTTTTTAGAAAACGGAATAGGTAGGTACAGGGTTTTTCATTATATATGGACCCTTCTATATCTCACTAATTATTTGATGCAGATAACAATGTTTCAAATAAGAGTTAAAGGGTTATTAATGTAGTTTTTCAAATTCAACAAAAATATTATACATGATGTCCCACAAAAGAGGGTAAGAGCCAAAGTGTTCTTTCTTAAATGGGACACCCTATATATTTTTATATTTTTAAACTGTTCACTTCAATCCGAATTCAGCAATATATAATTGTTATAGTCTAACCTTAACAGTTCAGAAAATATATTCATTTAAAAATCGTTTTCTATGGGATGAAAACCAACTATAAACAACGGGCAATGAAAGCATTGTCATATTTCACAAGTAGTTATTTACACCATTATAAAACATTATATTTGATAGTTTGGAAAATGCGGTATACAGATGATGGAAAGATAGAAATATTTTCTCTATTTGTAAAAAATAATAATATCAAATTAGATGCAAGGAGAGAATTTATGGAATTATATCGTTCAACAGAATATACCAGCATGTAATGACAACTAAGAACTTTTCTAGGAAAAAACGAACGTGTGTAATTGATGAGGAGGATGATTTAGATACACTTCTGCATTTTGAAGGTAAAAAAATATATATTTCTTTGGATTTTATGATAGTTGAATAAGAAGGAATAATTTTTGCGCTACTACTTTTTTGCAGAAAACTCTGAAGACTCGTTAGTAACCAGCTCCAATATATTACAAAAACATCCTATGAAAATTTTTAGGACTCTGAAAACACACAATTATAAACCATATAAGATACTTCCCGTGCAGGCTCCTACTGAATTGCACAAACGGAAACGGTTAATATTTTGTCAGGAAATGCTTCGTCGCTTGAATGAAACTCCAGATATCCTTCAGAAAATCTGCTGGAGAGATGAATCCAGTTTTTCTACAGCTGGCATGTTTAATAGAAAAAATAGACGTTCATGGGAAAATAAAAATCATAGACAGCGGAAAGTGCAACAAATAAAGAAATCTGGACGGAAATCAATTAAAGTTTGGTGTGGAATATTCCAGAATAAAGTGGCTGGGCCAATATTTTTCAATTATAAGTTAACAGGAAGAACTTTCCTAAACTGCATAATACCCAAAATAAGTGAAATACTAGAAAAAGAATTTACAGCTGACCAATTGAATACTATGATCTGGCACCAAGATGGGGCATCACCCCATAATGTATTAGAGGCGAGAGAACATCTCAACAATCAGTTTCCAGAGTGGCTCGGAAATAAGGGGACAATTCTATGGCCTCCTAATAGCCCCGACCTAACTCCCTTAGATTCTTTTTTTGTGGGGGATGCTGAAAGATATAATTAACTTTGGCAAAAATAACAATCTTGAGATAATTCAGGAAAAGATTCTTGGCGAAATTAATAACTTAAATAATCATGCTGATATTATTTCTAAATGTTTAGAGAATTTACGCCGAAGATACCAACTATACATTGGCAATATGGAGGGTCATTTTGAACAATATTTATAGTTTCATTTGGGCGTACTTAGTTTGAGATTACTTTGTTTTGTAAATAAATTCACTGAATTCCAATCGATAGATTATTACATCTTACTGTGTCGGATATATTCTCTGAACTGTTAAGGTTAGACTATAACAATTATATATTGTTGAATTCGGATTGAAGAGAACAGTTTAAAACTAGAAAAATACATAGGGTGTCCCATTTAAGAAAGAGCTCTTTAGCTCCGACCCTCTTTTTTGGGACATTCTGTATAATATTTTTGTTGGATTTTAAAAACTACTTTCATAACCATTCAACTCTTGTTTGAGACATTTTCAATTGTAACAAATAATAAGTGAGATATGGAAGGGTCCATATATAATGAAAAACCCTGTACATATAATAATAAATATGTATTCCTCTGGTGATCTCTCAGGAGATTATTTTGAAAATACACCATCAAACATATTACACGTAGCACAGAATGCTTCTAATGATTTATTGCCCCAAAAATCTGTGAATATCTACGAAACAAAATACAATTTGTTCAAAGAATGGTATAGGAAAAATAAAATAACAAAATATTCCGAAAATGTCCGAGTACACAAATTGCACCTTTAATATTAGTATTGTTAATCATTGAATTCGTCTGTTGTTTTATTAATTTGTTGCAATTTTGATTAAAACGTTCAAAATATTAATCAATATATAATATATTTTATTAAGAATCAATAAAAGCGTTATAGTTTCTTCTAAAGAAAAATTAAATCTACTTTAGTGCGCAAAGAAAATTACTAATAAGCTTATGTATTTTGATGAAAGTTTCGGTAGTAGAAAAAATATTGTATGCAGTTCGTGTGTAAAGGCCTTTTTTCGACTCATGTGATTGTCGCATTCGCCTGTGGCTCATGCGACAATATTCACATTCGTCGAAAAAAGGCTGCTTTACACACTTGTTACATAAATAACTATTTTTTTATTAACGACCTATTCCACTTTGTTGGCCGTAACACCTGTAATGTACACAAAAAACCGAAATATTCTATCTATGCCATTGGAAAGATCTTGAATGGAGCTACAAAAAACATATGCCTAACGTGTTTTTTTATCTATCTGTGGTTGAAAACCGTATGAATTGGAAAAAACTTGAAAAAACGAAAAAAATTATTGAAGGGCGGACCACGTATTTTGGCTATAACTCCACAAGGCTACACCCAAAAAGTCAAACATTACAGACTATTCGAAAGATCTTGAATAGAGCTAGAAAAAACATGGAGCTTTTTTTTTCCTTATCTGGAGTCAAAAACCGTATAAATTGGAAAAAAAACTTGAAGAAACAAAAAAAAACCATAGAGTGTTTATTTTGGCTATAACTCCACAAGAGTGACTGAGTATCTCAAATATTATATACCTTTGGAAAGGTCCCGAATAGAGCTACAAAAAAATATATGGTATTTTTTCTCTAATGTCAACTACGTCTAAATTGGAAAAAAAATTTAAAATACCCATATTTCGAAATTTTTTATGGCCATTAAGACCCCTTAAGGATTTTTTCAGATATCGGGGTACGATGTGATCGTAATAACTTTTCTAGCTCTATCATCCTACACACCATTTCATAGAAATCATTAGAGCCATTACAAAGTTGCCACAAATATATATATATATATATATATATATATATATATATATATACAGTGCTATTCAAAAGTCCCCTCCGCCCCTCGTATCTTTTGAACCGCTACACTTACATTAATGAAATTTGGAGGAATAAATTGTTGTAAACTTGTCTACGAATGGTAACAGGTGACGTAATAGTAATAGATGACGTCTCAGTGCCACTCTGGCCAATCATTTTAAATAGGACCTTATGGCAAGTGATATCTCGTTTGAAAGGCATTGACATTGGCTACATAGCCATATTAATTTTGTTTGGGTTTAAATTAATTTTGACGGATAAATTAAATAAATACCAAAATTATTATTTCACATTTAAATATTGAAGATTTTTCAGTCCGCCTCTGGTTAGTTGTCAAAAAAATTGACGTTTTTAATTTAATGCTTTGCAAAGTTTTTCTAAATAGCTCAAATATTTAATTTTATTATTGTTTAACGATACGTTTAAGAGTTTACATAGGCAAAATGGTACGTACTCAAGCCGACAAAGTAGCAGCTCTTAATAATTGGTGAATCTAGAAAGAATCTCCATGAAGCGGAACGTTTATTTAATGAGAGATACCCAGATCGCCATACCTCGAGAACTTATTTGAGGGAGCTTCTTCACAAGTTTGAAGCAACAGGTAGTGTTCAAGATGCCAAACGATCTGGTCGACCAACATTTAGTGATGATAAAAAAATTGATATAGTTGCTGAAATGGTAGTAAACCCTACTTCCTCTTCAACTAAAATTCCGTCTATCTGTGAATTAAGTAAAAGTACAGTACAGAGAGTGTTGGCTAAAAATAAATTTCATCCATACAAGTTAAAAATGGTGCACCACCTTTCGGATGACGACCCCGACAGAAGACTCGAATTCTGTGAATGTATGACAAATAAAATTAGGCAAAACCCACATTACACAAAAACAATTTGTTTTAGTGACGAAAGTACTTTTTGCCTCAATGGAAATGTGAATACACAAAATGTAAGGTATTGAAGTGACACAAATCCTCACACCTCTCGTGAACAAGATACCCAATTTACAGAAAAAGTCAATGTTTGGGCAGGTATTTTGGGAAACCACATAGTTGGTCCTGTTTTTCTAAATTCAAATTTAAGCGGTGAAGTGTATCTGAAGATGTTACAAAATGCAATTGAGCCGTTAATTCTTGAAATTCTGGAAGATAATCAAGATGAATTCGGCCATCTGGAAATAACATTTCAACAAGATGGTGCTCCCGCACATTATTATGGTGCAGTAAGACGTTACCTGGATGAAGAATATCGAGGTAGATGGATCGGCCGGCGAGGTCCTATAGAATGGCCACCTCGGTCACCAGATCTGACACCATTAGATTTTTTTCTATGGGGGTACTTGAAATCCAAGGTTTATACTACGGCACCAGATAGCATTGGCGTTTTGAAAGAAAGAATTACTGAAGATTGCAATGCTATTTCAGCTGACACATTCGAACGAGTACGACAAGAGTTTACTAATAGGATGTATTACTGTCAGGAAGTAGACGGAGCACATTTCGAATACTTGCTATAAAAATCCATTGTTGATATTTGATTAATTAAATTTAAAAAAATAATTTCAATAATTTTGGTATTTATTTAATTTATCCGTCAAAATTAATTTGAACCCAAACAAAATTAATATGGCTATGTAGCTAATGTCAATGCCTTTCAAACGAGATATCACTTGCCATAAGGTCCTATTTAAAATTATTGGCCAGAGTGGCACTGTGACGTTATCTATTACTATTACGTCACCTGTTACCATTCGTAGAGAAGTTTACAACACTTTATTTTCACTCTCCAAATTTTATTAATGTAAGTGTAGCCGTTCAAAAGATACGAGGGGGGAGGGGACTTTTGAATAGCACTGTATATATACAGGGTGTCTTAAAATTGACGCCCGTCCTTTCAGAATATGAATCGGGGGGCTAAAACGTAAGAATAAAAAAATTCCGTTATGTCCATGGTTACAGAGTTATTGACAAAAAACAAAGATCTAACATTCAATGTTTACACTTTATTAAAAACGAATATTTGCTACAAAACAAGAAATTAATTTATAAAAGGTGTTCAAACAAATCGCCTCCTACTTCAATGCAAATATTTGCACGATTTATCATTGAATCACGAACCCTCTGTAGCATGTTTTCGTCTATAAATGTCACAGCAGCGTGAATACGAGCTACTACATCTTCCGCACTCTCAACAGGTTCAATGTAAATTTTTTCTTTCAAGAATCCCCAGAAGAAAAAATCTAATGGATTTAGATCTGGAGATCTAGGAGGCCATAGTACGGGTCCACCTCTTCCAATCCAACAGTCGGGGAATGTTTGATTTAGTAATGTTCTCACTTGTCTACCATAATGTGCAGGAGCACCATCATGTTGGAACCAACAACTCAATCTAGTTGCTAATGGAACTTGATCGAGAAATGGCAGTGGTAAATTGTCGTTTAAAAAATGAAAATACGATGCTGAATTAAGTCGGTTAGGTAACATATTTGGGCCGATTACATTATTATTTAATAATCCAGCCCAAATGTTTACTGAACATCGTCTTTGGTAACATCTTTTACGTATTAAATAAGGGTTTTCATCTCTGCACTCGTGCAAATTATGAGTATTTATAATCCCTGTCTGGGTAAATGTACACTCATCAGTAAACATAATATTTTCTATAAAATGTGGATCATTGTTTACGTTATCCAATGACCATCTACAAAAATTAATCCGAAGCTCCCTATCTCCTTCATGTAAAACTTGAACGTTTTGAGGCCTAAATGGATATAAGCCATTCCTTCTTAATAATCTATGAATGGTATCTTTTTGGAAATGTGTTTGTCTCCATGTAATTCGAAGACTTGTATTTGGTTCCGTTTCAACAAAATCAAGAATTTGCTCTTCTTGGACGACGTTGAGCGTAGAATGGCGTCCTCCCTTATTTAATCTGGGATTTAAATTACCTGTTTCCAGTAATCTTTGTTTAACCCGTCGTATAGTTTTTGCATCAGGGTGCCCTCGATTTGGGAATTTTACGGTATATGCTCTAGCTGCAGCACTGGCATTATCATTATGCGCACCTAATACTTTTAACATATCAACATATTCTCGATTGGAATAATAACGTTCCATTTTTAAAAAAAATAACCGTATGAAATTATACTTATACTTATTATGACAAAAGTTGACAGAACTAATAATTAACATTTAACATTACCACAGCAACCTATGCTACTCATTTGTTTTCAGCTGACTTCGTTTTTAATAAAATGTAAACATTGAATGTTAGATCTTTGTTTTTTGTCAATAACTCTGTAACCATGGGCATAACGCAATTTTTTATTCTTACGTTTTAATTCGTTTTAGTCCCCCGATTCATATTCTGAAAGGACGGGCGTCAATTTTGAGACACCCTGTATATATATATATATATATATATATATGCTGACAAACTGCCTAAAACGAGGTACCTGTATCTCAGCTTTGAGTACAGCTAGGAGGCTGAACATTTTTCTATAGCATCACCTCAGTGTCCCAAGTCAACTGACAGACATCCATCGTGATCGGTGAACGCGTTCCTATTTTTTCGACCATTTGAAAGTTGACATATAGTATGAAAAAAAATACAGATAACGCCAACAACATACCGTAAAACGGGGTTGCATTGAACCCCAGGGTTACATAGAACAATTTTGCAATGAAGATTTTTCTACAAGTTGGCCTGAATTTTTTTAGGGACCGTTATATTTTTTTGAGGGTTGCAAATACGTTTTTCTTGGACTTCCTGATAAAATTTGTAGCAGGTTCTCAAAATTAACGAAAAAAAAATAAAAGAAAGAAATAAAAGATTTAAAAAAAATCTCTCAAAATTTGGTGTGCAACCGGCGATATGCTAATGATATCTTCTCATAACTAATTTTCCACGATACTAGTACCTATTTGAACCTTATTCTATATAATACCGTGAATGATTGGGGTTCTGAAATATTTTTATTTAATTAATACAAAAAATATATCAATTTTTCTGGAATAATGGGGTAACATTGAACGGTAGGATTCAACGTGCTCGGGCGGCATCAATCGAGTTCCATGTAAATATTATTGTCTGGCGTTACCTACCTAGTTTTGAATCAATTTCGATCAGTATAACATTGGATGGCTTGGCGGTAGGAACATTGTGAGGTTAGGAAATTCAGTTGTGGTGCAGTAGTGCAGTGCGATAATCTAATTCCAAAATGCGTGATTACGTTAGAAAGCTGGGTAGTCGATCATATAAAAATTACAACTCTGATACTGTGGAATTAAAACAAAAAAGTTGTCACTTTTCAAGGCGTCGAAGGAGTACAAAATCCTAAAAGGAACATTAAGCCACAAACTGAACAACAAAAAAGTTAAGGACGTCGGAAGGCCCACAGTTTTAAATAACGACGAAGAAAAGGAACTGGTCAAGATGCTCTTGAAAACCGCTGAATGGGGCTTTCCTTTGACTCACGACAATTTACGACATGTTATGAAAAGCCCTTTGGATACAACGGGTAAGACAGTTAAGCAGTTCAAAAATAATTTGCCTGGTATCGACTGGATTAAAGGTTTTCTGTAAAGAAACAGAGAAATAAGCGTAAGAAAATCTCAAAATATAAACCCAAATAGAACATCTACCACTAGTGAAGTTTTCATTGCATATTTTGACAACCTTGAGCAATATCTAGACGGAGTTTCCCCCGATTGTATTTCGATGAGACAAATTTAGCGGATGACCCTGGGTCTACAAGACGCTTTTTTAAAAGAGGGGTGAAATACCCAGAACGTTTATTGTCTCACTAAAAATCAAACATTTCTTTGATGTTTTGTGGAAGCGATTCAGAAGTTCTGCTGCCTCTGTATGTAGTCTACAAAGCAGAAAACCTTTGGACAACTTGGACGGAAGGAGGACCCGATAAAACCAGATACAACCGAACAACTCATGGATGGTTCGATTCTGCAACATTTTTAAATGGGTTTACTTCATTCATATGTTTACCGCCGAATACCACGCATATCGCTCAACCCTTGGATGTCGCGGTGTTCGCACCACTGAAGAAACAATGGCGTGCAATATTCAGCGATTATAAGTTAGCAACGGGATCAACTGGTCTTCCAAAGGAGATGTTTCCAAAACTTTTAAAGAAGCTGATGTTAAAGTTCGCAGAAACCGGTGAACAAAACCTTTAAAGTGGCTTTCGGGCAACGGGTATATACCTTTTAGACAGAAATCAAATATTAAAAAAATTGCTACTGATGATACTGAATCAAATCAAAGTTTCGAAAACAGTTTAAACGACACAGTTATACAATTTCTACAGGGTATTAGGAACAAAAAGGAAACTAGAACTCAACGAAAAAAGAAAATTAACATCGCACCGGGTGAAATAGGAGAAAGTTCTGGATGTTCTGCACGACCCAACAATAATAAGAACAAGTCTGCTAAGGAATTGGATAGTGACAGTTCCGATAACGAACTAGAGCTTCAGGACGAATCTGATTGTGATTTCGACATTTTGTGATGAAATGCACCAAGAAAAGAACAAGGAGATCGAGAGGCAAACAGGGGCTACAGTCGTCAACGATTATGTGCTCGTGAGATTCGTTGGTCTTATAAAAGAAAAACTGCCTGATGGAGACAACGTGGTCAAGTTCCCGAAAATTGCGAAGAATTCTACCTTCTATTGGCCAGAGGTAAAATTTTCAGTGCATTTGGCATTAGGTATACCAAAATCGATTGTTGATTTATTTTCAGATAGACGACATTTCAGTCGTAAGTCCTTCGGATTTTGAGAGACTTCTGCCAGCTCCAGCTGAAGACCGCCGCGGAAAAGTGTTTTTTTGGATCCAATTTGATGGGTATACTCTGGGCTAAAATCCTTCTAAAGACTGTCGTTTATACGTTTTCCTTATTTTTTTGTCATTTGACTTGAGAATTACCAATTTCTTTAGCTTGAAATACGATTTTATAAGACTGTGTGAAAGAATTTAAAGTTTAATAAACATAACCACCTTGGCATCGAGAAAAAAAAAACAAAACTCTTATCACTAACTTTTTCGCTTTTTTCACTGGCGGGGTTAAATTGAACGAATAACTAACCTGTGGGCTCGTAGACACCCATTAATACTATGATCAATGTTACTCCGAGCATGGGGTAAAATTGAACAGCAACTTTTTTATAGCTATCTCTACATAGCTACGCCCAATAGATAATCTAACGTATGTAAAGTCATGCTCCTATAGTGACCCATAAGTAGTATTTTTTTGGATTTGATTGAGCGACAGATACAAAAGTTATTCAACAATATATAGAGAAAATGTTCAATGTAACCCCGTTTTACGGTATACTTTGCGATGCTAAGTATTTGTAGGCTTAAATGTCCATCTTAAAAATATAGCTAGATGGCTGATTTTTATAAACGTACATTATCCGATTGACAAACCTGCTTTTATGCCATACTGTTATTAGTTTTGCCCTGAATTTTTTAGTGATTAAATCATTATTTATTGTATTCTATAAAGTTTGAAGTGTTTTTCAAAGAAATCAATTGAGCGACCTCATTGATTTCACTATACCGTCGCCGCCCCCCACGGGGACAATCCCCTTCACCACTGAGTATACTCAAAAATTAAATGCCAACAAACCCGAAATATTTAGTAGTGAAAATCTTACAACTAACAATTTTGTGCGCGTAAACAAACCAGTGGTTTCAATCAAAACTTCACCCAGAACATCTAGAATTAAAGGTACGTCTAAGTTCAAAATTCATAAAAAACCAAAACATCGGTCTAAACTTTCCGTTGTGAAAAAAACGTCAACACCAGAAAAAAGTGACTGGGAAACCGACTGCACCGGTGACCCAGGACACTCGCCTGATATTACCTTTAATTCAAACGCTAATACTACTAAATACACTGATGAAATAAATCGTATAAAACACAAAACCAGAGAATTAAAAAATATAAATAAAAATTATTTTAAACTAGTATATATTGACGAAGATACTTCGCAGAAAGAAACAAACATTATAATTCCACCCAAATCTCCACTGATAATTGAAAATTTTAATATACCAAAAACTTGTCTCGATAACATCGATGTAAATATTTTATCGAAAGCACTAAGCAATTCTAACACTCAAAATCAAAATATCTCAACAGAAAAGAATATATATACAGACAAAAAGAGAATAGAAAAAGAAAAGAGGTGTATCGAAAACGATAAAAAGTGTATAGGAAAAACAAAAAAGTGTATAGGAAGTGGTAGTAAAACGTATACAGAAAATTCCATCAACATCACAGACGAGAGCAATAGAGAGAGTTTCTCCCATATTAGTCCATCCTTATCAATTCCCATCAGTAGAGGGAATAATTTTGATCATTCTTCATCCCCGGAACATTCCAAAAATAAAAGTCCACCACCCCAATGGAGCAGGACACCATTGGCTCGTTCCCAATCAGATTCATCTGGAGATGAATTACCTAAAACTAACGATGCGAAAATAGTCTCTGCCGAAATTCACAAACAGGCAAAAAAGTCATGGGTCCAAGAGACGGAAGAAGCTGCCTCCGCCAGTGCCAACCAACAAATTGAAAAATTCAAATCTCAATATGAAAACATAGTGACAAAAAACAATAAAATCAGCGGTCGACAAATGAATATGGAAAAAAAATGTTAAAACTTCAAACACAGCCCCAGAGGACATAACTGCAATATCTATCATCCCAGACCAAGAGCAAATGGATATTACACCCACTGAATTCGTAAAACCTAAACGTTTCACTTCTTTCAACAACATAATGCGACATAATAAAAAACAACCAGATATAGAAATTTCAATTCAATATGATTCACTGTCGGATGTATCAGAAGATGAAACAAGACAAAAAACTGATAATGTTCAAAGAAAAAGAAAAAAACTAAAATTTAAAAAAATCTCAAACGCTGTTTCATCTTCAGAAGAAGAAATGGAAACGACACAAAGCTCCAAGAGAAAGAAAGACAACCCTACAACTACAAGCAGTAATAAAAAACCAACATCATAATCGATGGAAACGTAGCGGCGCATCGAGAAATGGTCAATCGACTGAAGGACGAGGTGAAAAATAACTTCGAAATAAAATACACTAACAATTCTTCGATTGTCTTTACAAAGTCGATCGAAGATTTCGGAAAAATAAAAAACCACACTATTCAAAGAAAAAGTAAACTACCACACTTACTCCAGGCGCGAAGAGAAAACCTACGCGTTTGTCCTTAGGGGGTTGGCCGAAGGAATGCAAATCAGTGACATAAAAGAAGAGATGGAGAAAATTTATAAAATATCAACAAAAGATATTTACATAATGACTACCAAAGGAAGACTCCTGTCTGTGGTGACAGACTCTAAGATAACTCTGGATTACCTGAACAAAAACGCCAGAGTTATCGAACATACAAGGGTCCAATGGGAACATCGAAGGCAGAGTAAACCAATAATACAATGCCATATATGCCAACTCTGGGGGCACGCGACAGCCAATTGTGGAAGAACCCCCAGATGCTTGAAGTGCGCAGGACCTCATCTTACACCGGAGTGCGTAAAAGAGCGAACCAAACCAGCCAAATGTGCGAACTGTGACGGGGACCACCCCGCAAACGCTGATATATGCCCCGAATACGTCAAAAGAAGAGTGTGGCTCGAAGAAAAGAGAGCTTTAATCAACAAAAACAAAGTTGCTCCTACAAAGTTTATCCCAGCCCCTATTCCTGTATTAAATCCCTGGAATAACAACTCATACCCTTCCCAACCCAGTCAAGCCGACTTTCCGAGTCTTCCCTCCAAACCATCCACGCAACCACCCCCACAAAAAACCTCCCTACCTACCCCACAAAGAGCACAGACAAATTCAACATCAAAGGTCATCACCAAATTCGCAGAGATCAACAGTATGTTCAGAGAGCTTCAAAGACTAGTCAACCTAGATGAACTTTCCAGAGCAGTTTCAGATCTAATCCAGGAGATGAGAAAGGCCACTAACAAAATCGAAAAATTTCAAATTTACAACAACTTTGTTGCCGGCATAGATAACGATGACATCTAGGCAGGTAGGTGATAAAACAAGCTCTCAAAAACGATATAATATCAAAATTATTTTCTGTAATATACAAGGAGTTTTTAACAAACTCCACTTAATTCGCCACTTTCTCAACATCCAAAAACCAGATATTTTCTTTCTAATGGAGACACTCCTAAAATCAAACAAAGTCATAAATTTCAAAAACCCAGAATATTATCTCTTTAGACAAGACCGCCCCCTCGATGCCGCTGGAGGCGGTATCGCACTACTAATAAGAAAAGGCATAAATTGCAACAAAATAATTCTTCTATTGAGCATATCTCTATACTTTTTAATAACAAAATCAAAATAGTAGGGGCCTACAACCCTCCTACTAACAAACTAAAAGATGTTGATTTGCATAACATTATGAACTCGCATAACAAAGTTTTATTGGTAGGGGATTTAAACTGCTGGCACCCTCAATGGGACAAATATACACACCCCAAACGTAAACGGAAGTACTCTCGTACTCTCCTGAAATTCTGTGACAACTATGATTGTAACATATTTAATACCGATGACCCCACCCACTTTCTTTTCTCTAACTACGCCCCCAGCACAATAGACATTGCAATAGGAAAAAATATCAATAACATCTCGAAAATAAAAACATTAAATGACCTTAATTCCGATCACGATCCCGTCCTCGTCCATTTAAAACTCCCGCACACCATACAACTCCCCAAAAAGCATTTATATGATTACACCACCACTAGTAGGCTAAACTTTAGAAAACACATAAATATAAACATTAATATCACAGATAAAATAGTAAACACAGAACAACTCACCATAACAATTAAACATCTTCAAGACACAATTATCGCAGCCAGAAATCATACAACTACCCTCAAACCTAAACCCTCCCCTCATAACACCCTTCCCCACTACATTATCAGCCTCATACAAGACAAAAACAGGATTGGAAAAAGCTGGCAACAGTCCAGAAGCGAAGAAGATCGATCCCTACTAAAATATTATCAGAACTCAATAAACTCGCTAATTAGAGAATATAAAAATTATAATTGGACGATCTTCCTAAATAAATTAAAACCTCAGGACAACTCTCTATGGAGGATCGCAAAATTTTTCAAAAACCCACATAACGAAATAGATAAAATAGAAAACAATGGACATATTTTTACTAACACGACAGAAATTGCGCAGAATTTCGGAGAGTACTTTCAAAGCAATTTCATAAATAATTCACCACACACAGATTTTCACCAACGCATTTCTCAGAAAGTAAAACAACATTTACAGTCACTAAACACAGTAAACACAGATAACTTAGCTTCGTACACTGAAATACACAACACAATCCAGCAATTAAAAAATAAAACAGCTCCAGGATATAGTTATCGACCAATATCATTACTAAACAATATTGCAAAGGTGATCGACAAAGTCATTTTAAATAAACGGTTTTAAAGATTAAAACTAACTTTTCCGCATCTGTGGCTCTGAACAATATTCTATCATAAAATTGTTACACTTCGGGGGATGTATCGTCCTAACAAACCGAAATTTCTCCCAAAATAACCAAAAATGCAGTATATCTGAATTTATAGGACCCGCTGTACTCGCTCTAGTCAACTGAAAATCAATAGAGTACATCTGTGAGATACCTTGAACAATATTCAATCATAAAATTGATCAATCGTATACTCCCTGGACGCTGTATCGTGCTAACAAACTGAAAATTCTCCAAAAATGACAAAAATTTGGTACTTCAAGTACTACAGCACCAGTTGTACTGGCTTTAGTGAGCTGGATATAAATAGGGTTCAACTTTGAGATGCTCTGAATGATATCCAATCATAAAATTGGTCACGTGTATATACTCCGCAGGCTGTATCGTGCTAACAAACTGTAACTTCTCCAAAAATTACAAAAATATCGTATTTCAAGTACTGTAGCATCTGCTGTATTGGCTCTGATGAGCTGAAAATCAATAGGGTATATCAGTGAGATGTCCTGAATAATATTAAATCATAAAATTGATGACTTGTTGAACTCCGGAGGCTGTATCATGCTAACAAACTGAAATTTCTCAAAAAATTACAAAATGTCGTACTTCAAGTACCATAGCACCCGTTGTACTGGCTCTGGTGAGCTGAAAATCAATAGGGTTCATCTGTGACATATCCTTAACAATATTCCATCATAAAATTGGTGCCTTATTGCACTCCGGAGGCTGTATCTGAGCAATACGGTCTCCAAAGTGGCCACAGTACCATAGCACAAACAATTAGACTCATTAATTTTGTAAGAGAAGGCTTTCGGGAAAAAAAACAAAGCAGTTATGGTCGCGATAGACGTAAAAAAGGCCTTCGACTCCGTATGGCTCGAGGGATTAATATTCAAACTAATACAACTTAAAATTCCAAATTATTTAATCAAATTAATTAATTCATATGTTTCAAATAGAAAATTCTATATAAAAATCAATGAACAAAGCGCAGGACCCTATCCTATACAGTCAGGAGTCCCGCAGGGCTCAGTGTTATCACCTTTGCTGTATTCTTTATTCATTCAGGATCTCCCGACTTCCCCAAATTTACTAACCGCTATGTATGCCGACGATACCTGTTTTGTAGTATCTGCAAAAAATCCAGACACAGCACTCAACATTATACAAACACACGTAAACACTCAAATAATTCCCTATTTCAACAATCAAAAACTCAACATTAACGCCTCAAAAACAGAGTATTTATTACTCAGGAGGATCACCAGGAAAGAGAACTCATTGCAATCACAAC
The DNA here is from genome assembly GCA_963921935.1 of Galeruca laticollis. Taxonomy (NCBI): domain Eukaryota; kingdom Metazoa; phylum Arthropoda; class Insecta; order Coleoptera; family Chrysomelidae; genus Galeruca; species Galeruca laticollis. Next base: position 179,275,943 of record OY998180.1, read on the forward strand.
TTTGTGTAAACGGACACATCATTTCCCCGAGTAACACTTTGAAATACCTCGGATATACCATCCAAGGTAATATAAACGCCACAGCTCATATAAATTGTCAAGTGCATAAAGCCAAACTCTACCCTCTCATCTGCAAACACAGTCATCTCTCCACACAAAATAAACTACTCATATATAGACAAATAATTAGACCCATTCTAACATATTCAGCCCCAGTTTACTACACAGGAACAAAACAGAACTTTCACTCATTGCAGGTGGTACAAAACAAGTGTCTGAGAATGGCAATAAACCATAATTCAACCTATCCAAAACTACCCCGCAACTCCTGGTTACATGACAAAGCCTAAATACTCACTATTAAGGACTTCATCACTAAAATTTCTACAGATTTTTACAAGAATTGTCTACCAAATGATCTTCGAAATGCTCTCATAGACGCAAATTGCGCAGGAGACATCCGAGATAGTGGGTGTAGACTTCTGCATGGTTCGCTAATTACATAATAAGATTGTTAATCCATAAACCCACACATCAATGATAAGGGGTATGCTCAGGGCGGTAAAAACCAAACTGACTACCCCCTATTTCTCCAATCATACAATAATTAAAATTAACGTCCGTCACGTTGCCTCTCCAAATCTAAACATCCCCTTGTCAATTATTGAGACCCTGTTTTTCAGCTGCTTTTCAGGGATAACCCAGCCGAAAGATTCTAGGAACCATATCTACACCGGGGACAAAGTCAGTCAAAAATCGAAATTTTTGGATAATGCAACGTTAGCAAGGAGCCTTAAAAATCATCCATGACGCACGCCGACAGCATGAAGAAAGCCAGACCACCGGCAATTATATTTTTCTTTATGATATCTGTAATATTTGGGTATCAAAATATTTTAATAAAGACATTTTTAATAATAATAACGTACATTATTTTTAAATGTTTTGAGTTACATAGGAAATACCCGGCATTGAAAGAATTTTTCCAATACTTCGATGGCGTATGTTGCTTTTTCGGTTATAGAAATTAATAATTCTGATTTTTCAAGAGATTTCATTTTTTGCACTCCTTTTTTCCGCTCACATTTATGTTCAATTCTACTTTATGGTATTGAATAAATAATGATAAATAGATTTATTATTTTATCACCTCATCCTTAATTTGTCTGCGCAATTGCAACAACCTATTTTTATCTATCATCAGTTTTCGTTTTATTGTAAGTACTTGCGGGAACAGGGATGAAAAGAGAATCACAGTTTATATTTAAAAAGGACCTCGGTTATAAAAGTTTTTCGCAAACTTTTTCGATATATTTTAGTTATCCTCAATCAGTTCCTTTGGCTACAAAATCCATGTGGTAAGTAGCGTTTTAGAAGAGATGACAGGAACATTAGAAAATAAACAGTATCCCTATTTAGGTTCCCAACTTTCAAGTAAAACTAGGCAACACAATTATTAACAAGAGATGCATGAATTTCTTTATTGTTCAGTTTATTTGTGCCAATAACTATTAATGAATATGCCAATTATCGCAATTTAATTGTCTTAATACTAGAAATCATTCACGAGTCAGAACTCATTAGAGTCGGATCGTTAAGTCGTCAATATCATAGCAAATTAAAAACGTGTTTTTTATCATCATTAAAATGTGATAATAAAACTTGTATAAGTGCTGTTTCTCTGCAAAGTTGATAAATATTCCTTCAATTTACTTATTTGTGTTGGAAATAAATAGGCCAGTCACTGAGTTACAGACTGTCTTCTGAGCTGAGATTTACTTATATATTTCTTTTTATTTCTATTTCTAGCTTTTGATTGTGATTTTGGTATCCAAGATCACATCAATATGTCAAACCTCCCCTCACAACCACTGCTCTCAAATACCGCCACTTCTTCAACCCCCACTAAACAATCTAACTCAATAAACACAAATACCCCTTCAGCACCCATAACTTATGCCGCGGCTACTTCCGTAAGACTACCTCCTCCGCCGGTACCATCTCGAGATCAAGCCATCATTATGCCTTCTATCCCCAACACTGAACTATTCGATTATATCAAAGCAATAGGTGACATTGTCTCTGCCAAATACGTACATTTCGCTTCCAAAATCTCTCATGGCCGCATATGTATTTATTTATCAACTCTCACTCAAGTCGACGACCTTCAAAAATCGAATCAAAACATCTTAGTTAATTCCAATGTCATTCCTATTCGTCAGCATATTTCCCCCACCAAAAGAATTCTTATTTCCAATGTCCTAACCTAACCAATGTCCATCCATTCCACATTCCGTTATTGAAAAAGCCCTGTATGACCAAGGATTAACACTTACCTCCCCTATTTCATACGTCAAACGTGGCTCGCCTGATGGCGAATACGCACATGTCCTGAGCTTCCGCCGTGTAACTTACGTTCTGCCCGCCGGTAACGATTTTTCACTGCAAACTTCGATTCTTATTACGCATGAAAATACATCACACAGAATATTCGTTTCTACTGATAAACTTGAATGCTTTCTTTGCAAGCAGGCTGGACTTACCGCTGAATCATGTCCCGTCACTTCCCACGACCTTCCCCCCCCTATTAAATACTTCCGTCAATCTTGAACCCTCCACTTCAGCTGACCCAGCTACTACTGATACATTTTCAGACAATCCCGAATTACCCTCTCAAGTGCCACTCGGTCCCTTCTCCCCTGTACCTGACGAAAAACGACCCCGATCTAATAATAGCACTCTTGACTCTCCACAGTCTATATCACCTCTAGCTAATCCCAATCCAATGCCTCCCCCAGAATTCCCAAATTCTAATTCAAAAAAATCTCCTAAAAAAAGAACTAAAAAATCCAAACTGGCTGAAGATGATTGTCACAATATAAGCTTCGAATCACGTTCTATCGTACATAAACTTTTTGAAGGGTCTCCTAAATCCTTCTCCCTTAATAGCATTCAGCTTATTGCGTTCTTCGAAAATACTTACCGCGTCAACGACCCTCTACCCGAAGCCAATAAATTTATCTCCGACACTCCTTCCCTACTGAAAGATCTATCCTTAATTTATTCAAATATAAACGAAAGATCTTTGAAAAATCGCATTACACGTCTGACCAATAAAATTGAATTTAAACTTCACCCCGACCAAAACAATCTTACTGACGATCCTTTTTCTGATGACGGTACCACCACTGACTCCTCTACACCATCTCAGTAATTAACCTCTTTCCCCCTTTAATTAGTACCATTCTCTCTAATTCAATGGAACTGCGATGGATTTTATCCTCGCTTAGAAAGAATTCAGAAAATCGTATCTCTCCATACCCCTGACTTTCTCTGCCTCCAGGAAACCAACTTCAAAATTGACCAACAATTTAAGCTAAAAAACTTTGAAGGTTATCATTACATCCGTACCAACTGTATGAGAGCCAGTGGTGGTACTTCAATATTTGTATCTAGCGATGTATACTCATCTCATATCCCACTAACCTCAAATCTAGAGGCAATTGCTGTAACTGCTTGGTGCCCTAATAAGCTTACCATTTGCAGTATTTACATTTCACCTGATTACCCCCTCAATGAAGAAGACTTAACCGACCTAGTATTTCAGCTCCCCCACCCATACATCCTTGTTGGTGACTTTAATGCACATCACACCATGTGGGGCTCAACTCGTGGTTGCACTAGAGGCAAAGTTATAGATAACGTCATAAACTCCTCCGGAACCTGCTTGTTGACTACTGGACTCAACACCTCACTTTAACATTTCCTCCGGCTCCTTTTCTGCCCTTGATCTTAGCTAATGTGACCCTAAAACTTCACTTTCCCTTTCCGAGCAAGTTTCAGATGACTTTCATGATAGCAACCATTTTCCAATCATTATAATAAGGAAACTATAACTAGAAGCTTCTGGCACTTAAAAAACGCAAATTGGTCTGAGTTTACTTCTCTCTCCCAAACTTACTTATCCCCTTTAGCTATTTCTGCAAACATAAATGACTCTCTAAAAATGTTTACCGATAACATACTTGCCACTGCAGAGACTCACATCGGTAAATCAGTCACTTCCTCTGCACAAAAAACTGTGCCTTGGTGGAATTCAGCTTGCGAAAATGCCACCCATGAGTCCAAACATGCTCTTAACAGGTTTAGACGAAATAGAGCACAAGAAAACCTCCTCCTACACAACCAGCTCAAAGCTTAAGCTAAATTCAATTCAAGGCAAGAAAACCAATACTAAAATTCCCTCCTTAATATTGAATGGCACTGTTATCTCCGACAACCAAACAATTGCCGATTCACTCGCACAAAATTTTGATGACAAATTTAATAATCGTAACTCCAATTCTGTTTATCACAATTCTCATATTCAGCCTTCTTCCACTTTTCAGTCAAACCCTCATGACGTTGCTTCCGTCAATGCCCCTTTCAGCCTAAATGAACTTAAATCTGCCTTGTTTACTTGCAGAAATTCTGCCGCCGGCCCTGATAATGTTCCTTACGTCTTTCTCAAAAAACTATCCAATCCATCTCTCTAAGCTTCTCGAAATCTATAACCTAATCTGGAATACTAATCAGTTCCCTGACGCATGGCGCAAATCCATAATTATTCCAATAAAAGAAAGCAGAGCAATCCACCTTATCGCCCAATTCCTTCCGACCGATTTCACTCACTTTCATTACCTGCAAACTCCTGGAGAAAATGATCAATAGAAGACTACTTTGGTTTCTTGAAAAGTACAAAATCATTCCTAATGCCCAATCCGGCTTCCGGCGTCATCGATCCACTCGCGACAACCTTGTTCTTCTCCAAACACATAATCTCTTCAGCAATAAACAATCACCAGGACGTCGTTGCAACCATCTTTGATATTGAAGGTGCCTTTGACTTGATATCTAGAACGGCAATACTAAATAAACTTTCCCAATATAATCTTCATGGCAACATTCTATCGTTCATTCATAATTTCCTAACTTGTAGAACCTTCAGGGTTTCCGCTAATGGCAAACTCTCCTTGCCTCACCCACAAAATGCTGGTGTCCCTCAAGGATCAGTGTTAAGTTCTACTCTATTCATCCTCACAATAAACGAGCTCTGTTGCATAAAATATGTCCAATATGCTGATGACCTGATTGTTTATTGTCATGGTAAATCGATCTCATACACTTGCAAACTCCTTCAAACCGCAGTAAACCTTATACAGGATAGATCTTCTTACCTGGTATTATCCTTATCTCAAAGTAAATCCAAACTAATCAAGTTTTCAAGAAGAACATCTTCTCCTCTACCTCACATTTTCTTTAATAATTCACCCTTACTCACTGTAAATCAATGTAAAATTCTCGGAATAACCTTCGACTCTCGACTTAACTGGAAACACCATATCCATGAACTCAAAGGCATCTGTCTAAAGAGATTAAACATAATTAAAACGCTCAATCACTTTCACTGGGGTTCCGACGAAATCGTATTATTAAGAGTTTACCGAGCTCTCATCCGTTCGAAGCTTGACTATGGTTGCATTATTTACATGTCAGCCCCCAAATCTGTCACAGATTTGCTGAACTCTGATCACAATACCGCTCTCCGCCTCTGCCTTGGTGCCTTCCGCTCTAGCCCTGCTGATAGTCTCCATATTGAAGCTAATGAATCCCCCCCCTTAAGACGACAATCCCTACTCCTTACATATGCTGCCTCAGTATCCTCCAATCCTGTTCACTCACTTTTCACTTCAACGACTAATCTCCCTACTAACCCTCGAACAATTATTAAATCTCTTCCCCAATTGCTCACTCCTTTACTCAAAGATACTGACCTCTCTCTAACATCCCCGCTCCCACTACCTTCTTCTCCTCCTTGGACCAAAATTATTCCTATAATCGATACCTCACTCACCATTTTTAATAAGCATGAGTCACCCACTGCACTTGTAAAGAAAACATTCCTTGAATTACTACAAAAAAATCTTACGATTTAATATTTTACACAGATGCTTCCAAAACTGACTCCGGAGTTGGTTGTGCAGTTACCTCGAAACATGAACTCATAGGCTCCTTTACTTTAGCTTCAGTGTGTAGCGTCCATACAGGTGAGCTTCACAGCATTTTTCAGGCGTTTAAATATATCTTCCTCCCCCACAAAAATATTGCAATATGCACTGATTCCCTTTCCTCCATTTTATCAATTAAATCAATCTTCACTGACCAACCAATTGTCCAGAACATACATGACGTATATCAAACTCTCGTTGCTCATGATATAACAGTCTCTCTCAGCTGGCTACTATTTCACATTGGAATTGCTGGTAACGAAACTGCGGATCGCCACGCGAAAGAAGCTGCCTCTAGCAACAATCCAAAACACATAGTCCAACTCGCCAGCGGCCTCAAGTTCCATTTCAAAAACGTCACGCAAGAATCTTGGCCACATTTATGGCGCAATAGTACGACAGCACTTCACGATATCCATTCATCTACTTCTCCTCTCTCCCTAAGCTTTTTGACAAGGAGAGAGGCCGCTATAATCAGAAGAATTCGAATCAGCCACACCAAACTCACACACGGTCATCTGATGTCTTCAGAAAATCGTCCTGTTTGCCATAGCAGTAATACTATACTGACCGTTAAGCACTCACTTACTGACTGTAAACAATTTTCCGCTACATATAAACGATTTGATCTAAGGCCTAACCTCAAGGAAATGCTCCACTGCTCCACCGAGTTCAAGAAAGTCTTACAGTTTCTGAAAGCTACGCATCTCTAGCATAAAATCTAATTTAAAAATAGTGATAGTTGTTATTTAATATCATGTAAATATTTGTAATTATTTTTCTGTGTCAATGATCAGCGCTGTCGAGGCACGTTAAGCTAAAATAAAAAAAAATCCTAGAAATCCAGTATATGATATTATCAACACAAATTAAATAAAAATTCCACTGCTGTCGCATAATAAATCACCTACTACAATATGCTTAACGTATCCAGCTCTACGGCTTTAAGAACAAGTGGCTAGCCAATTTTGTATCACCACTAATGAAAATGAATAAGAAAATCATGATCTAGGTTCAGAATGGGACACATCTTGGAACCCATGTATATATCTTATGGAATATGTTTAAGATCCACCATTGCTAATCTACTGCTCAAATACCATCGTATAGTGAAAACTATAACAGAGTATCTCCAGTTCGTCAGTTATGTAATCTTTCAGAGATCTGTTGACTGCTATTCCTAATTTTTTTGAACCAATCTAATAGACATTTGTTAAATCTTTTATGTTCATAAATTGTGCAGTATTAGTATGACCAAGTGTGATTTTTAGAAAATAATCAAAGAGCTCTTTATAAGAAAAGCAATAGTAAGGAAAATGAGTGAGAATTTGAACAATGTTTAGAATTTATATTTTATGAAATGTACCACACAACACGACAGGATCATAATTTTTCTTTTGATTTTCGCTTTGTATATGTAAGTTTAGAAGACTGGGTTAAAGCTTTCCAGCTTTAAGTTCTGAATATACTTGTATATCCACTTTTGCGCGATTATAACTCCGTCTGTTCTTCAACCACTTAAATGTCGATACTTCTGTTCTTTTCATTAGTTGAGGTCACATAAAACTGTTATCGCGGTAAATTTATTTTTTTGAGGAAATATTTTTTGGAGTTTTACTTTTCACCCACAGAGTAAACAAAAGTATTAACTTATCTAGTTTATAACTCTCAATTAACATTTTTTGTGTCCTCATGAAAATATCACTTTTACTGTTTCTAATTTATTTAAACAAACCAGAGGACGTCCCGCGGTTTGTTAAGGGTCAAGTGGCGTTTGCATGACAAAGTTTTAAATTAGAATAAATCTCGCTGCAAAAAACAAGGGATTGTAAATGAATTTATGTTTTTTCAGTTTTTGATTTATTTTTCAATTTGCAGTGGTTTAAAGCAATCATTCTCTTTAGGTTTTTATTTAACTCCGTATTAATAAAAGAAATTTTCATGTACGTGACCGAATTGTAAAATCGATTCAAGGATATAATTTACGGCACAGACTGTCATTCCCAAATAATAAATACGAAATAATCATCCAAAAGTGTACTTAGAAGAACATATGGCTGAAAAATAGTCTTACTTCATCAATTGTAAAAATATTCATAGTAGGAAATTCTAGTATCAATACTTATAAGAGGATAATAATGTTAATTTAAAACAAGCAAAGATTCGAATAGATGGTTTATATTTTACTAACAATGGCCAGATAAAAATTGTACAGTGCCGTTGCAGAGAAATGTTTTTTTGGCAAACAGTCAGTCTCGTCATCTTTCGAATTTTATACAACTCATTTAATGGGATAATGGGTCAAATTAAACGTTACTTTTATTCACTTAGATTTCTCGAATTGAATGGCCTTTACCGAAGCAAAATAACAGCAACATTTATTTTAATTTCCAGTAAATATTACCATAGCTTATTCAGAGTGCAGAAACTAGCCATTTATTTGGTATAGGCACAAGGCAAATTTCACGCCCCCCGTTATGTTTCATCTATATAAACAGGGATCGGGGAGGTTGATTCACCCCAAATTAAAAAATATAGTCTGAGGGCATTCAACTCTTTTAGGCTTATTTCAGAATGAAATAGGGCAATTGTAGAGAGTAGCATGACGCGACTTCGGAAAAATTTCAATGCAGTTTTTCGTTTTGGTGTTTTGTAAGCACGATAGAGAGCGTATTTTTTGACGGATCGAAACCAAACTCGCTATAACAATCGGTCAGGCCAAAATCTTGGACGAGTTCGTTAATAAGCCAAATCGGCCCGGTAAAAACAAAATGGCGGCCTGTCAAAGTTGAAAAAAAATCGTATTTCCTTTGTTTTTCATTTGACGCAAAAAGTAACTTAGCTTTTTCGTAGATCTTAACACGTTCTACAACTTTTGTATTTAGCATTTTTCTCTAAATCGTATATTAAAACATTTATCTAAGAAAACTCGCAAATTTACAAGAATTTTTTTTTATTTTTGATTTGATGCCAAAATGTTACTTTGGTTTTTTGTACATCTTAAAACATTCTATTACTTTTGTATCTAATTTTTTATTTTGGGTTTTATGCAAAAATGTTACTGAAATAAGCCCCAATTGGTCCTGTGCCATTGGGATTTTTTTTAATTGAATTTTAAAATATACAAATTTTAAATTTAATTTTAAAAATAATTGGCATTTATTATAAAATAACAGTTCAACTGCTACCTTAATGTTTTTAGACATGGTTTATTCTAGGCTGATAAAAGACAAATGTGTGAATTTAAATAATAACTGTGAGTGATATTTAGAAGTAAGAGGTATATTTATTCAATCTGATGTGTCCATCCTCCATCCAATTACTTCAAGACAACTTTTCTGGCTTTTGATTTGCAAACTGATCAATTATTAGATTTAAATCAATTTGTGTAAGTTAGTCTATTTCAATGGAAATTATTGCCAAACCATTTAGTCGCTCTTGTCCCATGGTATAGTGTAAATAATTTTTTAACAAGTTTAGTTTGTTGAACGAACGTTTGCAAGAGGCGGTCGTTACTGGCATGGTCAAAAACATTTTTAACGCATGGCACATATTGGGGTGTTTACTGTCTAAAGAATATTTATAAACATTATTTAATAAATCAAATGAATTGAACTCATTTAAATAACCAAAATCTTCATTTATGCTTTGTAAGCTCAAATATCGAGTATCTAGTTCTAGTATAATAATATAAATAACTTGAATAAGAGTTTGTCCTCTATATTCGAGGTGTATTGGGATAGTAATTCGCCTGGAACTTTTACGACTATAAACCATGAAAAGGGATATTTGGAAATACCCACATCTGGAGATCGCATAACCTTCCCTGAAAACTGATTGCTCGCCTGCCCGGTGCCTGCTTAAGTTCTTAAGACATTTATATCGGTGTACAAGTTTTGCATATATGCAGGTATAAACTAAAATAATCTCGTTAATATGGGTCATGCCTCGCTTGCATTGTAGTGGAGAAGTAGTCTTTAAAACCAGAAAACATACAAAAATATTAAAGTCTTTGGTAAACCTATCTCGTAAATCTGTAATTTCTTATTATATTCAGACAATTTATAATATAAAAAGTTTCCTCGGAAATTTTGCGCCCCTTTTGTATTGTAATCTAGTTTGCGCCCATTGGCTAGGACAATCATCACTGATACCTGGATTCAAATATACTTATATATACATATAGAAGGTACATCATAAATGTATAGGAAATCTTATTTTATTATTCGCTTTAGGGTTATGTTCATAAATATAACCACTTTCGACTTGTTGCTCACAGTTAGTTATGTACAACGGTCATACGTGTTGTTATATTCAATATAGTTTGAGGCTTATTCAACATTTTGACAAATATCAAACATTGTTTTCCTTAGTGAGACTTCCATTATTGAAGAAAATGGATACAGTAAATTTTGAAGAGCTTTATGAGCATTCGCATGAAAATAATTCAATATTTACTTACCTATGTGTGAAATCAAATTGAAGAGAAACATGGAATATATTAACAACATGAAGCTTACTACTTAATTTTAAGAAAACAAAGCAACGGTGATTATGAATGGAGAAGGCGTGAATAGGAGAAGAAATGAATAACAGAATGGAATCGGCAAGCCGAGTATTCTTGTGAAATATTATTCACTATAGATGGTGAAAAGAAAAATTAAATAACGATATAAAATCGACAGACCAAGTATAGTATTTCTTGGGGTTAAGGAGTTCAGTACATGGCCACTAACTCCAGGGGAAGAGCCGAGGAGGTCAAGCAAACCTCTCGAGGACGCTTATCCCAAGACCGCCGTGCGCTAAGAAGAATAGCAACCTGCCCGAGGTGACTCTGCATAGCATTAGCCTCTAAGCCTTTGTTGCGACGGGTTGTTGTGAACTGAACAGAACGGATCTAAACAAGGCATAGTAGAAAAAATGCAGTTAATATAAGGGTAAGTACCAGAAACCACAGCTTTGAGAAGGGAGCCTATTCTCCTGTGTGTAGGGGGGGGCGGCTGGATGATCGGACATCCAGAGCATCCACTATGCGTCGGAGAGGGAGATCCATCTAAGGAAATCTACCTGGTTCATACCGCGTTTCACAGACGTGGGGGCTTCCCATAAACAGCCGGCCAAGTAGAACTACAATAAAAATCACCCCAAGTCAAAGGTGGAACAGCATAAGCCTATGACTGCATGGCTAGTGGGTGGATTAGTCGTTATTATGCCAACTCCAAGGCATCTGGCGCACCCTGATTTGAATAGCCTTCCTGCGGCATGTGTGTCTCTGCTACAGGTGACTGCTTTTTTCCCTAGCGTCTCGTTTAAATACCTCAACCAAACAAGGCCTCCCAATAGAAGAGGGCAGATGAAAGGCCCTTGATCCGTTAGGGAAGACACCCGCTGGCAAAGGACTAAAAAATACTACCAACCATCAACGGAGAAAAAAACCTAAAGCAGCATACAGAAACAACAGTGCCTCAACGCCCAGCAAACCAATCTTTAGTAAGGTTACTGAAGGAGTAAAACTGGGTAATCTGACGACTAACTATCCAGAGGTTCTCCTGTGTGTGGAACAAATAGAAGCCGCTAAGGAGGCCATACTGGACAACATTATTTAGTTGGGCAAAAAGACCACAACAAAGCCTTACTTCCACAATTCACATAACAGACCCGGATGGCTAGCCCTAATATGCGCCAATAACGCCACCGAGCAGTGATTGATAGGCGTCATTGAGGACATTAAGCCTTGTGAAGGCGCCGAGCTGAAGATCGCTGATTAGGCAGCAATGCCTCACAACGAGATTTTGGTGGCGTATTTGTCAGATAGCCGTGAGTACACCACAGAAAAAATCCTGGGTCTGATTGAGGCGCAGAACAACGGCCTCAATGCAACCAACTGAAGGGTAGTAAGGAGAATATCCTAAGGCCCTCTAGATCAACTTACTCTTTGGGTTGATCAGGGCAAAGAGCGGCTAATCCAAATCTTCCACACTCAATCCCCCAAAACCTAGTACTTCAGGTACCAAAATAGATGCAGTAAGCGCCAAAAACCAGACTATAAGCAATACCAAAGGTGAAGAGAAATCTGCAAAAAAGGCAAAACCTGACCAAAGTAAAAAAGTGCATATGGCAAAGGATAATCTTCATGCCAGCGGAGCTAGGAAGGAAGATACGCCAAAAAGGTCCTCAAAAGCCCCGACAAAAAGAGCAACCAAAACCCAACAGTCTTCAAATAAACCACTAACATTCAGAATCAACTACCAGTGTGCTTATAAGGAGGTTTATTGAAGACATTATTCACTCCAAGAGCCATGGATCAATGGAGGACGGATACAAGGACTCAATATCAAATCGCGTAAGTTACTATATAGCATTTCTAATGAAAAACCATGAACAGCCATATTGGTCGCACCTAATATTAAATTCTTTTCTGTTCCACAGTTCATCACTGATGATTTGACAATCGCTACTGTGGAAGTTCCAACTGAGGAAAGCAAAAGGCAGGTAGTTATTGCCTCGGCCTACTTCCCAGGGAATTCAACAACATACCCTCCACCAGAGGAAGTTCAAGGCCTCATCAGATGGTGGAAGAAAGGGAACTGACACTTCATTCTGTGGGACGCGAACGCCCACCACTTGACATGGGGAAGCACAGTCGTGAATACACGAGGTCAGTATATTTTAGAATATCGGCATCATAAATAGAGTAAATAAAGCCAACTTTATAAATGCGATCAGGAAAGAGGTTCTTGACTTGTATTTCTCGGATGACTCCTCAATTTCGGACCATCATAACATCAGGTTCGACTTGGAGACATCTGAAATACGTTTCGAGGGAGATAGGGTACCAGGGTTGACTAACTGGGATGAACATAAAGAACATCTCGAAAGGGTAGTGGTGGGTTAACTAATATCCATTGACTCATTCGAGGAACTTGAAAACTTCTCGAAACATCTTCAAACGACCATCATAAAAGCATATTAAGGTATCTGTCTTGAAAAATAAAAGGCAACCACTAGATATGTGCCTTGATGGAATAAGGAACTGGCAAAACTTCTAGGACACTACAGACTACAAAACTGCTCTTTCGGAGTACAACAAAGAACTCCGGAAATCGAAAAGGAGAAAATTAAGACAAATATGCGAGGCCTCAACACAACGCCTCCAAAAAGTTATCTCAAAGGAACGGCATCGGTCTGATAAAAAGACCGGAAGGAAGATGCACTGATAACCCCAAGGCAATTTTAAGTGTTCTGTAACAGACGCCCTTTCCTAGTTCTAAAACGACAATGGAGAATGAACAGAAAAGTGCCCTCCTGGAAGGGGTTGCCACAACCCCAAAAGATCCAGCAAAAGCCGAGCTGGCAACATCTTCACAGCTCTAAGAACCGAATGGGCTATCAATAGCTGTGAGTAATTTAAGTCGTCTGGAAAGAACGGAATATTTCCCGCCTTACTGTAACATGGACTTGAATTAATAAAGCCCATCTATCTTGAGAAGTTTATTTAAGGCCAGTTTCATCTTCGGTTACATATTCCGGATTCTTTGAGGGAGGCCGTAGTGGTGTTCATACCTAAGATTGGAAGACTTTCAGTGGACGAACCAAAGTCTTACCCCCCAATTAGTCTGATCTCCTTTCTCCCGAAAGCAATGGGGAAAATTATAGACCTAGATAGTCCTAGACATAATCGAAAGCTGGTGCACAAAGGAAGGACTTAAGGTTAATCCTAGTAAAACAGTGCTGGTTCCATTCACCAGGAGGCGAAAGTAGACACTTAAAGCCCCAACTTTGACTTGAACCTAGCTAACATTTTCATAAAATGTTAAATACTTGCACATCATAATCGACCAAAAACTGTCACGGAACAGCCAAATTAACCACATTCTCTCCAGAGCGATAGCTGGACATCCCGCAGAGTATTTGGTAAGACATGGAGTCTTAAACCAAAAATGAACTACTGAACATACCAAGCGATCATTGAACACATGGTCACAATCCAATTTGCAGATAGTGCAACGATCAGCTTGCCTAGGTATTACAGGAGAAATATATACTGCAGCTCTAGAGACAATGCTGAATCTTCCACAGCTGCACCTATATGTAGTGAAAGAAAGCAGGAAATCTGATCGGACACCTAACTGAACACTTTTACCCAGAAACCATGTCTAAACCAACAGACGCTATGCCAGTTAGGCACGACTTTGGAAGGCAGTTTTAAGTAGTTATAAATAACCACCAAATTTTCACAGAGAATGGAGCTCAACTGGGAAGGAACGCATCAGTTTGGTACACTGATGGATCCAAAATGGGTGGAAGGGGTGGAGTGGGAGTGACGGGGCCTAGTTTCAAAACCCCTTGACCGAGCCCCAACCATATATCAAGCAGACGTACGTACTATAGAAATTTGTGCTCAGGAGTGCCTCAAAAGGGACACTGGAGGGCAGAAATCTATATACTATCAGATAGCCAGGCAACATTGACGTCTTTGAAGTCATACATTTGCGAGTATAAGCTGACTTGGGTTTGTAAACAATCCCTAAGACAACTGGCAACAACCAACCGGGTCACTCTGATGTCAGTGCCAGGTCACAGGGGCGTTAGAGGCAATGAGAAAGCAGACGGCCTTGCCAAAGAAGGAGCAACCTCCGAATTCCTTAACCCGGAGCCCATCTGTGGACTTTCTAAAGCCCACTTGGAAGAAAAGTTTCGATGCTGAGAAAACGATCTAATGAAATCTAACTGAAATAAAGTACCCGGACAAAGACAAGCGAAAAGGCTGGTGAGCCTTTCGCCAAGAAAGGTTGAACAGCTTCTCGAGTTAGACAATAAAGTAGGTAACGGGACTCCTCAAGCTGCCCTATGGGGTATCATCTCAAAAAAATGGGCAAATCAGAGAGTGAAGGTTGCCGATACTGCGAGAACATCGCTGAAACTGCAGAATATTTGCTTTGCGCATGTCCAGCACTTTTCTGCAAAAGGCTGAAGTTTCTATGAGGGGTGTTCCTAACGCCCTCTGATAACAGGAACGTACCTCTTAGGAAACTGATAAACTTCGCACGAAGTCTCAAATTCCCGGTATTTTGGGTTATGCACAAAATATCTTATAGGCCGAAGTGTTTGATTGGCTGCAGAGACTTTAGGATCACCTTACAATCGACATCTACAATAGTAGTATTTTTGTTTGAAGCATGAAGGAATGAGAGAAAAGATAAATCTCTCAATATATCTGCAGATATTGTAGAATGAAGAAAATGAAATTCCTGAAGATATTAATAGGAGTTAAGAGGAAAGAGAGAGAAAAAATAGAATTAGAGAAAGAAAGCGAGCGAGAGAATCCTGGAAAATAAAAAATTTGAATTGTTTTGGACACTTAATAAGAAGGACAGTGGATAAATAAATGAAGAAGATATGGAAAAAAATACCACTTAAAAACCTAGAACACCTTGAAATAGATATAGCAGTTGGAAACTGGTTCTCACGGAAATAGCGTAATACGGAGCAAAAAATGAGAAAATAAGATATGATTTAAAATTCAGTTACCTGTCTGAAAATTAGGGCTTGTTGAGGGATGTCTTATCCTTCCTTTTTTATCAAATTTAACGTGAAAAAATGTATTCAATATTTTTCAAGGATACTGATAATACCGTCCTACTAATATGATAAAATATCCAATACCTCAATTTCGACATTAAATTTTTCAATGAGAAAAATGGGATTTTTTTTCCTTCTTGAAAATCATATAATATGGAATAAGAACTAGGTATTGGATATTCTATTTATAGTTGATTTACATGTTATCGTTTATCACTCATAATCGGTACGAGCGTTACGAAAAAGGAATTTGTGTAAGATTTGTGTCTCATTAATCATGTTATATTTTTTTTTCAAATCTTCAGTTATCAATTTATTATTAATGATATATTGATAATATGTACATATTGTTACGAAATCGCACACTGGTCTAGTCCTCGAAGCCCCTATCTAATAAAACAATTTTTTGTAAACCGAATTCGAGAAAACTCAACTGTCTCGAAAGGACTTTCGATATACAGGGTGTCCCGGGACTAATGGGAAAAAAGTCAGGAGCGTATAATATGAGCCAAAATAATGTTAGTACTTCATATAAACTTTTTCTATGCAGGCCCTCGTTTTCGAGTTATGGGCCTCCAAAGTTTGAATTTTGAATTTGGTTTTAATTTTTATTTTTTGTACTAGTTGTTTGATCTTCATAAAATTTACGGCAAAGCTATAATGTACGTGTATGCTTATTTTGGAAAGGTGAATAGATTTACAGTTGTGCCTTGAAGCCAGGGACGGACTACCCGCAATGGTTAGTGATCCAAAAAATTTGCAGGGATGGCACACCCTGTATTAAATTATCGAAATTGACTTCCCCACACATTAAGCTAACGAAAAGGTACTCTTGTTGTAACTCGATAAAATGAGCCGTTTGGCTAATATTTACAGTTTTATTAATGCACTACGTACCAATTTACGTAACTAACTTATTATTACGATGTCCAAGATTTACACCTACAGTACTACAACAAAATAATTTAACGATAGCAGAAGATAAAAAACATTAACGACTTATTAATTCGAAAGTTGGTAGAAACTTTTTAAAAGTGTTTTTACCGTTTATGAAGTAACCATAGGATTATTTGTCAAACGTTGTGTAGAATAGTTCGTAGTCAATAATTCATAAGTCCTCAATTTAACAGTTACTATGGCAGAATTCACTTTTATTCAGTGCGCAGATATGCATTTAATGTATGGACTGGCTTCTCGAAACTGTTTAGAGGCCAGAAGGCTTTATGCAGAGCATTTTGCAAACAGAGCATTGCCAGATAGACGAATGTTTGAGTGTATTGATCTCAGCTTACGAGAAACAGGTATGAATAAGTAAATGTAACTTTCCATGTATAGAAAACAAAATTTTATATTTTAGGAAGTTTTTTGCCAAAAAAAGTGGAAAAGGTCCAGTACGAAGCGTACATACTGTGGCAGTTGAACAAGACTTGTTAAATGCAGTTGATGATGAACCATCAACGAGTTTACGAAAATTATCAAGAGAACATAACGACTCGAAATCAGTTGTTCATCGCGTCCTAAAAGAACAGTTTTTCACATGAAAAAAGTACACAGTATGACAGTGGCTGATTATCCTGCACGACTTGAGTATAGCCAGTGGTTTCTGCGACAACAACAAGCAGACAATACATTTATTAGTAACGTTCTTTTTACGGACGAATCTGGTTTCACCAGAGATGGATTCATTAATTCTCACAATATGCATTTATGGAATGATGTGAATCCACATGGCATTATCCAAACTAGGAACCAGCATAGATTCGTGGTTAATGTTTGGGCAATCATTTGATAGGACCGTACTTTATTGACGGTACTTTGACAGGTCAGAGATATTTGGAGTTTTTGCAAAATGAGTTATGGAACCTGTTTAAAGATATGCTAATACAATCTGGTAGGAATTTATGGTTCATACATGATGGGGCCCTTCCTCATTTCAGTTTAGATGTACGCCAGCATTTACACACAAGGTTTCCTAATAGATGGATTGGTCGTGGAGGCCCTTTTCAATGGCCACCGCGATCAGGAGACGTTAATCCTATACATTTCATTCTCTGGGGTTATCTCAAAAGTAAGGTATACGCAACACCTGTGCAAACAAGGCAAGATTTAATAGACAGAATTATGTTACACTGCAATGTTATTAGAAATAATATGGGATTGCTCTTTCAAGTGCAAAGAAACAGTCTTCGTAGACTTAGAATGTGTGTGGAAGTGGGAGGAGCTGATATTGAACATTTATTACAATAACGTTAGTTTTTATTGTTGTTTAGGAATTCGTTTTCGTCAAATGTTTTTGAACTTGTCTTTTTAGAGGTTTTCTTAATGGCTTAATAATGTTGTGTTCGTAATTTTGATTAAACGCAACTAATTACGTTGTTTCCGTTCGTATTTAATTCCCATTAAATGAGTTCTTAATGTTTCTATCATCTGCTATCATCAAATCATTTTTTTGTAGTACTGTAGGCAAATCTTGGACATCGTATTAATAAGTTAGTTAGGTAAATTGGTAGTTAGTGCATTAATAAAACTGTAAATATTAGCCAAACGGCTTATTTTATCTAATTCCAACAAGAGTACCTTTTCGTTAGCGTAATGTGTGAGGAAGTCAATTTCGATATATACATACAGGGTGTACCATCCCTGCAAAAGTTTTGGATCACTAGCCATTGCGGGTAGTCCGTCCCTGGCTTCAAGACACAACTGTAAATCTGTTTACCTTTCCAAAATAAACATACACGTACATTATAGCTTTGCCGTAAATTTTATAAAGATCAAATAACTAGTACAAAAAATAAAAATTAAAACCCAATTCAAAATTAAAACTTTGGGGGCCTATAACTCGAAAACGAGGGCTTGCATAGAAAAAGTTTATATGAAGTAATAACATTATTTTGGCTCAGATTATACGCTCCTGACTTTTTTCCCATTAGTCCCGGGACACCCTGTATAAGGTGAGTTACCTGCAGTCAGTTTGCAGTTTAATATAGTAGTGCACAGATGGCGCAGCTATAAATGAATAAATAGTGAATAGTATATTTGAAACATAAATTAGTTAAGTGTAAAAATAGATCTTAGAGTACGAAAATATACCGTGTGTAAATAAACTAAGTGTAAGTGAATATACCGTGTTTAATAATTTTTCCCACCAATCAGGATAAACTATTTAATTTAATAACAAAAACATTAAAATATATTTAAAAAACTACCTTTTGACCCCTTTAAGGCATCTAACTGTAATATCATAACACATTCTCCAAAATTCTGAGGGCACCCCTTTTGTAAGTACATTGACAAGACACTTTCTTCTCGAACCGAGAAAATTCACCTTTAATTGTTTTCGAACACTTACATCTTGTGTATATAGTCATAAGAAGAAAATAACTCAATATAATATTAAGACATTTTAGTGTAAGTTGAGGTCTCGTTTCGTTTCCGTTTCGTCTTTGTATAATAAAATTCCTGTCTATAATAAATATGAATAGCATTTTATTCCATTTACAAATTTAATAATTCTTTATTTTCAATTGCAAAATACCAAGAGATTCGAGCTCAATTATTTTCATTGGTTTTTCATATTACCTTATGCTTTCATGAAAAATTAAGTGTACCTATATAATTTAACAAGCAAATGAAATATCAGCTTTTACTTTGAATAAGGTACTTTACGACGGCAATATAATTATCTCAAAGCAACGTCAAGGCTAATATATTTTTAATTTACCAACAATAACTGTCAGTTAAAAATTAGCTAATGTAGCTGACAGTTAAAATGAGTACAAACTTTCATACATCTTTGGTTAACGCTCTTTAAATGGTGTACAAGTAAAAAACAATCATACAAAATCTTAAAAAAAAAAGAAAATGTTTCGATTTTCATCAATTTTCCTCAAGCAACGAAGATTTTTAAATGCATATACAAAATTTACAAATTTTGTCAAAATTGATCACCACCACTTCTTATGCAGTGTTCTACGTGAGCGACAACACGCTGCAGAAGCGGCCGACGCGAAGATATCAAATCTATTGTAATTTATTGGAGTCAGACGTAGCAGCTACCGCGCGGCACGTACGGCTTAAGAGTATTTGACGCGGTACAGCCGGTCAGAATATTTGATATTTCCGCCTCTGCAGCTTCAGTCTATACCGGTCAGGCACCTTGTATGTTCATCATGTCTGCCGTATCTTATGATTTATTAAGTGATAATGTCAAAAATGTCCATGTTCTTTGTAACTTACTTTATTTCAGGGGTTTTACAATATAGTCGAATGTTTTAGCTAACACTTTGCTATAGCCGCGAAATAATTCTGGACCTCTTGGACAAAACCTCAGTTTTTCAAGAAAATGGTGAAATTTCTTGTATTTAGATCTATAGTATTTGTCTTTTGTTGAGTCTTTTTACGCCATTTGAGAATTCTCTTGTTGTACGTGTTCTCTGTTAAAATAATTGTGCGCATCTCCGTCCACGACATCTTAAAATTTGCGAAAGGCACGAGACACGGACAAAAAAAGTTTCCGACATGCTTTTGTCACGTAAGACACTCTGGTCGTGTTTGCCGCCTATGCTGCGACCATGGTGTGCTCACTCTCGATGTTTGACAGTTTTTTATTTGTACTTATTCCTCATGTCGCGAGTGTCGTGAGTGTCGTTCTCATGGACAAAGAGTAACTCTGACAGCAGAGACCAGAGATCACGGAAAAGAAGATTTAATTAATTCTTAATTTAGAGGAAGAAACATATACCTACTGTTATATTTTTTCCAAACTGTGGACAGTTAATATATTGTTTAATTTACATTTGAGATTTTACAGTTACTGCTGTGGAATAATTTTTCTTCATTATAATTATTATCCAAATGGTTTTTATGTGTTCCATTCCTGATTTCAGTAATACAAAAATATTGCATTGTTTACCAAAAGATCCAGAAGTAAGCTATTCTGAATTAATTAAGTGATTACGAATTTATACATATTTTGATTTATAGATTAGACGACAATGGTGCCTGGCTATAGGAAGAAACGATATTGTTGACGTAAATACTAAACAAAGGCACGCATTTAGGATTTGTGATCTACATTTCTTTGAAGATATGAAATTTATTATCAATAACAATCGAACCAATTTAAAATTTAATGCTGTACCATCATTAAATATTCCAAGTATGTATATATACTAATAACTAAAATATTAAAACTTTAACTTAAATATTATTTTTGTTACTTAAAATAATCATTTTTAGCAAATATGGTGGCCATAACTTCTATTCACCTAGATTGTCTTGGTTCAAACACAAAATGTCAATTAACAATGACAGATATACCTACTTATTTATTAATTTTTCATCCTCATATTAGATTTAATGCAGGTATCGATAAAATATTGTAAATATATCTATTTTGTTTATTTACATACTAAATATTGTTGTGTATAATAAATTTTGTTTACTTTTTAAATTTTATTCGGAATCCTATTAATCATGGCCCCAATGCAAGAATGAAACATGCAAAATATTTGTTTCAATATCAGATATAATGTGCTATGATTTGGATCTTCAAATATTATTATTAGCATTATATTCATATGAAGTAATTTTTTCAAGCATCTAATTTCTATTTATAACTGCTTGTTCAAATTAACTTTATTGGCGCCATATATTATTTGAGGCATTAAGTGTAAAATTGTGTAACTCGTTTTTTGTATAATGGTTTTAATTTACCAAAGCGTCGAAGTATAACAAACATTATATGTTGGCGCTTTGGACGATTAAAACTGAGAGTTACACTATTTTGCGCTCATGGCATCATTTAACAGTGAACTTATACTAATTTCAAAATTGGCGCCTTTCACCCTAGTTCATCCTCATGTCGCGAGTGTCACTAGTAAAACGTGTTTTGGAGGGAAGGCGAGAGTCGTCTATCTAAGGGAGTATATATAATCTGTGGCTGCGACTGCCACGCCGTCCACTTCAGTGGGGCGCTATTCTCACTCGGACCTACGGGTCCTACTGTAAATTTCGCCTTTACCATTCGCACAGACGCAGAAGCAGGTATGAGCAACTTAGTATTTCCCGTCGTATAGTACTTGCCGTGAAATCCTCACAGTATATCAGTTAATTCGTTATTTTCAAATGTATGGAATTATAATTATTCTATATACCTATTTTCTTAACTTATTTCACAGGAGAAAAAATGGGAATGTATACAAATATAAGACGGGCGTACCATAAAACATTATTCCTACCGTTAAGTATATCGGTTCGATTGATTGGTGTTTTGGTGATTGAAAGTATTATAGCCTAAATTATACAGGAATATCAAAAATAATCGAACGCTGTTGTTAATTTTTTGCAACAGATTCATCAGAAAAGTTTTTTTATATACCAAGATCACAGATTTTGACTTTTACTTGAAACATATTTTTCAATAATTACACTTATCTTGATACATAATATATGAAAAGAAACATGTTTAAGAAATGTAAAAAAAATAAGCAACCGGAAGGGGCATTATTTAATTTTAGCTTTTTAAAATGTTTGTCATGAAGTTGAATTTTTAACTGTCCATGGGACTATCATAGTTAGTTGATTCAAATATTTGAAGAAGGTAGTTAAAAATAAAAAAAATATGCTATTAGAAAAATAATTCTTTATAGCAAAAAGTCATCGTGTTATAGACATACGCAAAAAAGATCAAGAAGTCACAAGTTTAGTAGAAACACTTAGCACAGCAAAATTATTCTGATCAAGTTAGAGAAAGAAAATAAAAAATAATGCACGAAATCAAACGGTTCAGCTACTAATGTCACCGTCTACAAAAAAGGCACCAAGTAATTAACAAACAAATAGTCAAATATGACTTTGTAGAACAAAGAAGCCTTTGAAACGGAAGAATTCAACTCTGAAACAGATCACTTTTTGGTGCAATGAGTGATATAAATGACAAAAATTTACATAAAGGGTACATTTTTCAACTAGCATAATAATGATTTAGATTATTCACAAGGGTATTACATATGAGATGATGTCTAATGAAAAATATTTATCAATACACGAATTATTTATATTTTAATACATAATAAATTGTTCGAATTATAAGATTAATAAAATAAACGCTTTAAATTGATTGTATTCAATTTTATTTAAAACAGCGGTAATTTATGAGCTAGTGCTAATTGGATTGAATCAATAAAAATAAACGGTTTTAAAGATTAAAACTAACTTTTCCGCATCTGTGGCCCTGAACAATATTCTATCATAAAATTGTTACTTGTATATACTTCGGGGGATGTATCGTGCTAACAAACCGAAATTTCTCCAAAAATTTAGTATATCTAGTTTTATAGGACCCGCTGTACTCGCTCTAGTCAACTGAAAATCAATAGGGTACATCTGTGAGACACCTTGAACAATACTTATTCATAAAGTTGATCAATCGTATACTCTCTGGAGGCTGTATCGTGCTAACAAACTGAAAATTCTCCAAAAATGACAAAAATTTGGTACTTCAAGTACCACAGCACCCGTTGTACTGACTTTAGTGAGCTCAATATCAATAGGGTTCATCTTTAAGACGCTTTGAATAATATCCAATCATAAAATTCATCACTTGTATATACTCCGGAGGCTGTATCGTGCTAACAAACTGAAACTTCTCCAAAAATGACAAAAATATCGTACTTAAAGTACTGTAGCACCGGTTGGATTGGCTCTGGTAGGCTGAAAATTAATAGGGTTCATCAGTGAGATGCCCTGAATAATATTCAATAATAAAATTGGTCACTTGTTGAACTCCGGAGGCTGTATCGTGCTAACAAACTGAAATTTCTCGAAAAACGACAAAATGTCGTACTTCAAGTACCATAGCACCCGTTGTAATGGCTCTGGTGAGCTGAAAATCAATAGGGTTCATCTGTGAAATGTCCTTAACAATATTCCATCATAAAATTGGTGACTTATTGCACTCAGGAGGCTGTATCGTGCTAACAAGACTTGCAAGGAAAAGTGGCCGACGACGACGACGACGACATACACACAGGATTCGTTTCTAAAAACCGTTTTTTCGTGCTGTTATTGATGGATAACGTAAAAATAACTCAAGAAAAAATTTGAAATTTCCAACTTTTTTGTGGGTAAACCAATACTTTTCTCGCATATTAGATAGATTGGCGGAAAAGTAACAACAAATAATTTCAATGCTTCTGAAAAACCATAAATATATCAGTGTTTTTAAATGAAACTCAAGGTCTCTAGTTAATTTAAAAACACTAATATGAGCATATTCCACGAAGTAAGGGTCGAGACAGTCAATTTCATAAATATATCAGACAATAAATACATTAACATAAACTATATTTTCTAAAGACCCTTGATGTCAATTAAAATGATTCAATAACAACTATTAACTATCGATATGATAATTTTTAAACTTTTCCTATCCTTTTGTACTGTACAGAAAGACAGATGAAGAAATATCAAACATATTTCTCGTCCAGTTTCATAAGCGCTTGCGCGCATGGTAAAGGTAAAGTTTTAACGTGGGCTCCCTAGATCCACTTTGATAAATTTTTTATAAATCCAATTTTATAATTGAAACTTATTTGTTAAACGTATAATTTTTTTTACATTTATTAAATCACATTTGTAAATTTTATAACTTGGTTCATATTTATATGCTTTCCAACCCTCTTCACAAGATTTATTGATGTGGATGTGTACCAACTACAAAGCTGATAATGTTGTAGGTGGCGCCCGCTTATCGTATCCTAATCTAACTTGATTTAACTTATTTTTTCTTTCTTTACAAATATCTCTTCTTATCGTATCTTAATTTAACTTGATTTAATTTATTTTTTTCTTTCTACAAATTATCTCATTTCTTTATAAATAAATATTTGTCATTTATCAGAAAACAAAGTAGTATTACCCGCGAACCGGTAAGACCTACTCCTAGATCATTATTTAGCTGGCAAAAAAATTCCGCCTGAGATGCTCTATAACTAAGTAGTCGCTACAAAGAAATTAAAAACAGGTAACAAAAAGTAAGTTTGTGGTAATAAAGATTAAAGATCCATTTATAATATTACAGTCACTTGGTGCTCAAAAAGAGGGTTACCTGGAAAGTTTTCCAGGTAAACCAGAGTCACATGTCTCAAGAAATTGGCAATTCTGGCATTTCAAAAATCATCGGCAGCGATTTCTATACCGTAAAATTCAAACGAAATGACAGAGTAAAAGCACTCGTTGTTATGAGTGCAGGTATCCGGATAGAATACGACATTATCCCGATTAATCCTTTATTGATTTTTCAAAGAATGTGCATTGCAAAAGAATCTGACGAAGAACTCGAAAAGTTTCTTACGTACGAACTTGCTCCGTTTCCGTTATCCCTTTTTAATAACGAAGGTATGCGCAAGTGCGTTAAATCTTCTATGTACAAAGCATTTGAGCCAAATTTTGGGGATGTAAACGCTATGTATGTCATCGACGGAGGATACTTATTGCACCGAGTCGTTTGGCATCGCGGTGAATCGTTTTCATCCATTTGCGATAACTACGTCACATTCGTTCGATCGAACTATACATCCAATGCCATTGTCGTATTTGACGGATATCCGGAAGATGTAGCAAACCGTAATACCAAACATGCAGAGCGATCCCGACGATCACGGAAAAATGCTTCAGTAGACATACTTTTTGACGAGACAATGATCCCAACTGTGTCACAAGATGAATTTCTGGCCAACGATGCAAACAAAAATCGCCTCATTGGAATGTTGAAGACAAAATTTGAAGCTGCGAAATTTATGGTCAAGCAAGCCGCGGAAGATG
Source organism: Galeruca laticollis (assembly GCA_963921935.1). NCBI lineage: Eukaryota > Metazoa > Arthropoda > Insecta > Coleoptera > Chrysomelidae > Galeruca > Galeruca laticollis. Next base: position 179,301,397 of record OY998180.1, read on the forward strand.
CGGATACGTTAATAATCAATACGGCAATCAGCATTTCATCTACATTTGATTCCGTAATAGTTGTCGGCGAAGATGTAGATCTTCTTATTCTTTTGACTGCTCTATCTACGCGTTCAAACATATATATTCCCAAACCAGGAAAAGGAAAAATTTCGCAACGAATATATTCAACAAAAAGTATCATAGATAAAACAGCCGCAGATAACATGTTATTCTTGCACATCTTCAGTGGCTGTGATACAACATCAGCACTCTTTAATCAAGGAAAAATAAAATATACTAATGTACTCCGAAAATTTAAACGAGCTTGCCCAGGCATTCAAAAACCAAAATGCCTATCCGGAGATTATTGCTGAAGCTGGAGAGCGCTTCCTCCTTGCGTTATACAGTCATAGTGGCGTAAAAAGTATATCGGTAAACGAAGATATACGTGCTTCACAAAATCAGCATATAAAAATAAATTTAATATTGCATCGTTGCCACAGAAGCAGCAGCACGACAACATTCATTCCGAACCTGTCACCAGGTTCAGCAGTGGTATGCAGAGCAATGGGGATGGGAAAAAAGCAAGAATGGGCTAATTCCTGTTACCACACTCGAGCCCCTAGCTCCGGAAACCTTGTTCAAACTCATTTCTTGCAAATGCAAAAAGGGATGTCGGGGAGGCTGTGGATGCAGAAAGGCTGGATTAAAGTGCTCCGTTATATGCACCAATTGCAATGGTACCTGTGATAATTCGCACGTTCCACTACAAGATAGCGTTGAGGAGGAAGAAACAGATTCTATTCTCGAGCAAACGTATGATAAAGAGGACTACAACGGTGCTGATGATTCCATCGCGGATGATGTGGAAACAATTTCTATTTGTGACATTTCGCTCAGTACCGAAGACGATGAAGTTTCAGAACCGGGTCCATCAAAAATAGCGAAGCGAAGGAGAATGCGCTAAATTTTGTAATAGTACATTACAAGTGGATTAGGCCTACTGGGGATACCACAAAAAAAACGCGCCACTTACTCTACCTCATGGTGGTGTGGAAATGAGTTATTTGGCCAAAACGCGCGTTGGAGTGGACTTTGCGGATCTCGTACGCTGAAACTATTGATTTTACAAAAAAACAGGTTACTACATAAATTGTAGGAAATTTTCTCTAGTTTAATTTATTACATAACTATTTTCATCGTAAAATGAGTTGGAACGGAGTTATTCTCAAAAAACTGTATTTGAGCGCCATTTTTCCAATATGGCGGTGCGAGCGGCAAAGATACGAGGTGGCAAAGTGAAAATTCGAATAGAACACGTCGAAATCTATAAAATCACCAATTTTAAAAACTCCCGGAAAACTTTCCAGGTAAAACTACCAAATGATTGTACTATAAGTCCTATCAATGATTTCTAAAACTTACTATTTGCTTAAGAAATACACATTAGATGTGAGTCTAAAAATTATCAGTTCAATTGGTAATCAAATATTAATTTGCTTACAGTTCGAGCTAGACTAAATGAAACTAAACCTGAACTGAACTGAAAATACTAGACTAGATCCAAAGGTATGATATACATAAGTATATAAGGTTTCAATTTTCCAATTTTTAGAAGAAGCATTGATTAATATTGTAATATGGTGGTAGTTAGTTATATCACCATTTTTGTAAATTTCCAGGGAATCAGAAAAGAATGCAGTGAAAATGGTATCATCAGACATACTGACTGCTTCGGAAAGTGAAGTAGGAAGAAATTCTTCGTACCTTCAAAATATTATAGACCCATCATGTAGTACCACAAAATTATTGAATCTGGAGAAAGTTATTAAAAGGTGATTATCATTATTATCATTTTTATTATTTTGCTACAAAGGTGATATAGAAAGTTCAGATTTTTCCACACTGAAAAAAATAAGGAAAAATTTGAATATAATGAAGGCCAAGGTTGGAAGAGATAAAAATAAAATCCGTTCCTTACAGCAGTTTGTCTGGAGACACAAAAGTAAATTTGTAACTCTGAAATCCTTGCTGGAGTACTTCAAGGAATAGGCATTTATCTCTGATGGTAAGAATTTTTTTTAGTATGACGGATGTTTCTGAATTAATTTTATCTACAAGAGCTAATGAAAAGATTGTGCAATGTTTAAAGAATTTTGTTATTAGAATCGAATAATCTTACCATTAAATTCATACATAGCATTATGTCAAAGTGTGAGTGAATTTCATTTGAAGTTGATGTGAAGATATTATAGATTTTATCTATATGTTTTACAAAATATTTTATAATTTTATTTTGCAGGCATCAGCTTCAGGACCTGCTGCAGACATCTTTGAGAAAATTATGAAAGGATCAAAAATACGAATCAGAGCTGTTCTGACACTAACGTTCTATTCACAGATAACATATAATTTTGTCAGGAATACATTCAATAAGAACCTGCCACATTTTACTACTTAGTTAAAATGGTATATGACACTAGATGTTCAAAGAAATATAGGAGTAGGTCAATACTTACTAAATGGTTTAGGAATGAGTAGTGAATATTTGATAATTGTGGTATTGATAATAAAAGTGAGTGCTAAGCAACGAAATTGATTTATTATTAAATCTATCTAAAACTTGCTTCGGTAGTACATATACTAAAATTGGAACGATACAGAGAAGATTAGCATGGCCCTGCGCAAGGATGACACGCAAAATCGTGAAGCGTTCCACATTTTTGTGTGAAAGAAAATTCGTGCCATTATAGGAAAAAAGTATCAGATGTTACCCCAGTTCTCATAGTAAATGGACAAACGATTACAAATAAAGAAGAAATCGCTGAAAAAATTAGTGTTTTTAAATGAAACTCACGGTCTCTAGTTAATTCCACAATATAATAAAAGTTATTGAAAATTCTAAAAAATTGACAATTGTTTCGATAAATCAATATCATCGTCAGAATGACAGAGGTTACATTTCATTTTATGTCTACCTGATGATTAGTAGTTATTTTTGGCTAGACCAAGAAGTAACCTAACTTGTGATTGGCTTAATATATGTTTATAGAAAAAAGAAGAAGATGTGATATTACAAATATTGAAGCTTAGATATTATTAGCCCTATGGTGATATCCTGGATATCATTTTTCCAATTAAGATCAGTATAACTGTGCAATGATATAGACAACCACGAAAATTATATCTGCTGATCTTTACAATTATCACTTAAGAAGACAGTTTATTAGTGGAGAACTCCCTAGATTTAACTGTTCATTGACAACTTCATATTGTGGGTTTCTTAAATGTCTTCTAATTTCCAGTTCTTCAAGGAAATCCAGTTCTTGTTTCTTTTCACAAATATAATTGTAAAACTCAGCAGATATAGTTTTCCTGGTTTTCTATATCATTGCACAGTTATACTGATCTTAATTGGAAAAATGATATCCAGGATATCACCATAGGGCTAATAATATCTAAGCTTCAATATTTGTAATATCACATCTTCTTCTTTTTTCTATAAACATATATTAAGCCAATCACAAGTTAGGTTACTTCTTGGTCTAGCCAAAAATAACTACTAAACATCAGGTAGGCATAAAATGAAATGTAACTTCTGTCATTCTGACGATGATATTGATGTATCGAAACAATTGTCAATTTTTTAGAATTTTCAATAACTTTTATTATATTGTGGAATTAACTAGAGACCGTGAGTTTCATTTAAAAACACTAATATGAGCATATTCCACGACGTAAAGGTCGAAACAGTTAATTTCGCTGAAAAAATTGCTCAGGAATTCGAAACTGCCAGTAGCACCCTTATTCTCGACCACGAGTTTCAGCAACATAGGGAATATTCAGAGAGAGGAATCAATTATCATGAAGAAATTCCCTCAAAATACAACATACCATTTACTACTTTGGAGTTTGATTACGCACTCTCTGAAATGACTAACTCAACACCAGGCAGAGATGGAATCACATACGACTTCATAAAACAAGCACCAGAATCAACAAGACACATTATACTGGAACTATATAATGAAATATGGTCGAAAGGAACCTACCCAGAAATGTGGAAGGAAGCTATCATCATCCCTTTACTCAAACTAGGAAAAGACCCAACATCTCCAGCAAGTTATCGACCCATATCACTAACGAGTTACCTCAGCAAATTGTTGGAAAAGATGGTAAGCCTACGATGGTGTCTGGAAAAAAACAACCTTCTATCAACTTCTCAAGCAGGGTTCAGAAACCATAGATCCACAACTGATCAATTATTCATATTGGAAAGGGCAATTCAAAACTGCTTTGCTAACAGAAGCCATATGGTGGCTATATTTTTCGACTTAGAAAAGGCCTATGATACAACCTGGCGATCCAACATACTCGATCAACTGAACAAATGGGGAATAAAAGGCAATATGCCGAGATTCATACAGAGTTTTCTTCTCCATAGAAAATTCAGAGTACGCAATGGGTTAACACAATCAAACTTACACCAACTAGAAAATGGAGTAACCCAAGGATCCATCCTGCTGTTTGCGATAGAAGTCAATGGACTCCTTGATAATCTTGAACAAGCTATAGGAAGATGCGTATATGTCGATGACCTCATAATATTCTACGCAGCCGAGACGATGGCAGAAATAGAAACAACCCTGCAGGCTGCAATAAACACTCTTTCTAGCCGAGCAAAATATCTGGGATTTAAATTCTCCAGTACAAAAACGCATTGCGTGCACTTCTGTCGGCTAAGATCAATTCACCAAGATCCAAAACTGAAACTATATGACGACAATCTTGAGTGTAGAGACAACGTAAAATTCTTGGGGCTTAAATTTGATAAAAAAACTCAACTCGAGTACTCATATCAACGAACTTGCTCTGAAATGTAAAAAGGCACTGAATCCTCTACGAGCGTTAGCAAACATCAACTGGGGTTGTGATAAAGACGTCCTTCTAAAGATGTACAAGGCATAGCCTCCAAAATGGAATATGGCTGTATGATTTATGGATCAGCCCAAAAAACAAGGCCCCAAGTTCTAGAGTCAATACAATGCACCGCTCTAAGACTAGCTCTAGGAGCATTTCGAACAAGCCCTTATGCATGCTTGTGTGCTGAAGCAAGTATCCCATCTCCAAGTATCAGAAGAAAACAACTGCTAGCCAACTACTGTATGGGAATATGGGCTCAACCGAACCATATAAACTATCCACCATACCATGATGAGGAACACGACTTGTTTCAACGACGACCGACAATAACACGCCCAGTAGGTATCCGTCTGAAAGAGGATCTTGACTACATGCAATATACCTTTCCAAATGTTCTCAATTTCGGTCCACCAGAAATACCTCCTTGGAAGATCGTCCCATTACATGCAATTATGGATATTGGGATACATAGAAAAGGAGACGTCAATCGAACAATTGTTAGAGCAGAATTCAACACAACCGTTGACAGATACTCAGGAGACCAAGTTATATTCAAAGATGGATCAAAAACTCTGGAAGGCTGTGGCTTGGCATTCACTACGCTGGGAATATCCCATTCATGGGCATTGCCCAGGGAAACCAGCGTGTATACTGCGGAGCTATACGCCATTATGCAAGTCCTACGATATGTTGAATTTGGAAGCAAATTGCATTACATAATCTGTACTGACTCCAAGAGTTCTATTGAGACCCTGAGTAATCCATTCAGCAAAGATCCGCTGGTCCAAATTATTTTGGTGATATTGACTCTGCTTCAAACTAACGGTAAACTCACAACATTCATTTGGATCCCAAGTCACCACGGAATTGAAGGGAATGAACAAGCAAATCGAGCAGCTAGAGCAGCTGCGCAAGCAGATATAATAAAAAATATACCTGTGAGACCAGACGACATAAAACTACATTTGAAACATAAGTTCTTGGAGGTATGGTAAAATGAGTGGAATAGAACAGATGCCAAACTTCTACACATCAAAACAAAGGTCACCCCTTGGACGCTAATGCCTTACCAATGTAGACGAGATCAGGCTGTGATAACCAGACTACGAATCGGGCATACCCGCCTCACAAACGTATTCATGTTAGCGGGAGACAGACAACTAGATGCGACTACTGTCGATCCAGGTTGACAGTAAAACATATTATCATAGACTGCCCTAAATATGATGTAATGAGACAAAGACTTGCCCTACCGGATGATATTCAAACGTGCCTGAAAGACGAATAGAATACATTAAAAAAGATTTTGAAGCTCTTAAAAGAAACAGGAATATACTCCAAACTGTGACATGCATTTTTACATGTGGTATACATATGCGTATAAGGCTAATGATCTCAGAAGTCGATGCCTTGAAAAAAAATCTATTTCAATTTGTTGAAAGTCTGTCAACGGTATTGACGTGTTATGTAAAGTAAAGTGTTTTATTAGTTAATAGGAAACATTATACGCACGTATTCCTATATAGTTTAACATGGTTTATAAAAATTCATAGTTGTGCGATAATTTAATTTGCTTCTCATCTATTGTTATTTTGATATTCTTTGAAAATTGAATAACATTCTTTCGAATGTTTAATTATCTCTCAATATCCTTATTTATTTTTTTAGATATTCATTGATTTAACTAAATTTAAAATTTCTTTTGAATTCAGTATTTTTCCTAAATGTAGTTATTTTCAATTAAATACACTCTTTACAGTATATATTTCTACAGCATTTCTAACACACATCTATTAACTTGATAAACTTCTCAAAAATGATCAAAGTAGTATGCCACTGGAAACTTTATTAGTCCATTTAAACAGCGTTGCTAAACCACGAAAATGAATGTATTGTTGTCCGCTTCTAGCACATTAGAGAATTTAATGATGGTTTCAAAACAATCCCCATATTATGAATGAGCTAGGTCTATTCTTTTTCTAAGTCATTGGGTAGGAAATAATAAACAAACAAAATAAATTTCTATTTATCAAATGAACGTCTTTTGCTTTCGCATACAATTTCTGTGGTAATTAATTAGGTTTTGAAGGAAATACATTTTTTTACTGATATTGTTGTACACCATTTAAAAGAGCGTAAACGAAAAACACGAAAAACACTTATCCTAATTTTTTAATCAAATCCTTTTTTTTGATGAGCTTACTTTCCATTTACATGGCACGCTCAACAAATAATACTTCAGGTACTGATCAGAAGAAAATTCTCATAAGATGGCGTAGGCACATACGCAGTATCCGCAAAACATTGTGTGGGCAGGAATTATTAATAATATTATAATTGGACCTCATTTTTGGTATAAAACCATGACAGATGGTAATTAATTAGATTTTGAAGGAAAGACATTTTTTCACTGATATTGTTGTACACCATTTAAAAGAGCGTAAACGAAAAACACTTATCCTAATTTTTTAATCAAATCCTTTTTTTGATGAGTCTACTTTCCATTTACATGGCACGTTCAACAAACAATACTTCAGGTACTGATCAGGAGAAAATTCTCATAAGATGGCGTAGGCACATACGCAGTATCCGCAAAACATTGTGTGGGCAGGAATTATTAATAATATTATTATTGGACCTCATTTTTGGTATAAAACCATGACAGATGGTAATTAATTAGATTTTGAAGGAAAGACATTTTTTCACTGATATTGTTGTACACCATTTAAAAGAGCGTAAACGAAAAACACTTATCCTAATTTTTTAATCAAATCCTTTTTTTGATGAGTCTACTTTCCATTTACATGGCACGTTCAACAAACAATACTTCAGGTACTGATCAGGAGAAAATTCTCATAAGATGGCGTAGGCACATACGCAGTATCCGCAAAACATTGTGTGGGCAGGAATTATTAATAATATTATAATTGGACCTCATTTTTGGTATAAAACCATGACAGATGGTAATTAATTAGATTTTGAAGGAAAGACATTTTTTCACTGATATTGTTGTACACCATTTAAAAGAGCGTAAACGAAAAACACGAAAAACACTTATCCTAATTTTTTAATCAAATCCTTTTTTTTTGATGAGCTTACTTTCCATTTACATGGCACGCTCAACAAATAATACTTCAGGTACTGATCAGAAGAAAATTCTCATAAGATGGCGTAGGCACATACGCAGTATCCGCAAAACATTGTGTGGGCAGGAATTATTAATAATATTATAATTGGACCTCATTTTTGGTATAAAACCATGACAGATGGTAATTAATTAGATTTTGAAGGAAAGACATTTTTTCACTGATATTGTTGTACACCATTTAAAAGAGCGTAAACGAAAAACACTTATCCTAATTTTTTAATCAAATCCTTTTTTTGATGAGTCTACTTTCCATTTACATGGCACGTTCAACAAACAATACTTCAGGTACTGATCAGGAGAAAATTCTCATAAGATGGCGTAGGCACATACGCAATATCCGCAAAACTTTGTGTGGGCAGGAATTATTAATAATATTATTATTGGACCTCATTTTTGGTATAAAACCATGACAGATGGTAATTAATTAGATTTTGAAGGAAAGACATTTTTTCACTGATATTGTTGTACACCATTTAAAAGAGCGTAAACGAAAAACACTTATCCTAATTTTTTAATCAAATCCTTTTTTTGATGAGTCTACTTTCCATTTACATGGCACGTTCAACAAACAATACTTCAGGTACTGATCAGGAGAAAATTCTCATAAGATGGCGTAGGCACATACGCAGTATCCGCAAAACATTGTGTGGGCAGGAATTATTAATAATATTATAATTGGACCTCATTTTTGGTATAAAACCATGACAGATGGTAATTAATTAGATTTTGAAGGAAAGACATTTTTTCACTGATATTGTTGTACACCATTTAAAAGAGCGTAAACGAAAAACACTTATCCTAATTTTTTAATCAAATCCTTTTTTTGATGAGTCTACTTTCCATTTACATGGCACGTTCAACAAACAATACTTCAGGTACTGATCAGGAGAAAATTCTCATAAGATGGCGTAGGCACATACGCAGTATCCGCAAAACATTGTGTGGGCAGGAATTATTAATAATATTATTATTGGACCTCATTTTTGGTATAAAACCATGACAGATGGTAATTAATTAGATTTTGAAGGAAAGACATTTTTTCACTGATATTGTTGTACACCATTTAAAAGAGCGTAAACGAAAAACACTTATCCTAATTTTTTAATCAAATCCTTTTTTTGATGAGTCTACTTTCCATTTACATGGCACGTTCAACAAACAATACTTCAGGTACTGATCAGGAGAAAATTCTCATAAGATGGCGTAGGCACATACGCAGTATCCGCAAAACATTGTGTGGGCAGGAATTATTAATAATATTATTATTGGACCTCATTTTTGGTATAAAACCATGACAGATGGTAATTAATTAGATTTTGAAGGAAAGACATTTTTTCACTGATATTGTTGTACACCATTTAAAAGAGCGTAAACGAAAAACACTTATCCTAATTTTTTAATCAAATCCTTTTTTTGATGAGTCTACTTTCCATTTACATGGCACGTTCAACAAACAATACTTCAGGTACTGATCAGGAGAAAATTCTCATAAGATGGCGTAGGCACATACGCAGTATCCGCAAAACATTGTGTGGGCAGGAATTATTAATAATATTATAATTGGACCTCATTTTTGGTATAAAACCATGACAGATGGTAATTAATTAGATTTTGAAGGAAAGACATTTTTTCACTGATATTGTTGTACACCATTTAAAAGAGCGTAAACGAAAAACACGAAAAACACTTATCCTAATTTTTTAATCAAATCCTTTTTTTTGATGAGCTTACTTTCCATTTACATGGCACGCTCAACAAATAATACTTCAGGTACTGATCAGAAGAAAATTCTCATAAGATGGCGTAGGCACATACGCAGTATCCGCAAAACATTGTGTGGGCAGGAATTATTAATAATATTATAATTGGACCTCATTTTTGGTATAAAACCATGACAGATGGTAATTAATTAGATTTTGAAGGAAAGACATTTTTTCACTGATATTGTTGTACACCATTTAAAAGAGCGTAAACGAAAAACACGAAAAACACTTATCCTAATTTTTTAATCAAATCCTTTTTTTTGATGAGCTTACTTTCCATTTACATGGCACGCTCAACAAATAATACTTCAGGTACTGATCAGAAGAAAATTCTCATAAGATGGCGTAGGCACATACGCAGTATCCGCAAAACATTGTGTGGGCAGGAATTATTAATAATATTATAATTGGACCTCATTTTTGGTATAAAACCATGACAGATGGTAATTAATTAGATTTTGAAGGAAAGACATTTTTTCACTGATATTGTTGTACACCATTTAAAAGAGCGTAAACGAAAAACACTTATCCTAATTTTTTAATCAAATCCTTTTTTTGATGAGTCTACTTTCCATTTACATGGCACGTTCAACAAACAATACTTCAGGTACTGATCAGGAGAAAATTCTCATAAGATGGCGTAGGCACATACGCAATATCCGCAAAACTTTGTGTGGGCAGGAATTATTAATAATATTATTATTGGACCTCATTTTTGGTATAAAACCATGACAGATGGTAATTAATTAGATTTTGAAGGAAAGACATTTTTTCACTGATATTGTTGTACACCATTTAAAAGAGCGTAAACGAAAAACACTTATCCTAATTTTTTAATCAAATCCTTTTTTTGATGAGTCTACTTTCCATTTACATGGCACGTTCAACAAACAATACTTCAGGTACTGATCAGGAGAAAATTCTCATAAGATGGCGTAGGCACATACGCAGTATCCGCAAAACATTGTGTGGGCAGGAATTATTAATAATATTATAATTGGACCTCATTTTTGGTATAAAACCATGACAGATGGTAATTAATTAGATTTTGAAGGAAAGACATTTTTTCACTGATATTGTTGTACACCATTTAAAAGAGCGTAAACGAAAAACACGAAAAACACTTATCCTAATTTTTTAATCAAATCCTTTTTTTTGATGAGCTTACTTTCCATTTACATGGCACGCTCAACAAATAATACTTCAGGTACTGATCAGAAGAAAATTCTCATAAGATGGCGTAGGCACATACGCAGTATCCGCAAAACATTGTGTGGGCAGGAATTATTAATAATATTATAATTGGACCTCATTTTTGGTATAAAACCATGACAGATGGTAATTAATTAGATTTTGAAGGAAAGACATTTTTTCACTGATATTGTTGTACACCATTTAAAAGAGCGTAAACGAAAAACACGAAAAACACTTATCCTAATTTTTTAATCAAATCCTTTTTTTTGATGAGCTTACTTTCCATTTACATGGCACGCTCAACAAATAATACTTCAGGTACTGATCAGAAGAAAATTCTCATAAGATGGCGTAGGCACATACGCAGTATCCGCAAAACATTGTGTGGGCAGGAATTATTAATAATATTATAATTGGACCTCATTTTTGGTATAAAACCATGACAGATGGTAATTAATTAGATTTTGAAGGAAAGACATTTTTTCACTGATATTGTTGTACACCATTTAAAAGAGCGTAAACGAAAAACACTTATCCTAATTTTTTAATCAAATCCTTTTTTTGATGAGTCTACTTTCCATTTACATGGCACGTTCAACAAACAATACTTCAGGTACTGATCAGGAGAAAATTCTCATAAGATGGCGTAGGCACATACGCAGTATCCGCAAAACATTGTGTGGGCAGGAATTATTAATAATATTATAATTGGACCTCATTTTTGGTATAAAACCATGACAGATGGTAATTAATTAGATTTTGAAGGAAAGACATTTTTTCACTGATATTGTTGTACACCATTTAAAAGAGCGTAAACGAAAAACACTTATCCTAATTTTTTAATCAAATCCTTTTTTTGATGAGTCTACTTTCCATTTACATGGCACGTTCAACAAACAATACTTCAGGTACTGATCAGGAGAAAATTCTCATAAGATGGCGTAGGCACATACGCAGTATCCGCAAAACATTGTGTGGGCAGGAATTATTAATAATATTATTATTGGACCTCATTTTTGGTATAAAACCATGACAGATGGTAATTAATTAGATTTTGAAGGAAAGACATTTTTTCACTGATATTGTTGTACATCATTTAAAAGAGCGTAAACGAAAAACACTTATCCTAATTTTTTAATCAAATCCTTTTTTTGATGAGTCTACTTTCCATTTACATGGCACGTTCAACAAACAATACTTCAGGTACTGATCAGGAGAAAATTCTCATAAGATGGCGTAGGCACATACGCAGTATCCGCAAAACATTGTGTGGGCAGGAATTATTAATAATATTATAATTGGACCTCATTTTTGGTATAAAACCATGACAGATGGTAATTAATTAGATTTTGAAGGAAAGACATTTTTTCACTGATATTGTTGTACACCATTTAAAAGAGCGTAAACGAAAAACACTTATCCTAATTTTTTAATCAAATCCTTTTTTTGATGAGTCTACTTTCCATTTACATGGCACGTTCAACAAACAATACTTCAGGTACTGATCAGGAGAAAATTCTCATAAGATGGCGTAGGCACATACGCAGTATCCGCAAAACATTGTGTGGGCAGGAATTATTAATAATATTATAATTGGACCTCATTTTTGGTATAAAACCATGACAGATGGTAATTAATTAGATTTTGAAGGAAAGACATTTTTTCACTGATATTGTTGTACACCATTTAAAAGAGCGTAAACGAAAAACACTTATCCTAATTTTTTAATCAAATCCTTTTTTTGATGAGTCTACTTTCCATTTACATGGCACGTTCAACAAACAATACTTCAGGTACTGATCAGGAGAAAATTCTCATAAGATGGCGTAGGCACATACGCAGTATCCGCAAAACATTGTGTGGGCAGGAATTATTAATAATATTATAATTGGACCTCATTTTTGGTATAAAACCATGACAGATGGTAATTAATTAGATTTTGAAGGAAAGACATTTTTTCACTGATATTGTTGTACACCATTTAAAAGAGCGTAAACGAAAAACACGAAAAACACTTATCCTAATTTTTTAATCAAATCCTTTTTTTTTGATGAGCTTACTTTCCATTTACATGGCACGCTCAACAAATAATACTTCAGGTACTGATCAGAAGAAAATTCTCATAAGATGGCGTAGGCACATACGCAGTATCCGCAAAACATTGTGTGGGCAGGAATTATTAATAATATTATAATTGGACCTCATTTTTGGTATAAAACCATGACAGATGGTAATTAATTAGATTTTGAAGGAAAGACATTTTTTCACTGATATTGTTGTACACCATTTAAAAGAGCGTAAACGAAAAACACGAAAAACACTTATCCTAATTTTTTAATCAAATCCTTTTTTTTGATGAGCTTACTTTCCATTTACATGGCACGCTCAACAAATAATACTTCAGGTACTGATCAGAAGAAAATTCTCATAAGATGGCGTAGGCACATACGCAGTATCCGCAAAACATTGTGTGGGCAGGAATTATTAATAATATTATAATTGGACCTCATTTTTGGTATAAAACCATGACAGATGGTAATTAATTAGATTTTGAAGGAAAGACATTTTTTCACTGATATTGTTGTACACCATTTAAAAGAGCGTAAACGAAAAACACTTATCCTAATTTTTTAATCAAATCCTTTTTTTGATGAGTCTACTTTCCATTTACATGGCACGTTCAACAAACAATACTTCAGGTACTGATCAGGAGAAAATTCTCATAAGATGGCGTAGGCACATACGCAGTATCCGCAAAACATTGTGTGGGCAGGAATTATTAATAATATTATTATTGGACCTCATTTTTGGTATAAAACCATGACAGATGGTAATTAATTAGATTTTGAAGGAAAGACATTTTTTCACTGATATTGTTGTACACCATTTAAAAGAGCGTAAACGAAAAACACTTATCCTAATTTTTTAATCAAATCCTTTTTTTGATGAGTCTACTTTCCATTTACATGGCACGTTCAACAAACAATACTTCAGGTACTGATCAGGAGAAAATTCTCATAAGATGGCGTAGGCACATACGCAGTATCCGCAAAACATTGTGTGGGCAGGAATTATTAATAATATTATAATTGGACCTCATTTTTGGTATAAAACCATGACAGATGGTAATTAATTAGATTTTGAAGGAAAGACATTTTTTCACTGATATTGTTGTACACCATTTAAAAGAGCGTAAACGAAAAACACGAAAAACACTTATCCTAATTTTTTAATCAAATCCTTTTTTTTGATGAGCTTACTTTCCATTTACATGGCACGCTCAACAAATAATACTTCAGGTACTGATCAGAAGAAAATTCTCATAAGATGGCGTAGGCACATACGCAGTATCCGCAAAACATTGTGTGGGCAGGAATTATTAATAATATTATAATTGGACCTCATTTTTGGTATAAAACCATGACAGATGGTAATTAATTAGATTTTGAAGGAAAGACATTTTTTCACTGATATTGTTGTACACCATTTAAAAGAGCGTAAACGAAAAACACGAAAAACACTTATCCTAATTTTTTAATCAAATCCTTTTTTTTGATGAGCTTACTTTCCATTTACATGGCACGCTCAACAAATAATACTTCAGGTACTGATCAGAAGAAAATTCTCATAAGATGGCGTAGGCACATACGCAGTATCCGCAAAACATTGTGTGGGCAGGAATTATTAATAATATTATAATTGGACCTCATTTTTGGTATAAAACCATGACAGATGGTAATTAATTAGATTTTGAAGGAAAGACATTTTTTCACTGATATTGTTGTACACCATTTAAAAGAGCGTAAACGAAAAACACTTATCCTAATTTTTTAATCAAATCCTTTTTTTGATGAGTCTACTTTCCATTTACATGGCACGTTCAACAAACAATACTTCAGGTACTGATCAGGAGAAAATTCTCATAAGATGGCGTAGGCACATACGCAATATCCGCAAAACTTTGTGTGGGCAGGAATTATTAATAATATTATTATTGGACCTCATTTTTGGTATAAAACCATGACAGATGGTAATTAATTAGATTTTGAAGGAAAGACATTTTTTCACTGATATTGTTGTACACCATTTAAAAGAGCGTAAACGAAAAACACTTATCCTAATTTTTTAATCAAATCCTTTTTTTGATGAGTCCACTTTCCATTTACATGGCACGTTCAACAAACAATACTTCAGGTACTGATCAGGAGAAAATTCTCATAAGATGGCGTAGGCACATACGCAGTATCCGCAAAACATTGTGTGGGCAGGAATTATTAATAATATTATAATTGGACCTCATTTTTGGTATAAAACCATGACAGATGGTAATTAATTAGATTTTGAAGGAAAGACATTTTTTCACTGATATTGTTGTACACCATTTAAAAGAGCGTAAACGAAAAACACGAAAAACACTTATCCTAATTTTTTAATCAAATCCTTTTTTTTGATGAGCTTACTTTCCATTTACATGGCACGCTCAACAAATAATACTTCAGGTACTGATCAGAAGAAAATTCTCATAAGATGGCGTAGGCACATACGCAGTATCCGCAAAACATTGTGTGGGCAGGAATTATTAATAATATTATAATTGGACCTCATTTTTGGTATAAAACCATGACAGATGGTAATTAATTAGATTTTGAAGGAAAGACATTTTTTCACTGATATTGTTGTACACCATTTAAAAGAGCGTAAACGAAAAACACGAAAAACACTTATCCTAATTTTTTAATCAAATCCTTTTTTTTGATGAGCTTACTTTCCATTTACATGGCACGCTCAACAAATAATACTTCAGGTACTGATCAGAAGAAAATTCTCATAAGATGGCGTAGGCACATACGCAGTATCCGCAAAACATTGTGTGGGCAGGAATTATTAATAATATTATAATTGGACCTCATTTTTGGTATAAAACCATGACAGATGGTAATTAATTAGATTTTGAAGGAAAGACATTTTTTCACTGATATTGTTGTACACCATTTAAAAGAGCGTAAACGAAAAACACTTATCCTAATTTTTTAATCAAATCCTTTTTTTGATGAGTCTACTTTCCATTTACATGGCACGTTCAACAAACAATACTTCAGGTACTGATCAGGAGAAAATTCTCATAAGATGGCGTAGGCACATACGCAGTATCCGCAAAACATTGTGTGGGCAGGAATTATTAATAATATTATAATTGGACCTCATTTTTGGTATAAAACCATGACAGATGGTAATTAATTAGATTTTGAAGGAAAGACATTTTTTCACTGATATTGTTGTACACCATTTAAAAGAGCGTAAACGAAAAACACTTATCCTAATTTTTTAATCAAATCCTTTTTTTGATGAGTCTACTTTCCATTTACATGGCACGTTCAACAAACAATACTTCAGGTACTGATCAGGAGAAAATTCTCATAAGATGGCGTAGGCACATACGCAGTATCCGCAAAACATTGTGTGGGCAGGAATTATTAATAATATTATTATTGGACCTCATTTTTGGTATAAAACCATGACAGATGGTAATTAATTAGATTTTGAAGGAAAGACATTTTTTCACTGATATTGTTGTACATCATTTAAAAGAGCGTAAACGAAAAACACTTATCCTAATTTTTTAATCAAATCCTTTTTTTGATGAGTCTACTTTCCATTTACATGGCACGTTCAACAAACAATACTTCAGGTACTGATCAGGAGAAAATTCTCATAAGATGGCGTAGGCACATACGCAGTATCCGCAAAACATTGTGTGGGCAGGAATTATTAATAATATTATAATTGGACCTCATTTTTGGTATAAAACCATGACAGATGGTAATTAATTAGATTTTGAAGGAAAGACATTTTTTCACTGATATTGTTGTACATCATTTAAAAGAGCGTAAACGAAAAACACTTATCCTAATTTTTTAATCAAATCCTTTTTTTGATGAGTCTACTTTCCATTTACATGGCACGTTCAACAAACAATACTTCAGGTACTGATCAGGAGAAAATTCTCATAAGATGGCGTAGGCACATACGCAGTATCCGCAAAACATTGTGTGGGCAGGAATTATTAATAATATTATAATTGGACCTCATTTTTGGTATAAAACCATGACAGATGGTAATTAATTAGATTTTGAAGGAAAGACATTTTTTCACTGATATTGTTGTACACCATTTAAAAGAGCGTAAACGAAAAACACTTATCCTAATTTTTTAATCAAATCCTTTTTTTGATGAGTCTACTTTCCATTTACATGGCACGTTCAACAAACAATACTTCAGGTACTGATCAGGAGAAAATTCTCATAAGATGGCGTAGGCACATACGCAGTATCCGCAAAACATTGTGTGGGCAGGAATTATTAATAATATTATAATTGGACCTCATTTTTGGTATAAAACCATGACAGATGGTAATTAATTAGATTTTGAAGGAAAGACATTTTTTCACTGATATTGTTGTACACCATTTAAAAGAGCGTAAACGAAAAACACGAAAAACACTTATCCTAATTTTTTAATCAAATCCTTTTTTTTTGATGAGCTTACTTTCCATTTACATGGCACGCTCAACAAATAATACTTCAGGTACTGATCAGAAGAAAATTCTCATAAGATGGCGTAGGCACATACGCAGTATCCGCAAAACATTGTGTGGGCAGGAATTATTAATAATATTATAATTGGACCTCATTTTTGGTATAAAACCATGACAGATGGTAATTAATTAGATTTTGAAGGAAAGACATTTTTTCACTGATATTGTTGTACACCATTTAAAAGAGCGTAAACGAAAAACACGAAAAACACTTATCCTAATTTTTTAATCAAATCCTTTTTTTTGATGAGCTTACTTTCCATTTACATGGCACGCTCAACAAATAATACTTCAGGTACTGATCAGAAGAAAATTCTCATAAGATGGCGTAGGCACATACGCAGTATCCGCAAAACATTGTGTGGGCAGGAATTATTAATAATATTATAATTGGACCTCATTTTTGGTATAAAACCATGACAGATGGTAATTAATTAGATTTTGAAGGAAAGACATTTTTTCACTGATATTGTTGTACACCATTTAAAAGAGCGTAAACGAAAAACACTTATCCTAATTTTTTAATCAAATCCTTTTTTTGATGAGTCTACTTTCCATTTACATGGCACGTTCAACAAACAATACTTCAGGTACTGATCAGGAGAAAATTCTCATAAGATGGCGTAGGCACATACGCAGTATCCGCAAAACATTGTGTGGGCAGGAATTATTAATAATATTATAATTGGACCTCATTTTTGGTATAAAACCATGACAGATGGTAATTAATTAGATTTTGAAGGAAAGACATTTTTTCACTGATATTGTTGTACACCATTTAAAAGAGCGTAAACGAAAAACACTTATCCTAATTTTTTAATCAAATCCTTTTTTTGATGAGTCTACTTTCCATTTACATGGCACGTTCAACAAACAATACTTCAGGTACTGATCAGGAGAAAATTCTCATAAGATGGCGTAGGCACATACGCAGTATCCGCAAAACATTGTGTGGGCAGGAATTATTAATAATATTATTATTGGACCTCATTTTTGGTATAAAACCATGACAGATGGTAATTAATTAGATTTTGAAGGAAAGACATTTTTTCACTGATATTGTTGTACATCATTTAAAAGAGCGTAAACGAAAAACACTTATCCTAATTTTTTAATCAAATCCTTTTTTTGATGAGTCTACTTTCCATTTACATGGCACGTTCAACAAACAATACTTCAGGTACTGATCAGGAGAAAATTCTCATAAGATGGCGTAGGCACATACGCAGTATCCGCAAAACATTGTGTGGGCAGGAATTATTAATAATATTATAATTGGACCTCATTTTTGGTATAAAACCATGACAGATGGTAATTAATTAGATTTTGAAGGAAAGACATTTTTTCACTGATATTGTTGTACACCATTTAAAAGAGCGTAAACGAAAAACACTTATCCTAATTTTTTAATCAAATCCTTTTTTTGATGAGTCTACTTTCCATTTACATGGCACGTTCAACAAACAATACTTCAGGTACTGATCAGGAGAAAATTCTCATAAGATGGCGTAGGCACATACGCAGTATCCGCAAAACATTGTGTGGGCAGGAATTATTAATAATATTATAATTGGACCTCATTTTTGGTATAAAACCATGACAGATGGTAATTAATTAGATTTTGAAGGAAAGACATTTTTTCACTGATATTGTTGTACACCATTTAAAAGAGCGTAAACGAAAAACACTTATCCTAATTTTTTAATCAAATCCTTTTTTTGATGAGTCTACTTTCCATTTACATGGCACGTTCAACAAACAATACTTCAGGTACTGATCAGGAGAAAATTCTCATAAGATGGCGTAGGCACATACGCAGTATCCGCAAAACATTGTGTGGGCAGGAATTATTAATAATATTATAATTGGACCTCATTTTTGGTATAAAACCATGACAGATGGTAATTAATTAGATTTTGAAGGAAAGACATTTTTTCACTGATATTGTTGTACACCATTTAAAAGAGCGTAAACGAAAAACACGAAAAACACTTATCCTAATTTTTTAATCAAATCCTTTTTTTTTGATGAGCTTACTTTCCATTTACATGGCACGCTCAACAAATAATACTTCAGGTACTGATCAGAAGAAAATTCTCATAAGATGGCGTAGGCACATACGCAGTATCCGCAAAACATTGTGTGGGCAGGAATTATTAATAATATTATAATTGGACCTCATTTTTGGTATAAAACCATGACAGATGGTAATTAATTAGATTTTGAAGGAAAGACATTTTTTCACTGATATTGTTGTACACCATTTAAAAGAGCGTAAACGAAAAACACGAAAAACACTTATCCTAATTTTTTAATCAAATCCTTTTTTTTGATGAGCTTACTTTCCATTTACATGGCACGCTCAACAAATAATACTTCAGGTACTGATCAGAAGAAAATTCTCATAAGATGGCGTAGGCACATACGCAGTATCCGCAAAACATTGTGTGGGCAGGAATTATTAATAATATTATAATTGGACCTCATTTTTGGTATAAAACCATGACAGATGGTAATTAATTAGATTTTGAAGGAAAGACATTTTTTCACTGATATTGTTGTACACCATTTAAAAGAGCGTAAACGAAAAACACTTATCCTAATTTTTTAATCAAATCCTTTTTTTGATGAGTCTACTTTCCATTTACATGGCACGTTCAACAAACAATACTTCAGGTACTGATCAGGAGAAAATTCTCATAAGATGGCGTAGGCACATACGCAGTATCCGCAAAACATTGTGTGGGCAGGAATTATTAATAATATTATTATTGGACCTCATTTTTGGTATAAAACCATGACAGATGACGAGTACTGAGCATTTTTAGAATTAGGTTAATTCCAAATATTTCCTGATAATATAAATCCTCATATCGTGAATAGATTAATTTGATTTCAGCAATATGGAGCGCCTCCTCGTTATCTTCGAGGCGTTCATGAGTTTCTTGACATTACATTTTAAAATCGTTAGATTGAAAGAATGGGCCGCAAAATTTTTGGATTTGACACCTCTAGATTATTTTTATGGGGTTATTTAAAAAGCAAAGTCTTCGTGTATAAGCCACATACTACTCAAGGATTGAAAGACAGAATTACAGAGGAGATAGCATTAATTTCTCCGGAATCGATTAAAAAAGTCTTCTATAAATTTTCATTCCTTCATATTAACAGTCAAAATTGACCATTAATAGTTTGTCTGTAGCATCGGCAATAAAATACTTTAACAGAAAATTGTAAAATATACAGATTGTCTCATTTCAAGATATACGTATTATTCGTATATCACAAAAACTGCACATTTGGCAACGTCGAAAATATAAAATTTAAATTCGCTGGTCTATCTAATATAAATAACTATAATTCTGTTACCGTATCTTACGGGGTGACAAAGATATCTTCATGTTTCCATACTTTGCACGCGCACTGTATATATACATCAAATATGAATATTATTTATTAGGAATATCGATAACATATAATTTTTGTAATATACGAAAGAGTCGAATTTTACGAAATGTTTCATATTTTTGCATATATACAATAATTGAATTTAATACTTCTTGTCATTTGACTCACCAGGTTTGGCAGCATGTAGTTTAGATGCCTTAACTTCGTGGTGCCCTACACACTGACTAGGATTGACAGATTCTGGAAACAATTCGCAGTCAAGGTAGTCGGGTAGCGTCAAACCAAAAACATCCAAGAAAAAACCACATCGCCTTTTTGTTTCTGTAACAAAGGGATAAATGAACTCGATTATCTATTCACGTGGGTGAGAGTCGTTTGTGCAGGTTAGGTTATTTGTTTTGCCATTTGACATTTCATTGCTTACATTTAACTCCATCTTATGAAAATAAAATGCATTAGGAACCACATTTATTAGATAAAATTGAATGGATGAGGCTTTTCTTTGATGAAGATCCATTGTTATATTTCATAGTTTATTATATAAGCTGGGCGACAAACAGAAACCAGTGACAAGATTATTGATTAAAATTGTTCGTCACGTGGGTGAGAGTCGTTTGTAATTTGTTATTTGTTTTGCCATTTGACATTTCATTGCTTACATTTAACTCCATCTTATGAAAATAAAATGCATTAGGAACCACATTTATTAGATAATCTGGGCGACAAACAGAAACCAGATTATTGATTCAAATTGTTCGTCAATTTATGAGTTATGATCACATTATACTTGATATCCGCGTGTATTTGATATAAAAACGTTTGAGAAAATTAATATCAATAGTAAATATATTAAAATGATACACATTTTGTTATACTTCTATAGATTACTTTGAATCCACTGCATCTCTGATGATCACAAAATGTTAAAGCTTCTGATGGTCATTTTTTAATATTCTCCGGATCCTCTTCCAACAAAGAAATTAGAGGCATTTGAAACTCGAGATTCTAATATTGTAGAAACTAGAGCAAATTTTAGTGTTTAACAAATAAACTAAAATGTTGGTCTTAAATGAAAGTAGGAAATCTAGAAAATACTGACCATTAGAAAATTATAAAAATCTACGATGACTTTACATTTTACCGCTAAAAAAGATTTGCCAGCTCAGAAAAAAGTATTTCCAAAAATTTTGGATAAAATAAACTACAACATAATAATTTGAATTTTAGATTTGTCTATGTGTCCACCTTTGTCATTGATGACAAATTTACAAAGCTTCCTCATTCTATCCACAAATTTCCCCAATGTTCTTTTGATTGTCTATATATAATCATTTGTCTTGCAGTTTTCACTACAATTCTTCTTGAGATGTAAGATGATATTTTCATGTCTACCTATCAAGCTGATCCTATTCCATAGGGTTCAAATCCAGAAATTGAGGCTGTGTTATGATTTATAACACCTGTTATTCTTCTGTTTATTCGCTCAAAAGCAGCTCCAAACCATCACGCCATGTTCAACAATCTTTAATTCGACTACCGTGATGCAGTGAAAACTATAAATTTGAAACCACAATTTTCAAATGTTGATTCGATCTTTTCCCAATCGCAGTTTCTTAATTCTTGGTTTCCCTAGTCTCTTGTTTCTATTAATTGGAGTAATAAGTGGTATTGAGACATTTAAGACTTGCGCCAAGAAGACTTCTTTTGAGTGTGGACACACTCACAGGTTTATCGCGGTCCAATTTGAACTGTGCTGCTATTTCTAGTGCAATTTAACGCCTCTCAGAATTATGCCGAAATCTTCATTAGCTTTAACTCTTAGTCTGCCTGGATGACAATTGCCTTGAGTTCCAATTTTTTTGGAAAATGGTCACTACTGCTTTCTCTTTGGTGTCTTGAGAATATTGTGTGGTTTTATCCATTCTCTTGAAAAAATAAAGCGCATAGGAGAGAAAGAGGAAAGTTATACTAGGCTTTGGATACAAGTGTGTTTTCTGTAGTAACTATTTTAGATTATTTCTGTTTATAACAATAATGAAAAAACAATATGTTTATGCTCATACTGTAAATACGCGAGCAGTAAGAAAGATAATAAAATATATTTTTTGAAATATAAAGAAAAATGTGAGTAGCGAAATAATTTTCAGCGGTAGTTTACCTATATCATCGCCGTTTAGAAATATTACCTTGTAGGTCCAAAAATTGTAATGGAGAAGAATAATATAGTGGTGAAAAAATCTGGAAACTTAGATAGCAAATAAATGTTCTAAATGTATAATGATAATAGTAGTTATAATTGTGAATATAATACAAATTTCAAAATAGTAATATCCTAAACACGAGTCGACAAAATCGACGAAAACATCCAAGTCTTATATTCGGGCTTCTGGTGTCCTTCCGTCCGATATAAGTTTCAACGGACGAGCGGTAAGTGCTAGAGATTAGGAATAAACGAATTCGAAATAAGCATGGTCTGAAACCTCTTCAATAGAGGGAAATGTGTTCTCTGATCTTCATTTATTTATTCATTGGATTGTTTGTTTTAAATAATGAAATATAGACATACAGAAATGGACTGCGCGATCCGTATTCGGTTGTGTAGTGAAAATAGACCGTAAAGTACGAGAGAGAAATATTGGCAACGGCAGCGTAGTCGCTTTGTCTCTCTTTAGAGAGTGGTCACTTTTGTGAGAATATCGCTCAGTCCATTTCTATACGTCTATTTTATGTAATTAAAGGTGATATTTCAACATCAGGTTATTTGTCACTGGTTTTGTTTTAGGTTAGGTTTGGTTGTCACACATTCTTCTTCTTATTAATGTCCTCTTTTCAAATGCATTTAAAGACGGTTACTATGACCCCTTAATGTTGAAAGAGACAGCGACAAACAACATTAATAAAGTTTCATACATAAGGATCTATTTTGACATCAGCTGACAGCTGTCATTTAAAAAAATATTGTCACTGGCATTTTCAGCTGCTTAAAAGTCTTCGTATACGCCACACTGTGGCGTTTCCCAACTTGTCTATTATTGATATGCCTTCTTGTTTTTTCAATTAATTCTCACTATAAAATAATATATTTATCGAACTTTATCCAAAGGTAATCTGCAAATTAAAATAATTCAGTTAACCTGGCATAATATTAGGTAAGTACTGTATGCGGGTTAACTCGTCAGTAGAGAGGTGGACAAACCGAGACGAACCCTACTTTCCTTTTATTTTTCGTCCACGTTTTCACTTATCGAAATGCTGGTAAAGCATATCATTCCTTTTGAATCTTCCAGTTAGCAAATATTTTTAGTTTAGTTAAAATCAACAATAAACTTTCTTACTCTTTAACTTATCTATAGTCACCGGTTCATTCAACAGAATCGTTGAAGGGTATCTGAACCCGAATTTTTGGACATATATTAAAATGTTGAAAAATTTTGATTTTTACTGACTTAGTAGCTTATTAAATATGGGGAAATACTTGCGATTGAAAGATGCGTGGAAATGAACCTAGAAAGAAACTATCAGAAATGTGACATATCGATCCATCCTGATAGTCAAGCAGCTATCAAAGCATTGAGCTCTCATGTCATTGACTTAAAGTTGGCATGGGAGTACCGAAGAAAACTTGATGAATTAGGCTAGAATAACATGGTCTCTTTAGTCTGGGTTCCTGGCCACTCGGGAATCACAGGAAATGAAGAGGCCAATACACTTGCCAGGAAAGGAGCACAAACAAATTGTTTAATCCAAATTTGACTCTATTATTGATGGTTGGCGGTAAAGGGTCTGAAATGTTTAGGCAGATGGAAACGACTCACTTATGATAGAAACGTTGTTTCCTATCAGGAATGATCCGTTATATTTTGGTGGTCTACTATATTGTTACCAAACTCAACTTATTATTGAGCAAATAATGATAGGTACTATATATGCTGAGAAAAGTATCAAACCTATAATGCACGTTTTACGTAACCATTTGAGAATAAATTGGCTTTTCAAGAAGATAATTGGGCTATATATCCAACCAATTTATTTATAGATCATTACATTGCGCATTTTGATACTTCATCTGATTATTAACTTTAAACAAGGTACAATTTTTAATAGTTACTATTTGTAATAATAATCTTACCGAGACATAAACTTCTGCAAGGTCTAACAACACCTCCTGTTGGTCCGCACTTTGGAACAAATAAGGAGCAGAGGAACAGTGCTGCTAAGTCATAACATTTCACGTCTACCACAGCATCGTATACTTCCAATTCTTGTTCTGCATCCCTTTGTCCAAAATGACCAATATAGTTTGGAAAAACTGTGAAATTGTACGGTATCTTGTGTTGCTTACAAAACTGTACTATAACTGGCAAGCATATACCAGGAGCAGGATTTTCACTCTTTTTTTCTACTATTATTGGAGTAGTTGTTACGTTTAGAGATTTATTAACTACTTTGACTGACGTAGGGTATGCTGAAAATAATAAAGTAATAGTGAGAAAATATAAATAATTGGACAAGTTCATTTCATTTATTTACCTTTGAAGTAAGCGGCCATTCCAGCTCCAATAGCAAAAAGTGCTACAGCGTTAATAACCAATTGCGCAAATCTGAACTTTAATCTATTGGTGTATACTGAAGAAGGTCGTCGCATATCTCTAATTATCTATAATAAAACAAAGAAACCTTCAAATACGTATAACGCGAAAGAATTATACAAGTAAGATCACAAGCCTTCTTACGCATTCAAATATATGCCATCCTCTAACAAACATTTTGACAATTACCTTCCCTTAGCACTGTGAGTATATTGTGCTTACCAATATAATATCGGTAGACTACGATTCATATTATGGCGATCAAAAAAACTGGATAATCATGCCACCAAAAAACTAATTAATTTGGCAATAACAGTGTTACTAAGAATAACCTCAAGGATGGGAAAATGTTTGTCCGGATATCGCTCAACTCACTAATTTATGTCGGAAATAACTCTATTAAAAGCGGACTGTGATTCAGAAAACTTAGATCACAAAAATTCTCAAACAGTCAGATTAAATGTTATATTGGACCAATGATTCTAAGAACCCTATAGATACACTGAGAATACACATTGGACATTACTTTACTTCATGGATGTGTCGGAAATAATGCGTTTAAAATCACACATGACAATGATATAATCAAACACATTTGAGTCTAAAGAAATATATTAATTATTTACTAACTCCCAGCTCTGAATTATGCATTGCAGATTCAACAATCATTTGAGAGGTGCTACAAATTTTGGTTTTTCAAAGTGCATTTCACAGCCCAATGACAAACAGTCACTAATAAATGTTCAGATGCGGAAGATAACACCACAGGTTTCAACCTATAAAAATGTAGTTTACTCTAGCTGTATAGGCTATAATACATATTAGATTTGTGAATAATATTCCATTACGTAAGTTTTTGAAACTGGACCTTACTTCGGAGCTAATATAAGCCATATAAAAAGATATCTGTCCAAGGAAAAATAATCACAGTTCCGTTGTGGAACACTTCAGCATCAAGATAGGCGAAGAGGCTTGTGATTTGACTGTCATTATGATTAAACTTACCCTGTGATGAAGAGACATGTTGGAGCCATTATGAAATCTGACAATAGTTTGTAGACTTGCAGGTGTCGATGCACTTTTAGTAATCATAGAGTTTCCATTTGGGTCATCTTCTGGAGTTTTCATCTTTGATATGTGAACTCCATTTTGTTTAACTGGTGTTCTTGGGGGAAGTAAAGGAGTTTCCATTGTTTTTGTTGTATAACTCGGAGAGGAAGTTTGACTGAAACTATCGCTTGATACACTAGAATCTTGTCTAATAGATGCCTTCCCTTGGGGAAGCTGACCTTGAACCTTATTTGTTGAGTTATTAGTTTTGTGGCTTTTAGGTGCTGGAGGGGGAGGTCCTACAGGTGCTGGAGGCAACTTATTGTTCTGCTGGGACTTATTACTATCAAAATTATAAGTAGAGGATTTACAGTTTTGTTTGGGACATGAGTTTCTATTGAAATCAAGTCGTCGATTGATATTACTGGTCTCATTTGAAAATTGACGTATAGGTGGTTTGGGTTTGTTTTCTGAAAATATAGTGGGTAGTGCACGACATTTTGGTGTTGGAGGAAGTGGTGGTGGTTCTGCTGACTTAACATGTGATGTTACTTTTACCTGGTTAGTTGTATTCGTAATTGTATTAGTTGAAACAGGCAAATTCCTTTTTGGTACTGGCGGTGGACGTATGGAAATTGACGCCTGAATCTGAAATTAAATTGTTAACTGAACAGCAGAAGATTACACTGTCAATATAATTTTATGATATCTACTAATAAATTGGATACTTCGAACATTCATAATATATCATTCATAACATATCTATTTGTCGTCTATAATTACAATCTAATTAATGGGAGAGTTTTTGAAAACTATTTTCGATTGCATATATCTTAAACCTAAAAGTAGCAGCTACATTGGAATAAAACTGGATTAAAGTAAAGTGGCTGCTGATTACCTCAAAAAATGCTGACAAGAGCAAAAAAGATTACAAATATCTGTCAGGCAAGGTGTGAGAAAGGCCACTGATGTAAATGGATACAGTGCTTTTGCAGAATATTACCGTCAACATCCCTTTGGAACCACTGTGGAAACAGGAAGAGGAACATTATTTCCAGGGTATCGCAGAACAGCATAAGTGCTTCCAAAACAATCTATTGCCAATAAAGTTCATTTAACTGAAGGAGAGCCCCGTTTATGGGTAGAAATTTTGGAACTATGAGTTTAAATATTAGAATATCAAGATACGTTGGTTACTACTAATTCTCTTTCCCTTAATATTCAGCTGTGAATAAACGTTAATGGTACGGGAATGAGCAGGTAAATTATTGGTCGATTAAGAGTTGACCCTAACAAGAACACCTTAGATCACTTAACGTTAGTACCAGCAAAAGAAGTTTTTTCTACCGTATTTATAATTTAACGTATAAGAAAGTACTCATAAATGTTCATAATTGATATAAATATGTCCATAATAACACCATGGATGTTCTGTCATAGCGAGCAAAAAATCCTTATTCGAACATTATGGAAAATGTATTCACTTGATAGTCAAACAAATAAAGATATTTCCTGCCGGTAAATCGTGAAACTCTTGAAATTGATTTCTAGAAGATTTCTATGACATGCAAAATTTAACTTTAAAATAAACTGTTTCCGTAATTTTATATAATAAAACGTCAAACATACCAATAAAATATATTTTGATACAGATATGAATTTTATAAATAAATCTCATAACAACCAAAGAGCATTCGCACATTTTTCTTCTTCCTATAAATTGTGTTCGCAAATGGGTTTTGTTTGAGTAAATGGCATTAAACTCCCTAACTTATTCATGAATGACGTCCCATATCTTTTTTCAGAAAAAAACAACGATTTTATTTAGTTTGTAAATAGATATATACTTACTGATGCTGCATGTTTGGTATTTTCTTCTGAAGTAGAGTAGGCATGTGCGGAATGTCTTCTAGCGTAGATATTGGAGTTAACGGCAGCTAAAGTGAGTGACGTCGGTTGAAGTGCCGAGTGATCCCTTTCGAGGATATCTAATAGAGCTCTTTCGTTAGCCAGACTTCCCCATCTGCATTAAATAACAATAATATAATTAATTACACACTTATGTGTAGTTAAATTCATTATAAAACATAATTTAACAGGATATAATGACAAATCTATTTACGGTTTCATGTTTTTTAAATGATAAATTAAACAAATAATGTCCTACGTAGATGATAAATAGACTGCACCTTGAATTTGATGAAACATGAATGTTTTGTTAGTAACTTCAGTTTTAATTCAAGATCATACAAAAAAATGTATATCGAATAAGAGCTCTTTCTATCTCTTTCAAACGGGACCGTCATAATCAGATATTTTATTTTCTAGTTTCTATTGTCAGTGCACACCATTAATTTCTTAACAATTAATATTTTTCAAAGATGTAGGTATGCGTTTATACCTAAGAAAAACTTTTTCAGTAAGCCGCAATGGTACTGGTTAATAGTACGTAAGCCGTTGAAAATAAACTGCGAACACACCTAATTGATCTATAGTCAGTTTTAAATTAGAACCAGTCAAAAGAGAACACATTTTTTTATTTGATTTAGTATTGAAATATTCTACAAAATATTTATTGTTATAAATACGTCCAAATTTGAGCTGTGATAAAATGAACTAAACGAGTAAAATAGATTAAGATTATAAATTGCACACGTTCTTCATTCACATGATATTGGTATACATAAAATTCACTGTGTTCTATTTAAAAAGGTTTGAGAACAGATTGGGGTTTAAATACATATTAGCTTCCCATGATTCGTAATCTGGAAAACAATAATATCCCATACAGCACACGGCGTCCATTTAAGGTCCAAATGAAGTCCAAACGTCCATGGACCTAATATGAACGTCCAATGGATGTGCAATTTTGGATATATCCTGTACGTTTCATAATTGGACGTCATTTGGATGTATATTGGACGTGTAATATAGGACGTTTGACAAACCTCCATATATGAACGTCTTTGGGACGTACAGAACTGGATATAATTTGTACTTTCAGAAATTGTACGTCCATGTATGTCCATTGGATGTACAATACTGGAACAACTTGAAATATCCATAATTGTACATTTCTGAACATCCATAGGGTGTACAGGACAAAATCCAATTTGTACGTTCAGAAAGTGTACGTTTGCGTATCACCACTAGATAAAATATTATTGGATCAACCTAGTGTGCCACTTTTATATGAAAGGAGCAATTAGAAATTGTTGGATGTGCTCTCTCTGGATGTCAGAGTTTTTAGTAAGGGTTAGTTTTCATCCATGAGAATTGTGAGATTTTCGTACAAATATATGAATTCTAGTTTCGGTATAAGAAAACTTAAATAGGTACCTATGTAATGTTTTTTTTTAGTGAAATTATCAGCACCTGGAATATATAAATTAACAAATCCTGCATATTTTCCTGATTCTGGAGTGGAGACAAATTTTTTTTAATTCGTATGCATGAAAACACAATTTAACAAGAAAGAGATTCCATGAGGCTCTCCGACCCGCCGCCTATCGCCAAATATGCCGATCCAGCCAAATATCAAGTAGTCATGTTTTAAGGTTATAAGAACGTGTTATGGTTTCAGTGTTTCATGTGAACTTTTCTGCAAATTTCACAGTATTATGAACAATCTGGTTAGGTTAAGTTAGTTAAGCAAGTGATAGTAGCAATGTGAGACGTAAGTAGAAGTGGGTTTATAATAGCCACAGGGAATAGGCAAAATTTCAAACAAATCGCAATATCATTCATGCAATATACTCAACTAATGGGTAGACTGTTGAAAACATTTAATTCTCTTGAATCACTAATGAGATGTCGGTTTTATAATTCTCCATATAGAGTAAAATTGGCCGACAATGGCAGTGTGTGTATTTATGTAATATAATCAGTAGTTGTACAGTGATGTTGTAAATATATCTATCTATCTATATTATAAATATAGATGTTAATCAGTACTACAAGTTATGATAATTATTCATAGAAAGATCTATTTATTAGGAGGCACCTGAATCGTGAACATGAACAAGCACTACCAGAAACCACCATAAATTCAATTTTCAACAAATATTATAGAAGAGCTGCCTATCATCTGATAAAGAAATATCTGATGATGAGGCTGAACATAATAATACTGTAGAAATTAATGTACTCCACAACTCCACTACTATCAAGGAAATGAAAAAATTACCCGCCGTGCCTAATAAGTGAGGTTCTTATTGTATTAAATGTGGATTTTTTATCAATTGCTTTTATAATCTTGAAAATCATCGCTTGTTGAATACACTCAAAATTTAATTTTTTTAAGTTATATTTAAGTATATATTTCCTCTGTTTATTTTCGATAGTAGGATTTCTTTAGGATAAACAGTACTTCAATTTAATTATTTCATTAGTTATCTGCATATAATATTATGGTTTTAAATTGTAGTTTAGTAATTCTGTTGTTATGACAGCACAATTTCACTGAACTGAATTTTCAGAAGCTGCTCTCCGTTTCAAAAGAAACCAGAAGAAGGTTGAAGAAGCAATTTCGAAATGGCTTCGAAGAGCCAAAGAAACGAAGTGAAATTAGTGTTTTTTTCAATACATTGAGTTTTTTATGAAGTCCAATGAGTGATGTTTCGTAATTTAATGTCTTTTAAACAAAGATTAATACTATAAAGAATAAACTCCCTCCTAGATATAAATAAACCACTTACCCACAAGTATTAGCCTAGTTATTTCGGAAAGCCGGTTACAACACACGTTGCTCTTTACACACACTTACAGCCATGACATCTCGATCCGTCTTGACGCATGCCATCCGCGTAAAATGCACTTACTTCTCGTCGCAAGGACGGCCGTGTAATTGGTTGGCGGTCGTAAGTGGCACATAATCAAGGAGGGAATATGTCGCGCATAATTCAAATATTAAACAACTTCGTTGTTGTAGGGTATGCAAGTATTCAATATTCCAACGAGACCAAAAATGTTGGATACACTGTTGAATAAATTGCCATCTAGTTAAACGATTTATTTATTTATTGGGACTCCAGCCTCCCAAAGACCACCAAAATGCGAAGCAGAAGAAGGATTAAAGTGTAATTTCAAGAACAATTCTTCCTCTGCAGTTTTACAATACTCCTTAAGCACATTGTAAGCATCCACGAAGTTAATGCCATTGTCGCTATAGAGATCTGTACACATTCCTCGCCTAGCAAGGAATCGACGAAGCGCTGCCAGAAAAGCTTCAGCTGTTAAATCTGTACTCTAAATGTACCACCTTAGTACCACCATAAACAAAAAATCAGCAATACGATTTTACGGATCGGACACCACGGTAACGGAACACAACAGTGGAAATGAAGGGTTTAATTTCACACACTCTAAACTTAGGCAAGTTTGACATCACATAGAAGATAGGATTTACACGAAAACATCTATTACATTGGAATAGAACACGCCGAATTGAAGATTTAAAAGAGTCAATCCAAAATTGTTGCCCAATTAAATACTGCAAGTGATTGGCACCGGGATGAAGATATTTTTTATGAAAATGCAAAATTAGTAAATCTGTGAGGCGGTGCTTAGTAGGTAACAATAAAGGATGTTTCACTTCATAAGGCACATCAGCATACTTCAAACGACCGCCCACCTTAAGAAAACTCTCTTCATCGACAAAAGGAGCAAGTTTACCAATTGCTTTAGACAGGGGTATTCTTCCCTTTAGGTTTGCAATTTCCACGGAAAACACCTCAAATTGTATCACTTTCACAAAATATAGTAAGGATTAATTCAAATTCAGAAGGTATGCCTTTGACAATTGTCAATTTTAGAAACTTCCATTTAATGAATCGAAAACAATATGTAAGAATACCTTGAATTTTCCTAAGTGAATAATACCTTACTAACAACCCATTTATCCAATTATATTGGAGAAGGTT
The DNA here is from genome assembly GCA_963921935.1 of Galeruca laticollis. Lineage (NCBI taxonomy): Eukaryota > Metazoa > Arthropoda > Insecta > Coleoptera > Chrysomelidae > Galeruca > Galeruca laticollis. Next base: position 179,333,970 of record OY998180.1, read on the forward strand.
GGTTACACAAACGACCATTCTCTTTTCGGTATTGATAACAGATTCTTCTTCTGATAATTGAAGGACTTCATAAATGTTCACATTGCAAGTTGTAGATAACCATTTAGGGCCTAACCACTACAAGTCATGACCTAACAAATTTTTAGGAAACATGCCACGTGAAACACAATCAGCCGGGTTATCTTTGCCACTAAGATGATACCAATTTTCAGTGGATACACGCTCTTGAATATGACTCACTTGGTTGGCTACAAAGGTTTTCCATCTTCGAGGGGATGACTTTATTCAAGCTAATACGACTTTAGAATCAGACCACATAAACCTTTTATCAAATGGGAGAATATCTCGAAAAGTTTTCTGAAGATATTCTATGAAATTAGAAGCCAACACAGCTGTACACAACTCTAACCTTGGAATGGAAATAACCTTTAAAGGAGACACCTTTCATTTGCTACAGACAAGACACACATGAATACCAGTTTCTATGAATTGGCGAAGGTATACCACAGCACCATAACCTGCTTCGGAAGGGTCACAAAAAACATACCACTCAAACTTGGTTACATTATCCTTCACAATTCTTCTAGGAAGTTTAAAAGAGGACAACAGACTTAATTCTTCGTTATACTGGTCCCACTTTCTGTTTAAGTCTAGTGGTAAGGCATCATCCCAACCTAAACCTCTACTCCAAGTAGCCTGCATAATACATTTTGCCACTAACGTTAGAGGGGATAAAAACCCTAAAGGATCATAAATCCTTGCCATTTCTGATCAGACATTTCTTTTAGAAGCTGGTCTCTCCCGCTCATTGCGTAAGACTTGATCATAAGAATTACCCAAACTTCCTGACGGAATGAAAGACTCACCACATATCTCCCACTTTCATCTCTAGTATGAGTGTTTTTGAAGTGTTCCTCCCATGCAACTTCTTCCTTTGAAAATTCACTACAGGTTGAGATTTTCTCCAAATCCCAAATTTTTTTCAAAACACCATCTAAACAGCTTCCCAAACTTGTACAAAAGGACTTCACCACCTTAGAATTATTCTTCTGATCAACATTTTCTAGCAACACCCAACCAAAGACCGTTTTAACTACTGCAGGTACTTTAGGAATACCACTCTTTGCTCCGTCCTGTATAATTATACCAAAAATACCAGCTACCAATAACACATCAATTTTATTAGGACTTCCAAATTCTGGATCCGCTAACTGTAACCCGTTAATGTGATCCCAGTCTTTAAAAGACACAACATCACTCGGAGTCACACCACAAATATATTCACAACAATGAAATCAATTTCAAAATTTGGATTGATTTGCTGTCATGGACGGACAATTGTAGACACAACACCACAATTTTTTGAAGACATGCTATTCAAGCCATTCGTTGAAGTTGAGACTGAAGATATTCTCAACCCTAGTTTTCTTGAAAGCTTGTCAGTTACAAAACTAGACTCACTTGCACTATCAATTAGTGCATGACGCCTATTAAAATTTCCAAATGAATCTTTTATACAGATTAAAGCTGTAGAAAATAACACAACCTTCTGACACATCACTGAAGTAGCCAATGTATTTACCTTACTTGGACCCAGATCAGAAACATCTCCTGTCCGCTCTACTTTCTCAAATTCGTTGGTATTACTACTATTTGAAAAATGCCGCAAAACATGATGTTTTCTGCCACACACACTACAAAAGGTATTAACCTTACATTTAGAAAAGTAATCAGCATTGGACAAGCATCTAAAACATAAATGTTCTTTGTTTGCAAAATAATTCCTTTCCCTTCCTTCTAACTGAAGAAATTTATCACATTTTGTTAAAGAGTGATTTTGTTTACACATAACACACACGTTTAATTTTGTTTTAGTATTGCCAGTTCCAGTAACATATGAATTGACACGAGCTTTAGTTTTAGAAACATGTTTAACCGATTTAACCACTTTATCCGATAAAATACAATTACATTACATTCTTTTTCTAAAAATTTAAACAAATCCTCAAATTTTGGAATTTCATTTTCCGCTACTTCTCTCTCAAAACGTCGTTTTACAGATGGATCGATTTTTTCTATTAATAAAATAAATTCAGCAAAATCCCACAAATCAACTTCAAAATTTTTTAATGCCTCTAAGTTAACTTCAAAATTATCTAGCAACTGACTTAATTCACTAGAGGAATCACTATTACACCATCTGGAATTAAATATTGCCTGCATATAATTAGTTATTAACAAACGATCGTTTTGGTACTTCTTAATTAATTTATTATAAGCAATATCATAATTATCTGATGTAATTTGCAAATTTTTAATAACACTAGCCGCTTGATCTTTTAATGATAGCATAAGAAATTGCATTTTTATGTTAGACAGGTCTGTATTATTATGGACTAAAGTGTTGAACAAATCTATAAAATTTGGCCACTTAACTAAAGTACTGTCAAATTTAGGAACTTCAATTTTAGGTAATTTTAAATTACATTTATTTTTCACACTACTACTACCAGCTTCCGACTTCAGCGTCCTTAATAATTGATTTGAAATTATTAGGTTCGTAAAGTATAATGATTGGTGAGTTATCAGGTATCTCCTGTGGTTTGAATAGCTGATTGACATCATTTCTTCCATCTTCAAATGCTGATATTACCATCGTCCATAAATTCCAATTATGGACGATGATATTACAACTATACGTCGGTCGATTGCTGCTGCGCTGAATGCTGCATCTCTTATATCCGCCCATTCGTTATTAGTCGATGTGCACGGAGATACAGAGATCACGTGGTATCAAGTCAGAGGTCAAATTCCTTAAAACGAGAGAGGTTTTGGACCAAATGAATCGAATGTCGTTGTCCGTTTGTTTATATCTATTACTGTTTGACCGCTGAAACTCGCGATGGACGGACATACAGTCAAAGCCAGATCATAAGACTTCGTTTTTCGAACAAATTCTTCGAATTTTTTTTATTATTTAGAGTCTAAATCTGAATCTGGACATCCAATGGACCATTTGAATGTACGTCCTGTATGGACGTCCATTGTACATTCTGTATGTACGTCTATTATACATCCTGTATGGACGTCCATTGTAAATTCTGTATGTATGTTCCTTGTACATCCTGTTTTTACGTCCATTGTATATCCTGTATGGACGTCCTTTGTACATTCTCTATGTACGTCCATTGTACATTCTAAATGTACCAATGAGGTCCGGACTTATTCTGGACATATCATTGTATATAACCTGACGTTCAATGGACGTCCCTGATATCCATTTTGTACATCCAATGGACGTACATGTGTTGTATGGGATGCTTTACATTTGTTTCAAACTGTATCTATGTTTCAATTCCATGAGTTACCCTATATATGAAGTCACTTTCAGAAATATCATTTAATGATTTATGTTTATAAAAATATTTGACTTGATTAAAGGTGCAAGATCAGAAAAACAAATTCAAATAAATCCCGAAAACCTCTTAAAACTTTTAAAATCTTTCAGTGTTTGTGAGATTGTTTTCCTCTTTTCCCATTAATTTGCGAATGTATTTCAAACAAGTCGGAAAGACAAGTTACCTTAGCTTTATCTAGGGATTGGTTTTTAAAGGTACGAATTAATTAAAAAAACCATGTATAAAGCGTTCTCAATTATGTACGAAAACATTCGAAACTAAATACATACTTCATATTTTTCAATTATTTAAAACAAATCACATAAATGTGCCATTATTTAACGACCGTTCTCAGCCAATAAAAGTGTAAAATTCGTGGGTACGAAATTTTTGATAAAATAATAAAATATAAAAACTTAAGAAAAAATTGTATGTTATCCTCTAGGTTCCTGGAATTACCCAAAATGATCGGCTGTGAGTAAGATATTAAATTATATCTTCATTCCTCCTGTTTTTTCTACATGAGTTAATAGGTAATGTTTAGTACAAAGTATTTCACGTATTATATTTTCTATTAAAACACCATACACTGACATCATTTAATTTGTTTTCAGTAATATCTAAATAAAAAATAACTATGGATTTTTACAACACATATCCTAGATGATCAATCCCCTTCTTAGTTATTGGTTTACGAATACCAGTTCATCTTATCTACCCAAATTTTCCACAGCCTTTGAAAAGTTTCTTAAAGGGCGTTCCTATGAAACTGTTATGTCTTGAATGTTATGAAAAGTCATTGTTGTGAATAACGTAAGTTGTGAATTTGTCAAGATTACCCGAAAACAAAATAATTACGTCGGAGTATCCCTTACGGTTCACGTCCTCTTCATTACATCGCGAATACATCTGAAATATCCGATTTATGGGAACGCATATGGTAATAGGACACCGCTAGACTGCTGAATTACAATCTCACGGATTGTTTTCTTTATAACGTTTTTCATTATCACATTCAGATTTTATATAGCTTCCTAGTTGTAAAGTCTCATTTTAGTTGTAGAAATAAAAGTTATTTCTTAAAAGTAGTTTTTATAAACTACGTATTTAATTGGCGCAGTCAGTAGGATTGCAAGTCGGTTCAACAAAAATCGTGACACCGGTCCGTATCTACGGTTTATTTGCAATCTCGAACTTTGTGTTATTTGTGTGGTTTTGAGTTGGGTTCAAGAATCCAGTCCAGGGAAGAGGGACCACATCGCCCAGATCCTAGTGGAGAAGAATGAACATTTTCTTCATAGTACTATAAGTCGAAAAACATTCCATTTTTCCTTTTTCAAATAAACTTTCGCTTTTATTTACGTTTTATATACTTTTTGAAAAGTAAAATATTTTTTTTAACATAAGTAATATAATTTAGATTAGTTGATGAATGACTCAATTGTAGAAGAATTAGCAGATTTATTTAATTCTAGTATAACTTTGGAAGAGAAAAGACATATACCAGTTCATAATTCAATAATTGAACCTAGAGAACTTTTAAATAAAATAATGATTGTAAATGAACAATTGAAATTCAATAAGCTTCCATTTGAACCAAAAGTAGAAAATATTCTTTTATATGAAAAGGTCACAGAAGTAAAATGTTATAACAAGGGATACAAAATAGTATTTATCTTAGAAATGCCTATAGTAGAAAGCGAAACGTACAATTATTTCCACATATACTCATTGCCTGTACCCACACAAAACTCCTTCAAAGTAATTCTACCTCGAGCGAAATTCTTATCCTAAATGACCTTTCCTATATGTTTTTCGATGAGAATTATCAAGAAGTTTCATCTGAACAGTACATTTGGTACCAGAATGGACCCATTATCATCCAAGAAGAAATCCCTTGTGAAATCCAGATGCTTCGCTACTTCAAGAACGTCTCATCATGCCAGCAGCTAACTGTTCGAATGCCTAAATTACGAATCCAAAAATTAGAGAAGAATCATTGGATTCTAATATCTCCTGAAATAAGTGTAGTTAATCAAAAGTGCGGATCTAATAAAGACAATTTTTATTCTAGAACTTGATTTGGAGTGCAAAGTGGACATTGATGGTATTAAAATTTTGAAAATTATTAAACCGAACTGAAACTTAAAAACCTTCCAAATTCAACATTTTCAAGTGAAATAGCAAATTTTCAAATGGAACCAATCCAATTAAATTCTATCAATTTAGAAGACTTTAAATATGTTCAAAGTGCTTTAGACATTCAAAAACAAAAAATCGCCAACATTTCGTCTCCAATAATATCTGCAAATTTCAATATTTGGACTATTTTTATTTATTTCATCATATTAATAATTATTTGTATTGGACTGTTAAATTCATTCTAACAAGAAGAACCCGAAGAAGAAGCCAAGGCCAAGAAATAGAGAAGGGTCCCCAAAATTTGGAACTCTGAAATTCAACAAATTCCTTCAATTTCTGTCTAATGGCGGAGGAGTTATGGGAACGCATATGGTAATAGGACACCGCTAGACTGCTGAATTGCAATCTCACGGATTGTTTTCTTTATAACGTTTTTCATTATCACATTCAGATTTTATATAGCTTCCTACTTCTAAAGTTTCATTTTAGTTGTAGAAATAAAAGTTATGTTTTAAAAAATAGTAGTTTTCATAAACTACGAATTTAATTTCCGCAATTTTAGCTACAAACACTCGTTTCACACAATCATTTATAAATCGTAGCTGAAATATTTTTGCTGTATGCGTCTTAAGTTGATGGAGGTGATAATTCGCTCATCCAAATCAATGCCTTAGAATATCATTATTCATATCAGTAAAAACTTCATGTACCTGCTGGTTGACGTATTTCTTAAATAAAACTAATCCTCATATTTCCATTGAGGGGTGTAAAATCAAATGCGGCAATCTCCCAATTCCATATTCTGAGAAAACGGCGTAAAACTGTGGAAACTAATAGGATGCGATAGTGACACCAAAATTGATAAAGATTGATGAAAATGTGTTTTGGGATCTGGTATCGAATAGAAATTACCTAAAAAGACATCGATCATTTGTTTTAGTTACTTTCAGTTCAGAGATTACCACTTTTGTTTCCAATACATGGAGATTGCTGTTTTTGGAAATAATTTTAAGGACATTGCCAGTTTTTGATACACACAAAACATAGGGATTGATGTTGAATAAAAGATAATGTGCCTGCTGCTTAGTACAAAAATAAGTATATTTCCAAATTGAACAACGCTATTAATATCAACTAAACTAAGATGTTTGGGAGTTCAGGTATATATTCATAATCTTCATCAGGATTTCCGGGATTATTGCTTGTTCCTTGTTCATCGCGTTGAAGTAGCTCGCTATAGTAGGTAGTGAAGCTGAGTTCTTGCAATTCTGACCCAAAATGTTTGCTCAAAACGTTTTTCACATCCCGCAGATTCAAACTATTGACTTGATAACCATTAGCTACCATTTTATCTCGAGTTACCATGTTGATCTGCTTGTCTTTTCGTGTGATATTAACAAATTTACCTAAATCGTTTTAATAATGGCGCTCGCCTCGTATCAGAATATTTCCGGATCTGCATCGTTAGATTCTTTAAACTTGAATCCCCAAGATCTCCTGGTTTAATTACCTCTTGCAGAGCTGACTTCCAATCGTAAACACAGCTTTGCTTCATATCAGTGACCGTAGAAAACTCTGAAACCATTATTTTGTATTTCTCGGGCATCGTTATTACTTCTCTTTTCCTCAACTTTCTCTCAATTTCATCAAAAATTCTATCAGATGGTAAGAATGACTGGCCAGCTACAGGAAAAACTAACTCGAGAATATCAACATTTTGGTGATGCTTTATGGGTAAGCACATGGCAATTATAATTGAATTTTTATTTTGGCCACTGCATTCGTCAACGACCAGTCGTATATTTTTCCTGTATCGTCAAAACTAGTCTCAGTGCGTCGATGAAAAACTTCAGACGAAGTTTCATTTGATTCTTTGCTAAATTCGTCCTCTGTCCAACAATAAGAAAAGACATTTTCCCTTGATAGTGAAGACTCTGAAGATCCTTGAACAACGGTAGGTAAAATTGAATAATAGACAATCTGATCAGGAACCTTCGGAAGCACCAAATGTTTCTGGCAGTCAAACGACAAAGTATTAAGGTCTTCTGTACTTTCACCAAGTGTCTCTAAAAATGCTTTCGCATTAAGATTGTGAATTCGTTTTTCAGCAATCAGTTTGTTTTTGAGTTCCAAACTGCTCTCATATTACATGCGTTCATTCAGCTCTAAACATTTTGAGCAAACGTCGGTTCTAAGTTATATTTTCTATTATAGATAAAACGAAAATACGATTTCCTCACAGCCTGTGTTGGAGGTGCCTGAGCAGCGAACATCGAATACAATTTAGAAATGTTGAGTTCAGATGGAAGATACATCCTTTTCGTCACTGAACGGCAGTAATGAGATTCAGTGCATTTTAGTTGGTTTATAGACATTTGCATCCCGTCCAGCTTGTCTGGATATTTCGCAGTTTTACGAAAACCACCCCTTCGTTCAATCGGTACATGTCCTGTTTCAGCAAACCGTTTCATTACATAGCTATGTCTGCGTTTTGATATCACCAAAACATTAAAAAAAGTTGCTTGACACACAGGGACTTTCTCATTGGACAAAAAATTACGGATAAAACATTTTACCTGATGCTCACAGTACAGTATTTCAAAATAAACGCATCTTGCCTCGTAGAACATCTTGTGGAATGTCTGTATATAGTTTGTTTTGAGAAAGAAGCACTTGTATGCTTCGGTTTTGTGTCCACACCTTGGGTATGTTGACAAGTTCATTGCAGAATACCTCCAAACAAAATGAGTCATGAACATAAATGTGCACAACTCGAGATCAAACAACAATCAATTTGGAAGAATAGAATACTGGGAGACAAAACATTGATGACAGTACTCACCTTAAACGAATTGTAACGTTTGCTTCCATCTGTTACCTTATTAGTTTTCTTGCCTTTTTTGGTCTGACAGGGTCGCATTGACTTCCATGACAAAAAATAAATTCAAAACACTAATTCCAAGTGTAAAAACTGCGTGAAATGAAACTTTGAAACATCAATATAAGTAAATCGTATGTAATCATCGCGAAGACTGCAAAAATTTCCGAATTAGTCGCTTGTCAATATTGATCATCCGTTGATCATGTGACGGCAGCGATTGGATCTCATTGGCCTGAATGGAGATTGCGGTCCCTGATATGCACTAGGCGGTGGAGATTGCCACTTCTGATCCCAACACTAACTTTTGAATGTGAATTAAACAAGGATATTGCCGCTTTTCATTTCCACTTTTAGTTATATTTTAAAGAGAATGTAATGAGGAAAAATATAACATTCTCATCTCAAAACGTGAAAAAGTGAAGATTGTCGCCTCAAGAAAGCAAACAGTATAACTCATGCCATGCGCTATAAAAGCTACTTAATACATTTACTGGTACAACTATGTATCTATTTAGAACCCACATTTTGTTGGACAGACCTTTTATACGAAAATTTCAATGGAAAATGTAATATACTTGTCGCGGTTCAACTGAAATTACGGACTTGCTGTTGTCCAATATTCAAATCTCAAAGATAGTGTCATAAAGCGAGTATATATTTTTCCATGATTCTTAATAACCATTTCCCTATTGATTTTCCCTACATGATCCGTGAACTTTAATGCTTGACTTTCGAAATTCGGAAATTTCGAAACCACAGTAACACAAAACGTTTCTAACAGAATCGTCAATATCTGTTACTTTCACAGAACTAGTTAGAACTCCATCAATTAATATGTATTTTGAAAATATAACAATTTTATAATCAGTAATTAATCTGGAGATGTTCCAGTGCGTCTCAGTACCGTGTTTACATTTAATCGAGTCAGGTGATTAAATCCACTTAAAGAAAACCGTTCCTCTTACAAATTTATGATTCGTTTTTTTCCTTTACCTTTTTAATCGTATTTTTACTATTAGAAATAACATTAATTTTGTAAATGAATTAAAATCAGTAGTCTCCATGGCGATAATGAGTGATAATGGCAGAATGAAACAAAACTATTCAATTTATTATCTGAAAGTACAATTTAAATAAAATATGGGTATTTATTGAAAAAATTGGTGATGGAAATCTGGGAAGGCTACATCCAATCACCGTTGGTCACATCCTTTTTAAAAAACTGAATCTTACTAACATCAAAGAAATTAAATGTATCGAAAGAATTGAAGTTTCAGTGAATTCACTTCTAGGAGCAAACAGACTAGTTAATGATAATTTCTTAAAATTAGAATATTTAAAAGCATATATTCCCAATCAGTTATTAGAAATTAAAAGTATAAATCAGGACGTCGACACAACATTCGATGTTGATTACTTAATGAACATTGAATTACCTTCCAAAGTAGTAAACGTTTATAGAACTCAGCGCAAAATCCAAAAAGATGATAAACCTATACAATTGATGCCGAAAAAAATTATAATAATCACGTTTCAGGGTAATGTATTACCAAATTACGTGGCTTTTAATCGTGTGTATTTCCCAGTTGAACTTTATGTTGGAAGAATTATACAATTGTAATGTTTTTGTTATTTATTTAAACAATAAACGCGTGGGATAAATTTCAAACACTCGGTATGGCTACTTACTAAGTTATTGAAACACTAACTCACTAACACTTAATTTATATATACTTAACTAACCACTTAAATTTAATTTATATGCACACAAACTTGATTATTAATTAGCACTTTACTGTTCGGTGTATTTATTTCATGATGTCAAATTATCAACTAACTAACTCTTCCTGATCAGTCCCCTTATATATTAAAGCCATTTTTACTAGTAAATTCCGGACAATTGATTCTGGCCTTTTCTAGATAACTCTAGTCACAAAAACAATGTTTACATAAGATAGTCGTAGAGTCGTAAACAGTTTTTTATAACTGCGTATCCGCCATAATTTTAACTTTTATACCTGGCTTAGACAGGGTCGGTTTTAGGGACTATACCAGTGTGCTGTTTCGTAACATTACCCTCTCCTTAAATGGAAGTTCCTCCTGGAACTTTTGTGTAGCCGAGACTTGATGTTTGAATCGGCAACTGGCCCCATTTCTACACTTTCCGATCTTATGGAAATAGCAGAGCACCGTCTTCATCGGATACTGATAACGGAGGTTGTAGCTGCAAATTAATATCTAAACACTGGTATCTCTAAAGATAACCTCTACCATGTTCCTGATAACTCGCCAATCCAACTGGTTACTCGCTATCTTAGGCATAGCCAGTTTCTTCACGCCGGATTCTAACACATGGTCTCGGAGGTTACGAAGTGCTTCCCACACATCGCGGTAGGTAGATCGTTCTTTAAATTCATCTTTAGTTACCACGTAGAAGACGTACCGCGAATTATGTTTAAGTTACATTGTCTTGCCAGGGGCTGGAATCTGGTCTTCAAGTCTTTCTAATTGCCCGAACTTCTTTCGAAAGACGGTTGCCAACCCTCGTGCGTTCTTGATACGGGCGGGGATGTTGTATGCCAGTGAATAATCTTCCGGGAGAGTGAACAAATCTTGTTGTTGTTCCGAAGTGACTCCATATCTAGCTTTCCCGGTACCTCCATACGCGCCCATAAATTCATCGAAGGTAGGGTCAGACACATCTTGAATAAGGTTTACTCCTTCCTCTAGGTCATGGTCTCCTTCGAATGGGGCTAGTTGGTTTTGGTGAACTACTTTTGGTTTTCCGTTGGGGATCTTGCTTATGCGATATATAACATCATTGATCCTTTTCTTGATTGAGTATGGACCTTCCCAGGATTTTTGTAATTTTGGAGAAAATCCTTTTCTCCTCGTCGGATTGTGAAACCATACTTTGACCCCTTCTTTAAAACCGCCTTCTGTGGCCTGCGTGTCGTACCGACTTTTCATTCTGTCGCTGGCAACTTGAAGATTTGTTCGAACTAATTCATGAATATCGTCCAGCCTTCTTCTCAATTGGATCACGTAGTCTTCGCCTGCTAGATCTTCTCCAGGCCGACAGCCAAATTCCAGGTCACAAGGAAGCCTCATTTCACGTCCAAACAGGATTTTCGCAGGTGTTTCACCCGTGGACTCATTGACGGCAGATCGATAAGCCAATGCGAACAGGGAGAGATACTGGTCCCAATCTCTCTGATGGCTGGATACTACTTTGGACAGGTATTTTCCAATAGTCCTGTTCATTCTCTCGACCATTCCATCTGACTGTGGATGTAATGCTGTTGTTCTGGTCTTCTTCATTCCCAGCTTCTCGCAAATCTCCTGGAATAGATGACTTTCGAAATTTCTTCCCTGGTCGCTGTGGACTTCCAAGGGCACTCCATATCAGCTGATAAATTCTTTCACCAATACATCTGCGACAGTTGTGACCTCTTGATTCGGGATAGCGTAAATTTCCACCCACTTTGTGAAATAATCCATTACAACCAGTATGTATTTGCCCCCATTTTCTGTCATTGGAAATGGCCCAGCGATATCTAAAACAATCCGTTCGAAAGGGCTTCCGACATTGTACTGTTTCATGGGTGCCTTTCTCTTGCGATGTGGTCCATTACTCGTAGCACAAGTCGTACATTTCTTACACCAGTCCTTCACATCGTCGGAGCTATTCATCCAATAAAACCTTTCACGAACTCGCTGAAGGGTTTTCTTCACTCCCAGATGACCTCCCGATGGACTGTCGTGTAACTTCTTTAGTACCTCAGCAACTCTTGTTCTCGGGATAACCAGCTGTCTCCTCATCTCAGAACCATCATCGTTTTCAAGGACTCTTTTCAATAGCCCTTCTTTTAGGACAAGGGAGTCCCACTGAGCCCAATACGCCTTGAGTTTCGGTGAAAATCTTGACACTTCTTGCCAGGTAGGGCGCCGGTTTTCTTTCTTCCATTGCCGGATCATCTTCAGGTGAGGATCATTCTCCTGATTCTCTGATCCTGGTGGGTGACCATTCCTCGTTGACTACAGTAGTTCTTGAAACTGCAGCTTCCCTAGATTCCACCTTGTTGCAGTGGGAGCAGTCTGTTGGGCACGGCCGTCTGGACAGGTGGTCGGCATTTCGGTGACTCACACCGGCTCGATGTTCGATGTTGAAATCATATTCTTGAAGTCGTTCAATCCATCTAGCGATCTGGCCCTCGGGATTCTTGAACTGCATCAACCACTTGAGTGCTGCATGATCAGTCCGGATTAAAAAATTCCTAACATAGAGATACTGGTAAAAGTGTTCCACGGACTTCACTACTGCCAAAAGTTCTCTTCTTGTGACGCAGTACTTTCGTTCTGGTTTAGAGAGGACTTTACTGAAATATCCCAGCACTCTTTCTTGCCCTCATTGGATCTGTGAGAGCACTCCACCAATTCCTACGTTGCTTGCGTCAGTGTCAAGAATAAAATCTCCCTCTGATAATGGATACCCTAATATCGGCGCCGAGGTTAAATGCCTCTTCAAGGTTTCAAAAGCCGTTTGACAGTCTTCGTCCCATTGGAAAGCTCTTGCTTCTTCTGTAAGTCGCGTTAGAGGTTTTTCAATATCTCCAAAATTCCTGATAAATCTTCTATAATATGTGCAAAGTCCAAGGAAACTCCTAATTTGATGTTTGTCGGTTGGTTGCGGCCATTGCTGAATGGAAGCAATTTTCTCTGGATCCACCGCCACTCCTTCATTGCTCACTATATGACCTAGATAGTTGACTCGGTTTTGGAACAGCTGACATTTCTTCGGGTTTAACATGAGCTGGACAGCTTGGAGTCGTTTGAATATACGTCTTCCAAATTCTTCAGATGTCTTCCCCAGTACTACGATGTCGTCCAAATAGACCAGGCATGTCTTCCAAGACAACCCTCTCAAGACATTTTCCATAAGTCTTTAAAATGTCGCAGGCGCATTACAGAGCCCGAATGGCATGACGTTGAATTGCCATAATCCAGATCCGGTGGTAAAAGCAGTCTTCTCTTTATCTTCTGGGTCCATTTCCACTTGCCAATAACCAGACTTAAGGTCCAAGGTGGAAAACAGTTTGCTGCCGGCCAAAGTGTCTAGCGTATCGTCAATTCGAGGCAGGGGATAGCTGTCTTTTTTCGTCACGTTGTTAAGCTGGCGATCATCCACGCAGAATCTCGTAGTTCCATCCTTTTTCTTGACGAGCACTACTGGAGACACCCATGGACTAGTAGATGGTTCTATTACTTTTTCTTCTGCCATCTCTCGATTTATCCTTTCAGCTTCCTCTCTCTTTGCTCGTGGAAGTCTTCGAGCTGATTGTCTAATTGGCTTAGCATTACCAGTATCGATTTTGTGTTTGACGGCTGATGTTCTGCCAGTCTTTCTTCCTTTTGGTACGAATAAGTCTCGATACTGCAAGAGAAATTATCTCATTCTCTTTTTTGCAGCTCGATCCAAAGATTGACCAGCTACTGATAACATTTGTTCGAATCTGGCATTAGAATTGTCAGTGGTCGTTGTTTGATGAACTATAGACGTCACTGATACGCAGGATCCAATCTTGGTTTCCTTCTTGATGGTAATTGGGTAATCGTTCATGTTTATTACACGTACTGGGATCTTTTTCGCCGACGTGACCAATCCTTTTCCAATTAGTACTCCTTTACCAACTTCTTAGTCGTGGTTCCTTGGCTCCATCATCACCGGTGTATCTTCCTCCAAGATTCCCTGTAGCCGTGCTACTATCATAGTTTCGCTTCGTGCAGGTAGAACGGTATCTTCCTGTACAGCTGCCAACAACGCGCTGCCTTCATATGGATGAAGGAATACCTCCTCGGAACCCACTTTTATGGTTCTGTTTCTGAAGTCTAATTGGAAGCCATGTACATTCATTACGTCAATTCCCATAATCACGTCTTCTTCAATGTCAGCTACGATTACCGTATGCGTGAACTTTCTGCGCCAATTCCCAATTGGATTTGTGTCTCACCGTGAACGTTGGCGCTCTCACCTGTGGGGGTCCGCAGTCGCAGTCTCGTTGGTAAAAGCTTCTCCTTGGAGTTTATTATTTCTGGTCGTATAATGGTCCTAGTTGCTCCAGTGTCAACCAGCAGAGCATATTTCTTGCCATATACTTCGCCATCCACATATACACTGTCGTTGCGACATCTGAGAGAAGCTATCAGTATGAGAGGGTCTTTGGAACGATCATGGGTCGGTGCTGCCCCCTCGTAGCCGACCCTTTCTAGTTTTCCTGTGACTGGGGTTCTTGGTTTGCAGGAGTCTTGGGGCGCTTACATGAACTACGAACATGCCCTAGCTCGCCACAATTCCAGCATCTGACCTTTCTCGGTTTCTTGTCCATCATATTTTTCATTATACTGACAAACTGGTCAAATCTGTCTTCGTCACCTTCTTCTTGGATGGTAATGATTTTGTTATATATTGAAGCCTTCGTTGCTGCTTCATATTTAAGGGCAGCTGTCAATGCATCGACTAATGTTTTCGGATGGGCTAAACGAAGCGTCCTCTGCATATCGGGGTCACGTAAGCCATCAATAAAGGCCTGGATGCCCAGACATTCCATCATGTTCTCTGGTGCTGACGGATAAGCAAATCGAACTAGTCGGGCAATGTCCACTTCATATTCTTGAAGGGACTCATCACGTTTCTGCCTTCGGTTCTTCAGCTGAGATTGGTACAAATGTTCTAGATATTCATGACCATATCGCATGTCCAACCTCTTCTTCAGCTGCTCGAAGTCATCCGTTTCTTCCAAAGGTATCGTCTGGAGTACATCTAAGGCATCTCCGCGAAGCGCGATGGTTAAGTTCACTGCCTATTCTCTATCGGACCAATTATTCACTCTAGCGGCTGCTTCAAATTGTTTCACATAATTGGTCCACGACATTTTTCCATCGAACGTTGGGGCCTTGACTCGGGTAAAACTACCAATGTCTTCTAACTTAGGGTGTGTTTCTGGCTCGCAAGGTTTGGTTTGCTCGGTCTTCAATTCTTCCGTTGGCGTGTCTTGAGTCCTTATATCTGCCATCTTTTTTTCTAACTCCTTGATTTTCTCGTCCATCGCTGTCATCTTATTCTCAATCTTCTCGTCCATCGTTGTAATCTTATTCTCGATTTTCTCGTCCATCGTTGACATTTTATTCTCAATTTCAGATTTTAGAGACGAAATTTCATTTTCAAAGTCAGCGGCAATGTCGTTTTTCATTAATAAGATATCGGCAGATATATCGTTCTTCAATGCAGAAATCTTCTCGTCCATGTTAGCCGAAATATCATTCTTCATAGTAGAAATTTTCTCGTCCATATTAGTAGAAATCTTGTCCATGTTAGCAGAAATATCGTTTTTCACATTAGTTTTAGGGACTATACCAGTGTGCTGTTTCGTAACACAATGTTTTAAGTCCTTGAGGTGTGGGCATGTGTCCAAACATACAAACGATGCTTACAATGTAGCGAAATTAAAGCCGAAGTACACAATTGTGATAAAGACAATCTTCACTGCGTTCATTGTAAAAGCATGAAACATGTGTCAATTTCAAAAAAGTCATGGTAGAACAGAAAACTTCTTTTGTAGAGGCAAAACAAATGCGTCAAAACTCTGTTGCTGGCTTGGCAGTCATAACTACTTTTCTGCATTAAGAAATTATGATCATAACTTTCCAAATCTCATGAATATTGTTCATCTACTCAACTACTCCCAACAAAAAATAAACGGTTTTAAAGATTACAACTAACTTTTCCGCATGTGCGAGATGCCCTGAACAATATACGGTTTATCTGTGATACACACTGAAAAATATCCAATTATAATATTGGTCACTTGTATACACTCCGGAGGCTGTATCTTACCCGAAATTTCTCCAAAAATGTGGCACTTCCAATGCCATATCACCAACTATACTAGCTCCAGTGAGCTGAAAATAAATAAGGTTCATCTATGTGACGTCCTGAACAATATCCGAACATCAAATTGTCACTTGTATACACTTCGAGGATGTATCGTGCTAACAACCCGAAATTTCTCCAAAAATGACCAAAAATGTGGCACTTCAGGTACCATAGCACCCGTTGTACTAGCTCTAGTGAGCTAAAAATCGATTAAGCTCATCTATAAGATACCCTGACCAATATTCAATCATAAAATTGGTCACTTGTATACACTCTGGAGACAGTATCGTGCTAACAAACTGAAAATCCTCCAAAAATTTGTTATCTCAAGTACCATAGCGCCCGTTGTACTGGCTTTAGTGAGCTGAAAATCAATAGGGCTTATTTTCCGGATGCCCTGTATAATATTCAATCATAATATTGGTCTCTTGTATATACTTCGGAGGCTGTATCGTGCTAACAAACTGAAATTTCTCCAAAAATTACAAAAATGTCGTACTTAAAGTACCATAGCACCCGTTGTACTGGCTCTGGTGAGCTGAAAATCAATAGGGTTCATCTCTGAGATGTCCTGAAAAATATTCAATAATAAGATTGGTATCTTGTTGCATTCCGGAGGCTGCATCGTGCTAACAAGACATGTAACGAAAAGTGGCCGACAACGATGACGACATACACACAGGATTTTTTTTCTCTAAAAACCGTTTTTCGTGTTGTTCTTGATGAAAAACGTAAAAATAATTCTAAATTCCAATTTTTTTGCGGTAAACCAATATTTTTCTCGCATTTTAGATAGGTTGGGCGGAAAAGTAGTAACCGAGTTGCCATCTCCCAGCCAAGCATCAGCAGCTCCCAACAACCATCAAGAAAGAAACGAAAACCTAACTTGCCAACATTCACGACTCCCCCCGATACACGAATGTTCCCCTTCTCCTTTAAACGATCATAACCATTACCACCCAACCCAGTTAAAACAAATTACCATAACATTGAAAATAAAAATAATGTAGCTAGAACCATATCAACTTTTATTTTTGAGCTACTAAAAAATATACATGCGATCCAAGACATACAGTCGATCGATAATAATACTTTAATAAAGGGTATAGAACAGGTGCTGGAGGACACCTTAAATATAAATTAATAATTTCTTGGCCCATCTCACTATTAGCATCGAATATTAACAAGACTCATTTTCATCATTATCTCGTGGATCTTCTGAAAGAACTTTATAAAATTTTTCCATATATTCAAATATTTCTTTGGAATTGATTTCTACCCTTGAAAGAACATCAGCATTGCTGTTTGCTACTCCACGTTTATATTCAATCTCATAATCGAATTCCTCCAGCTTGAGGCGCCACCTCACTAACCTAGAGTTTGGCTCCTTCAAATTCATAAGCCACTTCAACGGTTTATGATCAGTAATAATTTTAAATTTTCTACCGTATAAGTAGGGTCTAAAATACTTTGTAGCCCACACAATAGCTAACAATTCTTTTTCTATTGTACTATAATTTTGTTCTGACTCATTAAGAGTCCTAGAAGCATAAGGCACGGGCCTATCTCTCCCAACTGTGCCCTGCGATAATATTGCACCCAGAGCAATATTACTAGCATCTGTAGTTAATATGAAATATTTATTAAAATCCGGATACTGTAAAATTGGTTCGTTTTCTAAAAGATTTTTACAAGTTTCAAAGCAACATTTAAATTCAGCATCATGTATAATTTTTGCATCCTTTTTTAAATATTTAGTAAGAGGTTTAGTAATTTTTGCGAAATCTTTAATACATTCTCTATAATATCCAATCAAACCTAAAAATGATTTTATTTCTCTGGTAGTCTTTGCAATTGGATAATTTTTTATAGCTGAAATTGTATCCGGGTTGGGTTTAACTCCTTCCGGTGTTTCTATATGACCTAAATAAGCAACTTCTTTTTTCAAAAACTCACACTTATCTAATTGTAATTTGAAATTTGTTTCTCTTAATCGTTTAAAAACTTTATCAAGATTAGTTACGTGCTCCTGTAGTGAAGTTGAAAATATTATTATGTCATCGAGATACACTAAACAAATTTCGTTCTGTAATCCTCTGAGAATATTATATATAACCCTTTGGAAAGTTGCGGGTGAATTTTTTTAAACCCATTGGCATGCGACAATATTCGTAATGACCGTTTTCAACTCTAAAAGCTGTTTTTGGTATATCTTCGGGACTCATCTCTATTTGATGAAATCCGCTAGCTAAATCTAAAGTACTGAAATAATTACATTTACCTAGTTTATACATTACGTCACTTATTAAAGGAATAGGGTATCTATCATCTACAGTTTTTTCATTTAACTTACGAAAATCTACTACAATTCTATATTTTTTCTTCCCTGACGCATCTGGTTTTTTTGGGACAACGCAAATATTCGAAGACCAGGCACTTGTACTTGGCCTTATAATACCTTGATCTAACATAGATTTAATTTGACGTTGAATTTCTTGTTTATGTGCAAAAGGGTATCTAAGAGATTTTTAATAAATTGGAAGTTCGTCTTTAGTTTTTATACTATGTTTAATTTGATTAGTGAAAGTTAAAGGTTCTCCTTCTCTATAAAATATATCATTATATTTACGGCAAAGTTTCAAAATATGATTTCTTTCTTCCGAATTTAAATGATCGGTTCTTAAAAGTGCTTCAATGTCAGGTTTCTCAGTGTAACCACTGTCTCTAACGTCTGTGTGAAATAACTCATAATAATTTTTATCAAAAGCAGCTGATTTTATAGGTTCTGTTAAATTAAAAATAATGTCTTCGCTCGTTTTATTAAAAATTTCTACAATTGCATATCCGTTTTTTGCAGTTGTAAGAATCGAAGGAATTTCGCAATTTTCTATATTTTGCTTTGATATTAAAATATCACCATTATATGTCGATACAGGAATATTAACTAGAATTCTACTATATGGTTCTAATTTTGTCTTAAAGCTACATTTACGGTTACTTGAAAAATAATTTATAGGTATAGAAGCAAATGGAGTGTCTACACTTTGGCGTTAAGTAATTTTAAATCATCTGACCCTATTAAACCATCAAAATATTCATGAAAATCAAATAAATGAAATTTTATATTACCACTTTGTTTAAACTCTGAAAATAAAGGTATTTTAGCACAGTGTTGATGAGTTGACGACTGATACACTGCTGTAACAGTAAAAGGTTCCAAGAAAATTGTTTCTTTATAATATTTTTCCGCAATTTCTGGTCGTAAAAATGATTTTGTAGCACCAGTATCTAATAGTAATTTTAGAGGAGGATTTGAAATTTTAAAACAAGGTAATTCTGGCTTATTTGTAGAAATATTTAATTCAACTATGTCATTTCGTCCATTTCGTGAACCAATTGAAAATTTCCATTTTCTGAATAATTTTCATCTACTTCGTCACTATAATATTCGTAATTTTGATTAGAAGAATGAGCTATTTCGCTTTCATCCCTAGTATTATCTGAAGTATTACTATTAAATATTTCTTCGGCAATATAATTTGGTTTTTGGTTACAGTTATGGTTTTGATATCTGAAATGATTTGAAGTTTGTCTAGTCGAGGTACTCATAGGGGTAGGGAGATTTGGTTTGTATTGCGGGTTTGGTTTCCATACATTCTGGGGGTTTCTAAAAACTTGATTATTATTTGGATATTTAGGAGAATGAGGAGGATTTGTATGCTGTTGTATTTGAATGGGTCCTCTGGGAAATTGTTGGGACGTTGAGGGTTGTTGATTTGATGGGTTTCTTACAGGAGGTTGGTTAGGATATTGCCAATAATTTTGTCTATAATTTTGAGGCATTGAATTATGATACCTTGAATTATTATTAGATTTCCTCACACTATTATTAGAATTTGTGTTATTAGAAAAATATTGGCCTTTCTGAATATAATTAATATTATCTTCCTCTCTTATAAATTGTATAGCTTGTTCTAGACTATTAGGTCTCATAGCTCGAATTATAGGACCTAGCGGTTCCTTTAAACCTACGAGAAATGTTTTTAAACTTTGTTTAGTGAAGAATGATCTTTTTGAGTCCCTTTCAAGTCCTTGACTATGTAAATCAATATAATTACAAATAGTGTTAAGTAACTGCAAAATTCTCTCGTGAAATTGATAAGTAGTTTCATTGGTTTTTTGTCTCATATTTACTAAGTCCTGATTTAAACAATTTTCATCCCTTTGATCTCCAAAGTTTGAAATTAATATGTTTTTTATATCTGTCCAATTACTATTTGAACCACTTATAGCTACCACTTCTTCCGCCCTACCTTCTAATTTATTAAGAATACCATTTAGTAGAAGAATATTTTGGAAATTATGTAAATTTTCTCTATCAAAATAATGAGCTAGAATTGATTCGGTAACACTTATAAATCTATGTAACTTAGTTGCATTTCCATCAAAATTTGGAATAATTGACAAAGTTTTAATATCTAAAATTGGCACCGGCATATTGATTGTTAAATTGCTTAAACTATTAATTATATTATTATCTATAAAGTTTGAATTTGAAAAATAATTATCGAAGTTATCGAACTCTTCAGAGCTATCGATTTCACTTAAGGATTCTATAGGTGAAGAGGAGTCTGACATGAACTAAATTCTTACCACATCCGTTATCTGTATCTAGCAACGGTTTCTTCAAGATGTGCCTCTGGCTTCCACGATGGATTCCACTGGAACTGGTTTGGTTTCGATTTTCGTCAAAGAGTTGACACTCACGGATTGTCCACGAGGGATTTCCTACGAAAATCCTACTGACTGCGCCACTTATAAGTCTCCGTATCGAGAACTTATTTTTAAAAAACAATTTTATTACTTTATTACAACTACTTTCAAAAACTCAATTAAACAATATTATTTTATTATTACGATCCTTATTATTTAACAGTTAACATCAGACTGAATATGTAAAATGAATTTATTAACTAGCAAAACTATCTATATCAGCAATAAAAATATGAATTGAGTGAATGAAAACGACGAATACTCAGTGTGTATTAGTTTATTACTTTCAGGCTAAGCGCTTTCGGCTGTTAAGCCATTATCAAAGCCGTCGTCATTTAAAAAAGTAGTTGTCAAAGCCATCAAGTTGATCAAAAACAATACTCAAGATAGAATCATCGTTATGATTGAGTCATTCGAATAAAAACATTAAAATACCCTATTGTAAGGGTGTAAAATTATATTCACATGATGTAAATTCACTCAAAATTTAAAAACTTTTTTTTTATCTCTCCCCTTATTGTCCTGAACACTAACAAAAAAAATCGAATGGTGCACACATCCAGACAGATTATGTTCTAATAATTTTGTAATTTTAATTATACTTAACCAACATACTGAAAACCAATCCAAAATATTGTTTATACAAAAAGCAAGTGGAATACTAAAAAGGCGGACTGTCACTTTTTTCAATAATTATTCAACTAATATTAATACGCAGCAAAAATATGAATACTTCATTTATACAGCGGAAATTGCCATACCGACCTATAAACCTTTTAAAACTAAAAACCTCTTTCCTCCACTGTGGTGGGTTGAGTGTAACAGCTGCATTAAACAACGCTAAGAATTCCTTAAAAAATATAAACAAACATCTCATATGGACAATTATCTGCATTACCCTGAAACCGTAGCTGGAACAAAAAGGTCATTTAAAAGAAAAGGCTAAAAATAGCTGGTCCAAATTCATATCTTCTCTTAACAAAAACACACCATTGACACACTTTGGCAGCGGACCAAATCAATCAAAGAAATCAACCTTATAATAGAAGAAATCTTACATGACATTTTTGATAAACTTGCCCCCTCCCTACCGCGAATATTCCTATTCAAATTGCTCATTCTGTATGTACTAAAACCAATTCCCTTCTAAAACATTTCTTAATGTCAGAATTAAATTTTGCATTATGCAATAGAAACAATACAATCCCCGACTTTGACGAAATGAAATATCTAATTTATCCCTCATAGCAAAAACCATTTACTTGAAATCCTTAATGATTACTTATATTCTGATCCAAATAAGAATTCATTCATAAATGTTATTTGGCTTCCTACATTGAAAACAGGAAAAGATCCTAATTCTGCCAAGTCTTGTCTAAATCTATCTTATTTTTTATAGATTGAAAAGTTTTGAAAGTCTCCTAAAAACAAGGTTAGAATGGTGGTTAAAATCTCTTACCCAGAACTCCATTTAGATTTAAAAGAGGATTCTGTACTATGAATGCCCTGACTACAATAACTGTAGATATTCAAAATAACTTCTCCAGAAATAATTACTAGCCGACTCTCTTTTAGATAAAGAGAGTGCGTATGATAACGTGGATTTATCCATTCTCCTATCAAAAATGAAAAATACCTTCAATATTTCGGTAAAAGTTACTAACGTTATAATAGATCTATATATAAATTGAAATAATACTTAAGATATCATAAGAATCGCCTCATTAGCCCTCACCTCAATAGTTGTGGTTTACCGTGAGCTTCAGTGTTGAGACCGGTCATGTTTAACCTATACACTGCGATATCCATAAGATAACTGTAAAGAACAGAACCTTGTTCAATATGCAGATGATATGTGTCTCTATACAGAACACAAAAATATGCTGCCTTGAAAAATTTAGGGACAATATACAAAATCTTATTTGACTGGAGTATTAATAATGGCTTTTCTATATCCGTTAATAAATCATATATGTATTTTTACTCGACATAACACACCAAATTATAAGAAAATATTACTACATGGCACTGAATGTCCTGTGACCATAGAAACAAAATACCTAGGTATCTACGAACGACCTTAGGTTTACTTTTTGATGTCAGACGAATGCGATAAATTAGGTCGTTGATTTTCTTGATCTTAATAATTTAGTTGAAGTTTCGGAGTTAACCCTTTCTTTCGTCTGGGCTAGTACAACCAAACTGCATCACCGGGCTTAAATATCTCTTCTTTAAAGTTTTTGTCCAACTGTCTCTTCATCTTTTCGCTGGTTAGTTTCAGTCACGTCCTTGCAAACTCGTGAATCTTCTCTAATTTTTGTTGAAGGGCTTCAACATATCGAGGCAGGCTTTGGTCGTCTTCTCGGGACGAAGGAGGAGGTTTTCCAAAGGGGATATCGCTAGGAAGTTTCATTTCTCGACCAGTGACCAACATTGAACGTGTATAGCCAGTGCATTCACGCTGTGCACTCCGATAAGATAAGAAGAACAATGGAATCAATACATCCCAATCTTGCCAGTGTTGGGAGACAAATAACGATGGGTATTGGCAAATTGTCCTGTTATGACGTTCCGCTAAACCATCAGACTGTGGATGCATTGGTGTAGTTCGAGTTTTCTCAATCCCGAGGATTTTCATTAATTCTGTCTACAATTCTGATTCAAAATTTCTTCCTTGATCGGAATGTACTTCCAATGGTACTCTGTGTCTTGCGATGATATTATTCATAAATGATTCAGCGACGGTTGCAGCTTCTTGGTTAGGAACTGGTACTACTTCTGGCCACTTGGAAAAGTAATCCATAGCTACCATTGAGTACTTGTTGCCTTTTTCTGTTTTGGTAGTGGCCCGAGTATGTCTAAACCTACTCTCTGAAATGGTTCACCGGACAGATATTGAGCCATTTTTCAACGATTTCTAATTTTTGGTCCTTTCTTTCCGCTGCATTATTCACATTTCTTACACCATTTTGTAACGTCTTGGCGACAGTTGACCCAGTAGAATCGTTCACGACCTCTGGCTAAGGTTTTCCCAGCTCCGTAATGTCCTCCTGAACGACTGCTATGAAGTTCTTCCATCACTTTACGAACAAGTACTTTACGCAAGACAAGTTGGTGAGTCGTAGATACACCGTCAGAGCTCTCCCACGTCCGATGGAGTACACTATCGCGAAGAGTAAGGGAATCCCATTGAGCCCAGTATCTTTTGATCGTTGAACCATACTTGGACACTTCTTGCCAATCGGGTCTAACTCCATTGTGTAGCCAGGTCCGGACAACTTTTAAGTTTTCATCGTTCTTTTGAAATTGCCTTAGGTTTTCTACTGACCACATGTTTTCATACGAGTCGCTTCTTATTGTTGTTGCATCCAGCAATTCTATATTTTCATCTTTTTTTATTACTACTTTCTTTTTACTCAATTCTTTGGCAATATCTGCATTGTTGTTGAGTACATGGCCTTCTCGATAGGGTATCCGCATTCCCGTGATAGCGATCTTTTCTATAAACTATTTGAAAATTGTACTGCTGAAGTCTTTCTAACCATTTCGTAATTTGTCCTTCCGCATTTTTAAACTGTAGTGCTTTACGGTGGCTTCTGATGATGAAGGTTCTGCCATAAACGTATGTGTGAAAGCGTTCAATATCCTTTACAATTGCTAACAGTTCTTTTCTTGTAACGCAGTAATTTTTCTCCGCCCTTCCCAGGGTCTTACTGAAATAAGCAATTACTTTTTCTTCGCCATCTTGTTGCTGTGAAAGGATAGCTCCTATGCCATGTTGTGAAGCGTCACAGTCGAGAATAAATTGACCTTCTTCTTTAGGGTACGCTAAAACCCGGTGCAGTGGACAACCTCTTTTTCAATTCAGTAAAGGCATTTTGGCATTCTGGATCTCAATCGAATGATGTGTTGTTTCCAGTAAGTCTGTGTAAAGGTTTGTCATCTTTCCAAGATTTCGAACAAATTTCCGGTAATATGTACAAAGACCCAAAAATTGACGAACCTTATGTTTATCTCTTTGTTTTAGCTAGTCTTGAATCGCTGAAATTTTTGCTGGATCAGTTTTTATTCCCTCTGCTGATACAACGTGACCCAAATCTAAAAGTTCACGTTGAAATAAGGAGCATTTCTTGGAATTCACTTTTAAGTTTGCATTTTTCAGTCTTCTGAATTGTTTAGATGTTGTTCGAATATTTTTCCCATTACAATGATGTCATCTAAATAACACAGACAGGTTTTCCACGTCAATTCTTTTAACACCATTACCAAAAATCTTTCTTAAGTGCCTGGAGTATTGCATAGACCAAATGGAAGTACTTGGAATCGATAAAGGCCATTTCCAGTTGCTTTATCTCTATCAACGGGATGAACTTGCCAGTATCCGCTCTTTAAGTCTAATGTGGTAAATCACTGGGAGCCGGATATGGTGTCCAGTGAATCGTTTATACGTGGCAGAGGATGGCTGTCTTTTTACAGTAACTTGATTTAATTTGCGATAGTCAACGCAGAATCTTGTACTTCCATCTTTCTCAGTTACTAAAACAACTGAAGAACACCACGGTTCAGATGAATCTTCAATAATGCTCTCATCCAACATGTTTTGTATCACATATTCGCTACATCTTTTTGTTTAGCGATTGGAAGTCTCTTGGGTTTTGACGTATCGGTGGTGCATCCCTTGTATTAATTCTATGGTGGACCAAGTAGGTTCAACCTGTAGATTTTCCGGTTTCGAAAAGGTTAAGGTGATTCAAGACAAATTTCTTTGTCTTGCTCGCTTCTTCGGGTGTTAGTTTGTCAAAGTCTTTGATGAGTCTCTCTATAAGTTGGTCGTCGACTTTATTTTATAGCTCTTTTTCGGGTTTGAGATTATCTCGTAAATTCACTGTGCTCTTCACTAGTTCACAATATCCAACTCGTGATTTTTCCTTAGCTCAACTGGTCTCCTAGATGTATTGGCAACGCGAACGGGAATTTGCTGTTCTATTTTTACCAGACATTGGGCTATTATTACTCCATCTTCTGTCGGTTCACGTGGTTCAATAAATTCAATAGTCAGATCTTTAGATTTTTCTTTAAGATGAACCATGACAATGCTTTCTGAACTTGCTGGAATTCTTATATCTTCATCAACTATAACTTTCATTTTGTGTAATTGATCATTTTCACCACTGATGATTACTTCTTTGTTGTCGATGGAAAACATTTTGTTTTTCAAATCTATTACAAATTTGTCTTGCATAATGTTTAAACCCAAAACACATTCATTCATAATGTTTGCTACCAAAAATGAGAACTATGGCCGCGTTTTCAATTCGAATGGAAGCTGTTACTTGTCCCACAATCGGAGTAGTATGACCAGTTGCGGTTTCCAGCACAAGGCCTTTAGGTGTTCTTGCGTATTTCCTTGTCAACATATCTGGGCGTATAAATGATCTAGTTGCCCCAGTGTCGACAAAAAATTTGCAATCGTGATTTTCTGGTTGTCCCCTAACAGTAATCTTTCGGGCATTTTTAAACAAAAAATATGTGCGAATCGTGGGGTTTTAGCCGACGACCGCCCCGAATAGTCGATTTTCAGTAGTTTTCCTTATTGCTGGTATTAGAGCGCCGATCAGGTGTTGGTGATCGACTTTGGTATAGAGATGATTTTCTAGGGTTGTTTCTTGTGGGGCTATGAGCTCTGTTTCTAACTGCGCTCTGCGAGGATGTACGTTGTCTTGATGTTGTCTGGTTATCCGAGTTTCTAACTTGGCTTCGATATCTTGATGGAACTCTACATGTTTTCTGCAGATGTCCAATTCTTCCGCAGTTGAAACATTTCCGGGATTTTTGAATTGATGTACGACTTTGTAGCATGTCTTTCAGTAGGTTTTCGATTCTAGCCATAACTTCGGTTAAGTTCTCCTCCTCGAAATGTATTGCTCGTAATTTTGGACGTCTGGTTTTGGAAAGCGTTTAGCAGCTTAGAATTCTTGAGCAAAAGTTAATACTTTTTGAAGTGTAAAATGGTAGCGTAATCGGAGGGCTTGATGAATTTCTGTATCTCTTAAACCATCAATGAATGCTTGAACGCCAAATTGTTCTAAAAATTCTTTAGATGCCTGTGAATAGGCTCAACTCAATAGTATTTCAATGTCACTTCCATATTCTTGGAGGCTCTGTTCTAATTTTTGCATGCGCACCTTCAATTGACTTTGGAAAACTTGTTTTAAATGTTGCCGTCCATACCTGTTTTCCAAAACTTGGATAATGACGTCATAGCTAGGGTTGCCTTAGAGTAATAATTGCAGAATGCATGCGGCTTGTCCATGAAGAGCAATCATAAGGGAGGTGGCTTTCTCTTGATCATTCCACCCATTGGCACTAGCTGCTGCTTCAAATTGGCGCCGATATGTCTCCCAAGATGATTGGCTATCATATGTAGGTGGCTGTATAACCTGGTTGTGTCTCAAATTTACTATTCCAGCTCTGGCACTATCACTAATGAAACTGCTATCATTGGGATTAGCTTCCATTTTCTTTACTAATGCATTTAGTTTTTGTCTTAGGTCAAGCTGGTCTCTTTTTAAATCTTTCTCTGTCGTTTTCAAATCCTTCTCTACTGTTTTTAAATCTTTTTCTACTGTTGCCAAATCTTCCTTAACTGTTTTTATGCCTTCTTCCATTGTATCCATTTTGTTATCTAAGGCCGCTATTTTACTTTAAAATTTAGAACTAAAAGCCGACAGTATTTTGCTTCCTTTCCTCCTTCTCCACGTTCCTCCTGTGTTCCTCTTCTTCCTTTTCTTGTTTTCTATGGTTTTCCTCTTCCTCTTTTTCTTTCTTTCTTCCTTTTCCGTTCCTCTTCCTCCTTTTCTTGTTTTTCTTGCTCCATCATCTGAAGAAACCATGCTGGTGCTCCACTATTAGCTTCTATATCGGTGTCGTAATTTGTACTTCTAGTATTGACCATAAATCACTTTTACCGCCGTCACCACTGTTATAACTTTCACAACTTTATTCAATACTTGGCAAAATACAATACTATTTTTTAACACTTCAACTTATTAACACATCAAACTATTAACTTACTGACTCTGCCACAACTGATCTCTGTTTATATATAAAAAGAACTTTCCAGAAAGGACTAGAATATTCTATAACATACTAGTACGTCAATATGGAACACAACAGAAAAGTCTTAAAAATTCTAGACTGTCACCTTGACAGGCGACTGTGACTACTCCGCTTATTCAGCCCTCTTCTTATTTTCAGTCCAAGCTGTCATTCTGACATTCATAGAACAGGTGTAACAATATACTTCTGAACAGAAACTAGTCTTGATTTTTGGCGATGCTGCTGCCTTCGTTTATGAACTAGTAGTATTCAAATTTCGAATACAACTTTTTTCGTTAGAAAATACTTTGACAAGTAGGTAGCCCATCAAAGATATTAGACGTGGATTTTGCGCGTCATATATACTTTACTCTTTTTAATAATAATTTCCATTAATTTAGTTTCATAACATATTTTTATGCATTTTTAGCTATCTTAAGTGGAAATGGATAATCGATATTCAAGCCCCCATATTTTTTACATTTGAAATAAAAAATGCACCTATTTTCGTTCTCTTAATTGATTTTCGCTTCTTGGGTAAATGTATTTTTGGGTACCGGCTTCACACTTTCATTTTTTATCCCTAAGCTTTAGCCTTTTCGTTTTATTTCTTTTTGCAAGCCAAAAAATTAATTTTTCTCACATTTTCTCCATGAAACGAACAAAATTATGCGAAAATTCAATATTTTTACAAAGAATCGAGTTTTCTCAGATATCGTCCATGAGTCGAATGAAATTAAGCGACATTTTGATATTTACATAAATCAATTTTGTCCACGAAACCAACTAAATCAAGTGGAATTTCGATATTTTCACAAAAAATTGATTTTTCTCACATCTTGTTCGTGAAACGAATTAAATTAAACAAAACTTAAATATGTTCATGAAAACTTAGATCTTCACACGTTTTCTTCCTGAAACCGCAAGGTTTGGTAAAATTTTTTGACGGTACTCTAAAATAGGTATGGTAGAAACCTTTTCCGATCACTTATTTCCATTTAAAAACGCATTGAAAATCACCTACCGTTGCATGTGATAAAAACTTAATTATAAAAACATTATTTTTATTATAATAATGATTATAAGTTATAAGGTTCATAATTTATGATGAATGACCCCGTCCTATTTTGTATTTTGGAATAAAAAGGAATAAATAAGCTAGATCCACGTTGCCGTTTAAAAAAATTAAGATAGCGTCAAATTTGATAACCATATGACTACTCGTTTCAAGGAAAGTACCAAAACTTTTTTCCGACTCTGAACGTGTTTTTCATCATTAACTTTGGATCCAAATAGTCCAGTAAAATAAGGTCTGAAATCAAAAATGTTTACACAACTTTGCATTTTTGATATAATATAGTTTCAAAGACACAATAACAATGTGTTTAGGTTTTAGGGTTAGCAAGGATTGAAAAGAAAAATTTAAAAGTATTTTTTTGCAATTATTCAAAAACGGTGAAAGTTTGGCAAACAAATTCTCATCAAAAATTGAAGAGCTTATAATTTAACATAGAAAATATCTCCAGACTTTTTTTCCTCCCTTCAAAATTAAATGAGTTAGGGAAGTTTTAAATTAAAAAAATCGTAAGTAGGAGAAAAATAAGAGAAAGAGCCGATTAAAATTTGAGCAGAATTTTGTACCTGTATTAATTACTACCTGACTAAATTTACCCGGTAAAAATATTTTTTCTATGGTTAAATTTAGGAAATCTGAATATGGCGAAACAATATTTATTTATTAAGTTACGCATTCAAATTCCTATTTGAAAATTTCAAATTCTCAAATTTTTTTTCAACAATAAAAATATCTGTACCTATCTCTAGAATTGAAGATTTCATTGTTTAAAGCAGTTCAAAAAAGTTTTATCTGATTATTTTTCTACTATTACGATTTTTTAAAATTTACTGCCATCCCTTAAAATTAAAACTTCCCTCATTCAATTTTGTAGGGAGGAAAAGAGTTCGGAGACATTTTTTATGTACAATTTTAAGATCTCCAATTTTTGATGAGAATTTTTTGTCTAACATTCACCGTTTTCGAGTATCAACCCTTGCCGGGGGTTGCAGACTCTAAAACCTTTACACATTGTTATTGTATCTTCGAAGTTCGAAGCTACATTGTATCACAAATGCAAAGTTGTGTCAAAAATTTTGATTTCAGACCTTATTTTACTGGACTACAAAGTGGAGAGATATGCAATTAGTTCGAATCATTATTATAATTCACATAGTTTTTAAGTGTAGCAACTTCATAGTAACAAATAAATGTTATTTGATAGAATAATGTAGATTGTTTTTATTGCTTCTTATAGACATATTAGGATTAAATTTAGATTAGACATAATTAGAAATGAAAATTTACGGTCACGTCTACCGGATGATGTATTTTCATGTCATGTTTTGCTAATGCTATAATAAAATTCGACCTAAAAATCGTTCGCGTGCCCTTCTCGCAAAGTATGAAACAGAAAACACTCCATAGTTGCCGAGCTTGTAGATTTTTACTGAAAAGCGAAATAGACTTAACATGAGTTAATTAGAAGTTATCATTACTCGAGTTCCAGAGTTATAATAAGCGTCAAAGCAAAGGTAGTTAAATAAAGAGAAAAGGAATAGGATGGAGTTAAAAATTGTCTCTAAGTTCAGTTTTTTGTAGACGGTAAAACTTTGAGTGTATTACTCAAAATGAATGTTTCCAAACAATTATAACATCCAGCATATGAAATGATAAAGATAGACTCATTTCTCAGGTGTAAAAATACAGTAAAGTAAATTTTTTTCCATTATATTGTTACGAAACAGCACACTGGTATAGTCCCTAAATCCGACTCTGTCTAAATCAGGTATGAAAGTTAAAATTATGGCGGACGCGCAGGGTTTCCTAGAATTGTTTACGAATAGTGACTATCTTATCTACATTGTTTTTGTGACCAGTCTTATCTAGTAAGTGCCAGAAAGCCAATTGTTTTTGTAACCTAGAAATATCTTGTGGCATTAATATATAAGGGAAGCTGAAAGAATAACTCGAGAGATGGCAGAAGAAAAAGTAATAGAACCATCTACTAGTCCATTGGTGTCTCCGGTAGTGCTCGTCAAGAAAAAGGATGGAACTACGAGATTCTGCGTGAATTATCGCCAGCCTAACAACGTGACGAAGAAAGACAGCTAACCTCTGCCTCGAATTGACGATACGCTAGATACTTTGGCCGGCAGCAAACTGTTTTCCACCTTGGACCTGAAGTCTGGCTATTGGCAAGTGGAAATGGACCCAGAAGACAAAGAGAAGACTGCTTTTACCACCGGATTTGGATTATGGCAATTCAACGTCATGTCATTGGGGCTCTGTAATGTGTCTGCTACATTTGAAAGACTCATGGAAAATGTCTTGAGAGGGTTGTCTTGGAAGACATGCCTGGTCTATTTGGACGACATCGTATTTAGCAATGGCCGCAACCAACCGACAAACATCAAATTAGGAGTTTCCTGGGACTTTGCATGTATTATAGAAGATTTATCAGGAAGTTTGGAGATATAGCCAAGCCTCTAACTCGACTTACAGAAGAAGCAAGAGGTTTCCAATGGGAAGAAGACTGTCAAACGGCTTTTGAAACCTTGAAGAGGCATTTAACCACAGCGCCGATATTAGGATACCCATTACCTGAAGGAGACTTTATTCTCAACAATGACGTAAACAACGTAGGAATTGGAGGAGTGCTCTCACAGATCCAAGGAGGGCAAGAAAGGGTGCTGGGGTATTTCAGTTAAGTCCTCTCCAAACCAGAACGAAACTACTGCGTCACAAGAAGAGAACTTTTGGCGGTAGTGAAGTCTGTGGAACACTTTTACCAGTATCTCTATGGTAGGAAGTATTTAATCCGGACTGATCATGCAGCACTCAAGTGGTTGATGCAGTTCAATAATCCCCAGGGCCAGATCGCTAGATGGATTGAACGACTTCAAGAATACAATTTCAACATCGAACATCGAGCTGGTGTGAGTCACCGAAATGCCGACTCCCTGTCCAGACGGCCGTGCCCAACAGACTGCTCCCACTGCAACAAGGCGGAATCTAGGGAAGCTGCAGTTTCAAGAACTACAGTAGTCAATGAAGAATCGTCACCCACCAAGATCAAAGAAGATCAGGAGAATGATACTTGCCTAAAGATGATCCGGCAATGGAAGGAAGAAAATCGGCGACCTACATGGCAAGAAGTGTCAAGATTTTCATCGAAACTGTCCTGGTAGAAGGGCTGTTAAAGAGTCCTTGAAAACGATGATGGCTCCAAGATGAGGAGACAGCTAGTTATCCCGAGAACAAGAGTAGCTGAAGTACTAAAGAAGTTACACGACAGTCCATAGGGGGGTCATCTGGGAGTGAAGAAACCCTTACAGAGAATCCGTAAGAGGTTTTATTGAATGAACAGCTCCGATGATGTGATGGACTGGTGTAAGAAATGTACGATTTGTGCTACGAGTAATGGACCACATCGCAAGAGAAAGGCACCTATGAAACAGTATAATGTTGGAATCCCTTTCGAAAGGATTGTTTTAGATATCGCTGAACTATTTCCGACGACCGAAAGTGGTGGCAAATACATACTGGTTGTAATGGATTATTTCACAAAGTGGGTGGAAATTCACGGTATCCCAAACCAAGAGGCCACAACTGTCGCGGATGTATTGGTGAAGGAATTTATCAGCCGATATGGAGTGCCCTTGGAAGTCCACAGCGACCAGGGAAGAAATTTCGAAAGTTATCTATTCCAGGAGATTTGCGATAAGCTGCGAATGAAGAAGACCAGGACAACAGCATTACATCCACAGTCAGATGGAATGGTCGAGAGAATGAACAGAACGATTGGAAAATACCTGTCCAAAGTAGTATTCAGCCATCAGAGAGATCGGGACCCTATTCGCATTGGCTTATCAATCTGCCGTCAATGAGTTCACGGGTGAAACACCTGCGAAAATTCTGTTTGGATGTGAAATGAGGCTTCCTTGTGACCTGGAATTTGGCTGTCACCCTGGAGAAGATCTAGCAGGAGAAGACTACGTGATCCATATGAGAAGAAGGCTGGACGATATTCATGAATTAGTTCGAGCAAATCTTTAAGTTGTCAGCGGCAGAATTAAATGTCGGTATGACACGCAGGCCACAGTAGGCGGTTTTAAAGTAGGGGACAAAGTATGGTTACACAACCCGACGAGGAGAAAAGGATTTTCTCCAAAATTACAAAAATCCTGGGAAGGTCCATACTTAATCAAGAAAAGGATCAATAATGTTATATATCGCATAAGCAAGATCCCCAACGGAAAACCAAAAGTAGTTCACAAAAACGGACTAGCGTCATTCGAAGGAGACCATGACCTAGAGGAAGGAGTAAACCTTATTCGAGATGTGTCTAGCCCTACCCTCGATGAATTTATGG
Organism: Galeruca laticollis; assembly: GCA_963921935.1. Taxonomy (NCBI): domain Eukaryota; kingdom Metazoa; phylum Arthropoda; class Insecta; order Coleoptera; family Chrysomelidae; genus Galeruca; species Galeruca laticollis. The sequence continues at coordinate 179,367,624 of OY998180.1, forward strand.
GCGCGTATGGAGGTACCGGGAAAGCTAGATATGGAGTCACTTCGAAACAACAACAAGATTTGTTCACTCTCCCGGAAGATTATTCACTGGCATACAACATCCCCGCCCGTATCAAGAACGCACGAGGGTTGGCTACCGTCTTTCGAAAGAAGTTCGGGCAATTAGAAAAACTTGAAGACCAGATTCCAGCCCCTGGCAAGACACTGAAACTGAAACATAATTCGCGGTACGTCTGCTACGTGGTAACTAAAAATGAATTTCAAGATGGATCTACCTACCGCGTTGTGTGGGAAGCACTTCGAAACCTACGAGACCATGTGTTGGAATCCAGCGTGAAGAAACTGGCTATGCCTAAGATAGCGAGTAACCAGTTGGATTGGCGAATCATCAGGAACATGGTAGAGATTATCTTTCAAGATACCGGTGTCCAGATATTAATTTGCAGCTACAACCCCCGTTATCAGTATCCGATGAAGACGGTGCCCTGCTATTTCCATAAGATCGGAAAGTGTAGAAATGGGGCCAGTTGCCGATTCAAACATCCAGTCTCGGCTACACAAAAGTTCCAGGAGGAACTTCCATTTAAGGAGGGGGTAATATTACGAAACAGCACACTGGTATAGTCGCCAAATCCGACTCTGTCTAAGACAGGTATGGAAGTTAAAATTATTTCGGACGCGCAGGGTTTCCTAGAATTGTTTACGAATAGTGACTATCTTATCTACATTGTTTTTGTGACCAGTCTTATCTAGAAAGTGCCAGAAAGCCAGTTGTTTTTGTAATCTAGAAATATCTAGTGACAAAGGCATTAATATATAAGGGACCGATCAACAATACAATATGGTTCCAAATTATCTCCAAACTATATATCATATCAATTAAAAATAAGTTTGAATATGTACCCTTTTAATTCATTATCACAGATGTAGTACACCAGCAAAATGCGATAATTTGTTGTCCCGGTTACAAGGAATCTAATTTTTTGCTCAAATCTATATCCAGGAACTGAAAATTGCGCTAATTGAATATCAATGTGATTGAAAATCGCCCACTACGATATAGGCAATTTTGGGAATGTAAACATAACACTCAAGCAACTTTATCTGGCTTATATTTCCGACACTATAAGAATTTTTGCAGTTAGTTGGATTAGACTGAATCATGTTTCAACAAACTAAACTGACTGCATCAAAGAATTTAAGTTCCTAGAAATGACTAGGTTTTATTGGAGACTGAATCCTTGGATATACTTTTCACTGACAACAGTCTGCAAGTAATGCAACTTCTTTTAATAACGGAAAAAAGGGCTCGTTTATATTTTGTGAAATTTTCCATCAAAATGTATTATCATTACCTGCAGCTGTTTCTTTAAAAAACGTTTGAATGTTAATTAAAAATATATTCATTATTTGAATACAAGAAATTTTTCAATGTGAAATCTTATTAAAATTATGTTAGAATTATTCCTGGTATTTTTTAAATACATTTTTATAGGAAAGCTCGTGGCAACAGCGAACCAGTCTGATGTGAACAAATTTGATTGATGTGCTGATGAAGGACAAAATCCTCAATTTTTATGGCCTGCCTGGATTTTTACCACACTTCACATTCTTGAAGCGATCAGCGCGTTGAAACAGAATCGTGGAAGTTATTTAATTATCACGTTCTTTTTTAATAAACATGTTGTGAATCTTCAGTAAGCGTAAATTAATTAGAATCCAATATGCATAACCGTTGTTAAGGGATTAATTCTCACGTATATTTAAATGAGAATAATCACGATTGTCATCAAAAGTACAAAAAAAATCATAACTATAATAATAATAATAATTTATTTTCTAAAAATTTCATACACAAAAACAGATGGTTTACAATTTCAAAATAGTTTGCAAGTATATAGTTCATTCATGTAAAAGTAAAATGAAAATAAAGTAGGAGAAACCCACTGAAGTCTTTCGACTTGTGCGTGGGTGAAGGTTGGTACGTCTATTTTGTTATGAATTAAGACTATACAAAACTGAATAGATACAGTAACATTTAAGACACGTAAAATACATATACGAAACAAAACAATAACTCCTAATTAGACAGGTAAATATAAATAAGTAGTAATTAAAATCATATTAAAATCGTACTATTAGAGATATAAATATTTTTTAAAACTACCACAGCAAATAAAAGAAGTACACAGTTTACTAAGGCGAATTCAATCATTGTTAGTTCTTGGTTTTCTGAACTATTGAGATAACGTATTTTTGATGTGCAGCTAAAAAATATAGGGTAAGGTAAAGAATTTCAATTTTACATATAATAACGCTCTATGTTAACAGGATCTGCGAGCCAATTGTATTAGATTGCAGCCATTTTTTAATTTTCTTTTTGAACATTATAGGTGAGTTTATTTCACGAATTTCTAACGGGATTCCATTGTACAATCTTGGACCGAGAAACATATGACTTCTCAAGGTAAGGGTTTTGTTCACTTTTGGAAAGTATACAGCAAGAGGTTGATTTCTGGCCGAGTACTTATTCTTTGTAGAGTTTTTGGTTTTGGAAATTTTTCTTTATTTATTACACACTGCAAATAAAGTTGTTTTTATCAAGGACTTGGATAAGTCAAAAAGTTCTACTGTGGGAAATTTTTTGTCTTTACCGTAAATTATTTTTAAGATCCATTTTTGTAGGATTATGATTGGGGATATATGGTGATTGTATGCACCACCCCATGCAATTAAACCATACCTGAGTTGTGATTCAACTAAGGCGTAATATATAGACTTCAACTGTTCAACATTTACTATCGTTTTGTAGTGCCTAAATAAGTGAAGCAAACTACGTAATTTTCCAGTTATTTTTTTAATATGGTGGTCCCATTCCAGATTGCAGTCGATGATCAGACCCAAGTAGTTAGTTATAGTGGTCGGTAGTACTGAGATTGTTGGGGTTGTTCGCGAGAGAGGGGGGAAGTTTTAGAAATTGATTTTATGTATACTGAAGGACACATAATGTGTTTTATCAAAGTTGATGGTTAATTTCCTAGAGTCAAACCACTCTTTCATTTTGAAAAAGTCTTCTTGTGCCTTATTGAGTAAGTTTGTCCAATCATTTGCGTTATAGAAAACTGCAGTATCATCTGCGAAACTTATAATTTGGCCTTCGGTATCAAGGGAGAACAGTTTACTCAGGTAAATATTGAAAAGGCAGGGACCTAGCACAGTGCCCTGTGGTACACCATACTTGATGGTTTTGAACTCACTCAAAGTTCCCTGAATATCTACACATTGGCTTCTTTATGACAAATATCTCCTCAAAAATTCCAGGCATGGTCCTCTCCAGCGTCTCAATCAGTTTTTCATGGCTTACGGTATCGAAAGCTTTAGCCAGGTCCACAAAGATTGAAAGTGACGGTTTTCCCTCGTCAAGGGATTTATATATTTTTGAGGTAAGAGAGGCTATTGAATCTTGAGTGGACATAGTCTCTCTGAAACCGAACTACAGCGGAGAGAGGATCTCATATTTTTCTAGGAATTTGCACAAACGTGATTTGACGACTGTTTCTATTATCTTTGCAAGGCAGGAGATTAAAGATATAGGTCTATAATTCAGATATTCCAATTTGTCGCCTTTCTTATAAATCGGTTTAATTTTGGTCTTTTTGAATGAACTGGGGAATGTACCTTTTTTCAGAATTATTCGCAAGATGACATATTGGTTTACATATAGTATTACATATGATTTTCAAGGTATCTGAGCTTATTGAGTCCAACCCGGGTGCCTTGTTCGTTTTGAGTGTGTGAATTATTTGTATTATTTCAGCTTCAGTCCTTTCTTCTAGATATATAGTGTTCGATATGCGTTTTTTCGTTTCATTGAAATTTTTTGGTTCTATAATTGGCTGTGCCAGATGTTCTCCTAAGCTGGTGTATGTATCAACAAAATTGTTGGCTAAACTAAGATAAAAAAATTAGGAACGTTATGAAAGTGTAGAATTCCTTAAAACGAGCTGTTAACATAATACATAACACACAAATTTCAGTTTTTACTTGTCAAGTTTTTTGGTCTATGTTAGCTAAAATTTCAAAAAAAAATCAAATATTTCAACTTCAAATGTCTCCTAGTATGGTGCTGATATACGATAAAAGATTTACATTGCTAACGCTCTTTGGAAACAGAGAAATCACGAATAAAATGATAGAAAAAGTTATACATCCAACAATACAGCAGTAAACATGGACACTCAATACACAGGCTAAATATACCTGAAAAAATGAGGAGAGAGAGAGAGAGAGACTATAAATTGTGTACATTTTCAATTAAATTTAAATTAATACGTACCCAATTCAAATATATGGTTTTAAAGAATTAAACTAACTTTTCCGCATGTGTAACACCCCCTAAACAATATCCTACTATAAAATTAGTCACTTGTATACACTTTGGAGGCTGAATCGTGCTAACGAACCGAAATTTCTCCAAAAATGTAGTATATCTGGATTTATAGGACACGTTGTACTGGCACTGGTCTTGGCCACAATAGGATTCATCTATTAGACACCCTAAATAATATCCAATTTGTCACTTGTATACACTCCGGAGGCTGTATCGTGCTAACAAACCGAAATTTTACCAACAATGACAAAAAACGTGGCACTTCAGGTACCATAGCACCCGTTGTACTGGCTCTGGTGAGCTGAAAATTAATAAGATTCATCTGTGAGATGTCATGAACAATATTCAATCATAAAATTTGCGACTTGTTGCAGTCCAGAGGCCGACGACAACGACTATGACATACACACAGGACTTTTTGTCTTAAAAACGTTCTTTTCGTGTTCTTCTTGCTGAAAAACGACTGAATAACTCAAATTTTTTTTTCAAAATTCCGATATTAGATAGGGTTGGGCAGGAAAGTAAGCCATGCCAGAAATTCCATCTCATTTTTAATGTCAGTTTCTACGCCAATGATCAATGTCCAATAATCAAGCATTTTATTCATAATCTCTTCGGACCGGAATAGGATCTACTAGAGGGTAATAATGATGTGAGAGAGATTTTACATGCCATTTTGTTGCCTTTTATTACTCTTAATTAATAACCAAAGTTCACTTAATAACAACTATTTAATAAATTTTTTACGATAAGAAAAAGCCGGCAGTCAACTAAATAGTTTTGAAAACGTTATTAAATTTAGATATATGTTTCATGTGAATAAAGAAACCTTCGTTAAAGCTCAAGATACTTAAAAAAGAAATGTATGTCAAGCTTCTTCTCTAAAGAGCAAGGAAGCAATTCTAAGTGATTGACTGTGTATCGGCATAAAGGATGAGATAACGATTATATTACAAAACGTTTTGGAAGTCACGGAACTGTCCTTGCAAGTAAATTTAGATAATATTTTTATTCCTATTAACAATTATTGAAAGGGGCATAAGTTTGGCTGATTATCATTATTTTCCACAGAAGGAAAAAGACAAATTCAATTTTTCTAGACGAGTGTCAAAAACGGATTCTTCTGAAATAAAATACATTTCCACAATGAAAATTTGGATAATAATTATTTTTATCACTATCTTACCATATATAATATAATTTGTTCGTGAATGTATTTAAAATATAGATTAAACAGTATTTGTAATTTTTTAATGTGACGGAATGTTTTAGCATCAAACATATTTTTGTAAATATGTCTATTGTTGTTTATCATTCGTAATGCGAACATTCCAGAAGATATATGAAACATGCATTGTATCTACATTTTGCAGACATGGATTTGAGGTGTCGTTAATCAATGAATGCGTACCGTCTATAGCATTAGTACAATGCTTAACAACTATGCAGTGCTCAACAGTATGTGGCTTTGTCCGAAATATTTTGCAGTTTGTTTGGTGCAACGAGAGTAGCTTAGTTTACTCATGTTATTTCAGTGCCGAATTTGGCAGGAACGGGGCCTATGTTTTGGGTTTGTATCATATCTAATCCATGTCTCTGTAATCTTACCTAAGACTTCGGCAAGCAGCTGTTATTTTTACTTATTCTTATAGACTATAATGTCCAATTTAATTGCACAGGGTGGCCCATTAAGCAAGGTAACCGGCTGTACCTCGGAAAGTATGTGTCCCAGGTTGCGGGGAATAATATTGATAGTAAAAGTGGCCAAGAGAAATTGCTGGAAATTATTTTCAACCTCAAAATTTAACCCCTAGGGAGCGTTACTGCTATGTTCAAATTTAAAATTATTATTATTTCAGAAAATCGCAGAATGAGCTATAACTTTGATATCATCATTTGAAAACCCGTTTAATACCAGAATAGTGATATTTTTTAGTATCTGTCATAATAAGCGAGAAGGAAGACCACCTATTTTTTAGTGTTTAAATTTTAATATTTCATTAACCTATCTGACTATTTCTGGACTCATATGAAAGAGAGTTGTGTGGATTTCGAAGACCGTTCATATACCTTATCGATTACTTTAAAACAGATAAACTAGAGATCGCTTTGTGCAGCCATTACTTATTTTCACGATTTTATTAAAAAAGTTTTATAAAACGTTACTATTTTAGTAACATATTCTAAAGCAGCTTTAAATTTCTTATATTTTACTGAAAACCGTTTCTTGATATGTCTATTCGTTTTTGACTTATCGTAAAAAATGTGAAAAATTACGATAAAATAATATGATCAATAATATAGGTAACATAAGTATATTAGCTGCAAAAAATCTATTTTAACACATTTTATTGCCTTGGCAAATGTTTAAATTGTCTGCCAATATTATTGACACATCTGCGAAGGGCATTTCTAATTATTCCTTCAATATCTGCTCTTGTCGTAGGTCTCGTTTGGAAGACAATATCTTGTACTCGCCCCCACAAATAAAAGTCTAAGCAAGTCAGGTTGGGTGATCTTGCTGGCCAGGGAAAGAGGCTTCCTCTTCCTATCCAACTGTCTGGATACGTTTCATTCAAGTGTTGTCTAACAATAACTGAATAATGTGCCGGGCAGCCGTCAAGCTGAACAAATATATTTTCCCTGGTGGGAAGAGGCCCATCTTGTAACAAAACTGGTTGTACGAATTTGAATTCACCCTCAAATTCTTCCTGTAACCATTACTTTTCTTCACCCCGTATATCAAAAGTTACACATTCCGTATATATCATGAATAAAAATATCATTCTTCTTATCTATTCAATATTTCCTTGGCTAAGCAAATATTCATTTTAACGTCCCTTTCACATAAAAAACACACATAATTTCTGCCATTATTTCATAATGTCTATTCAACACTTCAAAGCCCCCAAATATCAATTTTAATCTTATCGCTCCATGCAAAAACTACCTTAAACAATTTCCTTATCTGTAACGAACATAACTTTTTCATGGCAACAAAAAACACCCAGCTTACGTAGATCTCAACCGCCGATCATGACGGTTAAATTTTAAACTTTCATCACCCATTCGTCGATTTCCCATATGATTTCTGTTACATCCACCCAATCTGAACCACGCATAAATACGAATACAACCCAACTTTTCACTCATTTCTCATCCGTCCATCGTACAAAATGGTACTCACGTTATAATAACTTGTTGGCATTCACCGGCATAAATTTAAAACATTCATTAATTACTCTCAACAATTTGGTAAGTAATGACTACTCCGTATAGCTAATAACCAGTGATAATACAATCTTAATTGCTCAGCAAAAGAACAAGATGTATACTACATTCAAATATAACTAAAGTAAAAGTGCAAACGAATTTAATTCATTCATCCATATAACTCATCTATGTTAAAACACATTTTGCCAAGATAGTGGCTGGTCCTTCGCAGTCAACATTGAAGTGAATATCCTTCCCGCATTTTACGACATCGCTAAAATAAAGCGAGATCGCGAAACATGGTCCTAATTCGAGACCGGAGAGAATCGAACAGCCTTTGCAGTCCAGAAAATACAAATCTTCAACGTCCTCCGAGGATCACTCATTGAAACCTGTCCCGAAAGTCGAAAACTACGTGGTAAATGAAATCTTCGAGAAAAAACGAACATTATAAGATAAGGTATTTATGACTGATAACGATTTTCGTATATTTGATTATCGAACGTTGTAAAACTTTATAAATATAAAATACAGTGTGAGACGAAATTCAATCCTCAAATAAATCATCATCTATTACATTTGATCAATTCAATTTTAGTTTGGACATTTAATAACATTCTTAAATACTGATTCTGTAAAACAATCATTTATATTATACAATATTAATTAAATAAGTATAAACATTTATCATTATATACTGTGTGTTAAACATTATAATATTATAATATAATAGAATTCTAAAAAAGGCACGGCTGTTTCTAAAAATATAAAAACTTCGTTAAGCTGATGTGGGATATAACCGTTATTCTAACATAATCCAATTATAATAACGCATTGATTTGTATTTTATGTAAAAAAAATTCATGTCAAATAGTTAATATACCATTGAAAGCTTGTAATAAAGTAACCAAATGTACTGCACAACAATTAAGAGCTATAGTAAAATCGTTATTAAAGTCAAATATCAGTAAGAAAGATTTACTAGATGCTTTAATTATTAGCATTTATTAATAAAAATTGAATTAGATCATTGAACTATTACAATCTTTTCAACAAAAATAACTTGATCAAAACTTAATCTCTCTCAATGCATTAATCATTTACAAAAGAAATGTACTGCTCGGGACAAAATATATTCCCACATTACCTTACATATAATTCCTCTCATACTCATCATACTTATTCTTCTGGTGTGACCACACAACTTAATCAAAACTCACTCTCAAATAAACTTAAATCACAAAACATTTTTAAATTAAAACTCATTCTCAAACCTAAACTTACACTTAAATAAATAATTCACTTTCTTACTCAACTCTCTTTCTGACTTGGAAGAAGAAAATACTTGGAAGAAACTTGGAAGACTTAGATGAAGATGATACTTGAATGAAGAAGAAACTTGGATGAAAAATACTTGGATGAAGAAGGAACTTGGATGAAGAAGAAGATACTTGGATGAAGAAGAAAATACTAGGTTGAAACTTGGAAAACTTGGATGAAGAAGAAAATACTTGGAAGAAACTTGGAAGACTTGGAGGAAGATAATACTTGGATGAAACGTGGAGATACTTGAAACTTGGATGAAGAAGATACTTGGATGAAATAGAAACTTGGATGAAGAAGAAAATACTTGGATGAAGAAAAAACTTGGATGAAGAAGATACTTGGATGAAGAAAAAACTTGGATGAAGAAGATACTTGGATGAAGAAGAAAATACTTGGACGAAGAAGAGCACTAGGATGAAGAAGATACTTGGATGAAGAAGAAACTTGGATGAAGAAGAAGATACTTGGATGAAGAAGAAACATGGATGAAGAAGAAACATTGATGAAGAAGAAAAAATACTTGGATGAAGAAAATACTTGGATGAAACTTGGAAGACTTGGATGAAGAAGAAACATGGATGAAGAAGAAACATTGATGAAGAAGAAAAAATACTTGGATGAAGAAGATACTTGGATGAAATAGAAACTTGGATGAAGAAGAAAATACTTGGATGAAGAAAAAACTTGGATGAAGAAGATACTTGGATGAAGAAGAAAATACTTGGACGAAGAAGAGCACTAGGATGAAGAAGATACTTGGATGAAGAAGAAACTTGGATGAAGAAGAAGATACTTGGATGAAGAAGAAACATGGATGAAGAAGAAACATTGATGAAGAAGAAAAAATACTTGGATGAAGAAAATACTTGGATGAAACTTGGAAGACTTGGATGAAGAAGAAACATGGATGAAGAAGAAACATTGATGAAGTAGAAAAAATACTTGGATGAAGAAGATACTTGGATGAAACTTGGAAGACTTGGATGAAGAAGATACTTGGAAGAAACGTGGAAGATACTTGAATGATGGATACACTTGGGTGATGTTTAGATGAAAACGTCATCCCCCTCCTCATTTGTTACTTGAAAACTACTTGGACGACACTTGACATGAAAAGACTTGACAAATACAAAAATACTAAAACTAATATATCTTACCCTCTTTTCTCTTGACGAGAACAGAAATAACCTTACCCCTCATACACCAAAAAATAAATTAACAATTTTAAAACTCATTCTCGCCCGCAAAAGAGCCGGGTCCCCTTAAGACAAACGTCTATAATCATAAAACTTATACAAAACCAATCTCAAAAGAGTCAGTAAAGACTCTCTCATACACTCGTGGTCACTACCTTACACAATTACTTTCATGCTAACTCACACTTACAAATGAACTCTTACTTGCACTCGCATACAATTGCACCCTTATTCACACTTATACTCGTACTCACATTTGCATTCACATTTATTCGTACTTACCCTTAGTCACTTGTGGCCGCACTTACAATTCACTTCACACTTTCACTTGCTCTAGCCTCATGAGCACACTCTCTTTCTCGCATACATTCTTAATATAAATTATACTCAATACATCCACAATGAATTCACATTCTTAGTTACACTCTCCCTTGAATTCACAACCCCACTCCAATTCTACTCGCACTCGTAGTAGCACCCACTTCCACTTGTAATTATAATCTCACTCAAACTTGTGAATTATTAACCTTGAACTCACTCTTATACCCATACTCTTGCTTGCACACCCTCTCTTGCAGTATTGCTACTTGATGATTGGTCGAAGAAATAGGGCCCAATAATTGTATGTCCAAGTATACCGCACCAAACATTGACACTCCAGCGTCCCTTATGTTGCCCTTCCTGCATCCAGTGGGGATTTTTGGCACTTCAGTAATGTATGTTATGCAAATTGACTCTACCGTCACTGTGAAAAGTTGCCTCGTCCATCCAAAGAATTTGGTCAAAAATTAAGGGTTTTCATTGATCATCACCAAAAGCCAGTAACAATGATCCAGCCTTTGATCAACATCCGCTTCGTTTAAGGCTTGGTGCAAAACTACATGGTAAGGCTGTAATCTAAAAACAATTGGTTTAGTCATAATGCTAGAGCAATTCTTACAAATTTTGAATTATGTTAAGTAGACTAGTTTTTCAACATAAGTGTTAAATATGTTTCGTGCAAAATATTCAAAATTAGATATATTAATTTTTAAATATGCTATTCTGAATACAGATACGTGGTTTGACAGACAGAAATTATCCATTTATATTTTATAATGAAGTCATATGTTGACCCTCCTCCTAAGGTCAAATTCATATGTAAATTGGCCGACAACCCTGTTTAATATCCCTTAAGAAATTAAGGAAGAGAAATATAAGCTGTTTTTCTTCATATTTGCCTGTTTTCTCTCAAAAACCATTTAAAGTTCATAAATTGTGGTTTTAAATTGTTTATAACTTCCAAACTCATCATTTTAAGACCCAAATGTGCTAGGTTCATAAAATCAGTTTTTCAAGACTAATTTGTAAATGAAAATATATATAGATTGGAATGATAATTTACTCTTGGACAAATATAATATTTTTGACTGATAATTTTTGAGAACGGATTGTTTCATTTCAAATTTCAAACTATGCCGAATTTTTTATGAGGAATAACTTTGTTTCATAAAACTAATAATAAAAAAGTTTTACATATGTAGCAAACGTATGGGGACATTCTGTATAAAAAATCATTTGAAATTACATTCCAGTCATTACTGTTGGTTGCAAATACCAATTTTCCAATTTGTATTTTCTCTAGTTTCAGCATTCCACAAAAAATGTAAGTGATTATATTTTTATCCTACACTGTAAGAAAGTTGAATTTTACTGGCTTTATGTAGACGAGAAAGTTGCCATTTCCACGGCTAGCCGAGAAAATAAATTTTAGATTTTCACGCTAGGTGGCGACCCAATTGACATAAATCAAATAAACATTACCAATTTGATTGATATCCCACTTAAAATAGCATAACCGATTTCAGTCACATCAAGTAGTCTAAAGAAATAAGAGGGAATTGCTTAAAATAAACAATACCGCTTAACGTCAATATAAAAATAAATTATTGTTAGCAGTTGTCGACGTCTACAAATTCATTCAATCATGAGTTGTCATATTTGATGTTTGTTTGAAGTTAAGTTGTCAGTTAACCAGCGTAGCGGCAGGCAACGTTAAAGATTGTTCAAATAATAAAATAAATGTCACTAGAAAACTGATCAACACTAACGACATGGCCGCATCCTCTACTATGACTAACATACCTAATTAATGTTCATCTACTAATACTGCTGAAATGATTCCTTTAATAGAAAATATAATAGACACAGGAGCAACAACTTCAACTACTTATTTCCTTTTTTGAGCAAGTTCAGTTATCAAATTTATCCAAGCAAGATATCTCTTTTATTAAATGTACTATAAGTAATGTAATTTTCATTATCACTGCGAAAAATAATGACTCACCGTATTGAATTTTATATTATGAACTAAAATTTTTGTACAAAAAATATTACCAACAATTATTATGTAGGATAAAAAATTATGTGTAAACCACGGCATTAAAGTGCATTTTCAGGCCCAAGAAGTGGCCAGGCTCGGCTCCACCTCGCCTGTCCATATCTTCTTTCGGCCTGAAAAATACCACTTCACCGCCTAGGTATACAATATACTATTCTAATATATTATCAGTTTCCTGTAATCTACTAAAATTCTTTGGACGGTAGTCCGTGGTATTCGGAGATCTAACAGTACGAGAACCTCAGGCTCTCGTACTAACGTGTGAATTAAACTCTATACAAGATAAAGTGTTGATAATATTTTATTCGGTTCTGACGTTACGCCGCCTTGGAAACACTTGTCGGCGAAAACTTCCCGTGGCACGTAACCATTGAACCAGGCGTGGAAAGAATCTGCTCTTGATATGATGGCGATGTGGATACCTCATCACGTACTCTCTTGCAGTTAGTGTAGCATTTTGAAAGCACTCAAAGTAAACTTGAATCAATCAAGGCAATGGCATTTTGAATGCTTAACCGAAGCTAAAATATATAATTTGATGCTTCTTTGTAATACTGTCATTGAAAACACAGGATATGTTCCAAAGCCTACTTATGGTTAGCTAATTTGCTAATTTTGATCTTATAGATATGTTAGTTTTTCACATTTTTTACGATAAGTTAAAAACAAATAGAGATATCAAGATGCGGCTTTCACTAAAATTTAAGAAGTTTAAAGCTGCTTTAGAATATGTTATTAAAATAGTAACGTTTAAATTTAATTTCTACCAATCGTAAAAATAGTTCATCTCGCTAAATGAGCAAACCTAAATGATTATGAACCTAACATAAACACGCTTAAGAAATAATCCTCTCATTTTACTTAGTAAACTAGTGATAAGGTAAATGTACCAAATTTGGACATATTAAGGAATAGCTTTACTCACTTTCTTGGTAACTTTGTTCGTATTTGTGACACCCGAATGAAAAAAATTAATCTGATTTCTTGAACATTTAATTTATTTATTTTCAGAACTGAAAACAATACAGGAAAATTTTTTTTTTCTTAAAAAATGAAATATAAAAATATAAACCATGATCCTAATTCGGACACAGATATCCAACTATAGTGCTAAAAATGACACCCCCGGGTACAAAAAACGGACAGTGTCTGTATTTCGGACACAAACTTAACCCAATTGTGACATGGGAGTAAAAATTGTTATAAAAAGTTATTAAATTATTGTATATTTATGAAGTTTTCAATTGCAGGTACCCTGAATAGACCTCTTTTATTATTGTTTATTAGTAGAGGCTTGCTAATTTTTTCTTCAATATCGTTAACATCTTTTTTAGACGGCCACTTCCAGCTGCTTGCACTTGGGGTCATAGCACTTACGTAAGCCTCCTCTTCGTCACTTATTTCAAGTATTATGCCTAGGAATTTTTGGTCAATGTTATTAACAATAACATAATCCCCTTTCTCAAAATTTTTCTTTAGGTCTACAATAATTTTGTCTTCATGAGCATTCTTTTTTTCGTTGGCACTCTTTTGTTGTGGATCTTTTTCATTGAAATTCGTCTCTTTTAGTTCGGATTCGTTATTCATTTTCTGTCTTCTAGGGTTTTTTGGTTTTGCTGACTTTTCTTTTAGCTTTTTCAGGCGCAATTTCTTCCTATTTCCTTTTTCCTGTTCTATCTGCTCTTTTGCACGTTTCTTACCATTATAAAATACCTTCAACTGTTCTGAACTAGCAACAGCAAGTATTTTAACTAAGGTTTTTTTCTTTGCTTCCTCTTTTGATTTTTCAGGCCAATATAATATACCTTTAAACGGTGACGGTACTATAAATTTACTAGAACTAACTTCTTTTGGGCTTTGGTTATCACTTCCTTCTATTAAATTAACTTTTACTCCGACTTTTTTTGAGCCATGGTTGTTACTTTCTTCTACTGAATTAATTTTCACTTCATTTGTGTCTTGGTAACTTCCCTTTTCTACTTGGATCATTGTTTCTGTAGTTTGCAACCTTTCCGTTTGTATTACTGATTTCTTCCTTATTTCTATTTCTTTTTGGTTCTTTATTGCTTGACTTTATTATTTCTGTCGGTTGTAGCGTATCTCCCTCTATTACCGGTTCCCGTTTTGTTTCTTTTAGTTCATTATTGCTTGACTATAATATTTCTGTTCCTTGGAGCGTATCATCCTCTATTACTGATTCCAATCTCATTTCTTTTAGTTCTTTATCACTGGATTTCATTCCTTTCCCTTGCAGCATATCTTCCTCCATTATTGATTCCGGTCGTATTTCTTTTTCTCTCGTACCTGTATTGATTAACTTTTCTATTTCTATTCCTTGTTCTTTATCTACTACCAATTCCATCAATATTTCATCATTAGTTTCAATACTTTCCCCTCCGGTGTCGTTTGCTAATGATCCAATAATTTCAATGTTCTCGTTAGTTGTATCGAACAAATACTCATCGAGCCACTCGGCTTCTTAAACAAAAGAATCTTTCGGTACATTGTTCTCAAAAAATTTCTCAATGAAATTCAAATGGTGTGTATTGAATTCAACATTCTCCAGAGTTTGGAGCTTCACTGCATTGTCTGTAATTGTAGTATTTGTTGTAGCTTCTGCAGTTATCAGCTTACTATAATCTATTGCATCTGCATCAAATGGAAATAATCCACAAGTTTTAAAGGCATTTTGCACCATTGTAGGTGTAATGACTTCTTTAATTACAGTATCCAATAACGGAGCAAAATTGTCAATTCGAATTTTTTGTTTATTAGTGTCTATTCTAAATTTAGCAACCGCTTTCTTCCAGCCAGTTTTCAGAGGTTTAAAAACCCCTACATCCATAGGTTGCAGTATATGAGTAGAATTAGGGAGCAGACTAATTAAAATGATACTTTTTTCTGAACAAAACTTGCTAAGATGCAATGTCAAGTGCGACTTGTGCCCATCTACATAAAATATTACAGGCAATGGTATGTCATTTTTAAGAATCCATGGGTGCAAAATATTTGAAGTATATTCAAAAAAACTTTCGCCTGTCATCCAACCCGACTCCGACTTTCCCAGGCCCCAACCGTTTGGCATTAGTGCAACAACACTTTGTGGAATTCTTTCATAGGGGAACATCACTATAGGAGGCGCTAACTCTCCTGCCGCATTCGCTGTAAAATAAAAACAGTAGGTAAGTGACATAAGTATGTGAAAAAAATGGGAGAATAAGGGTTCTGGAATAAGACAATTACCCGTAACAAGATTCATTAAACATTCCTTCTCATTGTTAGCTATACTCTTGTAAACGTTTCTACTTTCTTTGAGTGCAAGAGCTTTTGATCCTTTTCGACATAAGAAAAAAGCAGACTCATCTGCGTTAAATGTTCGTCAAGGATCTTGTGTAATCTCCATCAAATTTTCGGCAAGAAAATATGATTCAATTTCTACAAACCAGTTTCGAAGGCTTCGTTCAGTGATTTGAGCCCTAGCGTGAACTAAATTTTGAGTCATTCGTGTGGAGATTTCCTTATGACGTCGCAGAAAGCCTTCATATTAGTGTCTGCCAGGTAGGCAAGTTTTTCCTTGTTTTTAAAGGGATCTGTTTTTTTCTTTTTTTTAAAGCACACATACACTTTCAAGTAGTTGTTCCTTGGTTACCGGAAATCCTACTTTAGCTACCGCTATTTCCACTTTGCTAGGGTGTCCTCTTCTTCTTTCGATAAAGTTGTAGGGGCTCCAGCTTTACACTCAACAGGATACTTTCCATAAAATTTTGAGTGAAGGGTAGTTTTGGGAATATTATATTCTCTACTTGCAGCTTTAATAGCCATTCCATTTTTTATAGCTTCTAATGCGGATATTAGTGTGCCTGATGAATATTTACAATTTTTCTTTAAGGACATTCTGTAACAACGATAACATTACATGTACATAAAACGGACATCATTGGATGTAATTATGACACCCCGTGTCAGAATTAGGACACCGTACTTTAATTTACAAAAATGAACGAAGAACGTGGAATACAATGCTCCTTTTATAAGAAAAAGATGTAAAATACATAACTTAAAATATTGGAATATGAACATAATTCGGACACCCCGTGTCCGAATTCAGGAATAGCTATTTCGGTTGGCCGTAATACTGACACCCTAATAATTCGACGTAATAATATAAAAAAGTAATTATTTCTTCAAAATCATGTACAATTATCATATAAAAACATACTACAGTAATAAAATATGTTTTTGCAATAAAAATGTAATAATAATCTTACCTGAAAATAGAACGAAAAGTCGTTAGGCTTATAACACAACACGCCTGTCTACGCCCTGTCAATTTCAACGAGCTGCTAGAAATGATTTGTTTGGTTGGCTAGCCTGACATTTGAAATATATCATGACCACATGATCATAGATGCCTCGACATGTATCTAAGTCGTCGTTTTATAAACTGAAATCTTACTCTAGCAATTAACACGGAAAGTGTCCGAATTTGGTGCAGAGTCTGAATTTGGTACAATTATCTCAGCATGTAAAAATGTACCCTCAAAAGGAGATCCCCAATCTAATAAATTGAATAAACAGATATGTCCAAAATAACGTGAATATTTATTATCTTTTTAGATGCATACCGGTTTTTCCAGAGAATAAACAATATTCAACTTTTTCCAAGAATTTGTGTTTATTGAGATTTAATTACAAGACAAATACAAATGATCTCTTGAAACTCATCAATTGATTAGTCCGTGCTCTATTTTGAGATTTTATTTTCAGCGATTTAGGGTAATGCAACATTTTTCAATTCATATGTATTTGATACTCAATTATAGAACCAAATGGACATTGAAAATAATTGTATCTGTTCCAAAATTTAGACGAAATATCACACTTCGTGAAAAAATAACTGCAGTAATTTTTCATTAAAATACGAATTTGAGTCACAATTCTTTTTTTTTGAATTATGGTTGGAATGTCATGTGGAACTTGATAAGTAAGCACGTAAGCGATGAGAAATTTAGGGACTCTCTTACATTCCAGAACCAGCAGCGTGCTACAATATAAATATGCAAATTATTTCATAAAGCCCAAAACAGTCATTTATCCGTCTTGTTCGTAAAATAATATTCCTAAAATTTTAAAATACTTATTTTACGGATTAAGTCAATATTTGTTAATTTGATTACGTAATCCTATAAGCAAAGTTATATACCAAATTTTTAACTTATTCTGTTATAGTTCTCAAACAAAAACGCCCAAAGAGCATTTCTATAGTGTCAAAGGATACAATAGATCGAAGTTTGAATCTTTTAAAATTCGCAGGAATTCTAGGAACAATTTTACTTTTCCGTCAACCTATCTAATATGCGAGAAAAGTATTGGTTTACCCCAAAAAAAGTTGGAATTTTGAAATTTTCTTTTTGAGTTATTTTAACGTTTTCCATCAACAACAACACGAAAAAACGGTTTTTAGGAAAAAAAATCCTGTGTGTATATCGTCGTCGTCATTGTCGTCGGCCACTTTTCTTTGTCTTGTTAGCACGATACAGCCTCCGGAGTGCAATAAGTCACCAATTTTATGATGGAATATTGTTAAGGACATGTCCCAGATGAACCCTATTGATTTTCAGCTCACCAGAGCCAGTACAACGGGTGCTACGGTACTTGAAGTACGATATTTTGTCATTTTTTGAGAAATTTCAGTTTGTTAGCACGATACAGCCTCCGGCGTTCAATAAGTCATCAAATTTATCATTGAATATTATTCAGGACATCTCACAGATGAACCCTATTGATTTTCAGCTCACCAAAGCCAATACAACAGGTGCTACAGTACTTTCAGTACGATATTTTTGTCATTTTTGGAGAAGTTTTAGTTTGTTAGCACGATACATCCTCCGGAGTATATACAAGTTACCAATATTATGATTGGATATTATTCAGAGCGTCTCAAATATGAACCCTATTGATGTTCAGCTCACTAAAGCCAGTACAACGGGTGCTATGGTACTTGAACCAAATTTTTGTAATTTTAGGAGAATTTTCAGTTTGTTACCACGATACAGCCTCCAGAGAGTATACGATTGCTCAATTTTATGATTGAATATTGTTCAAGGAGTCTCACAGATGTACCCTATTGATGTTCAGTACAACGGGTGCTAAGGTACTTAAGGTACGACATTTTGTCATTTTTTGAGAAATTTCAGTTTGTTATCACGATACAGCCTCCGGAGTTCAACAAGTCACCAATTTTATGATTGAATATTCTTATGACTCGTAAACTCATAGAGCGAATGTCACAGAGATCTCGACTGCTCCCAGTGCGAAACGACAAACAGACGCTCTTATTGAAGGCATATATGTCATTCAGCAATAGTCAATTTCAATTTACACAACATAAACAAAGTGCTTACATATTAGAAATTATTTAAATGGATTTAAATAATCATAGTACCATAGCAACCCCGCAGATGTTAATGTACAAAGCCAAAATGCTCTGAATTACCGTTCAAATCAGATAGAATCTAACCAGTTAATGTATTATGGGTACATGTTTACCATACCGAATGACATCCATGTCCTAACATGAAGTTATCTAATATGGAAATATTCACTGAAGCCCACGTGGTAAACAAATGA
This sequence comes from Galeruca laticollis, assembly GCA_963921935.1. Lineage (NCBI taxonomy): Eukaryota > Metazoa > Arthropoda > Insecta > Coleoptera > Chrysomelidae > Galeruca > Galeruca laticollis. Next base: position 179,386,758 of record OY998180.1, read on the forward strand.
AGATTAAACATACCCCTATCTGAATGAGAAGTATGTATAAGTTAATCAACTAATTCATTCTAACCTAATACTAGTAATATGTTTTAGAGTGCAAATCAAGGATTCGGTTATATCCGAACCCTAATAAGTTATAGCACTTATCAGCTAAAGCGGGCAGTTTTTCGGACTACTGTGGCTAACACCCCAAGACAATGTAATCAGAACAAAAATCAGTAGTCCCACGGTTATTTATATCTACAGTAAAAACCAAAAGAAAGAGAAAGACCCCTTAATACCCCGAGAATGTAAGTTAAAGAAAATAAGTATGACTAAAACTACTCTATTTACAGCGGCGCTCGTTTTTGTATCAGAGGATACAACTTACCAACTTACCCAGCAATCAATAGTGATTGATAATATAAAATTACTGTCAAGATGTTATGATATGTCGGCTGCAGCCTGCACCATTTCACCAGGAAGATGATGGCAGAGTAATCACTAAAACTCTGGGCTGACAGAAACAGATAACAACAACAATACTTTTAGAAGACTTCTGTTAAAATCCTTACGTAAAAAACGTTAGAAGAAAATCAACATAGTTTCACAACCTGCAAATACTTATAGAAGCATATGTAAAGTGTTACAAAAAAATGCCAAATAGGTAAATTTTTATATTATATTATTGATAGTTAAGTTATCCAATAAAGAATCTAATGATCGTTTAATATTTAAAAAAAATGGAGTTGGCCGTCTCAGTGTCAAAACAAACCAGTTACAATCTCACTGATGAACCGTATTGATTTTCAGCTCACCAGAGCCAATACAACAGGTGCTACAGTACTTTGAGTACGATATTTTTGTCATTTTTGGAGAAATTTCAGTTTGTTAGCACGATACAGCCTCCGGAGCATATACAAGTGACCAATTTTATGATTGGATATTATTTACTGCGTCTCAAAGATGAACCCTATTGATATTCAGGTCACTGAAGCCAATACAACGGGTGCTATGGTACTTGAAGTACCAAATTTTTGTAATTTTTGGAGAATATTCAGTTTGTTAGGATGATACAGCCTCCAGAGAGTATACGATTGATCAATTTTATGATCGAATATTATTCAAGGTGTCCCACAGATGTATCCTATTGATTTTCATTTGACTAGAGCGAGTACAGCGGGTCCTATAAATCCAGATATACTAAATTTTTGGTTATTTTTTAAGAAATTTCGGTTTGTTAGCACGACACATCCCCCGAAGTGTATACAAGTAACAATTTTATGCTTGTAAGCTACAAGAGATTCCAGAAAATTGTTTCTGGAGATTTTTATAGTGGTTATATGATGACAATGGACCATTGGAAAGTTTTTTGAATTCTCTAGAAATGGCCGTTTTCGTATAACTCACAATAAGATCATCACTTGCTACTACCAAAGAGTAATAATCTGAAATTATGAAATATTGTTTATATTGCACTCTATCAGACAATAAACCATGTGCAAATGTTCTCTAATTAACAACTGTAATGCTCAACACAGGATAAGGATAAAAAATATTTATCATTAGAATATTTTGTGTGGTTAATGGCCAATTTTTTATCACAAATTATTTTCGATCAGATATGCTCTCTTCTAATAAATGAAAACATTTGTTTCATCCAGAATAAACAAGTTTTAATCCTAAGTTAAGTAGAATAGTAGACAAAGCTGACAACCGTAGATAATTTTTTTATTTGTGTCTATTAATAATCACAACAGTTTATGTACAATACATTTACACGTTCTATAAGCTAATTTGCCGTCAGTACGTCGTAAACCTATTTATTTACACCTTCAGAAATCGGAAATCAGCAATTTTGATCAAATGTAATGCCAGTTGATTGGGGTGGTGTTCAAATCTTAAGAAGTGCTACTGGGCTTTCTTCCTCCTTTCCTCTCTAAAAATGGCATGTCAAAGTCTACGAACAGTATGTGGTTGGGCACATATCATGGAGCATTTGCGATTATTCCTAATGCTCTCGATTCAAATCTTTCAATAATATTCAAGTTCCATTCACTGGAATCCGTACGTCCAGATGAGTTTGATGATGGCTTTCTTCTCTAGGAGAAAAAATGGTAACTAACAGAGCTTCTTTCATTTCAAGATTCATTGCTCTCCTTTTATCCTCTTTCAAGTACATATATTTTCCATGTTAATTTACTCTCAATTTGTATTCCAAATTGCCAAATCACTTGGTCTCGTCTGCTTTGGGAACTCCTATGGTATTTAAGAATGAGAGATATTGTAATCGTTTCACTGTATACGTTACATAGATGGTTTTTGTTCCAATCATTTTTATTTTCCATTTGTTCATCTGTTAATGCATTTAAGTGTAAATATAGCATTCTAGTGGCTAGATCTGTATCCTTGTGATGACATGATATTACTGTATCGTCCGGAAATGTTCCCACTTCTGTATCAGATTTGAAGTTTAGAAAGTCTCGCAGTCTTTGAATGCTCGAAACACGAGCAGAATCAAAGTCCTGGGCCCAGAACTTCGAGATTTTTCAAAATAAAATTAGAATCGAGTTCATATTTAGCAAAGATCTATCAATGAAGAAAAAGAAAATTGAATGAATTCAACATTTATTCAACAGACAGTTAAATAATGACATTTATAAAGTTAATTATTATAGTCTAAGCAATTCCTACCTTGAAATTCTGTTAACGCATTTTTATTTTTTCACAGTAAAATAGTATAGTTATGTAAGAAACTTAGTATTTATATTAAACTAATAATAATCATAATTATCATTAAGTATCTACTAATTTGGTCATAATTCACGTAATCAGAATTACAGACATATTTTTTGATAATAAAATCTTCTTGATATGTCAGGGACTCACAATTAAAAACCAAGTAAAAACAAATCATTAATAATTATCACATAGTGTCGTCCGTTATATAAATAACATGGAGGTCTAACGATAAGACTTCTTTGCTGGTTCAATAGAACAGGCATTTCAAAAAATAGGTTCGTCAACAGCTCCGTCCGAGCTGATTTTTATAAAAATGCCAGCGGACAAGGAGAGAACTCTAGTTTTCAACGGATGTCAGTTTAACTGTGTAAAGCATTGTAAAGTAGTTCAAAACTCTCAGTACGTTTTCCGGTAAATTAAGACAACTGTTTTAATATTACCCTTATCTTTTTAAAAGAATTTCGGATGCATTTTCTTCATTGTTTTTTATTATACATTCCATTAGACTGTGAAACGACTCGCCGGTTTCGTTGCACACTGTACAGCATAGAGAAATAAACATATAAAGAGAGTGTTCGATCCCGTATAAACACCGGCAGTGCGTCGATCTCAGCGCCCCCCTTGCGGGGAACAGAACTAATTCTTACAGGTGGGATATTTAAATTTGGTAGTTTGGATTATGGGTAGTTAAATTTTACAGTTTGTCTTAAAATTGTTTATTATATAATTATTTCATTCCAAAAAATTATATTTCATTTTTGTAATTAAATAATAATAATAATAAACAATTTGGAGACAAATAATTAGGTCTGTTATTTATACATGTTATTACATTGATAACTTTAAAATTCATATTCCAATAGTTAAAGATAATATTAAAGTACAAAAACATCTGATTAAATTATCAGTTACAATAATCAAAAAATTTAAATTTTCAATAATATCTCCTATTATTAAAACAATTATTCTAATATCACTTAACAGTGTTTCCACACAATTTTATTTCCAAAGTTATTTTCCCTACCACACGCACTATAAATAGGCATTTATACGGCTGTACATTTTTCAAAAAAATTCTATTGCAGCCTCCGCCATCCCCATAGCTGCCCAGCTCTCAACTTTTTTTATTTTTTTTATTTCAGAAAACAAGAAACTTCACATTTACTTTCTTTAAACTAATTAAAAAGACAAAACATGTGAATCAGAGCAAACCTACAGTTGTGTAAATACACAACATAAACATATACTTAGCGAAAACTAAAAGTAAAAATGGCACACTAGCTTGAATATTAAATAATGTTATAAATGAAAAAACTATTATTATCTACATCATAACTTACCATACAGTTACATATTATTATTAATCACAAAATTACATATTTCTACTCAAATTACAGCATTATACTTAAGAAAGTTTATCCAATATTACATCAAATATTTTAATAAAAAGCATTTAAAAAGTAGATTCCCCTTTACATGAAGACAGGAACAGGTATGAAACAAAAAAAATTAAACGCAGTACATTGTTACCAAAAAATAATAATTATTTTTGTTTGTTAGTCCTCTTACCATCATTATAATATTTTTTAATTAATAAGGGGACACAAACTTTTATGAGTTGAGAAAATACGTATGATTTATGATCTCGACATTTTTTTCAGTAATATTTTCTACATGACCTAAAAGTGGTAGAAAATGATAAACAATGTCATGCAGAATGGAAAGAAATTTTACGACTTTTCTTTGAACATAAATTAGACGTGTTTTATCATCATTTTCTTTGAAGGAAGTGAAAGTATGGTCAACATCTGAAATATCTGTTTGCAAATTAGCCTTACATTAGAAACGTAGCTTATTGCTTGAGTATCAAAATTTGAATCATTTAATTCTATATCTAAAAACGGGAATTCAATATTTTCCAATTCATTAATTTTGTTATTACTACTGATAAGTGCCTTTTTTGATTTACAAATTCTATTTCTCTGATCTCTATTAATGTAATACATTTTCTTCTTCTTGGGAGATAAATTACTGACCCTAGTTTCGTATATTTTACTTAAAATACTAGATTCCAAACATTGTTTTTTAGGCAAAGGTTCAAATTCAGTTTCTATAAGACTATCATTATTGTTACAAAAAATAAGCTTTCTTTTTACGGGCAATATAGTCCCAGAGCTGGCTACAAAAAACAGGGTCGATAAGGTGCGCGCCATTTCAGCTTGTAAACTGGCGGCCCCAGCTTAATACATCACCGAACGCCACTTCTTAAGGTCAGCACAGGTCGGATATGAAAATGCCAGCCGGTTTTCCCGGACGAAAAAATTGGCTGAAAAACCTCATAACGGGCGCGCGTGAAACCTTTAGTATCGTGGGGTTCAAACCTCAAATAAGAGCGGTGTAATAGCGCAAGAAGTTTTGCAGGCCGGAAAACCCTCGTAAGAAGTGATCGAAAGTGTCGAAAAACTCATCTGAAAAACCTCATAACGTGCGCGTGCGAAACCTTTTGTAACGTGCGGTTTAAGCCTCAAATAAGAGCGGTGTAATAGTGCAAGAAGTTTTGCAGGCCGGAAAACCCTCGTAAGAAGTGATCGAAAGTGTCGGAAAACTCATCTGAAAAACCTCATAACGTGCGCGCGTGCAACCTTTAGTAACGTGGGGTTCAAACCTCAAATAAGAGCGGTGTAAAAGCGCAAGAAGTTTTGCAGGCCGGAAAACCCTCGTAAGAAGTGATCGAAAGTGCCGTTTCTGATGTTAATAAATTTTACTCAATTTTATTTATTGATCCTACAGCTCAATTCTATTCCTTTTATTATAATATTGCATCTAAAAAGTATCATAATAAATTAGAAATGAAATGCGCGCGTTAGATAAGTAAATACTTTAACGCATCTTTGCAATGATAGAGGCGAGCGCCGAGATTATCATCTTGCCTCAACGTTCCTTAAAGTTTCTTGGGGCACCACGAGTCGTTACTCAATACTGAGCAACTTTCTCAAAATGTATAACCATTCCCAGAAGTTTTAAAAAAATTTTGATCAAAATCACTTGATAATAGGCGCAGTAAATGAATTAAAAAAAAATTAGAAGCCCGTTTTTGCGTTGTTGGCGGCGGCTCGAGTAGGTGGAAAATTAGTGAGCGCAATAAAATCACGCGCGCGATAAAAAATGATTATATTTCAGCGAGTTTTCATCGTATCTTGATGATTTTATTTTAATTTCGGGTAGCTCAAACAGGTATTTTGAATGGAGACATCAAAAATAATTTTCCATTGAGCCGAATACGAAAAATTTTCATTTCAAATATATACGCCGATTTTCTTCAATTTTTTTCGGGGGTTTTCCGGCCCGCAAAACTTCTTGCGCTATCACACCGCTCTTATTTGAGGTTTGAACCCCACGTTACTAAAGGTTTCACGCGCGCCCGTTATGAGGTTTTTCAGCCAATTTTTTCGTCCGGGAAAACCGGCTGGCATTTTCATATCCGACCTGTGCTGACCTTAAGAAGTGGCGTTTGGTGATGTATTAAGTTGGGACCGCCAGTTTACAAGCTGAAATGGCGCGCACCTTATCGACCCTGTTTTTTGTAGCCAGCTCCCCGTCTAATACTGTATTTTCAAAAGCTTGAGTTTTATTATTATTATCTTCAATTACTTTTGGTGGTGTATGATGGAAGGGTTGCAAAGGTAAAGCAAATTTATCAAGTCTTTTGCGTAATGAATTTATAAATGCCTCATCATCAAAATTATCTTCACACAACCTTTCATCTTTGGATGTATAAGGAAGTTCTAAAATTTTGTACCACTGTTCCCTTTGACTAATGTCAGATGGAAATTTTTGTTCTCAAACTTCAAATTGCGAAGCGGCCAAAAATATGTATTATTACAATTTTTTGCTATACAACTACGACGAATTTTACCTGGTGGTGACAATTTAAAGGTTCACTTACTTTTATTTACTTTATTAAAACTAAATCCTAAATAAATTAAAAAATACTCACTCTTGTATTGTCTTCTTTTTCGGAATTGTTATTTTGGACACTGTCACTTTGCATTTGACAAACAGAAACCAGATTCACACAAACCAATGTAAGATTGGTTTTCTATATTTTCATTTTTAATGACGTAAAAGTTAATATACTAGGATATTCTATAATATTTATCCACATTAAAGGCGATTTTTTGAAATGTATTGAAATTTATGATATTTTGTTCTATTTTGTTTATGTAAAACAGTCTTATAGTTCGCGACAGTTGAGACTCCAGCGCGGGGAACTTGCGTTGTGCCACATACCGCCTATGCATCAAACTGTCTCTTATATTATTATTTGTCTATGCTGTACAGCTACTGGTACTCGATTCGTCGTCCATTATTTCCAATTCCCGCGTTCAAATACGAGGGATATTTTCAAAAAGCCTTCAATACAGTTCCACAGTAAGAGCAATAAATGCAGGTTTATTCGAACTCCGTATTTTGGGACTAAGCTGTGGTGGCAAGTGGGTAAATATTTCAACAAACATATAACGACAAGCTCTATACATTAGTAGTATTTTATGCTCAGATAATCAAATCGCAAATACTGTTGACACACTCTAGTCGAATAGAGGGATGTTTTTTCAAGAAACTTAAAAGGAGAATCTCATATCCCCCACGTCTACAAGCGATAGCCTATCAAGGCAAGACTCTTTTGGCATTCCCTGATTGATGGAATGAATAATTTAGCATTCAAATTTCGTTGACCTATCATTCTAATTGAGCCAAAGTATGTTTTTTTCATTTCACTATGAATACCTCGAGATTTGGATAATCAAAAATAACCTTGGCATAGGTGTTATAAATCCATGGGATACAAAGCCTGTATTCCGAAGTATACATCAAATAGTGCTCCCAGACAGCACACAATATCCATTAGACATCCACAAGATATCCTTTATGGATATCCAGTATATCCACTGGATACAGATGGATAGCCTACAGACATACAATGGATATCCATATGTCCGCCTATATCTAGGATATATGTAATATTACTTTTCCGCCCAACCTATCTAATATGCGAGAAAAGTATTGGTTTACCCCAAAAAAAGTTGGAATTTTGAAAATTTTTTTTGAGTTATTTTTACGTTTTCCATCAACAACAACACGAAAAAACGGTTTTTAGAAAAAAAATCCTGTGTGTATGTCGTCGTTGTCGTCGGCCTTTTTTTCTTACATGTCTTGTTAGCACGATACAGCCTCCGGAGTGCAATAAGTCACAAATTTCATGATTGAATATTGTTAAGGATATGTCACAGATGAACCCTATTGATTTTCAGCTCACCAGAGCCAGTACAACGGGTGCTATGGTACTTGAAGTACGACATTTTGTAATTTTTTGAGAAATTTCAGTTTGTTAGCACGATACAGCCTCCGGAGTTCAACAAATCACCAATTTTATGATTGAATATTATTCAGGACATCTCACACATGAACCCTATTGATTTTCAGCTCACCAGAGCCAATACAACACGTGCTACAGTACATTAAGTACGATATTTTTGTAATTTTTGGAGAAGATTCAGTTTGTTAGCACGATACAGCCTCCGGAGTAAATACAAGTGACCAATTTTATGATTGCATATTATTCAGAGCATCTCAAAGATGAACTCAATTCGTATTCAACTCACTAAAGCCAGTACAACGGGTGCTATGGTACTTGAAGTACCAAATTTTTGTCATTTTAGGAGAATTTTCAGTTTGTTAGCACGATACAGCCTCCAGAGAGTATACGATTGATCAATTTGATGATTGAATATTGTTCAAGGTACCTCACAGATGTACCTTATTGATTTTCAGTTGACTAGAGCGAGTACATCGGGTCCTATAAATCCAGATATACTACATTTTTTGTGATTTTTGAACAAATTTTGGTTTGTTAGCACGATACATCCCCCAAAGTGTATATAAGTAACAATTTTATGATATAATAGAAAAGTTAGTTTTAATTTTTAAAACCGTTTATCTTATGGATGTCTTTGGAGATATCTACTGTATATCTCGTAAATATCCCATGGATATCCTATGTTCACATTTGGTATATCCAATTAACATCCCATGGATATTAATAGGATATTTTATATTCACATTTGGTATATCCTTCCTCCTCAAACCTGAAAATCTGAGAATATATGACTAGTATCTACTGATGGAAACACATGGTGGTCCAACAAAAAAATGTAAATCAAAAGTTTTTTATGTCTACAGATCTGGAATAAAATTGAGAGAAAATAGTTTATCCAGTCAACCAGTACAAAATATAATAGATACACAGGGTGGATAGTCTAGTATTTAAGTGGACGACTGTAGAATATTGTGGTCTAGTGAAAAATATTCATATACTCACCGTGTATGTCTGTTATATTTTGTACTGATTGATACTATTATTTCCAGTTAATTTCATTCCAGATCTGTGTATATATACAACTTTTAGTAAGCATTGTTTTTGTTGGCTATCTTGTATTTCCACCAGCAGGTACTAGTTAGATATTCATCTGTGAGTAAGAAGGTACAAATGGAATTAAATTCTTCATAATAGTAGTATTATTTGACATATAATGAAATGATATACTATGGAATAGAATGATAGAAAATACTTTATTTTATATAATATACATATTTGCATATACCTACATCAATAATTCTTCTTCTTCATCACCCAGCTCATCTATTCTGTAAGAACGAGAAAAGAAAGATTGTCGATTTTCAAGGTCAACTATATACCGTATTCGACCGAATATGAGATACACCTTTTTTTGTAAAATAACATTTTGAAAATTGGCCCGCGTCTTGTATTCGAGCACATACCTGTAATTAGAACATTTCTTATCACCTGAACTCCATCATTATTATTGAGTTCAAAAGAATTTTTACTCAAATCAGCCGAGCCACCAGCTCAGTTTATCATGAAACAAAGTAAAAGCCGAAGTAAAACTTATTTTACATTTTTGCACATGCTATTTTACCTTGTATAAGTATACAAAACGCTTTTAATGTAGGTAATCAATCATAAATATAAATAAAATATAAGAGACGTAACAATATTCAGAATTAAGGTAAGAAACATATACATACCTTATTTTTTTCCAAATCCAAACTACCGATAAAAAATAACCAACCACTTTTGCACGTTTCTAAAACTATGATAACCTAACAACCAAAATGACGAGAGGACGAGGCTATATCAAACGGTCAAACGCGGCATCGACCAATGAGAGAACAGTGTATAGTTGGTAGCATAATTTTGTGGGTATGTAATATGGAAATCCACTAATGTATGCATTATTTTCTATTATAGCATTATAAACGTTAAACGTTAAGTCATGAAATATTTTTGTTGTGTGTTAAGAACATCACGTATTATGCCGCATTCGTATTGTTGATTATTGATTAAACTCATTATAGTCTGATATAATTTAGGTATATCTATCTTTTTTCAATTCCACTTGAATAAAACTAAAAATACATTGAACACAGACAAAAAATGCGACAGAAAATAATAATAGATATCCATGGATATACCATGGATATAATATCAGGAGATTAAGACATTTATGTATTAGAACCTCCTTCTCAATCATTTTTTATGTGATTATTCAATATATTATCAGTAACATAGAAAATAATTTTTTTCCATATCTATGAAATACATTCAGTGAATATCCATTAGATATCTTACATGGACTGGATATTCAGTGGATATAGGGTTATTCAATGGATATCTAGTGGATATTGTGTGCTGTCTGGGCTCGTATCACACTGCCCTGCTAAATGAAAACGCGGTATCTGAAAAAATCTGAAATCGAGTTTTTGTTACATTTGGGTTTATTATGAGTCTACCTATCATCCTACTACTTCTAAAAACGATATCTACAGTTTTAATGTTTAAACAGTTTATATTTTATATGCCGTATGTGCTAATTTTCCGTGATTTCTCAATGAAAACGCCGTATTTGTCTTAATCTTAGTAATGAGGCGGTATCTACCAACGGACCAGATGAAGTTCCGGTTTTTTCTTTAAGGATGCCGTAAGTGCCGCTTTTTCTCTTAGTACTATGTCTATAAATTGTGAAGTGTTAGTTAGAAAAGAGTATTATTTAAGGAAATAATAGTGATAAATATATTCTATATCTTGTGTGTATAGTTAGTTACATGTTACACACATATTCAAATTTTGCATCATGTTAGGTAATTGAACCAAATTAATATTAGCATTAGCTGCACAAAACAAGAAATCAGAAATTTATTGTTTGGAAGAACCAGCTATTAATTATACATAGATGACGGAGTAAGTAAACATTGTTTATTGAGTTTGTGATTAAAGCCATGTATCTGTCCCGTTTTTGCTTTGATAAGGTAACGATTTCCTATTGGTAATTACCCGTTAATTAAATTTATTTGCATGTGAATAAACTGGTCCTATAATAGGATTACATTAATTAAAATATCCGATTAATTAATTTACTTGAATATGACTGTGGTTCAAGTTATGGGTTGCATGAACTACAGCAAATTTTCCATCCGTTGAAGAATCTGTAAATACAGGTTTCATCACTGATTTTTGAAATTGGAAACACCTCACATCCTAACAATACTTAAAAAAGTACAATCGTCCCTATTTATCTGACATTGCCCAAGTTATTGCCGAACGTGGTCAAGATGTATTAAACTATAAAAACTCCTTTAATGAGAAAACTAAAAAATAAACTTTTTAATGAAAAGAGCAATGAAAAAGGGGAATACTCATAAGCCAGGAGTGCTTAGATCAACCCCAGGGTTTTCCGAAAGAAAAAAGAGGTATTCTAAAATAATTGGATGAGTTGCTGCCAAAAAATCCAAAAATATTTTGGAAAAATTTGTCCACTATAATAACAACCATGTCGCTTAAATAGCCCCAAGAATCTTTTGAGAAGCCATAAAATGCATTCATAATTTAGCACCAATATTTTGCTAAGTCTAGTAACACAGAATTTAGTATTTGATCTATGACATTTTTAATAAAATGTTAAACAGTGTGTTTTTATTATTTACTACACCGGAATTTACACGATATTTTACAAACTAATATATAATATAAAATATGTACATTCAATAGCAATAATTATAAAATGCTTATTTTTTATTTATTTACGGTCATTTTTTTTATTTTTTTTTCACGGCATCGGCTTCTGAGGTCATTAGCCTTATAGACAAATGTAACCACATGTAAGAATGCATGTCACAGTTTGGAATATATTCCTGTTTCTTTTAAGAACTTCAAAACCTTTTTAAATGTATTCCATTCGTCTTTCAGGCACGTTTGAATATCATTGGGTAGGGCAAGTCGTTGTCTCATTACATCATATTGAGGGCAGTCTATGATAATATGTTTTACTGCCAACCTGGATCGACAGTAGTCGCATCAAGATTGTCTGTCTCCCGCTAGCATGAATACGTTTGTTAGGCGGGTATGCCCGATTCACAGTCTGGGTATCACAGCCTGATCTCGTCTACATTGGTAAGGTATTACGTCCAAGGGGTGACCTTTGTTTTGATGTCTCAAAGTTTGGCTTCTGTTCTATTCCACTCATTTTGCCATACCTCCAAGAACTTATGTTTCAAATGTAGTTTTATGTCGTCTGGTCCCACAGGTATATTTTCCATTTTTTCTGCTTGCGCAGCGGCTCTAGCTGCTCGATCTGCTTGTTCATTTCCTTCAATTCCGTGGTGACTTGGAATCCAAATGAACGTTGTGAGTGTACCGTTAGTTTGAAGCAGAGTCAGTATCACCAACATAATTTGCACCAGCGGATCTTTGCTGAATGGATTACTCAGGGCCTCAATCGAACTCTTGGAGTCAGTACAGATTATGTAATGCAATTTGTTTCCAAATTCAACATATCGTAGGGCTTGCATAATGGCGTATAGCTCCGCAGTATACACGCTGGCTTCCCTGGGCAATGCCCATGAATGGGATATTCCCAGCGTAGTGAATGTCGAACCACAGCTTCCCAGAGTTTTTGATCCATCTGTGAATATAACTTGGTCTCCTGGGTATCTGTCAAACATTCTGTTGAATTCTGCTCTAACAATTGTTCGATTGACGTCTCCTTTCCTATGTATCCCAATATCCATAATTGCATGTAATGGGACGATCTTCCAAGGAGGTATTTCTGGTGGACCGAAATGGAGAACATTTGGAAAGGATTATTGCATGTAATCAAGATCCTCTTTCAGACGGATACCTGCTGGGCATGTTATTGTCGGTCGTCGTTGAAAAAAGTCGTGTTCCTCATCATGGTATGGTGGATAGTTTGGATGGTTCGATTGAGCCCAAATTCCCATACAGTAGTTGGCTAGCAGTTGTTTTCTTCTGATACTTAGAGGTGGGATACTAGCTTCAGCACACAAGGATATATAAAGGCTTGTTCGAAATGCTCCTAGAGCTAGTCTTAGAGCGGTGCATTGTATTGACTCTAGAACTCGGAGCCTTGTTCTTCGGGCTGATTCATAAATCATACAGCCATATTCCATTTTCGAGGCTATAAGTGTATTGTACATCTTTAGAAGGACGTCTTTATCACAACCCCAGTTGATGTTTGTGAACACTCGTAGACGATTCAGTGCCTTTTTACATTTCAGAGCAAGTTCGTTGATATGAGTACTCCAGTTGAGTTTTTTATCAAATATAAGCCCCAAGAATTTTACCTTGTCTCTACACTCAAGATTGTCGTCATATAGTATCAGGTTTGGATCTTGGTGAATTGATCTTAGCCGACAGAAGTGCACGCAGTGCGTTTTTGTACTGGAGAATTTAAATCCCAGATATTTTGCTCCACTAGAAAGAGTGTTTATTGCAGCCTGCAGGGTTGTTTCTATTTCTGCCATCGACTCGGCCGCGTGGAATATTGTGAGGTCATCGACATATAAGCATCTTCCTATAGCTTGGTCAAGATTATCAAGGAGTTCATTGACTGCTATCGCAAACAACAGTACACTCAGGGTGGATTCTTGGGGTACTCCATTTTCTAGTTGATGTAAGTTTGATTGTGTTAACCCATTGCGTACTCTGAATTTTATATGGAGAAGAAAACTCTCTATGAATCTCGGCATATTGCTTTTTATTCCCTATCTGTTCAGTTGATCGAGTACTTTGAATCGCCAGGTTGTCTCATATGCCTTTTCTAAGTCGAAAAATATAGCCACCATATGGCTTCTGTTGGCAAAGCAGTTTTGAATTGCCCTTTCCAACATGAATAACTGATCAGTTTTGGATCTATGGTTTCTGAACCCTGCTTGAGAAGTTGATAGTAGGTTGTTTTTTTTCCAGATACCATCGTAGCCTTAGGCTTACCATCTTTTCCAACAATTTGCTGAACAACTCGTTAGTGATATGGGTCGATAACTTGCTGGAGATGTTGGGTGTTTTTCCAGTTTGAGTAAAGGGATGATTATAGCTTCATTCCACATTTCTGGGTATGTTCCGTCCGACCAGATTTCATTATATAGTTCCAGTATAATGTGACTTGTTGATTCTGGTGCTTGTTTTATGAATTCGTATGTGATTCTATCTCCGCCTGGTGTTTAGTTAGTCATTTCAGAGAGTGCGTAATCAAACTCCAAGGTAGTGAATGATATGTTGTAATCTGAGGGCCTTGGCTCGGGCCTGTTTGAAGGCGATCATATTCTCTTGTGTCGGTGATCTTTTGAATTTTTTGAATGCTTTATTTTTTTCTTTTATTAAAAAAGCTGTTTCTTCGTTTCACCATGGAACCATTGTTTTCCTTTAACGCCCTTTGTTTGAGGCACTACTGTCAGGGCGGCTGATATGATCTTATCGGTGACTATTCTTGTGGGTTTCTTGACACCTGTAGATGACAATTCAAAATTTTCCAAGTTCTCCTTGAATAATGCCCAATTTGCATTATCGAATTTCCATCGCTTCGGAATGGCATGTGTTTCGGTTCGACCCACAAATTCGATAGATGTTGGAAAGTGAACTGTCAAATGGTCGTTGAGGCATTTCCACTGACATGCTGGAGCAACTGTAGGGGAGCAGAATGCTAAATCGAGAGCGGATAGGTTATTTGATCTTTGGTTCAGGTAAGTGCCTTCACCTGTATTCAAAAGAATCTGGTCATTATCGTTGAGAAGGTTTTCAATTAGTCTTCCCCTTTCTGTCCAATCTTTCAGAGCCCCACAGAGGATTGTGGGCATTGAAGTCGCCCACAATCAGGACTGGAGTTGGTAGTTGATCGATTACTTCTTGGATATCACCAGTATCTCAGTCACCATCTGGTAGGTAGGTGTTACAGATCGATAGCTTGATCGGAAAATCCACACGAACTGCAATGATTTGAAGCCTAGACTGGAGTAGAATTTGTCTGTTGGGGATGTTTTCTTTGATGAGTATTGCAACTCCCCCTCTGGCTCGGAGGTGTGGAACAGTATCTTCTCTATACGTCGTATAACCTTTGATATCGAAAATGTCCTGTTGCTTCAGGTGAGTTTCTTGTATACATATACAAAACGGTGATTTTCTATTCACTATATCTCTTAGCTCAGGATAGTGGTTTTTGCAGCCGTTACAATTCCACGAGATGAGATTCATTACATTATCCATTGGGATTGGTTTGTAAATATTTGGACATTCACTTTCAGTACATAGAAATATATTGATATAAATAAATTATATATACATGTATATGTTCTTATCTAATATCACCGATTTCATCACAAATCAAAAAATGATGATACTAGGTAGGTGTAGTCGGGGCAGACTTTTTGGATTTACCCTTTTTACGATCTCGCCTTGGTTTTGGTTTTTGTGAGCTTTCCCAGTGAATGCTTACGTCAGAGTCTGATTCCTCCACCGCTGATATATCTTCGCCAGATTTATTCGGAGTACGTTTTATTTTTTCAGCCAGTGTCACAGATACGGTCGATGTATCACTTAAATCTGGTACTGAATTGATAGTTACTTTTGCAGCCTTGGGCGGGATATAACCCTGAATGGGTGGAGGCATCAGGTTCCTCATTTGTTGGAATGTATCTCTAACTATCTCGGTACAGATTCTAGTTAGTTCTGGTACAAGTTGTCGAATAATTTCTTCTATGGGCTGTTGTGTTGCTCTAGCAGCTTGCGCATATGATGTATGATTCGTTTGTTTGGGTAAGTTCTCTGTTACTCTTCCTCTTGCTTCTGCGTATGGAATACGATCTTCCACTTTAATTTTTTGTATGGCAGCTTTTTGTTTATATACGGAACAGTTTCTCGATCTAGCAGAGTGTTGTCCGTTGCAATTGATGCAAACTAGAGGTTCTGTGCATGGGAATCCTTGATGTGGGGGTGTGCCACATACGCACATTTCTTCTTTATCGCATCTTGTAGAGGTATGGCCAAATTTCTGGCATTTAAAACACCTGAGTGGTGCAGGAATATAATTCCTAACGGGAAGAGAATGTATACCTGCTATTATTCTATTAGGAATAGTTTCTCTGTTGAATGTCAGTATAAGTAATGCTGTTTCCTCTATCTTATCTTCTTTCTTTACTGTAATTCTTTTACCTTCAATCACACCTTGAATTTCAAGATTTTCTGTAATTTCTGTTATCGAACAGTTCAATAGATCACGACATGTTACAACTCCTTTTGATTGATTGAGCGTTACGTGGGGGGATACAGTTATGTCATACTCATGAAATTTTGTTAATTCGAGTAACTTTTTTGTTTGGGTGGTTTCAACTAATAGACCATCCCGGATTTTCTTTACACTCTCTACTTTTCCTATTGCTCCATCTAGTACTTTTTCTATTAGGAAGGGGCTAACTTTAGAGAAATCTCCTTCCACATGTTTCATTACCAAGAACCGTGGTACGACTAACATATTTTCGTGACTGGTCAACTGTAGCCTTATTTGGCTGTTTTTACCATCCCGACTGGCAGTAGTCGATGTTTTAGGTGGCATCTCACCAATTGTGTCGACAATTAGAGAGCTGGACTGCTCCTTATTTGAGTTTATATCGGGTTCCATCATAGAGTTCCCACGAGTACGGGACGAAAAGTAAGTCGACCGCAATAGTGCGCCCTTATCGCGGCAAGGCCTATATACAACAGGGTGTGCCATTTCCCTGAGGTTCAATACGTTCACGGCTGGATATCCCCCAGTCATTCATCTCTTCGCCACGTTTCCAAGCTTGAGATTGGAGATTTTTTCTCGAGGTTCACTCCTCTATTGAGCCGTCCTTAGCTTCTCCGCTTACTCTCGACCTTGCCGACATGGGTGGCCCTACCAGGAGTGTAATACTTCCGCCGGCTTCGCTCTCCAGATCATTGTGGGTACCCTCACCAACGTCAAGGTTCTACAGCTCCTTGAGGGGGATTTACGGTAATTACCTTCACAATTATTACATTACCACTGAAAAAAGTTTCAATATTGCAGATACCGCATCTTGCTTTGAGAATCTAATTTGCTAATTATACTCGTTACCTAAATTAAACGCGTTAAGTGTTTTTTTGGCTATTAGATAAAAGAAATGGCCAAATTTCGTCTTTTTTCATAATTTTGACATCAAATAATTCATGAAAACATATTTTTTATCACTAAAAAAATTATTAGTTGTTAAGGTACAAGGAGAAAACTATAACGCTTGATTACTCAGTTTCACGGCGGAACAAGAGTCGTGTTTGTTTACGACGCTTATGCACCCAAATTTATTATAAATTTATTAACATAAACTTTGAACTATAATCTATTCTAAAATGGAGATGTTAGCTATTACAAACAAAAGTCGTGTCATTATTGAAACACAATTTGACTCATCTAGCGATTCTTCTGATGATGAAATGCTGCTTGTTTGTTATGAAAATGACAGTGATGACGACTTCTTATTTCCTCCATCGACAAAAATTATTGGTTTAATTTCTTGAGGCGCCATTATCTTAAATAATTGACACGCCCGGCGAAATAGTCCCTGCGTCACACTTTTCTCACCAGTTGAATATGGCGTCAGATTTCATGATGTTATTACCACTGGCCAGGATACTGATGTATTTTTCGGAATACATACAAAATATTTTACCTCAATTAACCCCATGTTTATAATTATCTCATCACACGGCCTATCAACTCAGCATAGAGATATAATGAAATCATCTGCTCATTGAAGTATGTCACAGCAAGTATTTTGATAACCCACCCCTAGACAATCGTATGTGAGTATAATTAGTCATCTCTATGCGTTTAATAATTCTAAGATCCTCTTCTAAACTATTTTTCGGCTGAAAATCTAATTTTTTAGTTTGCGGTCTTGTAAGCTTTGGTTTTAAGATATACAGATAGACTGGCAGATCAGAATATGAAACAGACTAAAACTAATTAATAGTGGAGCACAGTTTAAACTTTTTTACTTTATTAAAACTGTAGTTAACTTATACTATACCGAATAAAACTTTCACATTCGAAAATCCTCTTATGTGCTTTGCAAATGTGTTTTTCGTCGGAAATTTTCCAAATTTCCCAACAGCACTCGTCTCGGTTTTACCACCATTAAAAAGAAGATTTAAATAATAAAACGAATTCATCCCAATCCCTTGGAAGTATTTAAACTGTCTACATTTGTTGAATTTCTTAGTGAAAATTTATTCAGTAACACGCATGGAGTTAGTCTAAAACGAAATCCAACTAAAGATCAAAAGGATTTTTTCCTCTTCTATGGCAATGAACGTTTACCTACCCAGGAATAGCGCTGAGTTTTCTTTACTCTACTCGACTAGAGACACGTTCGTTGACAGGGATAAAAATAGTAGCCTTAAATTGGTTGGAATCTTGTGTCATATAAGCAGCAGCACACAATTTATTTCCATTGTCAGAATAGGTAATATCCACTCCCAAATCAATGTTCTACTGCCAACAACAAAATCCAAATGGTTAGAATATTTATTTCCGGAAGCTAAACAGGCTTCGTGGCAATTTTAAAACATTAGTTGCAGAAGAGATAAAACGGCTTTCTTTATTATTTGCACTACTATAATACGGCTTCATCTTGAGATTCGGATATGTTATAACTACTTTTTGGCATCGTGGCATAAAATTAATAAATACGTACTTTGTTTTTCTCTTGCAATAATCTCGAAATTTGGGAATTGTGGTGATAAATAATTTACGTAAAAGTCGTTATAGTGTTGTTTAGTTACGAATCTTGGTGTAGTGAAAAAAAACAGTCGTTTTTAAAACAAAATATTAATTATAAGTGATTATAATCATTGGACAAAGAAATAGGTTAATTGATAATATAAATAAAGTAGCAGAGATAAGCGGACAAACTTGGATAGAATATTTTGCAACGTTGTCGGATTGTGTATAAAATGGAGGTTTACAAATACTGGATATAAGCGAATTCTCTGAGCCGTCGAGGCGGAATAGCTTTTTACACTAGTAAATGTACATAAACAAAACAAACAAAAAATGGAAAAAACGTAGAAAAAATACAAAGCATGCTCGAGACTTTGAATAAAAATATAGAAAAGATGGACAAGAAATTAGAACAAGTAATTAATGAGTTAAAAGAAACAAAACTAGAAGACGAGAAGTTGAAAGAAACAAGTTGAAAAACAAGGCGTCAAAATTGCGTCTCTGGAACGTGAAACTAAAAGGAAAAACCTAATAAGAAAAGGAATACAGGAGAGAGAGAATGAAAGTAATGAAGAAACAATACAGAAAATAGGACAGGTAATAAATGCATTAGAAATAAAGTTTAATACAGAAGATGATATTGACGATATCATAAGAATTGGAAAACCAATAAATGGAGTCAATAGACCGATATTATTAAGATTAGTGAGAAGCAACAAGAAAATGGAGTACTTAGACAAAGTAAAAAACTCAAAGGAACAAATATATGGATCGACGAAGACTATCCAAAGGAAATATTCGAAGAAAGAAAATTGCTGTATCCACAATTGAAGATAGCTAGAGAAAACGATCACAAAGCATATATAAAATACAATAAATTAATTATAAATAATGAAGTATATGAAGGAAGTAATAGAGATTTGCAACAAGGCCGAAAACAAGAAAAAGAAGAAAACAGGAATAGAAAAGTACAGGAAAGATATCCAGAAGCTAACACACTGGATGAACAATAAAGAAAAATTACGCGGACAGCTAAAAACTAAGAACCCAATCAGTAAATCGAGAGGAAAACTATAAAAATGGCTATGGAAACGAATGTGACAATGGAAACGGATATGACAATGGAAATGAATTAGAATGTATAAAAACTTATAAAAAAGAGATGAATGCTACTGAAAACAGATACAAACAAAGAAAAAACAAAGGAATTACGAATAGAAATAAAGAAAACGAGAGGATGTGGAAGATAGCTATATGGAATGTAAGAGGACTATTAGGAAAGGAGGACGAATTAATACAAGAATTTGAAAAGGAACATTTGGATATATTAGGAATTACAGAGACCAAAAAGAAAGGTCAAGGCGAAATTGAATTAGAAAAGGGACATTTATTAATATATAATGGGATAGACGCAAAATGTAGAGCCAAAGAAGGAATCGGATGTATAATAAAGAAAGAACATAAGAAATATATCAAAAACTGGACAGGAATTACAGAAAGAATACTCAAAATTGAATTGAATTTAAGAGAAAGCACAACGATAATTATAGTGTGCGGACCAAATGAAGATACACGAGTGAGGAATAGCTTTTTACACTAGTAAATGTACATAAACAAAACAAACAAAAAATGGAAAAAACGTAGAAAAAATACAAAGCATGCTCGAGACTTTGAATAAAAATATAGAAAAGATGGACAAGAAATTAGAACAAGTAATTAATGAGTTAAAAGAAACAAAACTAGAAGACGAGAAGTTGAAAGAAACAAGTTGAAAAACAAGGCGTCAAAATTGCGTCTCTGGAACGTGAAACTAAAAGGAAAAACCTAATAAGAAAAGGAATACAGGAGAGAGAGAATGAAAGTAATGAAGAAACAATACAGAAAATAGGACAGGTAATAAATGCATTAGAAATAAAGTTTAATACAGAAGATGATATTGACGATGTCATAAGAATTGGAAAACCAATAAATGGAGTCAATAGACCGATATTATTAAGATTAGTGAGAAGCAACAAGAAAATGGAGTACTTAGACAAAGTAAAAAACTCAAAGGAACAAATATATGGATCGACGAAGACTATCCAAAGGAAATATTCGAAGAAAGAAAATTGCTGTATCCACAATTGAAGATAGCTAGAGAAAACGATCACAAAGCATATATAAAATACAATAAATTAATTATAAATAATGAAGTATATGAAGGAAGTAATAGAGATTTGCAACAAGGCCGAAAACAAGAAAAAGAAGAAAACAGGAATAGAAAAGTACAGGAAAGATATCCAGAAGCTAACACACTGGATGAACAATAAAGAAAAATTACGCGGACAGCTAAAAACTAAGAACCCAATCAGTAAATCGAGAGGAAAACTATAAAAATGGCTATGGAAACGAATGTGACAATGGAAACGGATATGACAATGGAAATGAATTAGAATGTATAAAAACTTATAAAAAAGAGATGAATGCTACTGAAAACAGATACAAAAGAAAAAACAAAGGAATTACGAATAGAAATAAAGAAAACGAGAGGATGTGGAAGATAGCTACATGGAATGTGAGAGGACTATTAGGAAAGGAGGACGAATTAATACAAGAATTTGAAAAGGAACATTTGGATATATTAGGAATTACAGAGACCAAAAAGAAAGGTCAAGGCGAAATTGAATTAGAAAAGGGACATTTATTAATATATAATGGGATAGACGCAAAATGTAGAGCCAAAGAAGGAATCGGATGTATAATAAAGAAAGAACATAAGAAATATATCAAAAACTGGACAGGAATTACAGAAAGAATACTCAAAATTGAATTGAATTTAAGAGAAAGCACAACGATAATTATAGTGTGCGGACCAAATGAAGATACACGAGTGAGCGAAAAAGAGGAATTATGGGAAACATTAGGTGAAACAATAGAGGATGCTAAAGACAGACTAATAATAATGGGAGATTTCAATGGAAGAGTTGGAAAGAAAGACGAACAAAGTAATGACGTAATTGGCATATATGGAGAGAACGAGAGAAATAACAATGGAGTAAGGTTAATAAATTTTTGTATATTAAACCAACTAATACGTTTTATCAACATAAATAATCACATAAATACACGATAGAGGTTAGCAGCAGAAATGAAAAGTCCATCATTGATCATGTTCTCATAAACAAAGGAAACAGAAACGATGTGAAAGATATCAAGGTCATGCAAAGTGCAGAAATATACAGCGATCATTACTTATTAAGAGCATATTTGAAGATGGCAACTGAGAACCAGAAAGGAAGTTCGAACAATGGGAAAAATGGACAAAAATCAAAAAAAACAAATAAAATCATATAAGTTAAGAGAAATAGAGGTATCTAAAAAATTTACAGAATATATTGAAAAAGAAATGGAAATATCTCAAGATAAAATACAAAGTATAACAATAGAGGAAATGTGGGACAAATTCAAATCTATAAAATTAGAGACAGCAACAGAAGTGTGTGGCATTACTAGAACCGGTAGCAACAAAAAACAAACGAGATGGTGGAATAAAGATATACAAGAATATACCAAACTAAAAAAAGCAAAAATGGAAAGAATATCTACGAAATAAAACGACTGAAAACTACGAAAATTATAAAATTCAAAGAAAAAGAGTTAAAGACATGGTAATCACAGCTAAAAAAGAGACGTGGGAAGAATTTGGCAAAAAGATGGAAGAAGACAGTAAAGGAAATCAGAAACTCTTCTTCAAGGTACTAAAAACAATAAGAAAGGGAAAGTCGAGCAATGTAAAACAGATAAAAAATAAAAATGGAGTTATGATACGACAAGATAAGGAAATTATAAAGAGATGGAGAGAATACTTTGAGGAATTACTCAATGTAGAGAAAGAAGAACAGATGGAACTACAAGACGAAAGACATCAGGAACTGGAAAATGAGGAAAATGAACCACTGATACAAATAGAAGAAGTGAAACAAGCAAGAGAAAAGTTAAAAAGAGGTAAAGCAGCGAGTTACGACAGTATTACCGCAGAAATATTACAAAGTCTAGGAGAAAGAGGGATACAAATGCTAACTAAATTGTTTCAAAGAATATGGAACGACGAATAAATTCCGAAAGGTTGCGAAGTAGGCATCATATTGCCAATTTTCAAAAAAGGAGACAAAACTAATTGTAACAATTATAGAGGTATAACATTGCTGAGCACGGCATTGAAAGTTTACAAAAGTATCTTAGAGACTCGACTTAGGAAAATAATAGAAAAACAGTTGGAAGAATTTCAAAGCGGCTATAGAAAAAGAAGAAGTAGCCAAGACCACGTATTTATATTGAAACAAGTAATAGACATAAAACTGAGAACAAATCAAAAAGTGTACCTCGGTTTTATAGATATTCAAAAAGCCTTTGACAGCGTTCCCAGAAATAAAATATGGAAAAGTCTACAATAAAGAGGAGTTGGATCAAAACTAAGAAATAAGATTAAAAGCATTTACGAAACAACCAGAAACCGGGTAAGGAAAGATAATGAGCAATCGGATGGTTTCATAACAAAAGAAGGATTAAGACAGGGAGGAGTACTAAGCCGGGCATTATTCATAATGATAATGGATGATATTTTGAAGGGAGTAAAAACAAAAGTTAAATAAATTCAAATAGGTTATAGAAATATGGAAGTAGTTGGAATATCTGAATGCGTTTTTGCCGACGATTTAGTATTGTTGGCTAGAAACGAAAATGAGTTGAAACATAATTTGATAACATGGAAGCATATATTGAAAATACGAAACATGAATATGAATATGGAAAAGACAAAAATAATGGTGGTGGGACAAGAAGAAGAGCACCTTAATATCGAAATTGATAAAATGCCGATAAAACAAAGTGAAGAATTTCAAATATCTGGGAGTAGATATACAAAACAATGGAAAACAGGAAGCAGAAGTGAACGAATGAATAAGTGCAGCAGTCAAAGTATTACTCATTAAATCGAAATTTCCTGGGAAGAAAAGAAATTACAACTAACACCAAATTGAACGTGTACAAGTCAGTCTTTCGACCAATTCTTGTGCATGATAGTGAAAGCTGGGTACTTACAAACTCACTCAAAAGCAGAATACAAGCAACAGAGATGAAGTATTTACGCAGGGTCAAAGGTGTCACCAGAAAAGATCGTATGCGGAATGAAATAATAAGGGAAAACCTAAACATAGAACCAATACTAACAATAATCGAAAAACAGCAGCTTAGATGGTTTGGGCACCTTTGTAGAATGGAGAATAGTAGACCAGCAAAAATGATTTGGCGAGCTAGAGAAGTAAGCAAGAGAAAAAGAGGTCGCCCAAAGGAAACATGGGATAACACAGTAGCCGAAATTTTAAAAGAAAAAGGAATTACATGGACAGAGGCGGCGAAAAAAGCTAGAAATAAAAAGGAATGGCGGAAGTTTGTCCACGAATAGCGACACACCCGACACCCACAGCAGGTACAAACGGGTTTATGATTATATATATATATATATATATATATATATATGAAGCAAAATGGTATTCTTGACGGTAGATAAATCAAAAATCTCTCAATATCTTAGGGAGAATATATGATATATAGGACTTCCTTTGTTCATAGGATCATGATTAAGTGACAAGTCATGCTACTAATAATGAAGACTGTCTCTTAAGTCATAAAGTTGAACACATCAACTAGGTTATGTCTCAACCAAAAAACTGTCACTCAAACTGTGACATATAATGTTCCTTCAAATCAAAAAGATCCTTTTGAATTAGTACTTAAAAAGTATCTATACATAAAATATATTTTTTTTTGTTCCGAGTATGAACTATTTTAATATTTATTAACTCACTTTACACGTAAGTATAAAAAAAATTGTTAATTAATGAAATGTACCAATATGTCCATATTTCAGCCTTAAAAAAGAAAATAAAATTTTTCGAAACGTTGGGTAGTAAATAAGAGTTTAATTCAGCCCTACTTACGACGGAATATCTAAGATATTGAGAGATTTATATATATATATATATATATATATATATAGTTTCGCTTTTTTTGGTTCTTGGTCTTTTTTATTTAATTATATATTGTTTATTTTGTATTCTTGGGATTGAAGACCATTTTTAAAGACATTTAACTAGTAGTTAATACATTTTTATTTAACGTTTCGGTCTTTCCATGACCTTCATCAGAAATAAAAGTTTTGTTAAAACTTCGACAGAACGTTCATTTGATTATACAATATATTTTATAGCTGTTTAGGACGGATCACATAACAGAATATAACTCACACACAAACAAAACGAACATTTCAAAAATATGACAGTCATTGATGAAAATTTGTATTGGGTTCCAATCTCTCCTCTCCTATATATATATATATATATATATATATATATATATATAATGGATATTTTAATCAAGATGAAAACCAGAGTCCTAAAAATTTCCAAACCAATATTTCACGATAAAGATCTAAAAATACTCTACCAACTTTTCTATAATAACTCATATCCTTCATATCTTTTGAAACATGTTTTATATAATACTTCTGACAATAGAAATGACATTACTGTTGACATAATACGAAACGAAGAAAACAGTGACATTTTAACTACTAATATTACATCTTCAACTTATATTTCATTTCCAAATATAAAATCTATCACACCTAAAATTTCTGGAGTATATATCAAAATTGCGAATAAACAATGTGTTACAATAAAATCAATTTTCAGTAAGATCAAAGACAAGACTCCTACTACTAAATTAACTAATATAGTTTATGAGATTCCTTGCAATATCTGTAATAAGAAATACATTGGTCATAGTAAAAGATCGCTAACCAATCGAATCGCCTCTCATAAAAGTGACAGTAGATTATATCCTGATAGATGTGCTTTAGCGGAACACGTGTTTTATGAAGGCCATTCTATGGATTATCAATCTGCCAAAATCTTAGCAATAGAAAGTAATTATAGAGACGCCTTTTTTTGGAAACAACATATATTGCAGAACAAAATTATGTAATAAATAAAAAACAGATTTAAATAACCTTAGTGTATGCATATCTTTTAGATTATGAAAAAAGAACAGAAGATTCATAACAATCTTTAATTTTATGATAAAAAAATAAAAATTGTAGTAGTTCAAGATCAAATATTCTGTTTATTGTCATATTGTTTTTTGAGTTTTTCATTGATTTATGTTTAAAAGAATTTATTATAAAAATTTACAACTATTGCAAAATTCGCTATAGATTTTATGTAAGTATTTATTATTTCATTTAATTATTGATAATGATAACATTGGCCAATTATTTATAGCCCTTGATAATGAATGAAAATCATTCGAAAGCTCGGGAATAAATATCTGACAGAATTTAATCTGGAGTCTTATTGCCACATCCCCACAAAAATATCCATTACAAATAAGTTGGAAAATATCTTTCTTCAAATTAAATATATATGTATATATATATATATATATATATATATATATAGCTGAAAAGCGAAAAACGCCGTGATCGTTGCTGATCAATTAGAATACAAACTGAAAAATATCTTATTGGGGATTGCAGCATAAGAGGAAAAATACACTCTATTCAATTCTCCAAGCTTTCGTAAATCTTTATTTACATCATCAGGGAACTACAATAAGGAAAGAAAAACATAAATTATAAAAAGTGTTCATAAAAACATTTCTACAACTTACATTGATCGAGATTGCATCATTGATCTTGAACACAGGAAAAGTGCACAACAGAAAATCATTGAAGAAATAGGTCCAGTCGGCAATACATTTGCCAATTACTGGTAAACATTTTTATTAAAACATTATAAAAAAGTTAAAAAGTTTAAAAAAAAACATTTAAAATCGAGAATCCACACACCCACGCGGACTTGTGAGAATAATGGCGGAAACTAAAAATGTCAGGTTAAGTACACCAGTCATCATTACTAAATGAATGAAAAGAATCGATCTTTGCAATGACGCGAGACACTGAAACAATCGAATTGAAACTTTAAAGAGAATACAAGGGTGGTACCAAAATTATGGAAATGTATTTGAGTAATCATTCCAATGAAAAAATTATTTTAATCACGAGAATTAGTATGTGATTATTAATGTTATTAATTATTATTATAAATATTATTATGGAGCTAATATTAATGGGGGAACACCTACAAAAAGGGAACACCTACAAAAAAGGGGGAACACCTACCATGATGCCACAAGTAAGAAACTAGTGAGAATTATTCATATTATCATTATTATTATTGTTGTCATTAATATGGAGACAATTGTGCTTATCAAGCGTTAGAAGGAGGGAGTAGAGATTACTCAAATTTTTAATGTCGGTCTTCTTATTCATACAACCTTCTTCCTGGAAGATGAAAGCCATTTCCAAAAACAGTCTTTTATTATAACTTCTCTCACGAGAAAGGATTTTAACTCCCTCAAAATCAATGACATGATCCAAAGAGGAGACATGATTAGCCAGAGAACATCTTTCAGGATGTAACCTTATATCACTCTTATGGAGGGATACACGGCTTGAAATTTTTTGGGAAGTTTGACCAATATATGATAGACCACAACTGCTACAACAAAGCTTATAAACAACATTACTACAATCCACAACAGGTATCTTGTCTTTCAAAGGACTATAAATTGACTTAACAATCAAGGAACTCCTGGAGGCAAACCTAACATTTTGTAAGTATTGTGAAAAAATTCTAGCAAGTCTAGGCGTAATTTCCTTTATATAAGGCAGAGAAACCGTTAAATCGGAAGGAATCGTTCTGGAGGATGAGAGAGGATCCAACTCAGTTGCACCTGCTGCGTCAATTGAATGTATTGAGGTTTGTGACAAAACAGAAGACGTATTGAAGATGATCTTTCTCAGTAACTGTTTTGGATAGGAATTGTCAAGGAACAAATTAAAGAGAATATTACGATTCTTATTTCTAAATACAGGGTCAGAGAGGTTCATAACTCTAGCTGTCATTTGTTTAACCAAGTTAACCTTTATGCTAAATTTATGGTAAGAATTGTAGTTGAGATATCTCCCAGAGCTACTTTGTTTTCTATACCAATCAATTATAATCACATTATCAGGAGACCTAGTCCATAAAGTATCTAAAAAGGGGACAGCCATGTTAGAGTTTTCTGTTTCGATAGTAAACTGAATGTAAGGATCATAACTATTAAAGGTGAAAAGGAGATCTTCAGTGGAGTCCACAGGGCAAGCTAGGATTATATCATCTACATATTTCTTGATGAAAGGCACATTGAAAGGAAGTACCGGAAGGACCACGTCCAACAGATCATCCATTACATAGCACGCTAATATCGGAGAAATACTAGCACCCATAGGAGTACCAAAAGTCTGTTTGTAAAATTTATTATTAAAAGGTACTCCTATGGGTGCTAGTATTTCTCCGATATTAGCGTGCTATGTAATGGATGATCTGTTGGACGTGGTCCTTCCGGTACTTCCTTTCAATGTGCCTTTCATCAAGAAATATGTAGATGATATAATCCTAGCTTGCCCTGTGGACTCCACTGAAGATCTCCTTTTCACCTTTAATAGTTATGATCCTTACATTCAGTTTACTATCGAAACAGAAAACTCTAACATGGCTGTCCCCTTTTTAGATACTTTATGGACTAGGTCTCCTGATAATGTGATTATAATTGATTGGTATAGAAAACAAAGTAGCTCTGGGAGATATCTCAACTACAATTCTTACCATAAATTTAGCATAAAGGTTAACTTGGTTAAACAAATGACAGCTAGAGTTATGAACCTCTCTGACCCTGTATTTAGAAATAAGAATCGTAATATTCTCTTTAATTTGTTCCTTGACAATTCCTATCCAAAACAGTTACTGAGAAAGATCATCTTCAATACGTCTTCTGTTTTGTCACAAACCTCAATACATTCAATTGACGCAGCAGGTGCAACTGAGTTGGATCCTCTCTCATCCTCCAGAACGATTCCTTCCGATTTAACGGTTTCTCTGCCTTATATAAAGGAAATTACGCCTAGACTTGCTAGAATTTTTTCACAATACTTACAAAATGTTAGGTTTGCCTCCAGGAGTTCCTTGATTGTTAAGTCAATTTATAGTCCTTTGAAAGACAAGATACCTGTTGTGGATTGTAGTAATGTTGTTTATAAGCTTTGTTGTAGCAGTTGTGGTCTATCATATATTGGTCAAACTTCCCAAAAAATTTCAAGCCGTGTATCCCTCCATAAGAGTGATATAAGGTTACATCCTGAAAGATGTTCTCTGGCTAATCATGTCTCCTCTTTGGATCATGTCATTGATTTTGAGGGAGTTAAAATCCTTTCTCGTGAGAGAAGTTATAATAAAAGACTGTTTTTGGAAATGGCTTTCATCTTCCAGGAAGAAGGTTGTATGAATAAGAAGACCGACATTAAAAATTTGAGTAATCTCTACTCCCTCCTTCTAACGCTTGATAAGCACAATTGTCTCCATATTAATGACAACAATAATAATAATGATAATATGAATAATTCTCACTAGTTTCTTACTTGTGGCATCATGGTAGGTGTTCCCCCTTTTTTGTAGGTGTTCCCTTTTTGTAGGTGTTCCCCCATTAATATTAGCTCCATAATAATATTTATAATAATAATTAATAACATTAATAATCACATACTAATTCTCGTGATTAAAATAATTTTTTCATTGGAATGATTACTCAAATACATTTCCATAATTTTGGTACCACCCTTGTATTCTCTTTAAAGTTTCAATTCGATTGTTTCAGTGTCTCGCGTCATTGCAAAGATCGATTCTTTTCATTCATTTAGTAATGATGACTGGTGTACTTAACCTGACATTTTTAGTTTCCGCCATTATTCTCACAAGTCCGCGTGGGTGTGTGGATTCTCGATTTTAAATGTTTTTTTTAAACTTTTTAACTTTTTTATAATGTTTTAATAAAAATGTTTACCAGTAATTGGCAAATGTATTGCCGACTGGACCTATTTCTTCAATGATTTTCTGTTGTGCACTTTTCCTGTGTTCAAGATCAATGATGCAATCTCGATCAATGTAAGTTGTAGAAATGTTTTTATGAACACTTTTTATAATTTATGTTTTTCTTTCCTTATTGTAGTTCCCTGATGATGTAAATAAAGATTTACGAAAGCTTGGAGAATTGAATAGAGTGTATTTTTCCTCTTATGCTGCAATCCCCAATAAGATATTTTTCAGTTTGTATATATATATATATATATATATATATATACAGTGCTATTCAAAAGTCCCCTCCCCCTTGTATCTTTTGAACGGCTACACTTACATTAATAAAATTTAGAGAGTGAAAATAAAGTGTTGTAAACTTCTCTACGAATGGTAACAGGTGACATAATAGTAATAGATGACGTCACAGTGCCACTCTGGCCAATAATTTTAAATATGACCTTATGGGAAGTGATATCTCGTTTGAAAGGCATTGACATTGGCCACATAGCCATATTAATTTTGTTTGGGTTTAAATTAGTTTTGACGGATAAATTAAATAAATACCAAAACTATTGAAATTATTTTTTAATTAATCAAATATCAACAATGGATTCTTATAGCAAGTGTTCGACATGTGCTCCGTCTACTTCCTGACAGTAATACATCCTATTAGTAAACTCTTGTCGTACTCGTTCGAATGTGTCAGCTGAAATAGCATTGCATTCTTCAGTAATTCTTTCTTTCAAAACGCCAATGCTATCTGGCGCCGTGGTATAAACCTTGGATTTCAAGTACCCCCATAGAAAAAAATCTAATGGTGTCAGATCTGGTGACCGAGGTGGCCATTCTATAGGACCTCTCCGGCCGATGCATTACTGCCAGGAAGTAGACGGAGCACATTTCGAACACTTGCTATAAGAATCTTTTGTTGATATTTGATTAATTAAATTTAAAAAAATAATTTTAGTAATTTTGGTATTTATGTAATTTATCCGTCAAAATTAATTTAAACCCAAACAAAATTAATATGGCTATGTAGCCAATGTCAATGCCTTTCAAACGAGATATCACTAGCCATAAGGTCCTATTTAAAATTATTGGCCAAAGTGGCACTGTGACGTCATCTATTACTATTACGTCACTTGTTACCATTCATAGAGAAGTTTATAACACTTTATTTTCACCATCCAAATTTTATTAATGTAAGTGTAGCCGTTCAAAAGATACCAGGTTGTTGATGAAGTTATAAAACGGTCATAACCAATGAAATATACCTACCAAGGTTAATTTGTCAAAATTCCGTTAATAATCGACGTAAAATAGAAATGGTATCACAGTATTGTCATTTAGCACAATTTATACTGATATGCTGGTATACATTGTAAAACACTTATTGGAATATATAGTATAGTAGTAGTATTATTGTATATATAGTGTTATATCTGTTGCCCGTCCCGCCTATAACGCACTTCTTACGCGCGCCAAAAAGACAACATCCGCCAATAGTTCCCCTATAAATATAACGTTCAGACACCTCATCTATCCCAGTGAACATTGCTTAGATTGTTCCCGCTCCTCATAGGTCAATCTAACTGACGTATCTCCGTTAGGGCAGAAGAACACTTAGTGTCTGTTAGAAAGTCCGATATTTCTTTCACCTTGGCGCAACGTCATGCTAAGCAGGGCACACAAGTAATTTCGATAAAACCAAAATCATCGCCCCAACTCGCTCCCCTAGGTCCAGAATAATTCGACAAGCAATCGAGATAGGAAAACGTCCAAACTGCTTAAACGCAGGGACGACAGCAAGATATAACAATTAGAATTGACTAAACAGAGTTTTCTTTCTCACACTGCCGCATTCCCCACAAGGAAAAAGTTTACCCTAACTAGTATCGGCAACGAGCTACTTTCTTATATGTATATGTATATATATATATATATATATATATATATATATATATATATATATATAAAGAAGATGTAGGAATATCGCGTGATATGTAAACAACAACAACAAGGGTAATTCACGCAAAAAGAAAAAGGTCTACGCGATATTCCTACATATTCTTTGTTATTTACTATGGGTCGGAAGGTTCAGGCGGGGGGGCTATAAGCGCCTCCGTGTCGATCTTGGTTGTTGTCCTGAAAACTCGGGATCTTCCAATTGAAGGCACAAATGAGCGTTTGGTTTCCCTGCTGAAATCCGTTGTTTTGTGTTTTCCCATGTTTCGATTAACATCTTTGCTCCCAAATTTCACAACCTTATTTGGTTATACCGTGCTGATCACGGCAAATGAGCCAGAATCATGCATGTCCGCGGTTACCACTCTGTTTCAGTAGCCCTTTTTTGCGTGAATTACCCATGAATCTCTTTGTTGCTGTTATAAATATATATATATATATATGTATATATATATATATATATATATATATATAATGCCAATATGATTTTCCCCGCAGCGCCACATACCCAAAATCACATTCAAATATTGATGGCATAGATAGAATTATATTTCTAGTAAATCCAGTTAATATTAATGTTTATTTTGAGAATGAAGAAACCATTTGAAAATTCGATTTAACTCTCTAACGAAATTTTTTTCTTTGTTTCATTTCAATTTTTTTACAAATATTTTATAGAAAACATCAATTTGAGATACATTTTACTACTTACATTAATTTTCCAAAAATGCATAACATTATTGAATAAAATTCATTTGTAAGTTAAAATTTCATTTCCATAAATTCTTCCAAAAATCTAATTATTCCAGTCGTTAAACACTCAAAATAAATTTCAAATTAATTTTAAGTTAGAGTCCTATCAAAGTTTGTATTAAATTCTTACCTTGGCCTTGATTTGATGTCTTCTGGGTCGATAGCCTGAAGCTCTCTGTCAACCATGTCTAACTATATCATCATTGTTTTTATTACAACAAACCTGTTGTGTCTGAAACAAAATTGTTCTTATAAAATATTTATTTAATTTCGATAATATATTCTAAATCAAAATTTATGCTCTTTCGCAATTGTAAAGATCATGTTTATTTGAGAAATTAACCTCCAATAGACACATAAGCAGAACGATAATCAAAGAAGCAGCATAGCAAATGAAATACAATATGTATATTGTTTGCCTTGGTTTTATCTATTCACACATAATAAAACTTAGTAACCACCGATGATACAAAGAAAATTGTTAAATATTCATTTGTGGGTCTTATTCATTCGTAATTTGCTTGTATTGGCATTCTTTATTAGAACGGAAGCAATAAATTATTAATTTCCCACATAATGTACTAATAACGAACACATTCATAGATACCGCGCTTCCACCGAATGTCCAAAAATGACCACCTGAAAATGGCCCCAATATTCCCAAACATCAAAATTTGCAGAACGCTGAAAGGGTATTGCTCATAAGATAGTAGATGCTTGATTATATTTCACTCATATTATGACGGTTTGTAAAAGATTCAAGGATATTCTTTACTTTTCCATTGAAAGTGGAGTACATTCAAAATTATGTATTTTGATACATTGCTTTATTATTATTCTCGTTCCAAAAAAAGCAGTCCGCTTAACAAATATAGTTCACCTACACAATAAGATGATCCTTCGTGCCGAATTTAATACCAGTGCAACTCTAAATTTAAAACATTACCTAAAAACACGTAAATCAAAGTGAACGATGAAGAAACTCAAAAAATCGCCAGTGCAGAAACTAGTGATAAGGAGAGAACAACAAGTGTGTCTTCAGTAGAAGCAGCTAATTGAATATTCTACAAACTTACAACTGTAAGCAGTAAGCTGCAGGTATTCGTTGCTGGATTGTATAAGGTCAGTTCATTCCAATTTTATTGTAAGTCTCTATCTCAATGAAGAAGATTGAAAATAGACATTTATTTTTTAAACCTCCAAATTGTTAAATATATTAATTGTTATTATCTATATTTAACTTTTTAAAATAAAATATTCACTAAGATTACAGTACCTCGTTGTAAAACATAATCTCAAACATTTCCAGCATCTGATAAAAATATCATTATTTGCTCTCACATTTAATCTAAAAAACCCAACCATGGATTTAAAAACTTTTATCAATGAACTTGAATCAATTAAAGGTAAAATCACTAGAATGAATAACCAATTTGAATTGGAATTCGATATCTTTGATCTGGAAATCCTACAAGAACAACTTATCAAAAATTTTGACCAGAATGAACAGACGCAAAATAAAATTGAAATTTATTCACCTAAGAAAAATGAAAAAGTAACTCTAGATCAGGAAGATAGAAACAAAATAGAAATTGATTATCATAAAACCATGAGTCAATTAGATAGAACGATTAAAAAATTAACAAAATCTGAACGTAACCCTAATAAGTCAGTTAGGGTAGAGTCAAACTATGGTACAGGTACTAGACTACTGGAAATAAAAATCAAGAAATTTTCAGGAAACCACACTGAACGAGAAAGTTTTTATAACCTTTTCAAAACTAGTGTCCTTGAAAATCCACAGCTAAATTCAGATGCTGAGAAATTTTATGCCTTAAAAAGTTATTTAGAAAGTGATACCTTACGCATTGATGATATATTACAAGTCAATGATAAATATTTGTACGTAGCTATAAACTTGTTAAGAGAAACTTGCGAAAACAAAACAAAAAATTGTACATGTATACTTCTCCGAACTACTGCATATTCTACAGTAAAACAAACACAGCCCTTCCAAACTATCAAATTTTGTTACTGTAGTGAGGCGTAACTGGACCCTTCTACAAAATCTTGAACTTGATGACCAAGTTTTATTTGAGGCATTAGTAACTTATCTTTATCAACAAAAATTTTATTATTGTATCAAAAAAGAATTTGAAAAATGCAGGAACAGAGACGTCCCACCATCAGCCGATGAATATGTACAATTTATGAAAGAGCCTTTCACTCACAATCAAATTTTAACAAATAATCAAACAATCACTCAACTTATCAGAACAATTCAAACAATCAAAAGCAAAACATTGTCGGGTGCGTTACGTGTTCCGACACTGCGTATAAAATCTACACTTGTGAACTTTTTGCATCATTACTTTTGACAAAACGAAAAGAATATGTCAAAAACAAAAAAACTGAAAATTCCTTAGGTACAAGACACAGTTCTGACACCTGTTACAAAGGTCATGCGCCCATTGTCACAAAATACATAATTCTCTTGTGCATTATCAAAATCCACATAATAACGGACAAATGCTTTCAAACAGTTACAATTTTATTTCAACTCTCAACTCTGACACATCTCGTTCACAAAATTCAAATTTCCAATATTACTCTCAAATTTTCAATCGCAACAATCAATCAGAGAATCCCCTTCAAACTCAGCACGAACCGTTCTCATCTCAAAACATTCAAGAAAATCAAACAATCCCAAATTCGTCTAGTTTATCAGCTCTCTCAACAAAACACATGTTAGTGAATCCGTAAATTCCAATCCGGACACTGAATTACAAAACATTCTCCCAAAATTCTG
The DNA here is from genome assembly GCA_963921935.1 of Galeruca laticollis. Taxonomy (NCBI): domain Eukaryota; kingdom Metazoa; phylum Arthropoda; class Insecta; order Coleoptera; family Chrysomelidae; genus Galeruca; species Galeruca laticollis. The sequence goes on from OY998180.1 coordinate 179,422,139, forward strand.
GGAAATCGAAGAAATCTCAAAATTTTAATCTCTCTCAACCGAAGATGAACTTTCAGAAGCCATCTTCAAATAGACAACTAAAATTCTCGATGAAGGACATTTACAAGCAATAGCTAATAAACGATTCTTCTCTTTGGAAAAAAGACTACACAAAATACCAATCTCAATTAAGAATTTCAGAAATTAATTTATAAATCTCTCGATTATGCCTCTATCATTACCAATACAAACTTTAACTTCAAACTTCCAGTGGCGGCACGTGCGATCGAGTGAAATACACCCCATGTGGTTTAATGGACTTAGATTTCTTAATGACTTTACCTCGGATTTTTCTCAACACATAAACGATCTACTCCTCTTAAAGGAAAACAACATTCCACCTATTAATTGGCCTATGGCAAGAGTCGTAGAAACCATAACCTGTCCTGACGGAAACGTCAGGGTTGTCTGCCTAAAAACTAGAGGTGAAATTACAAGGGCTATAACAAAACTGCGCTCTCCCCATACAAGACACCATGTCTTGCGTGGTAAATCATTAAATACTAAAACTTTGTAAGTCGATCGTCGAGTCGTCTAATAAATCTCAGTTAGCGGTCGCGACCTTCTCAGATATAAGTTAGTTATGATCTACAACAAATCTTTAATTTATCGTTATTTTTTTTTTCCTCTCCCAAATGAAGAAGAGACTTCATTTCCGGGGTGAGTATGTTGCAACTTTCCAACACCGCTCGACATAATTGCAAAACAAGTTGGAATTGTGTCCGTAAATTAATACTGTTTAAGTACTACCCCTGTCAGCGGGAGTCTAACACCCATTTACTAGAAATCTATTCAAATGCCCAAATGATAACGTGACAAAACATTTACTTATAGCCTTTAGACCACACAACCGGCTGTGTCCTGACTCAAGAAGAAAACATATTTTATGCGTTTAGGACAGATTAGTCCACCTCAGTTGACTATGGTTTATTACCGACCTGACAATTCACGATGGTCAACTCAACAATATGAAACAAGAAACACACTTTGCTTCGGAGAGTGTCATCATAAGATCATCGAAGGGTCACCTAATAATAATAATGAAAAATACTATTCATCTCGAATGTAGTATGTAGGTAAATAGCAGTAAGTAAAACTCAAAATCAGTACTACAGCATATATTAGTAAAAGGTGAAGAAAGGCAACTAGTTTCGGCTCACTGAGCCATCATCAGGCCTGTAAAAGGTATCAAGATAGAAAAATAGGAATTCACAACATGTCGAATTACCTTAATGTATATCAATCCATATGTAAAGAATTGAAAGAGAAAGCCGTCACATGTCCGTGGCATCCAGCAGACTCCGACATATGTCGGTAGACAATATGGGGATTTACTGTAGAGGAAATCATCAATAAAAATAGTAATGAATAAATCTTCATTACTATGTAAAACGTCGAGAACAATAGAATAAAATTAAACAGAACAAAACAGGACAACATTAAGAAAAGTCATAAAAAATTTGGTCAAAGTATAAAAGGAAAGAAAACAAGACTGGACATCGTCGTATGACAGAATATGTCCGAAGCTAAAAGTCCAGTATTGTAGTGTGTAAGAGCACTAAGCACAGTTACTCAGTAAATTCCAAATAGACAAGGGGTTGGAGAACTGACAAATGACAAGGACCAATGACGGCCCTCAATAACAAAATGAAAAATCTTTCAAAACAGAGATGAATGAGACATATTAACTACCATGTAAAGAAATTATCTAAAACACAGTATAATGTAAGAGCACAAAGTCTCTTAACAATATCATAAAGTAATCGTAAAAACTATATTAAGCCAAGACAATTAAGAAACAGAAGAACATAAAAGGCCAAAAATATTCTAATAAGTCGTGATACATAAGTTAAAATTTATGAAATGAGAACCTTGAAAGAAAATAACAATTCAAGCATATCATTAAAAATCAATATCAACAATACATCAAAAGTGTAAAATAATTGTGAATGTCTGAAATCTATAGTAGGTATTTATCAGTATAAAAGAAGAATCAGTAAAATGACAGTAATTGTGAAAGAAGAAAGAACGTAACTGAAGTTGACTGATAAACAAATGAATTATGTGTTATCAAACTAAGGGCTTTAAAAGTTAAGGAATAAATATTTTTCTAAGGATTGTAATTGTTCGTTCAGACATAAGATCGAAGCATCGTTATATATGCGACGTATTTCAGACATCTCTAAAAGGTAAATTCGAACAACCTTCACACACTGATGTAAAAGTCTGACATCCTGAAAATTAAAATCATGTAGTTTCCATGAAATATGGTTTGCAAATGATGAAGGAGTATTATATATGTCTATGTTCATATATCTTTAGATATAATATTGATGTTCCTTCAACCGAGACTCTAACCTGCGTCCAGACTGGTAACCTAGTAGCGTCTTTTTCATTTGTGGTTGTTTTAATGATTTTACGACATTAATATCGTGTAGGTGTTGCGTTTTTATTGTTTTTATCACTATATTACCTTATAACAACCTTAATGTTGTTATTATTATTGCTATTTCCGAAAGTCCCCTGACGGCACCATGTGATGAGTCAGTCTTAAGTTCTACATAAAGAAAAATAATCTCACATTGGATGTAAGTACATTATTATCTCTTTATTGAGGGAGTTGAGAATAATTCTTTTTTCCTCTATTCGTAGCATCCCTGATGATGAAAACCAACGTTTTCGAAATCTTGGATAAAAAAACTAATAAAGAGTTTTATTATATATATATATATATACATATATATACAGGGTGTTTTCAAATGACACTTACAACGTTTGCATGTAAATACCTCTCGTAAAATTGGACAAGATGATATAGGGATTGAGGGGTCCAGCCCATTACCTTTTCGAGATACAGGGTGTTAAAGCTATGAAAAATATAATGTTTTAATTTCATAACTTTAAAATGGATGAATATATTGATCTGGCATTTGGCAGGTTGTTTTTAAATGTAAAAGGGCATATTTTGATGGAAAAACATGTTTCAATTCTTGATCCAGTGGTGTACATTTGGAAGAATATGTCACCTTTCCCCTCCCATTTTTTACGCCACTGGCATTTGAAGCTATTTTTATTTTATTTTGTATTCATCAATAGTTTTCACGTGAAAAACGCATAACCTTTACATATTAAAAAATTTGTAGTTTTCAAGATACTTAATGTTTTTATGAAGTCTGCAAGATCACTTTTTGATAAAAAAAATATCTTCTTGAATGTTTTTTAATAACTAGCAAACTACTAATGGTTAGAATATGTTACAGGAACTAATTTGTGAAACGACAATGCATATAAAACATTGAGAGAGGATTGTTGAAAATACTTTTCCAAACTTGTGATTTTTTTAACAACAGAATTAATGACAATAAAAAATAAGATGATTACAAAGTTAAATAATATCCCATTCAAACATAATTTTTAACTAAGCATCCAACAAATTACATTTACACATAATCTGCAACGTTCTCTCATTGAAAATCGCATACCTTGGAAATACTGTCGATTGCCGGAAATAGTTTCTGTAGCTGCATGGATTCTTGCTATCAGTTCCTCCTCCGTTTCTACTATTGTATCGTAGACTAGGGACTTCATGTAACCCCACAGAAAGAAATCGATTGGATTTAAATCCGGTGACCTCGCAGGTCACATATTGGGTTCACCTCGGTCTATCCAGTTGTTTCCATATTGTTGGGTTATACGTTGTCTGGCCGCTAGAGAATAATGTACAGATGCCCCATCGTGCTGAAACCATACATGATCCATATTCGCCCTAATATTTAATGGTACAACGTCGTTTAATAAATCAGGCAGTGTTTCTCTCAAAAAATTACAATAAATATTATCATTGAGTTTATTAGGTAATAAATATGGACCCACTATACAATCTCCAAGAATGCCTGCCCACACGTTGAGCGAGAATTTTTCCCTGAAATCCACGTTGTCGAATAACATATGGATTTTCGTCATCCCACACGTGGCTATTCCTTGAATTAAAAATTCCTTCACGTGTGAATTTGTCTTCATCAGTAAATAGAACAAATTCGGTGAAATTCCTTTTTTCTAAACATTTTTGGGTGTACCAATTGGCAAACTCCAGTCTTTGAGGACAATCTGTTGGTTTTAGGGCCTGAACTTGGGTATACTTATAAGAATGCAACTGCTGTTCATTTAAAATATTCCACACAGTTGAGTTACTTACATTTAAAGATTTTCCAATGGTGCGAGTGCCTCCTCTAATTGCACAGTTCGGATAGTTCGTTTTCTACCGCTACCTTGTAATTTTGAATTGAATTGTCCAAATTCTCGCAATCTGTCAATTTGAGAAGATGTTGTGTGACATGGAAATCTAGGTCGATTTGGATATCTTTCTCTATACAAGCGCTCGGAACGTCTACCCCGTATATTAGTTGCATATCAGCCATTTCTTCAAAAGTATAATCCATCATAACAAAAAGTGTGAAAGTTGCACAAACCAATTTAATCACAAATAATTCATTTTCGTTTTGACGTTAAACAAAATGACATTTACCATTTCATTATTGACATCCATAGCCTACTATGCGGATGAGGCACTGATAACAAGAATCCATGCAGTTACAGAAATTTCCGGCAATCGCCAGTCTTCCCAAGGTATGCGATTTTCAATGAAAAAACGTTGCAGATTATGTGTAAATGTAAATGGACAAAATTTTGAGCATCTTTTTCAATTTGTTGGCTGCTTAGTTAAAAATTATGTTTGAATGGGATATTATTTAACTTTGTAATTCTCTTATTTTTTATTGTAATTAATTCTTTTGTTAAAAAAATCACAAGTTTGGAAAAGTATTTACAACAATCCTCTCTCAATGTTTAATATGCATTGCTGTTCCATAAATTAGTTCCTGTTACATATTCTAACCATTATTAGTTTGGTAGTTATTAAAAAGCATTAAAGAAAATTTTTTTTTAATTTTTTTATTAAAAAGTGATCTTGCAGACTTCATAAAAACATTAAATATCTTGAAAACTACAAATTTTTTGATATGTAAGGGTTATGCGTTTTTCACGTGAAAACTATTGAGGAATACAAAATCAAATAAAAATAACTTCAAATGCCAGTGGCGTAAAAAATGGGAGGGGAAAGGTGACATATTCTTCCAAATGTACACCACTGGATCAAGAATTGAAACATGTTTTTCCATCAAAATATGCCCTTTTACATTTAAAAACAACCTGCAAAATGTCAGATCAATATATTAATCCATTTTAAAGTTATCAAATTAAGACATTATATTTTTCATAACTTTAACACCCTGTATTTCGAAAAGTAAATGGGTTGGACCCCTCAATCCCTATATCATCTTGTCCAATTTTACGAGAGGTATCTACATGCAAACGTTGTAAGTGTCATTTGAAAACACCCTGTATATATATATATATATATATATATATATATATATATATATATATATCTTGCCAAACTATACACGACTGTCTGATGTCCAGGAGCGTACCTAAAGAGTGGAACAGCGCCCTTATAGTGTTGATCCACAAGAAAGGCAGCAAAGAAGACATTAGGAACTACAGACCAATAAGTCTACTACCAGTGACGTAAAAGGTATTCACAAAGATCATTCACAACAAAATACACTAGACTCGGCCCAACCACGAGAACAGGCTGGATTCCGCAAAGGCTTCAGTACAATAGATCACATCCATACCCTCAAAGAGGTTATCAGTCGAACTAAAGAATACGACCAACCACTAGCACTAGCCTTCATTGACTTTGAGATAGCATTCGATTCTATGCATCCCAGAGCAGTAATAAATTCCCTAACAGAAGAAGGGATCGACAAGCCATATATTGAGACCCTAGCAAATATATATAGGGAAGCCACAGCCAGAGTTAGGATATATGAGGGCACCCCAAAATTCCCCACCAGCAGAGGAGTTAGACAAGGAGACGCAATATCAGCAAAGTTATTTACAGCAACACTAGAAAGCATCTTCAGAAAACTGGGCTGGAACAACACAGGTCTGAATATAGATGGAGAATACTTGAACCATCTAAGATTCGCTGATGACATCAACCTGATAGCGAGTAACCCTGGCGAAATGCAACAACAAATAAATGAATTGAATACAGCAAGCAACGAAGTAGGCCTCAAAATAAATCTGAGTAAGACCAAGGTAATGTATAACGAACTAATAAACGCACAAGAAATAATAATTAATGACACTGCCCTGGAAATAGTAGAGAAATACATATACCTGGGTCAACTAATACACATATCAGGCTCTCTACTTCCAGAAATAAACAGAAGAATCAAACTAGCATGGAGAACATTTGGACAGAACTCTATCATCTTCAAGTCTAGAATGTCACTCCGTTTGAAAAAGAAAGCGTTTGATCAGTGCGTACTACCAGTATTGACATACGGCTGTGAAACCTGGACTCTGAAAACTGATATCATTAGAAAACTCCAGGTAACGCAGATGTCTATGGAACGATGCATGCTTGTAATAACAAGGAGAGATAGAAAAAGGCTTGAATGGATCAGACAAAAGACCCAAGTGATAGATGTCATAAATAGAATCAGATCCCTAAAGTGGCAATGGGAGGGGCATCTCGCTAGAAGGACAGACTATAGATGGACCACAAACATAACGCAATGGTATCCCCGAGGCGTGAAAAGAACAAGAAGACGCCCCAACTTAACATGGGACTACGACATAAAGAAACTCGCAGGATCAACTTGGGGCCGCATAGCTAGCAATAGACAACAATGGGCCCAAATGGAAATGGAATATATAAATATGTAAAGGGAGGCTACACCATAACAAAATGGTTGAATAAGCTGCATATGATGATGATGATGATTATATATATATATATATATATATATATATATATATATATATATATATATATATATATATATATAACGTACAACAAGAAACGAACTGATTCTGTTGAATATATATTTCAACGTGAAATACAATCAACAAAATCAGTTCGTTTCTTGTTGTACGATTTTGGGTTTCAAAAAAACAGAAAAAAAATCCTGGCTCTCATTACTATATGTAGGAGAGAAATTAGATTTAGTCGACATTTTTGTCTTTAGTGGATGAAGGTTTTCCTGCAATTTGTGCAATGTGAGTTTAATTTTAAATCAACACTACAAGTAAGTCGTAATGATTTCAAAAATTATTTTCTTTATTAAATTAACCGGTTTTTTCTTTCTGGTTTATTATAGCCTTTGAAAATGAAGACAATGCTCTTCGAAAGCTTATGTAATGTACTAATTGATTAACTTTATCTCTAACCTGTAAAGTTTTTTTGGCTGCTATCCCCACGAGTTTGAGGTTTTTTTAACAAAGACCACTCTTTGAAGTTTTATTTTTTAACTAGTCAGCCGTGACTAACTGCCAACTTTTGGTTTTTGATTATATATATATCAGAAATATTGGGGAATGCAGCGATATGGAAAAAGAGAATTCTTTATTAGTTTTTTTATCCAAGCTTTCGAAAACGTCCGTTTTCATCATCAGGGATGCTACGAATAGAGGAAAAAATAATTATTCTTAACTCCGTCAATAAAGAGATAATAATGTACTTACATCCAATGTGAGATTATTTTTCTTTATGTAGAACATAAGATTGAAGAACTCATCACATCGTTAAAACTGATTTTGAAGTTGATTAGATAATTTAGTTAAAAATGATTTGTTCTGTTCGAACGCGAGTTGGTAACTACCAGAAAGGTGGAAGGCGATCCTTCGATGATCTCTTGCTGACTCTCTCTGATGCGAAGTGTGTTTCTTGCTTTATATTGTTGAGGTGACCATTGTGAATTTTTAGGTCGGTAATAAACCATAGTCAACTGAGGTGAGCTAATCTGGCCTAAACGTATATTTATGTTTTCTTCCTGAGTCAGGACAAAGCCGGTTGTGTGGTCTAAAGACGGTAAGTAAATATTTTCCCGTTTATCATTTACAAATTGAATGGGTATAGAAAGTCGATCTGTGGGCATTTGAATAGACTTACAGTAAATGGGTGTTAGACTCCCGCTGACAAGAGTTTCCTGAGAGGCGCCATTTCAGCTATGATACTTGAACAGTAATAATTTTCGGATACAATGCCAACTTGTTTCGCAATCATGTTGAGTGAGGTTGCCCAATTGCAACATACTCCCTCCGAGAATGAAGTCTCTACTTCATTTAGAAAAGGAAAAAAATAAATAACGATAAATTATTAGTAACGTTTTGTTGTTGATTAAAACTAAGTTATAACTGAGAAGATCGCGACCGCTAATTGAAATTTATTAGACCACTCAACGCAACGATCAATTTACAAAGTTTCAGTATTTAACGATTTTGGGGAAAGGGCATAGTTTTGTTATAGCCTTTGTAATTTCACCTGTTTTAGTTTTTAGGCGGACGACCCTGACGTTTCTGTCAGGACTGGTTATGGTTTCTATGACTTTTGCCATAGGCCAATTAAGAGGTGGAATGTTTTCTTCCTTTAAAAGGACTAGATCGTTTATGTGTTGAGAAAAATCTGAGGTCAAGTCATTAAGAAATTTAAGTCCATTAAACCACATGGGGTGTATTTCAAGACTGAATTTTCCTCGTAACAGCATGTCAGCTGGATTATCAATTGATCGAACGTGCCGCCACTGGAAGTTTGAAGTTAAAGTTTGTCTTTTTAATAATCTATTTGATACAAATACCGATCATCGACTTGGGTGTCTTCTGAACCAACAGCGAGCAATTTGAGAGTCAGTCCACAAATTGACTGAATTTATGTTGATTCTGCTTTCTAAAACATTTTTGATTTGAGGATAAATGCATTCCACAGAGTTCATGTCTGGGAATTGAGATCCTTTTCAATGGTGCAACATGCGATTTTGCAGATATTAGAATACATAAAACTGTTTTATCAGTGTCAATAGTTCAGATAGACACACATGCGCCGTACGCTTCGTTACTCGCGTCTAAAATAGAGTGAAGTTCAATTTTGTTTATTTCATTATGTTTGAAAATAAAACGAGGAATTTTTAAATGCTTGATTTAACAAATGGTGTTTAGGAATTCTTCACATTTTTGTAAAATTTCTTTGTCAGTGATTTTATCATCCCAGTTACATTTTAATTGCCAATTTATTTAAATTAGCATGTTTGCTTTCATAACTGCTGGATTGACAAAACCCAAGAGAACATAACTTTGTGAGAATTACGATAAAATATTTCTCTTTGTAATATTGTTCTCACTGACGAGTTCAGTGGGTACAGATATTTGGAATTCACCACTAATGGGATTCTATTCTACACATAAGACTTTAGACGCAGATTTTTCTAGATTATTGTCAAATCCAGTTATTTTCTCTTGAGATATTATTTTCAAAAAAGGTTTGAGAATTAGATCCACAGTTATGCAAATGGAAACCAGCCGGTTAAAGTAAGTTGAGTTCAGAGTAGAGTTTTTCTAGGGTTTCGATTGAATCGCATCGTATACTTACGTCTGTGTGAGAACAGCGTTCGAGGACTACAATTCATGCCGTAAGTTATGGTTTGTAATTTAATACAATTCAGAAACTCGTTTGTTGAACCTCTCCACAGGATATTTTGTAGGAACACGACTTTGCTGTAAATTAGAATTTGTCCAAACATTTTTTCCAAATCAACAATTTAAAGGTTCTAAATCTACACAAGATATCGTATAAATCTGGTTGTACTCGATAGCCTTTAAAACAGATATCGTTCAGCGAAAACCCGGAGTTGGTTTTGCAAGTCGCGTCAAATACGACACGCAGTTTCGTTGTAATTCGATCTTGTTGATAAACTGGTAGATGATGAATAAAATATTTAATTTCTGTTAATCAATTTTACGGTGATAGGGGTACATATCTTGCATGATCGAGTGATATGTATTCATGAATAATTCTCTTATATTATTAATAGACATTGGGATTTTGTTTTGTTGTCTTTTTGCTATAGGGAAAAATCGTTTGCTACAGAATCACCTAACTTTTTGTGTCTGTGACAGATTTTAACGGAATATCAACTTGGAAATGTCCGTTATAGAGAATTATAGTTGTAGATTTGAAGATGAGTCCTGAAAGTTCATCTTCGGTAGAGAGAAATTTAAATTTTGGGATTTCTTTGATTTCCCAGAACTTTGAGAAAATGTTTTGTAATTCAGTATCCTGATTGGAATTTACGTATTCACTTACTACATAATACGAGATAGCGGGGGTGTGTTAAGATGAATGTTGAAACTTCAGTTTTCTGGAGATAATATAACTCTAATAGATATTAAAAAGTGTGGATAGACCGTCACCTAGTTTGATGAGGCCATAGGTCAACAGATCATGATAAACATCTTGAATGTTTTGAGGTGAGGACGGTTCGTCCTGAGTTTGAAGAGGATTCTCTGAATGATTTTTGGGATTGAAAGTTTGAGAGTTATGTTAGAAATTTGAATTGAAACGAGATATGTTAGAGTTGGAGTAAACTTGTTACTGTTTGAAGGCCCTGCCTGCTAAAAAACAAATTATTTTGTTTTTCAAGTAACGACTAGGTTCGCGGCAAGATGCGCGGGTTGGTGCACATCCCCGGTTGTTTGCACTCATAATATTCTCCAACATTAATTCTCCGTCGCCGTGCAGCGAGGTGCACAGCCATGTGCCAGGCGAGATGAACTGATCCACTATGTCTTTACCCTAAGGGACGAAATAGTAAATTTGATCTAATATTTGATTTATAATATTTATGCATTCACGAGTCAGAGCTCATTAGAGTCGGATCGTTAAGTCGTTAATATCATAGCAAATTAAAAACGTGTTTTTTGTCATCATTAAAATGTGATAGTAAAACTTGTAAAAGTGCTGTTTTTCTGCAAAATTGGTAAATATTCTTGAAATATACTTATTTGTGTTGGAAATAAATAGGCCAGTCACTGAGTTACAGACTGTCTTCTGAGCTGATATTTACTTATATATTTCTTTTTATTTCTATATCTAGCTATTGATTGTGATTTTGGTATCCAGGATCACATCAATACGTCAAACCTCCCCTCACAACCACTGCTCTCAAATACCACCATTTCTTCAACCCCCATTAAACAATCTATTTCAATAAACACAAATACCCCTTCAACACCCATAACTTATGCCGCGGCTTCTTCTGCAAGACTACCTCCTTCCCCGGTACCATCTCGAGATCAAGCCATCATTATGCCTTCTATCCCCAACACTGTACTATTCGATTATATCAAAGCAATAGGTAACATTGTCTCTCCCAAAAACGTACATTTCACTTCCAAAATCTCCCATGGCCCATATGTATCTATTAATCATCTACCACTCAAGTCGACGACTTTCTAAAATCGAATCAAAACATATTAGTTAATTCCAATGTCATTCCTATTCGTCGGCTTATTTCCCCCACCAAACGAATACTTATTTCCAATGTCAGTCCTTCCATTCCACATTCCGTTATTGAAAAAGCACTGTATCACCAAGGATTAACACTTACCTCCACTATTTCATACGTCAAATGTGGCTCGCCTGATGACGAATACGCACATGTCCTGAGCTTCCGCCGTGTAACTTACGTTCTGTCCACCAGTAACGATTTTTCACTGCAAACTTCGATTCTTATTACGCATGAAAATACATCACACAGAATATTCATTTCTACTGATAAACTTGAATGCTTTCTTTGCAAACAGGCTGGACATACCGCTGAATCATGTCCCAACACTTCCCACGACCTTCCCCCCCCCTATTAAAAACTTCCGTCAATCTTGAACCCTCCACTTCAGCTGACCCAGCTACTACTGGTACCTTTTCAGAAAAACCCGAATTACCCTCTCAAGTGCCACTCGTTCCTGTAATGATGGGTATAAATAAATTATAATTATTAATATAATAATAATCATTGGAATTGGGACAACCGGTATCATATAAAAAAATGAAATAATATACCTTCAGCTAGTTCGTTACGAAATTATATTAAACAAAAATTATTGATAATTTCGTAAAACTACGTTAGCGGAAGTTATACCGTAAGATATTTCAACCGTAGTTTAGAAGCATAATTTAAAACAAAAAATTGGGAAATACCTGAACTCATGTATGAAATCGCAAAATCAGCAACCCACATATGGAGGTTAGTCGACAGGTAACTGAAAAATTTAATGAAGGGGGAAAGGAAAAAAATTGAAAGATACCATAGCTTGTTCAGCCGGCGCGGCGATTTGAACAACTCGGGTAGTTTCTGTGAATTTTGCGAAAATCACTAAATAAGTGATATTCTTTTTTTCGTTGTTTGTTGTGTGCATATATTCTGGGCCTCCACGTCTGAGGAGAAGAGATTCGTCTCCGGTGAGTAATTTGAAAGTTCATTTAACAGACTAACCAGTTTTGAGGGGTGTACATGCAGAATCAGGAATGTAGAGATTGACTGAGAGTTGTCATATTGTACAAACTAGGAACCTGTCGGTACATTGCTTCTCGCTAACGAATACGTCTAAACTACTAATCAGATTTGTCAGGGTAGTATTTAGGGAAGTATTACAAAATATTGCCGCCGAAAATCATAAAAGGTCATCAACTGATCTACAGATCAAGAGGGCCAGTAAGAGGCGATAGTTTGTAACGGCTTCACAAGAAACTGTTTTTTTTATTTTATACATATTTTTTTTATTACTATTTTTTTTATTTGATCAAATGATTCCAGGCAGTTTAAATCATTTCACGTTATTTTAAACACGTATACAGTGACATTTAGCGGATACATATTTTTTTAATAGAGGGAGGAACTAATCCTCAGTAGTTCATTATATTGTGGACAAAATTTCACTGTAACCGTGTGGACTAGTTCCATTAGATTTCGGCCGTATAGGCTAAATAATTTTTTTTTGTTTGGTTATTAATGAGAAAAAATCATATTTTAACGTGTTGTCTCAAGTTCTCCCATAAATTCCACATTGTTCATAATTTTACTAAAAACTAAGGGGATTGTAACTCCAGCGATTTTTTTGAGTTGATTCTTTTTACGCCAATTAGAGAATAGGCTAATTTAACCCTTCTATATTTTATATAGTTTGTTTTTGCTTATTTTATTTGTTTGCTAATTATAAAATTCTAACTATCTTATAAAGGAGTATATATATATATATATATATATATAAATGAAATATTCTATATATATATATATATATATATATATATATATATATATATATATATGGATTAGTTAAACTCAGGTTTTTCATTTAAATCATTCTAACCTTTTCTAAAAATAAATCCTCGTATTGTAAACCGAGGTGGGGCTTCAAGCTCTTTCGGAAAAATAGCTTAGACCGTTCGAAGGAATTTAAACAGGGATGTACTTAATTCATAATCTTATTTTTTGTGGTGACAGTCACTAGGCATAACCAAATAAGCAATCAGATAGAGGGGTGAAATCTCCCTCAAATTTACTTTCGTCAGTAACCCGTAAATAACGTAAGTAGGTCTTTAACGACCCTCAGGGTTACAATCTGGTGACAGCGGTGGGATGTCTTGTTAAAAAGAAAAGGTTAGGTTAGGAGGGATTAATATTTTTTTAAAGGATCAGGTGGGATCGTATTTTTGAAAGAAAAGGTTAGGTAGGTGAGATCTATTTTTTTTGACAAAAAACTCGATATATCAAAGTAGGTTGAAATAGACCCAAAGAGATCTGCACTTAATTTTCAGTCATTGAGTAGAGCGTAATAATACGACCGATTAAAAATTTATTGCGGAATTTATGAACAAATCAACTGGAAATATTCATGTATATTTTATATTTTATTTGTATTTTTTTCATAAATAATTAGCTACCCTACCCTGTTCAACCCTCTCAAGGACTCCATCTTTCAATTATAGTTATTTTGTAACGGCGCCGTGAATAGCTGTTCCCATCTCCAGGAGAGGATATTGGCGGGCATTCGAAGTCAGGAATTCGCGGAGCTTGCAAAATTATTTGTTGGATATCTATTTTCAGAGTGAAGAAAAAGTCGATTTTTATTTTGTATGTTAACAAGAATTTTGGGGATTTCACGAATGTTGTAGTAGGCCCACTTTACCAAGGAATTCGTTGAGAACCGGGAAAAACTGAAGACTCCCATATCATAACCCATCCGGGTTTCGTTTGATTTTTGTTCTCAAAGAAGATTTGCTAATTTTGTGTCTTATCTTGTTCGCAGTATCGCAACAAATTATATACAGGGTGATCCAAATTTGATGATTTCAGCGAACGTATTTTTTTGTCTGTTCTTGACATTTGTGAATGATCGTAGCATATTACATACAGGAGAGTCCAAAATAACGGGGTTGTATTCATTAGTTATCTTTTCTTTGTCTTCTGGGTAAAGAAAAATATTACCTACCGGAAGGTCCGATTGAATCCGGAAATATTTTTTCCACTGGTAAAGTATCGCAGCAGACTACATACAAGGACCCAGAATAGCTTAATTATGTCCACTATTTAGGAGTTGGAATAATATCTATACAGGGAGATCCAGGAGCGCGTGTCTTCGTATAAATTGTTTTATTGTTTCATAAATTGTTTCAGTGCTTATACAGGGTGAAGCAGTTACTACACGAAACAAGTCGATTTTTTTTTATTGATTTTTATCGGTTTTATACAGGGTGGTCCCGTTATCTGGGCTTACTTGAAATTGTGTTTCATTGCCAATAGTGCAGCCGACCATATACAGGGCCGATCCGGTTGTTAGAGTAAAGAGTTACCATTTTCAATTACACAGGGTGATCCAGCCGAGTCTTGATTAACGTGTCGTTTTGATCAGAGATTTCAATACTGGAGCTGTTACTTGAAGGACAGTACCATACAGGGCGACTCAATAAATTTTGTGCAGAGATTGGAAAAAAACGATAGCCGCCAGAAGCGACTTCTAGCACAAACAAGGTGGAACGAGTAACCGATCTTTTTTTTTGTTTTAGTATTCTATCTTGTGTCGTGTAAATGCTTGAATTTTTTTTCTACAGGGTGATTCTTAGGTGAAGCAACACATTGGGGTCGCAGCAAGGACTTGGAGTTATAGATTTTCTTTTGTGGTATTGTTGCTTGTCCTAGGTTGGTGAAGTCAAGCGGGTTGAACTCCCCATCCTTAATTTACCTCCTTCTTTTCCAGGCGTCGTGGAAGCCATACAAGGTACCGTACTATTTTTTTTTCTATTCCAATTTCATAAAAACTGCTCTGGGATTACCTGATTCTGCAGAACACAATGTCTA
Source organism: Galeruca laticollis (assembly GCA_963921935.1). Classification (NCBI taxonomy): domain Eukaryota; kingdom Metazoa; phylum Arthropoda; class Insecta; order Coleoptera; family Chrysomelidae; genus Galeruca; species Galeruca laticollis. The sequence goes on from OY998180.1 coordinate 179,437,438, forward strand.
CTATTAACCTAGGTACTAACCCCACTCACACACCACCCACTACGACGACCACCAGTACCTCGATTGGAGGGGTACCACATTCTGTGGTAACGCCAGCCACTCAACCCCTAGGAGTTATTGCCGCTACTCTAGCGGATTTTAATAGAAGAGACGCCGCTAGATATTTAGAGAAGTTGGAGCAGCGTTCAAGGTTGGACGGTTGGACCGAAGAAGAAACATTAAAATTATTAAAATTCCAATTTTCAGGCGCGGCTTATGATTTTTTTAAAGCGGATCCATCTTCAGACACTTTAACGTTTTTTGACTTAAAAAATAGGTTGTTGAATAAATTTTCACCACGACGGTTACCGGGTGAAAGTCTGTTGCGGCTTAGCCAATGCTATCAACGCCATGATGAAGATGTGGCGACGTTTTGTATTAGGCTGCGGCTGATGGGAGCTAAGGCTCTTGAAGATGATTTAAAAGGGGCAGCAGCGGATGAGGTTCCTGGAATAAAGAAGACGAATAGGGAGTTGCTACTCAATCAATTCAAAATGGGCTTGAGGAAGGATCTTATGAAAGAAACTGGAGTACTGTTACTCAAACAGAAGGAATTAGATTTGGACAAAGCTGAAGCCATCGTTACCCTGCAGGAGACTACTACTATGATGGTCCAAGGAAGAGGGTCAACAAGCAGAGTTGCTTTCTTCAACAATGAGAAAAAATGTTTTAGCTGTGGAAATCGGGGACATATATCCCGAGAATGCCGAAGCAAAGGGGAAGGAAACCCCACAGCTGCGCTGGTGGAGCATAAGGACCGTTGCTACTTCTGTGGAAAGGAAGGCCATTGGGCTCGAGATTCGAACCAAAAGTTACGCTCAGAACCGGTCAACAGGACGAGGACCTCACGAAGGAGGGATCAACCGAAATAGAGCAGATCAAGTTTCGGATTTTCCGTATCAGAGACTAAACGAAATCCAGAAGCAACAGGATCGCCAAGGAACACGTTATCATCGCTCTTACCAAAGTCAGGGGTATAGAAAGCCTCGATACCAGTTCAAAAGGAGAGATGGAGCATTTAGGATAGATGGTGGAGTAGACATAAGACAAGAGCATGTCGATGCGGAGGGACGCAGATACCCAAGAAACACGGGAAGAACCAGTCCGTCGGGAGTGATAACTCATTTTGGTAATGATGTCGTGGGACCATACGCGAAGGGAGTTCCGTATATAGTATCCATAGAAGTTAATGGAGAACTGCATGATTGCCTGGTGGATACGGGTGGAGCTTATTCGTTGATTAGCAAAAAAATTGTCAGAACGGAATACGTAGACAGTACTTTAAAGGATCAGGTGAGCCAACGAGGAATCACAGGTCACCAAATTAAGCTGTATGGAGTAGTCACATCATCATTCTCAGCACCTGGAGCGAATGTTGAGACAACAGCTGACTTCTTAGTATGTGATAAATATATCCTGGGAGAAGTCACGGTATTACTCGGTAGAGACTTCCTATTGAGGCACAAAGCAGTAATCTCTCATGCTGCGAATCCAACCATTGAAATATGGGGGCGCAGGTTGCCATTAATCCTAGCTGGAGAAGCAATGGAGGTGCTAACCATCAGGGAATACAAAACTACCTCCAAGGAGGAGTTGTCGGAAAGGACTAGCCCGGTGGAATGCATCAAGGACCAAACAAGAACCAATGAGGAGATGAATTCCCTTGAAATGATGAAGAAGGAAGATTGGAAATGTTGGCTTAAGGTAGTGAAATCATTTATGGGAAAGGGTATGAAGCCACATGCAACGCAACAGATAAGACGAGTTTGTCAAACCGAAGAGGTAGAAAGGGGTAAAAACCCTTCCATTAGGACTGCTGCCAGGTCTGGAAGGAAAGAAGAGTGGAAGAAATGGCTTCAGGTGGTACAGAACTTCATGAAGAAGAGTAAAGAAGCTAAGCCAAGGAAAGTTCATGAAATTGCACAGGACAACATCGACACTGCCTACAGGACAGAATAAACCGATATAATGAGATGACCGAAGAAAGACTCTTCGAAATAGGTGATCTAGTATATTTGCGAGACATGAGTAGTACTATTGTACGGTCGAAGAAATTACAAAAACCTTGGATAGGACCCTTCAAGAGGATCAATTGGGGCCTGTCACCTACCGAATTACGGATCTTAAGGGAAAGAAAGAACAAACCGTTCATGTTAACAGATTAAAGAAATATCATGGCATGGATGTAGGAAAAGAAGATGAGACGCGAGAGGTGAATGCGAACGCCGAAGAACCGGGTGTAACAGAAAGCCACGATGAAATAGAGGAGGATGCAGAAGACAAAGAGGGAGGAGTATCTCCAGCCCAAGTAGCGGCTCTACCAATTTGGAACAGCCCTAGAAGAGAGCTGTCAAAAACTGATGTCAAGAGGCCTCGTAGAAGGATAAGGAGTAATGCTGAACCACCTCAACCCCTACGTCGTTCCCAAAGAATAAGGCAACGACCAGCCAGTTTAACAGACTTTGTATGTGTTATAAGGAATGGGGTAAAGACCATTCGCCACAGCCTAGAACGTGCCGGAATAGGGGTCCCAGCAACTAACGCTGACCAAAGGGAGGTCTGGTCGCAAGGACTTGACTCAGAAATGGAAGAGTATTTCGACGCTCAAGGGGAGTCGGATAGGATGGAAAGGGAGGAGACGGTAAACGGAGAATTACAGGTCCGCAACACGGGTCTATTTGACCCACAATGCTGATTTTTTGTTGTATGACTTTAATATTTGATACACGGGAGTAGGTCGCAGAACCGAAGATGGTTCTCAAGAAATTGTTCTGTAACGAGGGGCGAATGTGTCTGGAATCCCAAAATTTTAAGCATGGCAAGTCGGCAACAGAAAATCTTAAATCACTTTCTTGGAAATTGTGAATAGTTTTACCATCCGCTAGTAGGTAGATGGAAGTGAAAATGAACGAGAGTTGGTAAAGTACAATTGTAAGTAGATAGATCACGTAAGAGAATGAGGTATGATAGTTGTGTTAATTATGCTCGACAAGCATGGTGAGTGAAAGAGCGTAAGTCTGGAGCAAGAGTGGTATGCAGTGTGTGTTTAGTTTTATTTTATTTTTTTTATTACCAGGATAAATGGATTATAATTTAATCAGGGGCAAATTTAACAGCTTAATGGAACATCTGATTGGTAGTTATAAAAATATATATCTTTATGTATACTTATAATGCGTTTTTTGTATTGGTTAAAATTGTATAGGTAATCGGATTTCTATTGTGAATGTATTAAACTAACGACAAATGTCAGTGCGCAATTAAAAGACAAATGGTTGATTAACAGTTTTCCGACTGGTAGAAAAAGAAGACACCATATGGCTAAAGTTGGCCGTATCTACAAGACCACCATGGGAGTTTACAATGCTTTGATCTTGATTACCACCCTTATGTTAGTTTAAAGACTGTACGAGTGTCAGGGGTTATCGCTTACGATTGTGCCGACCCCCAAACAAACATTTCCGTAATTTCGTTGAAGGACTTACAAAAGTGTCCGCTACCGCAATCCGCTTACGCGAGTCATAACGTGTCAGTACAGGAAGAAATGAATTCAAACGTCTGAGAGTGTGGACTTGTCTTATCGAGATATCGCGATTAATGTTTTATTGTCGAATGCAGAGCCACCCCCCCCCCCATAGTTAACGGAGGTATGGACTCACAAATTTCCAAGATGGAACCAGAACTTTTGAGTAAAAACGTAAGCCAACATATTTTATTTATCTGAAGTCAAACAACTAGCAGAATGAGTATATTAAGATGTTATGGTATATATGAAGTCAAACAATACAAATGAAACAAACCCAGCAAAAAAAATGGCAAGATCATAGTGAAGCGCAACTAGAACACATTTTCCCTTGAATTCGCAGCTAGGTGTGCGTGATCGTCACTGGACTGAATCTCAGTTCTCGGTCGAAGGACAATCCAGAGACAATTAAAGTGAACATATCGGCGGTGTACCAAGAAAAAAAATCGGGCACAATCGCGAGAAATGTAAGGTGTGTGTTCCAGAAGAAGCAGAAGGTTTTAGAGCTAACATAATAAGGGACCGGTAGATCACGGTTGGGGCTTCATCAGAGTTGACACCTCAGCTCACCTGCCAGTGCTAGTGAATAGAAAGAAAGAAAAATTCGCGAGTGCGCGGTAGTGCGGAACGTGTGTTGCGCCCTCAAGTCTCGGATAACTACTGTATCGGGCAAATAAATTTTGTAACTAGTTTTATGTAATGAAAAGAATTGGACAACAAGTCCAATACTTTTTCAAAGGGGGAAGTAATGTAATGATGGGTTAAATAAATTATAATTATTAATATAATAATAATCATTGGAATTGGGACAACCGGTATCATATAGAAAAATTAAATGATATACCTTCAGCTAGTTCGTTACGAAATTATATTAAACAAAAATTGTTGATAATTTCGTAAAACTAGGTTAGTGGAAGTTATACCGTAAGCTATTTCAACCGTAGTTTAGAAGCATAATTTAAAACAAAAAATTGGGAAATACCTGAACTCATGTACGAAATCGCAAAATCAGCAACCCATATAGAGGTTAGTCGACAGGTAACTGAAAAATTTATTGAAGGGGGAAAGGAAAAAAATTAAAAGATACCAGAGCTTGTTCAGCCGGCGCGGCGATTTGAACAACTCGGGTAGTTCCTGTGAATTTTGCGAAAATCACTAAATAAGTGATATTCTTTTTTTCGTTGTTTGTTGTGTGCATATATTCTGGGCCTCCACGCCTGAGGAGAAGAGATTCGTCTCCGGTGAGTAATTTGAAAGTTTATTTAACAGACTAACCAGTTTTGAGGGGTGTACATGCAGAATCAGGAAATGTAGAGATTCACTGAGAGTTGTCATATTTTACAAACTAGGAACCTGTCGGTACATTGCTTCTCGCTAACGAATACGTCTAAACTACTAATCAGATTTGTCAGGGTAGTATTTAGGGAAGTATTACAAAATATTGCCGCCGAAAATCATAAAAGGTCATCAGCTGATCTACAGATCAAGAGGGCCAGTAAGAGGCGATAGTTTGTAACGGCTTCACAAGAAACTGTTTTTTTTTATTTTATACATATTTTTTTTTATTACTAATTTTTTTATTTGATCAAATGATTCCAGGCAGTTTAAATCATTTCACGTTATTTTAAACACGTATACAGTGACATTTAGCGGATACATATTTTTTTAATAGAGGGAGGAACTAATCCTCAGTAGTTCATTATATTGTGGACAAAATTTCACTGTAACCGTGTGGACTAGTTCCATTAGATTTCGGCCGTATAGGCTAAATAATTTTTTTTTGTTTGGTTATTAATGAGAAAAAATCATATTTTAACGTGTTGTCTCAAGCTCTATCATAAATTCCACATTGTTCATAATTTTACTAAAAACAAAGGGGATTGTAACTCCAGCGATTTTTTTGAGTTGATTCTTTTTGCGCCAATTAGAGAATAGGCTAATTTAACCCTTCTATATTTTCTTTAATTTTTTTTTGCTTATTTTATTTGTTTACTAATTATAAAATTCTAACTATCTTATAAAGGAGTATATATATATATATATATGGATTAGTTAAACTCAGGTTTTTCATTTAAATCACTCTAACCTTTTCTAAAAATAAATCCTCGTATTGTAAACCGAGGTGGGGCTTCAAGCTCTTTCGGAAAAATAGCTTAGACCGTTCGAAGGAATTTAAACAGGGATGTACTTAATTCATAATCTTATTTTTTGTGGTGACAGTCACTAGGCATAACCAAATAAGCAATCAGATAGAGGGGTGAAATCTCCCACAAATTTACTTTCGTCAGTAACCCGTAAATAACGTAAGTAGGTCTTTAACGACCCTCAGGGTTACACTCCCTCCTCCCCTGTACCTGGCGAAAAACGACCCCGACTTAATGATAGCACTCTCCGCAGTCTATATCACCTTCCAATACTCCTCTCGCTAATCCCAATCCAATGCCTCCTCCAGAATTCCCAAATTCGAATTAAAAAAAAATCTGCAAAAAAAGAACCAAAAAATACAAACTGGCGGAAGATGATTGTCACAATATAAGCCTCGAATCACGTTCTATCATCCATAAACTTTTTGACGAGTCTCCTAAATCCTTCTCCCTTAATAGCATCCAACTTATTGCGTTCCTCGAAAATACTTTCCGCGTCAACGACCCTCTACCTGAAGCCAATAAATTTATCTTCGACACTGCCTCCCTACTGAAAGATCTATCCTTAATTTATTCTTATATCACACATCTGACCAATAAAATTAAATTTAAACTTCACCCCTACCAAAACAATCTTACTGACGATCCTTTTTCTGATGACGGTACTACCACTGACTCCTCTACACTATCTCAGTAATTAACCTCTTTCTCCCTTTAATTAGTACCATTCTCTCTAATTCAATGGAACTGCGATGGATTTTATCCTCGCTTAGAAGGAATTCAGAAAATCGTATCTTTCCATACACCTGACTTTATCTGCCTCCAGGAATCCAACTTCAAAATTGACCAACAATGCAAGCTAAAAAACTTTGAAGGTTATCATTACATCCGTACCAACTGTATGAGAGCCAGTGGTGATACTTCTAGCGATGTATACTCATCTCATTTCCCACTAACCTCAAATCTAGAGGCAATTGCTGTAACTGCTTGGTGCCCTAATAAGCTTACCATTTGCAGTATTTACATTCCACCTGACCACCCCCTCAATGAAGAAGACTTAACCGACCTAGTATTTCAGCTCCCCCACCCATACATCCTTGTTGGTGACTTTAATGCACATCACACCATATAGGGCTCAACTCGTGATTGCACTAGAGGCAAAGTTATAGAAAACGTCATAAACTCCTCCGGAACCTGCTTGTTGAATACTGGACTCAACACTCACTTTAACATTTCCTCCGGCTCCTTTTCTGCCCTTAACCTCAGCTTATGTGACCCTAAAACTGCACTTTCCCTTTCCTGGCAAGTTTCAGATGACCTTCATGATAACAACCATTTTGCTATCATCATATCCAATCATTATAATAAGGAAACTATAACTAGAAGCTTCTGGCACTTAAAAAACGCAAATTGGTCTGAGTTTACTTCTCTCTCCCAAACTTATTTACCCTCTTTAGCTATTTTTGCAAACATAAATGACACTTTCCGCTAATGGCAAACTCTTCTTGCCTCACCCACAAAATGCTGGTATCCCTCAAGGATCAGTATTAAGTTCTACTCTATTCATCCTCTCAATAAACGAGCTTTGTTGCAAGTTTCCTGCTCCCATAAAATATGTCCAATATGCTGATGACCTAATTGTTTATTGTCCAGGTAAATCGATCTCATCCACTTACAAACTCCTTCAAACCGCAGTAAACCTTCTACAGGATAGATCTTCTTACCTGGGATTATCCTTATCTCAAAGTAAATCCAAAATAATCAAGTTTTCAAGAAGAACATCTTCTCCTCACATTTTCTTTAATAATTCACCCTTAGCCACTTTAAATCAATGTGAAATTCTCGGAATAACCTTCGACTCTCGACTTAACTGGAAACACCATATCCATGAACTCAAAGGCATCTGTCTTAATAGATTAAACATAATTAAAACGCTCAGTCAGTTTCACTGGGGTTCCAACGAAATCGTATTATTAAGAGTTTACAGAGCTCTCATCCGTTCGAAGCTTGACTATGGGTGCTTTATTTACATGTCAGCCCCCAAATCTGTCACAGATTTGCTGAACTCTGTTCACAATACCGCTCTCCGCCTTTGCCTTGGTGCCTTACGCTCTAGCCCTGCTGATAGTCTCCATATTGATGCTAATGAACCACCCCTCCCCTAAAGACGACAATCCATACTCCTTACATATGCTGCCTCAGTATCCTCCAATCCTTTCAATCCTGTTCACTCACTTTTCACTTCAACGACTAATCTCCCTACTAACCCTCGACCAATTATTAAGTCTTTCCCCCAATTGCTCACTCCTTTACTCAAAGATACTGACCTCTCTCTGACATCCCCGCTCCCATTACTTTCTTCTCCTCCTTGGACCAAAATTATTCCATAATCGATACCTCACTCGCCATTTTTAATAATCATGAGTCAGTCACCAACTGCACTTGTAAAGAAAGCATTCCTTGAATTACTCCAAAAAAATATTACGATTTAACACTTTCCACAGATGCTTCCAAAACTAATTCCGGAGTTGGTTATGCAGTTACCTCGAAACATGAATTCATAGGCTTCTTTACTTTACCTTCAGTGTGTAGCATCCATACAGGTGAGCTTCACAGCATTCTCCAGGCTTTTAAATATATCTCCCCCCCCCAAAATATTGCAATATGCACTGATTCCCTTTCCTCCATTTTATCAATTAAATCAATCTTCACTGACCACCCAATTGTCCAGAGCATACATGACATATATCAAACTCTCGTTGCTCATGATATGACAGTCTCTCTCATCTGGCTACCATCTCACATTGGAATTGCTGGTCACGAAACTGCGGATCGCCACGTGAAAGAAGCTGCCTCTAGCAACAATTCAAAACACACAGTCCAGCTCGCCAGCGACCTCAAGTTCCATTTCAAAAACGTCACGCAAGAATCTTGGCGACATCTATGGCGCCATAGTACGACAGCACTTCACGAAATCCATCCATCTACTTGTCCTCTCTCCCTTAGCTTTTTGACAAGGAGAGAGGCCGCTATAATCAGAAGAATTCGAATCAGCCACACGAAACTCACACACGGTCATTTAATGTCTTCAGGAAATCGTCCTGTTTGCCATAGCTGTAATACTATACTGACCGTTAAGCACTTACTTACTGACTGCAAACAATTTTCCGCTATACATATAAACGATTTGACCTAGGGCCTAACCTCAAGGAAATGCTCCACTGCCCCACCGAGATCAAGAAAGTCTTACAGTTTCTGAAAGCTACGCATCTCTACCATAAAATCTAATTTAAAAATAGTAATAGTTGTTATTTAATATCATGTAAATATTTGTAATTATTTTTCTGTGCCTATCACCAGCGCTGTCACGTTGAGCTAAAATAAAAAAAATATTAATGCAATAAATGTCGAACTGTATAGTTTTTGTGCAACGCATAATCACATTCCATTACAATAGTTAGTTTATTCTTATAATCATATGAAAGTAATTCGAACATAAGAAACACGCATCGGCGACTTCCACTTATGGCCCCTAACAATACAGAAGTATTGTATATGTTCTAATACTAGCATTGAATATATACGAAGATTCTTAACCCTTTCAGTACGGTTGTCGTATATACACGACAATGACTTTTTTGGCAGACGGACGGCTGTCGTGTATGGACGAGAGTAGCTCGTATCCCTGATAGACGCCAGCCATTGCATATATGACACACATAAATTTTTGCTTTTTCTCACCGGCGTCCGTCGTACCGTTTCGACAGTTTTTGTTTGTCAGACAGACGGATGCCGTGCATTTTCGACAGTGTCGTAAATTCACGACAACCGGCAACATGGAAAAGTTAGGCGATGCCGTGTCACACCCGTAAGTTTTAGCGCCAGTCTAGTTCAGCAAAGCATTGAGTGAGATACGTTGGTTACAGAATGTCATCTACAGATCAAGCTGGCCCCTCGGGCTTTTGTGGACTATCTGATAAGGATGTGAGAAATATTTTGAATGCGGTAAACGATAGTGATATGTATCTCAGTGAGGATGAACCATTTATTATCTATAAAGCGAATATATTCCTGACTCTGAGAGCGAATTGAGCTCCGGAGAAGACGACGAAACCTTATTGGTAGAGGAAAACACCGAAGAACAACAACATTCAGTAGCTTCTGTGTCTGATATCTCAGATCAAAGCATGCGTCAGGAGGATTTACAGGTAATATGGGATTCACGTGAGTTTGTTCTCAAAGTTCACCAGTTTGACGACACTAATAGTGGACTACAGAATGAAAATCTGAAAAATGAAACAAGTGAGTTAGAGTATTTTTTGAAATTATTCTCAGAGGAAATAGTCAACATTATTATTGAAGAAACTAATATTTATGCTCAACAACGAAACGCCAAGGGTTGGAAAAACGTCGATAAAAATGAGTTTTACAATTTTATAGCCCTTCTCAATGTTGATACCTCACGTAAAAAAGTCTGATATAAAGGATTACTGGTCTACAAATAATTTTATTGGCACGCCTTCTTTCCGCCAAACAATGTCTCGAGATCGCTATCTAGAAATACTGAGATACTTGAATTTTAGTAATAATCAAAATGAAAAAGAAGGTAATCGTCTGCATAAAATAGAAAATGTTCTCAATATGATACAAAACAACTTCAAAACTAATTTTTATCCATTTCAAAATATCGTCATTGATGAAAGTATGATACTTTTCAAAGGGAGACTGTGTTTCAAACAGTACATCAAAACCAAAAGGCATCGCTTTGGAATAAAACTTTACGTATTATGTGATTGTGAAACGGGTTACGTTTTGACATTTCAGGTATATACTGGCAAGAGTACCGATAAAAATAAAGATAATAACAGCGGTCTAGGATTGTCAGGCGATGTTGTTGTGAAACTTTTGGAGCCCTACCAGGACAAAGGCCATTCGTTTTACAGCGACAACTACTACACAAGTCCAACTTTGTCCAATTATCTTTTTGTTCACAAGACAAACTCTTGTGGAACTGTCCGTATAAATCGTAAACACATGCCAATTTTTGAAAAAAAAATTGAAAAAAGGGGAAACAGAGTGGCGCAGCAGTGATTCAATGCTTGCACTGAAATGGAAAGACCGTCGTGACGGGGTAATGCTTACCACCATCCATGAAAATAAAATGGTTACCCTTCCACAGCTGGACAGACTTAACAATGAACACAGAATCAAACCTTTATGCATACTGGATTATAATGAAAGAATGGGGGCAGTTGATAGAAGTGTTATGATGATGACCATTACAGATTCCACGCTAAAAACAGTAAAATGGTATAAGAAATTATTTTTCCATACACTGGATATATGCATGCTGAATGCGCATGCGTTATAGAAGACACATAATGCCAGTAACATTTTGTTTCCTGCCTTCCATTTAGAAGTTATCAGGCAGCTTCTTGAAAGGTATTTTAAATCTTTTGTTTTTGTAATTTTTTTCACATTGTAATCGTTTTTGATTTTCAGATATCCAACCAAATATAAGATGAAAAAAAACATGCAACCTACTAACGTAGCGAGGCTATCAGGAAAGCACTTCCCCTCAGAGAAGTTCGTCGCAAAAACGGGAAACCGCAATTGAGAAGATGCTGGGTCTGCTCTCGTACAACAAATGCCCAGAAAAAAAGAAAAGAATTGAGATTTATGTGCAAATTGTGTGACGTCGGGCTATGTGCTGTTCCATGTTTTCAGACATATCATGAAAAAATGAAATATTAGCTCTTTTCTAATTTTTTTTTGGTTGTTTCTTTTAATAAACATTACTTTTTATAGGGTGTCGTTTATATTTGTCAGCCGTCTGTCTGCCACTGCAAAAACTCCCGTCTGTGTATCATGCTACCTACTTTTGGGTGCCGTACTGAAAGGGTTAAGGACGCAATTCGTTTGTTTTGAATAATATTATAATGAAAATTATTTCATTTCGCAAAAAGTTCAATGTTTAAATGTTTGTATTGATGAAATGTTATTCTTGGAAAACTCTCTATTATTATTGTTCCATCCGTGATCATATGCAAGTCACTTAAGTTTAATTTAAAACATATTAAGCATGCCAGGGTCATATACACAGGCTTATTTGGTTTTAGATGTAACGTATTAGTTTAGGGTGTGAGGCAGCTTAACTTGTATTGTTATTTAAATGTCTCTTTTTCCTTGAACTAGTTATTCCGTGCAAATAAGCTTGAGATATCTAACATGATAAGCCATTACAAGCTAAAAAAACGTCTCCTATATAATGCTGCTGATTTTTTCATTTATTTATTTAGTGTCTCGACATCTGATGGTCATTGACACATTTACTTTACAACCGTAATATATCAATATAAATTTACGTTAAATGAAACAATTGAATGTCTTTTAAGAAATCAATCACTGAGGTGCTATTGTCCGGACACAGAATATTCTTAAGATTGTCATTCAGATGATGGCGTTGTCTTGCTGTGACATGGTGAGGGCAGTCTATCAAGATGTGTTTCACCGTAAGAAAGGTATTATGACAGTGAGCACAGTATGGTCGTTGCTTATCAGATTCCATTAAGTATCCATGCGTTGCGCGAGTATGTCCAATTCTCAATCTTCTAAAAACGAGTTTTTCTTCCCTCTTGACTAATGGCAATATGCTGGAGTTAGGTGTTCGTTGAACTTCTGACAATTTGCTAGTGGATGTGCTTAACATATTTGACCATTTATTTCTGATGGTCCTTTTAAAAAAAGTTTTAAGATCACTGTAGAGCTGAATACGTTGTTTGGGTAACTCTGACGATGCCGCAGCTTTAGCGGACTTATCAGCAGTTTCATTTCCGGTAATAAAAACATGTGAAGGGACCCAGATAAGGAAGACGTGTATTCCTTTAATGTGAAGTCATTGGATGCTTTCTTGGAATTTGTTGGGCTAAATAATTTTTGGAGTATATGTCCCTTATTGAGAGGATGGATGACAGAGAATCGGTGCATATTGCAACTTTTTTATGGGTGTCCTCAATACATTTGACAGCTGAGAGTATACTGAAAAGTTAGCCTGTATGTACACTACAATAGGGAGGGAGTTGATGTGCGATGATTGAATAATTTGTTGTAGTAGCGGAGCAGCCTACTCCATTCTCCTGCTTTGATGCGTCGGTGTATAAAATTTCGTCAGGATTTTCCAGATCTATTAGTTCTAGGAGGGCTTGGTGAAGAAAAGAGCTCTATACTTCATGTTTATTGTATTTACTTACAGTTGTGTTTGCATATGGAGCTATTCTAATCCAAGGTGGTGAGTCCGAGAGAAAACTGTTGGCCGTTTGTTTGAGGTCTATATTTTCGAGTAAAGATTGTAAAAGGTGTTGTATTGTATGATAGCTAGTTACGGTGTTTTGGGTTTCGGTTTGGTTTGAGTTTATGATATGATATACTGGATTTGTAGGGTTAGATGATACCCGTGCTGAGTATGACAGTAGAAGCTGTTGTCTACGGAGATATAGGGGTATTTCATTCGCTTCGCAGCAGAGTGATTCCGCAGGACTGGATCTGAAGGCTCCTAAACAGATGCGGAGTGAAGTATTCTGTATTGAGTTTAACTTATTTAGAGTGGATCTGTTTGCATTACCATACACAATACTGCCATATTTTAGTTTTGATCTGATTAAAGCTCTATAGATTTTTAGTAGTTGTTGTTCATCAGCTCCCCATGTGCGATGTGATAGTGTCTTGATGAGATTTATGCGTTTTAAACAATTACCCTTGACATCGTCTATGTGGTGCTTCCCCATGAGTTTACTATCGAAGGTTATTCCCAAGAATTTATAGTGGTCTACTACATCTAAACTCCTCTCGTTCAGTTTAATATCAGGCGGCATTTGGTTGTTCCGTTTCCTGCTGAATTTGATTACTTTCGATTTTGTTGGAGAGAAATTGAATCCTACTGTAACAGCCCAGTCGGAGATTTTGTCTACGGCATTTTGGAGTAATGTTAATGTGGTTAATGAAGATTTACCGGGACAGTACAAGAAAAGATCGTCGGCATAAACAGAATAATTTATTGGGGGTCTAATAGAGGAACATACGTCATTTAAGACTAGAATGAATAAGGTTGGGCTTAATACCGAGCCTTGGAGGACCCCATTTTCTAGGTTAAAAATGACCGTTGACGGATACTTTGGAAGATCGATTACTCAGAAAATTTGTTAAAAAGTTTAGGATATTACCTTCTAGATTTATTTCTTTTAATTTATTGGTAATAGCGGGTCTCCATACTTTATCAAACGCACTTTGTATATCAATCGTCACTGCTACCACTTCTTGTTTCTTTGCAAAAGCGTTGGAAATCTCTGCATACATAGATACCAAACTATCAGTCGTACATCTTTGGGACCGGAAACCAGATTGGGCTGGATTCAGCAGTTTATTAGTTTCGAGGTACCATAGGAGCCGTTTGTTCACTATTTTTTATAGGAGCTTACACATTGTACAGGTTGATGAAATGAGTCTAAAGGATTCTGGTTTTTGGGAATCGGCATAATTTTTCATAAATGGTAGTATAACAGATTCTCTCCATATTTTCGGAAATTTATGGTTGATCCAAATTTTATTATACAGTTCCAGTAGTTTGTTTAGACTGGATGTAGAAAGGTGTTTTAGGAAGATGAAAGGGACGCCATCTGGTCCGGCAGCGGAGTTTTTGGAAAGAGAAATAGCTTGTGTGAGTTCTTGGAATATGAAAGGGGCATTGAGTGAGTTGGAATGTAAAGTATCTAGGGGACTTTTGACTAGGGGAGTTTGAGGTGTGCTCATATTCTTCGATTTTTCTTGAAGGGAGTCTGCTAGGATATTGACAATGTCTTCGCTGTTGATAAAAAGTTGGTCGTCTTTAATTATTGCTGGTATAGTGTTTAAAGTACTACGACCTTGCATTTGTCTTACTTTTTTCCAAACTTCCACATGAGTAGTTGCTGGTGTTATGCTGCTCACATAGTTGTTTCAGGATGCCGTTTTGCTTTCTTTATTGATACGTTTTGACTTGGCTTTTAATTGTTTGAGGTGTATAAAATCCACTTGAGAACGGGTTTTCCTATATCTATTTAACGCCTTGTTACATTCTTTTACAGCTGTTTTGCAGGACTCATTCCACCATGGTACGATTTTTCTGGAGGCATCTATCTCGTACTTTCCAATATACTTTTCTGCAGAGGTGATTATACATTTTACGAATTGTACAGTTGTTTCATCTATGTTTTCGTCAATCTCGAGTGTGTCAGTTAATGATTCAGTAAATAACTTGAACATATTCCAATCTGCGCTTTTTGTTCTCCATTTCGTCAATGTATTGGGTGGTTTGATAGTGTTGTCGGTGATTATTGCTGGGAAGTGGTCACTATCGTATAGACTCTCTAGTGCTCGCCAGTTCGTTAAGGATGCTGTTATGGGGTCGCTGAAACTGAGATCTATAGCTGAAAAAATTCCTGATGCTATGCTGAAGTGGGTGTTGCTACCAGTATTTATAGTAGACATAAACTGGTATTATTGTTCAATATGTTTTCTATTGTTTTACCTCCACTGAAGGTGCGTTCTGAGCCCCACATTACGTTGTGGGCATTGAAGTCGCCAGCAAGAATAAACGGCTTGGGTAATTGTGAAGTGAGATCTGCAATATCGGATTCTCGTAAGTCATAATTTGGAGGTATGTAAATGCTGCATATTGTAATCTTGTGTGGACACCAGACATTTACAGCAACGGCTTCAAGGTTGGTGGTAAGTGGTAGTTTGGAAGAGAAGAGATCATTAGAAATAAATATTGAAGCCCCTCCACTGGCCCTTGTGAATATTGTTCTGATAAAGTGGTGGCCTACAAAGTTTTTCAGATATGGCTTATGGGAATTTTTGAAGTTTGTTATTTGGAGACACAGTATATTAGGCTGATATTCAGAAATTAGTTGTTGTATTCGTTCAATGCGAGGATCCCATCGCAATTCCATTGGATTAAATGGAACATGATTAAAGTAGTAAAAAAAGAAAAAAAGTGATTAGATGCTATTAAGAAGATTTCTGTGATAATTGGGCTAAGTCAAGATCTTCATTATCACTTTGTCCTACTGATGATTGCGTTGTTGCGCTAGAGATGCTCTCCGTGTCGGTTTCTTCGAGGGCTATGCTACCTTTGATTTTTTTTCGCAGGCGAGAAAATCTATTTTTTATTGATCGATCTTTTAAATGGGGATATATATCTTACATATTCGTTAGGAGGCCTTCAATATCGGCCGTGAATTTTAGAGCTTCTGCATAGGGGCTAGCATTATTGTATGTGTTTTCGATGAAATCGATGAAATTTTCCACGGGCATGACATAGTTTTCAGGGTTGTCTTGAAGGTACACTTCTTTGATGATGGTTATTGTTTCCTCAGTTAGATATGATTGGGGTTCTGATTTTTGAGTAGTTTCTTTCTTTAGCTTTTTCCTTGCAGATCTACTGAGTTTGATGGTGTCGGTGGTATTATTAGGAGGTGGCATAATAGATGATTCACTTAAAATTACCGGAGATACATCTCCAGAAACATCGTTATCGGTGGGTGTTGTATCTGAATGAACTCTCTTCAATGTTGTTTGAAGTACCGGTAGTTTATTTTCTTGGTCATTCACTTTGGTGCTTGTGTCTACTTGGCAAGGGGGTAGCTGTTGATTTTCGTTATCAGTAATAGTTTGGGAAGAATTATGTGTTGGCGGGTTTGGATAGTTTGTTGCAATATGACCTGTTTCTTTGCATATGAAGCATTCCATTCGGTCAGTGGAAAGAAATATTCGGTGATCGTTGTTGTCGAAGTGGATTGTTGTAGATGTTTGCAGTTCAAAATTGTCATATGGTAGGAAAACAAAAACTTGTCAAATGAAGCTGAGAATATGACTATACTCATCCGCAGGGATGCCGGCCTTTAGAAAAGAGATGGGAGATGCTAGATTCAGTCCTAGATTTTTAAGAGCGATTTCAGCTAGATTATGTGGCATGCATGGACTAATATTAGAAATTAATATTCGTTTGGTCGGTGAAATGAGTCTGCGGATATTGAAAGATTTGTTTCCTATGGATATGATAGAGTGGGAGTTAACAATAAGATCAACTAATTTTTTTTGGAAAGGTACCTATATGCATATTCTATTATTAGAAATTCTGGAAGCAAATACAATGTTCTTGGCACCAATGATGTCACCTATGGCTTTAACATAGTCATACAATTTTAGGTTTTCTTCCGCATGTAAGACAATTGCTTGATCCTTCTTGGGAAATGCAGGTTGGCAAACCGATTTAGCTACTGATGAATACGAAGTGCTAGGAGAAAGATTTTGAGTACCACTGTTTTCTTGAGACATTATGTTTTTGGATGCGGTTTGAGTTTTATCTTGATTGGTGCTGCTCTCGTAGTCAAAAGCGGCACCCTGTATATTATTATTTGCCATTCATTTGTCGAAGGTATATCAGCAAACCAGTTTCCATTATTGGAAAAACTGGTTGCTTATCAGTTCCGATACTGAATATAATAAATGCGCCTCTTGTCGACAAGAAACAGCTGTTTTAGTACTATTAACAAGTATCGCAAAAAGTGTTGTTATTTATAGTTGAAAGTCTAATTACCTCGATGTTATTATACACAACGGGAACCACACGTTAATAACTTTTAAGTTTCACTTATTTACAAATATTCGACAGCCCACGCACAGCGATGTTAACTCGTCAAGTTCACAAGCTCGAAATGTTGCTGATTTTAAAAGATGTATTTGTTGTTATTGAAGATATGAAATCTGTATCTGCCCAATTATTTTGAAAATTATCTGTATTTTTTTTTCAATTTGAAATTTCACTTTAAAGGAGAGCTGATCTTAAATTAATAAAAAAGTCCTGCCGTTTTGTTTTTAAACTTGATTACTTATGTGTTTTCATTCAAATTTAAATTAAGGTATGAAGTCGAAGCATACAGTTTTATGTATTTACGATATCATCTATTGAATTATGATTAAAATTTGATCGGTTGAAACCCAGGATTCCGGATATTATATTCTGTTAAGCCGTGAAAATTTATTGCTTATGAAAGCCGTAGACAGACTTTAAAAATGTATAGTCTATATTCATTTATGCTGTTTTCCATTTTGAATCCGTGTTAAATGAAATAAAGTACGGGAAAGACAACTTTTTTGGTAGATACTATATGCAGAGTATGTATATAATCCATTGAATGGGTATACAGAGTGTTCAGAAATAGTCTAGTAATTTTCTAATTACAACTCGAAATTCATACATTATTTTAAATGAATGCCTCAATCCAGAAGGCATTTTTGTTTTATGACATGAAAGATATAAAATGCACTCACAGTTATATAGGTGGATTTATATTGTATCTTCGACTAAAGGGGATTAGTTTGGATTTAGATGGTGAGAAATTAAATAAGAGTTTTGATATCCATAAGTGCAATATTTTAAGTTATTTTTATACTACTTATATTCCAAAATTATTATTTCATTAAAATTATTTTCTTGTCTATGACTTGTAAAAACCTGAATAATATCTACTATGAAATTTCCTATCGCTTCATATTAATAAACTGTTCTGTGCGTATATTGCTATAGAAGCTTATTTTCCAATTTTTATCAACCAATATTTAAATCTGATCACAGAATATTTAGAAACTGGAGAATTATGAAAGATGAAATAATTTTTGATAATTTTTCCTTACTCATAGTTTGATATGAGGTGTCTATTTATTTGTAACTGTGTCGATGTTGGCTCTAACAACTTTTGCAACAATACAGAAATTGGATATTAACCCTCATTAAACTGTATTATTATTTGCACTAGCTACATGGTAATGTACGTAGTATTTCGCTCAGATTTTCAGTAAGAGCTTTCTTGTAAGCTGTCAGAAACTCCATGATAAAGTTCTTGTGGGTTTTCGGGTATTATATGCTTTATTGATTTCAATGTTCAGCATTGATTACATTGGGGTGGCTCCTTTTAATATATTAGATGTTGTAGTAAATCCAATTCTCAGCCTTGAGGCAATTATTTATTATGTTCATTCATATAATGGAGGGATTGGAATAGAATCTAATATCATTTCCCTGGATTTATTTTTGGTTCAAAACATTTTATGGGTTATTATAGTAGCCGTTTCAAAAAAACCTTGATGTCTTTATAAAAACATTGTCTTTTGTAAGAATAATTTTCTTTTTAAATCGAATAAATCTTTTCAATTATTCCGCAAATAGTTACTTGTTTATTGTTCGATGTGCGATTTTCTTGGAGGACCGTTTTATTGCCGTCTAAGAGAAAAGAGCCTTTAGAATTCGTTTATTTCTTCACCTTAAAGTTTGAATTCCATTTACAATTTAAGTTCTAATAGGCCAATACTTTTTAAGTATCTCAGTGCAGTTTTTTGTGTTGATGTTATTATTTCAAGACTAGGGCAGAAGTAACTATTTTACTTTCATAATAGATAGCAGATTTGATTTTATTCAATTGTTTACTCTAGGTATTGAATGACACCTTAATATTTAATTCTTATAGTACTTTAGGATGGTACTCTGAAAACTAGATAAGAAAAAATTTCATTGACACGTCTTCACCACAGTTTAATACATAAACTGAAATTCATTATTAGCCAAAGTTTTACGTCAAATTTGCAGAGTCTTGTAGCAGAAAAGGAAGAACAAAATCCCCCTTGAATTGTCACCATGGCCACCATGATCAACTATTGATCAAGAAGCGTCAAATTAATTGTGGCCATCCCGAATTTATGAATATCCAAATATTCAATCAAACAAGTCTAGAAGGTGCAATTATTCATCACAATTCACCAACAAAAAGAATAGTTAACACCAACCCGTCGTACCACAAGAAAAACCCGCCAAGCGTTAGTCTAACACCGTTTAAGTGTCGTCCAGACACTCTGTATTTTATCTATATATAAATTTCTTGATGCACGGCTGATTCGAGGTCAAATACACAATATTTGTTGTTATGCATCGTAGAAAATTTGCGTTGAAATGCGCCGTATTATATACGCTTCACATTTAAATATACATTTAAAACTTTAATTGGTATTTAAAAAAGAATCAAATTTGTGCGGAAGACGACTAGAATAACAATTATACAATAGAGCTGCTCTCTACAAAAGGCAGATATCGATTCTTGGTTTTAATACCACAAGCTACGAGGAATTTAAAGACGATAAATTTAAATGCAAATATGTAGTTAAATAAGAAGATTGTTTAATAAACCTGTGAAGATTTGAACTTAGTTGGATGTTGAAGGGGTCATTCCGTTTTGTCAGTTGATCACAAATCTTTTGCCAATTTTACAATGAATCAAACAGAGTCTGTTTCAAATTTTTTATTATACTTGAAATTCCGAGGGGCTCAATATTCACGATGCTTTGCTAAATGCATTGAGTTCCCAATGCGTCTATCATCCAGTAGGACGTGGCAGGCCTGGGAAATTATGGGGAGTTGACTGTTTGATATACATCTTCTTTCCTAAGGAGCGAAGCCAAAACTCTACATAAGCTAAACTAGCAGTGACCCTTCCCAATCAATCCGTATCTATTTCTGCTTTTCTCATCCATCCATCTCCCTAATCCTGCCCTAATTCAAGATATCATAAGACATGTACCAAGTAATGGATAGTTTGAGGGCATATAATTTCGAGTCACTAACAGAGCCTGACACCCGTCAGGCTCTGTTAGTGTTAGTAGTACCCCTGTCAATATTAGGGTTCCGGCTCAAGACCAAACCTGTCGGGTCTGGGGAAGCCTGACGGCAGTGTTCTACATGAAGCCCCGCTCGTGGTATTTTTTATGGATACTAATAAAAATACACTCAAGTGGAAGACTCTATTCAATGGGCGCAATAAAAGGCAGTAGCCAGAGTAGAATCAGCAGCCGGGGACGGTTTTGCCCCAACCTCAACCACCGCAAATAATAATGGAATACATCATATGTGTGCAGATGAATCTCTACCGTACTAAAGCGGCATTAGCCGTGCTTGGCAGAACATTTATTGACGAAAGCTGTGAGGTTCCGATTTGTCCAAGAACCGTGGACCATTGACGATCGTATTGCCGGACTGTCAAAACGGAAGAGTAAGTTAATTTACTGCAAAAGGAGTAGGAGGCCAAAGGTATCATTGCTGCATGAAATACTCTTACACAATATTTAAGAAGATACTCAACGGCACAATATTTAACAAAAGACTTAGCGGCTGCAAAGATCGAAATTAGTACGGAGATGAGGTAAACCGCCGCCACTAGAGGTCGAAAAACTCGTATAACACTGCAGAAGGAGGGGCTTACACCTTATCTTGTGGTGCAATGCTCATCACACATGGTAGGGTAGTTCGAACACAAGGAACCTAATTACCTCTCAGATTTCTGTAATTGGCACGACTCTCTAGGATAAATATATGTTTCAGAACTGAAACGAAGAATTACGAAGGATTCCGAAGCCGGCGAATTGGGAAGAATATGTTAAAGAGCTTCAGGTAGAGACTGGGAAGATGTAGGTTGGGGTGACGAATTCCATGAACCTGGATGAACTGACGAGCTTGCTAGAGTCATAATAGGTGCGTACGAATGAAGACCAAAAGGCGAGTTCCATGGTGAAACAACACCTTAGAAAAGTTCCGCAAAGATCTCAGGAGACTGAGTAATGGGAGGGGGGATAGTAGTGAATACAGGAAGACACTCGCTGAATACAATAAAAATATCCGGAAATTCAAAACAGCTTCATAGAGAAAATTTGCGAAGAGGTAAGCGATCTTCAGGCTAATAACAATTATCTGCAAGGAGGACTCTAATGGGCTAGTGAAGGGGAGCAGACATTGAAGCTTTTGCTAGATAATCCCGAATGTGAAGCAGAGAGCAGTAACTGTTTGAAGCAGAACTGCGTTGAGTTCAACAGAAAAATGTCCAGAATTTGGTACAGAAGCAGGAGAATTTTCAGCAAAGGGAGGATTAGGTTGGCGATGAAATATTTCAAGCCCTATGACTAATCTGGAGAATATGGCATTTTTCCTGCATTATTGCAGAAAGGAGAGAAGTTACTAACACACATTCTAGCACAGATAGTCGGATGGAGTTATTCTATGAGATATGTGCAGAGTAAAAGCCATCTTCTTACCAAAGGCAGCCAAACGAGAGGTGGACCCTCGGAAGTTCTACAGGCCGGTCTGTTTGACCTATTTTCTATTGAAAACGATAGAAAATTTAGGACTGCTCGAGCAATACACTTTTGTTCAGGGAAATTCCACGGTTGATGCTATTCAATATCTTGTTCGAAACATCGAAAGTGGATTGTAAAACAAAGAAGAAGCTCTGGCTTCATTCACTGATATTAAGAGTGAGTTCGACAATACAAATTTCGACTCGATTAGATCAGCGGCGACCAATAGCGGGATAGATTCGTATTTAGTAGATTGAATCACATCAATGTTGAGGTGTTGTAGGTTAACAGCAAAGATGAATGGCAAAAAAGCCACTATTATGACTACACATGGCTGTCTTCAAGGACGTGTTCTTTTACCTCTGTTGTGGTTAATAGTGATTCATAAGGCAATTTATTGATTGAGGGATCCGATGTGACAAGGTACGCAAACGATATAAATGCTGATAGTGGTGATTGTTAGGGGTAAGGACGAGGGCTTTAAATTGCTGTGGTGTACCAGGAGGAATTTGGGGGTAAATTCCGGCAAGGTAGTGGTAATTCACTGTTCACTAGAAGGAGAAAGCTCAACTTGAGAGTTCAACATCCGAACATCTCAATTTGTGACAAAATATTTGGGAATCATGCTGAATGAGGTACTCAATAATTGGAAAGCTTATTTCAGTATGACAAATGAGAAAAATACGTATAAAATGATGGCTTGTGAATTACGTCTCTCCTAAAATGATATGATGGCTATTCAAGATAGTTATTCGTCCATGATGACCTAAACATCTCTGGTTTGGTGACCGAAAATAAAAGAAAAGGAGGCTTGCAGGGATGTAGGAAATATTTAAAGGCTTGCTTGTTTGTCTACAATGGACGCAATGAATATCGCTCCAGCGGTAGGAGTAGAAATCATGTTGTATTTTAAAATTAATAAATAATTTATCAATATTAATAACCGTATCAGTTTAAAATATTTCCTTCTATACTTATAACATGACGCAC
This sequence comes from Galeruca laticollis, assembly GCA_963921935.1. Lineage (NCBI taxonomy): Eukaryota > Metazoa > Arthropoda > Insecta > Coleoptera > Chrysomelidae > Galeruca > Galeruca laticollis. The sequence goes on from OY998180.1 coordinate 179,460,346, forward strand.
ATTTTCTATTTAATTCCAATTTTGGTTATTATACATTATTTTATAAACAACTAATATATTTCGTATTTTGTAATTGTTTTGTTTGATGGTTGGCGTTGGTTTAAATATAACACGAAAGTCAATATAATCACGTGATATGTAAATACAACAAAACGGCGGCACTAATGATTTAATGGGCTTTATAACTGAATGCCATGGAATAGCAATTATCATTTGTACCTTACTTGTTGTATCCGGAATGAATAAATATTTGCGAAGTTTTACTTTAGCGTTTTCTAGGGCTCGCCTACATCACTAAACATATTTTGGTGGCATCGAATTCCTTTAGTTTTGTTTTTGTTTTTCATGTATCTGGCAAAATTGGTTTTAAACAAATGTCAGAAAATAGAGATTCCAGTTGTAGTATTGTGTGATTGTAAGGCTAAAAGTCAAGGAAGTCCATCGAGTGAAGGAAAACATATTCATCAAATATTAAAGGACAACAAAGGATAATTGAGAGGAAGAAAATGCATCAATCACATCTCAACTAAAATCCAACTACTGCGTCTACTCCCATCGTAGAATAATTCAATTTACCCCGAATTTCGATCGAGAAAAATAGCAACGAAGTTCATTTGAAACTTATCGGTGCAAAATCAAGCAAACCTGTGCTCAATCTGTGTTGAACCAAGAGCATATAACAACCCATCAAAGTTAGTGCAGTGGAATTTTATTTTTGGTGACACACATTTTTAACAAGTTTCCAACCTCTATTCTAATTTATTTATTTTACAACAGCTGAACATGATCCCAAATGGAGATTGTGTGAAGGAAGAATCGCTTAGGGCCGCATAAAGACCGATTAGGAGCTTGGCTTTCAAGTTAACTGACATTATTGATACTGATATGGTGGCAATGTCAATGAATTACAATTGGGACCTACTATTCTAGGTGGTAATACCAACCAGAGAACGAGGAATGGTCAGATAAACAGAGACAAGAGGCACTGAGGTATTGGACAGACGACTCTAGAATGGTGGGTTTGGTAGGAATTGGAGTGTACGAACCGTGATACAGATTTCGAAGAGGGAGTCCATTCTATAATGTGTGCAGGAATGAGTCAGTATGGAAGAGAAATATTTATTTATACCTACAGGCAAGCGGATTTGACGATAATAAGTGTCTATACTCAAAGCTGGTTCTAGACTGCTGAACAACCCACAAATAACTGGCAATTAGGTGTAAACTGACGCTGATATGGATGCCGGGACATGAAGGTATCGAAGGTAATGAAGCTACAGATGAGCTCGCGAGGAAGGGTAGGAAGGGACTGTTTGTGGGACCTATGGCTTTTGAGGAGTGGGTAAATACAACTTACAGGAAGGCATGAGGAATTGGGAGAAGCGGGAGAAAAGGAGTCACTTTGAGACCACCGTCTCACTCTTTCTCAATGCAAACATAGATATTTCCTGGTATAATTCTTGATATTATAGTGTGTCATATTTTTATCTCAATACAATCATATATCACTACCTCCCGTCAAGGAATTTTGCATCTCGATGGAAACATTAACCATTTTTCCATTACCATTACTTAATACCTTCCATGTTGAAATATGTGTAATTTTTTCCATAAACTAGATACAGTTTTCGCATAATATTATGTTCTGTTTTTGCCCAAGAAATTTCACTCTACTGCTTTAATAGAAATATCTATTTCGTGTATATCCCAGCAATTTAAAAATTTTGTCATCATCCCATACGGTTTTCGGGATCATAAGACTGGCCATATATTTGAAAACATCTGATGCAAAATACTCAGTGGGGCTAGGTAAGGTTTTATTGATATCTTTGTTGCTGGTATTCACTGCAGTTGATTGTTATTTCAAGTTACCCTTGAAAATAAAAACAAGTTAAGTACTCAACTAGAAGGGATGGTTGTAGTCTTACTAGCCAACAATTTAAATTCGGTATTAGCAGTACAAAATGTTTGATTTTAAATCAATGTAAATTATTATATCTCTTACCTTTAATATTTCTGGGAGGAGCCATTAGTTCTAAGTGAAGATGACAAATGAAAAATTTAGAAGAGATATGATTTTATCATTTTTAATATTTATTACTTCAGCAGAATCTTTTTAATTTAAATATCGATTTCAACCTTTAACGAATATTTTGATAAAGGCGATGTTTAAAACTCAAAACTGGTAGTAATTGCACGTCAGCATTAAAGTAGAACCGATTTTAATTAACTCTAAGTAAACCAATTGATCTATAAGACGACATCGATTCGAACTAGTGCGTTCTGTTATGAATTCTTTAACTTCTCGAAGATATAAACTAGGAAGTAAATAGAATGAAAATTAGATTTTTATAAAAGAAAACTGATTTTATTTGAAATCGGCTACGTAAAAGTTTATCTAAGCAAGTTAATGGAAGAAATTATTGGCATAACTGCTAATTCGAGTGATGCGGTAACAGATTTACATTTATATAGATTATAAAAAACACAACCCAAAAAAATCATCTACGCTCGTTATATTATGCATTCTTACAACACTTATTTTGATGTCATTATGAGGTCTTCCAGGACACGAAATCACTAAAATTTTAGGGCACGTATACTATTAGATATTATATTAACTTATAGTCTTAACTAAATTAAATAACAAATAAATGATATCTTGAGTGTCACAGTATAATTCAAATTAAGTAATTGACGGACATTTAGATATGTGACTAGTTGTCACACTAGACTGTCACACTATTAGTGACAGATTTACATGTATATTGTTATTGAACAAAAATGAGTACTTTTATAAACAACGTTTGGTTGGAACAGAAAGTACAGAGTCGTCACTAGGAATAATCTCCAACCTACTATTTTTTAATAAGAAGGGGAAGTTCATCCTACATTCTAACTTTTAAATTACATCCTGAATTATTTTGATTGAAACAAAGCTTTCACAGGCCTTGCAAATTTTGTAAAATATAGAAATTTGGCTTAGAAAGTCATATAGGGTTCTTCCCATATTTTGAAATATAACGAATTTCCTATTTTCTAGAACTTGCTGATATGAAGATCATAACTTCAATGGTACCTATGCGATATATCCTGCTCTAGCCGGACATATGTCGATATACTGTAGAGACGTTGCATAAGCTTTCACACTGTCTATGGTGTGGATTTATTAAATATTTTTTGTACTAATGGGAACAAATTTGAAGCGTTTTGGCTTCTCAACATCACTTTCAGATGTGCTGAATAACCATACATTTCAAATTAGGCCCTACAACTCCTAATGTAAATTCTTATTCATTTGATGATTGTAGATGACTCTAGTTTGGATATTTATCAGAATTTATTAAAAAAAAGGAAGTTTGTTGAATTTTAAGTAAAGATACACGAGCTATATGCTACAACAGGCACTGAATAAGAAGACATATAGGAAACTGAAAGAGATCGTTATATTTGCAAACTCATAAATATAGTGAAGGGGAAATTCAATATCGTTATATACTAGGATATTCATGAATACATTATTCTACATTACTTATGTTTGATTAAGGAAATGTTAGAATCTTGCAGAAAAGTATTGATTTACCCCAAAAAAGTTGGAATTTTAGATTTTTTTTTGAGTTATTTCTTCGTTTTTCAGCAAAAAAATATGAAAAAACGTTTTTTAAGAAAAAACTCCTGTGTGTATGTCGTCGTTGTCGTCGGCCACTGTTCGTAACATGCCTTGTTAGCACCATACAGCCTCCGGAGTACAACAAGTCACCAATTTTATGATTGAATATTGTTCAGAACATCTCACAAATTAACCCTATTGATTTTCAGCTCACCAGATACAGTAAAACGGGTTCTATCGTACTTGAAGTAACACTTTTTTGCCTTTTTTGAAGAATTTAGGTGGGTTCGCACGATACCGACTCTGGAGTGTTTACAAGTGACCGATTTTATGATTGGATACTGTTCAGGGAGTCTCACAGATAAACCCGATTGATTTTCAGATCACTAGAGCCTGTACAACGGGTGCTATGGTAATTGAAGTACCACGTTTTTGTCTTATTTGGAGAAATTTCAGTTTGTTAGCACGATACACCGTCCGGAGTGTATACAAGTGACCAATTTTATAATTTTATGATTTATTGTTCAAGGCGTCTCACAGATGAAACCTAATAATTTTCAGCTCATTAGAACCAGTACAACGGGTGCTATGGGACATGAAGTATCACATTTTAGTCTTTTTGGAGAAATTTCGGTTCGTTAGCACGATTCAGCCTCCGAAGTGAATACAAGTGACCAATTTTATGATTGGATATTGTTAAGGGTGTTTCACATATGAACCCTGTTGTTTCCAGTTCATCAGAGCCAGTATAACGGGTCCTATAAATCCTGAAATACCACATTTTTGGTCATTTTCGGAGAAATTTTATGATAGGATATTGTTCAGGGTGTCTCACAAATGCGGAAAAGTTAGTTTTAAACTTTGAAACCGTTAATTTTTTATTAAAAATCAAGTTCACTGCGTAACAACTGAAAGAGTTGCATTCCAATAAGAAGAAGAACAATACTTCAAACTTTAGCAGATAGCTCTGTATTACTTCTTCTTTTTCTGATGAAGCTGTTTTTCTGTAATGTTGATGTTCTGGTATATTATAGTGTGGAACCTAATATTGAAAGAGTGCTGTTGATTTTGGCTATATCTTAAATGTATTCTTTGCAATCCTACATTAACCTTCTTTATTATCGAGCAATACATGCATACATAAGTCAACGGAAAAAAAATTATTATGAAAAGAGTTTACAACAATGTAAATTCTTAATAAATAACTGTTAAAAGTCAAGACCATTTTATCATGAAGTTATTTAATACACATCTTACTCCCACGACATCATTAAAATACTTATTCGTTTTTCCATATTTGACATGTCCAGCTGTGTGAACTATTAAACCAATTTCTGATATTGTCTTTCATTTGCCGTGGTTGGACTAGTCTATATTCTGACAAATTTGCCTTAATTAAATTCCACTGAAAAGTTTTATGAAAAGGATTCACCGTGCGGGATAGATGTCTAAATATTTGCAAAGAGCAAAACAAAATAAAATGAACAAAAAAGCAAAGTCGCTCTAGTTCTTTCAATAGTTAAAGCGTTAAACGTTAATTTATCAGTTAATTCCATTTATTCAACCGTTCAATTATATATTTTCTTCAATTTATAGGAAGTCGTTCAATCCGCTTTATGCGAATAAAATCCATTGTTACAAAGTTTTTGAAGCTAGTCCTCGAACAAGAATAATTTCCCGAGTAAGTTTATTCTATATCGTTGATGCTGAGGCCACAAGAAGAGCAGCAGAAGTTGCCGCATTGTTTTAGCACACTGTACCCGTAGAAAACAAGAATTGATATCAGATAGTCATTTAAATTATGTCTAGAAAAGGTATGAAAATTGATATTAGATTTAAGCGAACTACTCATAGAAAAAGCAACTTGAAAGAGCTTTCAAAATAAATAACACATGTCACATGCATTATTGTCTTGCGAATAGTACAAGGACATATTCGAAAGATTACTGGTGAGACTGCTACCTGGTCAGTAATCAGGGCATACGAGGTACCTTTTTTGTGTGCGTAGATAGTGATAGTAGGAACAGACACCAACTTTCGATAAAAAGGGATAGATTCATCTCCTGGGTCTGATTTATTTACGAAAAATCCATAGTCACCACTTTATATCAAATTAAGAATCATGAAACAAAACGTTAAAGCTCTTAATAGAGACGGCATTTTTCAAATATCTGTGTGGAAGATGTTGGGCTCTCTCAGAGTTAAAGAAAGTATTTAAATCAAATCTTTTTTGAGAAACTATAAATATCCAAATTGGCAGGACATTGTAAAATAAACGGTTTTACGGATTGAAACTAACTTTTCCGCATCTGTGGCCCTGAACAATGTCCTATCATAAAATTGTTACTTGTATACACTTCGAAGGATGTATCGTGCTAACAAACCGAAATTTCTCCAAAAATAACCAAAAATTTTGTATATCTGGATTTAGAGGACCCGCTGTAGTCGCTCTAGTCAACTAAAAATCAATAAGGTACATCTGTGAGACACCTTGAACAATTTCAATCCTAAAATTGATCAATCGTATACTCTCTGGAGGCAGTATCGTGCTAACAAACTGAAAATTCTCTAAAAATGACGAAAATTTGGTACTTCAAGTACCATAGCACCCGTTGTACTGGCTTTACTGAGTTGAATATCAATAGGGTTCATCTTTGAGACGCTCTGAATAATATCCAATCATAAAATTAGTAACTTGTATATACTCTGGAGGCTGTATCGTGCTAACAAACTGGAACTTCTTAAAAAATGACAAAAATATCGTACTTAAAGTACTGTATCACTAGTTGTATTGGCTCCGGTGAGCTGAAAATCAATAGGGTTCATCAGTGAGAAGCCCTGAAAAATATTCAATCATAAAATTGGTGACTTGTTGGACTGCGCAGGCTGTATCGTGCTAACAAACTGAAATTTCTCAAAAAATTACAAAATGTCGTACTTCAAGTACCATAACAACCGTTGTACTGACCCTGGTGAACTAAAAATCAATAGGGATCATCTGTGACATGTCCTTAACAATATTCAATCGTAAAATTGCTGACTTATCGCACTCCGGAGACTGTATCGTGCTAACAAGACATGTAAGGAAAAGTGGCCGACGACAACGACGACGACGACATACACACCGGATTTTTTTCTAAAAACCGTTTTTTCGTGTTGTTGTTGATGGAAAACGTAAAAATAACTCAAAAAAAAATTTCAAAATTTCAACTTTTTTGGGGTAAACCAATACTTTTCTCGCATATAGAAAGGTTGGGCGGAAAAGTAAAACATGTTGCAGAAATTTTGCGTATTGGGCGGCAACATGGGTATAAAATTCACATGTGGATTACATGAGAGGTTCTACCACGACATTTGAAAAATGGAACGCATATATCAAGGTTGAAGGGGCCAATTTATGGGTGATTCGTGCTGGTTATAAAAAGAGGCAATCTGCCAAAGGAATACAAAGAAAATACACTAATCGAGATTTTTCGTCCAAGAGAGACAGATCTTAAAAAAAAGAATTATCAGTAGTTATTCAATTTGCAGTTTCTAATTTGGTTTTTGTGTTTATATGAACAGAGTAGGGGACAAACGGGATAGTGAAGCGAATATAGACACTACTTGCCGTTAGCGTCAGTTAGCCTCTCTTATTCCGACTTTCACCCACAAGTTGATGTTCTCTGGTAACCGGAGCAACCCTGTGGAAGATCGAGGTATCCACTCCCGGTGGGAAAGAGAGTCAGGGGAAAAGAAAGATGAAGAATTGGTCCTCCGAAGAATAGGGGGTTGAGGCGTCGGGCCTACTACCCAACACTCGTAAAAATTATTATGCATTCAAGGGCTGTTGAGTAGAAATAATATAAATGTAGCTCACAAACCTTATAATTATACCAAAACGTTTTTCACAAAACTTAAACCGAAAAATTGAAACAAAGTAATGGAGTGTATAATGTCAAACGGAAAAATTGCCATGGTGAATATATAGGCCAAGCATCTCAATACCTACATAACAGAATTTACAATCACAAATACAACATAAAAACCAACAATGAACATTCCACAGCCCTTTCAAAACACGCAATCGAAAACCACCATAGTTTTGAGTTTGAAAACATTAAAATTTTAGACAAAGAAGAAAACAGAATCAAACGTGAAATCAAAGAAATGATTTAAATTAAAAAGAACAAAAATTCAATTAACTATAAGACGAACCTTCAAAGTTTCCCAAAAATATACAACCATTTGATAAAGTAGCTGTAGGTGTTTTACATCTTACCCGCCTATGAATATTATTTGTGTATTTTCTTTATGGTTTTATAAATCAGATATGTTCGAGTAACTTCATTTCATTTTAAAATATTTTAAAACGCAATGTCCATACTAGACAGTAGATTTATATAGTGTAAGTTTTAATAGCTCATTGTTTTAAATTAATTTATCCGTGGACCGTCCTTTTATGGTGTATTTTAACGCACTCAAAATCGTTCATTAATGACCCCCCCTATTAATGAATGATTTTCTATGAATCAACGATTTTATTATATTCTATCCAGAAACACCAAAAAATGTAGGCCACCGTTTACCTTAATATTTATTTCAATGAATTTCGAATGTACTGGTTCGATTGAATGGATTGTTTATTTTTCATGTGATAAAACGATCTAAACTGTAACATAACTTTTTAATTCTATTGACATAAATAATGACAACTCATTTTGACATACAAATCAACAACCAGGAAGACTTGAATATAAATTTGTTAAAATGCTATACAACAGATAATCATTCACTCCTTCCTTTAATTTCAGGAATTGTGTAATTTCGAATATTAATGTTTACAATAATAAAACTACCACTAAGGAAAATTAAACTAATTTTGAATAGAGTCAATATAAATAGGAAATTGTTGTTTATTGTTAAATAAATAGAAATTGAAAGTAGGATATCTTCATTTTTGAACCGTACGGTCAACGGAAAAGTTTTTTGACGAACTCGTGAAATAAAATGGGGATTGACAATCTGGAACATTAACAAGCGAGCGGATCGAGCTCGTTAAATTATCTCGATTGTTAATCGCCCTTATTAATACACTTCCCACTAAATAAGAAACATAACAAGTCTATTTTGTGATGTTCTTTTTAGTGACTTTTCGTGATGTTTATTTAAAACCTTAATAAGATATCTCCTAGATGTCTTAATTTTATTACCAACTCTATTAACATCCATGTCATGTTAATAAAACATATTTTTGATGTACACAGTAATACTTGAATTCGCAGTTACATACACATCCTATGAACTTCTTTTTAGTAACTTCCTATAGGAAACATTCATACGATGTCAATTTGTATACTTCTCACTAATGTCACATACAGAACGTTACTGTAATATTACAAATTAACATGTTTCTAAGATAATCACATGTTGCAGTTACTTTTACATCTTTCGAAATAATTTTTATTAACATCGTATTTATTACGTCTGTACGAGGTTAGTTCATAAAACTCTGAGTAATATCTCATATTAAACATCACAGTAACATAAAAAAGAAGAAAACAGAAGAGGAACTGATGAACAAACATATCTGTGGAAACAAATGACAAGCATGAAATGGCGGCTGGTTTTCAGTTTTGTGTTATATTTTATTTGCAGGAAGCACATATTTTGCAAGTAGTACTTGAATAAAGTGGTCTTCTTTTTCGTTAGCTCCTACTACCCAACAAACACAGACTGGCTGGTCCGATAATGGGACGAAAGTGGTTTGCCGAACTGCCGCATTCGGCCCGCTTACAGCTCCCGGCTCGGCGTGTAGGTAGGGCATGTCCGCCAGGCCGTGAGGTGGCTAAGAGTAAGCTAGCCAACCATTCAACCTCGGCAACGCCTTTGAATAACCGACGACGGGCCGGTAGTAGATAGCCGGTAAGTGCACGGCAGTCCATCGGTGGCTCGCAAATGGGCAATCCTCTTGTAAGCCACTATTTATCGTCCAGACGAATATGCGCAGACGCCCAAAATATTTGTATTTGATTGAGAAATGTTTTTTCTTATGATAAACTTTCTATCGGCTGTTCAATAAAATATGGTTTGTACTCCATAGGCGACTGTGACCATGGGATAATTATTGAATACCCTTTATTAAGCGAAAGAAATGATAATTGTATTTTATTATGTATAAAATTGATATTGCTAGCTTAAATATGTTAATATTGGAAATCAGCAAAATATCTCATCTGAAAAACAACACGTGAAAGATTATAATAATGGTTTTTGTATATAGATGCATCAAATAAAAATTGGAATTTTATATTAACAGAGAAACTATTTTAGCAATTGTGAAAAAAAACATTTAAAAATGCATGACAGAGATTCAGGGAAACATCCCCTGCTATGGTATTGATAAAAAAAGATGTCTAAAAGTTTGTCATAATAAAATCTAAACTTGTACTTTGTATAATAAAACACTTTTTAAAAGAACATTAGACCATTTATTAGTTACACAACAAAAAAAGTAATGTCAATATATCAACATTCTTTTACAACAAATGCAAAAAATAAGTTTTCCCAATATATAAGTAATAAGGAACGGAAAATGTGTACATATTATACATAAAATACGCAGTTACAAGAAACTTAACGAAAAAACCATCTTATTTATATTAAAATCAGCAACAAATTATTATAGAATAATCGGCTAGGAAATTATATACATTAAAATAACAACAAAAAATAGTTATACACATTTTTCATAGTTCCCATATCATATGACAGAATGTAGATATATAAAACAAACAAGATTTTAATAGTAAGAATTAAACGGCGCAGTATTGAACAACTAAAACAAAATACCCTAATTTATAATTAAGTAAAGTAACAAATTAAAATAGACTAATCGCCTGAAATAAAAATCTATAAATACAATAAATCTCTTATTTTTTACTTTTTCGATTGGCTCTTCCTCCTGCTCTATCTGGAGCATTTTTGAGCCAATTGGGTCAGTTTTATTCTTATTATCTGTTTTGCCATGCTCATTGTTAGATTTCTCGATATCAGAGTTAGAATCTGAGCTAAATATGTAATCAAACTCTGTCTCTGATAACACACTTTCTGTTGAAGGCCCTGCCTGTGCTTCAATACAGTCACTGGATTTCGCTAATCGGTGATTATCAATGAAACTGGAGTTAGAAATGTTAGAAGTGATGCTGGAAGTTTTAGATTGTGTCTCCAAATTAGGATCATATTGGGAATTACTTGGGGGATTATAGATAACATCTTGTTCGAAATGAGACGCACAGATTGAAGATTCTGTCTAGGGCTCTGAACATTCAGATCTCAAAGCCTCGTTTATAGAAATAAAATCACTTAATATTGATTGCATTTGCGTGGCAATCAAACGCCGCTCTTGTCTCTTACTTATTTTATGTACAGACGCCATAATTATATAGGTTAAAATAGAATTCAGCAAACTAACATCTTTTAAAATCTAAGCTAAGTAACATTTGCTTGAGATTGTTACATTAATCACTTGTACCATAAGATCCTTCACACTTGTACTTACAAATTATTTTGCCCATCATGTAAATGCGACTGAGACATTACTTATTTTTACACTTGTCTTCTGTTTACACTTTCTTGAAATAACAATAAATTAACTGGCAGCGGAGAAAAACAAAAATGATCAAATAATATAATTGATAATCTACGAGTATTATCACGGCAGCACGATTCACGATACTATATCCAAATCAGCACTAAATATAGAAACAACATAAAACAAGACTCTTTTTCCCTAGTTTAAGAGTAAGAGTTGAGTAACACAACACAACAATAAACAATAACCTCACAAAAATACAAAATATAAGCAAAATGGGCGTCAAATGATGCGGCGCGAAATTTAAACGCTAATGATTTGGTACCACTTTACGGCTTGCTAACCGAACGCGGCCCGGAGTCGGATATAGCGAGCAAAACATCCTGCGGATCAGTTTTGGCACGAAATATGGTCTCCCGGTAGCGGGTGTCCGAGGAGTAGCCACTTCCGGCCCGAAAACATAACAGCCGCTCTCGGTTTGCCGTTAAGTTGCCGAGTAAAAGCCGATTCTTTGTACATTAGGAGCGGTATATCCGAACTGGGCCGACGCAGGTCCATATCATGGCTACTTCAGCCACCAGAGTACCGTGCGTGCCGACTAGCGGCCGTATGTTTTCCGATGGCGTTTGGTTTGTTGGGTAAGCTACAGTTTCTATACTTAGTTATAATTCTTGTTATAATGGACGAACAACAATTATTATCGGTAAGTACCTATTCCGAAATCATAATTATTAAAACTTAAAACTCATTCAATACTTTAATCGGCTATTATACATTGAAATTCCAGGTGGCGGAATGGTACACTAACATTATATAATAGAGTTTACAAAATATGTTGGCAGATATTTAAATCGAGAAGAAAATATTTTCAATGTTCAAGATGTTTGAGAACCTACTTACACAAATAAAATAAAAAACAAATAGTTGGTAATTATGTAATGAAAGGGGAGTAACTATTTCAGATAGTCTTATACAAACATTGTATTAAACAGTACAAAAAATATTGAATCAAGTATTGTCTAGTTCTAGTTTTTTTTTAGTAGTAATCTTAGCCATCAATATAGTTTTGCAGGTTTAGAAAATTTCAACATTATTACTAACAATTCTTGTGAACAATTAGAGACTGTTTAAGACTTTAAAAACAGAAATTTCCGTTAAAAAGCTCATTTCCATTTGAAAATTCACTGAATACAATAAATAATCTGTAGATGTCCCTTGCAATGGTACCTATATTAATCTAGTTGAAGAATATGTAACTTACTGAATACTGAATGCTCCAGTCAACAAACAGCATTCAATTATTTATTATTGTAGAAACACAGCTATTGGATACAATTGATTATAAACTCATTTAACTTGATAATGTGTTCATATCTCTTCCTCATGAGTAGTTTTTTTTGTATACAGTGTATTATTAATGCTTAGTTTTCATTAAGTTAAAATTCCACGATGTTAATATACAATTTATTCCAGGATGAAAATAACAAGATGAGAATAGTATATTATTTTATACAGAAAAGAAGTATGAATTTTCATAGCACACCTGAATTTACCTGCCAAATGGAGTGAGACATGGAATAGAAGTTAAATCATGAAAAGTCACTTCTCGAAATAAAATATGTTAATATTCCTTTGAAGATCCCCGCATGTATCTTATGGAAAATTGGTCCCAGTCAATTGGCTGAAAATCAAGTTTGATGTAATTTATGATGATCGATCAAAGGTCTCCATGGGCACAATTTGATCTAAAGTAATTGTTTTATTAGCTATTGTTCAGAACCCCTTTAAATGTTTCACAGATAAGGATTTTGAAGTGTACGTTATGGAATGGTTGAGGTACTCGAAACAGCGACTCTTGGGTGAGAAAAAGTAACCGTAAGTAAACGATAGAATTTTCTTAAATCAGATTGAATTTCGGTTGATGTAAATCTTTATGGTGTAAAATTTTTATTAGTTTTAATATAATTAAAAAATTATTCTAATACATTTTCTGTAAACTAGCTGTTATGTACGTGTATCCGTTAAACTTTATTAATTAAGTTTCAAAGTATGGTACGTTATGGTAACTACGGATTAATATACCCTTTTTTATTTCTTGCTTTCACTGAATGTGTTCAATAGTTTCCACTTTCCAGACTTGTTATGTAATATGCTTACACAATTTTTTTTTTTTTAGGTTGGATTGCTGGACAAGATATTTTTTTTTCTAATTTTGTACCTGTTTTTTTCACATTTACTGTACTGTTCATTAATAGTGAATAAACGTTTTAAAGCCTTTATTGCTTTTTTGCTATTTTATTTTAAATGTACAGGATGAACAACTAAGAACGACTGTAGGCCATATCTCAGAAAAGAATCATGGTACAACTTTCAAAAAAATTACCTTTAGGTAAGGGATCCTGAAAAATTGCTGGAAAATATTTTGCAGTCTCTCAAATATCCGCTAGAGGTGGAATGAACACTCGAATACATAATACTCCAAAAAACATACTAAAGGTGTCCTAAAAATACAATTTTTGAAATCTTGATGAGATTATGAATAAATTTAATTAAGGAGATTTTTTGCCATTATTCTTCAAATAATGGGTGGGGAAGGCTCAAACTTATGAACAAATGTATAACTTTTTCGTTTTTTAACCGATATTAATGATTTTAGCTGCACTTAAAAGTTTTTCTGTTTAATAAGATTGATAACAAAATTAGATAATTTTGTATCCACTCGGAAATTTCAAATGTAAATTGAAGCATTTTTTTAATTTTTATATCTGATATTGTAAATCTTATATCTTGGAATAGATTCCTATTTTTTTACCCCTCTTCATCAGAATTTAAAAAATGCCTCATTACATTTGAAATTTCCGAGAAAAATGGGAAAATTGTGGACTTTTTCACAAAGCGTTGACAAAATTGCCCAGTTTTGTTATTTTTGTTAAGCATTTCTTATTAAAAAGGAAAAACTCTTTCAAATGAAGCCAAAAACATGGATGTCGATTAAAAAAAAGTGTTACGACATTTGTTGTTTGGGTTGAACCTTTCCCCACCCCTTACTTGAAGAATAAAGACAAAAAGTCTCTAACTACATTTTTTCATACTCTCAACAATATGTCAAACATTGTATTTCTAGGATACGTTTAGTATGTCTTTTTTGGAGATAATCACAGTATTATGTTTTTAAGTGTTCATTCCACCCCATAGGAGATATTTTAGGAACTCAAAAATATTTTCCAGCGATTTTCAGGGTCATTTTCCTGAAGGTATTTTTTCAAAGTTGTGCTATGACTATTTTTTGAAATATGGGCGAAAGCCAACTTCTTAGTTGTTCACCCTGTATTTGCTGATTAGGCACAGAAACATCTATAGGATGTCATCCAGAATGTTTGAGGTATATTATTTAGAGGTTTATGTAATCTCCATACAACATCTACAAGAATACACTGTATTGTTTTTGAAAAGTCGCATTTAGATCATTGATAAGATACTATTTTTTAGACATTGCATTAACATCGACAATATGTTAAAAGGCATTTCAGAATGTAACAGAAATGTTGCTTTTAGTTCGTTATAAGGATTTCCTTTTGAGGAAGTTCTAGTAACATCACAGTAATGTAAAAAGACAGCGCTTTAACATCGCTGAAAACTTAAGTTGAATCATCACAAAAGTTACAACCACAAGCTGGGCGAAAGCGGTTGTATAGATGTGTGCATGTGATGAAAACAAGAGGAAAAAAAGGAAGAACATTATGACAATGTGATGTTGAATTAACATAACTGTAATATTTATTTGCATAGTGGGTTGTTCGTTAAATAACTATTATCTTATCTTTTATTGGTAAATGTTTTACAATTAAGTAACACATTATTCATTGTAGGAAAAGAATACTTGAAAATGGCAATACGCCGAAACGTAGTTTGTGAAAAGAAAATAAATGGAAAAAGAATGTAAGCAATAAAAAAACTCTTTATTTTAAACTATTAAAAGCCAACTTCCAGGAATAAACTAAAACTTAAACAAAAATTATTCTGCAAAAATGATAAGGCTTCGGAATCTGGATTATAAAAATGGGTTAAGAATTATGCGAAGAAAAAAGACTATGAGAATCGGAACTTGGAATATACAAGGAATGGCGACGAAACAAACAGAAATACTCTCAGTAATTGAGAAATTAGGTATTGATATTATTGTGTTGAGTGAAACAAAGAAAAAAGGACAAGGAGAAGAAATACTTGAAAAATATACACACATTTGGAGTGGTGCTCCCAAACATGATAGAGCAGCAAAAGGAGTATCAATATTAATAAATAACAAATGGAGAAAATGGATAGAAGATTACGAACTAATTAATGAAACAATTTTAAAGATTACGGTAAAAATATTTAAACAACCAACTCCAATTGTTGGAGTAAATGACAGTGCAGCCCATATAGAAGAAGAGCATTTTTCACCACACTAAATGCTTCTGCTGCCAGCGGTTTTTGTACATCAGCTCCAAAAGTAAGTTTTGTTTGTAGTAATAATATAATAATAATAGATTTAATTGAAGAAGAAGAAGCTCTCTTAGTAGTAGTAGTAGAGCAATTTGTGCGATAATCTTTCTTGTTTATTTCAGAGATGAGTTTTTTACAAAAATTAAATGAAGTCTCTACTTCCACAACATCACACAACAAGCCAATAATAAGGTTCAAGGATCTACCGCAAAATATTTCACAAAAAAACATCGTGTTCGGGTGACTCAATCAAAATTTGGGGAAGCCATATTAATAGGATGAAAACGTAACTTTCCTCCCCAGAAGAGTAACAAAGAAAATTCGTACACGTTAACGAATTAAACAAGGGAAGGTACAGCTTGATTTTCATAGGCGAAGCAGCAGCAGCTTCTCATAACTATCCCCCGAAAACGCTATTCAAAATTGAAGAGGGAGAAAATCACTAGAGGTAGGAGTTTTTGACATGTAAATATTTTTCATTTCAATCCATATTGAAATCAATCTAATTAGAAGAAGAAGAATCATCGTCATCACCATCACCCACCACAACCCTACATACAAGAAGAAGAACAATCCTTCATCGACACACAATCACCCACGACCACCATCCCTTCATCAGAGTGAGTACATTTCGTAATAATATTTCAAAATGTCTAACTTCAGTGGTAGTACTTTGCAGCAAATTGATACGGATCACATGTATGGTTTATCATCCGTTCTAAGAAATTAATTGTCCCTTTTGTGTCTAGTTTCATATATAAAACTCAGAAATGGTGGGGAATGCAGTAATAGGAAAATGTTGTTATCCAAGCTTTCGGAAACGTCTGTTACCATCATCAGGGGCACTACAAAATAGAGGAAAAAGTAAATTATTCACAACTCCATCAATAAATAGGTAATATTTCACCTACGTCCAATACGAGATCGGTTTCCTTTATGTAGAACATAAAATTGAAGAACTCAACACATGGATCCAGTCAGGGGAAAGCAACAATCGAAAATAATAATAATATTATTAAAATTGTTCTAAAGTAACAATAACAAGAAGAATACAAAATCTATATAAGATTAATGACATTTAGTGAGTTGCGTTTTAAAGTTTATTTTTTTCTATCCCTATTGAGATGGCCTGAACCCTTGACCTTTCCGGTTCTATTGGAGTTGGTAAATAGATCTAGTGCACAGCTGTCACCGTTCGCAAATTCAAGCTGATGACTGACCTCAACAGTTGATATCATTGGACGTCAATTGTCTATCAATAATTTCAGTTTTGGAGGGAATTAGTTCAATTCTAACCTAGTAGCGTCATTTTATCTTGTGGTTGTGTGAAATGATTATTTTAGTGATTTATGTCATTAATATCATATAGATGTTGTGCTCTTCTTGTTATTGTTATTTTACAACAATTTTGATATTATTATTTTCGAATGCTGCTTTCCCCTGACTGGATCCATATGCTGAGTTCTTCAATTTTATTTTCTACATAAAGGAAACCAATCCCGCATTGGATGTAAGTACAATATTATCTCTTTATTGATGCCCCTGATGATGGAAACAAACGTTTCCGAAAGTTTGGATAAAAACCAATAAGGAGAGTTAACTTCTTTTCCTATTGCTGCATTTGCAAATATCTTTTATATATATATATATATATATATATATATTTATATATAAATATATATATAAAAGTCTATCTGGCAATGGATATGAATAGCTATTCTTTCTACACGCTTTTTCTACTGAAATGAGATGTGTTATTTCTGAACGTATTTTCTGATGGTATTCCTCCCATCAATTAGCATACACAATAGTTGTGACTCTCATAACTAACTTTAATATAATAATATTAACAGCTTATTTAACATTACGATGTTTGATAATTCAAGAGCGGTAGGTAACATATTGTAATGTTTTTCTTATTTATTTAAATAGTATATTCTGATGGGTGAGATAAATTTATACACACATTTAACTACTAATTTATATTAAATACTATTCACTATTCGGTAATTTATGTTCACAACCGCGCTAAGCTAAATTAAACTTAGAACTGGACAACTAGTCGCAGATACTCGCCTGATATACCAAAATTCCTTTCCCAAAAAATCTAGAATTAGGTTGCCAATTAAAACATCCAAAAAAGTTCTTCCGAGGAATTCGCCAAAATTTGAATATTCTGTTTGATCTATTAGACATGGTTCGAGGACTGCACAGCTTATTGCAGAATGTAGTTTTTATGTGTGAGATTTTCAAATTATCGAATAATTCAATACGTGTTTTCATTAATGCTGAAAACATTTTATGGTATTTCAATATAAATTGAGAAAACTCCTGTTAAATTTTATCAATAAAATTTTATCACTTTATGAAATCGAAAATTGATGCGATTGTCATTTAACAAAACAAAATGAAATCGTCAGCGTAAAATAACAAAGGTGCTAGCAAAACCGCGGCATGACCATCCACGAGCAAGCTGCTGAAAGCAATTTAATGAAATTGATTTTAACATAATATACGATCTGTAAAATTTTAATTAAAATAAACGTTGCAAATTGTTGATTTATAAGGATTTGTTGCTGGTCGTCTGCAGCTTTATACCATTCTGTGTAAATACGCACCCAAAAATATTAAGGTAAGTTGACACGGGTAGTAAATCACGATCGTGTCACACGCTTTCGTGAACCACGCGTAATATCAACAGCGAAGTCGTGAAAGAAGAATGGAAACGAATCGATACGAAAGGTGTCACGAGCGTGAACGAGCAAATCAAACCGTTTTGATATTTCACTAACCACTTTCTGTCGTGAAAATGCAGGCGCGTTGGAAAGTGTCATAAAAAGGCTAGCGGGTATCTACGTATGAGCGACGCAGAGGCATTGAAGTTTTCGGAAGATTATAGAAATGAACCTACACTCTGGGATCTTACCAATGGGGATATATAAAAAAAGGGAAACGCGCGCTGCAGCTGCCCAACGAATTTCATAAGCATTAAATTTGCGAGATTTTACAGTCACTCACGTAATTATTAAATTGAAGAATTTGCAATGCTCGTAAACTTTTATTTCAATAGTAAGCGTATTTTGTTTTCTTTTGTTGATATAAATTTTCCAACATATTTGTGTGTTTACTTAGTTATTGTTGTTATTTTGTGTTTTTACTTGTAGAAACCAAAAACGAGAAAAGACTTTCACAAGACAGTGCTATTTTTAAGAGCCCTTAATAAACATTTTAACAATCATAGACTGCCAGGAGCTGCAAAGTAGCTTAAACTGCCTTATGCGATGGTTTCATAAGAACCGAATGCTTTTAAATGGAGAAATATACAAATATGCAATATACTAGGTTTAAGCTTGTGATATAAACCTATTTAATACTTCCAGTAAAGAAATAAAGATGTGTTTTAAGTGGAAATGAAATGTTAGATATATTATTTTAAATTTTGTACAGTCACAAGTGCTGTTTAACACTCTTATATGTAATTACTTGGCACCTTGTATTTACAGAGCTGGGCACTAGTTAACTACTTGTCATTTAAAAATATTTTAATTACTATTGTTCTTACAGTCACAGTAATTATACTCAAATATTTTCTTTCACAGAATGTTGCCAAAAATAGTAGTTATCCACTCAAAACAGAAATCTTTTTAACAACATTCAATTGTTTAGTCCACAGGCTCTTTAGATGGCGCCACAATCAGTGTCTCATCTATCTGTGGGTTATCTGTGGTGTAAACATCATACGTTCGCTTAGTATTTTGGTATGCTTCTTTCGCACTTTCGGTTCTAACAAAAACATGAGACATGATTATGATTCACTACCCGTGTACACTTACCTTTATTTGTTAGTGACAAAAGAAATCTATCTAAAGGGTGTAGACTATCCCGTGCCTATATTATGAAATAACGTTTATTTGCATGTTCAACTTGAAATTTCGTGAATACATTTTAATGTGTCAATTGTTTTTTGAATCCAAATTTAACACATCTTTAATTTTGTCCAACATCAAATTACACATACACATTATGAATACTCCGACACCAACTATTCCTTTTTATCTGCAATGAAAAAATCAAGTTGTTGTTGGACATGAATATAACGCGCTTGTAATATTGTTCTTATTATTCACGTAGTTTTGGATTTGTAGAAATGATCCCAATCGTTGAAAGCTCGAGTGATGTACAAATGATCAAAAATTTAAACCACTTCAAAGTTCACTTCCCTTAGAAAAAGCAAAGTAATTTAAGTAATACGAGTTCTACTCTAGGATCTACTTGCAGACATATTCCTTCTAAACTCGAAATATGTTTGATGGTGTAATTTGTTTTTTTGAAGTTATAGTGCTTTAGGTGCTTTTTGAATAGAAATACTGAATCATTTTGAAAAAAACTGACCACATTGAGTTGAGTTTATTGGAATATCGTATTTCCATAGTATATTAATTTATTATTCCATGACATTGATATACCGGGTGTCCCAATAATAATGACTCTCCGCCATATATCAGAAACCGTTTATAATACAGCTGCGGGAAAAAAATTACAACAAACTTGGCCTCGAGAAAAACCTGGAAGTTATGTTTAAGGCTGTATGTCTACCATTAGAGGGCGTAATTGAATAAAAAAATTAAAAACCAAATTTAACAAAATGTACCTAATTAAATGGCATAACAAAAACAATCATCACATTCTTAAAAAAACTCTGCGTATATTTGGTATTATATGTTTTAGTCTATCTACTCAAATAAGGGGTGGGGGAGACTGGGAACTTTGTTATGAAAAAACGCCCATAACTCCGGTTCTACTTTACCGATTTTTGCAAACTTAATCTTACTTATTGACAACAGCTCTGTTACCACTATAATAGTAATACTTTCGACAACCTAATGAACAACATGCACGCTAGAGGGCGCTATTTATTTAAATCTAGTTATCTTTTGAAAATATTGAATAAGAGTATGGTTTTAACCTGGATTATAAGAGTAAACCTAATTAGCAACATAATAGCGAAAACCGAATGTCGATATTTTTTCCTGTCCCGAGATATCTTAAAAACGTGTAAATTTTAAGCATTTTCCTTTTAATATAGATTACCTACTATGGTAGTAGGTTCGGAATGGATTTTAATAATTTTGAATTAATTAAAATTGACTTTCCTTGTTCAATTAATAATAATTTCAATTATTATTTCAATATTACTGTTAATGTTACTAGGTAACGGCGTTAAGGAAGTTTTAGTGGAAATGTATGAAAACAAGTCTGCCATGGAAACAAGCAAACATACTGCCAATACTGTTACTAGCTAAGTCTAAGTACAAGTAGTTAACTACCAAAACCGATCGACGTGGCGCTTGGCGGTCTGCGACGCCTAACTTTTTATTTCCTACATCAATAACAACGTTAACTACATTATTTTCTAATATTTTATAAGGACCTTTGTAAATTGGTTCTAACTTAGAATTGGTCTCATCACAAAGCAAAACATTATCACCTATTTTCCGTGTCTGATCCATCATATTTGATTTTTCTTTTATTTTTTGATGAAACTAAATTTGTTCTTGCATCATCTAATGCTAGTTGTAATCTATATTTTATTTCTAACGGATAGTCATCAAAATTATATGAATGCCCAATTTTTTCTACTAAATTAGATGGCAAAATACATGTTTTTCCGAAAACTAGTTCGTAAGGCTTATAACCTGTGGAAGAATTATACGAAAAACACAAAAAAGGTGTCCAAGAGCTCCAAGATTCTTTATGTTTGGAAATTTGAATTCTCAGATAAGCGTTTAATTGTTTATGCGTGTTTTCCAGAGCCCCGATTGTTTCATGGTGATAAGATGTTGAGTTTAGCTGGTCGATTTTTAGTAGCTTACAAGTTTCACTAATACATTTGCCATGAATTCGGTGCCCTGATCTGTTACAATCCTTTTTGGTATCCCATACCGTAAAATGAAATTTTCTACAAATGATTTACCCACAGTGTTGGCTTCTTTGTTTTGGATACTATACCCTTCTGCATATTTACTTAGCTCACACTGTAATGTTAATATATATTTATTGTTATCACTATCTGTTTCTAAAGAATCTACGAGATCTAAAAAAATGTTTCAAATGCAGCATGCGCCGTTGTTGTAATAATTAAAGGTTGTTTAGACTAGACTAGAGTAATTCGTACCGAAGCACAGAGAATAGATTAGATTAGAATAGAATTTAACGGGGTTACAATGCACTGAAACTTAAGGTTTATTGTGCCCCCCCCCCCCTATCAGAGCTGTTCTCGCTACTACAACAGCTCGCCTTTCAGTTTCATGGTTCTAATGAACTCTAGTATTTGGAACAGCTTCAACGAGGTTATATCCTCACTCTTCCAAATTTCTTGTCCGAAGCATTTCTTTTGTTGGCTTGCAATGGCGAGGCATTCCAGAACTAGGTGATCCGGAGTTTCATCCTCCTCCCCACAGAATCTACACTCGTCAGATTATGCTAGACCTATTCTCATTAGGTGCTTCCTAAGGCGACAGTGTCCTGTAAGAAAGCCTGTCAGTAGACGTTGATTATTTTTACTGACATCCAAATATTTTTTGGATCTAGCAGTGTCAAATTTTCGCAGGAACTTTTTGGAATGTTCCAGACCGGGAAGGCACCGCCAGAATGCTTCTCTTTCGGTTTCCTTTTTCTTCCGAAACTTTTTCTTATATGAGCATTTTCCTACACCACAGAAAGGCTCCGAGCCAATAAAGGGCGTTCGTTCTCCTTTCTTGGCAAGTGTATTGGCCTCTTCATTTCCCGTGATTCCCCAGTGGCCAGGAACCCAGACTAAAGAGACTCTGTTATTCTTGCATAATTCATCAAGTTTTCTTCGGCACTCCCATGCCAACTTTGAGTCAATGACATGGGAGCTCAATGCTTTGATAGCTGCTTGACTATTAGAATGGGTCGATATGTCACATTTCTGATAGTTTCTTTCTATCACCAGATATGAAGGTGTGAGATTTGTAATGATCTCAAGTGCCCTAGTTGGACACGTTCTCATAGCTCCAGTGATGCACACACAGGTAAGCCTTTGAACTTTGTCGAGGGTCGTCCTCGAGCTGTACTGACTTGCTTTTGTATGCCAAACTATTGCCCCATACGTAATTGCTGGTCTCACAATCATGGCGTACATCCATCGCAGTATTTTTGGGTTACAGCCCAGCTCTCATCAGCTAGATTTCTTCACGCCATCAAAGCTCTTATTGCTCTACTAGCAGTTATTTCAACATGCTTATTACACAGAAGCTTACTGTCTAGGGTTATCCCTAGATATTTAACCTCTGATTTCCATTCTATGATTTCCCCGTTTAAGGATGTGGGTTTCATGGCTGGAAGTATTCTTTTCCGGGTAAATGGAATTACTATGGTCTTGCTTGGGTTAATGTTTCGCCCCACTGACAAGCACCATTGCTCAATGATTCTGAGGCCCTTTTGTAATAAATCACACAAGGTGCTCTCGAACTTGCCTCTGACTATTAAAACAATGTCATCAACATAGCCCATATATTCAAAGCCAAGCTCCGTTAGCCTGTAGAGCAACTCATCTACTACGAGGCTCCATAGAAGGGAATATATCACCTAATGTCATTTTTACATTTCTCTGTTAATTCTCTGAACAATCTTGTGTTAGTTTAAAATTTTATTGCTACTAAAAATTAAGCAGTACCCGTTAAACGAAAGAGTTGACATGATATTTTGCATTGCGGAATGTTTAGAAAATTGTATCCTAGCATCTAGAGTTTATGGTCAAAAGTACCCTGATAGAATTCATCCAAAGACGCAAGTTTTCGATAGACTGCTCAATAGATTCCGTGATACTGGTAGCGTTGCATATGAGAAGGTGAACAAAACTAAACCAGTTAGTGACGACAACGCCAACGAATTTGATGTACTGCTGTCGGTTACGGAAAATCCTAATACCGGTTCTAGAAAAATTTCAATTGAATTAGGAATAAATCAAATTAGTGTGTGTAGAATACTACCATCGGTATCATATTCAACTACACCAGCAGTTGACACAACATGATTAAGATAAACGTTTAAATTGTTGTTTATAGACTTTCGATAAAGTTAGAGAATATCCTGATTTTTTTAATTATGCATTGTTTACTGACGAATCTACTTTCCACAATAATGGATCAGTTAATAGACATCATTTTCATTATTTCGATACAGCAAACAAACATTTATTCCGTACTGTTGATCGCAAACACCGATGGAGTGTAAACGGTTGGGGAGAGATTGTGGGCGAGTATGTTATCGGCCCGTATTTTTTTGGAGGAAAACTTTTGAGTTTTTGAAATAAGACTTCTGGATCCTTCTCGAAACCCTATCACTTAACATCCGAAGGAAAATGTGGCTACAATTAGACGGAGCTCCTGCTCACTTTTTACGTGCTGTTAGGAATTACCTCAACAGAAAATTTAGATAATAATGGATAGGTAGAGGCGGTCCTTATAATTGGCCAGCTAGTTCACCAGAATTGACAAAGATGGATTTCTTCATATGGGGTTATATTAAAAATATTGTGTACGCTACACCCCTTACTACTCCAGACGATATGAAATTAAGAATTTCGAACGCTTTCGCGTCTATAACACCCAATATGTTAAATCAGCAAGTAAATCGTTGGCAGCTAGAATCACGTGGTGCATTGCACAAGATGGCAAGCATTTTGAGCATCCATTATAGGAATTTTTCACTTTTTGCATTTAATAATTTGATGTTCGTTTTGCAGTATTTATGTATTTCCTTTGTTAAAAATGTGTTGTTGTTGTATTATGTACTCAAATACAACTATGCCAAGATCATTAGTTTAAAATTTAGAGAGAATTACACATGTTTTAAAATCGATTTGCCATACAATTTAAGAAAATTGTAAATTGCACGAAAATTATAATCCCTAGGTATATAAATGTATATATATATATATATATATATATATATATATAAGAGGAAGATAGTCTTTGCTGACTGTTAGGAATAAAACTGATGAATATTGGGGAAAGCAGCAAGAAGAAAACGGAAAACGTGTACTCTTAACGGAAAATTTTCAAGCTTTCGAGGATGATTGTTCTCATCATCAGGAATACTGAAATGGAAAAACAGCATTAAGATACTGTAGTTGATAAGTAATATATAATATAGAAGAAATCGCAACAGGTGCGAACTTACCTCCGAATTGAGGTTAGGATCCATTATGTTATATAAAAATAAACTACGGACATTCAAGTATGAAACAGTTCACTAACAAAGGTTTAAGATAGCACAATCACAATCAGATGACTCAGATGATATATATATATATATATATATATATATATATATATATTTTAAATATTATGGGGTACAGCCAAAATGTATGGGTGGTTAAGAAAATTCGATTTTCACTATACCAAGCTTTCGATAATTTTATTATTATCTTTTTCAAGGCTAAAATACAATTTTGTTAAACTAAAAAACAAGGTTTATGTTTTATATAAGTAAAACTTACTAGTAAATTGAATAAATTCTTGAAGGATATCAAAATTGATAACATTATTATGATTTTAGTTTCATATAATTAAAAAACACTGATATCAATTGCTGAGAACGTTGTCTGTAGTATCAAGGAATAAAAAATTTTTGAAATGATTGATCAGTCATAGTTTTTTTGACTTTTTTTGATAACAATGACAACTGACAACGTTAAGGTTTAAGATTAAATACCTTAACTTACACTAACTTTTTTATCTAGTGTGAAATTACATCTTGTCATTCATATATTAATGACAAATGTAAATATAGAGGTTAAAGGTTAAAGGTTGAATATCCTGATTAACACTAACATGTAGATTTAGTATAAATTTTCATTATATGATTTGAAATTCATTTAATTTCATTTAAATTTGAAAATTACCAATAAAAAATTTTTTGTAATGACAAGTTAAATTTATTTAAAAAAATAGATATGAAAGAAATTGAAACTTTATAATAACTATGTTAGTTATCATAAAATCATGCATTTTATTTAATATTCATCATCTGATGTTATGTGTAGGAAATCCGTGTCATTGTTAAAGGTTGTTGGTTTATTTTGTAGGTAAATAAGTTGAGTATATATTGCACTGACATTGTTGATATCTGACCTCTTATTCATCGATGGTTGATTTAATTTTATGTTTACTAATTCTATGAATTCTCTTTTAGTTTTATTAGATTCTATACTCAAAATTTTAGTTTCTTTATAATTCATTCTATGTTTAGTTTCTAAAACATGTTCTGTGAGTGCACAAGTTTTTTTATTTAGATTGCAATCACTTTGATGTTGGGTTATACGTTGCTTTAGGGTACGTGAGGTCTGGCCAGTGTAAGTTAAGTTACAATGTATACATGGAATGTTATATATTACGTTAGTTTTCATTACTTTTTCATCTTTCTGTTTAACTTTTGAAAAAACGTCTCCTACCTTTAAAATATTCCTGTTAGCAATTTTAATGTTTTCATTTTTAAATATTATATTGATTTTGTCTGAAAGGTTCTTAACATAAGGTAATGACCCATATTTAGTATTCACTGTTTCATTATTATCTAAGGGTACATTTTCGTTGCTTGTATGTGTATGATTGAGGTTTGTATCAATAGTTGTATTAAAAATCAATTTTTTTAATAAGGTTCTAGGATAACTATTGTTAATGAAAATATCGAAAAGAACTTTTAAATTTTTGTTCAAAAGGGTGGGATGACAAATTCGTGCTATTCTATTTTTCATGGATAGAACTAGATTTATTTTTATTTTTTCGGAATGGTAAGAGTTGTAATTCAAGTATCTTCCTGAATTTGTGGGTTTCCTATACCAATCTAATATAACTATATTTTTTTGGATTACGTATCAATAAACTGTCTAGGAAAGGTATACTATTGTTGGTTTCTGTTTCAATTGTAAATTGTATGTTGGTATTATAGCTATTAAAAACTTGTAGAATCGTGTCTATACCATTACTAGGAATTGCACAAATTAAATCATCAACATATTTTTTTAAAAAAGGGATTTCAAATGGTAATTTTGGAATACAACTATTAAGTAAGTCATCCATTACATATTGTGCATATATTGGTGAGACAGAGCTTCCCATTGGTGTTCCAAAAATTTGTTTATATAATTTGTCGTTATATGCAAAAAAGGTACCCTTTTCAATAAGATCAACGAATTCAATAAAATTGTTATAAGATAGTTTACAATGTATACTTATATTTGGCCAGTGTTTTTTTATACTTTGTTTAACTAATGAAATTGGAATATTACTAAAGAGTGAGACAACATCTAAGCTGATTATAACATGATTTGGAGGTAGTTGTTTATTTTGTATGAATTCAGCGAAACAGGAAGAATCCTGAATATAATATTCATTGTTTTTACAATATGCATTTGTTAAGGTGTCAGTCACAAATTGTGCAATTCCTGCTGTGGGTGATTCAATTGATGAAATGATTGGTCTTAAGCTTAACGTATCTTTATGTATTTTGGGTAGTCCGTAGTATTTAGGTGTTAAGGCCGATGTTGATCTTAATTTTTTTAATTCTGAAGTTGAGAATTTACTACTATATTTTTTAGTTAAGGTGTAAGTTTTTTGAATTAGTGTTGATATAGGGTTTGTTTTGATTTCAGAGTAATATTTATTGTTATCAATGATATTGTTAGAGAGTCTTATGTAATCAGTTTTATACATAAGTACACTGACATTACCTTTATCTGCTCTAGTTATAATAAGATTGGGATTATCATTCAAAAAAGTTTTAGTTTTATTGAATAAAAATCTCAAATAACTATTTTGTTGTTTCTGTTTGTGAAAATGATTTGTAATTAAATTGGTAATTTTTGCTCTGAAAAGATTTTTCTTTTCGTTTTCAAAGTCGTTAATTAAGTATTCAATATCAGCCAGTAGCCTATGTACCGAAATATCATTATTAGAAGGTTCAATTGCGAATTTGTGACCTAGTGCCAAAAAAGTTTTAATATCTTTAGGAATGTCAACATCAGTTAAGTTTTTTAACCAGTTATCTTGAGTTATTATTGATTTTAATTTATAGTTCTTTAAAGATTCAAGTTTTTTAATGTTAGTTTTTTTTATATTCATAAATTTTCGTTCTAAAGATTGTTTGTTAAATTGTTTGAATTGTTGAAATGATAAACAGAAAAATTTTTTTGCTGAACTGTAGAAAAAGTGGAATCATGCCATCACATGTTATAAACAACACAAAAAACATGGAATACCTAACTGGCACAGATAATGGTAGACAAGGACAATATGGACACCAACTAATTAACAGGTTAAGGAACAAACTTTTAAATTTTGAAATCAATAATACTCATAGGACTGTCAATAATTTAGAAAAAATAATACCCAATTTAGAAACCAAAATCACTAAAACTCTATCTGAACTTGTTTTTCAACAATTCAAACAATTTAACAAACAATCTTTAGAACGAAAATTTATGAATATAAAAAAAACTAACATTAAAAAACTTGAATCTTTAAAGAACTATAAATTAAAATCAATAATAACTCAAGATAACTGGTTAAAAAACTTAACTGATGTTGACATTCCTAAAGATATTAAAACTTTTTTGGCACTAGGTCACAAATTCGCAATTGAACCTTCTAATAATGATATTTCGGTACATAGGCTACTGGCTGATATTGAATACTTAATTAACGACTTTGAAAACGAAAAGAAAAATCTTTTCAGAGCAAAAATTACCAATTTAATTACAAATCATTTTCACAAACAGAAACAACAAAATAGTTATTTGAGATTTTTATTCAATAAAACTAAAACTTTTTTGAATGATAATCCCAATCTTATTATAACTAGAGCAGATTAAGGTAATGTCAGTGTACTTATGTATAAAACTGATTACATAAGACTCTCTAACAATATCATTGATAACAATAAATATTACTCTGAAATCAAAACAAACCCTATATCAACACTAATTCAAAAAACTTACACCTTAACTAAAAAATATAGTAGTAAATTCTCAACTTCAGAATTAAAAAAATTAAGATCAACATCGGCCTTAACACCTAAATACTACGGACTACCCAAAATACATAAAGATACGTTAAGCTTAAGACCAATCATTTCATCAATTGAATCACCCACAGCAGGAATTGCACAATTTGTGACTGACACCTTAACAAATGCATATTGTAAAAACAATGAATATTATATTCAGGATTCTTTCTGTTTCGCTGAATTCATACAAAATAAACAACTACCTCCAAATCATGTTATAATCAGCTTAGATGTTGTCTCACTCTTTAGTAATATTCCAATTTCATTAGTTAAACAAAGTATAAAAAAACACTGGCCAAATATAAGTATACATTGTAAACTATCTTATAACAATTTTATTGAATTCGTTGATCTTATTGAAAAGGGTACCTTTTTTGCATATAACGACAAATTATATAAACAAATTTTTGGAACACCAATGGGAAGCTCTGTCTCACCAATATATGCACAATATGTAATGGATGACTTACTTAATAGTTGTATTCCAAAATTACCATTTGAAATCCCTTTTTTAAAAAAATATGTTGATGATTTAATTTGTGCAATTCCTAGTAATGGTATAGACACGATTCTACAAGTTTTTAATAGCTATAATACCAACATACAATTTACAATTGAAACAGAAACCAACAATAGTATACCTTTCCTAGACAGTTTATTGATACGTAATCCAAAAAATATAGTTATATTAGATTGGTATAGGAAACCCACAAATTCAGGAAGATACTTGAATTACAACTCTTACCATTCCGAAAAAATAAAAATAAATCTAGTTCTATCCATGAAAAATAGAATAGCACGAATTTGTCATCCCACCCTTTTGAACAAAAATTTAAAAGTTCTTTTCGATATTTTCATTAACAATAGTTATCCTAGAACCTTATTAAAAAAATTGATTTTTAATACAACTATTGATACAAACCTCAATCATACACATACAAGCAACGAAAATGTACCCTTAGATAATAATGAAACAGTGAATACTAAATATGGGTCATTACCTTATGTTAAGAACCTTTCAGACAAAATCAATATAATATTTAAAAATGAAAACATTAAAATTGCTAACAGGAATATTTTAAAGGTAGGAGACGTTTTTTCAAAAGTTAAACAGAAAGATGAAAAAGTAATGAAAACTAACGTAATATATAACATTCCATGTATACATTGTAACTTAACTTACACTGGCCAGACCTCACGTACCCTAAAGCAACGTATAACCCAACATCAAAGTGATTGCAATCTAAATAAAAAAACTTGTGCACTCACAGAACATGTTTTAGAAACTAAACATAGAATGAATTATAAAGAAACTAAAATTTTGAGTATAGAATCTAATAAAACTAAAAGAGAATTCATAGAATTAGTAAACATAAAATTAAATCAACCATCGATGAATAAGAGGTCAGATATCAACAATGTCAGTGCAATATATACTCAACTTATTTACCTACAAAATAAACCAACAAACTTTAACAATGACACGGATTTCCTACACATAACATCAGATGATGAATATTAAATAAAATGCATGATTTTATGATAACTAACATAGTTATTATAAAGTTTCAATTTCTTTCATATCTATTTTTTTAAATAAATTTAACTTGTCATTACAAAAAATTTTTTATTGGTAATTTTCAAATTTAAATGAAATTAAATGAATTTCAAATCATATAATGAAAATTTATACTAAATCTACATGTTAGTGTTAATCAGGATATTCAACCTTTAACCTTTAACCTCTATATTTACATTTGTCATTAATATATGAATGACAAGATGTAATTTCACACTAGATAAAAAAGTTAGTGTAAGTTAAGGTATTTAATCTTAAACCTTAACGTTGTCAGTTGTCATTGTTATCAAAAAAAGTCAAAAAAACTATGACTGATCAATCATTTCAAAAATTTTTTATTCCTTGATACTACAGACAACGTTCTCAGCAATTGATATCAGTGTTTTTTAATTATATGAAACTGAAATCATAATAATGTTATCAATTTTGATATCCTTCAAGAATTTATTCAATTTACTAGTAAGTTTTACTTATATAAAACATAAACCTTGTTTTTTAGTTTAACAAAATTGTATTTTAGCCTTGAAAAAGATAATAATAAAATTATCGAAAGCTTGGTATAGTGAAAGTCGAATTTTCTTAACCACCCATACATTTTGGCTGTACCCCATAATATTTAAAAGTTAGTTTTTCAACTATTCAGCCGTGACTACCCTTCTACTTTATTTTATTAAGATGGGATTCTATGAAGATGTTTCAATACAATACGGACTACCGGTTGTAAAGGAACTTAAACATTGGGTTAAACTGAAGAACAAGGAGATCAAAATGATAAACAGAAAAATTTTTTTGCTGAACTGTAGAAAAAGTGGAATCATGCCATCACATGTTATAAACAACACAAAAAACATGGAATACCTAACTGGCACAGATAATGGTAGACAAGGACAATATGGACACCAACTAATTAACAGGTTAAGGAACAAACTTTTAAATTTTGAAATCAATAATACTCATAGGACTGTCAATAATTTAGAAAAAATAATACCCAATTTAGAAACCAAAATCACTAAAACTCTATCTGAACTTGTTTTTCAACAATTCAAACAATTTAACAAACAATCTTTAGAACGAAAATTTATGAATATAAAAAAAACTAACATTAAAAAACTTGAATCTTTATAGAACTATAAATTAAAATCAATAATAACTCAAGATAACTGGTTAAAAAACTTAACTGATGTTGACATTCCTAAAGATATTAAAACTTTTTTGGCACTAGGTCACAAATTCGCAATTGAACCTTCTAATAATGATATTTCGGTACATAGGCTACTGGCTGATATTGAATACTTAATTAACGACTTTGAAAACGAAAAGAAAAATCTTTTCAGAGCAAAAATTACCAATTTAATTACAAATCATTTTCAAAAACAGAAACAACAAAATAGTTATTTGAGATTTTTATTCAATAAAACTAAAACTTTTTTGAATGATAATCCCAATCTTATTATAACTAGAGCAGATAAAGGTAATGTCAGTGTACTTATGTATAAAACTGATTACATAAGACTCTCTAACAATATCATTGATAACAATAAATATTACTCTGAAATCAAAACAAACCCTATATCAACACTAATTCAAAAAACTTACACCTTAACTAAAAAATATAGTAGTAAATTCTCAACTTCAGAATTAAAAAAATTAAGATCAACATCGGCCTTAACACCTAAATACTACGGACTACCCAAAATACATAAAGATACGTTAAGCTTAAGACCAATCATTTCATCAATTGAATCACCCACAGCAGGAATTGCACAATTTGTGACTGACACCTTAACAAATGCATATTGTAAAAACAATGAATATTATATTCAGGATTCTTTCTGTTTCGCTGAATTCATACAAAATAAACAACTACCTCCAAATCATGTTATAATCAGCTTAGATGTTGTCTCACTCTTTAGTAATATTCCAATTTCATTAGTTAAACAAAGTATAAAAAAACACTGGCCAAATATAAGTATACATTGTAAACTATCTTATAACAATTTTATTGAATTCGTTGATCTTATTGAAAAGGGTACCTTTTTTGCATATAACGACAAATTATATAAACAAATTTTTGGAACACCAATGGGAAGCTCTGTCTCACCAATATATGCACAATATGTAATGGATGACTTACTTAATAGTTGTATTCCAAAATTACCATTTGAAATCCCTTTTTTAAAAAAATATGTTGATGATTTAATTTGTGCAATTCCTAGTAATGGTATAGACACGATTCTACAAGTTTTTAATAGCTATAATACCAACATACAATTTACAATTGAAACAGAAACCAACAATAGTATACCTTTCCTAGACAGTTTATTGATACGTAATCCAAAAAATATAGTTATATTAGATTGGTATAGGAAACCCACAAATTCAGGAAGATACTTGAATTACAACTCTTACCATTCCGAAAAAATAAAAATAAATCTAGTTCTATCCATGAAAAATAGAATAGCACGAATTTGTCATCCCACCCTTTTGAACAAAAATTTAAAAGTTCTTTTCGATATTTTCATTAACAATAGTTATCCTAGAACCTTATTAAAAAAATTGATTTTTAATACAACTATTGATACAAACCTCAATCATACACATACAAGCAACGAAAATGTACCCTTAGATAATAATGAAACAGTGAATACTAAATATGGGTCATTACCCTATGTTAAGAACCTTTCAGACAAAATCAATATAATATTTAAAAATGAAAACATTAAAATTGCTAACAGGAATATTTTAAAGGTAGGAGACGTTTTTTCAAAAGTTAAACAGAAAGATGAAAAAGTAATGAAAACTAACGTAATATATAACATTCCATGTATACATTGTAACTTAACTTACACTGGCCAGACCTCACATACCCTAAAGCAACGTATAACCCAACATCAAAGTGATTGCAATCTAAATAAAAAAACTTGTGCACTCACAGAACATGTTTTAGAAACTAAACATAGAATGAATTATAAAGAAACTAAAATTTTGAGTATAGAATCTAATAAAACTAAAAGAGAATTCATAGAATTAGTAAACATAAAATTAAATCAACCATCGATGAATAAGAGGTCAGATATCAACAATGTCAGTGCAATATATACTCAACTTATTTACCTACAAAATAAACCAACAACCTTTAACAATGACACGGATTTCCTACACATAACATCAGATGATGAATATTAAATAAAATGCATGATTTTATGATAACTAACATAGTTATTATAAAGTTTCAATTTCTTTCATATCTATTTTTTTAAATAAATTTAACTTGTCATTACAAAAAATTTTTTATTGGTAATTTTCAAATTTAAATGAAATTAAATGAATTTCAAATCATATAATGAAAATTTATACTAAATCTACATGTTAGTGTTAATCAGGATATTCAACCTTTAACCTTTAACCTCTATATTTACATTTGTCATTAATATATGAATGACAAGATGTAATTTCACACTAGATAAAAAAGTTAGTGTAAGTTAAGGTATTTAATCTTAAACCTTAACGTTGTCAGTTGTCATTGTTATCAAAAAAAGTCAAAAAAACTATGACTGATCAATCATTTCAAAAAATTTTTATTCCTTGATACTACAGACAACGTTCTCAGCAATTGATATCAGTGTTTTTTAATTATATGAAACTGAAATCATAATAATGTTATCAATTTTGATATCCTTCAAGAATTTATTCAATTTACTAGTAAGTTTTACTTATATAAAACATAAACCTTGTTTTTTAGTTTAACAAAATTGTATTTTAGCCTTGAAAAAGATAATAATAAAATTATCGAAAGCTTGGTATAGTGAAAATCGAATTTTCTTAACCACCCATACATTTTGGCTGTACCCCATAATATTTAAAAGTTAGTTTTTCAACTATTCAGCCGTGACTACCCTTCTACTTTATATATATATATATATATATATATATATATATATATATATATATATATATGACACCGTTAGAAGAGGCACAAGAGCTAGTGAGGCACTGCAACAGCAGACGGCTGCCAATCATAATTGGTTGTGATGTCAACGTACAAAATACCGTGTGGGGAAGCACTAACAACGACGCCAAAGGTGTGTTTATTAGAATATCTCTTAGCAAATAACCTTGAGACCTCAAACGTGAGGACAACCCTCCTTTTCTCACGAGAGCAAGAGAAGATGTTCTCGACGTAACAATTTTTAATATTGCTGCTGGGAAAAATGAGGGATTGGAGGGTGATGAGCGAGCCATCACTTTTCTACCATAGGATCATCGAATTTAGGATAGAGGGAGATACTACCTCGATTCCTACAACTCGGAATCCTAAAAATACTGATTGGTCTCTCTACAAGACCAATTTGAAGGACAATTTGGAACATGTCGTAGTAAATGGGGTAAATCCGCGCGCTACGATCTGGAACAAAGAGTCGAACAGATCAGTGAGGCAATAATGGAAGCTTTTCATTCCAGTTGCCCACTGTCAAAAGCTCATTAAGAAAAAGATGCTTCTTGGTGGAATCAGGAGCTGTCAAACCTCAGAAAAGAGGTACGTCGGTTCTTTAATATAGCCAAACGTGACGGTAATTGGCATTAGTACACTGAGAAGCTTAATCAGTACAATAAAGAGATTAGGAAGGCCAAAATGTTTAATTTTCAAGCCTTTTGGGAAAAGATCACTTCCACTCACACAGCGGCCAAACTACAAAAGCTCATGAAAAATGGGGAACTAGTCCCACAATGTCGCTGAAGAAGCCAGACGGATCATACACGGAAGGTGAGGAGGACCGATCGATTCTTCTTCTTAGATCCTACTTTCCAGGTAGTGAACCAACAACAAGCACTGAAATAGTAATTAATTACACCAGAAAATCTCGCAAAGAAGATTGGGACATTGCTAAGAAAATATTTACCAGACAACGGTTGGAATGGGCAATAAGTACCTCTCAACTATATAAATCACCAGGAGTGGATGAAATATTTTCAGCACTCCTGCAGCAAGTGATATCTGAGATTCATCCTCGCCTGTTGAAGATTACAAGAGCCAGTCTAGCAGTGGGTCTAATACCTAGAAAATGGAGAAGGGCAAAGGTATCCTTCATACCAAAAATAGGGAAAAAAGATGGGACTGATCCCCGATCTTTTTGACCCATCTGCCTAACATTGTTTCTACTCAAAACGATGGACAAAGTAGTGGATAACTACACAAGAACAGAAAACCTGGAGAATATACCACTTCATGTCAGCATGCCTACAGAGCGGGTCGATCAACTGAGACGGCTCTATATCAGCTGACCGAAGTCATCCAGAGAACTCTGAACAACAAAGAAATCGCAATGTGCGCATTCCTAGATATATCTGGGGCATTTGACAACACAACTCATATGTCTGCTAAAGAAGCACTAAAAAGGCGAGGAGTAAGTGAAACCATTGTAAAATGGATGTATGAATAGTTGACGACGAGGATAGCTGAGATACAGGTGAGGAATCAAACCACCTCAGTTAAAGGTACTCGCGAGACACCTCAAGGGGAAGTGATATCTCCCCTTCTATGGAGCCTCGTAGTAGATGAGTTGCTCTACAGACTAACGGAGCTTGGCTTCAAATATATGGGCTATGCTGATGCCATACTTCTAATAGTCAGAGGCAAGTTCGAGAGCACCTTGTGTAATTTATTACAAAAGTGCCTCAGAATTATTGAGCAATGGTGCTTGTCAGTGGGGCTAAACGCTAACCCAAACAAGACCATAATAATTCCATTTACCCGGAAAAGAACACATCCAGTCATGAAACCCTTTAAACGGGGAAATCGTAGAATGGAAATCAGAAGTTAAATATCTAGGGATAACCCTAGACAGTAAGCTTCGCTGGAATTAGCATGTTGAAATAACTGCTAGTAGAGCAATAAGAGGTTTGATGGCGTGCATGAATCTAGCTGGTAAGAGTTGGGGCTGTAACCCAAAAATACTGCGATGGATGTACGCCTTGATTGTGAGACCAGCAATTACGTATGGGGCAATAGTTTGGCATACAAAAGCAAGTCAGTACAGCACGAGGAAGACCCTCGACAAAGATCGACGAAGGTTTGCCTGTGTGTGCATCACTGGAGCTAAGAGAACGTGTCCAGCTAGGGCACTTGTGATCATTACAAATCTCACACCTCTACATCTGGTGATAGAAAGGTCTGCCCAAGAGGCAATTCTTAGAATATCTAAGGAAGATTCAGGCAATGAGAGTATTAAAAATCAGGAAGTCTTGTCCTCTCTAAGAAAATACATTTCATCAGCGAATCTTCCCAGTGACGAAATGATCGAGACAGTAAGTATCAAAAAGAATTTCACTACGATGCTAAATAAGAGGAGAAACTGGGAAAGAGAATACACTACCCAAACTCTCAAAGAAAACACCATTAGATGGTATACAGATAGTTCAAAAACCACCACTGAAGCAGGCGATGGAGTATTTCCGAGCGTCTTTCAGGCATAAATACTTGCGATCGAAAGATGCATGGAAATGAACCTAGAAAGAAACTATCAGAAATATGACATATGGATCCATTCTTATAGTCAAGCAACTATCAAAGCATTGAGGTCCCATGTCATTAACTCAGAGTTGGCATGGGAGTGCCGAAGAAAACATGATGAATTAGGAAAGAATAACAGGGTCTCTTTAGTGTGGGTTCCTGGCCACTCGGGAATCACGGGAAATGAAGAGGTCAATACACTTGCCAAGAAAGGAGCACGAACGCCCTTTATTGGCCCGGAGCCTTTCTGTGGTGTAGGATGCTCCTATAAGAAAGAGTTTCGGAAGAAAGAGGAAAACCGAAAGAGAAGCACTCTGGCGGTGCCTTCCCGGGTTGGAACATTCCAAAAAGTTCCTGCGGAACTTTGACACTGCTAGATCCAAACAATATTTGGATCTCAGTAAAAATAAGCAACGTCTACTCACAGGCTTTCTTACAGGACACTGCAGCCCGAGGAAGCACCTAATGAGACTAGGTCTAGCAGAAATTGACGAGTGTAGATTCTGTGGGGAGGAGGAAGAAACTCCGTATCACCTAGTTCTAGAATGCCTCGCCAGTAAAAGCCAACGCAAGAAATGCTTCGGACAAGAAATCTAAGAGTGTGTATCTAACCTCGATGAAGCCGTCCCAAATACTAGAGTTCATTATAACCCTCAACTGGAAGGCGAGCTGTAGTAGTAGCAAGAACAGCTCTGATATGGGGGGAGCACAATTAACCTTAGGTTTCAGTGCATTGTAACCCCGTTAAAATCTAATCTAATCTATTCTCTGTGCTTCGGTACGAATTACTCTCGTATCTAAGAAAGACACCGAACATTCTTGCTCGATCTCCATTGAAAACTGTAATATATCGGTAAAATAATTAAATATATCTAATGTTGTTTGTATTTCGTCAGCTGGAATAGCGCTGACGATGTCATTTACATATTTATTAAAAAAACGTAAACTGAAAGGTACTAGTGGAATTGCCTACATTATCAAGTAATTCATCTAACACTATCGTAGCTAAAATAGGACTTATTGGAGAATCCATTGGAGTTCCAAACTTCTGCTGGTCAAAATTGTTATTGAAATTAAAGTAGGTATTATTTATTATAAATTTGATGAGAAATAAGAAGCTTTATTTGGATAATGTAGTGTGCTTCTCAATAATGTTCCATATTCCCTGTAAAATGTCGATTACCTAATTTAGGGTTTGATATGGGAAACAACGTCCACCTTCCACTGTTAATGGCGCGATTGTGCAGAATTTCATTTGCGAGCCATTCAACATTCTTGTTATTAGAAAAAATAGATCATTTTTGTTAATTTAATATTTTGAACACAGAGATGTAGTAGTTTCTTCGGAAAATGTATTTGTATGATTATGTTCCTAACACTAATATATTTTGATTTAATAAAATTATTCTAGTAAATAACTCGATACGTATTTCACTTATAAAATAATAATTCTAAATTACATGATTAAATATAGTCTTTCTCAAGTTATGGATATTAGTTTTTATATAATGTATCGATGTATATATCACTAATTAAAGAAACTGAATATTCTCTCTGGAAATTGACACTTCAGAAATAAGTACAAAGAAGAATAAAAAATTGTTGATATTGATTTTTTTATTTTTTATATTTTATGTTCTTTTCTCTTTCTAGAGTAGCAGGATGGTCTGGATTTTATTCTATCTTCTTTATCCAGATTTCCCCTCTATTGGTTCTTCTCCAAAGCTTGATCCAGTCATTTCATGATATGATCAATAACACATCCATGTAACTTCAGGTACTATGGTCCCCAAATGTTGCTGTTATATCTCTGTAACACTCATTAGTTAAATCAGTTCCATAATTCAACAAAAAATTGGAATTCCTTTCAATTTGATTAGAATTCAATATTTTCAAACAATTTCACTTAACTTATCTTTATATTAATCCATTTCACCTCAGTAATAGAGTCGATGAAATTAATCAATAGGATTGATTAATGACAACAATTGAAGATTCGTGGTTCATGTAATTTTGAAAACTAGAATTCTTAGTTCATTGAATATATTCTCTTTTTTACTCAATCCGTATTATGTCAGCTGTTACATTTCATTGTCATTTATGGATGGGAAATATAAATAGAAACAATAAACTTATTTTTCCAAGGATGCTAAAGCCACTAAAACCATTTTGTTTCGATACACGACAACTTAATTCGTCATCCTTTACGAGTTGGAAACTTGTGTAAATTTCAATCGTGTCATATAAGAACATAAGGATAGAAGCGTACTGAAATAATCGGTTTTAAAGATTTAAAGATTAAAACTAACTTTTCTGCAACTATGATACGCCCTGAACAATATACTATCATAATATTGTCACTTGTATACACTTCGGAGGCTGTATCGTGCTAAAAAACCGAGATTTCACCAAAAATGTAGTATATCTGGATTCATAGTACCCGTTGTACTCTCTCTGGTAGGTTTAAAATCAATAGGGTTCATCATTGAGACACCCTGAAAAACATCCAATTATAAAATTGGTCACTTGTATAGACTCCGGATGCTGTATCGTACTCATTACCCAAAATTTCTCCAAAAAGTGGTACTCCAAGTACCATAGTACCCGTTGTACTGGCTCTAGGAGCTGAAAATCAATAAAGTTCATATATAAAATGCCCTGAACAATATCCAATCATAAAATTGGTCACTTGTATCCATTCCGGAGGCTGTATCACGCTAAAAAATTGAAATTTCTCCAAAAAATGACAAAAATGTGGTACTTCAAGTTCCATAGCACCCGTTATACTGGCTCTAGTGATAAATAGAGTTCATCTGTGAGACAACTACGACATACACGCAGGATTTTTTTGTAAAAACTGTTTTTTCGTGTAGTTCTTGCTGGAAAACGAAAAAATAACTCAAAAAAAATCTAAAATTCCAACTTTTTTTGAGCTAAACCAATACTGTTCTCGCATATTAGATAGGGTGGGCGAAAAAATAATAAAAAAAGGTTAGTTCGAGAGAAATTGAGATACGTTTCTTTTCTATCTTGAAATTTGTAACGACCAAGGTTGTTACATATTTTGTAAGGTGAATACCACTTTTTATTGATTTATAAAATATTATAATTAGTGAGAGCAAGAACAATTTGGAAAATACAAAAACAGATTGTCAAATATGCGATCATACTTAGTAGTTACTTGAAAGTACTGGAAGCCTCAAAAATGAATCAGTTGATAACTGAGAAGCTCAGATATCGGGGTTATGAGTACGGGGAAGACGACTGATATATTTACAGAGTAATTTATACAATTCCGTCATTCTACTTCGATTCATGAGATTTGCATAGGAAAAGTTTAAAAATATTAAAGTCTTGGAGTCCATAATCTCATTTTCCTGACAAAATATATATAAATATCTTCCGAATTAGATGCAACTATACCACGGGTAATATTTCCCAACTGTCATCCGAAGACGTGAAAATAAGAATATTGACTATTGTTACTGGTTTGATAAACATTCTTTTTAATTTTAACAAATATAACCTATAATTAGATTTTTTACTTTGTAATTCGTTGACATTTTGTAAAATAATACATTTAAAGTATTATTATTTTTGTAAATAATGTTTAATCAGTGCAAATGCAGTTTTGATTTACCAACAGACACAAGGGAATATTCATGAATTAGAATTATTTCGTTCGCAAAATACGTTTATTAACGTTGTAATACTCCTATAAGTATTAATACATGCTTTTAAAAACAATCCGTAGCAAATATATAAATATGTAAACATACTTGTCAACTAATTTCAAAGCAGCCGTTCTAAAATGCTTATTAACGGTAACCGGTCAATGCATGATTGATCTAAGGTTAGAGTAAATTCCGGAAACAAGCTGGCAACCACCAATCAGTCATGTCTCGAATACAAAGCGAAACTAAGACGTTATTAACTTTGTTGTTCCACTGGCAACATAATAAGATAGAATATAAATGAGCCTAACATCAATAACCTTAATGATTCGTCCAAACCTCACGTTATAATAATTCCAATGAAATATGACTTACAATTTTATCATTATTAACATTTATTTTGCAATTTTTTATAGAACAAATCGTTATCATTAAGTATGTCCTAGTTTACTTAATTTGACTTCATGTGTGACGTTTACACTTTGATAGCTGAAAGTATAATCTATGCAAAAGTTAGTTGAATTTATACTCAAGTCAATCATGCCAGTTTTTATCCGAACGCTTGCCTCACACCCAAGAAAACTATTAAGCAAACATGTGGATTTTCAATTTTTATACTCGTCACTCCACGAACTTGGTCTATTGTAGAATGTCTGTCCCTAGACCCAAATTGGTATGTAGGATATTCTTTTCGTCTATGATTGCATCTAGACTTGACATTATTGAAAGCGGGGAGATCAGTTTATATGATGATAGTTCGTTTGGAGGTTTTCCTGGCCCAGCAATGGTCATTCCTTCAGCAACTCTCCCTTTTCTAAATAATGACTTCAACCTAAATGTAACATTATAAATATATGTGACTTTAAGTCTCATTGTTTTGGAATTTCACCAGAGAGCAAGTCATATCCTGATGTTTTTCGGATTTAAATTAACTTTAATTTCAGTAGCTACCTTTATTAGAGTAGTGATTCTGATAAAGGTGTCTTCTCGATTATTGTTGTTACTCTCTATTATATCTTCTACTTCATTTGAGTGGAAAACCCTCTAGAGGTGCCCAGGAAACTTATATACTGCTT
Source organism: Galeruca laticollis (assembly GCA_963921935.1). Taxonomy (NCBI): domain Eukaryota; kingdom Metazoa; phylum Arthropoda; class Insecta; order Coleoptera; family Chrysomelidae; genus Galeruca; species Galeruca laticollis. Next base: position 179,501,946 of record OY998180.1, read on the forward strand.
TCTCATCAGTGGATTTTCTAGGATTCGTCTTTCAAATCTCTTGGTAGTTATCATCAACAGTAAATATTAATTTTTACTATAGTTTGTAAAAGACTAGCTAGCAGAGTAGATACAATATTAGAGTTATACGAATACGGGTTTAATAAAGGTAGGGGAAAGGGGGGCACATTAAACCAAATCACCAAAGATCGCAGATATTGACAAAATGTTGTCAAATAATTGTAGTTTCTTCTCGGCATAGCAATATTTGATACTTTTACTTACATTTTGTCTAGGAAATTTTATCGGTGAATTTATTTTTTAAAAAAAAATATCAAACTTAAAAAAGCTTGCATTTGGTTGATAGTGCCCCTCCGGTGGGGCACAATCAACCACGTCCTGGGGCAGTTTCAACCAGCAATGAAATTATACAACAGATCAGTGCAACTCTTTATTTTGGTAACAATACCTAGTGAGAAAAATATTGAAACATAAGTATAATCAAAACATACGACTTATTTGATATTATACATGGATAAGTTAATATTGAAAGTTAGTAAGGAAGAAGTTCGAGCAGTCTTAGATGATTTGGGCTGTGGTAATTTTAGAAGTCGTAACGGTCAACTGTAGATGTATCTTCGATCAAGGGGTAGTAGAATTTGGAGCCTGGCGTCTTACGACGCAAAATTTTTATTACAAATTCATTCAAGTTTATAACTTCTACGACTCTTCCAATGTAATAATATATGCTAGTCTTTAAAGGGAATTTCACCTAAACAAAATCATCTTGTTGAATTATATCATCATCTGTAAGGAGGTTGGCACTCTCTATGTCACTAAAATCATCCGACATATCGTCCGATGCAAGTTCAATCGACTCGTCAGTATCTGAACTACTTGTGCTTATCTTTCTTTTCTTCTTTGTTGCAACATAATCTTCTTTCTGTTCTGGAAATACTTGTTTGAGAACTCCTATTCCTCTCTTCTTTAATCCGTTTACGCCTTTCTCTCTCACGTTCGATTTCTTCCAAGCGATTCTTTTCAGGTGTCTCTGTAAAAATTCTAGACTTACCTTTCTTTTCTTTCATGTTCTTAGTTTTTTTTTATAGTGGGTCTAGGAATCGGCCTGAGAGTCTCCGGAGTAATTTTGTGGACAGCAGATGTTAAAAGTAAGTCTGTAAAAAAGCTTCGAATAAAATCAAGAGAGTAGAGTGCTATGCTATATTACCTTTCCTATTTTTGCCAAGATCCTCATTAACAAACGAGATTCTTGAAATATTTCTTAAGGGTGGAGGTGTAGAAGAACCTTCTAAGGATGAATTTTTGGAAGTGTTTTTATGCGGCGTTGATCGAGTATCTGCAATTTGAGAAAATGTATTTAATAATAGAATAAAAAAAGATCGAACATAATTACATTCTGGCTTTGGATCTCTTGTTAAAGATGACGAACCATTCTCAGCCATGAACAATGAAGAATCAGCATCAGTCTGTTGTTGGTGAGGTTGTTGGTCATGTTCTTCCTCATAATTTGCAAAACTGGGCAAAAATTCCTCTTCTTGAAACGCCAGTCTATTCAAAGGCCAAATCCCTGGTTTCTGGAATGATGTTGTAATATTATTCTGCGTGAAAGCATTTTGGTAAGCAATTTTCGTTAGATGGGCAATCTGCCTAATTGTTATCGTTTTTCCAGGATTTGAAGTCATTCAGTCATTGAAGGCAGTTGCGCAATAGTTCTTGAATGGGCCGTAAACACCGACATCTAGGGGTTTGAGCTTGTGTGATGTATGTGGTGGAAATGAAAGAATGACGATCCCATTATTACGGCAATCATTTATCCCTTTCACGGTAATATGGGATTCATGGTTATCCAGCAACAACAGTATTTTATTTTCAATTGAGCAGTTTGTTTGCTGCTTAATATGCTCCAGTACACGTAGAAATAGATCTCCTGTCATCCAGCCAGAATGGTTTCCTAATACTAAGCTAGAAATGGGTGCGTCAATCAAATATTCGTCAGGACTACGTGTTCTGGGGAAAACATAAACTGGAGGGAGTGCGCTACCCACAGCACTTATTATTCCCACAAATGTGGTCAATTCGCCTCGTTCTGCAGATGATATTTGGCATACTTGTTTCTTGCCTTTAGTGGAGACAATTTTTACTGGTTTTAGAACTGTGGTGACTCCCGTCTCATCCAAATTGTATATCTGCTCAGGCTTAAACTTATTCTTTTGCAATGCAAAAGTATTATTTTCGAAGAATTCTGACAAATTTTTTTATTAAACCCAGTTGATCGGGCTAAACTAGTGCTTTCTGGTTTTCATGGAGATATTTGTTGTTTATTTCTCTTCATAAAGCCCCTAAGCCAATCGATGCCAGCTATCTTCGCAGCCTTCCACTTGTCAGGAATCTTGCATCCAGGCAAAACGCTCGAATAGTCATAAGCTAAAGTTCTTATCGGCTCATATGTTAGACCGTAATTCATGTTAGAAGAAAGCTGAATATATTTTACGAGCTCATCTTCCTGACTCTTTGAAAAAACTTGAGAAACCGTATATTTGCTGGAATAAAGATTTTTGTTCTCAGTGGAGCTGTCGCTTTCATTCCCAGAGTCTTCATTGAATTTACTGGCTAGTAACTCTTCTGTAGAATATTTTGTTTTAATTTTTTTAATTCTGGAATGTAGGGTGTCTCGTTTGATATTAAATGTTGTAGCAGCTTCTCTTTCTGACATTCTTTTACTTAATACGTTTTTAATTGCGTTAGTCATGTCTTTTTCGTTGATTTCCGTTCTCGTCGTTTTTTTTATATGTTCGGACCATCTGAAAAGAAATTTACCTATTTTCAAACAATAATCAAATTAATGCCGGGTTTATACAACTTTTCTTAATGGATAGTGTATTGTTAATGAAATCTCTAATAATTTCAAATCCAAATCTAATTGAAAATCATTAGTGGGGCACTTTCAACTGGTTGAAAGTGCCCCATTCTTAGGTGGTGGAATCTGCCCCACAGTGACTTTGAACAACAAACACTCTCTAATTCTCAAAGTTACATTTTTAGGTTAGGGCTATCCCAAAATTTAACTCTAAATATATGTGCTATAAAACGATATTAGTGGAAAAATTCGATAGTATTTATAAGAACGGACAGAGAATAATTTTCTGACACGACAAAACTTACCTTGAATTAGGTAAAATCACGATTTATTTTATTTTTCGCACAACAAGCACACACCATCAACAAACCTTACTGGTAGTGGCTGAGGGTCTACTAACGGGTACGTATGAATTTTTTCGGCGGTAAATTCAAATTAATTCCGTAAAAATCGACACTGGTTGAAAGTGCCCCAAGGTTGAATGTGCCCCCCTTTCTCCTAAATCAACCATATATGCAGATCAGAATGGAGATGCTATTTTGATCAAGCTTTTGATTCAATAAATGAACAACAACTAATGAGAGCACTTAAGATTATGGAGATCAACAAAAACTAAGAAAGTAAGTCTGGATGACTATGAAACAATCAGCAGCTACAGTAAAAACACAAAAAGGTGAAACGGAACGAAACGAAACGAAACGAAACGAAACGAAACGAAACGAAACGAAACGAAACGAAACGAAACGAAACGAAACGAAACGAAACGAAACGAAACGAAACGAAACGAAACGAAACGAAACGAAACGAAACGAAACGAAACGAAACGAAACGAAACGAAACGAAACGAAACGAAACGAAACGAAACGAAACGAAACGAAACGAAACGAAACGAAACGAAACGAAACGAAACGAAACGAAACGAAACGAAACGAAACGAAACGAAACGAAACGAAACGAAACGAAACGAAACGAAACGAAACGAAACGAAACGAAACGAAACGAAACGAAACGAAACGAAACGAAACGAAACGAAACGAAACGAAACGAAACGAAACGAAACGAAACGAAACGAAACGAAACGAAACGAAACGAAACGAAACGAAACGAAACGAAACGAAACGAAACGAAACGAAACGAAACGAAACGAAACGAAACGAAACGAAACGAAACGAAATTAACAAAGATGTCAGATAGGGAGATTCTCTGTCAACAACTTTATTTAATCTGGCGCTGTAATATGTAGTCAGAAATATAGACAAAGGAACCATAAGAATAATGGGTGGGCAATTGATAGCATATGCGGACGACTTAGTGTTGATAGCAATAAAACAGAGGGATTATGGAATAAAATGAGCCTAAAAATAAATGAAACAAAAACAGAAATAATGATCGTAAACAAACACCTAATAAAAAGTAATTCCCGAATCGGCGAATTTAAATTTGAAGAAGTTAATAACATAAAATATCTAGGAGTGACAATAACCGACGATAGGGATGGAGATATGGAAATTAAAGATAAAATAATGGCGGCAAACAGAGTATTTCAGGCAAATAAAAAACTATTATTAAGAAGTAAATTTCTAGACAAAACCACTATGATTGAAATTTATAAAACATTTATTTCAACAGTAACTTACGGAGCTGCAATTCTGATAACGACCAAGAAGCAACAAGAAGATCTAAGAATTTTTGAATGTAAAATACTAAGAATCATACTAGGAACCAAGAAAATAGCGGAAAATGAATATAGGAAAAGTACAAATAGAGAACTAAAAAAGGATATCCAGAGGGAAATCACTAGTGTAATAAAAGAGCAGAGATTAAAATGGCTGGGACATGTTTGGAGACCAGATCCAAATAGCACAATTTTCGCACTAACTGAGTTTAAGCCAAGTAGCAAAACAAGAAGAGGGAAGCCAAAATCAACGTGGCAACAAGGGGTTATAGCTGACATAAACAGCCTAGGAATCCGAAACTGGAAATTAAAAACAACCGATAGGAAACAGTGGAGGAACATAACAAAATTGATTTAAAAACTTAGAAATGGGGCTCGATCCCCCCAAAAAACAGGATGAAAATAGCCATTTTGGCGACTAAGCCTCTCCTGGGGTATACATTCACTATGTATGTACTATAGTTTGTTAATTCGCTGGGGTATTTACCAATTAGCTCGATCTTGATTTTTTGGATTTCTCTCTAGCATTATTTGACCTGGTGGTATCTGCCGGAGTTCTTCATTGGCCACAAATTCTTTTAAGTCGTCTTTTCTCAGTAATAAGGAGTCTTATTTCTTTTTGGTAGTTATTTTCATTATTTATTTACAATTCTGGATACTTTGTTGCGCTCATTTGACGAATATTTCCAATTCCTATAGATTTAGTTTTTACACTGAGCCTCAATATTTATCGACCCTGCGAAATGGACTGACAAATAGTTGTATAGAAAAAATCTGCAATTTAGAAAACGCTCTCAGATAAGAATATTTAAATATGAAGGGTATGTTCTGAAACGGATGATCCTTTTGTTACATGCCGGTCCAAAAAGCTATTCGGGCTACTCCACTCCACAATCTTATCGAAGAAAGTTTGAGGTAACTACAAGTATGGTTTGTCTATTATCAGACTTTTTATAATCAATAACCTATAAGACTTTTATTGTATGGTTCATTTTTGTGTTATCTCAAGATAGGAACTAATTTAATATGATAAATTAATATTGTTAGATTAAACGTTATTAGAAAAATATTTTAAACTAATACGAAGGTTCATAATTATTAGTGGGTATAGAGAAAACATACAAATGAATTTCATCAGAAAATTTTTATAGATTCTGAAAATATTCGCCTCTGAGATCTATACACTTTTGGATGCGCATGAACCAGTCTTCATTTGTCCAGTCAGAAGATGATAGCACTAAAACGTGCTTTCAAATGCATCAACAAATAGGGATGTTGACTGTATCCAAATAACAACATTATTTTAACGAAAGGTTAAAAAATAAATAAATAAAATTCTTTATTTTTTGAATGACAAACAAAGTTTGTATAAAATTCGTCAACAGTTTTCTTAAAACTAATCTAACTAACTAACTAACTAGTACAGCCTAAAAGTAAAGTGAAAATGACGCATAGTGAAAAATATAGGATAATATACACAAAGTTGTTACGAATTTAAAAACTCATCGACTGAATAAAAACACATCTCTACTAATAACGATTTGAGTAAAATTTTGAATGATTTTATTGTTTTGCTTGATTTAATATATAATGGTAATTTATTAAAAAGTCGTAGTCCCATTATAGGAGGGGATTTGAAAGTAATATTACTTTTAGGAAAAGTCAAAGACAGATTATTACAGCGTCTTGTATTGATATTATGCTTCTGGTAGTTTGTTTTGAAATCACATATGTTGTTATATATGAAAACACAAACATCTAAAATATACAAACAGGGCAACGTTAATATTTTCAATTCATTAAAGTGTCTTCTACAACCAGTTAGACGAGAGACACCAGCAATACAACGAATTATTCTTTTCTGTGACACAAATACGTCTTTAGAATTGGTAGACATTCCCCAGAGAGATATGCTATACCGCAGACGGGATTCCACTTGTGCGTGATACAGCATAATCATTTGTTTTTGTGTAAGAACAGATCTCAGATTTTTAAATAAGTAATTACTGGAATTTAACTTCGAAATAATTGCCTCACATTGCTTACTCCAATTAAGACATTCGTCGATCAGCAAGCCCAGAAATTTGACACAAGAGACACACTTTATCGATTGATTATCAATTTTTAGATCTACAAACTGCAGTTGTTTTTGTCTATGATGAAATTGTATCGCTTGCTATTTTTCTGCATTAAGATAGAGTGAATTCACGCAAAACCAATTACAAAGACCCGCCAAGAGACTATTACAATTATCTTCAACTACTGATTGACACTTATCAGAAACCAACAACGACGTGTCATCAGCATATAATGTAAAGTGAGTTGATAAGTTAACTGACACAATGTCATTTATATGAATTAAAAACAGAATTGGACCCATAATTAGTCCTTGGGGCACTCCTACTGTTGATGATAGATAATGTGATGTACAGGTTTCGATACTGTTCTTTGCTATTTTTGGTAAGCTCACGTATTGTTGACGTGCATTTAAGTAAGATGTGATCCAATTTAGTGAGTGATTTTGGATTCCTATATTATATAATTTCATAGTTAAGATGTTATGATCGACACAGTCAAATGCCCTGCTGAGATCACAAAAGATCCCAACAGGACACTCACCCGACTCCATCATATTTGTAAGTTCTTGATAAAAAGAATGTATTGCGGTGTTAATTGATTTTGCAGTTTGAAAAACGTGTTGGTTTTGCACAATCGTATTATTTAGCTGTAGGTATGCATTAAGCCTTTTCAGATAGCTATTCTCAAAAATTTTGGAAAGTATAGAAGGAATAGTTCTAGGACGGTAATTTCTAACCTGTTTAGAATCACCTTTCTTAAATATTGGAATTATTTTTCCAGTTTTGATCAAATCCGGAAAAGTTCCATTCGAAAAGGAAAGATTGACAAGATATGTCAGTGGGGATATTATAAATGGCAATATTTTTTTAATAAAGAATGCTGGTACTTTATCGAAGCCACAAGATGTTTTAAGTTTGGCATGTAAGAGTTCATATAATTCTTCCTGATTAAAAGGACACAAACGAAAGGTATCATTGGGTATTTTTGATTCATTAAAATTAAAATTGAGTTATTCTCCAATCGCTCCGGTACGTGAAATTTTCGACAACTTTTGTTGTGGCGCATTGTTAAAAAATGTGTTGAAGATATTAGCTACGTGAGTAGGATTATCTATTATTACATTATCGTTATTATACAATGAAATAACTTTTTTACGCTTATTATTTGCAGTAAAATCATTTATTAGTTTCCATGCACTTTTTGTTGGATTATCCGAACTTGAAATTATGGTTTGATAATGTATTTTCCTAGTTGTTTGTAAACGTTTTACATGTTCTTTTTTTGTAAATTATAGTATGGCCGTAGTTGCGGAAATTGTCTAGACAATGCATGCAGATTTTTTAAATTATTACCAGAACATTGTACATCTTTGTCTATCCACCAGGTTGAGGTGGTAGTGGTAGAAAACACAATAGTTTTCCTTATTTTCAAGCCACTTAATTAATATTTAATAAATATAATTTATTGAATAGATGAGGCTTTCACTTGATGAAGATCCATACTGACCGATGGAATAAAACAATTTAATTTGTTTAAATCTTCATTTATTTGAACTAATGTTCAATTTAAACTGGTTGACGCGTTTCACTAACACAGTAGCTTTCTGAAATCGAATTAAGGTATAATTATACTAAAACATTTTTAAATTATACCTTCATTCGTTTTGAGATAGCTACTGTGTTAGTAAAATGCGTCAACCAGTTTAAATTGAACATTAGTTTAAATAAATGAAGTTTTAAATAAATTAAATTGTTTTATTCCAACGTTAAATATAATTTATATTAATCAGTCTCAAGTCATCTGACGCTCTCCGAATATACAAAGTTTGGTCCAACAACAGTCAGAAATAGTCCGGAATCGTCAGGATCATGCGCATATCCAATTTGAGCATTCGAACAAGCAATAGATTGAATCCCCGATTTCGAATTGTTCTTGGATCGTCAGAAAAGTTTGTGTTGAGCGAATTGTTATATAGGTCTTGTTTAAAATTTTAACGTGGATTGTTTATGCTGGTTTTTGGTATTATCATATTAATAATATCATGTGTCTTTTATTTGTGTTCTTTTTCCGTAGTTTTAAGTACTAACAAAGTAGTTTTAACTGAAATATATTGTGCAATTTTTGATCTTTTGTTGTATCAATATTCAGTATAAATATTGAAATCGAACATCTGATGGAAGATATTTGCGATTTTTTGTCCGATGCTTCCATTTAATCGGAAATCCGTTCCAACAGAAACCTTTAATCTGGAATGGTTCATGAATTTATAGAATCCGCACATCCTCATTTCAAAATCCTAAATTAGTGTTGGACTGGTCCAGGATTTCTTGTTGGAAAAATCCTAAAGGTTATCGGTGGGTGCGGTCAGAAACCATAACTTATTATTCAACTGTTGACTGAACGAATGCTTGACGTATGCCTTCTGAACGATAATTTTTTGGAAAGTATGAATATTGAAAAATTAAAATTATGGATATATACAATCTAATTCTTGCGTTATTAGATGATGGTGATATAATTGATATAAACAGAAATATTATGGCCCATGCAATAGAAGATGTATAATATATTATATATAGATACAAACAATTTTCCAATACCTCCTGTACTATTTTAGTATCCGTTGTGCTGTATGTAACATTATTATAGGTATAAATCAGTTTGACTTATCACTCATTATGTTGTAATACTTTTATGTATATGCACTAATATAACAATATCACAATTGTGGGAAATATCTTCGCAACAAACAGCTATTTTTCTTCTGCTGAATTTAAAAATGTGAAAAGCTCCATGTAAGTTTTATACAAATAATTGTTATTTATGTAGTCAATAATAAATAACAGTATTTTTTTTAATAATAAAGAAAACGTATGAGTTTTTTGAGGTTATTGTAATAGTTTGTATTATAATAAATTATGAATATTTGGATTATCATTTATTATTTAATTCACATCCGTTCATAGTACATACATGAGTCTGAGTGCACCGGCTTGTGTGTGTCATATGATTGACATATGGCATATCAGTGCAGCCAATCTTCAACTGATTATTGATTCACCTAACAGTTATTAAATGAAACAAAAATTCATCTTTTATAACAACTAGGTAGAACGAAAAAAGTCAATTGACATCTCACTGGTGTTTGTGAACAAATAACGTCACAGCGGTGACATTACAAGTATTGGCGTTTTCGAGCGAAATTTGAAATTATTTAAAATACATGCTTTTTAAAGTTTTAGCCATATTTTAAAAGATTATACTATAATAAATTTTTGCGACTATATTAGGCATTAATGCACGGTTTAAAATACTTTCCCAAAAATAGTCCACACCCCAATTCTTTGAGCGATGAAAATCGGTATCAACGCAGTTTATCTTTAATAAGTGGAAACAAGAAGGAATAATTGGGTACGAAGTCGGGGCTGTAAGCTAGATGACCCAACAAATCGATTTTTTCTTCCAAATACTCGATTATATCATGCGATGTATATGAGCTCGCATTGTCTTTTTAAAGTGGTATCTCCCAATTAAAACTTTTGGTAACGGAATATACCATGATAAATCAACTTTATATTTTCAGGAGGTACAGTTGCCACTTATCCGGTATTCGTGAGGGCACACCGTCATTTGTTTCTTAATACTTCAATAACAAGAATATTTTGTTTGCTTTTCATCACATTGAAACACCCAAACGATCGGTTGGCTCATATGGATATATCCATGACATTTTGTCTGTGGCGATGATGTAAATGAGTTTAAATGCCTCACAGTTGTATTATATTTTACGGCTCTACTCGACATAAATATTTTTTTTTCAGCATCTATCAACAAATGTAGAATCCAACGCGCACATAGATTCCGCACACACACATCTATGTGCAAAATATCATGTAAGCATGTAAATTTTCAACTTGCTATACAAAACTAGATATAAATATTACTCGCACGACAAAACGTTCTAACGTTTCTCATAATCGAAATCTACTATTAGGTTCTTTCCTTCAAATTCCGACTTTGTGACTTGCGACTTAATTTAGAACAAATGAATGTACACCTACAACTAAAATTAACTAAAACTTTATTATGCTGAATTATTAATATTAATACCGTAATATATCGATTATTTATATTAAATCATTACTCCAACTTTGATACGGTAAAATGTGTACATTTGATTGCTTGTAGATCCACGTGTCATCCTAATGTCCAATTGTTTTACAGTAATCCTTAGAAGTTCATTATACGAACCATGTTACTCTCATGCTTATTCTATTACAAAACTGTTCCTATTTTCCCTGTAGATGTTAAAGTCCCTAATGTCACATACTTCACAAATGATTTTCTGCTTTTCGCACTCTTTAGTGACTTGTTGACATCTTGCCCTTTGTAGGTTTACTTTGATTCTATACAACGACATCTATTTCTATGACTTCAATTGCGACATATACTTGTGCGACTGATTGGTAAAAGACAGCGAAGCGCTTTTATTTCTTTATACTCCCGTTGTGACAAATGTGTTAGTCAGGTTCAAGATATCTTTAAAAACACACAATAGTTTGACAATACTAATTATTTTCCGATATTGGATACAGATTTGAAAATACCATAGAGTGAGAAATTTAGAAGATAATTGACATTAGAATGTCTTCTTGAGATAAAAAATTTCGCACTCTTTAAATTCTATATTTTAACTCAAATAAAAAAAATTAAATGTAAATGAACAATTCTTGTTATTCAGCTTATAGATCAGTTTCATTTCTACAACTGAATTTAAATGATATAACTTCTTTATATTTCTGAAGAATATTCCGAAATTACTTAAAAATATGTATTGTAACAAGCATGAACACAATTCAAGTTATCTATATACAATGACCGGGCGATATTCTGAAACGATTTCCATTCTTATCTACTTCATTTACTCGTACTTTCATATTAGTCTCCGCCAGTTGTCTTCAAATTTTTAGAGATCGAAAGAAAATGGGAAGTCGTACTGGTCCAATGATACAAAGTGGCATAGAGCATCTTCTGACAAAAAAAGAAAGCTTGTTGTATCTATTTTTCTTGGAGCAATAAATATTTAGTTTCCTAACGAAATAACCTTGCGGTCTTGATGATATTGTAATGTTTTTCTAATTTATTTAAACTGTAAACGGGTGGGGTAGACTTTAAAACACTCGGTGGGTTCACTTACTTAATTTATTTAAACACTAAATTACTCACTAACACTTAATTTATATATACAGTATATTCACTTAAACTAATTTATATAATTACTTAATTTATATCAACACTTCTATATTCACTTATTTACTGTTTATTTGTTAAGATCACTTTATCAACTGCCCTGGTCCGCTGATCGGTCCTTTTTATATACTAGTGCCTTTTTTACTAGAGAATTCTGGACTGCGGCTTACACAAAACAAATGCCTTTCGCTATATTTCTCGATTGCCGGCTCAATCCTTAAAAGACCTTCCGAGAACATCTCTATAAAAAACGGTCACAATAAATCCCAACAGACCTCGGAATTCGGCGCTCTCGCCATTTTTTTTAACTCCGTTAACATAAGGTTACAGGACCATCCTTAGTATCTGCTTCGGTGTGCGAGTTCGTAGCAATATAGATAACTTAATTAAAAAGTCAGTATTTCTATCTTTGGTACCATTATTTTCTTCCAATTTTTTCTGGTTGTCTTAAACATGGTAGTGTTTAAATCCTAAAATTATTTATTAGATTTATTATGGATTGGGATAGAACAAAAATCTGTGCATTTGTGAATAAAGTTTTTTTTAATTACGCCCTTAATGTCAACTTCAAATGAGTACATTACAGTATATGTAGAATTTAAAGACTTCTCTAGTAAACCATTGGGCGCAATATCAATGGGACGTTATATACAATAATTATTATCCTGCTGTTCTATTATAACAAGGTATCAGCATATATATGAGAAGTTTTGGTTTCACTGTATTTCTTGTTGAATGGATATACTTTTCGCATCACCCAATTCTTTTTGCAATAATTTTAATAATCAGAACTAAAAACTATTAATCACATCAATATTTCCAGAATGTTTTCAAGAAGTGATATGTTTATTCTTGAATTTTACAATTGACCTTCCTAATATGAACATGAAAAATGCAGGCAGTCGAAGTGATTATCTTTTCTTAAAAAATGGAGAGAGATTTCAAACCTAACATCTTGTAAGAAATAATAATATCCTATTATGTTCGAAAACTATATTTGTATAGAACAGGTCATTTACTTGTGAAGTATATACGATTAGTAATAATTAGTTTATTACTCACTGTATAACAGTACAAATATGAACAAAGTAACTCCAGACCTTGGGACCATTGTCATCCTCTAGCCGGCCTACTGTCGCCTTGCCAATCGTCAATTATTTATACATATATTGAAATATTAATAAATTTGTTTTTTTACAATTGTTGTTGACCTTTACTTACTTATTTTATCGCCAAATAACAATATTGATATTATATTATTTTATAAATACTTTTTTAAAATTATAAATTCAAATTCTAAACTTTATTAAAGAAATGCAAATTTCTTTAGTGTAACCAAAATCTATTATATTCTATATTTTTACCAATTCATTCTCAATTTTATAATGAAATCTTTCACATTTTTCTTTATACAGGAACTGCTTCTTTTTGTATTCCTCAACAAAGATCTTTGTTTTGGACTATCTTTTTCTATATTAAGTTTACCTTATAAAAAAAATATGTTAAAATTACAATTAACAAAACATTCAATGTGATATATACTCAACTTCAGAAATTCTATAAAAATTAACCAGACCTATTTCAAATTATTCTCTTCTTTCCACCAAATCTTCTAAATATGTTTTATTTGTGTATAATTGCTGTTAAGGCAACTTCATGTATTTCCTCACCAATCTTCCATCATTCCAAAATATTTCATCTCCGTTATCAATATAATGTTTTATTTTCAAATTATATTCGTTATATTAGCCGGATTGAATTTAATGTTGTTAATTTTTCAATATTTCAATAGTCTCTCCAATATATTTGAATATCTTTTTTCTTTCCTCCAAATCTTCTAAATATGTTTTATTTGTGTATAATTGCTGTTAAGGCAACTTCATGTATTCTTTCACCAACCTTCCATCATTCCAAAATATTTCATCTCAGTTATCTATATAATGTTTTATTTTCAAATTATATTCGTTATAATAGCCGGCTTGAATTTAATGTTGTTATTTTTTCAATATTTCAGTAGTCTCTCCGATATATTTGAATAGCTTTCTTCTTTACTCCAAATCTTCTAAATATGTTTTATTTGCGTATAATTGCTGTTTTAAGTCAATTTCATGTATTTCCTCACCAATCTTCCATCATTCCAAAATATTTCATCTCAGTTATCAATATAATGTTTTATTTTCAAATTATATTCGTTATATTAGCCGGCTTGAATTTAATGTTGTTAATTTTTCAATATTTCAATAGTCTCTCCAATATATTTGAATATCTTTTTTCTTTCCTTCAAAAATTTTCTTTTCTTTAAAAATTTTTTACTTGTCAAAAATTCTGTCAAGTACCTAGCTTTTATTTTCAACAAACTCCCGTCCTAACTTAACTACTTAATTTTTAAAGGATTGTTTGCATACTATATTCATTACGGACATTCATAATAAAACATACCACAAAATTTGACGATATAATGAAAATAGAAAATATGAAAAGATATTATAAAAAAAATCTTTCAGAAGTTGTTTGGGCACGTAATAAACATTATAAATTGGTAGACAAGAAATGACAGAGCAAATGCAACATATACAAGAAGTATGAATGAACTTGGTGATGAAAATGTAGAAAATGTTGGACCAAACATCTCAATCTTGGATTTTATTAAATGGAAATTAATACATAAAATACTAATAACACAAATGCATTGAATATACCATTTTATTTTCAAATGATAATAATTTTTAGCTAACACAATTCTTATTTCTGATTCCCGACGACTTTTGTCAGATGTTAACGCGAGTTTCACAGCTTCGTGTAGGACCTACACTAAGAAATTTCTCGTAACAATAAGAAATATTGTGTTTCACAAATACAACTTTCTTTTAAGTAATTAAATATTAAATGTATTATCAACACATGTCACTACCATGGTGGGACAACCTGTATGTGACAATATATATATATATATATATATATATATATATATATATATATATAAAACTCAGAAATATTGGGGAATGCAGCTACAGGGAAAAGAGAATTCTTTATTGGCGTTTATCCAAGCTTTCGAAGACGTTCGTTTTCATTATGAGGGACGCTACAAATAGAGCAAAAAATGGGATTATTCTCAACTCCATCAATAAAGAGACAATAGTGTACTTACATCCAATGTGAAATTATTTTCCTTTATGTAAAACATACGATTGAAGAACTCATCACATGGCATCAGTTAGGGAAAATTCACATTCAAATTAGCAGTAATATTAACAACATTAAGGCTGTTATAAGATAATATAATAATAAAAACAATAAAAGCACCAAACTTACACGAGATTATTGTAGTAAAATCATTTTCAAACAAACACAACCGAAAAGAACGCTATAAGGCAGGAATCTTTCCCTCCAAGACGGAAATGGAAACGGGTAACTGACATCCACTGGTACCAACAGTTCACGGTAGTCGTTATTAAGCAATTTCTCGAAACGTGAGAGCGGCGCGCTGGTTCTATCTACCAACACTAATAGAACTGGTAAGGGGGGAGGGTTCAGGCCGTATTATACGGCAAGAAGAAGAATCCCCTTTAAACGTGACAGCTAATATGTAAACAAAATGGATTGTTGATGTATTATCATATACATATTGATTGCAAAAAGGCATTATTAAGGTAACAACAATAATAATAACAATAATAAAAATATACATTGAAAAACAGTGGAATTCTCCATACCATCACCCTGATAATTAATTGAATCTAGGAGTGAGGTGTTGTTATTTTGTGTACCTTGGAAAGTGTTCGTGTTATGTGATTGTTATCCAATGACAGTAAAAAGGAATAAATCTCACTCAAATGATTGATATCTCTTTTTTTATTTATGCAATTGCTTGACTGTGAGATAAAGGCCATCTATAAGACGGCTCTCTTGGCTTTATGTGACTCAGTAGCCAACACTTTCACTGATTCAAAGTCCATTCGATGGTCTAAAGTGTTAACATGTTCTACAAGAGCGTACCTTTCAGGGTGTAACCTGCAATCACTCTTATGTGAAACTATACGGTTGGAAAGCGATCTCATAGTCTGGCCGATATAGTGTTTATCACAATCACGATAAGGAATACTATAAATAACATTTGTACAAGATGTAAGAGTATTTTTGTCTTTGACCTTTGAATAAATTGATCTAATTGTCAATATAGTTTTATTTGCAATTTTGAAATTATTAAGATCCATAAATAACCTGGAAAGTCTAGGTGTAATGTCTCTTATATAAGGTAGAGTAGTGAAAATTGGGTGAATTGGGTCCTCACCAGAAACTCTTTCCATTAGGATGGCTATCGGTAGTTCGTACATCAATGGTAGCCGAAGTGCTAAATAATAACTTATTGAGTAACGGTCTGGGATAAGAATTATCCAAGAATAAGGTTTGTAAGATACTCGTATGTAAATTGTTATTATGAAAGTCTGGGTGTGAAATTCTAAGTACTCTATTTTTCATCTGTTTGACCAGATTCACCTTTATGGAGTGTTTATGATATGAATGAAAATTCATTTACATATTAGCTGTCATTCAATTCATCTTTTCCGAATCACATAGAGAGTCACGTTTAAAGGGAATTCTTCTTCTTGTCATATAATACGACCTGAACCCTCCCCCCTTATCAGTTCTACTAGTGTTGGTAGATAGAACCAGCGCGCTGCTCTCACGTTTCGAGAAATTGCTTAATGACGACTACCGTGAACTGTTGGTACCAGTGTATGTCAGTTACCCGTTTCCATTTCCGTCTTGTAGGGAAGGATTCCTGCCTTGTAGCGTCCTTTTCGGTTGCGTTTGTTTGAAAATGATTTTACGACATTAATCTCGTGCAAGTTTGGTGTTTTTATTGTTTTTATTATTATAATATCTTATAACAGCCTTAATGTTGTTAATATTACTGCTAATTTAAATGTCAATTTTCCCTAACTGATGCTATGTGATGAGTTCTTCAATCTTATAATTTACATAAAGGAAAATAATTTCACATTGGATGTAAGTACACTATTGTCTCTTTATTGATGGAGTTGTGAATAATACCATTTTTTCCTCTATTTGTAGCGTCCCTGATGATGAAAACGAACGTTTTCGAAAGCTTGGATGAAAACCAATAAAGAATTCTCTTTTCTCTGTTGCTGCACCCCCCAATATTTCTGAGTTTTATTCCTAACTGGTCACTTTTAAAAATAATTTTGTCAAAATAATAGTAATTTTAATAAAACAAAATAATTAAATTGAGCCGTTTAGTCACGGAATCAGAAATAATTCGTGCACAAATAAGTTGCAAATTACGTCACACTAAAAAAAGGCAACGACAAACGTTTGCGTACAGACATTGGATAAATAAATGTACAAAAAAGCGAAGCTGTTGGATATGTCCTTTGGACAAAGTTGTGCAATCTGGGAAGGGGCGGCTGAGATCCCTAAAAATGTTCCAATATATTGAGAATACATGTTTTAGACTGATCGTGGTTCACTGTAGTCCTTATTCAATAGAAACACTCAAACTTTATATTTAAATTTGCCAGAATATTTATTGCCGAAGTTGATAGATAATTAACCATTGTAATAGGTCTGTTCCAACCAACACAAAAACCGTACAATTACGATACAAACTCAGTTGACCTGCTGATTAGTGAATATAATAAGTCTGTGTAATTTACATCAAATTTGTTGCGTTACTGAGATTGTACGGTAATAAAACGGTATTTACTTCGGTTGGAACAAACCTAATAATAACATAAATATTGCATTTCACTATCAGATTTTTTCTAAATTCCCAAGTTTGCTTAGAACGTGCATCTTTTAATTCTTAGAGCTTCAAATATTTCTGTGGCATATCATAAGATACCAACACTACTATGTATTTTTGAAAGTTTTTAGTATGTAACTGGCAATGTATGTTTGTTCGGTTGCAATCTTGCAACTCAGTTTTGAAGCAGAAATCTTCAACCGATTGAGCTGAAATTCTGTATATACGTCTAGTTTGCATGCCAATCCATGATTATGTATGTGACGTCATTCTAAATTCAACATGGCGGATCACCAAAGTTGGCGGACTAAAGAAAGTGGACTAATTTTTTTATGCTTTCTTACAATATGAGTAATGGAAGGACTAGCTAAAAATACGAATGTGAGTTATAGTCCATTGCTCCAATCCGTCTACAATTTTGGTGTACTTGGGTTTTTTGAGTCCTTTATTATGACATTGAGGTCGAATTGTGCGACTGTGTTACATCGATTGGTTCACTTTGACTTGTGTTATTTGCCGAGATCGTCGGATTGTTAGACTGGGTCTTAAATAACTGAAAGGATGGAATAAAATTCTTGTACTTTCAATTTGACCCATGGACATTGGATATTTTTTACTACCTCAGAACTATTCTAAATAAATAAATTGTAAAAAAGCCAGATGTTTGGGTAAGAACGGCAGGTCTAGAGGGCTGAGCAGTATAAAAAACGTACTTTGTCTTTCATATTACAAGCAAAATGTACTGTAAGCAGAATTGATGACATAGGTATTTTTATTTTTCTAAAAACTAGGTATAATCCAATTAACTGTCTCGACCCTTACTTCGGGGAATCTACTCATATTAGTGTTTTAAATGAAACTCAATGTTTCTAGTTAATTCCACAATATAATGAAAAATGTTTGAAAATTCTAAAAAATTGACAATTGTTTCGATCACTGAATATCATCCTCAGAATGACAGAAGTTACATTAAATTTAGAATTTTCAAACATTTTTCATTATATTGTGGAATTAACTAGAAACATTGAGTTTCATTTAAAAGACTAATAGGTATAATCCATCTGAAGTTCTCATCGGACTTTTTAAAAGGGTCATTACCACCAAGTCTATCGTTAAAATTTGAATCATTTTTATAATGCCGTTTTTATGGGTCTTAAGTGTAAATAAAATTCTTGTAGGTACATCCAAACTGGCCGATTCAGATGTTTGTGTTAAGAAAGGGTTTCCCCGAAGGGCTGATGGTTGTAATAATATGTATTCTTCCTAATAATATTACAAGCAACATGGACTATATAAGTGAAACTAATGATCTATTTATTTTCACGAGTGTAATTCAATAGAATATTTCTCGATTAGACTGTATTAATGCGAAATTTATATTATTTAAACAACATAACATGGTATTTAATTACTCTTTTTGGTTCATTTTCAATCACTTATTTTTGGATTAAACTTGAAGAATCGTTTTCAAACCGTGACATTTTTATGATATTTTAAATAAAAATTATGATAACAACAATTGTTACTTAGACGTTACTTAGATACGGACTTAAAAGGGAAATTATCGGCCCTGTCGGAGAGTTATCTCCGAAAAGATCCTGCCTACCATATGAGTGAAATGTTCCGAAAATTTTTCGTAACTACAGTAAGAAACAATTTAACCAGCCGTTTTACATATATATTCAACCTATTCATTTATCCATTCATTTATTCATCGAGTAAGTATAGCGTTATTTCACTACCCTCCGTCCCACTCCCCAGAATCAAAAGTGTAGTTGGTGTGCTAATTATAAAAAATGGTGTCCTAAATTGTGCTAGGTGTCCTTCATTTGTGCTAGCATTTTGGCGAAAAAATTCCAACCGGGGCGGGGTTAGCGTTAACCTGGCCCCACCCGAATTAAAAAGCATTTTTATCGTAAGCTGTTGGTGTGCTAGCTATAAAAAATAGTGTGCTAGGTTGTGCTAGGTGTCTTTTCTCAGTGCTAGCATTTTGGCGAAAAAATTCCAAAGGGGGGGGGGCGTTAACCTGGCCCCACCCGAATTCAAAAGAATTTTTATTGTGTGCTGTTGGTGTGCTAGCTATAAAAATTGTTGTGCTAGGTTGTGCTAGATGCCCTATATGTGTGCTAGCATTTTGGTAAAAAAAATCTAACCGGGGAGGGGCAGCTTGACGGACCTGTTTAAAAGCTGTGTTATTACATAACGGAAATATAAAACCATCTATACCAGTTACCCATTTAGTGACAATGAAAGAAACTACGAAAATATGCGCCTTCTTTTAGATAAATTAAACTATAACCGCTACAAGTGGCATATATGTGGTGATTTGAAAGTTATCGCAATTTTAGTGGGACTTCGGGGAGGGTTTACGAAATATTGCCGTTTTCTTTGTTTGTGGGACAGTCGTGTAGTCAATGAACACTATGTGGCCGGAAAGTTCCGAATTTCAACCGGGATCTCAAAATGTTAAGTATGTGCCTATTGTAAACCCAAAAATGTCCTTTTGCCTCTGCTTCACATTAAACTTGGGCAAATGAAAAAATGTGTAAAGGCGATGAATAAAGAGAGTGAAGGGTTTAAATACCTAAGACAAGTTTTTCCCCGGTTAAGTAACGCCAAGTTAAAGGAGGGTATTTTTTTGGGCCACAAATTAGAAAGTTGTTATTCTATAGAAAAGCTTACCCCACAAGAACTTAAAACTTAGAACTCATTCGTTAGTGTCGTGAGGGGTTTTTTAGGCAACAATATCGATGCAAACTACGAAGAGCTGGTGAATGAACTTGGCTGCCGAATGTCATTAAAAATTCATTTTCTCAATTCTCATTTATCATTTTTTCCTGAAAATTTGGGAGATGGCAGCGACGAGCAGGCTGAAAGGTTCCACCAATATATCAGAACAATGGAAATTCGGTACCAAGGGCGATGAGATCCAGCCATGGTGGGTCATTACTGCTGGTTTTTGAAGAGATGACACCCCATAAATGGAAAAAATAAAATGTGTAACAACTAGATAATTTTGATTTGTTATATGTTAGTTTAATATCAATTATACAAATATAGTCGATTCACAACGTTAAAATCCTGTAAAGTCATTTTTTAAATAAATATTAAACGTAACTGTTCTGTATTCGGTTTTTTAATCTAACAAAAAAACCTTACGTGAGTTATGTCTGCAGCGCTATCAAGTGGGCACCTGTAAAACTTCATAATAAACACTTATACGATATTATATATTCTGTCTGAACACCATTTTAAATCATTCTTTGTATAACTCTCAGTATAGTCTTTATACATTTTTTGTATTATTTCTGATCTTTGTTAAAATATATTTTTGTTATAGCTAATTTTAGTTCTTTTTAAAAAAACATTTTTCATAAAGAAAAATAAAACTGGCGCAGTCAGTAGTATCGCTCGAGTTGTGAAAACGCGAATTATACAGTGTACCGATTTCTACGGTTTTCGTATAAACTTTCATGATTTTAACGTTTTAACGTTTTGAGCGCGAGTTCTATCCACCCTTTCTGTGGGACCAACAACTGAGATTAGCCCTCCTGTGGACGTAGTGAGAAGAGCCAAAGAGTCGGGGAAGAAGATTTTCTAAACGTAAGTGCCAAATTTCCTCTTCTCGCCTTCCTATACCATTCTTTGGAATTAGTGAAGATATAAATTAAAAATATATGAACGATTTGGATAATAGAAACGTTGATAATATTGTAGAAGCTTTCAATAATATTTCATTAAACGAAATAATAGTAACGAAATGGCTACACCTGAAATTAATTGGAATCGTTTCAGATATAAATTAGCAAATATAAAACCATTTAACGGTGATCGTGAATATTTAAACAAATTTATCACTACATGTGAGAGTTTAATCGAATCCTATAGAAATTTAAATGAAGCCGAATTAAATTCACATTTAATAGAATGTATTCAAGAAAAGTTAGAAGGCCGAGCAGCTTTCATGGTCGGTAGTAGCGTAGAGATAAATACTTGGCAAAAATTGAAAACTGCTTTATTACAGTGTTTTGCTGATAGGCTTGAAATAGATTGTCTAGTACAAGAATTAATTAGAACTAAACCTTTTAAAAATGAGCATCTTATCGATTTTAGTAGTAGGCTTCAGTTAATTCGTAGTAGTGTAATTCAGAGAATAAGTAACGACCCAAATACAAATGCTGTTGAGAGACATTGTCAAATTATTCAATACGATAAAACTGCACTAAATACTTTCATAGCGGGTTGTAATGGAACGCTAAGAAATAATAGCATTCAAGAAAACCCACTTCCTTAGAAGATGTGATGGTATATGAAAATTTCGAAAGACTTTATGGGTCATTACATGATAAAAATTTTCGACAAAATAATTCGAATAATAATAACAATGGTATGCAATATTCGCGATTACAAAATGTTCAAAGGTCAGACCGAAATCAAAATCGTAACGATTATCGAAATTTCGTACCAAATAACAGACCAATTAACAATCATCAACCTTCATATAATAATTATCGATATAATCAACCCAATGTCTCAAATAATGTAGTACAAAACAGAGAATATTGTCCTAACCAACCGATACCTGTTCAACCTATCCCACAAAATAATAGATATTTCACGAATCGACGAGTATTTGGTCCAGCAAAAATGTTTTTAGACCAAATCAAATATCACAAAATCAGTTACCAAAACCTGTACCAATGTCGACAACGTCGCGAAATTTCACAGAAAGACGTCGAATGCCTGTTAATAATAATAACAATAATAATAGATTTTCCAAACAAATCCACGTGCTAAACCAAATTTTGTTTCTGAAGAATTATATTCAAATCAATGTGATAATCCAGAATATGATCCTAACCAATTTAATAAATATGAAGAAGTAGAATTTTATCAACCCGATACGAATGATGAAGTTCAATTTGAGGAAATTTTTCAGATAACCGGGCCTTCCAAAACAAAGACGTAGTTGAAATACCCGTTATTTTTGCTAATCCTTCACCGTACATAGAAATTAAGAATCCCAAATCTAGATTACTAATCGATACCTGTAGTTCTAGATCAATAATAAAACCTTCTATTATAGAAAAATATTTTCCAGATACAATTTACCATTCCAATACTGTATTATCTACTAGTCTTGAAAGTAAAGATATTAGATTTCAAGCACTTGTGCCTGCATTTGCAAAATTAAAATGTGAAAATCATTATATTAACTTTGTATTATATGATTTCCACGATTACTTCGATGGAATCATAGGTATTAAAGATCTTGTTAATATGAATCTAAATATTGACCTTGAGAACCAACAATTAGTAGGACTTAATATAAAAATACCATTTAAATATAGATAACCTGATGATATCCAACTTTCTTTTTCAATAGACGCGGGAGAAAAATGTAAAGTAAACATATATAATGATGATATTATTGTAGAATCGCAAAATTTTGAAAATATATTTATACCACAATTACTAAGTACTGCCAAAAACGGGTTTGCACCTATAGAAATCCAAAATCACACAAATAAAGCAATTACGATAACATTAAAAGAACCAATACAAGTAACTCCATTTGAACATTCTCAATATGAGTTATTTAAATTCGAAAGTTTTGCTAAAGATTTTGAAGAGAATAATTTATCCAATCCCAACGATATTACTAAACTTATTCGAACAAACCACATGAATAAAGAAGAAAAACAACACATTATTAAATTATGTAAAGGATATTCCGATTTATTTCTTAAACTAGATGATAAGGTTACTTTTACTTAAATGTTAAACACGTTATAAGGCCAAAAGATGAAATACCCGTCCATACAAAATCTTATAGATATCCGTACGTACAAAGAGAAGAAATCAGGAAGCAGATACAAGAAATGTTACAAAAAATATAATCAGACCATCTTGTATGGATTGTCAAGAAGAAAATGGACGCATCCAACATTCAAAAATGGAGATTAGTCGTCGATTATCGAAAAATGAGTGAGAAAACCATCGATGACAGATATCCGATTCCAAATACATCCGATATTTTAGACAAACTGGGTCGAGCTCAGTATTTCACCACCCTCGACTTAGCGAGCGGATTTCATCAAATACAGATGAGCGAATGCTCTATTGAGAAAACAGCGTTTAACGTAGACGGAGGACATTACGAATATGTTCGAATGCCTTTCGGGTTGAAGATGCTCCATCTACATTCCAAAGAGCCGTAAATGAAGTTTTAAAGGAACTTCAACATATGATATGTATGCTGTACATGGATGATATCATCATATTTAGCACGAGCCTTCAAGAACACATCCAAAATTTGAAATTAGTGTTTTCAACATTACGCGGAGTACAGCTAAAGGTACAACTTGACAAATGTGAATTTCTCCGTAAAGAGGTCGAATATTGAAGCCACATTGTAACCCCTAATGGAATAAAACCCAATCCGAATAAAAGCAGAGCGATTCAAAACTTTCCTATTCCAAAAACACCTAAAGATATTAAATCGTTTTTAGGACTTTTAGGTTACTATAGAAAATTTATAAAAAATTTCACCAAACTAACTAAACCAATGACAATATGTTTAAAGAAAGATCATACAGTCGAACATAGACCTGAATTTATTAATTGTTTCAATACTTGCAAAAATGTTTTAACATCAGAACCAGTTCTTGCATATCCTAACTTTAATAAACCATTTGAATTAACGACTGACGCTTCAAAATAATCATCCTATTGGCTACGCTAGTAGAACTCTTAATTCAGCCGAAATAAATTATTCCACTATAGAAAAAGAATTGTTAGCAACCATATGGTCATGTAAATATTTCAGTCCATACTTATTTGGTCAAAAATTCACAATATTTTCAGATCATAAGCCCTTACAATGGCTTATGTCTTTGAAAGAGCCTAACTCACGACTTGTGCGTTGGTGATTGAAATTAGAAGAATCCGATTACGATATTGAATATTTAAAAGGTAAAAGTAACAAGGCAGCCGATGCACTGTCTCGTTTTCCTAATATGAATGCTTCAGAAACTGCATCACTTGACATTAATTTAGGTGACATTGATGAAATTGTAAATCAAGAACTCGAAAGAATTAGTTCATACAATGAATCTACAAATCAACTTCCTAATTTAGATAATATTGACTTTGCAACTATTTTAGACGAAAACGAAAGAGTTGTATCAGATACCATAATTAATTTACCCCCGTTGGAAGAAGAAGCCAACCTTGATAATGACGACATTGAAACAGTACACACATCTACGGAAAATCCCATTTTATCAATTCCAATATCTGAAAAACCACTAAATATGTATAAAAATCAATTATACTTTACTAGCAATGAAAATCTTTCGTTTAAAGTTAAAAGAGAAAAAATATTCGAAAATATTCGCTAATATGTTACATTACCAGTAGTAGACACTGAATCAAACGTAATAAAATTCATTAAGGAATTTATCAATCCCGATGAAAATTATGCTCTTTATTTCCAAAATGAACCCTTATCACGAGTGTTTCTATTAACTGTGCAAAAAACATTTAAAACTTCTGCTTTTAAATTTATCATGTGTACCAAAATTCTCACAGATATTCAGTCAGTTGACGAACAACGAGAGAAAGTAGAATACTACCATATAAGTACATCAGGCATGGAGGTATAAATGAAGTAAAAGCATCCCTTACTCGTAGATATTATTGGCCAAAAATGTTAGAAGAAATAGAACATTTCATAAATAATTGTGAAACTTGTCTGAAGAATAAGTATGACAGAAATCCCCCAGTTAAATAATTCAATTTAACACCCACAGCTTCGAGACCTTTCGAACATATCCAATTAGACGTTTTTTATATATCAAATAAATCGTATTTAACAATCATAGATTCATTTTCAAGATATGGTCAAGCCTATCCGTTAGACAGCATAACAGGAGTATCTGTAGTTGAGAAATTACTCGAATTTATTTCCCATCACGGTCTACCTAGCAAAATTACGTCTGACCAAGGCACAGAATTTAAAAATTTCGATCTTCAAGATTTTTGCAAATTACACCACATCCATCTACACTTCACAACATTAAAAAATAGGCATTCTAACTCTCCAGTCGAGAGATTCCATTCAACACTAATCGAGCATTATTGATGCATGCAAGAAGAAAATAAAAATTTGAAACCTGATCAACTAATAAAAAATGCAATTTTCTGTTATAATAATAGTATTCATTCAGTTACGAAAAATACGCCTTTCGAAGGTCACATAAACAATCCCGATCCTTTTGATTTAGACAATCATTTAATTATATCAACGTACGTACAAGATCATAAAGGAAATAGTAAAAAATTAAACAAAATAATGAATCCACAAAAGAAAAGATTATTCAAAAACGAAATGAAAAACGCGAAAATTCCCCAGATTTTTCAAACCAAGAAACATACTACATAAAAACAAAACAGAGAAATAAAAAACTACCCAAATTTAAAAAGACAAAAGTACTAAGCCAAAAAGGTATCCTCATTAAAACTAATAAAGGCACATACCATAAAAATCTGACTAGAAAACCGAGGTTAGTAACAAACAAACTGTTACAGGAATCTAACGATGAACCTCCTGACATTGATGACAACATACATCATGATTCTGCAGATACAATGCATTGAAGAGGATGTATCTACCACTAAAATCGAAAGCCTAGTCCTTCCAATCCAATTAGGAAATTCTCGTATTATATACAATGAACATACATTTATACACTTTGTAGATTTAGACATTATTTTTAAGCAAGTAAATAACCTAATAAAACATTATTATATCATTAAAGATAGTATTAAAATAATTAATAGTAGTAACCCTATAAAGTACCATAACTTAGCACAAAGTATTTTGTCAAGGACAGAATCTTTAATTAATTCTTTAGAAATAAAACTGAATAATTTATATCCCCATATCATTAATAAAAGAGGACTTGTAAATGCCGTCGGAAAAATTGAAAAATGGCTTTTTGGCACACTAGATGCAGATGACGAAGAAAAATATAACAAAGCAATTGATATACTACAGAAAAATATTATTACAGAAGTTAGTGTTTTTAAATGAAACTCACGGTCTCTAGTTAATTCCACAATATAATAAAAGTTATTGAAAATTCTAAAAAATTGACAATTGTTTCGATAAATCAATATCATCGTCAGAATGACAGATATTGATTTATCGAAACAATTGTCAATTTTTTAGAATTTTCAATAACTTTTATTATATTGTGGAATTAACTAGAGACCGTGAGTTTCATTTAAAAACACTAATATGAGCATATTCCCCGAAGTAAGGGTCGAGACAGTCAATTTCATTACAGAAGTTAATTTACAAACCTCTTTACACAAAAAACTTATTGATCTCTACGATAAATCTATAAATATTTTAAACAATAATCAAGATACACTTAAAATTAATTTAGAGAAAATACAAGCTTCATTTTACCATAAAATAGAAACTCTTGAAAGTTATTTAAGTTTTCAGGGAATTATAACACAAATTAATTTAGATTGCCAATCAACGATTACCTTAATTGATAATTTAGAAAATGCTATAGTATTTTCCAAATTAAACTCTCTTCATAATTCATTAATTTCTAGTTCTGATATTTTCGAAATGATTAAGTATTTACATAATATATATAACTCTAATCAAATTGCTAAATTTGAGAATTTATTAACTTATTATCAATTTTTGGGAACTCAAATGTCGATATCAAATTCTAAATTAATTTTTGCAATTCATATACCTATCCTTAAAGAAAAAACCTACGAATTTTATCATATTTTCCCAGTTATCCAAAACCATAAAACGTTTACCCCTCTATTTCCCTATTTGGCATACAAGAATGAAGATAACCAATTCGAAAAAGAAGAATGTCCTCTCCTATAAGACACGTATTATTGCCGACAAAATCCTGTATCACAAGATAATTGTACAACGCAACTACTCCAAGGAGAAGACCCCTCACATTGCCACACCATTGAAGTAAATTTGCAAGAAACAATCGTCGAACCGGTCACCGAAAACGAAATATTAATTATACCCGAAAAACCTCAACAAATATTTTCAAGATGTAGAAGTAACAGATATATTCTTGTGACGTCTCCAGTTTTAATCAAAATTCCTAACTCTTGCGAAATATGGACTAATAACCAGAAATACATTAATAAAATTCCAATTAGTAATGGCAAGCCGTTTATACTACCAAAAATTGAAACGGAAACGTTAAGTGCTTCCAGAAATTTCCAAATTCCGTACATAACGAAAATAGACTTTGAAGAACTTAAAGAAATTAGCAGAATCTCGAAACAATTGGAACCAATTACAGAAGTAGAAAACATCCGTATAATTACACAAGCATATTAGGAACAGTTATTGGAATTGCAATTGCTTGCACCTTAGTCTACATTTTCATCAAATATAGGACACAAATTTTGAAAATTTTCAGGAAGAAACCAAAAGAAAAGAATATTTCGAAGCTTAAGGAGTGAGGAGTTATGTCTGCGGCGCTATCAAATGAGCACCTGTAAAATCGCATAATAGACACTTTTATACGATATTATATATTCTGTCTCAACATCATTTTAAATCATTCTTTGAATAACTCTCAGTACAGTCTTTATACATTTTTTGTATTATTTCTGCTCTTTGTTAAAATATATTTTTGTTATAGTTAATTTTAGTTCTTTTTAAAAAAACATTTTACATAAAGAAAAATAAAATTAGTGTTACAGCTTTTTTCTGGCCATCTTCATAATTAGATAGGTTCATTCTAGTATTCAGGTTTATGTTACAGCAAAAAAATCTGTTTTTGTCAATTATCAATCACATCAAAAAGTATTTGATAGAGTATTGCATCGTGCTAGCCCCGTAAACCTTAAACTGAAAATGCACGTGCTGTTACCAGTGTGATTTAGTTTCTGAAATAGTGTCAAGTTTTCAGACTTTCTGTTTGTTCGTTAATAAGCTGCATGTGTTATTGAATAAAATTCAGTCAAATCTCTACTATTATTATTAAAATTAGTTTTAAATCCGTTTAAACTCGAGCTGAAACTTGACGTAGAGTCCGGATATTAAATTCTATCGTAAAATTTATTCAGAGTTAAAAGTTTACAGCAAATGACTGCATTACTTTTTATTAAGATTACCGAGAGAGTACTGCGCATAATTAGAACGCGTTACTGTCAAGTGTTTTACATATTTCAGGTTAATCTTTATATCCACTACTTCAGAGACGAGTTAATCTACAAACTGTTTTCATTCCGAATACCCCAACTTGATAAAAATATAAATCTGTATATTTCTGACGAGACTTGTTTTTCCCGAAATCTGTTGTGGCAAAATGTATGTCCACATACAATTGCATGTAACAAAACTTTAAATATTCAGTCGTATATTTGTTTTAATGAAGCAGATTTCTCAAGTTTTGGGAACGAAATATTTGTAAATTGAAGATTTCTAGTATCAATCGTCATTTCTTTTCAAAATAAATATTCTTCAAAAAGAAGCCAAGGAGTAGCTTTTTCTCTCAGAAAATGCGTTTTTAAAAATGCGAGACTTCAAAAATTGGATTAGATTTACATTATACATAAAAATATGGGAAAATGGAAGAAATTCTGACAAATTTATGTAGGCACAAAATTGTTTTACTAAGCAAACTCACAAAATAACAGTAAAAGAGAATCAAATAAAAGCAGACTGGGCAATAATATTATAATGCAGTGAGCAAGTATATTGGAGGTTATTAGATAACAAACTAAAAGAAGTAATAGGGTTGGCATGTTTCTTCACGAAAACCGGTCATGTGGCAACTGTGTCTCTGTAAAATGAAATTGAATTGATGGTTGGTCTGGATTACAGTTCCGACTTGGCACCCAATTATTTCTTTAAGTTGCCATTAATTGAAGATATACCAAGATGACACCGATTTTTATCGCTCGGAGAAGAGGTAGAAGCCTTCAAAAAGCATATCCTAGTCCTAGAGCTATCGTCTTCTGACTATTCAAAGTGCTTTGAATGGTGATTCAATCGCATTTAACAGCGATCTTAAAAGCGAATATTTTCAAAATCAGTGAACATTTTTTGGATGTAATTCATTTGTTCGTTCTTCGAATTCGCAATACATGGATAGCAAGCCTCGTAACGATATAGAAACAACAAGAGAGCTTAACTACCTATCAATAGAGGAAAATAAGTATTATAAATATCTTGAAATTGAAGGAAATGGAAAGAATTATGCTGAAATTACGTCTTCAATACAACAATGATTGGGAAAAAATAAATATCACAAAAACAAAAGTTTTCTTTATAGGAGAGACCGGTATCAATTGTAACAAAAATAGAATTTTATTTTTTTCCATTCTTAATAGAACACAAATCTTTTTAAAAAAATACCTGAGTATTCTCTTGAATGTGGGGATGATGATGGCATATTCATAATTTGCAAAATATGTCAAAATTTCATAAAAAAACATTTGTATGGCTAGAATATATGTTACTAATGACACCGTACTGGTGCCAAATGTAACACGTGCGATGCCAAATCTAACACGTGCGGTGTCAAATGTTACACGTCAATAGCTACAATCGAGAAAAATACTTTCCTGATTTTTGGGAAACACATTTAATAAATATGAATTCAAGGAAAACAAAAAAATCAAAATTCACAATGTGTAACTAATAAAAACACATAAAAATTTAAAATAGTTAAGGAAAAAATCATATAGATAAAAGAAACGTAACGAAACGGTAGTTTTATTCTCTCAGAATATTCATACACACAGCTCTTGCAAACATACAATGGATCATTGTCCGCACATGAAGAATGAGTTCCACTTTTTGCAGCTAAGGCACTGTAACCAGTCTTCTTTACATTCTTTATAGCTTTCACAGCAAACTAAACATAACGTGTCATCGTCATCTTCTGACGACGACATCTGTTCAACGGCTTTCACTCTCTTCTTAGTTTTTGGCTTGTTTTTTATTTCTTCAATGGCAATTTTTCTTTTTGTCCGCCCAAGATTTTTCTTAGCCAAATAACGAGCTTCTAATAATTCCTTTTCGGAAGGGTCCGTTAAAATCGCGATGTTTCGTTTTCGCCTTGAAGGTTTACTTGGCTGGCAAACAGTTTTTTTCTGAAGGTCAGAAGGAGATGGGATCTCATATTTGACGTAGAAGTAGAAGGCTGGCAAAAATCTGCTTCTGCAGAGCTTGAAACGTGTTCGGGTTGTCGAAATGCAACTTCTTGTGCAATTGTCTTCTTTGTTACCGGTATCAGCGGTCTATCCATTACAGAGCTGGGGGCAAAGTCATCATCGGTGAAGGTATTAGGATTAAATGACCATATCCCTGTAGAGAAGCCAGCAGTTATATTTTTTGGCGTAATTGTCATTGGAAGAGCATCCTTAACGAGTTCCGGAATATCATAAATACTCATACGCTCTACGGGATTGCTCTTCATCCAATATTCTCCTGCACTATTATAATACCCCTTGAAAGGGCCAAAGAAGCAAAACTGGGCTTTGAGAATTTTGCAAAATGTTTAATGAAGATTTATAGGAAATCATCTTCTTTCATCCAGCCACTTCCATTGGCAGCCCGCAGGCCCTTCTGAAACAAAATTATCTTTATATTTTCTTAGTGAAAATATGAACCTGGGGGGAACTAGGGTATTGACAGCCAAACATGCGGTTACAAGGGTTCCTCTTTCTTGCGATCTAATTTGGCCAACTTGCTTGGATCCTTTGGTTGCAAGCACTTCACTTGGTTTGTGCGTGAACTGTATCCATCTCCATTATATATGTTATGCGGTTCAAACTGCCATCTGTCCAAAACGTTTGCTAAATTGCTGAGAAATGTATTCACATTTTCTTTGTTAAAATTCATAGTTCTAGCAAAACTAGTAGATTCTGGTGTCCTAATTGATATATGGGAATTACGCTTAATCTATCGGCTAGTCTTCACTTCTCATTTATAGGTCTGTCTAATTCTCTGGAACTTTGCAGTTATTTGCACGGGTAAATTGAAACGCAAGTTTTCTCAGCTCTTTTGGAGATAAACCAAAATAAAGTTTGGTGCCACTTTCAACATACCCTTCCAGCTGCCGTTTTTTTTTTCATTTGACAAAATCCTGTTATGTGGGTGGTTCCCATCTACTGGCTGACTATTTTCCCTTACTGCATTGACAAAGCGGTTTAGTGAGACATGACACATCCCATATTGTGCGGCTACTGATCTTACAGACATGTTTTCGTTAATAACCGTATTTGCTGCCGCTTCATAAACCTTCTGAGGAATTTGTCCCCTGTTGGTTTTTATTTCGCGAGGTTTGACCATATTCTTGTAAGAAATGAGCCGGAAAAGAAAACATCACAAACTTTCTGCACAAAAGGAAATATATTAGAGCTGGTGTCGATTGTAACATGGTACAATTAACACCCACTGAGTATATTACAACTGACACCTAGTAACGTTTTCACCTACACTGCATTATTTTAACATTATAACCTAACTTAATTTAATATGTTTTCAGAGCATCAAAAAGCGTATAATTCAGTAGCAATATCGAAATTGTGATTTCACCAAGAGTTACTGACGTAATAGTGAATAAACTTTGATGCATTGTACTTACTTTTATGGCGAAAGACATGTGATTCACTATAACTTAATAACGTGCACTAAATCAACAGCCGCTCTTCTATCCAATACTTTACAGATCACGCGGTACCTAACATTGCAGTTGTTTAGCTATAAATTCAAGAGATGGAGCAACCATGCCCTCTGTTACATTTGACACCTGTTACAATAGTACTTTTTGATCACATGACAAGCGCAAGCGCAGCTGCCATGTTTGAAGAGCGGGAGTTTAAAAGTTTCGTACTGTTTTGTACAATAATGGCTGGGGATGCAATATTATTTCCACAAACAAATCCATTATTAAAACAAATTATTGATGGTGCAGTACTTGTTGGCAAATCAGTTGAAGCGTTTAATTGTAAACAATTAAAATATGGTTAAAGTGTTATGGGCGTTCTCAAAAAGGCAAAATAAATCTGCTAGTTGAGAGATTAGCCGTCAATAAAATCTATTATCTATATAAAAATAGGTACATCATTAATATCCTAATAAAACTAAGTGAGTAATTGTATCTTAATTAAACAAAATTTATCGTCAGCACACGTAAAAACTCTAAAATTTACATTTAGGTTGATAATGAATATTATTAATAATATTAAAATTTAAAAAATATATATATAAACATATTATATTTTTAATTATAGGATTATGCGTATATATTAAGTATATCTATAAATTATAAGCAAGGTTAAGGAAAATTTATAAAATAATATATATTATGTATTGGTTTTAGATCATTTATAACATGTATCACTCTTTATACACACTCCATAACAAGACCGTTTAATTTCTCCTTTTCGTACAGATAATATAGTCGAAAAATTTATTTTTTAATTGAAAAACTTATTATATTTTCCCCTAATTTATTTTTAATAAGTATTATTTGTTTAATCTTTGTCGATTTTAACTATTTGTACACAGTTATTTAAACATGCTTATTTACAAAACAGTACGAAAAGATGGCCGAACCGCACGCATGCGCACAAAAAAATTGTGATATAATGGCCTATTGATATCGGTCTCCAAGTAGATATTTAAATACATATTAGCTGAGCATTCAGAAAACGATGAAAAAGTGAAATACGCAATGTTGAAATGAAATAATCAAGACACATTAAAGGTGTTTCAAAAAATAACATAAGAAGAGAAACATCAGAAAAAGAACTAAAAAAATTCAGATATTTTGGTTATAAAACGAATTGGTGTTATATGTGGGGAAAAATATAGGTTGAAAAAGTATATTAGTTATTTTTCACCTTGTGCACAAAAAACGTCAGAGAGGTAAAAAAGATAAGTGAAAGCTAAACACAATAAGAATGTAAATTAAAATGTTACAATCTCCTTATTACAATAATGAATACCTTATATCAGGTTTGATAATTTCATAAGAATATAGAAAAATTGGAAACAAGAGATACTTTGAGATAGCTGCACACTCTCCATTGATCTTTTGTAAAATTTATTGAATTACACATTATTATATAGCTCTATTTACCATTCCCTGCGTGTCCTATACAGAATACCTCATTCTCTCGTTGTGTTGTGATATACCTATTTTGAAGATATTGTCAATAAACTATGTTTTATTGCAGTTCTGATCTATTTAAAATGGACCGAGATATAAGCGCACAATAATATTCCGCTTCTCTTTGGAAAAATCTTGGAAAATCTTCGGTCCTCTTTTTGGAAAACTTTCAATTCAGATACTGATAATCTCGTATAACATTATTTATGTCGGCTTGGTCAATGAAATCAATTTAACTTCTCCATCACTTCTATTAACAAGTTTTTGTAAATTTTGAGTCAGATTATCAGGACAAATTGGACATACTTTGAATGAAAAATTGGCTTACTAATAGATGAAATTTCGGCATATGAAATACTCGTTTTTTTTGTATTATCGGATACACAAAAGTGACAGTTAGGATTGGTGAGGGACAGGGATAATTATATTTTTAGGAATTCAAAGCTTCTTATCATAAATAAATGATAAAATCACAAACTCCGCATACGATTTGCTAGGTTAGTCTAATTATACCTTATTATTTTAAAATATTCGCATATTTTTTTTATTCAGATGGCTCCTGGTTCCCTGTAGTCATGTTATAAATGTTCTTTGTCTTCCATATCACAATTTGTTGCTACTATTTAGCAGATTCATTCCAAGGAAACGACAAATAATTTCCATTCAGTAATTACAGTCTGAGAATATAATTCAAATCTAATTATTGTAGATCATTAAACAAGAACCCTTTTTACAAAACCGTCATAAATATAGCGCTGCGTAGATATAGCTGTTTGCTTTACGATTTTGGCTCTATAAAGATTATGCATATTTTGTTGAACAAACTGCTCATGAATTAAAAAGTAATTAGGAGGTAATATGCAGTAAACTAGCTTGTTACAATTTCAATCAAAGTTAATTCAGGCAACGGTTTAGTTTAAAATATAAATTGTCGGGCAATGGAAGCTTGAAATAAGTTGATTATATGCTGGATATAAAACACACCTGGGCACATCTATTTTATTTCACACCAGCCGGACCACAAATCTTCACTCACAGCTATATTTAGTTCATTCATATTTGACAATACAAACGTTTCTAATTTCGTGATTGCGCCTTTTATTAACTCGAAGGAACAAAAATCATGCTTTTTTATGTCTTCAACTAATTACAAAAACACTTCACTAAATAAAGGTAAATCTTAAATGTGTCCTGGGCCTACACCTTTTCAACTCTCTGTCTATCTTACAATTTTTACTAAAAACATGTTCTGTTTTTGTACATTTCTTCCTCCACATCATATATGATGCAGCGTTATTTTTCTGTGACAAGACCCAATATGTCACCATATTTTATGGGACAAGGCCCATTAACAATCACGTGCTTGTGAACGCATAAAATATTCTCATGTCCAAAATATTACAAGTGGCGTCTGGACAATTTCGAAAGTAAGCGAGTGCGTCGATCGGTTGTTACCTTGATGACACACATATTACTGACTCAATACAGAGTGTGCCATATCATTTTTGATCAATTTATTTTGCGTCATGCAACAAATGCCATCGAGTATTTTGATTCATTTGCTAATTTGAAACCGCCCAAAGAACTTTTAAAGTATCTGGGAGGAAGACAAGTTGAAATTTTTTATAACAATAATCAGTATCAAAACTATGAACAGTTCATTTGTGGACATTTGTGTTTAAAATTTCTACTTCAGCATCCGTCTTATAAATACTAACGTATGGTTTTAAAAGTAAGTTTTCATCATTTATTTTTAGCAAAATGACAGATATCTGCTTAGTTTTTGGCCGTTTCTAAGAAGTATATATATAGAAGTATATATTTAAGACGTATGTACAAAAGACGATATTAGTAATGAAAAAGTGTATTTCGAGAAACATGTGTCTATAAAGAATGATATATGAAAAAACAATTGATGACGTACTGATGGATGATTTGAAAAGTAAGTAAAAACGTGTTTTTATGACATTTGTTTTAGGTGGAAGATTCAATTTCCTTTAGAAAACATGAAGAAGAAGAGTGACAGATGGAAAACGAAGAAAAATCTTTTGAAAATGTTTTCATTCAGATGGATTTAAAACGTTTATTTATAACAATGTGAAAACTTGTATTCTTAATAAAGATTATATGTCGTTGTTGTTGTTTTTTTATTGACGAAGCCTATAACAGTATTGACGACACATGTTTGACAATGTAGTACTGTTTTGACGACAGATGGCGTAGACTGACAACATAATGACAGACATGACACTGAACACACGGCGCCCATGTGACAGACGTCAGACTCCAGACTCACATCGGAAGTCTATTAGTTTGACAGTGCTAGTACAACTTGCAGAAATAATGTAGGTTGACAGTATTGACGATAGATGGCAGGCAAGGTGGGTAACTGTATTACCGACACATGGTGGGCAATGTAGGTTAACTAATCAGAGACAAGGACGCCGACCAATCAGAGTCGAGAACGCTGACCAACCAGAGAAGAGGAGGATGTGGCTTAAAAATAGGTGACCAATTAGAGAGGAGGATGGCCTAAAAATGGCAGACCAATCAGAGAGGAGGGGGGCCTAAAAATGGCGGAACAATCAGAGAGGAGTGGCATGGCCTAAAAATGGCGGAACAATCAGAGAGGAGTGGCATGGCCTAAAAATGGCTGACCACTCAGGGAGGAGGATGGCCTAAAATGGCGGACCAATCAGAGAGAAGGAGGGCCTAAAAATGGCGGGATAATCAGAGAGGAGGATGGCCTAAAAATGGCGGACCAATCAGAGTGGAGGAGGGGCGTGGCCTAAAATGGCTGATCAATCGGAGAAGAGAATGGCCTAAAATTGTGGACCAAGATGAGGGGCGTGGCCTAAAATGACGGACCAGTCAGAGAGGAGGACGGGGCGTGGTTATGACGACTGCGCATGAGAGGGCGTGGCTTAAAGGTGGAGTGGTGGAGGTGGTTTAAGGTAAGGCATTCCTTACTGAAGTACTTACTATACTTTTTCTACGCCTGCAGGAATAAAAAAATAGATCTTGATTATATTATATCTTAATTATATTTATAACATTGTGGACCATGGCTGAGAGCTGACTGACAAATCAAATGACACAGAACATGAAAATTATTTCAAAACATGAAGTTTAAAATTCAAAAGATGTGACGTGATGTGACGTTTAAAAGACAAAAGATAAACGATATGTGACTTTTCGCATTCTAAACACTGCTGTTTATAGAGCCGTTTTGCGCATGTCAAAACTGTGTTTTAGATGCGGTTTTAGTAACAGAAGTAGAAAAAACAATTTCATACATTAAACTTACGTCACAAAAAAGTTACTACAGGTGTCTAAGAACATAAAATTGTGCACTTGTTCGGCATAAGTAGATTAAATTATTAAAAAGATACAATACTTGTAATGAGTTGAAAATTAGTTAAAATTAACCCTATAATAAGGGTGAATAATTATATTTTTACATGGTTTGAATGTTCAAATGAAAATTATCAACTAATTGATATCCTGTCTAAGTTGATGACAAAAGTTTGACATTAATAGATGGTAGCTAATATGCCGGTATACAAGACCACAATGAGTGGCTAATATTACAACGTGATCTTAAGGTAAACATTGAAACTAGTCATGTTTCAAAACCAATGAATCAAAATATTGCAAGTAGTAAATTGAAATTGGGAAGAATTTCTTTAAGAATGAAGTTACAGTTATGATTAAAATTAGAGCATTAATTATAAATTCAAAAAAATTCTAAAAATCATCAAATTCAGATGAAAATAAAACACCCCCAACTGATTGTCTAAATAAAAGTAAGGTAAGGGCTGAATCCATTCCCCAGCCTTTCCACCCATGGTCAGTACATTAGTTAAACACCTCCGTGGATGAATTTAAGACCACATGTTTTTGTTTTATTTTATCACTTAACTATAAAGGTTTACTTTGCTTGGTTTCTGACTGGCTGGCATAAAAAACATATATTTAAAACTCCTATATTGCTAGTGAGGTCTGAAGCCGGTGTACACATATATCCATCTATCCTTCTCGCGAAACGCGTGTCCGAGAATGGACCAAACGAAATTAATTTAATTAAAAATAAATATATTTTTAATGAATAAAATTTTCAATCACATTGGAATGAGATTTGATAATACAGAAATGAGTAATCCTATTCTAACCCAAGATATTTTAGATAATCATCGCACACAGCTTTGTAAGTATTGTAATGTTTTTCTTATTTATTTAAACAGTAAACGGGTGGGATGAACTTTAAACACACGGTATGGCTACTTACAAATTTATTTAAACACTAAATTTGTAATTTTCCTCACATGTGAACGGCTCAGGTAAAGAAGAAGCTCATTAACATTCTCATTGATTTGAGTAATCAAAGAATTAAACTTTAAATTTCAATTTAAATAATTACACATCAACTGGAATGTGATTTGTGTCTCTATAGAAAAGAATCAGTGTATATTTAACACAATAGGTTATTGTTTTTTATCGTTCATTTGGTAAATAAATAATAGTTAATCTTTTATCGTTTCAATCCCAAATGTAATTGGAAAATAGGTTCTCATTGCCGCAATTAGCTCCTTTTTGCATTTTGCAACTAAAATGGTGGTCATAAACGCTATTTAATGTATTTCTGTTTTCTTGTCTACACATTAATTAAATAAAACAGATTTTAATTGGTATGAAATTTTATTTATGGGGTAAATTTCTATAATATAAAATACTTTCTGGGGAACAAAAGTTTTTTAAGGTCTGAATAACATTATATTGTTCATCAGAAATTGCCAACTTGTCTGTATAAAACCTTTCAGTCAAAACGAATTAATTGTGTTGTACAACGTTAACCGCACTGGTTTTCTTCTTCCTTCCACTGATGCACAAATATTCCCAGGTCCCATTATAAGTTGAGCGGAGCCTATTTTAGAACTTGACGTGTGAATTTTGAGAACTTTTACAGGAAGTGAGGGCAAGTACAACTTCTTAGAATAAATTGTGACCTTATGCCTAGTCCATGATATCTCCATCTCTAAGAGTTGTAATGGACTAGGCTTATAGCGGGCATTTTGAAAAATGTCTGTCCAATCCAATGGAAGTTCTGCTCTTGTCTTAGTTTTCGCAATACCCATATTTTTATCACACTCCATGTATGAGTGTCCCCTAACTGAAAATGCCTTAGTAATTTCTTCAAGTTTTTTTTCCATATGTACTAGGTGTTGTAAGAAACGAAACATAGTAAATTTTTTGTTGCCCTCCGCAAGAGTCATAAAATATTTCAAGGTGTGTAGTACTAGGCTTCATGTAGTTATAGATGAAGTTTGGGACTAATGAGCATATATTATCACTTCCTTTTTTACCTTCTGTTTCTGGGTAGAGGTAAAAGATGCTTAGAGATGAAGTGAGGCTAGTAAATTAAAATTCCGGAGAATTTGCTTAGGAACCTTATCGAAACATCCCAATCTACAACCACATACTGTACCTGGTTCATAGCTCGTTAATCTTAACTTTTTCATCACTTTAAACATTCGTCCATGTGATTTCCTCTTTTTAATAGTCTTATAAACACAATTTTCTTCACAATCACTACTATTATTATCCATTTTGAGAAAAGCAAAGCTAAAATTTCTGCTAGGAAGCTTAACTGACTGCTGTCATTTATATGACAAGAAGTTCAAGATGGCCGGCTATGAGTGCGTTCTTTGTTAAAACCGCTAGGATCGGCCCAGTCTAGCGTGGTTTCATGGACAATGGGCGCCTTTTTACTTGGTTTGGAATGTAATGAGTGTGTTTTATTCTAGTGTAGGATTTTTTTAATGGGAATTTACGTAAAATCAACCCCTTTTATCTCTTTTGAAATAACATGGTCCGATTGGCCATAAAAAAAGCACGTGAATGGTTCGTTCAAAAAAGGTAAAATTTTCGATGAGCTTATTCTTTTCCTGCGCCCTTCATGTATAATTGTGATTTTTATTTTTTTTTAAAAAGTTTTGTATGAACAATTATTAATCACAATAATATATTTCATTTACTCTAACAGAACTTGAAATTTCGAAGGCAGAAGGCTTTCCACACCACACGAGTCAAGAGTCGTGACGCTTGCGCACAACGAGTCGAGTTTTGCGACAGAGATAGAAACAGCCATATGCTGTCTCACTTACGGTGTGATACTTCCACTTACGGTCTCTAGCATTATAGAAGTATTGGATATATGATAAAAAATCAATTTTTACGACGACCACTATGAAATATGGCACATTTCATACAGTTTTCTCTTAGTGAAAATTTAAAATTGCAAACGAAGGGCGTACTCGTGTGAAATGGAATGTGCAATTATTTTGCAAACGGGTCGATGATTAACTATGTCTACCTAACATTTTGAGTTTGACTTTTGAACTGTTAGCAAGTGAAGGAGCTAATTGGAGAGAGGTATGATTTACATGCCGTAGCCAATTTATATTGCGCTTTTTGGTGGTTTTTGTGGGGGTTTACTTGCGTTACTATCGTTGACTATGATGTATAATCTTTAGTGTCTACAATAGTAACATTACGACTCTGTGTACCAAAAATATGCTCTTTCAAATTTATTTTTTAAATTCACGGTTTGTAACATTAGGTAAAGATTCCATAAAAAATTATATACAAATGGCTTATAGGTGTAAATAAAATCATGTAAGCTGCATCATTGATTGATTAAAAATTGAGATACAAAAATATTCAAAAGCCGTGAATGGAGCACTCTCATAGTTAGAATATTTTATAAAGACCAATACCATCTTGTGTCTTGTACTTGAAATGATTTAGTGGATTATATTTCACCACGTTATGGTGGAAGAATAACGGATACAAGTTTGGTTGAAATATGTTTGCATCCAGGCATGCGTGTGATGGCCGACAGAGGCATGTGCAATAATCTTTACATAAACACGGAGTGCAAGTAGTACAGCCACCCAGGCTAGGGACACTGCAGACCGTGCCATCTATAGAGCCTGTCGAGTAACTAAAATCGGTTGATAATTCCAAAAAATTAACGAAAACTGTAACGTCGTTAGTAATAAAATTTTATTGATTTTTATTACTGCGTATGCGCGATGTCATATTACTGGTCCCCACAGGTACTGTTATCGTTTCTTAGTTCAAGTGTTGAGGTTATTATAAGTTTTCGGTATTTTGGTGTATTTTTTAATTGCTATAGTGTAATATTTATCTGTTGTTTCGTTGCTTTGTTGTTATTAATTGAAAAGACAATGTCAAAGTGTATTCTGAAGGAGTCTAATAAGTGGTGTACTCGGTAAGTTTTATTAAAAAAATTTGAGCATTTTTTCTTTCTCAATTAACAACCATTATCTTCATTTTTATGAAACACAGAATTTTCACTAATTTAATCGACAACTTTAGAGATAATGGTTGTTTTTTACATTAGCTAAACTGAAAATAGCTGCATTACTAAAATAAATATTTCTTTTTACAGTTTTGTTCCTCCAACCCAGGAAGATAAAATTAATATGACTGAAAAGCAGTGGTAATAAACCATTAAATTTGTCGACGAGGAAACGATGGTGGACATGTTCCCTTCTTTTTCAAAAACAACGTTTCTTTAGATTTGAGAAAGACGAAGGGAGGTTATTAAGACAGTTTGATTTGCCTTCCCATATGAATGGAAATTAACAAAAATTGATGGTAAGTTTGATTGTATTCAATATAGCATGCAATAATTTTGGACATTTTAAAATGTGAATTGAGTGAATGGAAAGACGAGTAATAAGTGTGTAATTTTATTAAAATTCCAGCTACGCGCTTTCAGCCATTAGGCCATTCTCAAAGGTGTCGTCCAGAAAAAAACATACAACAGGTGTCAAAAAACATCAAACCCTGTAACTGCTACTTACAATAAAATAAAATGTTTGATGTTACATCATTATTTAAGTAAAATTTGTTAAAATTACTTTATGAAGAAGGTGTACAATTGTAATTCACATAACGAAACGTCTAATTTGAAATTATCAACTAAATGATATGTGTGTACACCCTCTGTATAGGGTAATTTTAAGAAATTTTACTTAAATAATGATGAAACATCAAACATATCATTTCATTGTATGTAGCAGTTACAGGGTTTGATGTTTTTTGACACCTGTTTTATGTTTTTCTCTTGTCGACAGCTTTGAGAATGGCCTAATGGCAGAAAGCGTTTAGCTGGAATTTTAATAAAATAACACACTCAGTACTCGTCATTCCATTCACTCAATTTATATCTAATGTGTACACCAGTCTCAGACAATTACATTTTAAAATGTACCCATTGGAAAAATAATAATCTGGGTTTTATTTTATGTTATAGCTATTCCCTCCACCAGCTATGGGATGGAAGGTATTGACCCCTTGCCGATTTTCATATATAGCCCATGATCCATCGTATGACAATTTATGGGAAATGAAAGTGAGTATTAACTTTTGATGAGGCATTACATCTAAGTATTTCGTCTAACGGTAACCAAAAATCCAAAATATCGAATAAAGACAAAAAATAAAAAAACAATAAACCAAAAAATAGTTAAAAACCAAAAAAAATCCTAAAAAAATCAAAAACTCCAAAAAAAGGAATCCAAAGAAACCAAAAAAATTTAAACATTTTTTGAAATTTTTTGGCTTAGTACAAAAACATGTGTAAAATTATTATTTCAATAGTAAGCGCATTTTGTTTTCTTTTGATATAAATTTTCAAACATATTTGTGTGTTTACTAATTTATTGTTGTTATTTTGTGTGTTTACTTGTAGAACATCAACCAGAAACGAGAAAGGACTTCCACGAGACGGTGGGATTTGTAAGAGCCCTTAAGAAACATTTTAACAATCATAGACTGCCAGGAGCTGCGGAGTAACTTGAACTGCCTTATATGATGGTTTCATAAAAACGGAATGGTTTTAAAAGTAGAAATATACAAATATACAATATACTAGGTTTAAGCTTGTGATATAAACCCCAGTAAAGAAATAGAGATGTGTTTTGAGTGGTGACATGTTAGATTTATTATTTCAAATTTTGTACAGTCACAAGTGCTGTTTAGCACTCTTATATGTAATTACTTGGCAAAAATTGAATAGATGAGGCTTTTACTTGATGAAGATCCATACTGAACGATGAAATAAAGCAATATAGTTTATTTAAATCTTCAAATATTTGAACTAATGTTCAATTTAAACTTGTTGACGCGTTTCACTAACACAGTAGCTTTGTCAAAACGAATGAAGGTAAAATATAAAAATGTCTTAATATATACAGTGCTAAATCTATTTACTAAGGTTAACAATGGTATTAAAAGATATTACCTGGAAATTCATTCACTACAAACATTCCTAAGCTATCTTCTAGGTAAAGAGGTTCAATAAAAGAGACTGATTGATATCTATTTGGTCGTTAAGGAGATTACCT
Organism: Galeruca laticollis; assembly: GCA_963921935.1. Taxonomy (NCBI): domain Eukaryota; kingdom Metazoa; phylum Arthropoda; class Insecta; order Coleoptera; family Chrysomelidae; genus Galeruca; species Galeruca laticollis. The sequence goes on from OY998180.1 coordinate 179,545,207, forward strand.
GAATATTTATTTTTGTTAATCTCAAGGGCTTCTAATAAATTTAAACTAAAGGATTTACCGACTACATGGAGAATTTCAAAATTTGGGTCGAAAATGTGTTGGTTTTCTAATAAATGATTTGAATAGTTAGAATCTAATTTTTTTTTGTTGTCATAGCTACGTTTGTGTTCCGAAATTCTAGTTTTAAAATTTCTAAAAGTTCTACCGATATAAATTTTATCACAATTGTCATTACCCATTTTAATTTATAAACTCCTGATTTGTTTAATTTTGAAGATTCAGATTTATTATTTTTAATGAATTTGGATAAAATCTAAAGTTTCTGAAAATGATTTAATTTTTAAGGATGATGTTCCAAAGTATGTTAAGCTTTTAAATTGTCTATTATTTTTATCTGAAGGGAATACTTGTTCTAAAGTCTGTTTTTTTATCTTTTTATTTATGATATTGTCAATTAAATTTGGATCGTAATTATTATTAACTGCTATTTGTTTCATGATATTTAATTCTTTGGTATAATTATTAATATTTAATGGGACTGTTAAGAGTCTGTGTATCATACTATTGAAAGCTGCTAGTTTATGACTGAATGGGTGGACCGAACTATTATGAATTGTAATATCTGTATGTGATGGTTTATGAAATATAGAAAAATCATGTTTATTATTTATATTTGAAATTGTAAGGTCTAGAAAGTTTATAGACTTATTTTGTTCAAGTTCTACGGTAAATTTGATATTATTGTGAATCGAGTTTATGTAAGTAATGAAGCTCTCTAATTGTCTATTTGTACCGATGAAGCTAGATAAAATGTCGTCCACATATCGGTGCCAGTACATAAATTTTTTACTAAGGGGGTGTTCATGAATTTTTTTTATATTTTTTTTTCTATATTATCCATGAATATTTCTGCTAGTAGGGGGCTGAGAGGGTTGCCCATAATCAAACCATCTTTACTGCTATAAACCTCTCCATTGAAATGAAAATAATTTTGATTCAAACACACTTTTAATAAAGTAATGATATCAGAATGAATTATAGGATTAACATTATTGTATGTGAGCAAGTTATCAACAAGAGTTATAGTTTCTTTAGGAGGTATACTAGAGAATAGATTTGTTACATCGAACGATATGAATTTAGAATTATGGGGTAGTATTATATCTTGAATATTATTAATTAATTCCGTTGAGTTTTTAACTGAAAATCGAGGTATGAATGAACAATATTTAGAAATGACATCTATGAGAATCTTAACAGTCTCATTAAATATTAATAATTATACCAAAGAATTAAATATCATAAAACAAATAGCAGTTAATAATAATTACGATCCAAATTTAATTGACAATATCATAAATAAAAAGATAAAAAAACAGACTTTAGAACAAGTATTCCCTTCAGATAAAAATAATAGACAATTTAAAAGCTTAACATACTTTGGAACACCATCCTTAAAAATTAAATCATTTTTAGAAACTTTAGACATGAATATTTCCTTTAAAACTGATCACAATTTATCCAAATTCATTAAATATAATAAATCTAAATCTTCAAAATTAAACAAATCAGGAGTTTATAAATTAAAATGTGGTAATGACAATTGTGATAAAATTTATATCGGTAGAACTTTTAGAAATTTTAAAACTAGAATTTCGGAACACAAACGTAGCTATGACAACAAAAAATTAGATTCTAACTATTCAAATCATTTATTAGAAAACCAACACATTTTCGACCCAAATTTTGAAATTCTCCATGTAGTCGGTAAATCCTTTAGTTTAAATTTATTAGAAGCCCTAGAGATTAACAAAAATAAATATTCAGGTAATCTCCTTAACGACAAAATAGATATCAATCAGTCTCCTTTATTGAACATCTTTACCTAGAAGATAGCTTAGGAATGTTTGTATTGAATGAATTTCCAGGTAATATATTTTAATACCATTGTTAACCTTAGTAAATAGATTTAGCACTGTATATATTAAGACATTTTTATATTTTACCTTCATTCGTTTTGACAAAGCTACTGTGTTAGTGAAACGCGTCAACAAGTTTAAATTGAACATTAGTTCAAATATATGAAGATTTAAACAAACTATATTGTTTTATTTCATCGTTAATTACTTGGCACCTTGTATTTACAGAGCTGGGCAGTATTTAACAACTTTTCCTTTATAAATATTTCTATTACTTTTGTTTTAACATTCACAGTAATTATACTCAAATGTTTTCTTTCACAGAAAGTTGCCAAAAATAGTTGTTAACTACTCATTGCTAACACTTTTTTTTATTAATTAAGTAGCAGTTATACTCCAGTAGTTTGTCCAGCTCTGTGTGTTTATAGCAGTGTAATAATAAATAAATAATTTAATATAGACTTATCATAAATAATTTTCTACTTTTATCTTTATTTAACATCATTTAAAAATCTAATGATATTCCAATCTAGAATGTATGCTACTCAAATTATTTTTTAATTATTGCATTGTTTTAACATCATAGTTCATTTGTCATTCAGTTTGTTAAGAAAAGTACTTTGTGGAAGGAATTATTTGTTGTGTATTTTTATACCATAATAAATAAACTGTTTATATGATTACTGTTTTATTTTTCCCAATTTAATTAACCATTTATGGTCTATTATTTGATATTTCATTTAATTAACTCAACATCTAATCATTATTGAGTTTAATTGAATGAAATGTCAAATGATGGACTATAAATGGTTATTTTGAAATAAAATAATTAAAATACAGTAAATTTGAATATACCGCTAAAACCTAAAATTACAGAAATCTTTTTAACATCACTCAATTGTTTAGTCGACATGCCCTTTAGATGACGCCACAATCAGTGTCTCATCTATCTGTGGGTTATCTGTGCAGCCACTAAGCAAATTGTCATATAGAGAGTGATTCAATGCTTTAGAGAATTCAGTATGTTGAAGCCACTTGCATGTTTAAATAATAATCTAGTCTTAGTACTTTCATATAATATATTAAAAATATTAATATTCTATAATAAAACGAGGTGTTTAATTAAATTTGGCACATATTTTTTATCATATTCAACAAATTTTTATTTCCACTGTATTTGAAATAATTCAAACAAAAGTATAACTTTTGCAGCCCTGCCAGATACATGTGTAGCTGCATTTTCATATAGTGCTTCTCTGTTGGTTATTTGGTATATAATTTAGATTCAATTGTATTTTATAATATTTAATTATAAATATGATCAAATAAAATTTTAACATTTTTGAATTGTAAGAAATTCTCCCAACATCAACAAATCTACTCTATGCTGTCTGCTTTGGTAAATCGTTGGTCTGTGGTTATTATTTATTTAAATATGTTGTATTTTAAATTGCTTTTTTGAGCGTGCTGCGCGGTATGGTGTTTGACTGTTAATGACTACAAAAAATTGTCCTTTAATTATCTACAACTAAAAAGTTTCCAAAAGTGAAGAAAACTTATAACATGAACAGAGAAGTTCTGAAAGTTGATTGGAAATAAGTTATAGGAAAGTGAGATACTTCTAATACTTTAACAAATGATTGGGCGAAACATACTGAAAGACAACGGACTGCGGCGAAATTGGTGTCAGGTATTTTGAATGGGTACAATAGTAGTTGAGTAATAAAATTCAACCTTTATAAGAAATTTTTAGACAAAGGTGGAGGTAATTAAGATAAGACTAAGAGTGTCATTTAAGGGCATAGGAGTACAATGTTTGACAAAAGATATCATAATCCTATAACAAAAACTAAATTATTTGAATCTATACAGAAATTATGGTTCAAACTGGTCATACAATGCATTATAGAAACTGGTATCACAATATTCACAACGAAATGTAAAAGTGTTTGTGGGTGCTATACATGCTGTAAATTATCTACGTAACAAATAAATATAGCCTAATAAAAACTAAACGAGAAATAGATAAATAACCAAGTTTTAACTAACGTTGATTTCAACCTTTAAAAAACACATTATACTTGACAAATACAAGTTCAACCAATGGGGACTCGTATGATTTCTCAACATATGGAAAATATAAAGTCCTGAACTGAATATTTAACAGAAATTTTGATAATAAATGAAAATAACTTCATCTTCCTATTTATTTTGAAGTAAGCTATAAAAATTTACAAAAATACAATATTTTTCTGTTTTGGATTTAGTTTCTCATTAACGTAAAAAGCGCCAACCGTTAGAAAAGGGTCTGTTCACAACACGTTAGAAGGAATTAAATAGGAACGATGGGAATGGCAGTGAAAAAAGGTAAATTGAAGGTCATTTTATGTCAATAATCAATACTCAATTCAAACAGTAATTCGTTGATATAGTGTCCCTGAATTCAGTGAAACTTCAAATTTATATCCAATTTCATCTTAAAATAATCAGTCAGTTTTCATTATTTATTCATTCTCTACTTCCAAAGAAAATGCAGCTTGAAAATGAGAAATTAGTTGAAATAAAGATTTGAAAACTTTCGGAGAAAAATCAATAATTCAAGTTATGAATCTAGTGATGCAATTCGTTTTTAAATATTGTTTAATTCACATGATTTGTAGATCGAAACCAAACTACTGAGAATATTCTACAAAAAAACTAATTTTACTGTCATTTAAAAATTGTGAGTGCCGGTTTCAATTCACAGCGTGTGAAAGTAAAGCTATTCGTAAACTATTTAGTAACACTATATCTTTGTATGTTGTGTTATGTGGAAATAATCGTAGATACAAAGGATTATAAAATTTTAAATTAAATAAAAACATTCGATAGGTATTTGTGACGAATTTCCGCAACTTATCAATCTAACACGACTTTGTTTATTCGGGTGTCAATTTGAAAACGTGTCCTCTATAGAATTTTCATAAATATGCAAAGCCACGGCACACTTATTTTTAAGGGGGACAGTTCGTAGGCTGGTTTTCAACTAAACTAGAGGGGGCGGACACAACCCCTCAAATCTTAAACAGAAAGGGGGGTTTTAAAGATCGTTTAACTATATTTTCAAAAATAATACCACATACTTGACCTTCATTCTTAGCAGTTCGCAAGAAATCTGGTGAAAGCTATAAACAAGTTTTAGGTAACAAAAATACTTTGTAATATTATTTTAATTAATTAAAATTATTGAAACTGAAGTCATATTACAAAACGATAACTTTTTTACTATTTTATTATTCTACAACTAGGTGATAACTAACAGCCCGAAAGCTTAATCAAATCTAATTATAATACTGAAAAACGTTAAAATGAAAATATCCGTGATAATGCAACGCAGCAGTCTAAGCAGCGTCATTGCTATATGTGTTCTAATAACCCCTCCGCCGTTAGATATAAATTCAAGGAATCTGTTCCAAATTTAGGGGCCATTCTGAATTTCTTAGCCTTGGCTTCTTCCTCCGGTTCTTCTTGCTTGAATGAATTTTACAGTCCAATACAAGATAATTACTATTATAATAAAATATATAAAAACAGTTCAAATATTAAAACTTGCAGAAATATTGTAGACGAAATATTGGCGATTTTCTGTTTGTGATTGTCTAAGCAATTGGTTTCATTTGATTTGACATTTCACATGAAAATGTTAAATTTGGAAAATTTATTAATTCAATTTAGGTTCTGTAATTTTCAAAATGTTTAATTTTAATACCATCAATGTCCACCTAGCACTCCGAATCAAATTCTAGAATAAAAGTTCCCTGAATTGGAAAACTGTCTTTGTTAAATCCGCACTTTTGAATTAGTACACTTATTTCAGAAAATATTTTGAAGTAGCGAAGTATTTAGATTTCACATGGGGTTTCTTCTTGAATGATGACGGGTGCGTTCTGGTTGCAATTGTAGTGTTGGGATGAGACTCCCTGGAAATTCTCGTTGAAAAACATATAGGAAAGGTCATTTAGGATAATGAATTTTCTTTGGGGTCGAATAACATTGAAGAAGTTTTGTATAGGTACAGGCAATGAGTATATGTGTGTAAATTTCGCTTTCTACTAAAGGAATTCTAAGATAATAGTATATTAAGTACCAAGTGTCAAAAAGGTCACTTTAGTCACGAGTTTTACTAGGCACGAGTGGAGCGAAGCGGAACGAGTTCCTTGTGAAATGAGTGACTAAAGACGTTTTTAACACGAGGTGCTTACTATACTTTTTCTTCGCCCGCGGGAAGGAAAACATTATATTATATTTGAATTATATTCATTACATGACGGACGATGACTGACAGCTGACTGATAAATCAAATGACGCAGAATAACAAAATTATCAAAGAGCATGAAATTTAACAAACAGTTGATTTGACGTTTAAAAAACAAAAGATAAACGAGATGTAACTTTTCGCATTTTAAACACTAGTATTTAAATAGTCGTTTTGTGCATGTCAAACCCGTGTTCAAAGTGCGGTTTTAGTAGTGGAAGTAGAAAAAGTATATAATAATAGATTTGCAAAAGTTTGCTTTGATTTCTATTTTGTAAAAAGGAAATTGGAATGTTTTTCGAGTTACAGTACTATGAAGAAAATGTTCATTCTTCTCCAATAGGATCTGTGTGATGTGGTCCCTCTTTCCTGGACTGGATTCTTGAAATTAATTTTAAACCACAAAAATTACACAAAATTCGTGAATGCAAACAAACCATAGATACGGACCAGTGTCACGATTTTTGTTGAACCGATTTGCAAACCTACAGAATGCGCCAAATAAATTTGTAGTTTACTAAAACTGCTTTTTTTAAAACTAGTCTTATTTTTCTACAATTGTGTCTAACCTTACAACTCGAAAGTTAAATCAAATCCAATTATGATAATGAAAAATGAAAAATATGCGTGAGATTACAGCTCAGCAGTCTAGCGGTGTCATATTACTTACAATATGTGTTATCATAACTTTATTAGAAAGAACGTAATTTACCTAAACAAGTACTTTTTGTTGTCGTACATGTTATAATGTAAAGAAAAGAACCCAGGTATAGCATTATTGAGATTCTTGTAAACATATTTTTTTATCATGACCGATAACATTTCTTGCCGCCAAAATTACTTTTTTTATTGCTGCTTCATTTTACCTATTTAAAGCACGCCTCAGCGTCTTTAAATCGAACTTTCAAAAATTCAAAAACGCGTGTATTTTAAAGTTACCATGGTAACAACAACAACTCTAGAAACGTAAGTCCAAATGACAACTTTTTGATTATTGATCTAACAGCAGTACCTCGTAACGTCAAATAATAGTAAATTATACATAAAACGACTAAAGTGACCCATTTTATACCGCGGGTGGTGTTTAATTCCTGAAGACGGAGCGCAACGGAGCCCGAGGGAAGCAATCCACCTAAAGGATTAATGTCACTTTAGGCGAGAGGTGTATACGCTATTTTTTGCAATTCCGGTAATTCTACATACATTTCTAATGATCGCGCGTGTTTGAAAGACCTTTCTTCCCCTTATACTTTACTATACTATATTATCAAATTAGTTTTGTGTTGTGTTGTGCGTTTATTAACTTTTTTTAAATGGTGTTTACACTTCAACAAAGAACTGAAATTATTCTTACTTATGGGGCATGTGGAAGATGCGCAAGGAGAACGTTAACAATGTTCAATGAAAGATATCCGAATAATAATTTATATCATTAAAGCGCCTCCGGGTTTCTTCCTATGGGCATCTAAAATTGATTGTTTATAAAACACAGCCTCCAAATTTAGAAAATTTGGAAAGAAGAATAACAGTTCCGTGTAGAGAGCTTCAGGCAGAAGTTATGTTAGAGAGGAGTTTGAGAACAGACTTTATCACTGTTTAGAAAATAATGGACAACATTTCGAAAAACTATTAATAAAATAAGTTACTATTTATTATGATTACGTTTTATTGCAAAACATTTGTTACATAAATATCTTCACGGTTTTACTTGATTTCTCCAAAAGTACTAATAAGAAAGATCAAGTATTTGCTATTTTTGAAAAGGTAGTAAAACGACCTTTAAAATAAGGTATCACTAGACCCCCATTTAAATTTAAGATTTTAGTGGTTTTATTCGTCCCGCTAGAGGGTTGATGTAATTTAATTGAAAAACAGCCTACAAAATGTCCCCCTTAAAAATTAGTGTGATATAGCTTCACATATTTTTGAATTTTCTATAGGGACCGAAATATAGAGGGTGGTACGTTTTCAAATTGACACCCCGTATAGTTCATATTGTTCAGTTTGTGATTCGAATTGATTTTAAGTTACATTCAGGTACGTCACCTGACTCTATTTAGACTATTTTTACAAGAATTTCACAGCAAAGTATGATGCATTTCTAACTATAATAAAACCATAAAGGTTGCAAAGTGCAATGACCGCGTAACGTATACATGAAAACATTTTTGTCATATTTAATTGTAAAATTTGTTTATCTTTGTGAATAATTCGGAAATACTTTATAAAACTCTAGAACTAATAATTTTAACATGTATTCCTGAATTTTTCAAAATTCAGTTAAGCTTGTCATACTACGATTTATGAGTACTTTTTATTTTTATGTTTAAGAACGGTCTTCAAATAGTGCAACATCTGTCTGAAATACGGATCGAAAGACGCCTGTCTCGCTTCTACTCATACAAGTTATATATACATATAGTTGTCAGACAACGGATCCGAACATATCTGCGGCACGAACGTCGGTTAGGATAGCGAATTTTATATATGTTTCAGAAAAATTGTAATGCGTATTGTCCGGGCAAGCCCAAAGGAGACAGAGTCCAATTAAATTAACTGTTTTATTTCTGAAAGTAATATGTACAACGATAAAAATAAACTGAAATGAAATAATTCAATATTCTATATGATGCTTCGGTACGTAAATATTTCGAAGGTCACGCTTCGTCGATCCGTATTCTTCCGTCGGTTGAAAGGTACTGACGGCCTGAATTGAACCTAGGTGGCACTAACGCGGTTTGTGCTTCGATTTCGGAGATATACTAATCGGTAGACGTGACTCTCTATGTCCTGTGAAATATTCAGCTAACCGGGAATCTGAGCAACCGGCGGATCAATACTCTTTCGGTTTTAGCCTCAAGATTCGGGAGTATCGTTTATAGCTAGTCACTACCCAGCTTAACGAATACTCCTACGTACAGGGACTGTAGTTATTCCAGTGTGTCAATACCACACCGAAATTATTCTACCAGTTAAAGATATCCAGCTTAACGGCGCTTCCCTATGGAGATACTGCAGAGATTTCAGTGCGTCAGTACCACACCGAAATTCTCAGTTAGAACAATCGTTCACGTTTCCGTCAATACCAGAAACTAACGGCCGTTCTAATGAGTGATATACAAAGTAAGATCAATACTCCGACTTAGTACAACACTCGGCAGAGGACAGTGTAAAGCGTTTGCGGTTGAAGTCAGTACCCTTGACCTAAGCTTCGCACTGAAGGCAGCTGAACTTGTAGGAGCAGGAGTCCGTAAACCAAGTCGTCTCTTCGTCAAAAAAGAGAGAGAAATTCGTAGTGAATTTGTGTTGGATGGCTTGGTTTTTTGGGTGGATGTCGTTTTCAAGAATGGTGCCCTGGTGTAGGATTAGTTTCCTCTTCAGGGCTGAGTTGGGGCTGTGTTGGATGGTTTAGTGTGCGCTGACTGAGAAATTGAATTGGGGGTTGAAAAGGTGTCTAGTAATTTTTTTTTGAAAAAGTGACTAGGAAAAGTTTGTTTAAAAGGTGTATGGAATTGAGAGGCGGGCTTTTCGCTAGAACGTAACTGGAGGGTTGATTTGTGTTGGGGTGTATCGGAGGTTGATGTTTGGAAGCGGCGAAGCTCAAAAGTGTGCGGAGATGATGTTACAAAAAGTGTCTAGGATGGAAGCGTAAATGTAGAAGACGAACCATGTATCGCTGCCGATACATAGTTATGCGTTGAGCTGGCTGACAGAAATTTCATGAAAATTGGGTGTTATTTACTGAATTTGATATTTTAAGAGCGAAATATTATGGAATATTGAAGATTTATAATTTTATTGGTTTTTTGGAGTTATGTGAAAAAGTGTATGGGAGACATTTTTCAAAAGTATATGGAATTTGATGAAAAGTTGCGGTGACGTGCCTTCGGTGGTTTGGGACTCTTTACGGTGATCGGTGGAATAATAATAATCAAAAATCTAAAAAGGCGGGTGGGTACAGCTGCGGCTGCATTTATTCCCTGTCGACGATCGTCGGTCCATTTGGCTAGTGAATAAATTCACAGAGTATGCAGGAAAACCGCAGAAAAACCTGCAAACACCGACGTGGGTGGTGTGGGGGCGGCTGAAAGTATAGGGATTGTCCAAACAGTTGAACGATTAATAGTTTGAGATTTAGAGAGTTTAGAATTTGTTAGAAATGTTTAAATTATGAATGATTCTGGACTTTGTTGCGGTAAGTTGAGTGAATAGGGATTTATTAAATAGAATAAGTGTGGGATTTATAGTGAGATTTTAACGATTATCGGATGGAGATTGGGGAGGTGTCCAGGTAGTCAATGTATTCGTCGGGGAGGTCGTCGTAGGCCGTGGCGAGCAAGCGTAACGGAGGAAGTGGGAGCTTCCTCTTGGGGATTCTACCGAGGGGTCGTATGTTGGCGACCCACGGTGTGAGTAGTGTGTTTTTGGAGATTTCACTGCCCGACTCGATAGTGCGACTAACGTATCGGGCTTGTAAGTCATTTAGACGAGATTGAATGGGCTCGATATCAGTATTGACATATACAATATTAGTGGGAGAGTATGGAGCCTTGTATTGGCAGTATCTGAGGATTGACTGCTTCAAGTAGTAATTGATTTATTGTAATAGTCAATGAGTTTTTGATAAAGAGAAATTTGAAGGGTTGTTTCATGGATTAGATTTTTTTTATTTTGCTGTAATGGCATTGTCATATCTAATTTCGTCATCTGAATCATGGTTTTCAAAAAGTATTTTTTTTAGTTTACTAATACCATTTACTAGATCACGGCGTTTTCCAATATGATGATTTAAATTTTCAAGTTTTTCTTGAACTATTACGATCAAATATTCTGCTCTTATTAGCATGTTTTGTGATAAGATATAGTATATAGAGCGTTTACAATTGTAATGCTATTATTTATAAAATTAAAGTATATAACTAACCTATTTATTTGTTTAACTAATTGACTTAAATATAAATAGTGCAAAAAAGTATGTTTACTATAAACGAATTTGGCATTTCCTAATTGTATGGAAAGTAGAAAAATTTCAGTTTTCTTAGCCAGTATATCTTTTCCACTAGAGGTCATGTAATATTCTTGAAGTATCAGGCATAGCATCAGGGTTCGCATGCTCGTCGACATCCTGTAAAAATTTTCGTAATTTACAGTTGAATTATTGGATCTTTACCCGTGCGTCATTAATATCTGATAACATAACCGTTATAATTATTAAGTGACATCTCTTTCTATTAATTGTGAAGAACAGAACAAAATATATACATCAACATCCCAGAAATCGCAGAGCAGTTCGGAGAGTATTTTCAAAGCAACTTTGTTAATCACTCTCAACACACACAACATCAAAACATAACACATACAGTTCAACAATACATAAACTCACTCAATACACTAAACACAAAAAATTTAACAACATGCACCGAAATATACAACACAATTCATAAACTAAAAAACAAAACAGCCCCAGGGTCAGACACCATCCACAACATACTACTTAAAAACATCCCCAAACAAGCTATAGTATAACTTTCGAATATAACTAATCATATTATCAAAACGGGACAATATTCCGATATGCTCAAGATAGCCAATGTCATTCCCATCATCAAAGCGAATAGACAACCATGTTATGTAGATAGCTATAGACCAATATCCCTTCTAAATAATTAAGCAAAGGTGATAGACAAAATTATTCTACACATATTAAAACACTTTCTTGAAAAAAAAATCATTATATGCTCCGAGAAATACGGATTCAGAACCGGTCATAGCATTGTAGCTCAAATAATCCGAGTAATAAATTACATAAGACGTCATGGTCACAATAGATATACAGAAGGCCTTTGACTCCGTATGGCTCGAGGGTTTAATGAACAAATTGTAAAATCGAGAAATTTCTGATTTTCTAATTAAAATATGAAACTCGTATCTATCAAATAGGAAATTCTTTTCAAAAGTTGAAAATTACACAGTCTCTCACTGTACTCATCCTTGCTATATTCCCTATTTATACACAATCTCCTAACATCCCCACAATTGTTAACTGCTAAGTACGCTGATGACATTTGTTTTGTAGCCACAGCACAGAATCCACATCACGCTTTGGAAACAGTACAAACTCACATCAATACAAACATCATTTATTACTCAGGAGAATAGCTAAAAAAACACATCATTGCAATATCAGCTTTGTGTAGATGGACATCTTATAAAGGCCAGTACTAACCTAAAATATTTAGGGTATACTGTTCAAGGCAACACAAATGCCAATGCACATATTATGCTACAGGTACGCAAAACCAAGATTGCAATGAACAAACTATACCCACTCATTTGCACACATAGTAACTTAACAACGCACAACAAAATACCCAGACCAATACTCACATACGCAGCCCCCGTCTACTATAACGGCACAAAACACAACTTCCACTCCCTGCAGCTGGTTCAAGACAAGTGTCTGCGGATGGCAATCAAACATACTTGGTTACATGACAAAGCCGATACGCCAACTGTCAAAGACTTCATAACAAAAATTTCATCAAACTTTTATAATAATTGTCTGCCAGAATATCTTCGTAAAAATCTCATAGACGCAAATCGCGTAGGAGACATCCGAGACAGTGGGTTTAGGCTTCTGCATGGCACGTTAATTATATAACAAGGTTGATTAACTCCAAACCTATATCATCACACAACGTCATGTTGCCACCTCAAAAACTACGCCCCATATCATTTTTGAAACCCTGTTTTTTAGCTACTTTTCAGGGAAAACTTAGCCGAAGTATTCTAGGAGTCACAAACATTCAAGGGATAGAGTTATTGTAAATAGTGGAAAATTATGGATAATGCCTGCGAGCAGGAGCCATGAACAACAAACAGACGTACACAATAAGAAGAGAAATGGCCTGGACATCGGCAGACATCTTGATATGTATTTTCTCTGATTATTGTATGGGGATTTTTAAACATGATATAAAGAATATCTTTAATAATAAACAGAACAAAATAATTTGGCATTTGTCGGTTATGTTATCAGATATTAATGACGCACGGGTAAAAATCCAATCATTCAACTGTACATATGTTTCAAGCAAAATAATGTTGTCTGGAATTATTTATGTTCGTTTAAATTTGAGCAGTTTTGTTTTAACATAAGCAAATTTTTGTTTTGAATAATCTAATGGATCGGATCTATTGATGTTACGTGGTTCAATTACATTTTGTTTCGTTTCGTTCCTTTATTTTTTCGTACAACTGTTTAATTGTTACTTTTCCGCCCAACCTATCTAATAATCGAAAAAAGTATTGGGTTACCCCAAAAAAAGTTGGAATTTTGAAGAAAAATGTTGAGTTATTTTTACGTTTTCCATAAACAACAACACGAAAAAACGGTTTTTAGAAAAAAAATCCTGTGTGTATGTCGTCGTCGTTGTCGTCGTCGGCCACTTTTCGTTACATATCTTGTTAGCACAATACAGCCTCCGGAGTGCTACAAGTCACCAATTTTATGACTGCATATTGTTAAGGATATATCACAGATGAACCCTATTGATTTTCAGCTCACCAGAGCCAGTACAACGGGTGCTATAGTACTTGAAGTACGATTTTTTGTTAATTTTTTGAGAAATTTCAGTTTGTTAGCACGATACAGCCTCTGGAGTTCAACAAGTCACCAATTTTATGATTGAATATTATTCAGGACATTGCACAGATGAGCCGTATTGATATTCAGCTCGCGAGAGCCAGTACAACAGGTGCTATAGTACTTTAAGTACGATATTTTTGTCATTTTTGGGGAAATTTCAGTTTGTTAGCACGATACAGCCTCCGGAGTATATACAAGTGACCAATTTTATGATTGGATATTATTCAGAGCGTCTCAAAGATAAGCCCTATTAATATTCAGCTCCCTAACGCCAGTACAACGGGTGCTATGGTACTTGAAGTACCAAATTTTTGTCATTTTTGGAGAATTTTCAGTTTGTTAGCACGATACAGCCTCCAGACTGTTTAAAAGTAACCAATTTTATGATTGAATATTGTTTAAGATGTCTCACATATGTACCCTAGTGATTTTCAGCTGATTAGCACGAGTACAGCGGGTCCTATAAATCCGGATATGCTACATTTTTGGTTATTTCTGTAGAATTTTCTGTTTGTTAGCACGATACATCCCCCGAATTGTATACAAGTGACAATTTTATGATAGAATATTATTCAGGGCCACATATGCGGAAAAGTTAGTTTTAATCTTTCAAACTCTTTATTTTTTTGTGATTTTGAACGTATTGAGATATAAATAAATGGTCGTTTATGTCCAATGGGTCAAATAGAAAGAGTGTTCTTAATTAAACATCTGAAATAGTATTGTGAAGAAGAGACAATCCAAGGAAAATTAACGAGTTTCGGAAGCAAGGAAGAGAGATTTATTACACGGATGAAAGATAGGTTAACGAGAGGCACACGGTGAAAAAGTATGGCCAGATGAAAATGTGAAACATGCACGACAAGCAGCTATTGAAGGCTGGTCAACCGGTTTAAAAATGCCATCTGGAAAAGGCCGTCGTTTCATAATTACACATATAGGAAGTGATAGCGGTTTGGTGTTAAATGGGTAATTAATATTTAAATCCAAGAAAACGGTAGACTACCATGAATAAATCAACGCAGAGTTGTACGAAAGGTGGTTTGGAAGCATTACTGAAAATTTGGAATCAGGATATGTCGTCGTTATGGATAATGTTTCTTACCACAGCCGACACTGCGAAAAAACGCCACCACAACAGGCATGGAGAAAAGCTGAAATTCAAGAATGGTTACGGGATAAAAGCATCCCTTACGACGAAAGCACTGAAAAACGAATTGCTTCAAATTGTGAAGATACAAGCCTATAAATATAAGAAAGTTGCTGTAGATGAATTAGCATTGAGCCATGGAATTACAGTATTAAGGTTACCCCTGTATCAATGTGAGTTGAATCTGATTGAATTAATTTGGGCGAAAGTTAAAGGAGATGTGGCACGGGAAAATCGTACGTTTAAGTTAGCCGATGTGGAACGCCTTCTTAAGAAATCATTGGAACGAGTGACAGCAGAAAACTATAGCAAGTGTATTGTTCATGTTCAAAACGAAGAAAAGAAAATGTGGGATGCAGATAATATGGCTGTTAATATGGTTATCGATGATATTATTATCAATGTCGGTAATAGTGATAGTAATAGTGATATTGATAATGAAAAATCGGGAAATGACAAAGGATAAGTTCTAGCATTGTTTCTTGGTGTTACAAGTTTAATTTTTGCAATTCCTTTTGTACTTATGATTTCCAAAAAATCGTTTTGTTTCCAATGAAGTTTTGTTTATTTTATAAATCTATAATTATATTTGTTACTTGTTATTGTTGTTACCGTTTATTTTTGTTATGGAATGTTTTCTTACTTAATACTATTTATTCATGCTTATTAATCCTTTGGTTTTTGTTAAGGAATTTTGTTTATTTTTTGAGGAATTGTGAAGTTGATGTGGGAAATATGGCTACTGGCGAACCACCCACAAAAAAATGGTAACGCGCCGTAAGTAAAACTTCATGAGTGGTGTGGAAACTTGCTTGTAATAACAATGCTTCCACGTCCAAAAAATAGTTCAGGAAAATGTAACAATGCTATTTTTGACCTCGCAAAAAAGTCCACGTCACTGTGCAAGACCTATATGGGTACAGCCGGATGTCATTGCACTTAGCAAACTTTTTGGTTTTAGTATAGTTGATTGATGAAATATCCCGAAAAGAAAAGAATATTCCAGGGAGCCAATTGTTTTTGTGTAAGCCGCAATCTAGAATTGTCTAGTGAAAAAGGCACTAATATATAAAGGACCGACCAGATGGAGAAGTTTAGTTTATGAAGTGATCTCGTGAGATAAACTAGTGAACAAATAAATAAAGAGTAGTGAATTGTTTGTATAATTTAGTTTAAGTGCATATAGTGTGTATATAATATAAATTAGTGAATAGTTTAGTGAATAAATAAATTAAGTGAGTAGACATAACGTGTGTATTAATTTATCTCACTCGTCGTGATAAAAACTTTTTAAATAAATAAGAAAAACATTACAATATGATTCATAATATTATATCAATTTGAATTCTGATGATAATTCTGTACGTGTGCTTGACGAAGACAATCTCCAAATGTATACCCACTTAATCTGTTTTTCTTGATATTGAAAATCTGAGCAGAAAGGATTTCTCACAATCAACAAAAATTAAAGGTTATATGTATTCGAAATAAATGAAAGGTATATAAGGCTATATAAACATTTACTCACTAAACATTCTCATCATATTTTCTCTTCCAAGCAGCTCTTAATAATATTGACCTATGCTTACTAATAATTATGAGTACTTTATCCAAAATTTTAAAAAAAAGTGATATGAATCAGTTTTTCGATTTGTTTATCTGCAATGATAGACATTATTTTATTGAAATGATTCCTTGGCGCTTATTCGTGCTGCATATTTTTTATGCAGAGCATTTATAACCATTTTAGCTTCATCAAAAATAGTACAATATGGAAGCAAAATTCATCGATATCTTCATACATATTGTGTAACAATTTTATCACATCTTGTTGATAATTCTTCTGGTATTTATTTTATAGTTCAGGGAATCTATTATTAAGACAACAACATACTTCCAATTATCTGTAACATTTTATGGATATTTGGCAATTCCTGAACAGGATGATATTTATTCATAAATGTACTCCCTAGAATGTTCCATGTAACAATGGTGCAAACAATTATGTCTAAGTAAAACCAGAATGCTGTAAAATTATACCAACTTTCTTTTGATAACCATTACAGTTCGTGAAATTATCAGCCCTATGGGAATATCCAGATCTTTTAATATATTGTGGAATTATCTAGAAACAGTTAGTTTAATTTAAAACAGTAATTACAGTTCGTGTTCCTCGTTACGAATTTTTTTTTATTCATTTGCTGTACATTTCAAATCATTTTTTCGCCTTATAAGTTAATATTATTTCAAGACACAGTACGTCTACTAGATTTAGCTAGTGGCATTATAATAGGAAATCATAAGTATTGCCATAATTTATTATATTTACACTATCTTCCTCAACTGCTGTCTACATTTAGACTGACCCAATTCCGGTTTATTGCGGTTTACTTATGCTTTAAGGCATCTCTGATCTCTGGTCACATAAAAGGATGATGTACATTTAATAGCTATACCTATATGATTTAAAGTAGATATTCTCAAATCTCACTTTAGTCCAATTTTACTTACATTATTACACATATCTTCTAAATCGTTTCCTGATCACTGTCGTTTATTAAAACAAGTTTCCTTTTAAAAACAATTCAGAAAATTGCTTTATCATAATTTAAATACCGTTCGAGAAGAATCTTCGAGCTTATTCTAATGTAGTTTCAATATAATTTATAGTAAAGTTATATTTCCATAGGATAAAGTGCCACTTTAGTGAATGAATTTTAATTTAACGTGATTAACATCAAAATTCGAAAAATATATTGTAAAATAAAATTATATATATGTGTTATCTCAAAATGACAAAAATAATTGTCCTAATTTCTAAAATTTAATATTCCTAAAGTAAGACAAATTGAAATTTCAAACCTGCTATAACTTTTCCAATCACCAACATATATTCACGAAATTTTGATAAGATACAGCCCGAATGCGTACAAATCAAGTTGTTTCGCTTTTTACTAAAAAACATCTCAAGCACAATTTCGCTAAAAAATTTTTATGTTAGGAAACTTTGATTAAATCTTTGCATTCACTATACTACCCTTCAAGTACATAATTTACGGATTCCAATCGAATTGGGTGACAATATAATAAAATATTTTATTTGTGGGTGCCCAAAGAAGTTTTGATTGGCATGGTTAACAGACGGGCGACGCGACGACGATAAGAAACATCGACATTAGAGATTTTTCAAGAAAACATGGAGGGCAACGCCAGATACATTAAAAAACTAAAGTTTTCAGTCTAGTTTGATTGAATTGAGTGGAATAAAAAAGCACTGAAATCAGTGTGAGATAAATTTATGGGGTTACATAAAACACGTAGTGTACTCAGAGTAAAACATAAAGGTATAAAATAAATATTCTAATATATACAGCGTGTCCCAGAAAGTTTTATCCAAATGTACATCTTTTTTATTATCAATTTTAGGGAAGTAATCTTTTATAAAACACTCTGGACGTCCCAAAACCCAAATTGCAACTATCAGATATTATTTTTATTTAGTCGTATATCAGGTATGTCTAACAATATGAATTTTGCTCAAGATTATTACTATTTATATTACAATAGAAATAAGGGTTGAGGTAAGAACCTATGAAGCCCATGATCTGGGCACATAAATAAGTGCTTAAACGCCTATAAACATAATCAATGACAAATTAACAATAATTAACAAAAACGTAGTTTTCAACAATAACCGCAACAACTATACAGCGAAAAAGGATATAAATAAAACAAATGCAGATAAATAATAAATGCAACAATGCGCACTATTAACTATTAAATATAAATCTATCAATTCTGTTTTTAAATGCGTTAACTGATGGTGCGTCAACAACATCATAAGGAAGATTGTTCCAGACATCAAACACTCTGTTTGGTAAAAAGTGCTGTCTTACTCGGGATCTAAAGTACTCCTTCTTAAGTTTAAATGGGTGACCTCTCAGTCTAAGATCAGTGTTGAATAGAAACATAGATTGAAGATCACCAAAGTTGTGCTTAATTATTTTATAACATAATATCAAGTCTCCCCGAAGTCGACGGTCTTGAAACGAGATGAGTTTCGCCCCAGTCAGTCGCTCCTCATATGAAGGCCTTACGCGACCGAATGCAAGTCTAGTGGCCCTCCTTTGCACGTTTTCCAATAAAACTTGGTCGCGAATAAGATCAGGATACCACACAGGACCCGCATATTCTAAAATAGGACGCACGTAACATTTGTAAACGCTTGCGTAAACAACAAATAGCAATGGGCCAAGGACGGAACCCTGTGGAACACCACTAGAAACTGGCCTGTCATTGGAGAACTCTCGGCCGACTCTGACTTTAAAAATCCTGTCCGATAAAAAATTGGAGATCCATAAATTCAGGCTACCCCGTATGCCAAAGTGATCTTATTTATATAAAAGTCTTCTTTTTGGGACTTTGTCGAAGGCCTTGGAGAGGTCCAAATAAATTACGTCAATCGGATCTCTGTTGTCTAAAGCTTTTGTCCAGTCAATAACACAGTGAAGAAGATTGGACATGGTAGAGCGACTTCGAACAAAACCATGTTGGTGAAGAGGTATGACATTTTGTTGAACTTAGACATGGCCTCACTAATAATAGATTCCATAACATTACAAACAATAGATACCGGACTTGCTGGTCGGTAATTGCTTGGATCCAGTTTATTGGGGTGAAAATTCAATATTACTAAGGGATTCTAAGACACGAGTACCAGATATTGGAGGCAAAGTGTCATCAATTGGTTCAGAAGTAAAAGCCTCAGAAAAACTAATGGACAACGTTTCGGAAGTTTCATAATTAGACGAACATAATACTCCATCACTTTTCTTAAGTAAAGGGACACCAACTTTAGACGAAAGACAGGAACGTATGTGTTTAAAAAACTTTTTAGGGTTGCCACTATTAGCAATACTTTCCACGAAACCTTTTCTGCCGTTAGCCAACCGACTAATTATTGTATTAGAGAATCTTCTGTGAGTTAAGAAATCTTCATTATTATTGGTGCGTTTAAATCTTCTCCACACATTTCGTTTATGCTTTATCAAATCATGTATTTCACTATTGATCCATGGTTTTAATTTGTTACGGAAAATTCTTCTTTCTCTCGTATTCTCATTCAAACATTTTGTTACCGTGTCATAGAAACATTTCCATAAATGTATACAGTTATTATTATCAGGCAATATGTTATCCCAATTGATGGAAGAGAGAGTACGATTGACATTTATAAAATTTGTTACTTCGATAGTCAGTAATTCTTATCATCGTCAACAGCGGGTAAGTTAAATTGAATATTGACAGTTATTGCTGCATGATCGGACTTACCTATTGGTAAACTGATCTCCAGGCATGATAGCAAACATTCGTCATTGGTCAAAATAAGATCGAGGGTAGAAGGATTATTATTGTGTCGGAAACGAGTAGGTTCATGGACAACTTGGGTTTAATTCGAGTTTTGGATAAATTGCATAAACAAATTTTTTGCATAATTGCCCTCAGGAATAATTATTATCGGCCAGGATATATCCGGAAAATTGAAATCCCCAATGATAACTACATTGTCAAGCATGGATAACTCATCCAGATTATCAAGGAGAGTGACATTATCTGCCAATTGTGAGTCGCTTGGACGATATATGCAGGCTAAGTGTATGGACATGAGACTTTTGGATATTTTAATGCATATAGCATCAATGTTTGGGACAGTTATATCTATTTCAGATACAGAAAAATTACTAGTTATATAATCAGAGAGGTATATGCAAACACCCCCTCCAGGACGGTTGGGTCTATCGGTTCGAAAAATAGTAAAGCCATCAATTCGAACCACTGAGTCTTAAATTGAAGGCTTAAGCCAAGTTTCGCTGATAAGTATTATGGAGGGTTTAATTGAATCAACCGAACATACAAATTCATTAAATTTGGCACATATGGAGTCAAGATTAGTATAAAGGAACAACCAGTTTTCAAAATTTTGAGAAGAGCATTTATTGGCGAAATGTAACTATTTTTGGTGATCCTCGTAAACATTTTATGGTAAGGTTCTTCTCTCCATTATTGGTGCGATTCTCCAGTTCTTTGCGCAATTCTGTAAGAAACAATTGTTGTGTTGGAATTTTTTCATCCATAATGGTTTAGCGAGTCTCTAAAACCTTTTTCCTATTTTTTAGAATGTATTTGGCATCTGAGTCGGTTGGCATGACTACTTTTAGCATACGGGGAAAGCGCTGATTTGGTTTGCCTATTCGATAAAATGTGACCGAAGAGGTGGGACAGCCGACAGCGTCTTGCACTTCCTTAATTGCAGCTCGGTCACATTCTCTTTTAACGATGGAATCCCCGTCAGTTTCTGGTACACCCTTAATCAAAATATTTTTGGCGCGGACCATGCGTTCGACAGCCTCGTTCGCGATTTTGTCGGTGATTTCGACGGAGTTAATTGCCTCCACAGTGGCAATTTTATTTTCTAACGTATTTAACTAGGCTGTAAGAGTAGCAATATGATTGTCTATCTTTGTCTGCAGATCAGTCTTAAAATCAGTAAGGAGTTTCTTTAAATCGAGAAAATTTCCCAAGTTGGTCACGCAAGAGTTACACAGAATAATCAAATCTCGAACTTTCTGACGGGTTACGCGATCAGAAGTAGATATCCCTGTATATTCCATGTGTACTGATCGCTTGAAGCCGTCACACTGAAGTACTGATTAGCTATCGGAGACAGACTTGGAACAGTGACCGCAGTTATTAGGCATCGCTAACCTTCACAAAATTTGACGAATGTAAAGAAAAAAGTTCAATTGATAATGTGTATTTACAGTAGTTCGTTCAAAATGCACTTTTTAATTCACTGATCTATATAATTATTGTCACAGCAGCAATACTAACACTTTAACAATTACGTACAAAATTTTCAAAATATTCAAGTATTTAATACTTAAAGCAAATTGATATTTTAATGGAGCAACGAAATGTGTGTATTTACCAAATCATAGGCGCACATTATTATTTGTAAAGTACCCTTATTATTGATTTTTTTGGAAAAAAGTTATTGAAGAAACTTGACATTTTAGGTCAACATACCGCTTTTGAACCAGATATTCCGACATTCGCACTGATATTTAACGAACATTGAATCTGCTCAACAAAATTATCCCATTTTTCAAGTTCCTTCTCTATGGCTGAGATTGCTAATTCACTAACTATTGTTTTATTGTATCATTCGCATTGCCCGTAAGCTCTTAGCGTAGCTACTGCATTAAGAATGTGTTTAATGCCATACGTGTTACAGAATCCATTGAATGAGGTGGCGGGGAATGCTGTTCTTTTGTCGCTTACGATACGATTTGGCACTCCAAAAAGACGGATTACTCCTACAACATGTCCTGTTTTTTTATCACGTACAGGCTCCAAAATAGTGCTAGTGATAAATGGTCCAACGTGATCTATATGTAATGTGTGAAAAGGTTGTTCAATCATTTCTATTGGATGAAACTTCCTGTATTAACTGTAACAGTTTTTTATAATAAGCACAATTCAAATAAGCTTTAACGTATTTAGTAACAAATTTTCTAATTGTTGCTACTTTCGATAGCACTTTTTTCTTGAAAATATCCTAAATTGTTACATTTGCGATATTCTTATTTTCACAATCTCTGAAAAAATGAACGAATAATCCACAATTATAGCAAAAAATATGATTTTTCTCTTGTAAAATCGTCTTGGCTAATTTACTATATGAAATATTAGACTTAATGAAAAATTAGCGCCATGAAAATTAGTCTTAAAGTAGTTATCAATTTCAGTCTTGATCGGGTTAGCGCCCATAGTATTTCAATAAGTATAAAGGGTATTTACATCATTATATTGTGCAGATCTAACAGTACGAGAAATATTACCACCAATTATAGCGTCTATAAGACATTCATCGGGTATTTGTAGTTGTAACGCTCTTAATTTAAATACTTTTTGAAAACAGTAGTTCCCTAAATACTGACCATAGTTTCATAATTAGCGGCATCGCGGAGTATCTTATAAAATGGAATAGGTTTACGAAATTGTCCAGTTATATTATTCTTTTTCATTTTATTTCTATGAAATATCGTAGTTAGCCTGTTCGTCACACCACTGTTGAGCATTTCCACACAGTCGTCCAGCTATCAAACACATTATGGGATCGTCATCCCATAAATACCTTTCTGCTAGTTTATCTACTCGTTGTATCAATTTTTCTATAACAATGTCATTTTTCTTTGGGTCGAATATGGGGATAAAGAACTCGTCTCCTGAATAAGCCGAGGAATTCGATGGCATGGTGCGAAGCTGAATAACTTCCTCTCGTAATTTCGTGAAATCTATTTTCACCTCTACCTCATTTGAGGATGACGACGACGATGAGCTACTGCTGCTCGGAGAATGACGCCCACGTGATGAACCATATTTGATTGAATTATTTATTTTCCACATACTAACTTAATTGATTCACTAAATATTTAATAGTGAACACTCTGAATAGTTTAGATATGTCCCACTTCTGATAATGTACGAGTTATAATATTATAGGCAACGGCAGTTGTCGAGTAACGCAAGTACACCCCCACAAAATTCACCACACCGAAAAAGCCCTATACAAACTGTCTAGGCTACGACATGTAAATCAAACCATGAAAAGTCACTCTGTATATACAGTAATTTTTTCATACAAAATGTAATTGTCAAACGACCGAAAAAATAAGAACGCGTCCATCGATCACGATGCAGTTCTGTCAATTGACCAGAGGCGCTGTAAAATTTACAGCCTCCTAGCTGCACTTCAGGTTCCGCGTTTTAGGTAGTTTCTCGGTATATATTTGTGGCAACTTTGTAATGGCTCTAACGATTTCGATGAAACTTTGCAGGATGATAGAGCTCGAAAATTTATTACGATCGCGTCATACCGCGATCCCTGAAAAAATCCTTAAGGAATCCTAATGGTCATGTAAAATTTCGAAATATGGGTGTTTTAAGTTTTTTCCAATTTATACGTTTTTGACGGATCTAGGAATTTTCTTCGAAAGCAATTCTTCGAAAACAATTCTTCGAAAACAATTCTTCGGAAAACAATTCTTCGATAATGCGATTCTTCGAATACCATATTCTTCGAATAAACAATTCTTCGACTAATAATTCTTCGACAGCTTTATTATTTGGATTTACTAAAATCTGGGATAAGTTTTCATTAGACAATAATCAATATTTCTCGCATGATATATAAACGTATGATGCGGAACATACTAATAATAAATGAGAATTTTAAGGTCATTTTCTTTTTTGAGAATACCTAGGAACTGGAAATAAAACACTACTTTTTTTATTTGTTATAATTATGTCAACATTTTATTAATAAATTACAGTAAAAGTTTACAGTACAGTAAAAGGTTACAGTAAAAATTACAAATAAATGACATAAATACTATCAAATACCAAGGTAAGAAAAATATTATAGATTAATATGATATGTTGTGAGCTAAACCTCTAATGTATTCTATTATATTATTTTTATCATACTGATTTACAAGAGTTTTGATTCGTTGATTACAATCTTTGTACTTCTTTCTTGGTGTTTGTGGTTCAAATCCGCTTAAATATTGTTCTACACGAAGTTCATTTAGACTTTGCTCATTTTTTATACATTTTATAAATTTCCACAAGTTGGGGTGAACTGCTGATACTTGTGTTTCAAAACTTCGATGCCATCCTTCTACCGAATTATTTGTTCTCTGTAAATCATCCAAAACTGTTTGATATAGATTCCACAATTCGTATGGATATTGTGGTGGTTTTCGCTGTTTTCGATTTGGTCGCCCAATCCACGTATCTTCAAAATAATTAATAACACTTTCGGCTTCTGACGGAAATATTTCACTATCATATAATTGTTCAAAAGCCATAACTATATCATCCACTGGGACAAAAGCAATAGCACACAACATTTTTAGTTTGAAAGCAAATTCACTGTCAGTCTCATAGCGTTTTTTTAATCCATTCCATTGAATCATTCGAAAAATGCATTGACTGAAGTGGAAAAAACAGCCTCTTTTTCTACAACTTGGAAAAGCACTATTGCAGGCATTAATCAATGCTTTTTCGAAGTCAGTGGTAATCGTTGCAGGCACTAAAGATGATTTCAAATTTTTAAGTTCTTGAAAAAATTGATCATAAATTCGTTCTGATTTTTTTGGTAAGAGTGCATAAACTAAAGGTACCGATAAATTGTGTTGCAGTCCGTGAACGGTTAGTAATTGTTGGAATAATAACGGCACGGTTTTAAATGTGCCATCAATATACCAATGCTTACTGTTAGACAATAATTGGAGATTTTGTTCTGTAGTAAAAATTAATATTCTCTCGTCCACTGGACCGGCATCATATAGCAAAAAATTTTCATTTTTGTAGGTTTTCGTATATTCCTCCAAAAATATTATTTCGCTTCTATTAGTAGGAAGAGCTGGTCCTTGTAGATTTTTTGTCTGATATTGCGAATACTCCGTTTCATACTGCTAACACTTGGAAGCTTGGGAGCTGCCGTTATGGAACATGTAGTCGAAGCAATTGATATAATTCTGTGCGGAGGATCATTACTTATTTTCGAGTTGATTCGAATTTTTTCGTACACTTTGGTCGCTTCCACCTCTGAGGCGTCAGCAATATGATTATGTTCTTTTGTTATTTTACTGATTTTATCGTCGACAGTAATTATTCTCGCTGGACAGTTTGTTTTTCTTTTTTCAAAAAATGCGCACTTCCAATACACTTTTTCACCTTTTTCAACATCTTTAAAATAAAAATGTCCCTCGAACAACAATTTACGTTTTCCTTTTTCTGTACAAACAAATTCTGCATCCATATTTACTTGCACAGGGTTAAATTAAAACTAATTCTATTTTATGGAAAACAATCCCTTTTATACCCACTCAGGTCAGTTGCAAACTTGGGACTACATAAATTATACCTGATTTATATCACAAACAAATTCTGCATCCATATTTACTTGCACAGGGTTAAATTAAAACTAATTTCCAAGGGATTATCGTCAGTTGCAAGCTTGGGATTAGATAAATTATACCTGATTTATATCTCTGAACAAAGTCATTCCTTTTGGATACTTCGAAGAATTGTTATTCGAAGAATTATTAGTCGAAGAATTGTTTATTCGAAGAATTGCATTTTCGAAGAATTGATTTTCGAAGAATTGTTTTCGAAGAATTTTCCGGATACCGTTTTTGACCTCAGATAGAGAAAAAACACCATACATTTTTTTTTGAACTAATCAAGACCTTTCCAACGGTATATAATATTTGATATATTTGTTATACCATCGTGAAGTTGTAGCCGAAATAAGTGGTTCACCATTAGTTTTTTTTTTTCGTTTTTTCTTGTTTTTTCCAATGTATAGGGTTTTTGACAACTTATAGAGAAAAATCACTTTGTATGTTTTTTGTATCTCTATTCAAGACCTTTCCAACGGTATATTTAGAGATTTTTGGTGTAGTCTTCTGGAGTTATAGCGAAAATAAATGGTCACACTATTTTTTTCGGTTTTTGCAATTTATACGGATTTCAACCACAGATATAAGAAACACCCGATATGTTTTTTGTAGCTCTATTCAAGATCTTTCCTACGGCACAGATAGAATATCCGCCTTTCTGGAGTACATTACAGGTGTAACGGCCGTCTGAGCGGAATAGGTCGGTAATAACAAAAAATTGATGCATTTTTTAGTTATTTTAAATGGAAATAAGCGGTCGGGTATGGTTTTTACCATGCCTATCACCGATTTTCGAGTAATTTCAGAGGTTCATTGTGGCTACCAACAAAAATTTAGTTTTTTTAAAAAATACCAAAATTTTACTAATGAAGAAAACGTGTGAAATCTAATTTTTTATGAAAATATTTAAATTTCAACTAATTTCATTCGTTTCATGAACAAGATGTGAGAAACATTGATTTTTTGCGAGAAAAATCGAGATTATACTTAATTTTGTACGTTTCATGGACAAACTGTGAGAAAAATTGATTTTTTATGTAAATATCAAAATGTCACTAATTTCATTCGTATCAGAGACCAGATCGATCGATTTTTTGAGAAAATATCAAAACTCCGCTTAATTTTTTTCGTTTCGTGGACAAAATGTGAGAAAAAATTGATTTTACGCTTGCAAAAAGAAATAAAACAAAATGGCTAAAACTAAAAAATGAAACTGTGTAACCGGTACCCGGTACAGAATATACAGAAATAAATGAAAATTCGTTATTTTCCCAAAAAGCGGAGATCAATTAAAAAGACGAAAATGAGTGAATTTTCCTATTTCATATGAAAAAAATATGGTGGCTTGAATATGGATATTGTAAAAAAATCTCCGATTATTCACGTCCACTAACATAGGTAAAAAGGCATAAAAATACGTTATAAAACAAAACAAATGGAAATTAAGCGGTGCATAAAAAAAGAGTACAGTGTATGCGGCATGCAAAATTCCACGTCTAATTTCTTTGATGGGCAACCTACTTGTCAAATTAATTTCTATTCAGAAGTATATAAACGTTGCTAATACAGAACTATACGTAAAACGAATTAATAGGTTTGCATAACAATACGCGGCAAATTCACATACACATACGCATCATACAGACTACACATTTTTTGGACGAATAAAAAATATGGACCTAGCATCGCACCACGTAATACACGAGGAATAATGAAGCTAATATAACGACGAAGGAGATTGACAAATGAGATATTCGAAAACAGTTTAGTTTAGTCGAGAATAACTTTATCGGTGTATTAAAAATATAAGTCATTTAATTTTCGGTTACATTCCACTCTCTAAACATGCATAAGTGAATTTTCATTTACTTAAGTGGGAATTGTACCACTTCTTTCAAAAAGTGGTCTTAATAGCACTTACAACTATTGAATACCTACTGATTTAACTGAACATTCAGCTACTCATATTTAGAGAGTAAACTTATTATTCGTAAAATCACTGAACTTACTTACCGATTAGTAACATTGGTCACTGTTTGCTATTATTAAAGCTTAATCAATGTTTATTGACAGATGAAACCTTTAAAGATAAGTTAATTACATATCTATTAACAAAGGTTTATACTTCATACATTATAAACATTAATGCACGTCATAAATTTGTTATCTTTAATTCTAATTCAAGAAAGGAGATCTAATAATATTAATAATAATAATAATAATAATAATAATAATAATAATAATAATAATAATAATAATAATAATAATAATAATAATAATAATAATAATAATAATAATAATAATAATAATAATAATAATAATAATAATATTATGGGAAGAAAACTACCAACAACATCTTACTGAATTCAGAGGATCCGACCCTGCCAGCAGGCCGGCGCTACCAAAACTCATTTATACTCCAAACACGCACTCTCTCTTAGGAATTGCTAATGAAATTCTGGAAAGTCAATTGGATGCAGATATGAACCTCGAGGAAATACATCTTCACGTGTATTGCGCAGCTCTAGCAACAATCAAAGCCAACAAACAAAAAATATTAAAAGCACCTAAGACGCGTACGCCTCAAAAACCGAGATGGGAACAAAGACTTAGTACCAAAATCGAGAATTTGAGAAAAGAAATTGGTAGAATTCAACAAATAGCAAATGGGCAAAAATCCAAAAAGCTGCTAAATAAAATCCCGGTCCAGATTAAACAACAGCTGGAAGAAAAAACAACAAATGAAATAAAAACAATTATAGATGATACCTTAGATACCTGGAAACAAAAACTTGCAGTTGCTTCTAAAAGATTAAAAAGATATCAGGAGAGCTACCAACGCAAAATCCAAAACAACTTCTTTTCAAAAAATCAGAAGGGCTTCTATAGATCGTTTAACGAACAACCTGTTTCTAAAGGACAACCGCCAAAGAAGGAGGATTTACAGACATTTTGAGAAGGAATGTGGTCGAAGGAAATCGAACACCAGGAAAATACACCTTGGATCAAAACAGAAATTCAGAACAACAACCATCTACATATGGAAGAAATAATATTTACATTACAAGATCTGAAAAAGGTAATAAAAAACGTGGCCAACTGGAAAGCACCAGGGAACGACGGTATCCAAAATTTCTGGTACAAAAAACTTACGGCTACCCATCATCACCTGACCAACCAATTTAATATCGCTCTAAGAAACCCTGACCAACTACCAGACTTCCTTACAAATGGTGTAACTTATCTCCTTCCAAAATCTGATCAAACCCAAGATCCTTCTCAATATAGACCCATCACGTGCCTTCCTACAATGTACAAAATCTTCACTGCAGCACTATGTGATAAACTGTACGCATACCTAGAAACTAATGATATTCTAACTGAGGAGCAGAAAGGGTACAAAAGAAAATATATGGGCTGCAAGGAACAAATAACAATCGATAATGTGATATTGGAACAAATCAGAAAGAAGAACAGAAATCTATACATGGCTTATATAGACTATCGGAAAGCTTTCGACTCAGTGCCCCACAGTTGGTTAATAAAAACTTTGGAAATTTACAATATACACCCTGTGGTGGTTAGGTTTCTAAAAAGCACTATGAGTAATTGGAAAACAAAACTCAAAATTAACCTAAATCACACAGAACTAGAAACTGAATCTATCAGTATTAAAAGAGGAATCTTTCAAGGAGATACACTTTCCGCTCTATGGTTCTGCTTGTGTTTAAATCCATTATCACGTGGCCTAAACCACACAGGATATGGAGCAACTATTAGAGCGGATCGAAACTCAACAACCATAAGTCATCTATTCTTTATGGATGATATGAAACTATATGCCGCGTGCAAAAAACACCTAGAATCCAACTTAAAACTCATGCACCAGTGGAGCACAGATGTCGGAATGTCGTTTGGTATGGAAAAATGCCAAACTGTATCGGTTGAAAAGGGAAAGCTGAAAGAAGGAGAACCTATAGAACTAGAGCCAGGCAAATATATTGAAGCCATGACAGACAAACCCTACAAGTACTTAGGAATCCTTCAGACACACAAGATAGAACATAAAGAAATAAAAGCCATATTAACCACCGAATTCGAAAAACGCCTTTACAACATCTTAAAAAGTAAGCTAAATTCAAGAAACCTTACCACGGCCATAAATAGCTACGCCATATCCGCTCTTCAGTACTCCTTCGGAATAATTAAATGGACTCAAACGGACCTGGAAGCAGTAAACAGAAAGATTAGAACCGAGCTAACAAAACATAGAAAACACCATCCAAAAGCGTCCGTCGAAAGGGTAAATTTACCTAGAGAAAAAGGAGGTAGAGGAATAAAAGATGTTGTGGAAGCTTGCACTCAGCAAATTGCAGGCTTGAGGAGTTTTTTCCGCCACCAAAATAGTCAACTTCATAAAGCCATAGTGAAAACAGATACGGGTTATACACCTTTAAACCTAAGCATGGAAAACTTTACGCCCTTTAATACACGAAATGAGAAAGATAAAATTAGAAATTGGCGTTCAAAAGAATTGCACGGAAGATTCATTAATGATTTACAGAAAGACACGATAGATCAAGCTAAATCAGTTGAATGGCTTAAAACTGGAACGCTGTTCCCAGAAACTGAAGGTTTTATGGTTGGTATACAAGATCAGGTTATAAAAACGAGGAATTACCAAAAGTATATCTTGAAGGAAGAAATACCAACAGATAGGTGCAGAAAGTGCAACAGAAGTCAAGAAACGATTGAACACATTCTTTCTAGTTGCCAAAGCATAGCTGAAACTAAATATCTGGAACGACACAACAAAGTTGCCACAGTAGTATACCTATAAGTACTGAAAAAACTTAACCTTGATCCTCAAAACAACGATCCATATTACAAATATAAGCCCCCTCCAGTTATCGAAAATCAGTATGTTAAGATCTACTGGGATTAAACTATCATGACGGACGTAACAGTACGACACAACAGGCCGGACATCACAGTCATTAATAAACAATCCAAGCAAGCTCTGCTTATTGACATATCGATCCCAAATAATTCTAACACAGAAAGCAAATACAATGAAAAACTAAGCAAATACGCCGAGCTAAGGACCGAAATAAAAGAATTGTGGAATCTTAAAGGAGTCAAGATCATTCCAGTTGTTTTATCCTGTATGGGGCTAATTCCCAAGAAACTAAGTACTTCCCTCAAAGACATTGATATTCCTGAGTCAACCTACCGATTAATGCAAAAATCTGTAATCCTGGATGCGACAAACATTGTTAGGTCATTTCTAGAATAGTGACACCCAACGAAAGTCTTGCTGTTGAGGCCGACTGTCGTTGAAACACGCCGGGTGTAAATCCGGTGACACAAAAAGGAAAATAATAATAATAATAATAATAATAATAATAATAATAATAATAAGCCAATTATAGACCAATTACCTGCCTTCCTACCTTATACAAAATAATAACATCCATCATAATGCAACTCATTCAGGAACACCTCGACACTTACCAAATATTAACAGAAGAACAAAAAGGATGCAGAAAACACAGCCAAGGCTGCAAAGAGCAGCTTATTATAGACTCGGTCATACACCAACAGGCCTTACAGAATAAACGCAACCTCTTTATCACATACATAGACTATAAAAAAGCTTTCGACAAAGTACCGCACAGCTGGCTCCTACATGTCTTGGAAATCTATAAAATCAGCCCAACTATCATTCACTTCCTAAAAAACGCCATGCAAAACTGGTGCACTAACATCCACATACAAACAGCAACAACTAAACTAACATCCGACACAATTCCAATCAATAGAGGCATCTTTCAAGGAGATTCCTTTAGTGGCCTCTGGTTCTGTATATGCCTCAACCCAATTTCACAAGCCCTCTCTAACACGAGCTGCTGTTTCCAACTCAAATACAACCAGAATAATAACTATAAAGTCAACCATCAGTTTTACATGGACGATATAAAACTATACACATCTACAAAAAATCAAATGAACTCCCTTATCAAAATCACAGAAACAATATCGACGGACATACAAATGGAATTTGGATTTGACAAGTGCAAAACCAACAGTATAGAACGAGGTAAATGGACAAACACTAATGGAACAGTCACAACAACTGGCAAAATAGAGCACATGGACGAAGCCAACTCATACAAATATCTAGGATTCGACCAGACAATTAAACTGAACCACACTGAGCTCAAACAAAGACTCATTCAGGAATTCACCTCAAGACTCACCCAACTACTTAAAAGCAAACTCAACTCAAAAAATCTCACAAAAGGTATAAATACGTATGCAGTTTCATTACTGACATACTCATTTGGAGTTTTAAAATGGACACACACTGACCTAGACAACATTAACAGGAGCACCAGGACGAAACTCACCAAGCACAACATGCACCACAGGAACGCTTGCATTGAAAGAATCACTCTGCCCCGATCTGAAGGAGGAAGAGGTATTTTGGATATGCACCCACTTCATAATTCACAAATCATGAGTCTCAGGAACTACTTCTACAATAAAGCTACACAAAGTCCTCTTCACTTGGCAATCACAAAAGCCGACAAAAAATATACCCCATTGGAGCTATGCAACACAAACCTAAGTTTAAAAGACGAACCAACCATACACAACGAAAAAATTAACCTATGGTCAGGGAAAGAAATACATGGACGTTACTACAACCACACTAAAAATACAAGCGTTGACCAAAGACACTCCCACACATGGCTACACAATGGAAACCTGTTCCCCGAAACAGAAGGATTCATGTTAGCGATCCAAGACGGTATAATCAACACACGCGCATACAGTAAATTCATCATTAAGGACCCGACAGTAACGGACGATAAATGCCGACGATGTCACAATGCACGGGAAATAATTGAACATATAACTAATAGCTGTAGCACACTAGCACCCACCAAGTACCTAGATAGACACAACGCCGCCGCAAAAATTATACACCAAAGCATTGCTATTGAACATTCATTATTAAACAAACATACGCCCTACCACACATACACACCATCTGACATACTTGAAAACGCAGACTATAAACTATATTGGGATAAAACTCTCCAATCTGACAAACCCCTATCATGCAATAGACCCGATATTACGTTCACGGACAAGAAGGAGAAGCACACATACCTAATAGACATATCTATACCAAACGACCACAACGTACCAGCTAAATATTCGGAAAAAATCCAAAAGTACATCCCGCTTGCCATAGAACTTGAAAGAATATGGAGACAAAAAACGGTCACTGTCATACCAATCATCATTTCATCAACAGGTCTCACTCACACATCCTTCATCGGACACCTATCAGAACTCAATCTACCCGCAACCATACACAACCAAACACAGAAAGCCGTAATACTGCAAACATGCAATATTGTTAGATCATTCCTCCGACATCAATAGAGTCCTCCTATACTTGGCCTCCACCCGTATAGGCGGAACACACCAGGACAAACCTGTGCCTCAGTTCCAATAATAATACTTGGAAAGAATATAAAATATAATAATCTGAAACGAGTATTTCCATGTCACTGAAACTGGTATAAAAAAGTTTAAGACAATCTTAACCACCGTAAGGCTTAGGTTAGACGGGCGCACATACGCTCAGCGTATTTGCGTCGCGTATTTTGCGCTTTAACGAAAACCACAGATTTTTATGGACGTGATTACACGAGCGTCGAGTGCAACGCAAAAACGCCACTATACGTCCACCGCTACGTATTGTGACGTGTATTCGCCGGCACGTCGGGGCGCGCTGGAACTGAAACGCATTGTTTAGTATTTGTCGAAATACACGAGCGCGTGGATGTACACTCCAAGAAAAAATAATCAGTTGAATAATGTGGGATACAGAAAAATTAATTGCTGAAATTGAAAAACGGCCTCCTCTGTACAACATAAAATCAAAAGAGTACAGCAATAGAGAGCTAAACATGAAACTCTGGGATGAAGCTGAGCAGAGTTGATTGACAATTGGGAAATTTTGCCGGCTACAGAAAAAAGTAATAAAAGTAAGTAGATATTTATTTATTAATTTTAATAATAAATACATTAAATTTTCTCAAGTTGCCAAGATACGGCTCCGTCATTAGTCATAAAATATTGTGTAAAGTGTTCTCTGACTGCAAAACCGCTAGATCTACCTCCCGTAGCCACCTTTCCGATATCCTCTAGTGGATTTGTTAAAGTGTCGTCATGGTCAAATCCATCCCTCCTTCTTACAGAATTGTGCAGTACACATGAAGATTTGATAATATCTACTGCAAAATCCTCCTCCACCAGTAAACTTGTGTGAAATACTCTTCATTTATTTGCAAGAATACCAAACGTACATTCGACAAACCTACGGGCTCTTGTTAAACGGTAGTTAAATACCTTTTGAGGAATTTCCAATCTTTTCTTGCTTGCATATGGTTTTAGTATATGTTCATCAATAGCAAATGCTTCGTCTGTTACAAATACATGTGGTAATAATGGCAACATTGTACTTGGAAGTGCTGTTTTCTCTGGTAGGTCAAGCTGCTTTTGTGCCAGTTGCTTCCCAAAATTCGATCCTTTAAAGACATTACTGTCGGCTTCTCGTCCGTAAGCCCCTACATCTATTGCAGTGAAACAATAATCCGCATCGGTGACAGCTAGTAAAATGATCGAATGGAATTTTTTGTAATTAAAGTATTCTGACCCAGAATTCTGAGGTCGAACAATTCGGATATGCTTGCCATCGATCGCCCCCAAGCAATTTGGATATTGAGTTGGTTCATAAAATCTATTTACCACATGGGTCCAGGTAGCTGTTGTTGGGATAGGCATTTCTAAAGGTTGTAAAATTTTCCAAATAGCCACGCATGTTTCCCTTACGATACCTCTAATCGTACATCTTGAAACTTGGTAGACATATTCTAAGCACCCGAAATCTGAGCCAGTTGCCTGGTATCTGCAATAAATTTCAAATTTAGTTACCTAATTGCTGTTTAATGTAAATGTTGTCTTTCAGGTAAATTGGTTCAAACAAAATGGAAGTCGGTCAGGGACCAATTTAAAAGAGAGGTTACTATGATGAATCGTAGCAAAAGTGGGCAAGCTGCCAAAAAAAAGAAAACATACTTTTTTTTTGATCAGCTTCTTTTTCTGACGCCTTCTATTGAAATGAGAACTACAAGTTCGAATATCAGAAGCCCAGAGGATAGTGGTGAGGAAAATGACGATGAAAATGAGAGGGAGTCCACACAGGAGATAGAAGATTCCCAGTCACCCCTTGCATCTACCTTGCCTGAATCTGAAGTCACTCAGTTGCCCTCTACATCTGCAGCGTCTCAACGCTCTCAGACCCTTCCTACTACCTCAGCTCCCGTAAAATCGAAGGGGAAGAAAAAACAAACGGAAAAAGTTACAGAAATTCGAGCTATAATAAAAGTTTTAAATTAAAGCGTTGCTCTCTAAAAAGAGGTGAACAGCCAGCCCAGAGATGATTCTGGGAACAGGGCATTTTTGATGTCGCTCTTACCATTAATGGAGCAAATGTCGATCCCAGATATGTTGTCTTGCAGATTACGTTTAATGCAAGTGGTACAAGAGTGTCGTTTCCCTTCTCAACCGAGATCTCAAGGCAACGCTGCCTATCCACCGGCTAATCGAAACCGATATGCTTCGGCTTCTACAAGTTCCAACGATAATTATCAGTCTCCACCATGGGATACACCAGCTTCCAATGCTTCTGCTGACTACCAGGACATCTAATACGGCGGTGGTCAATATTACGAGAGACTGTAGTTTTTATTTGGTTTTTTTAATATTTAGTTGTTTTTTATATTTGTAAATTTTCTAATAAAGTTTACAAATACCTTAGAGTGATTAACAGATGTTCTGTTGGAGAAATTGGAATCCTCATGTTTGTTTTTTCCTTTTGCAAAGCGTTGCATAACAAGTTGAGTAGTTCATCAAAACTCTCTACAGACATTCGATAAAAT
The DNA here is from genome assembly GCA_963921935.1 of Galeruca laticollis. Classification (NCBI taxonomy): domain Eukaryota; kingdom Metazoa; phylum Arthropoda; class Insecta; order Coleoptera; family Chrysomelidae; genus Galeruca; species Galeruca laticollis. The sequence goes on from OY998180.1 coordinate 179,581,270, forward strand.
CAAAAGAACTTTTGAGGATGTAATCTGTGTTGAAAAAATTTTGTTTCAAAGTAACCCGTCGATAACCTGTCACTCAATAAGGGATGAACCCACCATCGACGTTTAGCTCTCCTTTTCTCATTTTTATTTTTAAGTAATAAACTAATACAGAGAGCGGAGACACAACTGATTGTGACGGGATTCATTTTAAGACTATTCTAGCTAGCCAGTTCTATCTACTCTGGCTGTACCCAACGTGATGTTTACGCTCGTATAATTTCGCAAAGAACCAGTGTAAACAATACGCGACCCAAATACGTTGAGCGTATGTGCGCCCGTCTAACCTAAGCCTAAAACATAGATTTACATTAGGATTGTTCCTAAAATAAAATTTTCTGCCAACTTTAGTAAACTAAATTCAATCATTAGGAAGAATATAAAATATCTGAAACTGGTGTTTTCATGTTACTAAAACTGGTATAAAAAAGTTTAAAACAACCTTAACCTCTGTAAAGCATAATTTTATGCTACTAGTTGTTCCTAAAATAAAATTTTCTACGAACTTTAGTGAACTAAATTCAATATTTAAAAAGAATATAAAATATAAATAATTTGAAACTGGTGTTTTCATATTACTAAAACTGGTATAAAAAAGTTTAAAACAACCTTAACCACTGTAAAGCATATATTTATGCTACCCGTTGTTCCTAAAATAATTTTTTTTATCAACTTTAGTAAACTAAATTCAATATTTAGAAAGAATATAAAATAGCAGAGTTATTCGTAATGTTGATTTGTTGTGTATTAATTCCAATCGTAGAAGCTACCAATCTAAACCATGACGTTACGGTGTTATATCAAGCTGGACAATGTTTGTACCAACCATTGGAAGTAGCCTGATTTCACGTTGGATTTATAGTCAAGAACAGACGATTTATTTTTATAAATCCTGTTCTTTTTTCTATACATATTTTGAAGAACCTTACAGGACATATATTGGTATTTTTCAAATTTGGTATAAGCCATTTACTATGTGTTACTTTTTTTGAGCCCCCTTGACAAGGTTTTGAAGGAACTGGGTTATATTTAATACGTCCAGTTAAATGCCCTTGATTATCAGTTTCTTCAATAAAGTACTCTATACAGGCTAAAGCTCCCACTTCACCCCTCCAAGCTGATTCATAGGCAGCAAAATGGAATATTTTTTTCTGCAGGCCCTCCGGAGTGTTTTCATCACAATTCTCAATAATTTTCTGTAATTCATCTGATTACAAAGCTAATGCACTAACCTTTCTTTTAAAGGGGTCTTGTTACAGTTGCTGACGTATAGCGTTCCTAGCATCTCTGGCGTTCACAAATTCAACATCGGAAAAAGGATCAAATTTACGATTGTTCTTTTTATAAAAATATTCCTGTAACTGATTCGCAATAGAGTTCCACATCACATTCACCACACTTTCCTTCTAATTTGTTCCATCTTGCCTGCGCCTATTGAATCCAAAATCCTCCAAAATTAACACAAGTTTCCCAACGATATATCTTTTCTATCGAAATAACTTCTCTGGCCAAAAGTCAGTAGTAAACTGTCTCCAAGCACTTGCTTTACATGTTTAGGTATTAGCGGGTGTTGACTTCTCAATTTCTGTCTAACTACTTCCACATTTTCTTGACGAAAGCGACTCATTCTATCGTCTTGATCTACACTTCAACAACACTAAATATTTCCTATAACTGCAGGTTGGCGTTGCGGTAGCGAAGTAAGTTTGTACAACAACGACAAACATATTTTTTTCCCAAAATTGGAGATTTAAATTATCTCAAAGCCTATATTTTACCGCGTATTGTTTTGATCGGTTTTGACATTGGTGAAAATGTCATCCATCCCATCTGCCTTCTCTTATTGTAAACACATATAGCTGTAAAATTTTCTTACCAAATACTATTCGGAATAAAATTATACATAGAATTTTTTTTCGCTTTTGAATATTTGTAGAAAAAATTATCTCTCGGTATAATTTTCAAAATATTCGTAAGATCAAAAAAATTTCCGTAAACAATTTGACTTCTGGTGGTATTTCTAGTGAAAATTTTCTCGGAAATCAAGTTCCGGCTGTCTCTGACAGCCATAAAGCATTTCAGGTTTAAATTGTGTATCGGATAAGTGTCTCTTGAATATTAAATGCGTTGTAAAATGTGACTTCTCTTCGTATAAATATCTGTATCCACTTATCCGTAAGTTACATAGAGGGTGTCCCAATAACGACAGGTCCTGACTTTAATTTGGAAACGATGATAATTACAACTTTCGGAAAAAGTTATTAATTGAGGAAAATTAATAATTTAAAGAGATTGCTTAAAGAAATTCTGAGTGTCATCTGTTTGTTCACAGAGTACTCCATTACGTTAGAACTTCGCAAGTGCGTTTTTCTATTTCCACAATAAATCGAAAAAAAATCTCTTGAATTGTACAGTGCAAAAACACGTGCACTTAAAAACAGTCGATGTAAGTGGAAGGATCCACTCGCTCTGGCTTGCCATCAAATGGTTTAACTAAACTTAGGATGTGCTGTGAACTCGGAATTTTTGCCAGTAAATGACAGCAGGGGTTATCTGAACTTTCTCCATCTTCCACATTGCCTTTATTTCTTCTACTAGTTCAGTGTATTTCCCAATTTTTTTTGTATATGTTTTCTGTACGTTGTGGTCCAGGGGATGAGCGATGTCTATTAATGTTGTGATTTTATTTATTTTATCTATAATTATTATATCTGGTCCATTATTTGTTATTGTTTTATCTGTTACAATTGTTCGCTCCCAGTAAACTTTGAAGTTTTGGTTTTCATTCATTGGATCAGGATTATACTTATAGTAGGGATCTTCTATTGTTTTTAGTTGATATTTTTGAAGGAGATATTTGTGCAAGATTTTTGCTGTAAGGTTGTGTCTATTTAAATACTCTGTTTGAGCTAGACCGGAGCATCCTGATGTTATGTGTTGAATTGTTTCTGACGTTGCTTTACATATTATACATTTGTCATCCTCTTTGTTCATGTTGGTTTATATACTTTTGATAATTCTTTGTAGCTATTAACTGATCCTGTATAGCTCACATGAATCCTTCTGTTTCTGTATATAGTTGACCTATTTCAATCCATTTACTCGATAGTTGGTGTTGACTACTGAGATCATGCTTATATCTGCTATGTAGTTTTTTACCTTCCCATGTCTATGCTAGATTTCTCATGAATGTTTTCTTGTCTGAATATTGTAATTGGGAATGCGTGTATTTTTTGTCTGCTTGTTTGATAGCAACGTGCAGTTGTGAGTGTGCTTCCTTGTTATTGAAGTATGTTTGTAGACTATGTACTTGAATATTGTGGGTGGCTTCTATATCCACCAAACCTCGACCTCCTTGTCCTCTTGGTAGGTATAATCAATCTCTCGATGGATGAGTTTGGATGTAGTGATCTATTATTTGTAAATGTTTTTCTTGTTATCCTATCTAGTGTCTGAACGTCTGTTTTAGTTCACTATATGACTCCGAATGAATATATCAATATAGGTACTGCCCAGGTGTTTATTGGTTTGATTTTGTTCTTTGCGTTTAGTTGTGTGTGCATGATTTCGTTAACCTATCTTTATACTTTTTTCTATGAGTATTTGTACCCTCGGTTAGTGCAGGGAATGTTATATTGTTTATGGGTAGGTCTATGTTGTTTCTCTCAGTTATTATCCCTTTCCTCACTATAAGTGACGCACATTTATCTAGTCCGAAATTCATGTTTATGTCTTTAGAGAAAGTGGCAGTGGTTTCTAATAGTGATGATAGTAAGTATTCAACCGGGGCATACAGCTTTATGTCATCGACGTAGAATAGATGAGATAAGTTATAGTCTTTGGTGACCTTGTCTCAGATGTTGGTTGCTTTCAGTAGGCTGCTTAGCGGGTTCAGTGCTAGGATGAACCACTTCGGGCTCCATGTGTCTCCTTGGAAAATTCCTCTCTTGATCTGTATGTTGTTTGTTTCTATGTATTTGTTAGGTAGGTTAAGTATTAATTTTGTTTCCCAGTTCTTCATTGTATGTTCAAGGAATGTAATGACAGTTGGATCGATTTTGTAGATTTGTAGAATATGCAGGAGCCATAAATGAGGGATTGAATCGTATGCTTTCTTATAGTCTATCCATGCGACAGCGATATTTCTATAATTGGTTTCTGCTTGTTTTGTTAATATTCTGTCTATTATAAGTTGTTTCTTACAACCTCTAGCTCCTTTTGTGCAACACTTCTGTTCTTCATGCTCTATGTTTTTTTCTGTGATATATTTTCTCACCTTTTCGGCGATTGTTTTTGTTATAATTATGTATAAAGATTACGGACATTATTTTTATTATTATTATTATGCGGGTCTCTCTCCACCTCTTGAGGAAGCGGGTTACGTTTAGTTTCGGATATGATGGCAGTGATAGGACTGCAAGCCATATTATAAGATACGGCGTGTCAACAAATATAGCGTATCAATACATCGTCGCGTATCTTATAAACGGGACATTTTGCCGTTCCGTCTTTACTTAAACAGAACAATTAAATTAGTCTTTTTCTTGTGTGCAATGGAGGTTGTTGCAGCAGCTTATATATACATGCATTACTTAGTTAAAAAAAAATAAAAAAAGACGCGCAGAAAGACGCTGGTGGAGTATACTAATAGGAGTGTGTACAGCGGAAATCATTTACTGTTGGATTTAAAATTTCAGGCAACTAGTGGCCTTTACAAAAATTTTACTAGAATATCTCCAACAGACTTCGATTACTTGATTAATTTAATTTCACCCAAAATAGCACGAAAACATACTAGATGGAGAACGGCAATTTCTGTTCAAGAAAGGTTGGCAGTAACAATTCGGTTACTGGCGACTGGTGACTCTTTCACCAGTCTACAATACCTTTTTAAAATTTCTAAACAATCGATAAGTGCTATAGTTCCTGAAGTGTGCGAAGTCATTATAGAAGGATTAAAAGAAAATATACAAGTAAGAAACTGTTTTATTAAAGAAGTATAATAAACACACATTAAACAAAACAAATGTTTATCTTAAATTCTCTAATTCAATATCGGGCATATCCAATAGTTGGCGTGGTAAAGAATTGACTGGAGTACTGCGACTTGAATGTTCCGAAATACTAGAATTAGCATAATTATATGCTGGAGATGGTACCTGTGAATGCTGTTGAGTAGAACTGGATGCTTGGCTATCCTGATACAGTTCAAATCGAGAATGTTGTGGCACAGAATTTGCAAAGAATGACTGAAGAGTATCAGTACGGTATGATTGCGAATGATAAAAATTGGTTGAACTTTGTTCGAGATGGGTCTTGTCTGCTTTAAACAAAATTAACATAATATCTTGTTGTACAGTACTTTGTAATTCAAGAGAATATTTGGCCAGTTTTTTATCCACAAGATTTCCAAATATTTGACATTCGTTTTGCTCCTGTAGGTTTCTAGCGTTTGCTGATGCTTCTGACAGTATTTTAAAAGCTTTATCTAATTTCTCAGAATCTTCATTCCTCCTTTGGCGGTTCCTACTAGGTGTCGCTTCATCGCTTTTCTTTTCGGTACTAGATGTTGCTTTTCTTTTCGGTACATTTTCTATACTTTCCCGATTCTCTTGTACAGCAGAACTTTTATCGCTATCTGCTAATGTTCCTTCATCACCCGATATTTCCTTCTCATCATTATCTTATTCTTCGTGTACAATCTAAAATGAAAAATAATTTAAAATAAGTATTTAATAAACAAACTTATTTAGAAAATAAAAATATGTCCTATTTTTGGCGCACTGTATAATTTGTTTTAACGAAATTTGTTTTAATTTTTACAGATACCTTCAACACCAGAAAGATGGTTAGAAGTGGCAAACAGTTTGAAGACACCTGGAACTTTCCACATTGTCTGGGTTCTTTAGATGGGAAGCATGTTGTTCTACAAGCTCCAATTAACACCGGAAGCGAGTTCTTTAATTACAAATCAACATTTAGTGTAGTTCTTTTTGCCCTAGTGGATGCTAATTATAACTTTTTGTATGTTGATGCTGGAGGCCAAGGAAGAATTTCAGATGGTGGTATCTTTAAAAACTGCTCGCTTTACAGAAAATTAGAGCGAAGTGACTTAAATTTACCTGAACCAGAAGCTTTACATGGCAGGCAACAGAAAATTCCCTATTTTTTTATTGGAGACGAGGCATTTGCCTTAACTGAGTCGTTAATAAAACCGTTTTCGGAAATACATCCTAAAGGATCATTGCAAAGAGTGTTTAACTACAGATTATCTCGCGCACGAAGAACTGTAGAAACTGTATTTGGCATCGCCTCAGCCGTTTTTAGAGTACTTCGTAAACAGATGTTACTTGAACCCAGAAAAGCTGTATTAGTTATAATGGCAGTAGCTCATCTACATAATTTTTTAACAGAAAGTTCCACATCTTGTGCTTTGTATACGCCACATGGAACCTTCGATACAGAAATTGATGGAAAGCTTGTAAAAGGAAAGTATAAAACTATAACTAATGAACCGATGTCTTCTTTATTTCCAATTAGAAATATTCCCAGAAGACCAACCGAAAATGCAACACGAATTAGAGACGAATTGTCATCGTACTTTCAAAACGAAAATCGACTTTTGTGGCAAGATAATTACACGTAATTCGTTTTATACTTACGGTGCTTTGTGTTTCCCGAACCTTGTTTTTGTCCCAAAGGAATAGCAAACTTGTGATAAATAAAAATAAAATTTGTAATTGAAAAGTAAATAAACAAAATAGAGAAGAAATTAATTTTCAATTATTCAAACTTACCTTTACCCGTACCGTGGCTCTTTTTAATTTTTGCTTTCTCTCGCCTAAGTCTTGACAGAAGAACATTAATTTTTTTTGCATTCATCTACTGTTGTCCGAAACTCTACAGCAGGTTATTCCCAAGCATCATGCTTCTTTATTTTATTATAGTATTTGGGATGTTTTGCATCCCACAAAATTTTTTTATTACGATAACTATTCATGAAATCTAAGGTAGATTTTTTTGTCCACTCCATGTTTTCAACTGAATAAACAAAACGAAAAATAAATCGCAACTGTGTACCGCAGACCTGTCCAGACATGCTAACAAGTGGTGCAACATCAGTGCGTATCATTTCTTTGATGCGGCGTCAAAAAACCGACAACCGATGGAACGCCGAGATGTTACTATGTTCTGGTGTTACGGTGTTACGCAGTGCCGTCCATACTTGTTACGTGACGGCGTTACGATACGAAGTTTTGTTATATGTCTGTACGCACCTTTAGACAGAAGGCTAAGTAAACTTTTGCTTGCAAAATTAATACTTAACCTATCTAACAAATACATAGAAACAAACAACATACAGATCAAGAGAGGAATTTTCCAAGGAGACACATGGAGCCCGAAGTGGTTCATCCTAGCACTGAACCCGCTAAGCAGCCTACTGAAAGCAACCAACATCTGATACAAGGTCACCAAAGACTATAACTTATCTCATCTATTCTACGTCAATGACATAAAGCTGTATGCCCCGGATGAATACTTACTATCATCACTATTAGAAACCACTGCCACTTTCTCTAAAGACATAAACATGAATTTCGGACTAGATAAATGTGCGTCACTTATAGTGAGGAAAGGGATAATAACTGAAAGAAACAACATAGACCTACCCATAAACAATATAACATTCCCTGCACTAACCGAGGGTACAAATACTCATAGAAAAAAGTATAAAGATAGGCTAACGAAATCATGCACACACAACTAAACGCAAAGAACAAAATCAAACCAATAAACACCTGGGCAGTACCTATATTGATATATTCATTCGGAGTCATATAGTGAACTAAAACAGACGTTCAGACACTAGATAGGATAACAAGAAAAACATTTACAAATAATAGATCATTACATCCAAACTCATCCATCGAGAGATTGATTATACCTACCAAGAGGACAAGGAGGTCGAGGTTTGGTGGATATAGAAGCCACCCACAATATTCAAGTACATAGTCTACAAACATACTTCAATAACAAGGAAGCACACTCACAACTGCACGCACTGATGTTGCACCACTTGTTAGCATGCCTGGACAGGTCTGCGGTACACAGTAAAGACGGAACGGCAAAATGTCCCGTTTATTGATACGCTATATTTGTTGACACGCCGTATATTCGATGCGTAACAAACAATTGTTGCGCGACGGAGTTACGATACGAATTTTTGTTCTATGTCTGTACCCACCTTTACAGACGCACTGAATATGTTGAGACCACGATAAAGTCTCTGTAACGAGTAGGCCTAGGTCACTTTGCTGAGAAGCAGTTACTAAATTTATACTAGAAAGTACATACTCATTCCTCAGATTATTTTTACCAAGATGGAGCAGTGCAAGATGAATTTAAGGGTAAAAGCCAGATATCTACCCATTCCTAAACTTGGTTCAAATCTGCTTGCAGTTGATCGTATTCATCTATAGGATTGGCATATAATTTGGTGTCATCAACAAAGAGCGATATGTTGCTTTCGACGTGGTGTGGTACATCTGTTACGTACACTAAAAATAGAACTGGTCCCAAAACCGATCACTATGGAAACCCACTCAGCATAGTGCGCATTGCAGAGAAAGAATCACTAACCGAATACAAAACTTCTTCCGACCAGTCAAAAAACTTCAATCCGATTAAGCAGATTGCCCCTAACTCCGTTATGCTCGAGTTTAAATAGTAGACATTTATGAGGGACTCGATCGAATGCTTTGGAAAAGTCTAAATATATAATATCCTCCGGTTGTTTATTGTCTAGAGCTAAATACCAATCATTTACACACATCAATATATTTGTCACTACGGATCGACCTGGTACGAAACCGTGTTGAGAAAAAGGGATTCTATCATGTCCTATCAGAAAGTTCACCATAGATTCGCGTATTGTGATAAACGTTAAACTAATCGGTCTATAGTTGTCGGGATTCAGCTTATCACGCTCGATGTTTTCCATAACTTGGGGAGGTCTCCAGTTGAAAAGGATTTTTGCATTATAATAGATAATGATGAGTTTATAGAACCAGAACCTTTTTGTAATAAAATTGCACAGGAATATGTGAGGTTTATTCACTCTATATACAATGAAATTATCTACCAATTCATAAGACGGAGTTGGTTAGTAGGCAGATTGCTTAATAGCATATATTTCTGAAACTGTCTCGGTGTGAAGTCATTCATGTGGTGTTTACAACGCATACTGATTCGATGATAATCAAAAATGGAAGAATCTGTAACTACATCACTCTTTCCGAAATTTATTAAGCTTCTCAAACTAAAGACATACGTAATGGCTCTTTTTGAAGATTGAGTTAAAATGTTATTGGTTGCCGGAGCCCCAAAGTGAGCATAACGAAGATATAGCTCAATAAAGAAGTGACGAGTTCAGTGAAGGAGTTAAGTTCCTTAGCAATAGAAATTATGATCATGTCGAAGAAGGTATTTCTGTTAACCAATCAATATGGGCCGGTAATTTATCTAGAATGATCATCAATATACAGTATCGGGAAAAATGTATTCCAATACTGTACTAAAAATTGCAGTGCTGAGACGAGTGTATTGACAGATTATTGGGAAAGAAAGGCAGCAAATATTAGTTATAGGATAATGCATTTTCACTAAGTTGAAACTATCAGCATAAGATCAAGCCTTGATCTTGAGTAATCATCTTATATGGTGAAAATAATACACTGTATAATTATATAGGCGTGAACTATTGGTGAGACCAACTGTATATATTAGACCCGAAGTTAACTACTTATTACCACATCATATGAAATTTTTGGTCAAATCTGTCATTTCCATAAAAAATAAAAAATATACTTTCTAGAATTCTCCCAAAATTACCGAAATGATTCGGAAAAAAACGAATATATGTAAGCCTCTACACAATATAGAGAAGAGGAAACGTCAAATACAGTTAATTCCATATAAATCCGATGGATTATTTGCAAATATCAATACCAAAAATATTTGAGTTTATATATACCCACTTGATAGCGCAACATTCAATAATAAACACAGAAAAACAAATATTGTTTAACCTAACAAGGAATGTTTGGATTTATTGGTCTCTGCAAATCGTATGGTTACAAATATAACAAATTGGAAAAAAGTCAAGTATTCCGACTCAAATTTGTAGTGCATGACTATTCAATTTCTGTACCAACATGTGAAGAGTATATCGCTTCTCGTTGACTTTTTAGGTCACACGTGTTCAATATAAATCGAAGCAACAGTTTTGAATGAATAAAATAGTTTAATTAAGTAGTCTCTACAATTTTTTATGGATTATGTACTCCTTGAGGTTGATAATTGTTTATAAAATAAAACATAATGTACATGCAATCTACCTCCACATTGTTATTTAAATTCATGAACAAGAATTTTAAAATGAAGGTGAAAAACACTATTGAGATTCTCCAACTACATTAGTTGAAAAATGATAACGGGGAAAAATATTAGGCTCCTGCATTGCGAGTGACTTGCAGCAGAAGAGTTACAATACAAATTAATGGTAAAGAAAATGGGATAGGTACTTCCAATGATAGCAGACAAAATGTCGTTGGAATAGAAAAGTTTAAAATCGGGAAAACAGCAAGGCAACGTCCGACCATATCCTAAATTCTGAATCTAAAAAACAAAAGGAATACTTTAAGATTGGCACATGAATATGAACATGCGCAAGCAATTATTTAAAGTAGACGGAGGCTGGCATGTAAGGGAGATGTGTTGAAAGGGACGCTGGTCACTGTAAACAAGTTGAACAACACAAGTAGCTGAAACGGTGCACAATAAATATCTCTAGAAGAAGAAAATAGAGGAACAGTTGAAGAAACGCTTGGAAACAAAGGACACAAGATTTGATATTGTTAAACAGATTAGTTAATTGGAGAAAAATAAGTGAGGAAAGTGGAAAACACTAACCTTAACCAATTTGAAAGGAGCTTTCGATAGTATGAGAAGAAATGGCATTTGGATTGGTATGAGACGAAGGGGCATGGCAACTAGCATGATTTGAGGCGTGGACATCCTATATAAAAATAACAGAAATAGGGACCTGCCGAATTTGTTTTAAAAGTGGGACTGAAACAGGCGCGTGTTCCAACCCTCTTTATTATTTCTTGTAGTACTGGATATCGCTCGAATAATATACAAAGAAAAGTCCAAAAATGTGAAAAAGAAGACAAACTACAACGAAACCAGAAAATATGTCAGGAGCAATAAAATGAAAAGTGAAAGAAATAGTCGAAAGAGCGAGATTTAAGTTCAAATTCACGAGAAACACATTTTTTGGAGAAAAATAAGAAATACAGGTATACCAGAAAGTTATATATATATATCGCAGGGAATCCAGGACAAAACCAAGGTAACAGAGGTAGAAACGAAACAATAATAAAGAGCTAAAAATAAAGACAATTAAGTTAGTTAGTAAGTCATATTCTCAGAATGAGATCGGAATACCAAAAACACCTAACAGTACACTGCACTCAAAGAGTTAAACGTTAAAAGAAACAATTCCGTTAAGGAGTTTTTATATAAGTTGCGGTACATCAATTTTTGACAATCTGTTTCCTTCACTTCAATTTGAATAACGTAATACATTGTGTTTGTAATTGTATATGCTTTCAATTATAAATTTCTTCAAATCTTTTTTCTTCACAAAGATTGGTTCTCCCGAAAATAATTTTTCCTTCACGCCTCTAATCAGAAAACATGTCAGGTACAGAGGAAGGATGGGTAATTAATTTCATAAATTCATATGAAGTAGTCGCATGTTCTTATAACCTATACAGTACGGAATCAACAGAGAAGCTGAGTCAACTATTTTCCTAAATTAGCTTTAGTCATAACCCGTTCAGATATGAATAATTAAAATAAAAATAAGGGCACATGGAGTGTAATATTTTCAATTCGATTACATAATTCATTCAGAACTACTATGGGATCCAGGATCCAAGAAGTTTGTGTAGAATGAAGTTTTTTCGGTTTACTAATTTTTTTCTTTAAAAAGCTATAAAAAAGAAAGATGCCTAAATAATTACCCAATAAGATAGTACCGTGGATATAGTAAACTATACACCCAACTAGTTTTTTCCACTACTATAAAAGTGTTTATGTAGCAAAATACGATTTGCCACTCCAAAACTCGCTTTTTAAAAACACTTTTTATTTACAACTGTTACAAAACTACACAATAAAACTGGTGAAAGTAATGTCACTAAAATCAGACTGGTTATAATAAAAATCAATCGTTTAATTTATACAAAAAATATTGCTTCGTCGGCATCGGATGTTTTATCGAACGTTCTTTGGATTTTAGCAAACTCAGCGTCCAGGTGTAATGGCTTCGTATACAGGAAGTTAGCGTAATGAAGTTCAATGTAGTGTAACTTCTCCATCCCCTGGGGAAGTTTTGTAAGGTACGAACAAAACTTTGGTGATCTCTTCGCCTTCTGTTGGTTTGGATTTTCTTTGGTCCTTTCTCTTGCATCGATTGTTCTTTAGCCTATAACAAAGATAAATTAGGAGAACTGTAACGTCTATATAGATGGGGGTCATCCAGAAATGGTTGTGGATGTGGTTCCATTTTTCGGCTTCTATTGGTTCCATTTGGTTTGCTTGCTTAAGGAGTTCATGGAGGTCGTCTAAGGGCACGTGGTTTATCTTCAGTGTTTTAAATTTTGTTGGTTTTTGTATGTTGCTTGTTTTAATTTGTGGTAACGTCAATGGTTCGCCCTCAATAGTGGTTTTGGAATTAATAAACCTTTGTTCTAGTGTTCTGAACTCACAGTTTGGTGGAAGTTCGATCAGGTACACTCCTTGAAGAACCATTGGTTTCGTTGTGGAACATTTAGTTGTCATTTTTGTGGGTCCAGTAAATATTGCTACGTAGTGGGAGTTCGATAGACTTTGGATGATTGTGTTCTGTATTTGGACTGGAATATAGTTGCAAGAGGCTTCTGTATTTTTCAGTTCAAGAATCTGGTTGATGCAATCTTCGGATTTCGTTGTTGTTTGCAGCACTTTTTCGTTGCATAAGTATTTGGCACCGGTTCTTTTGCATGGAATTTCGGAGTATTGGAAGGTATCTTCGTTAAGCAAAAAGTACGGTTTTGGAGGAATAATTATGGTAGAATTTTGTGTAGGTACTGGGAATAGGTGGTAGTATGTGAAGGTTTTAGGATATAAAATGAGAAAGTGTAGGATAAATACGATAGTGTGGTTCGTGTAGTAAGCGTCTACGCTTATTATATCGTAGTAATTAAGGATGTCTTCGTCTTTTGTATATAGGGGATGATCTTCACTGGGGTATTCTAGCATTTTTGTCACTAGCCATTCTAATTCACCAATAGTCTGGAAAATGTGATTGCCTCTTCTAGATCGTTTAGGAGTTGAAGGATAATTTGGAGAGATAGGTTTTTTAATTCTTCCAGTACATTTCTGGCTTGAAGATAGTGGTTGAAATCGAATACAAATTTGTTTAGATTTTTACTGATTTGATCTATTTCTTCGAAAAAAGTTTCTTGGTTGTGTGTTAGAAGAGTCACAGTTTCATTAAACTTTTCCAAAATCCTTAAATTTAAGCGCATGTGATGATTTACGTTTTTTATAATATTGTCCTGATTTGTTTGAAGCGTTTGTATTGCTGTATTGTAAATTTCGGCGTCTTCCTGGTCTAGGTTTCCGGAGATAGACTTGATAATACTTCCTGAGCCGTTTATATTTCTTCGTTTCCTTTTTGAGGTTGGATAAATTGATAGTATTTTCTCTTTGGCTCATTTTAGTTGAAATTGGAGGGCTTGATCGAAATTTTGTAGGCTGGTAAAATAAGGGTAGCTGAGGCCGTCTTCTATGGCTTTAGTTACTGCTTGGTATTGATTATCGATAGTTTTGATTTCTTACATTATAGGTTGTAGTTCGAAAAAGTGTATAAAGTCGTACGTGTTAGAACGTATCTTTGCTTGACCCAGGTTGAGGAGAAGCACTCCTGGATTTTATTTCAAATCCCTCATTTTGATTTCCTCCCCCATGCGAATCTGTGAGGAAGATTTAGAATTAGTTTTCTTTTCGGATTTGCGTTTTATATTTTTTCTTATGTACAGTGGCTGTCTGAGTGTCTATCGTTACAGCGTTATATATGATTACTGTCTTAGGTAGAAATCTTGGCAATAGTTTATTTCTTTTCAAAGTTTTTCTAGTGTAAATTTTAGTTGAGGGTTCGTATGAGATAGGGGTTTGTTTCGTTTTATTTCTGTTTTCTATAATGGCCTTTTTATTTTCGGAAAGGTGTTCGTTGATCTCCTTATAAATTTCTTTCGTTTTCTTACGATGTTGTTCTATGTAATCGTGTAGTAAGGTTCTTTTTATATCTATGTCAAAATAATCTCTTGCATTTAGGTGCACGTTTAGTACTTCGACGGGTTTTAGTTTCGTTGAAGAGTGAACAGAGTTGCTGTAGCCTAGTAAAGCATATGGCATTTGTTCTTTGATGGATAACGTTGTTTTTGTGTCTGGGGTTGTGTAGTGGATGGATATTTTATGGGAATCGACAAATTCTTGTATGAATCCGTTTTTAAATTCTGTTCCGCTATCTGCAACTATCATAGAAGGTAATCCGTGGTGAGTTACAAATGTAAGGAAAGCGTTAATTACGTTTACTGCGTTTCCTCCTTCTATTGGGTAAGCCTGTCCGTATTTGGAAAATGCATCTATTATGGTTAGGAACTTCTGTCCGTTGGATTGAAATAGATCGATATGAACGATTTCCAATGGTTTGGTGGGTGTAGGTGTGACCACAAATTTTGGTTTTGGTGGAAGTCTGAAATATTTATTTTCTTGACAGATATCGCAGAAATTAACGATGTCTTCGATATCCTTCTTTAAACTAGGCCAGAAATAACGTTTTCTTATTTGAAGTTCTGTTTCAGTTATTCCTCTATGATTAGTTATTCCTTGATGTTATTTTTTTATTAAGTCTTTTTGCCTTTCTTTTGAATTCACATCTTCCACCAGCTGTACGTTACATTTAATTAGGTCTATGATTAGTTATTCCTTGATGTTATTTTTTTATTAAGTCTTTTTGCCTTTCTTTTGAATTCACATCTTCCAGCTGTACGTTACATTTAATCAGGTCGTAAGCGTTGTTTTTGAATATTTTCCTGATTGTTTCGCAATTTTTTTTATATAATTCGTCGCTTTCGAAGAAACATGCGTATTTTCTTTTCGGATGGAGGTAGTTCTTAAAGAAATTTATAATATCTGGGTTAAGGTCGTTTTTCGAGAGTCGGACGTACATGCGTTGTTTGTTTGGAAAGATGTGTAATGTTACTGGAGATCGAGGATTGTAATTAACTGTTTTGAAGATGATTTGGTTGTTGTAGTAGTTGAGTGATCTCTCAGATATAGGGATGCTTGATATTGGGTTTTCTATTGCAGTGTGATTCGTTTAGTCGTCTGATGTTTCTCGTTGATCTTCCAGTATGTTTTGTTGAGATTCCTCTTGACTTTCTTCTCGGTTTCTTTGTGATTGATTTAAGTTCGCCTGTTTTAGTATTTCTTCGATAAAGGGGGGCAGTTCCGGAATATCTTCGTTGACAAAGTCTGACAGTCTGTCCTCAAGCGGATTATTATATAAAGAGGCATTTTCTTCATCCGGGGATTATAATTTTCTATTCACTTCATCGACATATTTTGCTAGGTCAGACAGCTCTTTGGTGTGTATTTCTACTCTTGAAAGGGCGTCTGCGCTAGAATTAAATTTTCTTTTCTTATATTCAACTTCGTAATCGTACTCTTCCAATTTTAATCGCCATCTTACTAGTTTGGAGTTTGGTTCTTTCAAAGAAAAAGGATACTGAAGCGGGCGGTGGTCTGAGAGAATTTTAAACTTTCTTCCGAATAAATAAGGGCGAAAGTATTTGGTGGCCCATACTATAGCTAACATCTCTTTCTCAATTGTCGAATACTTAGTTTCTTTGTCGTTTAGCGTTCTCGAATAGAATGCTATGGGTTTATCGCTGCCCACTGGTCCTTGGGAAAGCACTGCTCTTATGGCATAGTTGCTAGCGTCGGTGGTTAGATTGAAGGGTCTTGAACAGTCCACGTACTGTAGAAGGGGTTCGTTCATCAAAACGTTTTTGCATGTATTGAAGTATTCTAAAAATTCTGGAGTATGTTTGATCTTAGCACCCTTCTTCAGACAAGTTGTTAGAGGTTTAGTCATTTTTGCGAAGTCCTTTATAAACTTTCTGTAGTATCCTAAAAGTCCTAGGAATCCTGTGATATCTTTAGCTGTCTTAGGTGTTGGATAATTGGCTATGGTTTTAATTTTGATAGGGTTCAGTTTTATACCCTCTGAAGTGACGATGTCCCAGGAAACTAAGAGGTATATCTGGTTTATGGAAGATATCTGAATATTTTCTGCAGAGGCGGAGGATGTGTTCTTTTTCTTCCATATTAAGGTGGTTCGTTTGGATTAGATGATCCATGCTATTCCTCCGGTTTGTGCTGGTGTTGTTATCATCGAAAATATGTGATATTCTTCGAGATTAATCTTCTTGCACTCTATCGGTTCGGTAATAGAGAATTCAATTGTCTCTAAGGCAAAATTTTCGATTTCCGTCCAGGCTAGTTGGTTTTGTGCGTTGGAAAGGCTTTCTGTTATCACTGCACCTTGAATTTGTTGTCTTGGTATGAAAACCATTCCTTGGTTTTCTTTAACTGGTAACCTGATTTGACTAATGGAGTTTGCTTCGAGGTGAATCGAGTAGAACTGCATTTTCTTCGTTTCATAATATTTTATAGGGATGGTTGAATGTTTCGTAGTGAGGACTGATTTAGGGAAATTTGATTGGGCATGGAAGAGTTTTAAGTTATCGAGACCAATAGGGCCATCGAAGGTTTCATGGAACTTGAATAAATAAAACTTTAATTTTTCGGGAGATTTGAATTCTGGAAACGGAGGGATCGTGGCACTATGCTTTTGTGAATAATTTTGAAAAATGGAAGTGACAGTAAAAGGATCATATTTAATAAAATTTTGGAAATAAGAGGAAGCTATTTTGGGGTTAAGGAATGATTTTGTAGAGTCTGTATCGATTAGGAGTTTTAGAGGAGGGTCAGAAATTTCGATGTACGGAAGTTCTTTTTTTTCGGGAAGGAATGCAGCTCTATTAGGTTTTTCTTATGTCATTGGTTCTATGGGAAAATGTTCATATTCTTCATATTGAAAGTCTTGTACTTCGGCGAGTGATAACTCTTCTAGTGGTTGTTCTATTTCGTAAAAATCTTCTTCGTTGTCGTTTTGTTCTATGTTATACAATTCTTCGATGTGTGAGATTGGACGGTCTGTTCCTATTTGTGGCCGCTGTCGATATACTCATGTGGATTGGTCTTGCTTGTTGTGATGTCCCTGGTCGGTGGGGCCAGACGTTCGGTTGATTAGGTGTCCTAAATTGTTGTCTTCTTCCGGGTCTCGGTTGATTGAACGTGGGCCTTTGGAAGTTTTTGAATGGTTGTCTAGGCGGAAATTGGCTGTTTATTAGTCTAGTTGGTTGCCATCGAGGGTTGGAGAACATCGGTTGTGGTTGGACCATCGTTTGTGGAAAAACTAGAGTTCGTTGAGAATAGGTTGGTTGTTTCTGGGCCGAAAAGTTATTACCCCTTTGCAAATATCGGATGTTGTTCTCTCCTTGAATATATTGAATTGCAATTGCTAGGTTATTAGGCCGCATTGCCCTTATAGTGGAGCCCAAAAGCAAAAGGTTCTCGTTATCCTGCTAGGAATGTAATTAATGCTTGTTGTCTAAAGATTTCCATTTTACTTCTTTTTATTTCTGGATTTTGGGTATGAACTTCGATGTAATTGGTAATACAGTTTAGAACTCCCATTGTTTTCTCATAAAACTTCATAGGTGTTTCTTGAGGGCCCTGTCGAAGGTTGGCCAAATCTCTAGTAAGAGAATTTTCGTTTTTTTGATCTCCAAAGTTTTGGATTAAGACGTCTTTCACAGCATCCCATGTTTCACATCCATAAATAGAAATGTCTTCTTTGGCTCTACCAGTTAATTTACTTACAATACCATGGAAAAAAATCTGGTTCTGGATATCCGCTGGATTATTTTGGTTATAGTAATGATTTAATAATAAAGTTGAAATCTTGATAAATTCTAATGATTCGTTTGGATTTCCATCAAAGTTAGGGATGATGCATATATTTTTAACATAGAATTGACCCATTGTAATATTATTTATAGTTTCTACAGTATTATTAAGGTCTCAATCGTCAATACTTACATTGCTAAGATAATTCGTCAATTCTAAGTCTTCTCTCAGAAGATTCAGAGACAGAGGAGTTTGACATAAATAAAGTGGCTCACAAGATACAAATGATGCTACGGTGCATTTCTGGAATCCTTGCTATGCTTCGGGATAAACTATCTTGATTATTACCCATGTAGCTTGTTTTTTCGATGATAGTGGATAAACGCTTAAGGAGGTTTTTAGCAAATAGGAAATGGTTTTTAAAAATACTTTAGACCAGCATTAGTTATTTCTTCATCATTTTCAAATCAAAATATTCCGAAAACGGTACACAGTATCGAGTTTTACAGAGAGTACCCTTTTAGTGTAAAATTGAATGTTGTTTGAGTTGATATAAAATTTGCGCTACAAAATTCAACCTCAAAAAAGATATTTTTAAAACTACACGGTAAGAACCGTTCAACTAGCGCCCTCTGTGAGAGGTAGATATAAAAACAAATACGATCCGTCAGCTTCCAAAATGTATTCGTACAAAATTTCATTAAATCGTCGACAGTAGTTTCAACATAATCGTAAAAAATGTGTAAGAATTATTTTTTCAACATGCTGTATCTTGATGGACGGATGCTGTTACTTCCACAGGTCAATTTTCATTTTCATCTGCGCAACTTACGCTACAATTGTATTTACTAATGACGTCACCACTTTCGTGTACATGACGTCATCGATTTTTTTTAATGGAACAACATATTTTTCTTTTCATTTATTACTTTCCCAATAAGAGACGATTACAAAAATATATCATACTTTTAGTCCAAAATCATTGGTTTGTGAATCAGAGACAAACGTTATAACAGAAATTTTCAATCTAAAATTTTATTCAAAGGACTTGACTAATAAACATGGTGGGTTTTTATTAATATCGTTTTTTCATTGTATTGGCTTTGTTTACAGTATTAACGTTTAATGTTAAACAATAAATACTGTAATTGTGGGTTTATAAATAATGGTTCGTTTAATTGAAAAGAAAGAACAGAATTGAAATTTGAATAATGTGGGGATATGGTAACAAGTCCCAAATCCAACAAGAAGTTTGCGATTTATGGAATGATAAGTATGTAAAGAAAGGGGAGTAAATATTTCAGACAGTCTGATACAGAAATTGTATTAAACAGTACAGAAAATATTGAATCAAGTATCTCTAGTTCTAGTTTTTTTAGAAGTAGCAATAGTAGTAGTCATAGCCATCAATATAGTTTTGGAGGTTTAGAAAATGTTAACATTAATACTAACAACTCTTGTGAACAATTAGAGTCTGTTTGAGACTTTCAAAACAGAAATTTCTGTTAAAAAGCTCATTCCCATTTGAAAATACACTGTATACAATAAATAAGCTGATGTGAAAACCTCTAGATGTCCCTTACAACAGTATATTAATCTAGTTGAGGAATACAGTTGAATTATTGGATCTTTACCCGTGCGTCATTAATCTCTGATAACATAACCGACATAATTATTAAGTGGCATCTCTTTCTATGATTAGTAAAGAACAGAACAATATAATTTGACTTTTGTCGGTTATGTTATCAGATATTAATGACGCACGAGTAAAGATCCAATTATTCGACTGTAGGTAACTTTGACACTGAATGCTCCAATCAGCAAACAGAATTCAATTATTTATTATTGCATCATATTGCCCTGAAGAAGATTAATAATAAATTTGTAGATAGTTATGAACGAGTTCAATGCCAAAATTTAACTTTCAGTATTAAGAATTCTAATTGCTATTGCATTTTTAAATAAGGTTTTGTGAGAAAAGTAGTAGTTGAACTAAATAGAAAGTGTCATAATAAGTTTGAAAAATATTCCAAATTAGTTCCAATATTTGATGAACCAAGCTAATAAAATTAACGTCAGTTTGTTGTGTGCCAAATCACGGGTTGCCCTACTGAAAAAATTATAATTCCTCGTTTGGAACTATGCGCTGCAGTTTTGCTGTCAAAATTAATTGCTTATGTGATAAGGACACTTCCTCAAATATCATTACATAACACTTACGCTTGGTCCGATTCCCAAGTAACATTACACTGGGTTCAGAGTTCGCCGCATAAATATAAAACTTTTGTCGCTAATCGGATCGCTTATATTCAGTACAAACTTTCTGCAAATTCCTCGCATTATGTTAGTACGAAAGATAATGCAGCTGATATTGCCTCGCGGGGCGCCCTTCCTTCAAAGCTAGTTAAATTAAATTATTGGTTTCAGGGCCCTTCCTTTCTTTATGAGTTTAACTCTTCTTATCCCGCACCTACGCCTGATAATTATACGCTTCCGCTCGAGGAAGAGCACATTACCGTTTTTGCGGTACATACGGATCACAATTTTTTAGATACTTTGCTTGAGCCATGTTCGTCATTAAGGAAAATCCAACAGATCTTAGGGTATATTTTAAGATTTACATACAACATCTCCAATCCTGGTGATGAACGCTGTGGAATGTTAAGCTCTTCAGAGCGCTCGAATGTTATATCTATTTTTATTAAGAGGACACAGATGATTGCTTTCGAGGACGAACTTTCTCGGAAAAGGTTTTCGAAGCCAATCCGAAACTTGCATGCTTTCCTGGATGAGAAAGGTACGATCCGCGTAGGTGGAAGATTAAAATATTCATCTTTGTCTTATGATCAGAAGTATGCGTACTTATTACCATGCCGCAGTCGCTTCACCTCATTAGTAATTGATTTTTTTCACAAAAGATATTTACACGCTGGTTTTCGTACCACGTAATTTTTAATATCACAACACTTTTGGATACTGTCTCCAAAACGAGCTATTAACGCTGTCCTGAGTAAATGTGTCGTTTGCTGGAAAACGTCTCCCGCCCCGTTCCAACCTGTTATGGGAAACCTGCCAAAAATTCGATTATCTACCCTTAAACCCTTTTCCCATGTCGGAGTTGATTATGGAGGTCCTTTTTTCATAACATCTATTCGACATCGTGGTGTTCGCTCACACAAAGCTTACATGTGCCTGTTTATATGCTTTGCCACAAAGGCATTACACTTGGAATTGGCAAATAGTTTATCAACAGAATCATTTCCCGCGGCCTTACAAAGATTTATTGCCCGTCGAGGTCGTCTGTCCGATTTATATTGCGACAACGGCACAAATTTTGTTTCTGCCAATAAGGAACTAGTGAAATATTCACAAGAAGCCGCACGCTCTGAAAATATGCGTTTCCATTTTAATCCTCCCGCTGGAGCCCATTTCAGTGGACCCTGGGAAGCAGGAATAAAATCTGTCAAAACCCACCTTACTCGCGTCGTTGGGGAACAAGTTTTGACGTATGAAGAATTTTATACCGTGTTGACATTAATTGAGTCTATTTTGAACTCGCGTCCTATCACTCAATTAAGTACCGATATAGAAGACATTAATGCTTTAACCCCCGGCCACTTTCTTACTCTCGAGCCGCTGCAGACTATACCTGTTCCAAGTCTTGAATCAATCCCCCTGAATCCACTTTTGCGTTGGCAATAGTTGCAGAGAATGCAGCAAGATTTTTGGGCTCGTTGGAAGCGAGAGTACTTGCATTCGCTTCAACAGCGTTCCAAATGACTAGACTAACATGGAGTCGCTCCACAAGAAGGTATGCTTGTATTGATAAAAGATGACAACGTTTCTCCTTGTCACTGGACACTAGGACGCATAAAGGAATTAGTTTATGGATGTGATCAAGTTGCCCGCGTCGCGGTAATCCGTACTAGCCGTGGTTCCTTAAAAAGACCTCTGGTTAAGTTATGTCCACTCCCTCTTGCTGATGATTAAGCGTCAATTTCATAGGATTTATTATCTAGTTTTTAATGTATTCGGAGTAAATTTATGTTGTTCTGTCCAAAAAATTATCGCTGTTATCTTAGATGTAAGTTATTAGTTCGCAACATACATTTTTATGTTTCATTTTATTAAATACTTGAGAATTATCGCTTTGTGTTTATGTTTATTTATTGTTTTCAAATGCATGACTATGCATTTTAGGGGGGAAAATGTTACGAATCTGTCAACGATTTATTTATTTTATTTTAATTCTTCTTGTTATTGCCTATTGCTTGCTGCTTTTACGCGCCACTGTATATCGCTGCAGTCATTTATTCGTGGAAAGTAAGTTGGTTCCGATGCAACTCCCAGTTGGTTTAGACCGCATGTGTTCCTATGTGTTCCCAGTACTGGTAAGCAAGAAGAATCGCACCTTATTACAGGTTAGTGGGCAAAGTTTAAGGCAATACATAATTACAGTTCATTTGTTCTTGCAATGTATATATTTTTTTGAGCTATTCGTAACATATCTCTTCTTCATACAATTCCACAATATTAAAATACAATATGTTTCAGGATGGGAATATACAGAAGAGAAGTATAAATTTTCATGGCACACCTGAATTTACCTGTCATACGGAGTGAGGTAGGTAATAAAAGGTAAGCTATGAAAAGTCACTTCTCGAAATAAAATATGTTATTATTCCTTTGAAGAATCCCGCACGTTTCTTATGGAAAATTTGTCTCAGTCGATTGGCTGAAAATATAGTTTGATGTAATTTATGATGTTCTGATCAAAGGTCTCCATGGGTACAATTTGATCTGAAGCAGTTGTTTTTTTAGCTGATGTTCAGACCACCTTAAAACTATCAACTCGCCGCATCATTTGTTGTATCTACATAACTCAATATCTGTTTTTTGCAAGATTTCATTTAAGTTTGTTAATATTGTCGTACTTAAATGTTTTTAGTCAAACATTACTTAGAATTCCGACTGGTCCTTCTTTCCAAAAACCTAATCGAAGAAAAACAGCAACAACAAAACCTTTGGTGTATCGGTGAACGACGAACATAACAGTTCACTATACTAATCTAGTTCATCTACACCACACTTACTCTAAATAATATTATCGAATAAAAGAGGACATCCAAGAGCTGTTCGTTGATTTTACCTTTTAAAGGGTTTGCAGAAATAGTTTAAATTACGAATAGTCAATATCTCTCAATTATTTCCAATGTAAATGTTGATTGGCAACTGTATTAAGCCCACAATAATTTAAAATTGTATGGGAATCGCATTTACAACCACAAGATTGGCATTAAATCGATCGAAGACAAATTAAAAGATTACAGAGTAAAAAAATATAAACACCAATGCCCGTTTTCTTCATAAAATAGTGGTTATGTAGGAAATTTTGACATGAGTTTGTATATTTTATAAACAAAATTTTCCATTTCAATTCATTATTCCATCTATTAATAAGATATGTGAATTAAAATAAATTAAATGTTTCTTTTCCTTATAGTATGAATTAGATACAATTTTATTTTTCCCCTATTAGGTATTGTACCTATTATTAATTAGTTTTCAATATAGTACAAAAAATTCCGTTCCATGAGATGTAGCGCAACCAAAGTGCCAATTTTTAACAATCAATCGAAACCGGCCACATTAAAGTTATACATTCTTATCAAATGAAATGAATCATTTCCCTAATAACGTTTGAGTTTGAGAAACTACCCCTTTCATTCCCTTAAAAGTGTTGTAAACAATATATAACGATCCAACTTCAAATTAATGTCCAGTCCAGTTTAATACTAATAAGAATACTAACTCAAATGAGAAGAGACCTTGATTCAGATTTGATTGAGTTTCAGTTGTAAACTAAAACTCGTTCGTTCAAATTTTTATCCAATATAACTTTCCTTGAAGTTAACAAATGAATGTTTGTGGAGAAGTGAAGTAATTCACTTAATTCACCTGTATTGCTATTCAGAATCAGTACAAACGCTAAATAAATTAACCTCAACTATAGTCAGATATAATTAAACCATCTAATTTCAGCTCCTAGTTTATTTCTGATACTTCAAAATCATTAATTCAATATTGTAAATGCTCATACGTGGTACCTATTAGACAAGTTTCTAAATGAAACTACTTAATCTAGTCAAAAACGAACGTAAATATCCTCTACAACTTCCTACAGAACTTTAAAATTATACACGATGCACGTTGTAATTTTGTATAAGGGACTTTCATAATAATTCACACGAATTTCACTTTCGACTGCTTCTTACCATTAAGGAACTACTGAATTAACTTCCTAGAAGTATTTCGTCGACTGCTAACTTATTAGACATAAAATTGGTGTGTGAAAATGAGTAATAAATTATGTATTTTGAATAGTTATTCATAAAAATAAAGGCAATTAGGTTCTTGTCTTTGTAAAATTATATTAAAATGATAGAGAATTACAATCATTATTGGTAAAAAACTTTTCTTTTCAGAAAGACGTAGAAAAAATACCAAATGACAGAACTTTGAAATAAATGTTGCGTACTTGGAACCGGCTAATACATTTTTCGTGGTTTCTAGTAATTATATAATCACTTCAATCTATAGTTGGCAAGTTTTTTGTCCTAAATTACAATATTCATTCAATAAATTAGTGACGACTCACTCAATTCTCACAATAATGAAGTGCAACATATCGTCGGCTTAACGCGTTAACCTGCAAAGTCCACTTTTAAGTAAAAATTACATTTTATCATCATCATACAGAGCTTAATAACCTCTTTGGTTTTGTTAAACAGTTAAGTCCGATTTATCTTTTGAAACTTAAATATTGCATGATGTGTATACCAGCCAAGTCCAGCCGCCTTGTTTTCCCGCGTAAAATAGCCAAGTCCTTGGCAACCATGCATTTTGCATCGAAAAGTCAGACGTGACATGAACGCGCCATGAGTTTGTGTGAAATACTGTTAGTTTTTACCATGTTTTTGTGATTATTTAACCGACGTATTAAAGGTAAGTCTACATTTAGAATAATTGAATAATTTTTGTCAAGTTTAATTGTGAATTGTGCTAATAATTTAAGGATGAAACCTTGTTTATTTTCACAAGGGGACTTGTCAGTTTTTCCGCTTTGTTTTTAGGCTTATTTCAGAATGGAATTTGTAAGCACGATAGAGGGCGCATTTTTGGACGGATCGAAACCAAACTCGCTACAAAAATTGGTTCGGCCAAAATCTTGGACGAGTTCGTTAACGGGCCAAATCGGCCCAGTAGAAACAAAATGGCGGCCTGTCAAAATTAAAAAAAAATCGTGGTTCTTTTGTTTTTGATCTAACGCAAAAAAGGTACTGAGATTTTTTTTAGAACTTAACACGTTCTACAACTTTTGTATGAAACACTTTTTTCGAAAACGTACATGAAAACATTTATTTAAGAAAATTTAATTTTTGTAATTTTTTTTTGTTTTGAATCTGATGCAAAAACTTTACTGAAATAAGCCGTCCAATTGGTCTTGTGCAATTGGTATTTTTTAAATCACTGGAATACAGCAGCTTTTCACCAATTTACTGCCTATTTTAGTAAACTTTTAAAAAGTTTTTTGTCAAATAGAGTTACAAATAATTATTATTAATTTAGAAATTTGTGTAGTAATCCATTATTTCAAAATACAAAGTGATCAGTTTTGGGAAATATTTTTGATTAATGATCAAATTTGAGCCTGTTTAGTAGTCCTGAATTAAAGTATTTAATTATTCCAGATGTCACGTGCTAAACGAATGGTAGAAATGATAACCAAACCAACAAGAAACGCAAATGAAGAAGTGCATGTAAATGAATATTTTATTAATTTGGACGAAAACATAAAACTGAATGCAGATGAAACTTTTACGATAATTCAATTTACTGTGAACGCAAGCGAATCCTGCAATAACTGTGAAGTTGTTCAAAACGTCGAAATAAATTTTGTAGACTTACTACCCACTCGTATCGGTTTTGACTTCCAAGATGTTCAAACATAACATTATATTCCATTATTAAATGATGATATTATAATAGAGCTTCCCTGTCAAGTGAACACTGAGAGACAAGAACAATCCCAAACTCCTATAGAATCAACCATATCAGAAATGTTTGATGAATTAATAAGAATTTGGTCCCATATTCAGACACCGATTCAGTTTCATCTTCAGATGGATATAAAAAAAAAGTGAAAAACGTAAAAAATGCTTTCAAGTTCAGGAGTCAACATAGTGTAGGGAGAAAAATGAAAAACTAAGAGAACGTGGTAAACGTTATTGTGGTAGAATGAAACAAGATGGAAAATTGTACTATAACAAGCCTAAAGATCCGCGGGTTATGAAACCAAGATGCAAATGTAAATCAAAACAAAAAGGTATTATGAAATGTTCTTTAATCAATGAACACGAAAGAGAGCGTATTTTTAACTCATTTTGGCAAATGTCATGAGGCGATAAAAAAGTTTTTATTAATAATCAAGTTAAATCCGTACCAACTAAAAGGCAGCGAATCTGAAAACAGGAAAACAAATCAAAAAGAGGACAATCCTTGCAATATTTTTTACGAGTACAAGAAGAAAGTCTCAGGGTGTGCAGGACCATGTTCGTTAATACTCTCGTGATTGGACGATGGATAATTCTTCACTGGAAGAGTTCTTTCGGGACACGTACTCCAAGTACACTACACCAGTCAACTAGTGGAATTCAACCTTTCAAAGATCGTCAGAAGTGTCTGTTCCAATTTTTAGATTCTTTACCAGTTACGGAGTCACGCTATTGTAGATCAACATCTCAAAAAAATATCTTCTGGCTGAATGGCAATCTCGACAGAGTGTTTACGAATTTTATGTCAAAGATGAATGCGAGAAGTGTGTTAGCTATAGAATGGGGCAAGTTTCAGAAAATGAATTTAATACGTACGTACAGCGGAAAATGGAGGCAAGAGAAGAGAAGGAAAAGGATAAAAAGAGGCAAAAATACGTTTTTACAGCATACTCACAAGCTGTGTTAATGGCTCCAAAATCAAAAGTTTAGACACTATACTACAAAGCAAAGCTCCAAGTACACAATATGTGTTTCTACAACTTAGTGAATTCCGATGCTTATTGTTTTGTGTGGAATGAGTGTGAAGGAGGCCTTGGTGCTGAGGAATTTGCAAGTATTTGGATGTATTTTGTAAAACAAAAAATATTACCCAACATCCCAGCAGATACTGAAGAAAGGAGCACTATTATAATGTACACAGATGGTTGCGGGTACCCAAACCTCAACGCTATTATGGCCAATATTCTATTAAATATAGCAATTGCCCATAACTTAGTAATAGAGCAAAAATATCTGGAACCTGGCCATACACCGATGGAAAAGGACTCGGTTCACGCAACCATCGAACGAAAACTCAAAGATAAAATTATTAATCTACCAGCGGATTATCTACCTATATGTCAGAAAACAAGAAAAAAACCTGCTCCCTGCCAAGTAAAATACTTGACGCATGATTTTTTTTAAATTTTTACTCAATTCAGCGTTATAAAACAATCCGTCCAGGAAGAGGTGAAGGTGATTTGAAAGTCTCAGATATTCGTGCTTTGAGGTACACACCTGAAGGTGAAATTTATTACAAAGCCAGCTTCGTTGATGAGTAGAAAACAATTCCTCAACGGAAAAACACCAAAATTAGCACACATTCTTGGGAAGAACTGAAGCAGCTATACCCAGAAATCTGTAAAATAACGGCTAAAAAATATGAAGACCATCAAGCAATTAAGAAAACTTTGCCAGTAGACTACCACAAATTTTATGAAGACCTCCCCCATGAATAGAAATTGTAACGATGTTACTATTTTTTTTTTTTTCTTCTTTCGTTCAGACATTCAACTGTACCTATTTTATTTCTCATTTTATTATTAAGTTCCGTCATTATTTGCTTATACACCCCTCTTTCACCAAAAGCTGTAAATTTATTTGTTCCTAATAATTTTAAATATGTATAGTGATACATCCGGTATATATTTAATGTGTATTTCTTACTGCATCGCTCGCGCACGCCAGTCGACGCCGTTCTTAAAATTGCTAAGTAGGGTACCTCCTGAGTGGGGTCGAAAAAGAATGTATAAAACCGGCAAACGGAACGGAATAGCTCTCTTTTTGACTCCTGATTCTTGTGCTCTTGTGACTCCTGCTCCGACAGTTCCACCGTTTCCGCCGTAACCGAAAACGCCGACTGATTTTCGCCAGCGAGGTAAGCGAATTTAGAAATTATTTTTCATTCTTCTGGTGTTGAGATTTATTTTGCTTCTAGCGTATTTGGTAATTGTATTAATAGATTTTTATTTTGCTTACTGCTTGTTTAATTTGAGTGATTTTCCGCGTATTTGTGTACGATTCCGAAGTAAGAATTTACTGTTGGCTGTAACTTCAGGGGAAAAGAAATATAATTGGAAAATTCCCAAGCATTCTCGCTGCAAAGCAGGTAAATTCTTGGGGGATTTTCAAGATATTTCGGGAATCCCAATTCCGGTATACAACACAAGGGAAAGGAAATAACGTTGGGAAACTTTCAAGCATTCTCGCTGCAAAGCAGGTAAATTCTTGAGGGACTCTCAAATTATTTCGGGGGTGTGTTGAATCTAGTACCATAGGCCTTGGTAGCGTTACTTTAAAATATTTGATAATAGGCAACTTGGAGGAATCTCGTCTGTGTTCGCTGCCATAGCAGGGACATCTTCGAGGGTTTTCCAAGGCGTGAAACGAAATAATCTCGCGTGCGTTCGCTGCCATAGCAGGTTCGCCAGGGGGAGGTTTTCGGATTCTGCCGGCTAACTGTTCTTTGAGAGATTGATTTAGCACCAACGGCCGGGGTAAAATCCGCACAAAACCAAGGGAAATTTGTTAATTACCGCCGTTCTATTCTAGGCCTTGGTAGCGTAACTTTAAAATATTTGATAATAGGCAACTTGGAGGAATCTCGTCTGTGTTCGCTGCCATAGCAGGGACATCTTCGAGGGTTTTCCAAGGCGTGAAACGAAATAATCTCGCGTGCGTTCGCTGCCATAGCAGGTTCGCCAGGGGGAGGTTTTCGGATTCTGCCGACTAACTGATCTTTGCACGATTGATTTTAGCACCAACGGCCGGAGAAATATCTGCATAAAAACCGAGATAACTCTATTATTTACCGTTTCTCCTATCTTAAACCGTACACAAATGCCAAGAAACGCTCCCGTAGAACACTGCTAGTGCCTTTATAACGCTTTCTCTGTGTAATTCTCACCGTACTGCTAGTAAATTTTCGCTGATTTTCACCGGCGATCGCCGAAAACTATTAGAGCTTTGCACGTTAGGCTTGTAAGCGTAAAACATTTATTCTGTAATAAAGTGCTTTGGTCTGGGCAGTAATTTAATATAAATCGCAAATACTGAAGGGCTTTCATCAAAATTTAGTTGTTTTAATTATATAGTTAAGAAGTTCGTTCTATTTTCCTTTTTCCCAAATTTTTTCGAAACCGAAATAAATTGTGAAATTTTATAAAGCACCGGTAGTTTCATTTTCCGATAGTGGTAAACAATTAAAGCCTGTTTCCCACTTCGCACGGCATCGAGGTCAAAAACAGCAGACCCCTGGAATTACTTAACCTCCATCTGTTGCTACCCTGGTAACTCTTGACGCTACCATTTCCGAGAGTTCGGTGGAGTAAACCATCCCAAAAATCTGGCGCCCGAGAAAATCTGGTAGATAGTAAAGCCACGGGAGTCATAGTGACGTCCGTAATTCTTCTGAGGAAAGAAAGCACGTCACAAAATATAATATTCTTTCCATACTTTTTCTATCTAGAATTATTAATTAACTTACTTTGCGTATAAAATAATCTGTATTTTATTGCACTAAACTGCTAAGTCCATTATTAAACTAATTCAAAACATTGATAACTAGCTATCTCCAAAAAAATACTAAAAAATACAATTATCATAATAATTTTTATCACTAGAATACTTTCTATGCTGGTAACCAATAATTTAAAACGCATTTCATTAATTATGATCAAAAATAATTGTTGCAAAATAGTTTTTTGCCTCTCCTGTAAAATTGGTTAAAATGGACTTAGCAGGTTGACACTTTAAGCCGACGATATAATTTGTAATAAAATTAGTTTACATCGCTTTTTAAATCTTGTTCTTATACTAGATTAGATTTCTTAGCCTGAATAATAAATGTAGAAAATTATTTTGAAAATGCAAAAAATTCATGAGAATATCAAAGGTTCAGTCACTAGGGAAATTACGATTCCATTGTGGAGATCATATCAGTGTATGTGTACTTCATTCTACAAGTACAAGTTGTTAGGAGTAGGACTATTAAGTACTTGATAAACCTTCCGATTACCAACCTTTTGTTTTAGGAGATAAACTAGTGCATTCATAATTTTAATGTTTGTACAGTATTATCAAATGATGCAATAAACATTAGTAAATCAAATGTTTAATTAAAATTGAACAAAATATAAAAAATACCTGTCTGAACTTAGAAGTAGAGAAATTTGAAACTATACACTAATTTAAGTCGCTACAGGTATTAAAAACCAATTTTCTCAAAATATTATGTTCTTTGCAGACAAAATGTTTGCATTTATCGCATTTCGATGTGAATTTTCTGTCGGAAGATCGACGGCAAATTTTACATCGGCCGCGTTTCCTGGGATTTTCAGTTGGCTATGCATATTCTGAACTTTTGTTAGTAACATATATCCATGGCCGTTTCAATGTGTCTATGTAAAATTTGGCGCGGTCGGGATTGTTTGTATAAAGGATGTAATTAAGTCAAAGCCCAACTCTTGAAGAAAGAGTCTACTTTAAAAAGATTTTTCTCATTCATAGTCTTCATATTTATCAATGTACAGGACAAATGCATTTATTCCACCTATGTCAATGAAATTGATTAATGCAACTGGAGGCCACCGCTTTGTGTAACGACTGCATGAATATTCCTTGACCATTTTATCCAAACTGTCTACTGCACCTTTATGTTTGTCATAGTCCAAAATAATTTGGGGCTTATAGGCTGTTTCTTCGCCGGATACATTTAGGTCAGAATGTTGCGTGCTTAGTAGCAGAACGCTCCTATTTTTTTCGGTACATAGGAAATTAAAATGACATCTTTTGTATACGAAATTTTGCTTGAATGTTCCGCTCGGTTTTTGTTGGAGATAAATTGTTTGGGTACCTCTTTACGAGTTTTTCGAATTTTCCCTGCAAGAGTTTCAGATTGTTGTAGAAGTTCCTTTGATAATAATATTGAGTTGGAAAAGTTGTTTGAGGTTACACCATGTACAGATTCTAATCCATTTAGTGAATCCAAAATTACACGATTACCTATGAAAGAAAAAATCAATTGGCATTATTTATGACGGCGCTATTCATAATGATTACATTGCTCTTTTTCTGGTATGCTATTTGTCATTTCTATGTAGACTTGCAGATTTCAGTAATACTTATTAGTCGAATCACATAAAGCCCAAATTTTTATGCAATATTTATTTAGCTTTGATTTCATATAGACCCTGAATGGACATCTTCCATGAAAAGGCACAAGTTGTTCGTCAATACAAACATCAGTGTTGGGAGTATAGGATTTCTTACAGTTTGAGGTATCTCTTTTACTGCTGTACCTTGTCTGACGCCGTGTCTTTCTGGGCGTGTTGCGAGGTCATCAAACCTTAAAAATCGAAGTTAAGACTCTGTTGCAGGTCAATGTTACACGGAAAATAGTTCTCTGAAACGCTGGATTTGTTGAACTCCGCAGCTCCAATATGATTTCGTGATTTGCCTTGAAGCATCCTGCAATAAGTAATAATCCGATAAAGGCATACAGTTCTTGCTTATTAACGGGGTTCCAGTTATCGCCTATAATTGATGGTGCGCGATTATTAGTTTCACGAATGACAATCTCTATAATTATATCGGGAAAAAAAGTTTCAAGGCTTCAGTCTTCGTGGTGAAATTTGAGCTGTATTTAGATCTACCAGGCCTTTTAGCTTCGTTGCTAAACGGTTGGAGCTTTTAGGTTTCTGTCTATTCCACAATGTGCCCTTTTTGCCAAACTATATTCCCCTTGGTTTGAATCGTCGTCACTTTCTTCTTCGGTATCTGTTGAACTGTTACCATCATTTACATCGTCCTATAACAATACATCCTCGGTTTTTGATATTATTTCATCTTCTATATCATCATAAAAATCGCTTGCCTTAGCATTACAAACTATGATGATACTAAGAATGATAATATAGTCAGATAAAAAAATAAACGATTTTAAAGATTATAACTAACTTTTCCGCATCTGTCAGATGCCCTGATTAATATTCTATCATCAAATTGTCACTTGTATACTCTTCGGGAGATGTATCGTGTTAACAAACCGAAATTTCTCCAAAAGTAACCAAAAATGTCGTATATCTGGATTTATAGGACCCGCTGTACTCGCTATAGTCAACTGAAAATCAATAGAGTACATCTGTGAGACACCTTGGGTGAGACACCTTGAAAAATATCCAATTATAAAATTGGCCACTTGTATACACTCCGGAGGCTGTATAGTACTAAACCCGAAATTTCTCCAAAAAGGATAAAAATCTGGCAGTTCAGGTACCATAGCACCCGTTGTACTAGCTCTGGTAAGCTAAA
This sequence comes from Galeruca laticollis, assembly GCA_963921935.1. NCBI lineage: Eukaryota > Metazoa > Arthropoda > Insecta > Coleoptera > Chrysomelidae > Galeruca > Galeruca laticollis. The sequence continues at coordinate 179,614,140 of OY998180.1, forward strand.
AATCAATAAGGTTCATGTATAAGATGCCCTGAACAATATTCAATCATAAAAGGGGTCACTTGTATACACGCTGTATCGTGCTAACAAACTGAAAATTCTCCAAAAATGACATAAATTTGGTACCTCGAGTACCATAGCACTCGTTGTACTGGCTTTAGGAGCTCACTCTCAATAGGGTTCATCTTTGAGACGCCCTTAATATTATCCAATCATAAAATTGGTCACTTGTATATACTCCGGAGGCTGTATCGTGCTAACAAACTGAAATTTCTCAAAAAATGACAAAAAAATGTCGTACTTAAAGTACTATAGCACCTGTTGTACTGGCTGTGGTGAGCTGAAAATCAATAGGGTTTATCTGTGAGATGTTCTGAATAATATTCAATCCTAAAATTGGTGACTCTTTGCACTCCGGAGGCTGTTACGTGCTAACAAACTGAAATTTCTCAAAAAATGACAAAAATGTCGTACTTCAAGTACCATAGCATCCGTTGTACTGGCTATTGTGAGCTGAAACTCATCTGTGAGATGTCCTGATCAATATTCAATCATAAAATTGGTGATTTGTTGCACTCCGGAGGCTGTATCGTGGTAACAAGACATGTAACGAAAAGTGGCCGACGACAACCACGACGACGACGACATACACACAGGATTTTTTTCTAAAAACCATTTTTTCGTGTCGGTCTCGATGAAAAACGTAAAAATAACTCAAATTTTTTTTCAAAATTTCAACTTTTCTGTGGGTAAACCAATACTTTTCTCGTATATTAGATAGGTGGGGCGGAAAAGTAAAAGTACCTAGCTTCCTTATTAATGTCAAAGTTTAGAATTAATTAGAAATGTCAAAAAATGAGGATTGCCAGTTTTGTCAGTTTTGAAACGAAAAACAACGTGTATATATGTTTCTGTTATAATTAAGATTGTTATTAGTAGTAGTTAATTTCCACTGTAATCCATTAAAACCTCTTTGCTACGTCCGGGAGTATTATTAACGAATTTATATTATTGGTGCCGGAACCAGGGAGGAAGGTTTCTTCGTTGCAGTCAACGTACGTCAAAAACGAAAGGTTTTAGTGGAATTTCATCGCAATACTTCTAAATAACGATTACAAAACCTATAACGAAAATATAACGGATCTGGCGTTAAGAAAATCTTACAGGACTCAGTTAACAATATTAATAAAATGTACCAACGATTATTTAACGCTATCGAACGAACAAATTGATGTTAAAGAAATACCTGTGTTTATCGCAAGAATTCAGTCAGTGCACGACTGCTTGGGAAAAGTTAACTAGCAAATTTTACCAACGAACGATGAAGAAAAATTAGAAGAGAGGTGTGAGAGATTTATAGAATACGATGATTCTGCTGAAGTATGCATAGCGAGACTACAACAGGAAAATTCTCGTGTTAGTTCCACTAATGCTACTGTTTCAAGTGAAAGGCAACAGGAAAACGAGTCGAATGAGAATAGATGAAATCAGAGTCAGGAAAGTGACAACGCTTCTGAGAATAATAGAGAGGCTAGACAGAACAGAAAATCAGTAAGATTACCTAAACTTGACATAATAAAATTGGATGGTAACGTGCATCATTCTGGGAACAATATAAATAAATGTGGCACTTCAGGTACCATATCACCCGTTGTACTAGCTCTGGTGAGCTAAACATTGATAAGGTTCATATATAAGACGCCCTGAACAATATTCAATCATAAAATAGGTCACTTGTATACACGCTGGAGGCTGTATCGTGCTAACAAACTGAAAATTCTCCAAAAATGACAAAAATTTGGTACCTCAAGTACCATAGCACTCGTTGTACTGGTTTTAGTGAGCTGAATCTCAATAGGGTTCATCTTTGAGATGCCCTCAATAATATCCAATCATAAAATTGGTCACTTGTATATACTCCGGAGGCTGTATCGTGCTAACTAACAAACTGAAATTTAGTGTTTTAATTGAAACTCACGGTTTCTAGTTAATTCCGCAATATAATAAAAGTTATTGAAAATACTAAAAAATTGACAATTGTTTCGATAAATCAATATCTTCGAAATTTCTCCAAAATGACAAAAATGTTGTACTTAAATTACTATAGCACCTGTTGTACTGGCTGTGGTGAGCTGAAAATCAATGGGGTTCATCTGTGAGATGTTATGAATAATATTCAAGCATAAAATGGGTGACTTTTTGCACACCGGAGGCTGTATCGTGTTAACAAACTGAAATTTCTTCAAAAATTACAAAAATGTCGTACTTCAAGTACCATACCATCCGTAGTACTGGCTGTGGTGAGCTGAAAATCAATAAGATTCATCTGTGAGATGTCCTGAACAATAGTCAATCATAAAATTGGTGATTTGTTGCACTCCGGAGGGTGTATCGTGCTAACAAGACATGTAACGAAAAGTGACCGACGACAACGACGACGAAATACACACAGGATTTTTTTTCTAAAAACCATTTTTTCGTGTTGTTCTTGATGAAAAACGTAAAAATAACTCAAAAACTTTTTTGTGGGTAAACCAATACTTTCCTCGCATATTAGATAGGTTGGGTGGAAAAGTAATAATCAGTTAAAAGTTAAAAATATTTCTGAACTTATTGAGGAAAAACATAGATTGCTATCAAAATTGACCCCCGTTGGTCATCCGAAGGGATTGGACGTTTTGCATATAACATTGTATCTAACTTCCTAATTGTCTAATTACAATAAAAAAGGGATATTTTTGTACTAAGTGTAGACGAATAGTATGAGAGTCTAAAGAATAGTTTCTAGTTTATTCAATTTCAAATTGTTTAAATTTTAAGTTTGCGCCATTACATATATTGAGTTATTCAAGTAATCTTTAAACCTAGGCCAAGCAACAGAGATGTGGAGTGAGTATTTTGTGTAAAAACTTTTAGGTCAAGCAACAGAGATTTTTTCATGTAAAAAGTGTTAAGAGAAAACCAGCTGCGCCATTGTTTGGAGATTATTGTCATATGATATAGTGAGATGTTTTTCACTCGACTTTATTATTCATAACTTTGTGAAAATGTGAAGAATAAAAACATGAAGAAAATGAGATATCGAACAACTCCATCGGACCGAAGGATGGAAATTCTACTTTCGAAATCGTTTTTGTAAATTGAAGTCGGACGATACCTGTCGCATTCAGGCCTGCTGTAAAATTGCATAGTATTACACGGGTGTTGAAATAATTACACTATTTCTTCAACAATCGCTATTTAATAATTCTACCACTGTTCCTCTCGCCGTAACACAATAGAATGAATGCTTAAAAATATCCAATACCTTATTTTTTTTTGTTATCGAGTTTATATGCGCTTAGTCATACTTGTTTTTATAAAAGTACAACACATTTATTACATTTTAAATATTTTCCACTAACTTATTTACTTAACAAAATATAATATGAATTCATATTATTTGATACTGAAATTAATTGTCCAATTAACTAAAGAGGATCATTAATAATTCAACTTATGGATTATGTGAATGAATAAAAATGAGCATTTAGTTTATACTTAAAAATTTGGAGTAAATACTCTACGTGGTATGTATAAAAACTAGAAGCAGATACTCCACTAGAGTAGGTACTTTTATGTACAATTTGTTGTGAGAATATTCTCATTTATCATATGAATAAAATTGTGTTTATGTTCTTTAGGATGAGAATCTACTCCATAATTTTGGAGTCTAATAGTAACCAGACTTTAGTTTGATCGCGGCAGAACTATGGCCGAGCTCATGCTTAATTTGCGTTTAAAAAAATATTATAAACCTAGAAGAAGTACGTGTGATCGTGATTTTAAATCATTATATCGATTTAGTAAAGAAAATGTCGAGTGGCTATCTACTAACTTTTTGGGTGTAGAATCAGAAGATACAAGAGGTGGTGCTATATGTAACACTGATAAAATGAAAATATTTTTGAGGTATGTGGGTGATCCGGGGTTTCCGACAGGAGTAGGAGAAGATATTGGTGTTCACCAAACTTCTGTCTGTAAAGTTGTGACGCAAGTTGCTGACCAGATGCTAGAAAAATGCGAACAGTGGATAAAATTCCCTCGCACTGCGGCGGATGTAATAAAAGCTAAAGAAAGATGGCAAACAAAGTACAATTTTCCATGTGCATTGGGTGTAATTGATTGCACCCACATAAGAATAAAATAACCACCTCTTCATGGTGATGAATATATTAATCGCAAGGGATATCACAGCATCAATGTTCAAGCCACTTGCAATGCAGATGAGTGGTTTACAAGCGTAGACGTATGGCCAGGATCTGTCCATGATTCACGGATATGGAACAAATCACAAATTTACGACAATGCAAGGAATAAGTTTAAGAGGTCAAATGCATTACTTTTAGGAGATGAAGGTTATGGCATAGCACCGTGGTTAATGGTACCCTTTAGAAATCCTAATACCCCGACAGAACATGCTTATAACAATTTATTTACAAAGGAGCGTGTAATAATTGGAAGATGTTTTGGACAACTAAAACAACGATTTCCGATGCTTCAATATAAAATTCGGGTGTCGATAGAAAAAGTTCCAAAACTTGTTATATGCTGTTTTATGTTACATAATGTAGCAAAATATTTAAATGATGAGCTCGATCCAATGCAGCCTCTAACACAAGATATTCCGGTTCCATACCCGGTACAAGACGAAGTTGACGATAATATTAGACAAGGCGGGCAACGGAGGCGATCTGCATTAGCAGAAATCATTCTTGCTCTACCTAAAGGGCTGTGCTTAAGGTAAGAAAAAGTCAGAATACTAAACATATTAATGATTCTAACATTTTTTGTCACAACTTACGTGTTTTATTTTGCAACTATTCAAAATATTTAAATATTATAAATTAATTAAGTTTTACTATTTTTACTGTCAACGATAGTACTATTGTTTGAAGTAGATTGTTCAATGAAATCTGGATTTAGCTCTCTCTTCAGTTTTTCCTTCTTAATTTCCAAAACTCTTAGTTTTTCCAGCAAAACTAGTCTTTGCAGTTCGGTATTTGAAAGTTGTTTCGTAAGGTTTGTTTCATATTTTTCAAGAGAACTACTTCCATTATGTTTCTTTTTTTTTTAGGTGGATGTACTTCACTAGCAGCATCATCATTTGTCGTATACGTTTTAGAAGTAGAAGTTGAATGTCTGCGAATTTGATCTTCATAACTACTGCCTTGTGTTGCGTCTGTTTGTTGTGTGCCGACAGATAATGCTCCTGAAATTAAAGTTTGAATTTAAGTAATAAAAAATAAAATATCAAGTATATGCAAGCAATTAGTAATAGGTAACCTCGGTTTTAACAAAATTATGTTTTTTAAATCTCCTTTTCAACTTCAAATTGGGACTTATCGTATTCGAATTGGGAATAATTAAAATCAAATTGGGAATTATCAACTTCGAATTGGGATTTATCCCAATTTAAATTTGATTATTCCCAATTTGATTTTAATTATTTCCAATTTAAAGTTAAAAAGGTGTAGATAACTTTGTGGATGAAATATAGTTTGGTTGCCTTATTTCTATTATTACTTATAAATATTACATCACCTGGAATCTTTGTAAGAACTGGATTTGTGTCGCCTTCCATAATTTCCAACAAAATCTTTTCCCAATCTTGCAAAATGATTTTCTTATTTCCAGTTCTATTAATATCAGTCTTTTTCTTGAGTCTGGATTTTATGTTCTTAATTTTTTTATAGATTTGACTTGTCGTTATTTGTAAACCAAAATTAAGATCCCATTGTTTTCTCATCGCTTCGAGTGCTTTCGATTTTGACAGTCGGACAGATGGTGTTTGTGAATTCGACAAAAGTATGGGAAAACCACGAAGCATATGCACAAATCCCATTTGCGATTCGCAACTTTTATTACAGTCTTCATCTTCACTGCTTTCACTCATTGTACTAATACGTTGATTGATTGCTTTGCAAATAGGCACTAATAACAAATGAAGGCATATGCCGAAAACCTGCTATCGAACAGGAATTGTTTGTAAACAATTTTTTGAATTTGAATAAGTTTGGAAATTAAATAGTGAGTATCTACTTCATGTATTAGGAGAAGAAACTCATCAAATTAAAATATTTTTATTCATATGAAATGGAGTACAAACTCATACTTTATGCTCATGCTCATGAGAACATACTCGGTGTTTATACTCTAGTATTATTCATACCACCCAATGTCTAACAATAATATGGTTTGGTATATCTAATCTACTTAAAGGATATCAAATACATAACAATAGTAAAAAATAAAGCTGGTCAAAGATCAAAAACTATTTATCAGACAGTGCCTACTTTTTGCACATATGAAGTTTATATTAAAGACTGGCCAAAGGACCTACGCTACAACTAAAAAAATAATCGAGTTATGAGTTTTGTAAAAAATGTACTTTAGCCGTTTTTTCCGATTTTCTCCTAGACTAACGGTCGGATCGATTTGTTTGACTGTCATCTTCTTCTTGTTTTTATTCTTCACTATTTCTGTATTGAAGCCATCGTGGTAACCCTAACAGTTTTAATTCTATAAGCAAAAAACTAAAAAGAAGCGATTTTGCCATGTTTGGGTGAAATTGGTAATAACAATATTATGAATAATGAAGTTGAGTGAAAAATATCTCACTATATCATATGAAACTATTCTCCAAACAATGGCGCAGCTGGTTCTTTTACATCGAAAAATTTTTGTAGCTTGGCCTAATCGTGAGGGTATGATACAACTTGTAATTTAAATTTATTAATTATGACTTTTCTCTCGCCATCTTTTTGTAATCATTTCTGGACTATTTCACGATGTTTTTTCTATTTGCTGCTTTTTGTTTTTACTTCCTGAATTGTATTTTGGTCTTCCCTTTCTTCTTTTTGTGGGATTTCTGTTTGGAAGTAATATTGGCTCTATTGAATCTTCCCACATGCCCTAGCCATGTTATTCTTGGTGACCAAAGATGTTTACTCCTCCACATATAGACCGTAACAATTTTCTTCCTCACTTTTCCATGCTTTCATTTTCTGTGTTGATAAGTGTATGGTTTTAGGTCTAATAACTGTTGTGGTAAATATTTTTTAACCCCTTTTGACCTACTTGATTTCATTAAATTTTCTTCTACCTTTAGCAATTTTTTTCTGTCTTTATTGTCCTTTGTGTCTATTTTCTCCTAGTATACAAATTCATTTGTTCTCTCAACAAACTCTTGATTATCCATACTCTGCACATTATGGAAAACTTTTTTATTATCCATTTGTCAGAAAATTTTATTCTTGATAAAAATTGGTGCATTGCGGAAAACTGGCATTTGTGTTGCGGAAAACTAGCATTCATGTTGTCGAAATTCTAAATTTTCAAACGGTGTAAAGGAGAGACCCAAAAATAGGAATTTTGATCAAGGTTATAAATTACCCTTATTTTCGACATTATAGAAAAAGTACCCCATTTTCATGATTCTAGCCTCATAGAGAGTAGTAGTGTCTCATATACACCTTAGACGACTACATATTACTATAATAAAATTTGAATTAATGATTTGGCCCAATTTATTATTTGTACTATGATATCGACGTTTGTAGAAAATGGTTTAAATAGTTTTTTGGTGCAAATTTAATATTTCACTTTTTATGTTTGTCTATAATATCTATCAGTGATGATTAATGAAAGAACATAGTTATATCAAATAATTAGTAAATGCTAAACAATTGGACAACAATATGAACTTACATACAGAGTGAAATATCAAATTTGTACAAAAAAACTACTAAAAATTTAAACCATTCTCAACAAACGTCGATATCATAGTACAAACAATCAATTAGACCAAATTTTCCCAGAAAATATTATTAAAGTAATATGTAGGAGTCGCCTAAGGTCGAAAATAAGGGTAGTTTACTCTTAATCAAAATTCAAATTTTTTGTTCTCCCCTGTATACCATTTAAAAATTCAGAATTTTGACAACTCAAATGCCAGTTTTCCGCAATGTAACAATTTTTATCTGGAATAAAATTTTCTGACAAATAGATAATAAAAAAGTTTTCCATGTGGTGCAGACTATTTGAAACTCACTATATATATTTTTGTTTCACATTCTTTTATTCCTAAATCGAATCGTTTGAAATTTTATTCCATCCATTAGTTGTTTTTACCATTCGAGAATGCCATAGATTTATGATCATTAGACATAGTTCCTCAGTTTTTGACTTCATTATTTCTTTTTATTACTTTTAACTTTAGATTGTTAAACGGTCGTGACATCAAAACTCCTTGCTTAATTTCTGTTCTTTTTTGGGAATCTATTGATTCATATCTATTCATATTTGTTATCTTAATTAATTTACTTTTGATTTCTAGATCGAAAATGCTGCATATGAAAATAAGTAACCATACGCCACTTGTAACAAAACCTCGTTAAGGATAATTAAGTTGTTCTAGTATTATACCTACCTAATATCTATTATATTAGATACATCGGTTACGTATTTCACATAATTGATTTCGGACTTTACTGAACGAAAAATTCATAGCTTAGCCGTATTTTTCTTCTTAGTTTGAAACAAATATAAAGTTTGGAGAGAAAATTGAAACATAAGTTTTTGTTTGGGGAAAGTTTTTCGATACATCGATATAGAGACAAAATTCACAGAAGTGTTTTCATCTAGTCAAAGTTTTGGTTGAGAACGTTGAGGATTTAGCTTGGGGTATGCTGGTATATATATAATATATATATATATATATATATATATATATATATATATATATATATATATACAACGGATTTCAACAGAACAGCCAAACATTTGTGTCATCAATATTGGAAGATCTCGAATTTTCGAGACAACAACCAACATCGACACGTAGGCGCATATAGCCCTCCTGTAGGAACCTTCCGACCCAGAGTAATGAAACAAAAACAAGATGTACAATGATGCGTGACAGGTAAATAACAAGCAACAAAGAGATTCATAGGTTAAGTACGCAGAAAGAAAAAGGGGCTACTGAAGAGAGTGGAAACCTCAGAGATGCATGTTTCTGGCTCATTAGCTGTCCTCAGTACGGTATAACCAAGTAAGGATGTGAGACCTGGGAGCAAAGATGTTGACTGAAATTTGGTTATACCGTACTGAGGACGGCTAATGTGCCAGAAACATGCATGTCTGCGGTCACCACTCTCTTCAGTAGCCCCTTTTTCTTTCTGCGTGTTTAACCCATGAATCGCTTTGTTGCTTGTTATTTGCGCATTATTCTATTATATTAATACAGTTCCTTTATTTGAAATTTAAAGAAACGTTAAAAAAATGGAAAATTATTTATACTTTTGTGTGCAATACTTTTGATATACACAGTATTGTATATGAAATCAATAATTTTGAAACATTCAGTATATATCAAATTTGACATTTTTGATTTCCGATGACATTTATACAGAATGTATTTAATGATAAATAGATCATGTTACAATTTGAAAAAAATATTCAAAATTTAAAAAAACAGAGGTCACTGCTAGCATACTTACAGTTATAATAAAAGAATTTAAAATCTCTCTTTGTTATTGGGAAACAAATTTAGTATTTAAAAAAAAAAGAAAAAGTTCGTAACCACAGGAGGAGAGAATTATTTATTTGAAAAAAATTTAGTCAGTTGAATTTGAGACCCCCACGAGACAACATCGTATTTGAGATTTGTCTCACATTTTGAGAAAATAGTAGAAATAGTTAAATAGTATGATTGATAATCATAAATCTACCCATTCTAAATTCAGTGTGTTTTGAATAGTACGAGTCTTTTCCTGTTCCTTGGTATTGGTGAGGCTGCTCCAGTTTATTATTATTTTTCGAAAATATCAAGCCTTTTAACAAAATTGAATAGATGCATCTAAGTTTTAAAGAAATGTCAGTTCAAATTCAAACGAAATAGATAATACGTATGGAAAACTAAATAATTCGAAGAATTTATGTAATAAAAATTTTGGACTGTGGTATTTGACATTTATCTGCGTCAAGTGAAAATTCGAAATTTTGAAATTTTGTTGAAAAAATTTATAAACTTTGAAATTAGAGAGTAGTTGTATTTAGTATATAGGTTGTTCTTAATTTTAATTTCTGTAGGAAAATACGATTTTGTTATTAACTATATTATTGGGGAAAATCAAATTTTGAATTTTGTGATTTAATAATAGAATATAAATTTTGAATCTAACTTACTGTGGTATTCTTTTACATATTTTTTATAGAAATTAAAAACATCGTACTCAATAAAAATTTTAATTTTGGCAGTGACATTTGGATTATTCTTGGTGACAGATAATTCATTTAAAAATCGTAAATGTCATAAGGATATTAAAAAGCCTTCATAATCCAGAACAAACAGTCACACGAGTTTCTTGTGTAAATAATCAGGAATAGTAGAGTTAATATTTCATTTGAACAATACTTTAAAAGTATATAAAAAATTACTATATGTTTTAATAACGATTTGAGCCCACCTGACGTGGTTTTTGGAGTTAGATATGTCTATAATATAAAATAAAAATAACATAGTGAAAAATAATCATCTCAAAAGCTGAAAGCATCAGTGGCGTAACTACGGGGGAGATCGACTCCCCCCTCAGAATCCTAAAAATGAAAAAAATCTAAACCATAACCACAGCAGACCTACTTGATTGAAATGTACTAAAAGCTAGGAACTGTAGGCTACAATTTTATAAGAAAAACAAAGCTAATATGCAGGTTTAGGGGCTTTACAGTTGAAAAAAATTTCCGGTACCCAAACCTCCCGGTAGTTCATCCCACTCCCCAGGACTTCATCCTCGTTACGCCACTGGAAAGCATGTATAAAATATATTACAAAACTTACATAAACTTTGTAACAGCCAAAATTCCAAATTATGCACTCGGCAAAAAAAGTAACGTAATTAGGCGTGTTTTATTATCTCTTTTTTGTATTTGAGATAATAATATTACGGGAAGTCTTTATTTAACTCGAAGGACCTTATTTTACACTGAATTATTTATGTATGATTAGGATGGTTTAATACATTAAACTATTATGTGACTTTCACTTGTTTTATATTAACGGAAATTACATGTTATTCAATTGCTGAACAATTAAGAATTTCACTGATTTTTATATATGTTGTTTCACTTTATCTTGTGGTCTGACATAAATGAATGGTAACATGAGAGCCATTATGTTCGAAGGTTGACTGGGAAGTGAGTAAAATTAGGATATTATTCCTATTTATAGGTCGACAAACAGGGTGGGAAAAAGGAGAATCGTGTACGGATTTGACCAATGGGAGAAGCGAGTTGGAAATTTAACGGTCGGATACTGTGAGTGAACGATACAAGCTGGTGTTGGTTTTTCTTGCATGAAAAAAGTATGTGCGGTACAGATAAAGGAGTTTAAACGATAGTTTTTGTGAAGCGATAAGGTTTAAACTGATGTCGGTTGCTTTGAAATATTAAGTGGAAAAAACTTGTAAGACAATATTATCTGTGTTTCTTATGTGAAAATAACGTTAAAATGAATTTTTGCCTGTTTAAAAAGAAATATTGAATATTTGAGGAGAATGATATTTCTGTGTATGATCTGTGCAGGATATATAAATTTTGTTATACAGGGAGAAGTTAAAGTAAAGGTTGCAGGAAGAATTTGATGGTTAATTCAAATTCGTATAAGGCGCGTGGATTACAATTGTAGTCCATCGTCATTGACAGCCGATAACTCGGACAAACGTTCACTATACTTATATATTTTATGCTGGGGATGTTCTTAGTTATATTATCGACAGCTACTCAAGTGGGCGGCCCGACTCACAAACCATGTTTAAATTGGTTGCTTCAAATAATGGTGTGGATTACCATCGTAATCTACGCGCCTAATGGAGAGTTTCAAGAAGCGGATCAGCGACGTCATACATCGCATAAGCAAGTTCCCAATGGAAAACCGATAGTAGTCCACCCAAACCGACTAGCACCATTCGACGGAGACCATGACAAAGAGTAAGGAGTGAACTATATACAACAAGAGTCTAACCCAGCGTTCGAAGAACTTATGGGCGCATACTGAGGTACCGGGAAAGCTAGATACAGAATCACTACAGGTTGTGAAGGATTGTTTCACAAAGTGGGTGGAAATTTACGTTATCCCGAATCAAGAGGCCACAACTGTCGCGGATGTACTGGTGAAAGAATTTATCAGCCGATACGGAGTGCCCTTGGAATTCCACAACGATTAAGGAAGACATTTCGAAAGCCAGGTATTCCAAGAAATGTGTGACAAGCTGAGAATAAAGACGACCAGGACAACAGCACTGCATCCACAGTCAGACGAAATGGTCGGGAGAATGAACAGGACCATTGGAAAATACCAAAGTCCAAAGTAGTTTCCAGCCACCAGAAAGACTGGGACCAGTATCTCTACCTATTTACATTGGTTTATCGATCCACCATCAATGAGTCCACGATTGAAACATCTGCGAAAATCCTGTTTGGACGTGAACTAAGGCTTCCTTGTGACCTGAAATTTGGCTGTCGGCCTGGCGAAGATCTAGCAGGAGAAGATTATGTGATCGGATTGAGAAGAGTGATGGACGGTGTACACGAATTGGTACGAACAAATCTTCAAGTAGCCAGCGAAAAAAATTTTTTCCCCTAAATTACAGAAATCTTGGTAAAGGTGCGTACTTAATCAAGAAAATGATCAATGTCGTCATCTATCGCATAAGCAAGATCCCAATGGAAGACCGAAAGTGGTCCACCAAAATCGACTAGCGCCATTCGAAGGAGACTATAATCTAGGGGAAATAGTGAACCATATCCGAGAAGATTCTGATGCCGCCTTCGAAGAATTTATGGGCGCATACGGAGGGAAAGGTAGATACGGGGTCACCACAGATCAACGACAAGATTTGTTCACGTTCCCGGAAGAGAATTCATTGGCACCCAACATATCCGCCAGTAACAAACACGGACGAGGGCTGGCAGCCGTCTTTTCAAAGAAGTTTGGGTGATTACGAAAACTTGAAAATCAGATTCCTGCTCCTGGCAAGATACTGAGACTCAAACAAAATTCGCGGTACCTCTTCTACTTGGTAACCAAAAACTAATTTTAAGGTCGATCCACCAACGTGAAGAAAATAGAAATGCCCAGGATTAGGAGCAACCAGTAAGATTGGCGAGTCATCAGAACCATGGTCGAGGTGATCTTCCAAGATACCGATGTCCACATATTAATTTGCAGCTGTACCCCCCGTAATCGGTACCCGATGAAGACGGTGCCCTGTTATTTCCATACGACCGGAAAGTGTAGAAATAGGTCCAGTTGCCAATTTAAACATCCAGTGCTGGCTACACAGAAGTACCATGCGGAACCTCCTGTTATGGAGGTGGTAATGTTATGAAATTGCACACTGGTGTGATCTCTGAATCCAACTCAGTCTAATACTATAGATATAAAAGTTAAAATTTCAGCGGGAGCGCACCAATTTCTGGGAAGAACTATATATTTTTTTTTGATTGTTTTTATAGAGATGTCCAAGAAGGTCGAATGTTTGTTGGGAGCCGCATACTAGAAGTTTCCGGAATCCCAAGGTTCGAGAAGGTGGTTTTAATATATAAGAGACTACTTACCAGCGGCGATTCAGTATTTCATAGCCAACAGAGCAGAACAAGTTGACAATAAAAGTGAACTGTGCATAGTGTATTTAATATAAATTAGAATTAAGTGTGTACATAAATTAAGTATAAGTGTATAAATAAATCAAGTAAGTAGATATACCGTGTATATAAATTTATCCTTTCCGTTGTGTTAAAAACTATTTAAATTAATAAGAAAAACATTATAATATTTGATTGTTTTCCAAAATATTCGTCTATTATATACTTGTACATGCAGTTGAAACATCCTTCAAAGAAATTTGTCCAGTATGAAGATGATAGCTTCAAAACATGCATTTGGAAGGCATCAACCACTTCTTTGAGCGATGAAAATCGGTGTCCACGTAGTTTATCTTTAATTGACGAAGAAAGAATACATCATTGGGTGCCAAGTTGGTGTGTGAGCCCACAATTCGATCTTTTGTGAGACCAAATACTCACTTGTTTTATGCAATTTGTGTGAGCTCGCATTGTCGTTTTAAAGAATGATTCGTCGATTTGAATTGGTTTCTCTAATTTACCTGATACATTTGAGAAATAAATTGTCGTCTATACCGCACTAATTGAACGGTCTACTTGATTTTTCAAAAGCATATTTGTCATATTAGCGGTTTTCGTTAAAAAATATGCCACCATTTTCTTCTAAAATGTGCAATATCTGCAGGAAATGGGCACATAATTGATGCACCTATTACAAAAGTGGGGTTTTCTTTTGCGACGGGTGCAAATATGAATGAATAATTTATATATTTATTAAATACCAAAGTTGGTTTTTTCCTTAATATTTTTTTTTAGTTTATTTTTAAGTATTCCTGATTTATTAACGTACTAATAAATATAAAAAACTACTCTTAAGTTTAGGTTTTTTCTTAAAAAAATTTTTGAAGTTTATTTCTTGTTTTATTTATAGAAAAAATATTTTAAATTATTTAGCAAATTCTGATCGATTTTGACCTAACGCATGATCGGTTTTACCCAGAGGTACTGGGCAAAACTGATCTTTTGCAAGTTCGGCTTTTTTAATTTTTTGCGGCTTAATTGTCATTATTTGAAATTTACCTTTTTAAATATCTACAGGTAATATGTGAAAGTAACTGTATATAGACAGTAAACTCCTGTGGAATAAGCATGTTGAAATAACTGCTAGTAAAGCAATAAGAGCTTTGATGGCGTCCAGAAATCTAGCTGGTAACAGGTGGGGCTGTAACCCAAAAACACTGCGACGGATGTACGCCATGATTGTGAGACCAGCAATTACGTATGGGGCAATAGTATGGCATACAAAAGCAAGTCAGTACAGCACGAGGAAGATCCTCGACAAAGTTCAAAGGCTTGCCTGTATGTGCATCGCTGCTCCAACTAGGGCACTTGAGATCATTACAGATCTTACACCTCTACATCTGGTGATACAAAGATCTGCCCAAGAGGCAATTCTTAGAATATCTAAGGAAGGTTCAGGCAATGAGAGTATTAAAAATCAGGGAGCCTGGTCCTCTCTAACAAAATACATCTCATCAGCGAATCTTCCCAGTGACGAAAAGATCAAGAAAGTAAGTATCGAAAAGAATTTCACTACGAAGCTAAATCCGAGTAGAGACTGGGAAAGGGAATACACCACCCAAACTCTCAAAGAAAACTCCATTAGATGGTATACGGACGGTTCAAAAACCACCACTGGAGGAAGCGCTGGAGTATTTAGGCCTGGCACTAGATACTCATTATTGTTATGCTCCTTCCCGAGCGTCTTTCAGGCCAAAATACTTGCGATTGAAAGATGCGTGGAAATGAACCTAGAAAGAAACTATCAGAAATGTGACATATCGATCCATTCTGATAGTCAAGCAGCTATCAAAGCATTGAGCTCTCATGTCATTGACTCAAAGTTGGCATGGAAGTGCCGAAGAAAACTTGATGAATTAGGCAAGAACAACAAGGTCTCTTTAGTCTGGGTTCCTGGCCACTCGGGAATTACAGGAAATGAAGAGGCCAATACACTTGCCAGGAAAGGAGCAGAAACGCCCTTTATTGGCCCGGAGCCTTTCTGTGGTGTAGGAAAATGCTCCTATAAGAAAGAGTTTCGGAAGAAGGAGGAAACCGAAAGAGAAGCACTCTGGCAGTGGCTTCCCAGGTTGGAATATTCCAAAAAGCTCCTGCGGAACTTTGACACTGCTAGATCCAAAAAATATTTGAACCTCAGTAAAAATAAGGTACATCTCCTCACGGGCTTTCTTACAGGACACTGCCGCCTTAGAAAGCCCCTAATGAGAATAGGTCTAGCAGAAATTGACGAGTGTAGATTCTGTGGGGAGGAGGATGAAACTCCGGATCACCTAGTTCTGGAATGCCTCACTATTGCGAGCCAACGCAAGAAATGCTTCGGACAAGAAACTTGTAAGAGTGAGGATATATCCTCGTTGAAGCCGTTCCAAATACTAGAGTTCATTAGAATCCTGGAACTGGAAGGCGAGCTATAGTAGTAGCGAGAACAGCTCTGATAGGGAGGGCACAATAAACCTTAGGTTTTAGTGCGTTAAAATCTAATCTATATAAAAAATCAACGCATCCAATTACATTTAAAGTGTTTTATACTAACTTAAATTTACATGATCGGGGCTGTCCAAGTCTCCCCTGAGTATAATGGTAGATTATTATAAATTATAACTACAGTGGATATACCAGATAAAAAAATTATAAATCAATTTCAATGTACAGTGCTATTCAAAAGTCCTCTCCCCGCCTCGTATCTTTTTAACGGCTACACTTACATTAATAAAATTTGGAGGGTGAAAATAAAGTGTTGTAACTTCTCTACGAATGGTAACAGGTGACGTTATAGTAATAGATGACGTCACAATGCCACTCTGGCCAATAGTTTTAAATAGGACCTTATGGCAAGTGATATCTCGTTTGAAAGGCATTGACATTGTCTACATAGCCATATTAATTTTGTTTGGGTTTAAATTAAGTTTGACGGATAAATTAAATAAATACCAAAATTATTATTTCACATTTAAATATTGAAGATTTTTCAGTCCGCCTCTGGTTAGTTGTCAAAAAAATTTTGGTTTTTAATTTAATAGTATTTGTTGCTTTGCAAAGTTGTTCTAAATAGCTTAAATATTCAATTTTATTATTGTTTAACGAGACGTTTAAGAGTTTACATAGGTAAAATGGTACGTACTCAAGCCGACAAAGTAGCAGCTATCTTAATAATTGGTGAATCTATAAAGAATCTCCATGAAGCGGAACGTTTATTTAATGAGAGATACCCAAATCGCCATATCTAGAGAACTTATTTGAGGGAGCTTCTTCAAAAGTTTGAAGCAACAGGTAGTGTTCAAGATGCCAAACGATCTGGTCGACCAACATTTAGTGATGATAAAAAAATTGATATAGTTGCTGAAATGGTAGTAAACCCTACTTCCTCTTCAACTAAAGTTACGTCTATCTGTGAAGTAAGTAACAGTACAGTACAGAGAGTGTTGGATAAAAATAAATTCCATCCATACAAGTTAAAAATGGTGCTCCACCTTTCGGATGACGACCCCGACAGAAGACTCGAATTCTGTGAATGTATGACAAATAAAATTAGTCAAAACCCACATTACACAAAAACAATTTGTTTTAGTGACGAAAGTACTTTTTGCCTCAATGGAAATGTGAATACACAAAATGTAAGGTATTGGAGTGACACAAATCCTCACACCTTTCGTGAACAACATACCCAATTTCCAGAAAAAGTCAATGTTTGGGCAGGTATTTTGGGAAACCACATAGTTGGTCCTGTTTTCCTAAATTCAAATTTAAGTGGTGAAGTGTATCTGAAGATGTTACAAAATGCAATTGAGCCGTTAATTCTTGAAATTCTGGAAGATAATCAAGATGAATTCGGCCATATGGAAATAAAATTTCAACAAGATGGTGCTCCTGTACATTATTATGGTGCAGTAAGACGTTACCTGGATGAAGAATATCGAGGTAGATGGATCGGACGGCGAGGTCCTATAGAATGACCACCTCGGTCATCAGATCTGACACCATTAGATTTTTTTCTATGGGGGTACTTGAAATCCAAGGTTTATACTACGGCACCAGATAGCACTGGTGTTTTGAAAGAAAGAATTACTGAAGAATGCAATGCTATTTCAGCTGACACATTCGAACGAGTACGACAATAGTTTGCTAATAGGATGTATTACTGTCAGGAAGTAGACGGAGCACATTTCGAACACTTGCTATAAGAATCCATTGTTGATATTTGATTATTTAAAAATAAAAAAATAATTTCAATAATTTTGGTATTTATTTAAATTATCCGTCAAAATTAATTTAAACCCAAACAAAATTAATATGGCTATGTAGCCAATGTCAATGCCTTTCAAACGAGATATCACTTGCCATAAGGTCCTATTTAAAATTATTGGCCAGAGTGTCACTGTGACGTCATCTATTACTATTACGTCACCTGTTACGATTCGTAGATAAGTTTACAACACTTTATTTTCACCCTCCAAATTTTATTAATGTAAGTGTAGCCGTTCAAAAGATACGAGGGGGGGAGGGGACTTTTGAATAGCACTGTATAGTGTTGATATGAATAAAGAAACTTCCAAATTGAGACCGAGTCATTTTGCATTCTAGAGTCACCATTTCGCCGGCTTTCTTCAGGGAGGATAAATGTAATGAGTGAAACAATCACTCTCATCATAGCCCGGCACTCCATTGAATAGCTCTTCTCATATTCTTTAAATGTTACTATAAGTTTTTGTGACTACTTCTAGGAAAGTGTGTGTGAAATAACGAACATTTTTTATTATGAGTAAAAGGAATCTGAAGTGAATTGTCCTAATCATTATCACATATAATAAACTGAAAAATAGAATTGATTTATTTTTATTATTCTTATTATTACTTACTTTTTTACATAGTTACAGCCGTATTGATAATAATCTGAATTGGATTACAATTGAAAGCGCTATTTAACAGTGACCATCTTCTACTTCATGATATTAGACTGATGTACGGTAAATGTTCAAGGAGGAAACGAGTATTAAATTACATTAATTGTACGACTATTCAAAGAATCATAGATTGTCATACATTTTGTCTAAATGAATTTTAGTTGTCTATCATCGACAGTATCATAAGTAACTAAAAGTAAAACAGCATTCAACTTATTACAATGAGTATTATTTTTACATTAAATAGTGGGAAAAAATTTGAACCACTCTATAAAATCGAATCCACTATTAGTTAGGAGACAGTTCCTTCAATCAAATATTGCAATAGGAATATTAAATGTATACTTTATGGAAGAGCAGCCACCACTTTTTCGAATTTGTGATGAAACTATCATAGTCAAACTGAAGTGTGAAAGTGAAAGAAGTGCACACAACGTAGGAGGCGACATGAACAACATCAAATTCAAGTATAAAATAAAAATATGTATACACAAACAATTTTACAAGTCATATCTTAATAATATGTATTGTAATTGTAGCCATTAAATTGTGATACGTACCATAATAATGACCGCAATGTTGAAGCGAAAATCAGATTTGAAGCTTTACAAGTTCATTTGCTTGAGTTTACGTTAGTTACTTTTTCAAATAATCATTTCCTATTGAAATAATACTTGATGGAAATTCGTTGTAACAATGGAAAAGTTAAACTGTAGAGTAACTTCCACAAAATTATCTAACAATGACAATTGTTTCGACGCCACTGTGGCTTCTTCAGATTTCGAAATCAGATTAGATTTTGAGATCTGAAGAAGCCTCAGTGTTGGCGCAACAATTGGCATCATGAAATACATTTGTCGAAATTGCTCTAAAGTTTTAGATTTGCATTGTTGATTATTTCTCAATTATTTTATCAATTATATGGCTGAAAATTATTTTATTTCATTAATTTTAGAGTACCATGCCTTAAGTAAAATTTCAATATAGATTATTGATTGAAAATATGCTGTTTTGTAAGTTGTTAAATCAGTTGAATATAGCAAAAAAATGTCGTTACTTTCAGAATAATTGGAAATAATAAGCACAGTTGTATTTGCCAATGTGAAACAGAAGAAAGTAACTTTTAGAAACTAGTTTTTTTGTTTGTCATCGAAATTTAAACCTACAAAACGTGATCAGAATAAAGGGGTAAATATTGAAATATTTGTCTCACCTACGCCATTGCCCTTGGGTGGAAAGTTTTATTTTGTTTATTCATACTTTACTTACATTATAATTGCTTAGTTTGTTTTTTAATAGGAAACTTCCTTAATTCATTTTTCTGAGAATAAATTAGTCTAGATTTGAATTTGTTATAAAAAATGTGTAGTGATAAATAGAATTAGTTCTCAAAAACACGTTTTTTTAGGACCCACCAGAAAATATACACATTCTGGACAATTTTTCGTCCAGAAAATAACTTTTTGTCGATCAAGACCGGAAAATGGACGTGAGGGACCGGCAAAAGCTTTTTCCGGTCCTTGATTTTTCATTTTTCCAATCGCTCTTTTATAACACAATCTACCTTGATTTCGTTACTATGATAGCAACGTTTCGATATATTGTCGAGTGATGGCAGTTCGTTGATTTTTAATTTGTCGTTTATGTCAAACTTATTTCGCGAGTGCGCAAATTTAACAATAATATGAATTCAGATTTTGAATTATCCGACACGGAAAATGAGATTCCAGAAGAAATTTTGGAAGCAGCGAGGAAAGCGACTTTGGCCATAAAAGATAATGTGAACATTAATAATTTCTTCAAACTAATAGCTTTCATTAAAAAGAAGTCTATTGGTCATAAACCGAAGAAATCTAAAATTCTGTCAAGAGAACAAATTGAAACATTTCTGAACAATGCTCCCAATAGCGAATATATTATGCTTAAGGTAAGTTAAAATAGAAGACAAGTTAAAAAACTCGTTACAATTTACAGTGAACCTTAATTCTGTTCTAGGTGCTTTTGATTATAGGTTCCGCAGGCGCATGTCGCCGCGAGTAACTCGTTAATATGACACTCAACGATATCGAAGATAAGGAAACAATGTTGATAGTTAAAATTCCTATAACCAAGACAAATACCACCAGGACATTCATTGTAAATTCCGAAAGAGATTTGCAACATTATAGGAATTATTTGCAATTGAGACCACCGCATACTAACCATAAACGGCTTTTTATTTTTTTCAAAGATGGGAAGTGCTCAACCCAAGTAGTAGGATTGCATTCTGTGAGAAAAGCCTCTTATCGTAAATTAGAAAATCCAAGCTAATTTAACGGCCACTGCTTTCGTCGAAGATCAGCAACTTTACTAGTAGATGGAGGAGGTGATAAATTTAAAACGGCACGGAAATCCTCCACTATAGCAGAAGGTTACATAGAAGATTCAGTAAAAAACAAAAAACAAAATTGATATAGCAAATAAAATCCATGCGGGATGTTCCAAAGACAATATACAGGAAACTAATTTTATTACTACCACTACAAAAAATATATCAATTCCCAGCATTTCAGACACATCTTCCCTTCAGATATTTAACGTTCACAATTGTACAATTAACATAAATATTCAAAAATAACGGATTTATGCAGTTGTATCCAGTATCTTTATTATTTTATCTGGTTTTAGTTTTGTTAATCACTTTGTTATAAAAAGTAAAATAGAATATTAAATGTATATCGAAGTGTCTGTCTTAAAAAAATATTGTACGTCACGCAACCGGAAGTTAGTGTTTTTCAAGTCTCTCCAAGCTTCCAGGACTCGCCTACGGCTCGCCCTGGAATCTTCTTGTCTCGACCTGAAAAACACTACTTTCCGGTCTTGTAACGTAAATTACTATTCTACGATCTGTTAACTATTGGAATAAGTGACATTTTTAACTTTTGGAACTCCAAATTGGGCTAACTGGGTAACTCAACTAGGAACTCTCTGTTATGCCAGAAACCGGAAGAATCAAGAGAATACTGGAGTTCGGTCCTGGCATCTATCACTGATACAGATAAATTGTCAACTCTTAACAAATCAATATTTAAGCAGTGGTCTATCGTGTTTTAAAACCTATACTACATTTAATATACAACATATTAGTGTACCTAACCATATACGTAAGTACGTTTTTCGATATCTAAACGTAAACATCAATTTGAATCACCTAACCTGCAAGTTTCTTTTGGAACTATCTCCAACAAAAAAGAGTCAAACGTCTACTCTTATCAGTACCGATATGTTCGACGAAACTCAAAGAACAGGTCCGTATTCAGGTTCATGAGTGAAAATTCGTACAAAAATATGAATATGTCAACACTATCTGCTGGGATTTCTGACTACAGGGGTTCTCAGAATAACACCTTAAAAAATTACTCAGATGTAACTTCTCAACAACACTTCCCAAAGAAAGAACAAGCAATAATCTTTCCTGCTATAGAAAACGCAACACTCCAAGATTACCTGATACCTCTAGGAACAATTATTGAACCCAAAAATATATTATTCACTTCAAGACTATCGAGCAAAAGAATTTGCATGTATCTTACTAGTCCTAGCATAGTAGAAAAGTTCATTACTAATCACGAAGAAAAGATCAAAATTAACAATGAAATTGTGCAGGCCCGTAAATATGTAACACCCTCAGAAAGGCTTGTACTTTCTAACGTTTGTCCTACAATACCACACGCTATATTAGTGAATGAATTAAGCAAACTGGGCATTATCACTCTTTCTACGATGTCATTTCTTAGAATCAGCTCAAATCTCCCCGAATTTAATCACATTTACAGCTTCAGACGTCAAATTTTCATAACTCCACCAGCACACACACTTCCAGAATCCTTTTTGATAAATAATGAGGATACAACTTACAGAATTTTCCTCTCCCAAGACTCACTCTGCTTTTCTTGTAAAAAGCCAGGTCACACCGCAGCAAATTGCGAAACAGCATCACACTCTCCACCTCCCACTACTAGTACCCCTACCGCTCCACTTGAGACCACTTCCCACAACGAACAATCAATAAACATAAATACTGAAACACCTACATCCTCCGAGCAAGAAACGGACACTGACAATCAAAAATTAACAAAACGTACTTTTAAGGAAATAGAGACACCTTCTCCTCAACCAGAAGAAGAAACAAACGAAGCTAAGAAAGACCCTTTCACTAAACCGCAACCAAAAGCAAACATAAAGAAAATCAAAACAAACAACAAAAAAGATCTTCCAATCGAAGTTCTTATGGAGCCAGTTAGAAAAATTATCAACGAACACAATCCACCCTTTATTCTCAACTTCACCCAAATATCAGATCTTTTCGTAAACGTTTACGGATCAACCGACTCAGTAAGCATCATTCAAGACTACACAACCGAGCTCACAGCACTAATATATATGTTAACCAAAATTTATCCGCATTTTACCCACCAGGTTATCAAAACAAGATGTACAAAAATTAAGAAAAAACTTTTAATACACCTGCAATTAACCTATTCAGATACAGAACAAGAGAGCGATTGTTCACAAACGTCAACCTATTAAAATACTTATCCATTTTCAATTATTTCTCATCTATTTTACAATGGAACCAAAATGGTTTCATTGATAAACTTCCAATACTACAAAAGATCATAAACGAATTTAAATCTAACATAATTTGTTTGCAAGAAACCAACCTAAAACACAGCAATGTCGAAACATTAAATCAATTTCAAAAATTTTATAAACATCGAGATACTGCTCAAAAAGCTAGTGGAGGAGTAGCAATCCTCACTAAAAATAATATAGACGCCGTGGAAATTCCCTTAAATAGTAATCTTGAAGCCATTGCTATTAAGATCCATGACAAACAAGACTTACATATCTGCAACCTATATCTTCCTCCAGGATCGCAAATAAACCAGCAGGACTTAGGCAATTTGATACAACAAATCTCCCCTCCCATAATCATACTAGGAGATTTCAATGCTCACAACTTTCTTTGGGGCTCAACATCTCAAAACACAAAACACAAAAAAACACCTTGTAGAACAAATATTAGACGACTTTAACCTATCTGTTCTCAACGACGGTAGAGCCACAAGATTTAATATACAGACCGGAGAATCCTCATGTATTGACCTTACAATCTGCGATCCAACCCTAACTCCTTCGTTAACATGGGACAGACTAGATTATACCTACACTAGTGACCATTACCCCATTATTATATACAACAATACAAAGAATAATACCAAACAAAGCTTCCATCCTAAATGGAAACTTAAAACTGCTGACTGGCAACTCTACTCCACTGTCATTGAAGAAAAAATTGAATCTTGTGCTATCCTACCTAATATAGACGAATCGTTAGAACAATTTATGGAAACCATAAAACATGCAGCAAATATATCAATTGGAAAAACATCTTACACCAAACAGCACACTCCGGTCCCATGATGGAATAACGATTGCGAAGCAGCTCTAAGAGCCAGAAAAAAAGCTTTTAATAGATACAAACGATATAAGACTCCGGAAAACAAACTTCAATTTTTAAACTTACGTGCAAAATCAAGGCACATTACCAAAAGTGCAAAGCGCAAATCTTGGACTGAATATGTCTCATCATTAAACCCAGATACACCAATGACAGAGGTCTGGCAGAAGGTACGCAAAATATCTGACATTAATTCAAGTAATAATATAAAAATACTCAACATGGGAGGAACTATATTGACAACTGATTCAACTATTGCAGATGCGCTTGCTTTAACGTACGAAAACCGTTCCAGTGATTACAATTATACAAAAACTTTTTTAGCTCACAAAACACTAGAAGAACAAAACCGCCTGGAAGTGACTACAGAAAATGACGGTCCTATAAATGTACCGCTCACCATTGCAGAATATGAAGACGCATTATCCAACCTTGAAGATACTTGTCCGGGTCCTGACCAAATTCCATCTACCTTTTTAAAACATCTTCCTTCCAATGCCCACGAACATCTCTTAAATCTCTACAATGTGATTTGGTTGCAACACACCTTTCCAAAGGCATGGCGAGAATCCCTAATAATACCTATTCTAAAACCCCGAAGCCAAAAATCAAATCCTCAATCATGTCGACCAATTTCTCTTACTTCAGTGATTTCTAAGCTACTAGAAAAAATCATTATCAGAAGACTATTGTGGACATTAGAGCAACATAATTTAATAATACCTGAACAACGTGGCTTCAGACAAGAAAGATCAACTACCGACAATATTATAGATCTGGAAAGTAACATCAATGAGACATTTGCACTAAAACAAAAATGTTTAGCAGTCTTCTTCGATATCAACAAAGCATTCGATACTGCCAGGCATGATTACATTATCAAAAAACTTCTGAGCTGGAATATAACAGGTAACTGTCTACACTTTATCCAAAACTTTTTAAAAGAACGAAATTTTAAAGTATTAGCAAACGGAACCACGTCAGATTTAAAACAAACAAAAAATGGCATTCCACAAGGATCCGTAATTAGCTCCACCCTTTTTATCATAGCAATGAATGATATCATACAGGCATTAAAACCACCATTGAAAGCTCGTTTGTATGCGGATGACTTAGTTATCTATTGCAAAAGCAAAAACGTGAACAATCTAAAATCTCTTACGCAAGAATTCATATCTCATCTAGAGGAATGGTCGGAGAAAACAGGCTTCATGTTTTCTACTAGCAAAACTCGCTTTATGTTATTCTCCAAAAAGAAAACAGTAAACATCCCAGATATTCATTCATATGGACAGAACATAAAAGTCGAAAAGTCACTAAACTTTTTGGGTACAACCTTTGATGAAACGCTTAATTGGAATACACACATTAATAACTTAATATCTACGTGTCAAAAGAGACTTAACCTCCTGAAAACACTATGCAATAAAAACTGGGGCGCTGATCGAGACACTCTTCTAACATTATACAGATCGAAATTGGATTATGCAGCAGTCGTATACTCGTCAGCCAACAAACGAACTCTAAAACGGTTAGATATAATACAAAATACGGCTTTACGGATAATAACGGGAGCCTTTCGTACATCTCCAGTTGTAAGCTTATACGCTGAAGTTAATGAACCTTCCTTAGAAGATAGGCGTATGTACTTGAGCCTGACATATGCAGCTAAAACGATATACAATCCGTTCAACCCTACAAGGCATAACTGCTCTCCTCAAAAACTCCCCAATTCTTTCACAATTAAACCTCATGCTCCCAAACCCTTTTATGCTAGAATAAAAATGTACCTTGAAAAACTAAGCTTCTCCTTTCCCAAATGTTTCCCTCGACTGACTACATCTACTCCCCCTTGGCAAATCAAAAAACCAAAATGTATAACCACTCTTAGCTCTCTAGATAAATATTCGACTCCCAATTTCAGTATTAGATCAACCTTCAAAACAATACTAGAAGATTATACAGACTATCACCAAATATATACCGATGCTTCGAAAACTGCAGCTGGCATTGGAGCCGCGGTGGTAACTACAAACTCAACTCATAAGTTCACATTTCCAGATACATATTCCATCTCCTCAGCCGAATTATATGCCCTATATGAAGCCTTAGCTAATATCAATTCATCTTCAAACACTCAAAACCATCTTATTCTCACAGACTCCCTCAGCTCAATAAAATCCATACAAAAAATATTCACAAATCACCCCCTTGTGTTAAAAATTAAAGAAGAACTCAAAATAGCTCAACAAAACAATAAAGATATCATCTTTATGTGGATCCCATCACACGTAGGAATAGATGGCAACGAGGAAGCTGATCAAAGAGCAAAAGACGCCACAACCAACGAAGATGCTCGAGTAGTGCAGTTTTCAGTAAGTGCGGATATTAAATGTATAATTCAATCTAAAGTGAACAGTGTTTGTGAAGCTAAGTGGAAAACAGCGGGAACCAAACTTAACGAGGTAAAAAAGTCTACTAAACCGTGGTCGGTCCTACCAAAAAATCGTCGCGATCAAGTGCTACTAACACGGCTACGTTTAGGTCATACCCGGCTAACTTATAGCTATCTATTCGATAATGGTCTCGAACCAAAATGTAATTATTGTGACTCAAAACTAACTATTAAGCACCTACTTGTTGAATGTCACACAACAGCGACAACTGGCACAACTCTCCAACAATGGATTATCCGACGTATTAGGAACAAACTACAATTTACATAACCTAAAGACATTTCTTAAATTAATAAATGTTGTAAATTCTTTATAAAATACCAAATGTAAATAACTATATATATGTATACACCAAATATCGCTAATGACCCCTCGCGATGCGCTATAATAATAAAAAAAAATAGAATACTGGTTGTTTATATACATTTTCGAGCGAACGGAAAGGATCTTGTTCATGCACTGTATAAATTATTTTTCTGACACTTCCGACGATTCTGACTCAAATTCTGATTCAAATACTTCAAATTCAGTTCGAAATTTTTATATTTAGATAAAATTTACTTGAGCATCATCAAATTTCCACAAATACCTGTTTTAAAAACATCTGAACACGATTCCAGAATTTCATGGCAACAATGCATCACTTACTAGGTTTATCGAAATTTCTGAGAAACTTACCAATACTTTTTATAATACTGTAGGAGATTTTCAAAAAGAATATTTGATGTCTAGCGTCTTAGTAAAAGTAAACAACGAAGGAGCTATAAATATTTCTTCTTGCACAATAAGAACTTAGGAAAATATCAAGGATGCACTATTTAATACATATATGGTGATAAAAAGAATTTTTATTCATCAAATATTGAACTTTCAAAAATAAAACAAGGTAATGAAATGCCTTTCGAATTTTATAATAGAACTCAATATGTCTCAAATCTTCAAATTTCTCATCTCATGACACAGTCTAATAATAACGAAGATAACATTTAAGGTCACTTTAAAAATTTGGCACTCGGAGTATTGCTATGCGGTTTACAAGAACCTTTAGGTGCATGAATTCAGACGCAAAATCCCGGAAATTTGAATATTGCTTTGAATGTTTTTACAAATGATTTTCAGGTTTACATGAACAAGAAGAATGGATCGAAAAATATTTTTTCAAATGCGAATACGCAAAAATATTCACAGAAAACTAAAACTAACTTCCACAATAATGTGGTACATAGGCGGCCACCTCTTAATCCAAGTCCCATGCAAAATTATCAATAAATGAATCGAAATGCCGTTTCAAATCTCCAAAATCGTCCATCAACTTCTTATAACAACTAGCATCTGCCTTTGGTACCAGTCAACAAAATTACTGCACCTTCATTCTAATCCCCAATATGTTCAATTATATGGAACAATTTAATGTAGACTATTGCGTTTTCAAAAATTTCACGATCGTTTTGATTATTTACTAGGACTAGATAACTTAAAAAAGCTCAGTGCGATTTTTTATTTGAATAATGTTAATGACAGTAAAATTGAAATAAAATACTTCGATATCAGAACTGGATCCACGGATTGCATAGTATTGCCTTCACGTTGTGACCAAATAATTGAATATTGAAAATTTAAATGGCAAAAAGATTTACCATATACTCGAATTGGGAAATTAGAAATCTCAGAATGTTTAACAAAAGTAGAATATAATGTAGCCTTATGTACAGTTTTAAATCCTTCAGAATCCAACTTTCGTTGTTGAAACGTTCTGTGAATACAAACAAAACATCAACCCAAATGCAAATAATATTCACACAGAAGTGTTAAATTTTATATTTCGAAAATTAGAAAAAACGTATGAATGTAGAAGACAGACGATCTATATTAGAGCTACTACCTACAAGAGAATAGTGATTTTTCATGTCGAAGTAAACTAGCTCACTTTCACTAGTAAAATAAAACATCATATTAAGACTAGCGAAAAACTTATCTAGTCAAACGTTAATTTCCAATCGAATAAAAGTTAATCATAAAATGTGGGCAAGAACAAAGCGTGAACAATTTTAAAGGTATTCATTTAATTTTTGTTCCAGTAGGAATCCAATGAAATCAGTTAATTTGAAGTCATTCGATTGAACACAACCAATCAGAACAACATTATACTGAAAACAGATCCCATGGGCTGGTTTCAATCTATTACGTTGCCATGGATACATTTTGATTTATTTCGATTTTGACGTTTCAAATATTTAATATTTCAAAATGTCACGATTTGGTCATAATAGTGACAAGAATATTAATAAAATTATAGAAGCAATTATACCAAAAAAATACTCTTGTAGAGTAGCTAGGAGAATTCTGACTCACTACTTCGAAAAAGTCCGCTATATAGCGCTGTTGGCTGTGTATTGTTTATCTTCCTCACTGTGTGGTGTCCATTTTTATCCAGGGTTAAATCGAACGAGTGCTAGATGGCGCGCTGTGACATGTGTCATCCATTGCTTATCCAGTGAGTGTATTGTACAATTTATTAAATTGAAAAAAAAACTTCGCCATCACGGGGGTTTGAACTCTCGCTCTGTATGTGTGTACATTCCTTAGTATGAGCACTCATCTTCGAAAATAAAGTGGCAAATAAATACGCGTGCGTATACAAAAACATTCTTTTAGCATATACAGGATGTAGTCATAAAGATGTGATAAGGATATATATTTATATATATACAGGGTGTTTCCTAAGTAATCTAAAATAGTGTAATGGGCGCTTAAAAAATAGATAATTAAATAACTTTGACAATCGACAATTTTGACAGTTGACAATTGTTGCTAAATAGCGTTTTCTATTTTCATTTTAAACAGTGCCACATAATACACTTATGCTGCACTTCTGGCTCAAACAATTAATATTCAAGGACCATATTAGTAATTTTACGTTCACTTTAGAGGGTTTTTTATGTATTTTGATATTTCTGCACTACTTCTACTCTGCGTAGTACAGCTGGTGTAGAAAACGGAATACGCCTATTTTCTCTTTCTGTCAAATGAACCGTCACATTTAGAGGGCACCACAAGTATTCATTCCGTACCAAGGGCGAGAATAAATATTCTTGCCCTAGGGTTAGAATAAAAAACTACGTCGGAATATAGATATTCTATAATAGTCGTAAAAAAAAAGATTTTCGTGCATGTCTCAAAAATTGATATAAACATTTTCCAGATCAGAAACGTATTTCTTCGAAAGGTTTTGAGTCATAAATATTCCTTAAAAAGGTTATTTTTCTGATAAAGTATAAATAAATACCTGTTTTATATAGTCATCTACTGCTGACAGGTGCATTATCTCTGATCTTCAGCTTTTATAGACTATATTGGCCCTGTATTCATAAATAAAAGTGTATTGTCGTCATCAAAAATTGAAATATTGTGTTCCAACAAAAAAACTATTAGGCATCAGAATATTTTATTATATTAAAAATTATATTTGCTCTGAACGAAGGGAAATATTTGGCAAGCAAAGAAATTTGAGTGATTCCTTTCGCTTTTTTGGTTAATGAATTTTAGATCAGATTTGAAATTTTTCTATTTATTTGGAAATATCATTCTTTGACCAATATATAAAAATATCAAAGTACATGTGTATTTCCAGTCTAGTTATTATTAAAAAATATGTTGTTATTTAGTTTATGTTCTAAAAACACCACTGTTTGCATTTATCATCACATGCTGACTATAAGATAAAGAAAATTCTATTTTTATTTTCAACACCCAGTATAACATGCACGCGTAAATTATGTGAGTATCTCTTAAGCCAGTTAAAGATCAAACATAACAATTTTTGTAAGATGCATGAGCTTGAGAATTAGAATCACTCTATTCGCTTCGGATGTATACATAGGTACATATAAAATATTATAAGAATGTTATCATTATTATACGTTGAGCTAAACTTAGATTGGAATTTCAGTTTTAGCCTATCATTTAGAATTCAGATGTAGAAGCGGATTCAATTATATAATCCTTAAAATCGAGTCTAAGAACTGGCAGTAGATTATTCAAGGTCATTCCTATCCTGAATGCTTGGTGAACAAAGTTTTAAAAGCCATTTGGAACTTATTGAAATATCACCAAACAGTAATTTTCTTTTGGATGAGAATGTGTATGCTGGAAAATTGTATCAGATTGAATGAATCGTATCATATCGAATTTGACAGGATTCTGTTATAGAGTAATCTTGTGGTTCACGAAAAACGTAGATAAATGTGTAAGTATTAGATAAATTGGCATACAGTTTTCTAAGTACAGATGATCTTGCATCTAGTTACAAGGCGAAGTAATATATACATTTATCCTATTTACAATCAAATGAATTATAACTATATGGAAGAAAAATACTTCTCGATTTTTCATAGAATTTGTTAAAACAGTTTTTACAAAATAAGTTTTCTATTTTTAAGTAACCCAAAAACAAAACAAAATATTGTCACATTTCCTGGTATTGAAAATATATTTGAATTTTTAATAGAAGTTTGAATAGTTTTTAAACTATTACTGAGGCCTAAACCTGTAAGTTCATCAGAAAGTGTGAGATAAAGAAAAGGACTTTCTAAAGTTTTTAGAGATATATTTTTCGCAAATTCCATAAAAAAAGAAATGTAATGCTACAGATCCACTTCTAAAACGAACCGATTTTTTTATAAAATACAAATATACTTTTATTTTTGAGAAACCCAAAAATGTGTGACATGGTATAAACAAAAATGATAAATGTATACAAATGCAATGCATTAACACCGCTGGGACTAGTACTAAAAGATAATTCTCAAAACATGCATATTTGTATATTTTTAGTTGAAATTTTATCTTATTCTAACATGCAACTACTCGTATTACTTGTATTCACAAAGTTTTGAATTCAAAAATTTTAATTAAAAAAAACCTTTTTCCTCTATATACTCTAAAAATTGTTTAAAATATTCTCAAAAGAGTTGTTCATAATGCTTTTTAGCTTTTTTAAATAATTTTATACGAAAGCTTTCCTTCAAAAATATACTCAAATTATCTAAATAATTTATTTTACTAATTTTTAGATAGATATTTTCTATCTTTTTTTTTAATTGTTTTATGAAAATTTGAGAGTTAGGGTTTGTTTGGTATAATCGGTCACTGACCTACAATACGAGATAGTATACACACATACACACACGTAGAACGTACACTCACCTGGAGGGTTGCGCGCGATAGGAGTATAACGTACAACTCCGCGTCGTGGTAACATGTGCACAAAAATGTGTCTATCGTCTCGCAGTCTCGGACTTTAAGGACTTGCGCCCCTGAAAGCCGAAACCCTGCCCGGCCCAAGCTGCGCTCGATGCAGCACTCTAACACCACGTGGATTTTAACTTGAACTTGGACTATCGTACCTGTCCACCGCTCTGTGGCAGATTTTAATCTAAATGTACTAGATCCTAGACATGTGTAAACACGCCAACAAAAACCAATAAGAAACCAATAACTCTTTGATAACTTTCAAACAGAGCATTCCGAAAACTTTTTTAATTCTAAAACTTAAAATAAATTACAAAATTAGAATATTTCTATAAAACTTTACTATACTCTAGCAACTTCCAGTTGAGGGTGGCTCATTAGCTATTATGTAAAAAATCTCTCTTGCATAATGGGGCGTGCTTTCAAGGCAATGTATGATAAATTGCACAATACACATCATTCATTTCATCATTCGTAACTTTGGAAGTTCACCCCGGTATGCAAGCGAGCTTTTTCACGTGATAGGCAATAAGTTAGTCTCAACTGAAAGATGAGTTTGAGAAGTAAATTTCCATTGGTAGTATTCCAAAGCTTAAAATGAACTGGTAATTTTGGATAAATATGTCGGCAATATTATTATTTACAAATAAGGTACCTATGCCAATTATTGCCACCCTAAGGAATTTTTATTTCTTGTTTCAAGATTTTTAGCTAGATCAACCTGTCACTTAGAGAGAGCATGCTACAGCATGTTTTCTAAAATGTAAGGCACATCACATATTTTCAAATTTCAATTAAGTATTTTTTTAAACGTTTTTTAAATACATTGTAAGATGACAATTTTTGGAACATGTAAGCCAAATATTGCCGTGGGATGGCAATATTAGGAATATGGGTAAAAACGCTGAAATAAACAAAATAATGAACAAAACTTTATTCGCATTAGTATCGCGGAAAAAAACATTCTTTAAAAAATCGTATAAAATTAGAAGAGAGATTCTTAAAAAAAAGTAACAATTTAACAGTTCGGAGAAATGAATATCTCTTTGTCGACACACTCTTCGTGAAAATTAGCGTTACATAAAGAACACATCCTCATATCGATTTGCCTGTCAGTGTTGCATAGGGAGCAATACCAAGTCTCAACCACACGTGATTTTTTTGGAGCAGATTTAGTTTGTGCAGCTTTCTTTAGAGGAGATTTTGTTTGTACCCTTTTCTTTGGAGCGGATTTGGATTGTATTACTTTTAGCGTGGGAGAGAATAAAGATAGCAGGCTTTCTTTTTGCTGATACAACTTTTATCTCAGGGGTAACCAAAAGACCCATGTCTGTGAACGAAATGTCCAAATCATCACCAAGATCTTTCTCCGTAATTTTCTCCGTAGAAGCAGAAACCAATTTTATTAGTGGTTCGTTGTCGCTTTTTCTGTAGGTGTCACCATGAAGAGAATGTCGTGACTCTGATGATGAATCACTTTCCAAGTGAACACTATATTTTTTGTTTTTGGGTTTTGATGAATTTACACCACTTGGCTGGAAATGGGACTTGTTTCTGCGTTCATTTTAGATTAATTTTTATTTTATACTGTTCTTGTCACGACGCTGGGTGCAAACGCAGATTCTGGTATTGTATCGGGGCAAAAAGGATGGATACCTGCATTTCTGAAGATATTATATTGGACGGCGACGTTGATTACATCACATCTTTGAAAATAGTTCCCCTAACCTTATTTTGATTAAAGATTTTCCAGGTTCGGCTATTAAAAAGTTCAATACTTCTTGCGTAGCTACGAAAAACAGTCTTTTCTATTGGTTGGAACTCATGGGTGGTGTTGCCTTAAGCAGAATAGAGTAATTCAGTGCCTTTCTGCGGCGTTGACAATAAATACATCGAGGTGTGACTTGGCCCCATCAAAAATGAGAAGTGTTGGTCCTGGGTTTCTGTACATGGCAAAATGTTCGAGCCAGGATAGGAAAGTTTCGTTTGTTACACTACCTTTCGGCGTCATGTTAATCTTGGATCCAGGTGATAAATGATCACCCAATTGAGGCTTACAACGTTGTCCTTTGAAAAGGATCATTGGTGGAATTGTCTGCCTTTATGCGTTTCAACATTCTACTATAATGATAGTTTTGCCGTGTTCAGGGCCACTAAGTGAACACGCTTTGTTCCCTTTTTCGCCAATACACTTGCTTAAGCATTGTTAGACGACAACCTTTCTCGTCCATGTTGTAAACGTTGCCTGGTTTGTCGAATAATTCTTATCTAGTGTAGATATCTTTTAGCTGCTCAAAGTAATCATTAACAATAAATGTATTCATTTTCTGAGCTATAGCAGGGTTCATCTGCTGTGCCTTACGCCTGGCAATATCAGGATGCCTCTTGAAAACTAACTTCAACCACCACCAACACACTTCTTCTCACTACATTAGGCGTAACTGACAACCCAACTTCTGCGAGTCTATGGATTTTGTTCACGAACTCGTTTTATTGTTCCGTTGTTAGAACACTACATCTTCCAAGACGTTTCGTTGCCTTATTTTGTGTGTGATGCAGTCCCAAAGTTGTTAGGGGAATCTTGTACACATCTGCGGCTTTGCTGATGCTGGATCCATTCCTTATGGCAGTTAACGCTTTTTTAAGGTCTTCCTCAGACCACTCAGACCTCTTTTTCTTTGGCATCTGTGAAAACCAACAATAATTGTTTAAGCTAGGGACAAGAATTGTTAATTTTTGAAAAAAATTTAAGCTGCCTAATATTGCCATCCTTGATAAGCCGTACATTTTTTTTATAACTGTAAATAATATATTATTCATTGGAGCTTATCGAATTATTTGTTAATCACAAACTTATTAACTATTATAACAATATGTAAATTAGCCAAAAATATATATACATTATGCCAAATATTGCCATGGCAATATTAGCACTCGTGAAGCTATTAATTTACTAACGATTTCAGGAAATACATTCATATTAATCATAATCACACTACAACAACAAAGGCGGTATCTTGCAGCTTACCTTGTGTAATTTTTTGCCCAACTTATCTCGACTAGAAAGCCGAAACGAAATCGAAAACACGTGCAATTTTTTATAGTATGGCTAGAAATTAAGCCATCTGTCTCTCTCAGATACTTTAGACAGACTGAACACTTTTTTCGCGTGTTGGACTGGCTCATCTCAACATGCTGAATGTTTTAGTAGGTATACATCAGGATTTCGGATCGGATGGTAGTATTAGGAACATGGCAATAATTGGCTTAGGTACCTTATACATAGTTGAATATAATCACTTCTCTATTTTTAATGCGAATACATTTCTTGTATCCTCAAAGATTTCAACAAAAAGGTCAGATTTTATAATAGACAAGATGTGATTCAAATATCTGAAGATAAGTGATTTTCACTTAAACCCTCTAGTTGATTAAAATTGAATATGTTGTCCGTTTTCTGAATAAAAAAAACTATTTATGTGACTATATGCCACAGCACATCCAGGTAGCGGTCGATCATTTTGTCAACAATCACCAATCCTTTTGGTTTCCAATTAAAAGTAGAAATACGTGACTTGTAGACCGGTTTTAAAGCCAAAAATTTTCGTGGAAAATACTTTTTAAATGTACTTCAGGGCTGTTAGTAGAAATCAATATTTTCCTAACAATTATAATATTACTTTTCCGCCCAACCTTTCTATCTGCGAGAAAAGTATTGGTTTACCCCAAAAAAAGTTGGAATTTTGAAAATTTTTTTTTGAGTTATTTTTACATTTTCCATCAACAGCAACAGGAAAAAACGATTTTTAGAAAAAAAATCCTGTGTGTATGTCGTCGTCGTCGTCGTTGTCGTCGGCCACTTTTCCTTACATGTCTTGTTAGCACGATACAGCCTCCGGAGTGCAATAAGTCAGCAATTTTATAATTGGATATTGTTAATGACATGTCACAGATGATCCCTATTGATTTTCAGTTCACCAGAGCCAGTAAAACGGGTGCTATGGTACTTGAAGTACGACATTTTGTAATTTTGTGAGAAATTTCAGTTTGTTAGCACGATACAGCCTCCGCAGTTCAACAAGTCACCAATTTTATCATTGAATATTATTCAGGGCATGTCACTTATGAACCCTATTGATTTTCAGCTCACCGGGGCCAATACAGCAGGTGCTACAGTACTTTAAGTACGATATTTTTGTCATTTTTGGAGAAGTTTCAGTTTGTTAGCACGATACAGCCTCCAGAGAGTATACGATTGATCAACTTTATGAATAAGTATTGTTCAAGGTGTCTCAGAGATGTACTCTATTGATTTTCAGTTGACTAGAGCGAGTACAGCGGGTCCTATAAATCCAGATATGCTAAATTTTCGGTTATTTTTGGAGAAATTTCGGTTTGTTAGCACGATACATCCCCTGAAGTGTATACAAGTAACAATTTTATGATAGAATATTGTTCAGGGCCACGGATGCGGATAAGTTAGTTTTAATCCTTAAAACCGTTTATTTTTTTCATAAATTAATATTGTACATGTTATTTATATCACCTCAGGATTCATTAAAGGATATTACAATAAAGATTTATTCATTTTTCAAGCTATTGAGGAGATGATCTGATTGGCGATTCATTAAATGCAAATTGTCTGTAAATAAATTAGCAAAAAAAGTAATGAGTTGTTATACGATGGCGTATTCTTAGCCTAGAGCACATCCCTTGAAGTTTCCTTGTAGCGGACAATTTAATTTCCGCAGTTTCGAGGTTTTTCTATCTCAGTCAAATTGTCAGACACTTTTAGATGAGTTTTTAAATGGAAGTACATTATTCTATTTATTGATGTTGTTCCAGATTGGTCTGTATTTCTACTGCACCCCATTCTTATGCAGGGACTCCAAGGATATAAATTTCAGCTAATTAGTATTTCATTAATTACATAATGGGTAATGAAATATTTCTGGGTTTGTTGATTACAATGAAATAAGTTGAATATGTTGTGAGTTTTGTTAATTAGCTGGTACTATAAGGCTAACCCAATTTTTGCATTGAAATTCTTGAATCTTTGAGGATGAAGTTAATTAATCATATGTGGAAGTTAAATCACTCGCGATTTATTGTCAAATCTATCATTTTGTTTTGTAAAAACAATTCAATTAAGAACGTTTAAGGTTGCAAGAGTTAATAAGATGGCATGATAGCCGTAAGTAACAAATTTTTTTATAAGAGTGGATGTTAGGAGGAATGTGTGTATCTTGATTAGGTATGCTTTCAGATAGGATGTAGAATACGAAAAAAAACTACTACTACTACTACTACTCCCCGTAGGAGCTGTGATCGAGGAGCTCAGTAGCTCCTTTGCTTCGATCCTGACGGAACGGAGCGAAGGAGTGAAGCTAAGGAACATCTCGAAACGGTCGGTGAGGCACTGGCGGGGTCGCAAATGTCGATTAGGCGTCACCAAAAAAAAGCCAATAGAAGATCATCCGTCCTCATTACATCCGAACACACCGACATGTCCGACTCAGAGTGGGAAGACGAATGACGAGTTCCCAGTGCCACAAAACTAGGGCCAATCGGCTAAGGAATGGTTAGCCCGACAGAAGAGTCCAAGGTGTCAAGCGACCCGTGCTGTTCGATTGGTTGACAGTTCCACTATAACAACTGCCATGACCGGAGCCTTCGGGATACCTGGCGACCTCCCAAAGTAAGAAGCCTAAGCAGGATAAGGGCGCACTGCCGTGTCGGAAAGCAAACTCGACCCAACTCGAGGGAAAGACATGGATACTGAAACTCTAAAGAGCATAGACCCATTCGAAAAAGAGAATGCTACAGAAACTAATATAAGACACAAAGATAAAGGGGAAACAGATAACACAGAAACGCTAATAGCTGCAGAACATAGCACCGGAAGGAAAAGCAGGAACAGAAAAAAATAAGCTGTCCATATAATCACCTGCCAGAACACCGAAGGATAATAGAGTAATTATGGACGAAATGGGACGAAACACAAGGAAGGTCAACCAAGAAAAGGAAGATAGCAGACATTCTAGTGGACACGGAAAATAAAAACGAGGATAATCTCGAAACGAACCGCCAAGAATTATTAGCAACAATAATAAAGAGTATAATAAGTAGCATAGACTGTTACGAATCTGTCAACAATTTATTTATTTTATTTTAATTCTTCTTGTTATTGCCTTTTGCTTGCTGCTTTTACGCGCCACTGTATATCGCCGGAGTCAATTATTCGTGGAAAGTAAGTTAGTTTCGATACAACTCCGAGTTGGTTTAGACCGCATGTGCTCCTATGTGTTCCCAGTACTGGTAAGCAAGAAGAGTCGCATCTTATTACAGGTTAGTGGGCAAAGTTTAAGGCAATAAATAATTACAGTTCATTTGTTCTTGCAATGTATATATTTTTTTGAGCTATTCGTAACATTTGATCCTTCGACCCATATGAACTAGTGTGTTTCAGAATTTAATTTTCTCTTAAAGGTCCTTCTATCCAATGACTACTTTAAACTTTGTTATATCTTCATTTTGCATGATAATAATCCTTTTAACATAGATATTGCAATTAAATTTCATTTTTAAAAGTAATCCAAACAAACTAAAGAAGTGGACATATCTTATCGCTTGGTTTTTGTGGAGCACTATGGGTTTTTAGCTACAAACACGTTTATTTCACATTGTAGATACACAAATTGAAATTTCTTAATTATTTCGGGAGCAAATTCATAGTAACGCAAAATTTTTAATTTTAGATTTCGATATCCTGTTAATCAGATCGCAGTTGTTTTTTTGTTTAAATATGTCGATATACTGTTAATCAGATAACCTTTGTTTTTTTTGTTTCTTTCGCTATAAAATATCTGAACAGGCCGCCGTTAATTTGAAGTCAGTTTTTTGGATATATAATTAACACAGTCACTTTAATCGCATTATTTGGAAAAAAATGAATAAACTCACTAAATACAAATATTACCGCAATAGTTGCATCAATGGCGTGCACATATGGGAATTAGCTAATCGCGCCACTAGATGAACATAAAACAGAATTTATTAAACAGCATAACAACATCATAAGTGTATTACTAAGTCAACCGGAGGAAAATGTGGACGACGAAGAAGTCATTAGAAAAGGTTTTCTTGATGAATATTATCATATCAAGTCCACTGTCGAAGAATTGTGTAGTGATCATAACACAACGCGTCAATCGTTCGGTGAGGTGCATCTACCTCTCGGTGTGTGTAATACCCCCAACCCTCGCTTACCCAAAATTAATATTTCCAAATTTTCTGGGGATTATAAAGAATTTTCCGCTTTTATTGATTTGTATGATGCTTTAGTACATAACAATTCGACTATTACCATTGTTGAAAAGTTTAATTATCTCAAAACTTCTTTAGACGGTGCCGCCCTCTCGCTTATTCGACATGTTAAAATAACCAATGATCATTATGTCACCGCGTACGATACAATTGTAAAGAGATACTCAAACAAACGCCTCATGGCAAAGGCTCATTGGGATGCAATAATGAATACGACAAAAATTACCGATTCTAACGGAAGTTCGCTTAGAAAATTGATAGATATATTTATAGAGAATCTAGCTTGTTTAGAGGCTATGAATTTGCCTGTAGAACAATGGTATTTTCTATTAGTAATGCTTTTAATGCAACGCCTTGACCAGGATACCATTACGTTATTTGAGCAGGTAGAACATAAATCAAACGAAATCCCTTCGTATAAAGAATTGTATGATTTCTTGGAACATCAGTGTATCGCTCTATGCTAATAAGTCTGATTTTAATTCTGTCTCAAAAACCGTTTAACCTGGTACCTCTTTGACTTTGAATGCCAAATCTAGTCCCGCTAAACCATCCTCTTCACAAATATCTCGCACTTCCTCATTTTTTACTTCTAAATCATCTCCCTCGATGACTTGCACACTTTGCAAAGCAAATCATTCTTTACACTCGTGTGTATCTTTTACAAGTAAAACGCCTAGTGAGCATTACAATTTGTGTAAAAATATGCATCTATGCTTTAATTGTCTGAGCTCGGCTCATAATCTCAATACATGTCGATCTACTTCTGCATGTAAAAAATGCTTTTCACGTAAACACCACACCTTATTGTGTTTTAAAGGCAGTACGCCGGGCGTCACTGCTCTTACTGCTAATCCTACCGCTCATGTTTCACCGCCTATTTCAGATGATTCCACTCCTAATCCGCAACCTAGTTCATCTAATGCTCCGGTCAACAATAATTCCACCGCATGTCATTCGGTAACTTCCAACCCTCAACAATCTGTGTTATTATCAACCGCGATTATTGATGTTTTAAATGTGAAAGGTTTTTTTTCACCTCTCAGATGTCTACTTGACTCGGGAAGTCAGTCTTCTTTCATTACTCGCAAAGCCCTTTCGTACCCTAGGCTTGAATTAAACCGACTTTTCAATCGAAGTTACGGGAATTAATTCCACCCGCTCATGTGTAAGCAGTGGTAAACTTGCTTTGTCTATAAAACCCCAGAATAAACTATCGCCTATATTATGTCTTGACGCGATAATAATTGACTCAATCTCTAACAAATTACCTACTGTACCGATTGATGTTCAATCTTGGATTCATATTCGACACTTACCGCTAGCGGATGAACGTTTTTATGAGCCTGGACCTATTGATATTTTATTAGGAGCCGATGTATTCACCAAAATCATATTACCCGAGCGTATTTTAAACAATGCCGGTGAACCTGACGCTTTAAATACGATTTTTGGATATGTGTTAATGGGACAATTAAATTTCGCTTCGCCAAAAATCTCTGCATTTTTTTGTAGTTCCGAGTCTCTTAGCGATTCTTTGCGTAAATTTTGGGAACTTGAAAATGTTCCTGAAGTATGCTGCTCAAATCCCAATGATATCTCCTGCGAAAACTACTATAAAGAAACTGTCGCTCGGACTCCTGAAGGCAATTATATAGTGTCAATGCCTTTTCGTATTGAATCCCCCGTATTTTTGGGAATTAGGGAACTCACCTTAAATCGTTTTCTATCACTACAACGCTGCCTACCTAAGCAACCTTCTGTTTATTCCCAATATTGTGACTTTATGCAGGATTATCTTGATCTAGGTCATATGTCCCTGAACGATGAAATAAAATAATATAGTTTGTTTAAATCTTCATATATTTGAACTAATGTTCAATTTAAACTTGTTGACGCGTTTCACTAACACAGTAGCTTTGTCAAAACGAATGAAGGTAAAATATAAAAATGTCTTAATATATATAGTGCTAAATCTATTTACTAAGGTTAACAATGGTATTAAAAGATATTACCTGGAAATTAATTCACTACAAACATTCCTAAGCTATCTTCTAGGTAAAGGGAGTTTATAAATTAAAATGTGGTAATGACAATTGTGATAAAATTTATATCGGTAGAACTTTTAGAAATTTTAAAACTAGAATTTCGGAACACAAACGTAGCTATGACAACAAAAAATTAGATTCTAACTATTCAAATCATTTATTAGAAAACCAACACATTTTCGACCCAAATTTTGAAATTCTCCATGTAGTCGGTAAATCCTTTAGTTTAAATTTATTAGAAGCCCTAGAGATTAACAAAAATAAATATTCAGGTAATCTCCTTAACGACCAAATAGATATCAATCAGTCTCCTTTATTGAACCTCTTTACCTAGAAGATAGCTTAGGAATGTTTGTAGTGAATTAATTTCCAGGTAATATCTTTTAATACCATTGTTAACCTTAGTAAATAGATTTAGCACTGTATATATTAAGACATTTTTATATTTTACCTTCATTCGTTTTGACAAAGCTACTGTGTTAGTGAAACGCGTTTAAATTGAACATTAGTTCAAATATATGAAGATTTGAACAAACTATATTGTTTTATTTCATCGTTCAGTATGGATCTTCATCAAGTAAAAGCCTCATCTATTCAATTTTTCATATGTCCCTTGTTAATCCTGATCTCTCCTGTGAAGGTAGAAATTATATTCCCCAACATTGCGTCTTAAAACCTGGAAATGTTCCTACTCGCTTACGTATCGTTTTCAACGCCTCAGCTAAATTATCGAATGAAAAATCATTAAATGATTGTTTATATGTCGCTCCAAAATTACGACAAGACGTTGTGTCTATTTTACTTAATTTTCGCCTTCATGAATATGTTATGTGCGCCGATATAAAACAAATGTATCGAATGATTTTTATTTCCGAGGATCAACGAGATTTTCAAAGAATCTTTTGGAGGTTTTCTGTCAATGATGAACTTCGAGAGTATCGTCTCAATACGGTAACGTATGGAGTAAGCTGTAGCCCGTTTCTAGCTCTTCGTAGTCTACAGCAGTTGACTGAAGACGAAGGCCATCGCTTTTCTCGTGTTGCTAAAGTTCTTCAGCGGTTTTCATATATCGATGACTTTGTTTTGGGAGCTCCATTCCTTCAAGAAACTCAAACTCTTCGGGATGATTTAATATCTTTATTAAAACTGACAGAGTTCGAACTGCGTAAGTGGTGCTCTAATCACCCATCTCTTTTGGGCCCATTTCCACCTAGTTTTATTAATCCACATTCTCTCTCTTTCTCCTCAGATGATTGTTC
Organism: Galeruca laticollis; assembly: GCA_963921935.1. Lineage (NCBI taxonomy): Eukaryota > Metazoa > Arthropoda > Insecta > Coleoptera > Chrysomelidae > Galeruca > Galeruca laticollis. Next base: position 179,656,623 of record OY998180.1, read on the forward strand.
TTCACCTCTGAAAATCCTAGGTTTGCAATGGAATCCAATTATCGACTCATTCGCATTTTATGTTCAGCCCCAAATAAATGAAGTCTGCACTAAACGTTCGTTACTATCTGAGCTAGCTCGAGTATACGATCCTTCAGGATTTTTAACGCCGCTTTATTACCAAATGGTTAATTCAAAAACTTTGGATGTTGGGTTTAAATTGGGATGAAAATGTCCCTTCTGAAATTGCTCATGTTTGGTCGCAATATCGAGAGGATCTACTTGATCATCTACACATCCCTCGGAAAGTTCTTTCTTCATATTCTAGGAATCTGAGTAAGGTAATAAGTGAAATACCAATAACAAGGAAATATAAAAAAGATACGGCTAGTAGAATTAGAAGTGTCTGCTCCTTGTTGATGATAAACGAACTCCAAGAGGTTATACAAACTATGGGTAAGCAACAACAAAGTAAGCAAAGACAAACTCAGGACGAGAAAATTCAAACCGATACTTATACACAAGAAATGATAGAGAACGTTAAAAATACTGCAGAGAGGATGACACAAATGGAAGTAGACTACAGCTCACCAAAACTATATAATTTAAATGGTTTTTGGTCATATTATGTTCGGGTGTAATTCTGCCTTTCACTATACAAATATTTCCATCTCTTCTTACTTGTACATATCCTACTGCACTGTCACCATAATTTTCTCTGGCAGATCTACAAGTAGTAATAATAAAATCTTTCACAAACAAATTTCATCACTAGTAATTTCTTTAACAAACCTTTACGGACACTTGACATACAATATCTACCTAATACCAAAGCCATCTAATAGTATGTGAGTCAAAATTTTGTTTCATATAGAGCGTTACTGAAAACATAATAGGGACAAAAATACCTCTGCCAATGGAATCAGTACTTCCACATTGGTCATTCTCACTAATTAAATATTCCATAATTTCGACCTACCTGAGGGGTGGATGTGGATTTTTTTCCGAGATTTTCCGAAAATAGCACAATATTTGACTTCGTCATCCTCGAAAATATAGGAAACGATATATCACTGGATTTAACCGATTCAACCCCACAAAGGGGATGAATGAAATTTATTTGCATACCTGAAAAATATTGTCTGAAATATACCTCGATAAATGCGAATAAATCAAGGAGAATTGCAAAAAAATATAATTTCAACCCCCCTTTAACCCCCTCCCCTGAACCGTTTTAATAAAAAAAAAAATTGGGACCTTGCACCCCAGGCCAGTAATAACAGTACTAAATAACAACTGGAAATGTCGCGTCTTTCGGGAAATATGAGAGGAAAATTTTTTCGATTCTCTACACCCTCTATGCCCTAATAGTTTGAGGACCTACATGGTAACTTTTATTCCCTTAATTTCAGCAAAGTACGGATTCCCTCCAATAAAGTTCATTAACATAAATGAGCGTCTATTTTGGGCAAATTGTCACTTCGGAATTGCTGGAAGCCCGGATCGGCCACGCTCATAACCATGCACGAAGATTCCTCCAAACTACAACCAAATATAATGCAAGCTACTAGCTACACAATGATAACAAATATATATAGATACCCACAAAAACAAAAAAAAAGTGGCTGCAGCATATGGTTTAATCGAATGTGTTATATTCAATACACTCTGCAATACAATTCTCTCGGCTCAAACACCGGCGTCCGGCAGCTGACGTCACGACAAGGATACACCCATTTCTAGTTCGCACGTATTGGAACCATTTATTACGCACTTATAATAATTATTATTTTTTTCAAATTATTCGCAGTGGCATTCGCTTTATATTAAGTATGTTTTAACAATTTTCAAAGATATTTAAGATCTACGCAGCTTCCTAGTTAATTTGTTTTGACACTGTGAATAATCTGCTACAGGAAATCCTTTTTCGTTATATCTGAAATCTCCTAATATCCAATACCGGGGTTCAGATACTTTTGGATACACTATTTGAGTTGGTGACATATTTACATCATTGATCGGGAAACACCCTCTTCCAATAACTCTTTATCAGATTCCCGCACTTGTGTCTCATCCACAGTCTTCTTTTAGTATAATTTCTCTAGCAGTTCGTATTTCCGCATCAACCAGTAACTGACTCCTGCTCAAATGATCAACATTCCCGCCTTCGTCTCCTGAATTGTCATCCGTAGATTAGATTTTAACGGGGTTACAATGCACTGAAACCTAAGGTTTATTGTGCCCCCCCTATCAGAGCTATTCTCGCTACTACTGTAGCTCGCCTTCCAGTTGCAGGGTTCTAATGAACTCTATTATTTGGAACGGCTTCAACGAGGTTAGATTCTCACTCATACAAGTTTCTTGTCCGAAGCTTTTCTTGCGTTGGCTTGCAATGGCGAGGCATTCTAGAACTAGGGGATCCGGAGTTTCATCCTCCTCCCCACAGAATCTACACTCGTCAATTTCTGCTAGACCTATTCTCATTAGGGGCTTCCTAAGGCGGCAGTGTCCTGTAAGAAAGCCCGTCAGGAGATGTAGCTTATTTTTACTAAGGTTCATATATTTTTTGGATCTAGCGGTGTCAAAGTTCCGCAGGAACTTTTTGGAATGTTCCGGCCCGGGAAGGCACCGCCAGAGTGCTTATCTTTCGGTTTCCTCTTTCTTCCGAAACTCTTTCTTATAGTAGCATTTTCCTACACCACAGAAAGGCTCCAGGCCAATAAAAGGCGTTTGTGCTCCTTTCCTGGCAAGTGTAATGGCCTCTTCATTTCCCGTGATTCCCAAGTGGCCAGGAACCCAGACTAAAGAGACACTGTTATTCTTGCCTAATTCATCAAGTTTTCTTCGGCACTCCCATAACACCGTTGAGTCAATGACATAGGACATCAATGCTTTGATAGCTGCTTAACTATCAGAATGGATCGATATGTCACATTTTTTATCGTTTAGTTCTAAGTTCATTTCCACGCATCTTTTGATCGCAAGTATTTCTGCCTGAAAAACGCTCGGGAAGGAACTTGACGATAATGAGTATCTGGTGCCAGGCCCAAATACTCCAGCGCCTGCTCCAGTGGTGGGTTTTGAACCATCTGTATACCATTTAATGGTGTTTTCTTTGAGAGTTTGGGTGGTGTGTTCCGTTTCCCAGTCTTTCCTCTTATTTAGCATCGTAGTGAAATTCTTTTCGATACTTACTTTCTTGATCATATTCGCTGATGAGATGTATTTTGTTAAAGAGGACCAGGCTCCCCGATTTTTAATACTCTCATTGCCTGAACCTTCCTTAGATGTTCTAAGAATTACTTCTTGGGCAGATCTTTCTATCACCAGATGTAGAGGTGTGAGATCTGTAAATCGTCATCCGTAAAAGCAGCTTGTTCTGATGGCGCTATATGAACGGATTCTATGCTGTCATTTCATCGTCTTCGCTAAAACCTGTATCAATCGCTTCATGAACAGTAAGCTTCCTCTCAAGGATGGCAGCAAGGCTTCTGAAATAACAAAAAAATGGTATTTATTTTTCATATCTTATTTGGAATACCCTGTATAACAATACCTTGAGAAAAAGGTGTCTTGAATATAAAAAAAATTAAAAACGCGAAAAAATGCATTACAGCCTAGTGTTACATGAATGTAACACTCACATTATCAACCTAAAACCTCTTCAATTTATAAAAATAACAAGCCCAGTATACACAAAAAGTATGTCTTCAGATATACTAATACTATATTTAAACTTACATCAACTTTACTTCACAAAATATAATAAAGTTACTTACTCTTTATCGACGCTCATATTTTTGACGTTTTGTCCTTTTAACGTTTATTGAAAGGCAAAATTTCAAAAAATACGCTAAATTAATAGCGCAAAACTGCACAAGTCTATTCTAAAAAGCTTTTCGACACGAACTGGCGGGTTATCTGGCATCAATTTGTAATTTGGCTAACAAAACAGCTGATTGTATTTCGTGACTTATTACATAAAATAACGTAGGCATTAATGCAGTGTTTTCCAACGTGGGGCCCACGCGCCACTGGGGGGCAATTTGATTGTTAAAGGGGGTAATTCGAAAATGTACTCGATACGAGGGCCATTTGGATGCAATGTCAAATTTCGGTGCCAAAATTGAGCGAAAAAAGCATATTCTTAAACAATTGTGACCAATAAGTATTATAAATTAGTTTGACGATACCAAAACATCAACTGGGTTCTGGGTTTTTGGCGTCGTCAAGTTAACCTCGATGCGACAGATGGCAGGCTCTGCGGGGAACCTCGGACGCTTTAATATCTCACTAAACAACGCAGTTGTTAGCATCTGAATGACCCGTCGTAACTTTTTTAGTGTTTCGTAGTATTCAGTTGGTGTTAATTTGAAATAAGCATCCATAAAAACTATTGAAAAATTCTCGTTGATTCAAAAAATATACATTGTATGATATAATTGGTGGGTATTTGATTTTATTATTATTTATTTTAAAATTAGAACCATAATTTTCAAAAGAAATTCGTCAAATGGAAAACATACGTTATTTTGCGGTGGCGATGAGGTAAATGTGTTGTATACATTTAACGTATACGTTTACTCTATGTCACATTAATAGTATATTGTTTAATGATTGACAAAAGCAGCATTTTATGCGAACGAGGCGCAGAAGTTGCAGAAAATTCTTTTCGACTATTAACACACTATACTTTTTCTATAATCATGGATTACAACATAGGATATTTGAAAGGATACGTTAGTTTGCAGGAGTACAATTATTTTTAACATGATCTCGATATCTGCGATTTAGGGGTAAACCCCGTTTTACCATGTTTGTCTTGGCATCTACCTTTATATTATAATTAAACTTTTGCCCTGTACATACTGTATAAAATCCTAAAAATGAAATCAATTACTGCAACAATAATTTCATTTTATTATTAATTTACAAACTTTGAATAACTCGATAGTAAATAAATGCATTGTGTATTTTAAAATTTATTTTTGATTCACAGATATTATTGATTGATAATTATATTAGAACAGTTATTTAAAACGCTTGGGCTGTCAGAAATTTAATATCAGAAATTGCACCTCTTACTTTCGTAACTAGAGACAAAAGTTAACATTATAGGATATTTTATCACTGGTGTCGGAACTGACGTTTTCAGTTGGAGTGAAATGTGACAGAAGTTGTTGATTGTTAAATGGTTATAGAAAAAGTAGAAAAACTAATTTTAGCACATTCTTTAGTTTCAGTTTTCAGTTGATCTTATATTTCTTTCTTTCAGCCAATAGTAAAATGAGTGGTGCAAGCAAGAAAAAAATTCGTCAATATTCGGAAGAATATCTAAAATTTGGATTCATACCCGCTGTCCACGATAAGCGGTTTCCTTTTTGTTTTTTATGCCAACCATGCTTGACCAACGAATCAATGAAACTAGGTCGTCTTGAGGCGCATTTGAAGGCTAAACATAGTGCTCATGTTAATTTAGATTTGAATTACTTTCGAAATTTAAAGAAAAATTTTGAATATAGTACAACATTAAAGTCTATGTTTACTGCTCATACATCAATGAATAATCGTACTCTTGAGGTCAGTTATCAAATTTCTTTATTAATCGCTAAATCTGGAAAAAATCATACTATAGGAGACCAGTTAATAAAACCGTCAATATCAGTATTCCTTAAAACGGTTCTTGAAACAGATGACAAAGATGTAAATCTATGCCACTCAGTAACAATACTGTTAGCAGAAGAATAGACGAAATGAGTGAAGATATTGAAAAACAACTGAATGAAACGTTGAAAACTAGAAAATTCTCATTGCAAATGGATGAATCAACAATGAGAGACAGTGAGGCGGTGTTGATAACTTTTGTAAGATATATTGATAAATTGTATTTTGCTGAAGAAATGTTGTTCTGTAAAAGTTTAGGAAGCACCACTACCTCCAGATATATATATATATATATATATTAAACTAGAGAACTAACATCTTGTGCTGCAGATGGTGCTCCTAATATGATGGGCAAGAAAATGGCTGCTTAAAATTGATGAAAGATGATAATCCAGAAATTATTCTTGTGCATTGTGTTATTCATAGACAAAACTTGGTAGCTAAAAACATGTCGCCTGTTCTAAATGAAGTACTTCATTCAGTAATAAAATGTATCAATGCTATTGAAGCTAATGCCAAATGTGCGCGTCTGTTCAAGCTATTTTGTGAAGAAAAAAATGCAGAGCATGTGAGAATTTTACTTCGGACTGAAGTAAAATGGCTATCCAAAGATAATTGCTTGAAAATATTTACCGAGCTGTTTGACACTCGGTAAAGCATTTGTGAGTTATTTAGCCGATATCTTTGAAAAACTTAATATATTAAATAAGCAAAAGCGAATATATTTGGTTTCATCACCTTCATTGAGTTGTGTCAGAAATATATTAAAAACAAAAACTTTGAACAGTTCCATTGGCTGCAAAAATGAGAAGTAACTGATACCGCTATACTGGTTATTGTCGATCATCTAAGAATTCTATCGGCAGATTTAAAAGAAAGATTTTCTGATTTAAACAAATTGATTTTGCAACATGGATGATGCAACCAATGTAAGTAGATTTGTCAGATATAGCAAGTATGTACTATCAAGAAGAACTCGCAGAAATGCAAAATGATGAGCCAGTTTAAACTTTATTTAATATAAAAGGAGCATGGCTTTGTGAGAAAAGAGAAATCAAATACACAAACTCAACCAAATGTGCAAGAACACTATTGTTACCGTTTTCATCTTCATATTCAGCTGAATGTGGATTTAGTACTGTAAGTGATTTACTGGTGAAAAAAGAAATCAGCTGGGTATAACACAACGGGGAGACTTGAGACTGAAGCTAACCAAATAGGAACCTGACATAAAATCTCTGTGCAGCAAGCATCAAGCGCAAGGATCTCACTAAATTAAAATAATCAATTAATATAGAAAAATATTTATTAATATTATTGTGAATTTGAATTTTAGTTTTTTATTATACGTGTCGAAAATTTACTTACTGTCTTTCGTTATCAATTTCCTAGGGAATTCTTAAGTGAACAAATCAATTTTTCAATATTAAAAATTATGTATATGTTACAAAGGGGGACATAAGAATTTTAGAACGGCTTAGGTGGGGCATGACACAAAAAAGGTTGGGAAACACTGCATTAATTGGTTAAAACAAAAACGTAGAGTACAATACCTTAAAGTTCATAATTGGCGTGTTAATAACAATAAAAAAAAGTACTATAAAATGTGAGTGCTAGTTAAACACCGTTGTTTTATTGAAATTCGCCTATAAAAAGAAATATTTGTAGTCCTTCGATAAATCCTCAAATTCTCAAGAACTGGGTAAATTAGTGAACCAGTATAAAAACAAAAGAGTAAACCATACACCTAGCTTTCAATTAACCCAGATATCTTCACCATGTCTTTAAGTTTCTTTGTAGATCTGTTCTGGAATAAAGCATGATTGTTTCGTATCCACAAATTGTTCAAATTGTAACCTTCTTTTCTTAACCTACCGAACTCGGGGTCACTATGGCTCCTTCCTCTAGACGGTCCTCGGGCGCCGGTTTTGATAACGTAGTTTTCTCCACGACCTCATGTAGCCTCAGACGGAGGTTACAGAAGTTTCAAGGGTCAGATGTTATTAACTCCAGATAAAGTGGGTACCAATACCGGGCTTTGATCGATATTTGTACGAAAAGAACTTCTTAAAGAAAATAGAAGGAACTCGGAGAAATTTAAAGTAAAATGAAACAGCATATTCACAGAAAAATATATACAATAATTAAGTAAAATGGTAACTCAAAACCCACCCTCGGTAACCCCAACAGTCACGAAACTCGGACAAACGAAATACGAAAATAAACCGGTTATACAAATTAATTAGAAATAAACGAGTTGACTCGCGGATATTACCAGAATTTGAAATGTATTCGTGGCATTTACGCCTACCGAATCAATCTCAACCTCCAGTAATAATGGAGCTCTTGAAAATAATTCTTTCGAACAAACGCGGTCTAACTAAGAATTTATTTACACGGATATTACCAGAATTTGGGATGTGTTTGTGGGATTTACGCCTACCGAATCAATCTCAACCCTTAGTAATATTTAATTATATTAAAATTATACGGTGAAAGCAAACTTACTTTTGTATAACTAGTATCTATACGGTTCAAACTCAATTTACTTCAGTACGGCACTGACAACACCGATATTCTCAGCAGCAAGCAGAAGAAGGGAAGAAGAAGAAAACGTACAAAGACAAAAAGACTTTCTTTTCGCTAATACCTGGCTCTTAATAGATTTTTAAAACTAGTTTTTGTAACAACAATTATTGGTAGGAGCAATTAGTGGTAAGTGAACTAATCCACTTAAAAACAAATCAAAACGTTTTCGGGGTACTGATTGAAATTATAATCAAATAAATAAGTTTAAAATTTACCGGTTGTCCCAAATAAAATCATCGTGGAAAAATACATTACATGTATCGGTTGTCGCACATAAAACCCGTCGGGGAAAATTAGCTTCATTACATTTACCGGTTCTCCAACAAAAACCCGTCGCAGAAACATAACTTCATTACAGAATTAATGGTTTATTTGATGCATTGTGGAACCAGTGTTTTTGGAAATGTCTGGTTGAATGGAGTTATGTATTCACCTCCTGTTCCTGACTCAGTTTGCATTGCCATTTCAAGAATATTTTTTTTAATTGGAATAGGAATCAGGGACTTTCATTTCTATGGTATCACCTTATTCAACCGCTTCTTTAGTTGGCTTATCTACAATCTCATTCGCTAGCTGCTAGCAGCCATGTCGTAATCTCCTGAGGTGATATTTGTAATTAATGAGACAGATGAACAGACTGTTTTCTAGATACATCATACACGCGCATTCTTGGACTCATAAGTTGTTTTATTGCATACACGAAAAACACAATATTTTTATCTCGTTGTCAATTTTATTCCTCATTTTTAATTCAGCCTGAAGTTTCAAAAGGTTATTTTATATTTTGAATGTTTAGGGAAAAGTCTGCAGATATTTTGAATATTTCAAATACGTTTAATCATTTAAATCAAAATTTAATAGCAGAAGTGTTGCCCTGTGTCGTGTCTTTATATAAAATACAATACATTTTGGGTGCTAAATGATCTAGTTGTGCTAAATGATCTAGTTGTCGATGCTCCCCTGTCCTCTAGCATCTCTAACTCTCAATTATTTCAATCTCAGAATTTCGATTCAAAATTTTCATTGGAGCAATACAACCACTTACTTATTTTTATTTTGGTGTATTAGAGAACTTAAAGAACATATTGGATTCAACAGTAATCCTTATTGTATTCATGTATCGATTCAAACAAACAATGTTTGAAATTGATTCGTAAATGACTATATATTCTTAAAGTACAAGTATTGAGGCTGTTCAACATCAATCTAAAACATAATAGAAAAACGGAATCGATTTACGACTTAAAGGAAATAATATCTCATGCTTTTGTGGTTCCATATTTAAAACAAGGGGTGGAGGAATCACCAAATATAGAACAGGATTAATAAATTCATTATGTATATATATATATATATACATATATATAATATATATAAATAAATAAAATATAAATGAATACAACATAAAGGAGTCTAACCTCACTTCGGAGGTAAGTACACACGTGGTTGTGACATTCGTAACAATTTTATTCTTCCTTTGACTACAGTATTAAACTGTAGTTTTTTTTTCATTTCAGTCTCCCTGATGATGAGGACAATTATCCACGAAAGCTTGGAAATTTTCCGTTAAAAGTACACTGCTACCCCATTTCACCATGTTAGACCCCTCGTAAGAGAATCAGACTAGTCTTGTTTTATTCCTACTGTAACTACCTAGTCCTATATCGATTTTCAGAGTGATAACTTTTTCCCTTCTACACTTTTTAATATAATGGAAATGGCTGCTACCCCATTTCACCCTGTTAAACCCCTCGTAAGAGAATCAGGCTAGTCTTGTTTTATTTCTACTGTAACTAGCTAGTTGTATATCGATTTTAAGAGTGATAACTTTTTCCCCTCTAGCCTTTTTCAGATTTTGGAAACGGCTGCTACCTCCTTTCACCCTTTTAGGCTCCCCGTAAGAAGATCAGACTAGTATAGTTTTATTTCTACCGTAACTAGGTAGTTGTATATCGATTTTCAGAGTGATAAAATTTTCACTTCTACCCTTTTTAATATTTTGGAAATGGCTGCTACCCCATTTCACCCTGTTAGACCCGTCGTAAGAGAATCAGACTAGTCTTGTTTTACTCCTACTGTAACTAGCTAGTTCTATATCGATTTTCAGAATAACTTTTTCCCTTCTACCCTTTTTAATATTATGGAAATGGCTGCCACCCTATTTCACCCTGTTAGACCCCTCGTAAGAGAATCAGGCTAGTCTTGTTTTATTCCTACTGTAACTGCTGTTACATTGCTAAGAAAATATTTACCAGACAACGGTTGGAATGGGCAATAAGTACCTTTCAGCCATATAAATCACCAGGAGTGGATGGAATATTTCCAGCACTCCTATAGCAAGGGATAGAGGAGATTCTTCCTCACCTGCTGAAGATTACAAGAAGCAGTCTAGCAGTGGGTCTAATACCTAGAAAATGGAGAAGGGCAAGAGTAACCTTCATACCAAAAATAAGGAAAAAAGATGGGACTGATCCCCGATCTTTTAGACCCATTTGTCTAACATCGTTTCTACTCAAATCTATGGAGAAAGTAGTGGATAACTACATAAGAACAGAGAATCTGGAGAATATACCACTTCATGTCAGCATGCCTACAGCTACAGAGCGGGTCGATCAACTGAGACGGCTCTATATCAGCTGACCGAAGTCATCCAGAGAACTCTGGACAACAAAGAAATCGCACTGTGCGCATTCCTAGATATATCAGGGGCCTTTGACAACACAACTCATGTGTCTGTCAAGGAACCACTAAAAAGGCAAGGAGTGAATGAAACCATTGTAAAATGGATGTATGAGTTATTGACAACGAAGATAGCTGAGACACAGGTGGGGAATCAAACCACCTCAGTTAAATCCACTCGGGGGACACCTCAAGGGGGAGTGATATCTCCCCTTCTATGAAGCCTCGTAGTAGATGAGTTGCTCTACAGGCTAACGGAGCTTGGCTTCGAATGTATGGGCTACGCCGATGAATTGTTTTAATAGTCAAGGGCAAGTTCGAGAGCACCTTGTGTGATTTATTACAAAAGGGCCTCAGAATCATTGAGCAATGGTGCTTGTCAGTGGGGCTAAACATTAACCCAAACAGGACCATCGTAATTCCATTTACCCGGAAAAGAATACTTCCAGCCATGAAACCCATATCCTTAAACGGGGAAATCATAGAATGGAAAACATAAGTTAAATATCTAGGGATAACCCTAGACAGTAAGCTTCTGTGGAATAAGCATGTTGAAATAACTGCTAGTAAATCAATGAGAGCTTTGATGGCGTGCAGAAATCTAGCTGGTAACAGGTTGGGGCTGTAACCCAAAAATACTGCGATGGATGAACGCCATGATTGTGAGACCAGCAGTTACGTATGGGGCAATAGTTTAGCACACAAAAGCAAGTCAGTACAGCACGAGGAAGACCCTCGACAAAGTTCAAAGGCTTGCCTGTGTGTGCATCACTGGAGCTATGATAATGTGTCCAACTAGGGCACTTGAGATTATTACAGATGTCAGGTTCAGGTAATGAGAGTATTAAAAATCAGGGAGCTTGGTCCTCTCTGACCAGTTACATCTCATTAGCGAATCTTCCCAGTGACGAAATGATCAGGAAAATAAGCATCGAAAAGAATTTCACCACGATGCTAAATACGAGGAGAGACTGGGAAAGGGAATACATCACCCAAACTCTCAAACAAAACACCATTAGATGGTATACGGATGGTTCAAAAACCACCATTGGAGCAGGCACTGGAGTATTTGGGCCTGGCACCATATACCCATTATCGTTAGGCTCCTTCCCGAGCGTCTTTCAGGCAGAAATACTTGCGATCGAAAGATGCGTGGAAATGAACCTAGAAAGAAACTACCAGAAATGTGACATATCGATCCATTCTGATAGTCAAGCAGTTATCAAATCATTGAGCTCCCATGTCATTGACTGAAAGTTGGCATGGGAGTGCCGAAGAAAGCTTAATGAATTAGGCAAGAATAACAGGGTCTCTTTAGTCTGGGTTCCTGGCCACTCGGGAATCACGGAAAATGAAGAGGCCAATACCCTTGCCAGGAAAGGAGCACAAATGCCCTTTATTGGCCCGGAGCCTTTCTGTGGTGTAGCAAAATGCTCCTACAAGAAAGAGTTTCGGAAGAAAGAGGAAACCGAAAGAGAAGCACTTTGGCGGTGCCTTCCCAGGTTGGAACATTCCAAAAAGTTCCTGGGGAACTTTGACTCTGCTAGATCCAAAAAATATTTGGACCTCAGTAAAAATAAGCTACATCTCCTCACGGGCTTTCTTACAGGACACTACCGCCTTAGGAAGCACTTAATGAGAATGGGTCTAGCAGAGATTGACGAGTGTAGATTTTGTGGGAAGGAGGATGAAACCCCGGATCACCTAGTTCTGGAATGCCTCGCCATTGCAAGCCAACGCAAGAAATGCTTCGGACAAGAAACTTGTAAGAGTGAGGACCTAACCTCGTTGAAGCCGTCCCAAATACTAGAGTTCATCAGAACCTTGGAACTGGAAGGCGAGCTGTAGTAGTAGCGAGAACAGCTCTGATAGGGGAGGCACAATAAACCTTTGCTTTCAGTGCACTGTAACCCCGTTAAAATCTAATCTAAACTAGCTAGTTCTATATCGATTTTCAGAATGATAACTTGTTCCCTTCTACCCTTTTTAATATTATGGAAATGGCTGCTACCCTATTTCACACTGGTAAACCCCTCGTGAGAGAATCAGGCTAGTCCTGTTTTATTTCTACTGTATATCGATTTTTCGATTGATACCATTTTCCCTTCTACCCTTCTTAATATTATGGAAATGGCTGCTACCCTATTTCACCCTGTTAAACCCCTCGTAAGAGAATCAGGCTAGTCTTGTTTTATTTCTACTGTAACTAGCTAGTTGTATATCGATTTTAAGAGTGATAACTCTTCCTTTCTACCCTTTTTAATATTATGAAAATGGCTGCTACCCTATTTCACCCAGTTAAACCCCTCGTAAGAGAATCAGGCTAGTTTTGTTTGATTTCTACCGTAACTAGGTAGTTGTATATCGATTTTCAAAGTGAAACCATTTTCCCTTCTACCCTTTTTCAGATTTCGGAAACGGCTTTCACCCTTTTAGACCCTCATAAGAAAATCAGACTAGTCTTGTTTTATTCCTACTCTAACTAGCTAGTTCTATATCGATTTTCAGAGTGATAACTTTTCCCTTCTACCCTTTTTAATATTTTGAAAATGGGTTAGCCCATTTCACCCTGTAAGACCCCTCGTAAGAGAATCAGACTAGTCTTGTTTTATTCCTACTATAACTATGTGGTTGTATATCTATTTTCAGAGTGATAACTTTTTCTCTTCTACCCTTTTTATTATTTTGAAAATGGCTCTACCCCCTTTCACCCTTTTAGACCCCTCGTAAGAAAGTCAGACCAGTCTCGTTTTATTTCTTCTGTAACTAGCTAGTTGTATATCGATTTTCAGAGTGATAACTTTTTCCCTTCTACCCTTTTTATTATTTTGGAAATGGCTGCTACCCTATTTCACCTTGTTAGACCCCGTTTAGACTCCCGGTAAGTATATAAAACCAGTATTATTTTGTTTCTCTCAATCTAAATATACTATGTATAATAGAATAATATAAAAATATCTTGTTTTCTAAAACAGTTCTCTATTATTACAATAAAAATAGTACAATAAATACCTAAATCTCATTTTTTGATGTTAAGTTATTGTGGTTTATTACTTTTTAATATATAATGTCATGTTTTGTAAAATCTAAACGCACCTACATTTAAACGCACTGATCGTTCGGGCGTCTTCGGTAAATCGGCTAGATTTTGGCTGCCAAGGTCACACTGGTGCTTGGACAGCACGCGCCATATCAGAAGGCTACCAATGTGACCAAACAACAAACCTATCAGACAATCATCATATTCCTCTGATACGACTTTTTGCTTTCCAAATCTCTAGTCGAATGCTGAAAAGAAGTTTTTATAATTCGCGTATAAAAGAGACTTCATTATAATATTGTTTACAGTGTCACAATAAAGTTCTTTGAACACTGTTATAGTAATTTTTAGTGTACAACTGGTTATTGTATTTAGTTATATTTTTATTTGACATTTGACTTTAACCTTGACACAAATTATAAATAAAATGGTCTAGCGTTGTTCTAGCTAGCAAATTATTATATTAAAGGTAAATTAGAATGATTTATATATTAAAATTATTAATGAATAAAGTACGCTAACGTTTATTTATCAATGATTTGTCAATTGTTTATTTTTATATTGTATAGGATCAATATATAGGTATACAAAACGTTCGATTTTTGGGATAAATTACCAGATATCTATGTGAAGATGTATTACAGAAATAATTCTGTTCATGATATAATATAAATAGATCGCAAGAGCATATACGAAGAAGCTCTTTTTTAAACAAATAATCATCCTCTTTCTGCTTAAATGAAAGTTTGTTCACAATTTACACAATTATTCGGTTATAATATGTCAAAAGTTAGAAGTGCTGAATAAAACCATCTGTGATCTGACCAATCAGGAATCTACAGAATTGCCAACTTAAATTCAAACCACTCGTCCTAGTTTAAAAACAGGGATTATATGAAATTTTATTTTATTTAAATAATTAAATAAATGCGAATTATAAAAAATATTGTGTAATACTTGTACCACAATGACTTCACTCGTACTACAAAACGAGTCATTGTGACACTTGTTTTACAAATAACTATTGAAAATTGTGTTGAGGAATGGATGAATAGTACAATATTTTCTGTTTACTTCACCGATTTACAGCAATATTTGTATAACTAAAGAAATTTGATATTTCAGACCAACCAATTTTTAAGAAAATATAGTTCAAACAAAATAAAAAATACGCATAACTCAGAACATAATAATGTATTAATTATAGTAGGTATTCTCTATAAATTAATTTAAACGATTTTTCAGTGAAATCCGCTCTTTACATAGTTGAACGACAGACTGAAATATGAATGTGGAATTCGTAACTCATTAAATAATTTTCAAAGTTTATCGTTGTAGGAAGCTGAAAAGAGAAAGGGGGACTGATTGTTAAAAAAAAATTGTGACATTGATTTCGCTTAGTTAATTGAATTCAAGCCAAAGATTCCAGATACTAAGATCAGAACGTTAGATAACTTTCCCGGTTTTCCACCACTTGAGAAACTTTTTACTGACATTTAAGGGAGAAAGAGGTTATTTACTGACAAAAAAAATTGTAGGTCAGAAATAGAGACGAACGATAATATCTCATACTAATGTGTATGTGGAAAATGTAATTTAATTCAATCAATAATGCATTGTAACTTCTATGATACACGGTGTCCCAACGAAAAGCACCTACCCTAAATAACTGCGGAGGTAATATATTTCTAAAGAAGTGGTGAAATACGTCGACATTGATTTCAAGGGGAATACATTTTACCATAATACTTGTATACGTAATGTCACCCCTATACCCTATACAGTGATACCTCTTTAAAAAGATCTTTGAATTCTCTTTACAATCGTCTATAGTTTTATATAAAATTTATCAACGGGTTTGTTAACCTTCATACAATGGTATAATCAATCTATTTTCAGATGCTTCGCGGACATTTCTGAACACATCTGGAGTCAATAAACGGCATTCTCGAATGATTCTTTGACGTTTCGGGTTGTGTTGCAAGTACATTTGATTTCAAATAACCCCCGAGACACAAATCTTAAGGGTTTAAATGGCCACAGGTCCTCTTCCAATCCATCGACTCAGAAAGTGACCAGAGAAAAAAATCTAAAGGGATTAAATCGGGCGAGGAAATGGCAAAGGTGCGAGAAGTGAAAAGTGAAATTATTCACCTGCATTAAAAACCCGTAATTCGGAAGGTGCTATGTAAAATAAATAACGAAAACGGTAATAAAGTGTCAATAAATAAGAGCAGATTTGCTGAAAATGTCAAGAAATTCATTATATTAACAGTGCAAAGCAAGGTAATAGACAATAAATTTGATTGTGACTTCATAAACAAAAAACATATAAATCAAATAAGGAACTGATAACCGACGTTGCCAGAGTGTCTACGAAATCCGAAATCAGCAGAAGTAGGACTGAAAAGGAATGAAAAAATGGGTGAAAACACAAGCGATATGATAACAATCTAGGAAATGTTCAGAGAGTGATCAGATCAGATGACAAGCTTAGAGAGTAATATGGAGTAACTTATGGCAGCCAATGAAGACCTCAAAATTGGAAGTAAAAGACTTAAAAAGCAAATAGATGAACGTGATAGAATAGAGTTTCTGGAAAGAGAAGTAAGAAGAAAATATTCAAGAGTGTAGAAGATGAACCCAATGACAGCCGAGAAGAAACTAAAGTAAAGATACAGTCGATAATAGAAAAAATCGGAGTAAATATTAACGTAAACTACGAAATTGATGAGATGAAAAGGTTAGGTATTTATAAAGAAGGAACATAGAGACCAATTATAATTAAACTAACTACGGGAGGAAAGAAAAACGAAATAACTAAAACAAACGAAAGGGCTCAAAGGTACCAGCATATGTATAGAAGAATATTATACGAAATAGACGCAAGAGGAAAAATAAATACTAATTCCACATTGGAAAGAAGCTAAAAAAGTTGGTAACAAAGTACACCTACGTCAGAACTAATTAGTTATTAATAACGAAGCCTATCTAGTTAAAAATACAGAGAATATCCAGTTAAAAGTGAGCAAGGAAAATAAAACAATGGATTATCAGAAAATTACTAGTGAAAGATCCCCAAATGAAAGTCCAGAAGCAAAGAACAAAAAAAAAGATAATACGTACGTCAAAAAACTAACTAATAGAAAACACAAAAAGGCAATGGTAAACGACACGGAAATGAAATTGGATTTAAGAAAGGGAATTCCTACCAATCTAATTTTATACTTAGATGTTTAAAATCATTATTTCATTTCTGCATTCGTTTTTTTTATATACAGAATTTAATTTTTCCCTTTTAATTATTAATCTTATTTGCATAAAAAGTGCTTGAATGAAAATTCTATTTTATTTATTGTTCATTTAGCGTTCACGTAGTAAAATACAGGATGATTCTTTAAATGTATGAACCACGTTTTTAAATATTCTTCTTCACTTTTATTCCTGAATTACATTTTAGGGCTCCTGCATTTTACTAAATTATACTTTTATCTTATTAGTTTCTTACACAATTATAATTTTTAGCACTTTACGGTAGATTACATTTCTTGGATGAACTTGATGGTAGCTTATAGAGTTCCAGTAGCACTTTACGGTGGCCTAGATTTCGTAGATAAACTTAACAATAACTTAAATTTGCTGGATAAACTTAATGGTAGTTCAACTTCAACTTTCCTGGTTATTTTCTATAACCCTCTGCTATACTGGTTGACGTTCCCGAGGAAAGACTGTTAATACCAACGAACAGGAAAATTGAGGAAAGTAATAGTTAACACCTACTGAATTACTTTTCCATCGTTTTTTCATTTTAACTTTGATTACATTTTGTAGTTTTTTTTGCTTATTGGAAATTTATTTCAACTCTAGTTGAGTTTTTCCATTTCAACTTTGATTATTTTTTATTTCAATCTAACTTTGATTACATTCTGTAGTTTCTTTGCTTATTGTTAATTTATTGCAACTGTAGTTAAGTTTTTTTTATTTCAACAGTTCTTGGTTTTTATCTTTTATGTAAGTTCAGCTAGTTATTTTCTTTTCTGTTCTTGATGATTTTAAATCTTTGTAGAGTAATTTTTAGTTACCTGAGCTATCTTTTTCCATTTTGTTCCCAAAATCTATCCATGAATTTTGTTTTATTTGTATTACTAGATGTTTAACTCTCTCCCTTTTTTTAAATTTATCTCATATTGTCTTGGTGTACTGTTTTTTAGATATTTTTTCCATTATTTTCTCTATTCCTTAAATTGTTCTTTTATTTCATTATTCCACCATACAGTTTGCTTTTCTCCTATTATCCGTTTTGTAGGTTCAGCATATGTCTATGGCGGTGCTTATTATTGTATCTTTAAGTACATTCCATTCTTGTTCCACGTTCATTTGTTTTATCTTCTTCAATTTATTTCGTTACTTTTCTTCTATTTTGTGTTGGTATTTTGTCGCTATCTTTTGGTTTCTCAGTTTAAATGTTTTATTGATATGTGACTTTTTTATTGGTATTTTTTCTGTATGTACATAGTTTTGTTAATTTTTGCTGTTAACAGGTGGTGACCACTGTCAATAATTGATCTTTCTTCTCTACTAGATTGTATTCTCGTGTATTTGTGTATATATTTGTGTTGATATAAGGAGTTACTAATTATTAAATCTTGTAGTTGGCAAAATTCTAATAATCCTTTTCCATAGTTATTTCTTCTCCGTGCTTTCCTAATACTTCTCTATATTATCTGTCTTATATACCCACTCTGCTGTTAAAATCTCCTGCAACATATATAATTCCTGTTGAGTCTTCTGAAGTTCTCGTTAAATCTTCCCAAAATATTCTTTTTCCTCTGCTTTTACGTTTTCGGCTGGTCCATATATTGATACGATTGTTCTGGGTTTTTATTTTTTGTTTCTTAGCTCGACAGTTAGTATTCTTTCGGAAACAGTTTTCCACTTTAACATTTGATCTGCTAATTCTCTGTGAATTCCTACTCCAGCTGCAGCTCTCTGGTTTATGTTCATCCCACTATATATTGAGGTGTGGTTATTTTCTGTCTGTATTTGTCCTTTCATTTTTGTTTAATTTATTGTTAATATTTCTAGATTTGCATTTTCGATTCATTTATCAGCTCCACTTCTTTTCCTTGCAGACTTCTGATATTCCATGTCCCTAAATTCCATCTCTTTGTTTTATTTTGTAGTTGTGTTCCTCTCATATATTTTTTATTAAGTATTGATTTTATATTTTTTCCATTTTTTGGTGTCGTGTCCTTTATCTGTTTGTTCTGATTCTCTCTATCTTTTGCTGCCTTATTTAGTTTTTTGTTGTCCTTTTACTTATTTTTTCGATTCTGCTGTCGATAGTTTCTGGTGATCTTTCTCCTGAAGTTCTTTTTTGTTTTTCTAGTTTCTGTATGTTGTATGTATGTTTGTATTCCGTTATTTATTATTAATTTATTATATTTTATTATCGTTTTATAACCTATGTTTCGTTGTTTCCTATATATATATATATATATATATATATATATATATATATATATATATATATATATATATATATATATTGAATCGAGTGACCGAAATGGCCACTCCACAGAGGTCCTCTTTAAATCCATCGACCAGAAGTGATTATGCGGAAATTGACGGACCAGTACAGCAAAACAGTAAAATGTGTTGGTGCACCATATTGTTGAAATAACAGTTCGTGCACCAAAAAGTTGTTGTCGTCTTCAAGAATTTGGCTAATCATTGGATCGATGTAATTTCCAACAGATGTAGATGTGAAGATACCTATAAAAAAGAATATGATTAAAATGGAATCAAGTCGAAAGGCCTCAAATGAAATCATGAATGAATCATCAGCTATAAACCTACCTTACAATGATAGAACACTGATCTCAAAGGAGATGTCATGGTTTGTGTTGATTTCGATGGAATACATATTTGCCTTATTTTCTTCTAAAGGAGTTTCTTTTTGCAATATTTTGCTAAAGATCGTGATTATTGAGTTGATCGTCGTTTTTGATAGAAGAGCCACAAAAGAGCCTGCACGATGTTTATGGCCTTTATTACGCATTTGTTGACTCTGCGCTGCCACGTTGTCTACATGTTCTTTCAATATGATATCATATTTTGATAGGAGATGGATGATTTCCTAAAAACTACAATGGTCCAAGGTTTCATCAAATAGAAAATAGGCTGCTTAATTTTCATTTCTTCGGAAACTATGACCTCTCTTTCCAATTAGTTTGATCACATTTATCACTCGATCCGGTATAGTATTTTTCACGATCTAAGAAAGTCTATTCTATTGCATCTTGTACAATAACTGGAGGCTAGTCACTTTCTTAGATCGTGAAAGAGTATATTGTACAATGAGCATGAAATGACATACATTTCCCACGTGTAGGTATATGAAATTTTGTGGTACGCGCGTAGCGAATACTACAAAATTTCATATACCTACGAGTTGGAAATGGGTAATTTCATGCAAATTATACACTATACTTTTTCTACGACCACCATAAATCATAAACAACACTGTAATATTTATCATAACAATTTTTATTATAAATTCTCCTGCCGTCATTGTTGCATGGTTTAGAGAATTTTTTTTCTGAAATTATTAACTCTGGTTCTTAACCCGTTGAATGAACCATATATTTTTTCTTTTTGTACACGTACCTACCTACGTCCTGAAACAAATAACGCTTAAAATTTTCAAATTTTGACAACTCGGAAATTTAAATATTTTATGCAGAAAAAATCGTTATAAATCACCTGCGGAAAAAGTTATCATCTATCGTATCTTTTTAAAGAAGTTATATCACCTCATGCATCTACCAGGATAGTGACTGATGTCCTAAAGCAATGGCTAGTTTACATATAGGGATCAGCATGTCAATGTCAAATCATCCTCACTATCGCTACCCATCTTCGATTATTAATCTTTTTCATAAACGAATTTTGTAAACAATTATGTGAAATGTCAAATTATTAAACATACTTTAACAAACATGACTCTATCATATATTATAATATATATGATCAAAAAATTCGTTAATATAATGACAGTCTAGTAGCTCATGAAAGTCGTGGGAAATGAAGTATTTCGATACAGATAGTCCGTGGGAAAAAATTCTATTTCAGTGTGTCACTGTTGAGAGTCACCAAAATTGAAAAACTATAATATCTTTGGAACAATAAAATATATCATTTTGCGGTTTTGACAGGTCAATGTTTGATAACTATTTGACTTTCTGTGAGATAGCTAGAGCTAAGGTATTCAAAAATGTACGGTAAACGTCATAAATAGTGCTAGCTGTCACATAATGCCCTCTAGTTTCCAGTTGAAAGTTTTAATACGTTCTTATTTGCTTCCAAAGTCTTCATTTAAGGCTTTTTGAACCGAACCTAAGTTTGGGCATATGGAAGTTACAGTGTTTTTTTGTCAACGAAAATAAACTTACCTCCCCGAATAAGAATAAATGGTATTGAAAAATGGCTTAAAAGTAATTCTTTCTAATTTTGATATTCTTTACACACTTCAGTCGGGGTATATTTTGTAAAAAACGCAATTATGTTTTGTGACTGATATATTGACCTAATTGTATTTTGGTCAAATGTTATGTTATTTATTGTCTCCATTCTTTTATCTGTCATTATTACATGTAATTCCATTTTCGAGAAATCGACATCAAGATAATAATGAAAATATACCAGCACCCCATGGTCTGATAATAAATTTTCCTCAACCAAATTCATTAAACCCTTTTTATACAGATCAGATTTGTCTCCTTAAACTTAAGATATCCCTTTAATTTCCCTTTGAATACATTTACAACTAAATGGGTTTTTTCGTGTTAGAAAGAATTACCTTCTAGGGCGTTGAAAAATGTGTGTGATACGTAAAAGACTATTAAAACGAAACGTTACTTTTGACGTTTTCAAATAATACACAGTGCTAATCCCAAGGGTTCAGTTAAAAATTAATCAATAATAAGATATAACAATATAACGGATTTTGAAAGTTTAATTGGAAAGTAAGATAATAAATAATTATATACCTAGTTACTAGCTTAATCTCTGTTTATATCCTCTGGTTTTTAGGAACACATCACCTTTAGTTTCGCGAGTTATACGAAACTCTCGATTAAGAGCCTTTGCGTCTATATTAAATGAAACGTGTAGATTATTCTACATATATTTACAACAATAAATCAAACTTAGGAATTATTTACAAAACCCTTATTTAAACAATTAATTAATAGTTTGATATTAAATCCTTGATGAAACCAAAGAATACACCAACAACAAGAAGCGAAAGCCGGCATAAATCGTTTGATGTTCTGGAGGCAAAATTTCGTGACCTTGTAAAACTGAAGTTGACAGAAAGCTAATAATTTACACTGAGAAAAAGGTTAGAAAATTGTGAAGGTTTACATTTTACAGGCAGAAAAAAATGTACATCAAACATTCCAAAAAATAATTGTTTACTAATGTATTGTCAAAACATTATTCCGAGAAAGTATCAATTGTCAATCAAAAATGTAAGCATACAAAACCTGTAACATGGTCTTGTTAGCCCGATACAGCCTTTGGAGTGCCACAAGTTACCAATTTTGTAATTGAATATTGTTCAGGACATCTCACAGAAGAACCCTATTGATTTTCAGCTCACCAGAGCCAGTACAACGGGTGATATGATACTTGAAGTACGACATTTTTGGAGAAATTTCAGTGTGTTGGCATAATACAGCCTCCGGAGTGTATACAAGTGACCAATTTTATGATGGGATATTGATCAGGGCGTCTGACAGATGAACTCTATTAATTTTCAGCTTATATTGTGAAAAATAAGCTTTAGCATTTCTTTATAGATTAAGTTTCTGTTTTTTAAGAACATTTATTACTAAAAATAACATGCTATTGTTTAATCAAATGATTTTTATTTTCTTATATCGATATTGGAATTCATTATGTGTAAATATGTATTTATAAGTAGCAGTATGTGTAGGATACGGTAGATATTAAAACTAATACAGTAATATAGATTATATATTTAGAATACCAGATTACAGAAGGAAAAAGTTCAATATACATAATGGTATAAAATTACAATAATGTTGATGCTTAAATGTACAATTTGTATAATTTCCATGATATGATATAACAGTTACACTCTTCCAGATTCATAATTCAATATTTTACACATAGAGAAAATATTTTAATGTCTGCAACATAATGTGTAGAAATGATCAATATATATTAAATAATAATAATAATAATACCGGACATTTACAATTGTATAGGACAGTTAGATAAGTAAAATAGTCATCTATTACTTTATTTATAATTGTACAATATTTCTTGTGGCACTAGATTAATTTTTTGTGATGGCTTCTAAAGGAGGACTTGTTTGCTTATGTTGTGGTTGTAGATGTCCCTCTAAAACTGGACAAGGATGATGTATAGGTAAACCAAACCAAACTGTATACTGGTCAAACCCATATTAAATGTACTG
The DNA here is from genome assembly GCA_963921935.1 of Galeruca laticollis. NCBI lineage: Eukaryota > Metazoa > Arthropoda > Insecta > Coleoptera > Chrysomelidae > Galeruca > Galeruca laticollis. Next base: position 179,680,082 of record OY998180.1, read on the forward strand.
TTACTTTTTGGAGCTAAAATGTGGTTAAAAGCAGCTAATAGAGAGGATTTTGTTCAGAGACGTTTGCTTTCGTAGTGTGCCAAAAGTCATGCTTTGTGTTCAAGTCGAAGGAGATTGTAAAGGTACAGGTCGTAACTCAGTACTTACCCCTAACATCCATTTTAAAAGGTTGATAATCTGAAAAGAAAAATACAGGAAGACTATATTAATAGTCACAGAAGTGTATGAGTAGGTTTTATTATAGACAATGTGTTTTTTTTATTCATCCGACACTTTAGTTTTCTAGTATCTATTTTACCAGAAGAATTCTCTTACACATTAATAGCATATCAGAGACTGATAGTTAATACTGCCACAAAGTGAGCATGGGATAAATAAAAAAATATTTCTCTATCATAACAAAATCATAAAAAATACTCTTTTATAACAAAACCAAGATTCTTTTAAGTGAGACACAGGTAGGCTGAACATTGTAGGTGAAACTTTCGTCTAGTTAAATTCACAGTTGCAAACACTTAATTTTTCACTAACTTATCTAGGTATGAGAAAGCCATCCATTTTGATGTATATTGACTTAGAGGTGAATCTAAATAATAATTATATTTACCAAGCAGTGGAGAAGCATCACGGTAACTCGTATGTATTGCAGAGGCCTAAGAGATGAATGTCGCTATTGCTGTAATGGTGTGGTAGCTGCAATTATAAAAGTAATTGTAGTAATCATCCCCTTACACAAATTCCATGAAGGTATTAATTCATCCTGTGGTAAAGTATCAATTAATCCTGTGGCCAGGTGACAAAAAATAAATTTTAATAACAGTTGATTGTAATGTCTACTTAAATTTAATATTTACCAGACTGAATAACTATTTTTGTTGGTGGATGATTCAATAAAATATGTCCCTTGCATTTTAACCATGGAAATATGGCAGGGGCAGCTAGCTGAAACAAACGCTTGGAATATCCTCCTTAGAAAACAATTTTTTTCGCAAAGTGAAGTTCACACAACCTATAAATTTTTTTGTTAAGCATCTGTAGTCTTTCCAAACAAATATCTACGGTTACAAGCTTCCAACCATAACTGTACCCTAAAAAGTAAATAAATAAGGTAGGTATATTTTTATATTCGCATGTCTATAAAATAAATCAACTATTAATTTATATTGGATATTATGCATTTTCATTCAACATGTTTTTTGCAGAACAGGGCTCGTCAGCAGAAAGCTTATAGTAGTACATAATATTATCATTACATGTTATTAAAGGTAGAGGGACAGATCAACGTTAACAAACAAAAACATAGATTTACACAACTTACAATAGTACATTACATATAGAAACAATTTCTCTTACCTCACAGGGTCTTTGGGAAAACCAAACATAGTTATCTTTTCTCCTATTGTTGAGTGACATCCACGAACTTCACAGCTTATTCTTCCCATCATAAATACAATAATTTCTCACTAAGAGTGCAACTAGTTACTTTTACTAAACGGTATTGTTCAAAATCAATGTGAATAAACAAATAAAAAGCATATTTTTGTTTAACAACAAAGAATGACATTGACGTAAAACACATATAAAAAAATTGCGTCTATCACACATGCGCATTCAGAAAATGAATTGTCAAAAAGCCGAAGTTTCGCTTCTTGTTGTTGGTGTATTTGATGAAACGCACTGTTACTGTTTATACTTACCGCACTAGTCACAGGTTTTTCCTACATCTAAGCTAAACTACTGAACATTTATAGCACCACCTTGCTACATTTCATATGATCCACTAATTTGTTGCCTTGCGAAGTAAAAAACACTATTTGGGTTGCTTTAAAATAATTGAGATTTTGCTGTGATAATGGCGAGTATAAGCGGAAAAACTAGCAAATACTACTTTCTTCCATTATACGGGGTGCGCCATTAGTGTGACAAAGTTCGATATATCCGTTATTATAGAAGATATGGAATATAGTTATATACGGAAATTGTACACATCTGTAAACTTCACATTTCAAAATTATTTTCATTTGTACTGGGTGATCCCTATCACCAGGGTGAAACAAACACTCTATATATTTATTTATTGGTTAATTGGCAGTATGAAAATTTTCAATTTATATATAATTAATGGTTCTTCGCCAACTTCTTTTATAAGAAATAAAACTTCAAAAGCTTTTCTTTTTTTCTTTTTCCAACGTTTCGAATCCTTTATTTAGGTTCATCATCAGGGCTATTCATATAATACACATAATGAATGTTCTATTACAATTTCGTTATGACAATCTGCAACAATACCTTACAATAATAAAAACTTTTCTTATTTTTATTTAAAGATGATAGTAACATTATTTAATCAAGGTTGAAAATATAAAATTGAGAGTTTACAACAAACGTTAGTTAAATATCCCTATTTTTTCTTATATTACAAAGCTTAAAATTGAAAAACTCACCAGCTACTTTAACATATCCATTTTGGTTTTTTTAAAAACAATTATAATAAAACATACATATAAGACGAGGACAGTGAACTTTTTAAAATCATCTAAGTCATTTTCAGAATGAAATTGTGGTAATTTTTATGGTCTACGTATTTCCGTTGCTCAATTCATTTTATATTCCAAATAGGTAGAGGAATCTTTACTGTATGTATTGTTGGCGATATGAATTAATTTCTTTTTAAACGCAAAAACACCAAAATAATAAAACATTTTAGTACGGTTGTAGATGATATATTGAATCGGGAAGGTGGAGACATCACAAGTTTGAAATTAAATTTTGTTTATTAGATTGCTATATACATTATCTAATTTATCTATATCTTCACGAAAATTAAGTGAATTGTTAGTTTTCTTAATGTGAATCATTTCTTTGATACATCTTTTATGAAAATTGGTTTCAGTATCCAAAATCGGAAAACTGTTGAAATTAAATTCATGGCCAGTATTAAAAGAATGACTGGACAGAGCTGTATTATTTTTTAAATTCTTGACGTCATTTTGGTGGTTACGTAATCCATTTTTCAAGTATTGTGAGGTTTGTCCTATATACTCGTATGATTGGTTGCAGTTGTTACATTCAATTTTATAAACTGTAGTAGGTGTTTCTGTTTTTGGAATAGCAGGTTTGAACTTAGTGAAAAATTGTTTAGTTTGATTTAGTTGTTTGTCGGCAATTTGTATATTGGAAGGTTTGCAAATATTTTTAATTTTTCTGTTCACATTAGGGATGTAGGGTAAAGCAATGTATATGTTATTATTTTTATTATTATCGTTATCATCATTATTATTATTTCTATAGTCCACTGTTTGATTTGAATTTGTGGTTGTAGTTATTTTGATTTGTGTTGTTATTTGTTGATTTGAAATTATAAATCCTATGTATTCTATTTTTAATAATAGGTTCAGAAAACTTTTCTGGGTAATTATTTTTTATTAAAATATTTCTAGTTTTTTTAATATTATTTGGCCTGTTTATAGGGTGTGAAAGCTTTATGGCTCTATCTGTTAGGCTGTTAACAACACTTTTTTTATATTTGTTGGGGACATTAGATTTAAAATTCAAATATCTTTCAGACCAGATACTTTTTGTATACCAATTTGTGATAATTTTTCCTTGTGAGTTGTGGGTGATATTAATATCAAGGAAATTTATTGATTTATTATTTTCTTGTTCAATTGTAAATTGGATTTTATTATTATAGCAGTTGAATTTATCAAGCATATAATTTAATTTATTTTTAGGTATACATGCAATACAATCATCCACGTATCTTTTAAAAAATAAGGGTTGAAAATCAAGATCATTCAATACATCTCTCTCCAAATCCTCCATCACTAAATTGGCTATAGTGGCAGATATAGGTGAGCCCATGGCAACACCTTCTATTTGTGAGAAAAAATCTGAATTATATTTGAAGACTGTAGATTGTAAACAGAGTTTAATGCCTTTGGAAAATTCATTTAAAGGTAGTCAAGTAAATTTTCTGATCTCATCCCAATATCTTTCAATACTCTTAATTGCAAGGCTTATAGGAATGTTAGTATATAGTGAAATAACATCTAGAGAAACAAGGATGTGATCATCAGGAACAACTTTGACTTCTTTATAAAATCACAAAAATCCCATGAATCTTTAATATGAAATTGAGATTTACCAACAACATTGGAAATACAGTTCGAAAAAAACTTTGATAGTTCATATGTGGGAGAACCAATACAATTAATAATGGGTCTAAGTTTTATGTAACTGAGGTAGTCCATATATATAAGGTGCAAATCGATTATAACATGTAAGTTTCTTTTTTGTATTAAAGTCTATCAGTTTATTTTTAAACCACGATAAAATTAATTTGTTCCAGTTATTTTGTATTTTGTTGGTTTGATCAGATCTTTCTTTTTTATATGTAGAAATATCAGACAACAAATTGTTCATTTTGTTATGGTATTCATCTTTGTACATAATGACAGTTTTTTTTTACATTTGTCAGCAGATAGGATGTAGATATTTGGATTGTTTTTAATGAAATCATTCGTTTGTTTAAAGAAATAATTGATTTGTGCATGAATTTTTGTTTTATTTGTTATGAATTTATGGTAATGGTTAGTTAAGACATTGCATATTTTGGATCTGATATTATTTTTTTCATTTGTTGCAAGAGTTTTTATACCAACTTCGATATTTGTGATAAAGTCTTGAATAGGAAATTGATTTGTATGTATTGAAAATTTCGTACCGAGACTTAAAATGAATTTGATGTTATTTGGTATAATAGTATCTGTAAGTTTATGTAACCAACTTTCATTCATTTTGTATTGTTCAATGTTGTTGTGTTTCTCCATTAAGTTATTAATTTTATTAATGTGTTTAGATTTTATTTTTTCGTTGATGTAATTATTATTAATATTGTCAAAAAATGGATAATAGGTGTATTATATCCAATTATCCATGTCACGGAAAAAAAGAAAAGCTTTTGAAGTTTTATTTCTTATAAAAGAAGTTGGCGAACAACCATTAATTATATATAAATTGAAAACTCTATATATTATTTCAGATTCAGATTGGACTCACCTCCACCATACTTACAATCTAGTGTTTCATATTTCATATAAGTGTATAGGGCATTTCAGAAGTTATGCCCAATTGTACGTGAAAATCATTGTGAGTTCAACGCGTTGTATAGTCCAAACGAAACAATTTGACATCAATATTTTGAAGACATAACATTTTGATATTAGTCTAGTTTCATGACACTGCCATTTTTTGTATATTACAACATCTGAATACAGGGCGAGCTAATAAACTAATGTGGAAGCACCTAAAAACAATTGTCGGAACGAAAGCTAGTAGGACTAAGATTGACAGTATAGACTGTAATGGAATCGTTCACACTGACTACTTGGCCAATGTTTTAAATCAATATTATATAAATAGTATTTGCGATATTGTGGGTAACATAATAGTTCCTGATTGCGGTACCGATGTTGTTTTGCAAACGGTCCCTTTAAATGGTTCAAAAATGGAATATTTCGAATTAATCAACATTGTACAGCTACTTGAAATAATAAAATCCCAAAAAAAGAAAAACAGTACTGATGAATTAGGTCTTGATGTTATTAAGAATTTGTTTCACGTGATAGGCTATACTTTGCTTAATATGATAAATTTGAGTTTGGAAAAGGGCATAGTTCCTCAAAGATTTAAAACTTCAACTATAGTTCCTAATCCCAAAGTATTAAATACAAACAAAGCTGATCAGTTAAGGCCAATCAATATGCTGCCTTTTGTGAGAAATTACTAGAACTAGTAGTATATGATCAAGTAAGTAAATTCATTTCTGTAAATAAGATATTACACAGTTATCAATCTGGTTTTCGTAATTCGCATTCTTGTGAGACGACACTCCAACTGGTTATATCTGACATGAAAAATATTCTAGATAGGCCGGGAGTAGGAATTTGTTCAGTTTTTATTGATGTCAGAAGAGCTTTTGAAACAATATATCGTGATATATTATTGTTGAAATTGAGGAAATATGGCTTCAGTGGGGTAGTTTATTCCTGGATTCAGCATTATCTGAGGAACAGATATCAAATAACCACATTTAACAATTCAGCATCGGATCCGGAATTAAACAATATTGGTGTTCCACAAGGTAGTGTTCTTGGGCCCCTACTTTTCATATTATATATAAATGACTTGGGAAATGTACTAGAGAAATGTAAAATACATCTTTTTGCGGATGACACCCTCATTTAGTATTACGGGGATAATTTTGTTGAAGTAGTACAAACAGTCAATTCAGAATTGACATATTTAAGATCAATAAACTAAAAGTAAAAGAATCCAAATCTAAATTTATGTTCATTGGTGGTCCTGTTTTGCGAGCTAAATTTTTCAACCTTGATTTGAGTGTTAAGATAAATGATTAGGACCTAGAGAGTGTACATGAAATGAAATATTTAGGTTTTATGATGGATCATGAACTAAAATTTAATGGTCACATAGATTACATATGTAGAAAGATTGGGAAAAAAATTGGTTTTTTGAGAAAAATTTCACCATTTCTGTCAATGCATACTAAGCTTATGGTTTACAATATATTAATTCTACCACATTTTTATTACTGTTGTTCACTAATTTATACAGGTTGTTCTAAAGCTAGTTATGAACGATTACAAATTATTCAAAACAATGCAATGAGAGTAATTCTGGGATGCAGTAGGTATACTAGTGTGGAATTGATGACTAACTGTTTAAATTGGTTAAAAGTTGAGAAGTTTCTGTATGTACAAACAATGATTTTTATCTTCAAAATTATCAATAATCTCTTATCGCAATATTTACATGGTAAGCTAGTTCCAATCTCGCAAATACATGATAAAAACACAAGATCAGCAAATTCAATTAATTTTTATGTGAAAACAACCATCAAAGGAAGTTCGATAAAGAATTTATTCCACAAAGGTGTTGTACAATTTAATGATCTACCGCAGTTCATAAAAGTTAGTGATAGCGTAAAAATGTTCAAAAAATTATTGATCATATACATTAAAAGTAATCCCACTGAAATCTAGTGGTTCATATTCATGTTTATATTCACATTTATTTATTGGCATGTATATAATATACATTTTTTATAATATTTTATATTTTTAATCTTAATTTTATATTTTATTCATATTATATATTACTTTATTTCATGGTTGCTTTATACATGTTTCTGTTTAATTTTGGTACAGTTTGTTTATTTGCTTATACTATTTTATTGATATAACTAATTGTACATTTCTATTTTTATTTATGTTTTGTGCTTGCAACCTGGATATTTTTATGACTGTATCTTGTAGCTTGCAGATTTGTTTTTCGTTTTTTCTTTTTGTCTAATTGTTTTTTGATCATCTGGCTCATTAAGTATGTACTTCTTTGATTTTATTGTTTATTGTTAACATTATCTATGATAAATAAAGCATAATAATAAAAAAAAGAGTAGAGCACATTATTTTCTGTATTTTTTCAAACTAATCACCCTGTATTTAATTTCAAAAAGTGAAAAGACATCTTATAAGCTTTCATTTTTATCAGGCATTACCTATACCTAAAATCATTAATTTCTGAGATTTTGTGAATTTAATAACAAAAAGTTGAAAAAATAATTTATTGAATGAAGTAAGGTATAGAAAAATGGCAGTAAGACATGTTCTTTTCATAAATAACAAAACATCAGTCGAAGGTGAACTGTAAATTGATAATTGATTTGATACCAAATGTTTGAAATGAGCACCCAAAACGTCAATACAAGTCGATCCTCAAAAGACCGACTTACATTTCTCAACGTGTCTACATTAATACTTCGAAATTCTTCTCGTATTCTTTCCTTCATATCGGTTTGTGTGGTTGGCGGTATGATAAACACAATTTTTTACATAACCTCATATGAAAAAGTCAATTTTAGTCAAGTCTGGTGATCGAGGTGGCCATGCAATAAATCCTCCCCTTTGTACCTATCTGCCACGAAAATGGGTATTCAGATGATTGTGAATTTAAGCAGAGTGATGTACCAGAGCTCAATAATGTAAAATCCACATTATTTGCCGAATGTTGAGAGGAACAGTAAGGGTAAATGTTTTTCTAGAAAGTCTAAATAATCTAGACCATCCACTGTTCCATCGAAAAAATGTGGTCTCCAATTATACCACCTCAAACATTCAGAGACCACCTAGTTTAACTCTGAGTTTATGTAAGATATTTGTGAAATAGTATTGGAAATTATGTCTATTCATGGTACCATTCCTATGAAACGTTGCTTCATCTCCCAAAAAGGACAAAATCACAGAAATCGATCTGTTTATGTATTTGTTATTGAGTCCACTCGCAAAAAGCAGCTCTACGCGGAAAGTCATCGTCGAGTAACTCTCGACATAACTGAATGCGGTATGGATGCATCTTGTTTTTATACAGTATTCTTCGGATGGAAGTTACACTGATATCCTGTTGGCGTGAAATTTCACTAACATGAGGATTATCCGCAACTACTAGCATACAATTAAATTTATTTTCCTCAGTGACTGCAGTTTTTGTCCTTTCATGTTTTTCATAAAGTACTGAACATATACGATTGAAACGATCCATCAACCTTTCCAACGTTCTCTTTGTAGGTTGTCTTCGTGTGGGATATTGCTCTTGGTCAATTCTTGTTGATAATAAACAATTTCTACTACACTCTCCCAATACCCAAACCATGTCTGTTAATTCTTCAACAGGAAAGGTCAATTCAAATAATAGTAAATGAGCCTTCACAAATTGATACACAATTTCAAAAGTTTGTTGAATGACGTGCTACCAGGGCCGTACCGAGGCACACTTGGGGGTGGGGGGTAAAAGATATAAAACCAACTAAATTTTTGTATATGTATTAATATAAACAAGTATAGGCTTTAACATATTAAAAATGCAACCTACTAGCAAAATCTTAAAAATCCAAATTTAAACTATTAGATTATAATACTTACAAAATATACCTGTTTGAAAAATAGGAACAAAAACACCATACTTAAGAAATATAAACGAACAGTTCAAAAATATACATACCGTAAAACGGGGCGACTTGATACCATTTTTGGAATATTCGATACCCTACCGCCGGTTATTTACCATTCCAATTCAAATAAAAATTATTTTAGATTACTTTGAGGTGGTGGCTATTAGACACAACGCTTAAAAAAGTTGTACCTCCCTCCACTCCCTAGGAAAAAAATATGGAAGGTCTTTTTTCAAGTCACCCCATGTTGGGGCGACTTGTAATTTGCCTTTATTTTACATTGTAGTAGCTAGTAGAAACGCAATTGGGGCGACATGAAAATCGCAATAACTGATGTTGTAAGTCCAACATAAAACAAATTATTTTTTTTATATTTCTTCACAAAAAAACATTTTTTTCAAAATTGGCTTTATTGTCATCACATATTTATTATAAAAATAAAAAACAATATTCTACAAAATAACCCAAAATAAACCTTCTTTGGTATAGTAGAGACTACAAAAAAATGAATAAAAGGAAATTCGTTTGACAGTTTACAATCAAATTAATCATCAAGATCACATATTTTTAAATTTTAGCTGCCCTCGTCGTAATGTTTCATATTCTAAAAGCTTTTGCTTAATTTCTTTTTGCTCCACAAGTCCGATGTCTTCTGCCGGGGGAAAAACATATGCATTAGGTATTTTATCACTTAATCTTAAGAATGAGCATTATAAGATCCATTTTTTCACAATTTATTATTTTTGCCACATATTGCTTATTGGTACCAGCTTCAGTTTTCATGTCAACGTGAATGAAATCACCTTGCTTAAAATCTGTCGAGACAGAAGAATCTTGCATAGGTGACATGTTATCATCAATTTTACTGGTGTCTGTGTCGGAAAACGGTTCTGGGTCCAGATCTCTGTCGCTGTCGACGGTTAAATCTTCTTCATCCACGTCACTTTCGGAAGAATATTATAACCTTGGGCGTAATTTTTTATTCGTGCTTTTATTTTTATTTGGTTTGAATGGTGCTGATGGTAGCTGTAGGTCTTCCTGTGAAATGCTTTTACCTGCATCAACAAACAATTTTTTCTTCCTACCAACAGAGGTTGGTGCTCCAAACATAGATTTTTCAAACACTTCTTTTGGTAAATCGACAATTGCATCTTGATCTTGCGTTCTTTTCTTGTCTGTTTTTGGTACCTTGCATAAAATTTTATTTCTATTCAGTGGTAATAAACCGGTCGATTTAAAGCCTGATTGAACATTTTTTCCATACTCTCTGAAAGTTTATTTAATGCCTGTGTTAATAAGCGTGGAAATTCTTCTCTTTTACAGTTCCTTTATTACGTTTTTTCCATTCTTGAAGTATCTTAATTGGACGAAAAACGCTAACATCTAATGGCTGCGTAAGGTGCCTACTGTTAGGAGGCAAAAGCACAAAACGAATGTCATTCTCCGTACATTTCAAAATAACATTGGCCGAAATGTGGCTTGCCAAATTATCTCCAATAAGAACTTTAGGACCTGATGGCAAAGACCGAAAATATGGCAATACTATGTTATTAAACCAATCTTCAAAAATATTTGTATCAAACCATCCAGAATGAGAGCGATTATATCTGGCTACGGTTGGTCCAAATTATGTCTAAGTGCTCCATAAGTGGTCTGCCTTATAGACTATATAGACCGGAAGCATAAATCCTGAAGCTGCACAAGCAAACATGACGGAAGTAGCTGTTTTAGATGTATCCATTACCTTCTCCGCTCTTTTAGAAGTCCTATGAACGATGACTTTCACGCGGCCAGGATCGTCCGTAAAATTAATCTCATCGTAATTTACTATTGCGTTGGATGGAACATCTTTTAGACTTTCTGATAAGTGGTCGAAATATGTATTAATACTATCAGGGCAAACTTTGGCTCTACTTCATTTTATTTATTGAAACATTCTTTTAGTCAGCTTTAGAAATTTTTGCAGCCAGGTTTCACCAGGTCTGTTGTCTCGGAATTGTGGCAATTTTTTCCACTTCTGTCCAAGTAGGATTTTTCTATCTCCTTTATATCGTTTGAATCACAGGGATAACCCCAGTCCGCTGAAATAGATATAGACCGAACCAGATAGTTTTCCTCTTTGATCGACATTGCAGTTTGACCTCCAATTGATTTTGTGTGTAGTCATTTAGCTTTTCTATATAAAGTTATAAAAGGAATTTCCTATTCTTCATTTAAATCTTTTAATTTTCTACCTTGTTTGTGTAGCTGTAGTACTCGCTGGAGCGTGTCTCCGCTATAGTCCCGATATTTCCGACTTCCCGGTTTCCTTTTGTATATACGCACAATTTTTCAAGTCGCCCCTGAAATCACATAAAAAAGAATTGTACGCCACTGGCAAGTGAGATGGAAAAGTGAGGCTTTTAGGTTAGAGAACGATTGTCTGATATATAACTACTCTTGAAAAAAATAAGGCGATATTCCAGTCTTTTAGGGATCTCTGTACAATAGGAAGTTTGCAGGTTAAAAAAAATCAAGCTTCTTACCTTTTTTTTGAAGATGCACAACACAATAACAGTGAGTAAATAACCAGTACAACAACATAAACTCAACTATGAAGCGTGGTAGGCATAGATGCAGACTCAATTTGAGATTAAAATTTCGACCACCAGAGCGTAGCATCGGTTTTAACTGGAAAAAGCAAAAATTTTCAATGCACCCCGGTGTTTTCAAGTAGCCCCATTTTACGGTACATAAAAAGTGAAAAGAAATTAACGAAAAAAATATTATTTGTAGCCAACTGTGTTTGGATTTGGAACCAACTGTCTGGGCTTTGGAGGGGGTGGCTCCCCCCCTGCCCCCCTTGGTCTCGGCCCTGCGTACTACTAATCAATACTTGTCATTCCATAGCTAACTTGTTACAATTAAATGATTTTTAAAACCCGTTTTTTTTAAATTTGCAAATGTCTCAGAAATTATTGATTTTAGGTATAGGGAATGCTTAATAAAAATGAAAGGTTATAAGGTGTCGTTTCACTTTTTGGAATGAAATACATGGTGATTCATTTGGAAAAATAGAGAAAATCATGTATTCGACTCTTGGCTCGCACTGTAATCACATGTTGTAATATCCAAAAAATGGCACAGTGTCATGAAACTAAACCCATATAAAAATGTTATGACTCCAAAAGAATGATGTCAAATTGTTTCGTTTGGGCTATATAAGGCGTTGAACTCACAATGATTTTCACGTACAATTGGGCATAACTTCTGAAATACCCTATATAATTATATGAAACCCTACATTGTAAGTATGGGTGAGGTGGCCCCAATCTGAACCTGAAATAATGTGCTTTAGTTATTTATACAACCTGTAAAGGTAAAAATTTGGTCCTCGCGAAAAAACGCCAGGCCGCTAGAAATCTCGGTTGGTATACCTGTCACGAACGATTTCCGATATGGGAGGCGATGTTCATGAGTTGTTGAAGAAGCTACTTCTATTAAAATTGTCCTTCAAAGTAGAATTGTCACTTTGCTTATACATACATGTGGGATTTCTGCTCCTACAAAGGTATAACCATTCTAGTAGGCTGGTTAATTAAGAATTGGTTTGTCTCATGAAGCAGCCAACTATTGGTGCCATATAACGGATTGGAGAATTTTCGAGTCGTCGGAAAATTTCAGCCTAGGATCTCAAAAGTCTGGGTAAATAGATATTAATTACATTTTAAATACGTCTCGTCGTTCTAGAGTCCAGTAATCATTTGAGATTTTATATTTGTCTGATATCGAAAATCATTACTTTTATTTCGTTAATTATCATATCACGTGTGGGTTGTGTAGCTATTTTTGGATTGAAAGGATAAATTGCAGTATTTATTTTGTCATTTAAATGGTTTCCACTGGTTTTGTTCCAACAGTGATAGTAATTTGTTTCGGCTTTCATACCGTAGTCGTTTGTGAATTCTTGCAAATTTTATTTTATTATAATGGAATTGTTAAAATGGAGAGTTACGGGGAAACGTTAAAAAGTCAGTTAGAAGAAGTAAATCCCTAGTTTTACTTCATTAATTATTATATCACGTGGGATTGTGTAGTATCTCTGGATTCGACGGGAAGATTATCGGTTTTAACATGACTCCTCATATTTTTCGTTAATACAGCAAGAAAATCGGCTCTAGTTGTGTTGAGAGACGAAAATGGTGAAAACCTGTGGGTTTTCGTCAATTATAATGGATTTAATGTAATGGGAAGTTACGGGGGAACGCTGATAAGTCAGTTTAACTCTTATATTGTAGGATAATTTGTTCCGTTTCTTATAGGTTTTTTTTTATTTTGATTCTTTTTTTATCTACTGATTGCTGGCCTTGGAGTTTTTTTCGCATAGTTGAAATTTTACCAGAAGTGTTTACCTTTCTATCGAACTGGACGAACACCAGGAGGACTGAGATTTTGGAAATTTCGACATCGAGGGATTCTACTACTACATATCGTAACTACCTGTAAAATTAATTTTATCTCTATCATTTTTAGACTTCTTAACACGAGTCGACAAAGTTGACGACAAATTTGAAATATTATATTGTCGCTTCTGGTGTCCGCCTGTCTGTCCATCCGTTTTAAGTTTCAACGAAGGAATGGATTCAGAATCAGCATAGTCTGAAACTTTTCCAATGGGGAAAAAACCTGATACCAGACCTTTGTTTAATTATTCATTTATTTATTTATTGCATTGATTGGTTTAAATCATAAAATATAGACATATATAAATGGACAGAGCGATCTTTATTCAGTTGTGCAGTGAAAACAGACAGAAAAGTACTAGAGCGACAAACCGTTATATTGTCAGGTATTGGCAGCGTAGTCGTTTTCTCTCTCTCCCTCTTTCTCTCTCTCTTTCTCTCTCTCTCTCTCTCTCTCTCTCTCTCTAAAGAGTGGTGAGTTTTGTGAGAATATTGCTCATTCCATATCTATGTCTATGTTCTGTCATAAAAGGTGAGATGGCAACATAGAGTAATAATAAACATAGAGAGGGCTATTCATTCATAAACACCTTTATTTTTGCGGCCAACAATTCTAAACACCAGTAGTGGCATAATGAATGAATTACAAAAAGTGGGGATGCTATTGTAGATAGATAGATAGATAGCCTTGGTAATTTCGGCGGTTTTTCTGACAAATTTGGCACCGACGAACCATGATAATCCAAAAACATTAAATTAATTAACTTAAAAGTTTATTTTGTCACTAAAAGTCTTGAAAAGCACATCAAAACGAAAGAACTAAATGATTACTCTCTAATTGTAATGGCGCTTGTAGAAACAAACCACGTTTGACATTATTTACTACAGCAGTACAGTGTATTCGAAATTATCCTCGATCGCACTCTTTGCATCTCTCTTTATATGGTAATTAAACAAGGACGAAACTACTAAATAGATTACCATTGACACACTAAACAGGTACTGAAATTTTGAGCAATGTTGCCACTTTTAGTTATAACCATAAAGTTATCTAAGGGTACAACAAATACTTGTTTAAAATTTATTAAATAAAATTAATTAATTAATTAATTTTAAAAGTACCGACTCAAATGCATAAATTAGCATAACTTTTTTTAATTGCATAACTTTTTAACACATTTTCAATTAAACTTCTAATTTCATTTGTCCTGCAACTAAAGAGATTTTGTAAATATGGCAAAGCAGTAAAACTGTCCGCAAGTCAGATTAGAATGTGACTCAAGAAATAATCAAAACAAACATATCTATTTTATTTGTTAATCTGAGGATGTCAACATCAGGTTATTTGTCACTGGATTTTTTAGGTTAATTTTTCTTCTTTCTTATTAATGGACTGTTTTCAAATGCATTTGAAGACAGTAATATTGAAAAGAGACAGCGGAAAACACCATTAATTGAATTCCATAAGGATTTATTTTGTCCTCTTATAGCAACTGATATTTAAATAAATCTTGTCACTGACATATTCAGCCATAATTTTTGTTGGATAGAGTGTTCATGTTTCATTATGTTGTCATTGTATTAATTATTAGACAAATTCGCTAATTTAAGTGTTCATTAAACTGAAATTATTGTTTTTAAGTCTACGTATACACCACTTGTTTTATTATACAGTTCATAATTTTCTAACAATTGCCCTCAGTATTGTAATCTTTTTGCTAACTTTTTATATATATTTTTTGCTAATTTCTTTCACTATTTGCTTTTCTGTTAAGTTTTTTTAAACTTGTAGCGGGTTATCCACGGTGTTATAATAAATTTAGCGAATTAAAACTTGTGGTGTATAATTTATTATATTTATGGTCATATTGGTATACCAACGGTACTTACCTTATCGATACGTCATATATATATATATATATATATATATATATATATATATATATATATATATATAGAAAGGAACTTGCAACACTCTGTATACTATAATAGGGAGTGACATACTACACACTATATGCAAATACAAAATTTTAGAATTTGAATTATTTTTTAAATCATCCGAAATAGAGACAATCTGTATCATTCATTATTCAATAGAGAAAGTAAACAAGAGTCAAACTGAAGAATCATGAAGAAAATTTTCAATACACTTTGTAAATACACATATGTGAGGTATATAACATGATTTCTAGCCTTTGAGAGAGAGAATTTTGAACGTTACATTATATAAATTATAACAATCTATTTCTCACACAGTAAAAGTCAAAACATTATGATTTGTTTTCAAAAGTAATAATTGGATATTGAGGGAAGTTTTCTGATAACATTGTGTAATTATTCAATATATGTCAAGGTAAAAAGTCAAAATAATAACAACATTAATTTTATAAAAGTATGACGTTTGTGAAATGAATAGTCATTCCGGATAGATCTAATTGAAATAAAAAGAGCTGTTATTTCTAAATATTTTGGAATATAATTTAAAAGAAGTAATATATCAAACTTGATCATTCAAAAATATTAAACAGAATGTCCTAGAAGGATAGATGAGCAATTTAAAACTTGAGATGGAATTTGTCAACAAGAATTTTGATAGCCAATTTTGATTGGTGGATTAGATTTAAAATATTTTTATCAGCGGCAAGCGTATTGAAAACTGAAAAAATTGAAGAAAAAAATTTGTTGATAATGTACACTATTCACCAGGGAGAAATCTTTTTGGTAGAGGTGAATGGGTGAGAAGCTAAATTTTTAGAAAAATAATTCAAAACTATTTGAAAAGCAGCACGTTGGAGTGGTAACTATAAAAGAAATGCATTATTCTTAAATATAACTCAATATATTTATGAATCAAGTAGATAAACCTAGACTTAACAAATAATTGGTAAAAATTATAGAATACTAACCGTAAAATTTCATCTGTATATACAAGTAACATATCGTATCGTGGGAATGGTGACTCCACGATACATTTCAGAAAGAGCTGGACTATGGAATTCCATTTAAAATGTATTGATGTGAATGATATATAGCATCAATTTTTGCTATTACTCAAGCACGATAGATTGTGTGCTTTTCCAGGAGGTAATCTAAAATCAATCAATGAGGTATTAAAATGGAAAAGTTAACAGGTATTTATAACTATTTCATTCAAATAAAAAAGGTTAAATAAACTCACTTGTGTTGTGCAAATATTTGAACTTTGATATTTCATACTATTTAACCATCGTTATATTCGCCATTTTATTTCATAGAGAATTTTGTACCAAGATTCGTTTTTAAATGTGTATATAATGTTGCCTAGTTTGTAATCACATATAATACTAATTCATTTGAGTGTATGTTTTGTTGAATGAATGATCATCGTAGATAGTTTGTTTTCATGAGTTTTTTGTGAATGAATAATGTATTTGTTTTTCTAAATATTTAATAACGTTTTTCACTTGAAAGATTTGAAATTGCATTGTTGAAAAGTTTCATTTCTCGATGATTGCTCCATCTAATATTCAACAGTTGGCAGTATTGACCAGACGTTTCTGAATCGTAGAGGGGTTTTGAAATCAAACATACAGGACCGTCTCTAGGATTTTATAAAGAAATTAAAGTAAGTATTTTTTGATTAAAAAAATTTCTTTATTTAAATGCAAGGATTTTATTTTTTTTTTGGCGCTCATAATTGAAATTAAAATAGTTTCGTTTTAACATATGAACCCTACTTTGAGATCATAGAGTTTTCATGTAAGGTATAAATTTTTTATGACATATTTTAAAATTTTCTAATATACCGGGCAAACTTAAACTAATAATTTATATTAACTAAACATTAAGGATAATAATCAGATTTCTCACAAATAAGAATCCACAATAATATATATATATATATATATATATATATATATATATATATATATAATATATATATATATATATATATATATATATATAGTGGATTTTAAAATGACGCGTACAACGTTCGCCCGAAGAAACTCTTAAAATTAGACCAATTGAAATAGGGAATGTGTGGTCCAACTTTTTGAAATATAGGGTGTTTATTTTGAAAAAAACAATAAGATTTTATTTCAAAACTAATTTAAATGCAAATCTGCTAGGCATTAATACATTTCTGGAATTAGAGTTCGCAATAAATATTGATGAAAATATTTGGGAAAACAATCAAAACTTGTTGGACCTTGTCGTACCGGAAGATGGTATCCCTAACATTTCAAACTGTTTAACAAAAGATCAACAAACTGTACAAGAACTAAATACAAACACTTCAACTCCAAATGCTATTGGAAGTTTTAACAATCTAAAACAAAATGTAACTTCTGGGCCGAGCGATGAACATACAACTACAAATACTAATTCACTAACACAACCTAATTTCAAGACACCACCAAGAAAAACTACTGAAACTAATGCAGATAACGTTGAAGTAACTTACTAAAAACACCTAATACAAAAACACCACCAAAAATAATTCAGACAAGTGCAGATTGTATGGAAGACACAGACAACATATATACAAATGTTCCAACTCCTTTTAAACACATTTCTACTCCATTCAAAGAAGCAATTTATTGGCTCAATAGAAACCAAAATGAAATAAAAAGAGTTGTAAAAAAGATTACACCAACCGTAGCAACGTCAGAAGAATTTATAGAATACCAGAAACGCATAGATTCTGAAAAAAAAGAAGAAAGAGTAAAAAAAAGTAATGCGAGGTCTGAAAAGACCAAAGATGTTAAACAAAAATCTAGTAACAAAAAAACCAAAGGAAAGCGTTAGAAAATCGTAAACCAGAAAAGCCTAAAAATCCAGCAAATAATGAAACGACAGAATTGAAAGAGTATGAAGAGCAAGTCACTGCTACCTTAAAAATAGGCGACTATGTAATAGTCAATTACTAAGATGAATTTTTTCCTGGACAAGTTCTTGGAGCAGATCCATTACGATTTGTAGTGAAATCAATGACAGTGGACCTCATTGGAGATGGCCAGAAAAAGAATATGTTTTAGCATACTCCATTCATGACATTATTCGTGTTATCCAGCCTCCAAATTCAGGAAATCATCGCGGAAGATTCTGCGTTCCTGAAATTGAAGAAATTAAGAAATCGCAGAACTGAAGTCTTTTTCGATGACTTCATTTAGAATGTTTGAATAAAATTTAAAGTCTATCTAAAATGGTTGTAAGCCATAAGCGCGACGGAACTACGCAGAAAAAAAGAAAGTATTGAATCAAACAAATCTTTTCTTATTTTCTGCTGGAGACGAAAATACTTAAGGTTAATCCGAAAATATCGCAACGAATGTAAGAATATTTTCTATTTGGATGAAACCTGGCTAAATGAAGGACACACATTATCGAAAGTCTGGCAAGATATAAATATACTGAATTCCCGACAAACTGTCATGGAGGGTTGGTCAACAGGATTAAGACTTGCGTTTGGAAAGGGACGCAGGTTTATTATAACCCTTATAGGCGTTGAAAATGGATTTTTGGATCAAGGATTATTGGAATTTCAATCTAATTCAACCAAAGACTACCACGAAGAAATGACGGCTGACGTTTTTGAGGAATATTTCCAACAAATGATCGAATACATTCCCCAGAATTCAGTTATTGTAATGAATAACGCCAGCTATCATTCTCGATTAATAGAGAAGCTTCCCACAAGTTCATGGAAAAAAAGCGAAGATAATTGAGTGATTGCAGTGTAAAGCCTTAAATTTTGATGATACAATGGTGAAAAAAGAACTTTTGCAAATTGTTAGACAGCGTGAGGCTTAAAAAATTTGTTATCGATGAGATGGCAAAAAGTAGAGGTATTATTGTACATCGCTTACCCCCTTACCATTGTGAGCTGAACCCAATAGAGCTTATATGGGCACAAATCAAAGGTTATGTTGCCAGGAATAACAAAACTTTTAAACTTCAAGAAGTACGGTAACTTTTGATGGATTCATTGGCGAATGTAACTGCCGAAAACTGGCTAAGCGCC
The DNA here is from genome assembly GCA_963921935.1 of Galeruca laticollis. Lineage (NCBI taxonomy): Eukaryota > Metazoa > Arthropoda > Insecta > Coleoptera > Chrysomelidae > Galeruca > Galeruca laticollis. Next base: position 179,699,559 of record OY998180.1, read on the forward strand.
ATAAAACATGTTATAGCTGAGGAGGGGAAAATGTGAGATCTTGACGACTTAATCGACGAAACTGCAGAGATCTAACCGTTAATTATTAACTTAAGACAAGACGATTCTTCAGATTTTTCTGATGAAGAATTTAGTTAATAATGCTGTATATATTATAGTTAAAGTAATGGTCACCTGCAATTAACTGTTATAATTTTTTTTTATTTTTTACAAGAATATGTGTGTATATAAATCTTGCACAATTACTTTGTATTTTAATTATAATATGAATCATAATAAACGTTAAGCAAAAATCATAAATATCCCTGTTCTACGGCTATGGACCGTTTGGTTACCTGCGTACACTTTCATTTGCATTTTATTACCTATTGTTATTTGACCGATTACCGGGTGGTCTAGTCACAATTTCTTTCTTTTTAGTCTAGATACATTGTAAAACATAAATAAGAGATAAAAAATTTTAATACACCCGACCTCCGTTTTCTGTTTATGATAGGCGATTTGTACTATCAACTACTTTGAAACGAAGTATAGTTGAAATACCCTTAGATGTTTTTTCTCACTTCTTTTAACCGTCTCTTCATCATAGTTATTTAAATGTAGTTTCTCTGATCAGTGCAATATCCATTATAAAACAGTTTAATTTGGCTTTAGTCAGATATACACTTATTAAATGTGATAGTTAATCATAACTTAATTCTAATTTTAAGTTCTTCTGAGAATCTTGCTCTATTATTCCGCAAAAGAAATTAACAAAAAAATATTCGCTCACACCCTTACTTATATTTATCTTCTTTTTATTTCCTGGTCATTAATGGGTACAAAATCGGTCGGTAATGGTGAAACGTAGTATTAACAAACCTCCGTAGACGTACATCGACTAAATAGCAATACGACAGCAGTCTGAGATGCTCGCGGCTAAGTTCTAGTGGAGACGGTCGTGATAAATTCTTCCAAGCATCCCCAAGTTCTCCATATAAACCCCCAACTAACCAAAAGGTCCATTACAATATTATAGAAGTCTTATTATACATACAAAAGTATACTACATATAGGTCGAATTCAACTGTTTAATAATGACAGATACTACCTAGATTTCATTAATTTACGGACCGCTAAGGTGAGGAAGGTGTAGTTTAATCGCTGTAGGTAGAATAGTCCAATAAAAAAATGACACACCGGTTGAGCTCGGGCGCATGCGCGAATAATCCAATTACCTATTGATCTAAAACCCAAACCTTAGATGCAGTTTACAAATAGTAAATTTACCACACTACATAAAATATCCGCAACAAGTAAGAAAAGTAGGCTTAAAGACGCCGGTGGAATAACTACTAACTTAATTACTATCTGTTATCAACAAAAAGTTAATCTTTCGTAAACCAAGTGATGGGCAAACTAAAATCAAATAAGGTGCAGCTAAATTCAAGGAAGCGAAACGATGCACTGGAACGCTTAAGTCTACAAACACAACTTCATGTCTTGGCTCAATAGTAAACCTATCTAAATAAGTCGCTGCGTTTATCATTAGGCGGGATTGTACATTTCCTTATAAAATATTAAATCCAGCAAGTAGGTATGTCAAGGATTATCACTAGCTTAAACAAACTTGCGTGACTCCTTAAAACCCCTGGCCCTGGCCAAGTGGTCCCTTGGATTATCTTCCCGCGATGCGGTAAGTCACGTAAGACTGGCGAAATCTTCAACAAATATGGTGATTAAGGCCTCAATATTCTTCCTGTTCTTTGTATTTGGAGCAGGACGTACGCGGTAAGCGGCACAAATCCTTCAATGAAGAGGTTACAATAGAATTTTCGAGCAGTCCGAACAAACAATTCAATTCGCTAAAATTCTTTGTAATAATTTCTCGCTAATGTAACAAATCCCCCAACAGGTTAGTAGCTTAGGTTATTAATATTTCATTTCTAGCAAAATGCACACTTCAAAACCACGAGGTACTATCTTCCAGTCACACCGGAAATCAAAAACTGCCGATCACTGTCGATAACTGATCGAGAGGTATCAGACTAAAAATTCGAATTCTACGTTCAAAACAAACGGAAACTAATGAGAATATAATTAATATACATTTATCGATAGCACTTATCGACAACTCGAAATACAAGCTAGGGATGTTTATTAATTTTGAAATACCTAGAGGTGGTATGCTAGACGTTAAAATTCTTAGCGTTACAATGTTTTTGTTATTTATTTAAACAATAAAGGGGTGGGATAAATTTTAAACACACGGTAGGTTCACTTACTTAATTTATTTAAACACTAAACTAATCACTAACACTTAGTTTACATATACTCAGTACATTCACTTAAACTAATTTATATATTCACTTAATTTATATTCACTTATTTAGTGTTTAACTCACTATGTCAAATTATAAACTAAACTCATCCGCTGATCGGTCCTTTATTTATATAAAAGCCTTTTTCACTAGAACATTCCGGACTGCGGCTTACACAAAACAAATGCCTTTCGCGATATTTCTCGATTGCCGGCTTAATCCTTAAAAGACCTTCCAAGAACATGTCTATAAAAACGGTCACAATAAATCCCAATAGACCTTCTCCGTTAACATAACGTTACAGGACCGTACTTAGTATCTGCTTCGGTGTGCGAGTTCGTAACATTACCCCCTCCTTAAATGAAAGTTCCTCCTGGAACTTTTGAGTATCCGAGACTGGATGTTTGAATCGGCAACTGACTCCATTTCTATACTTTCCAATCTTATGGAAATAGCAGGGCACCGTCTTCATCGGATACTGATAACGGGGGTTGTAGCTGCAAATTAATATCTGGACACCGGTATCTCTAAAGATAACTTCTACCATGTTCTTAATGATTCGCCAATCCAACTGGTTACTCGCTATCTTAGGCATAGCCAGTTCTTCACGCTGGATTCTAAAACATGGTCTCGTAGGTTTCGAAGTGCTTCCCACAGATCGCGGTAGGTAGATCGATCTTGAAATTCATTTTTAGTTACCACGTAGAATACGTACCGCAAATTATGTTTCATTTTCAGTGTTTCGCCAGGGGCTGCAATCTGGTCTTCTAGTTTCTCTAATTGCCCGAACTTCTTTCGAAACACGGATGCCAACCCTCGTGCGCTCTTGAGACGGGCGGGCATGTTGTGTGACTCTATATCTAGCTTTCCCGGTACCTCCATACGCGCCCATAAATTCATCGAAGGTAGGGTCAGACACATCTTGAATAAGGTTTACTCCTTCCTCTAGGTCATGGTCTCCTTCGAATGGGGCTAGTCGGTTTTGATGAACTACTTTTGGTTTACCGTTGGGGATCTTGCTTATGCGATATATAACATCATTGATCCTCTTCTTGATTAAGTATGGACCTTCCCAGGATTTTTGTAATTTTGGAGAAAATCCTTTTCTCCTCGTCGATATCTAAAGCAATCCTTTCGAAAGGGCTTCCAACATTATACTATTTCATAGGTGCCTTTCTCTTGCGATGTGGTCCATTACTCGTAGCACAAGTCGTACATTTCTTACACCAGTCCTTCACATCGTCAGAGCTGTTAATCCAACAAAACCTTTCACGGACTCGCTGAAGGGTTTTCTTCACTCCCAGATGACCTCCAGATGGACTGTCGTGTAACTTCTTCAGTACCTCAGCTACTCTTGTTCTCGGGATAACTAGCTGCCTCCTCATCTCAGAACCATCATCGTTTTCAAGGACTCTTTTCAACAGCCCTTTTCCAAGGACAAAGGAGTCTCACTGAGCCTAATACGCCTTGAGTTTCGGTGAAAATTTTGACACTTCTTGCCAGGTAAGTCGCCGATTTTCTTTCTTCCATTGCCGGATCATCTTCAGGTGAGGATCATTCTCCTGATATTCTCTGATCCTGGTGGGTGACCATTCCTCGTTGACTACTGTAATTCTTGAAACTGCAACTTCCTTAGATTTCGACTGGTTGCATTGTGAATAGTCTACAGAGCATAACCGTCTAGGAAAAGAGTTTGCTTTTCGGTGATTCACATGAGCTGGATGTTCACCCCTGTCTGCGTAAGTGCTCTAGCCCACGACACTTCCGGCATTTGATCTTCTTCGGTTTCTTGTCTGCCATTCCTTTCAACAAGTTGATGATCTGGTCAAGTTGGTCATCGTCATCTTCTTCCTGCATGGTCCTACCTTTGTTGTACCGCGAGCCCTTCGTGGCTACTTTGCATTTAAGAGGTTTTTGGTTTGCAGGAGTCGTAGGACGCTTACACGAACTGCGTGCATGCTCTAGCTCGCCACAATTACAACACCTGATTTTATTCGGCTTCTTGTCTACCATTCCTTTCAACAAGTTGATGATCTGGTCAAGTCTGCCATCGTCACCTTCTTCTTATATGGTCCTATCTTTGTTGTATCCCGAAGCCATCGTGGCTGCTTCATATTCAAGAGCAGCAGTCAATGCATCCACCAATGTTTTAGGATGAGCTAATCGAAGCGTCTTCTCCATATCTTGGTCACATAAGCCGTCAATAAAGGCCTGGATGCCTAAACATTCCATCATGTTATCTGGTGCTGATGGATAAGCAAATCGGACTAGTCGGGCAATATCCATTCCATACTCTTGAAGGGATTCGTCACGTTTCCGCCTTCGGTTCTTCAGCTGGAATCTGTACAAATGTTCCAACTGTTCGTGACCATATCGCATGTCCAACCTCTTCTTCAGCTGCTCGAAATCATCCGTTTCTTCCAGTGGTATCGTCTGAAGTACGTCTAAGGCATCTCCCCGAAGCGCGATGGTTAAGTTCACTGCTTTCTCCTTATTGGACCAATTATTCACTCTAGCGGCTGCTTCAAACTGTTTCACATAATTGGTTGGACATTTTTCCATCGAACGTTGGGGCCTTGACTCGGGCAAAACTGCCAATATTATCTATCTTGGGTTGTGTTTCTGGCTTGCAGATCTCGATCTTCTTTTCTTCTGCTGAAGTGTCTTGTGTTCTTAAATCGGTAATCTTCGTCTCTAACTCCTTGATTTTCTCATCTATCTGATTTTCCATCGTTGTCATCTTATTCTCCATGTCTGGTTTTATTTTCTCGTTCATCGTTGTCATCTTATCCTCAATATCCGATTTTGGAGACGTGATTTTATTCTAGACTTCAGCAGCAATGTCATTTTTCAATGATAAGATATCTGCAGAAATATCGGTCTTCATAGCAGAAATCTTCTCGTCCATGTTAGCAGAGATATCGTTCTTCATGATCGAAATTTTCTCGTCCATATTAGTAGAAATCTTGTCCATGTTCTTCATGGTTAAAATCTTCTCGTCCATGGCAGAAATTGACGAGATTACGGTGGAAGCCTCGTCATTGAATAAAAATAATTCTGGATCAAAGCCGTCATTTTCCAGTGCCACTTTAAGTCTTTCTACTAATTCACTTTTCTTACCGGACGTTTCCAACTCACGATTTTCCAGTTCTGCTCTTGATTCCGTGACTTTCAGATCACATAGTCTCTTGGCCATTTTTACGTAGCAATTTATTTAAATTATCCCACTTCTGACACCAATGTAATGTTTTTGTTATTTATTGAAACAATAAACGTGTGGGATAAATTTTAAACACACGGTAGGTTCACTTACTTGATTTATTTAAACACTAAACTAATCACCAACACTTAATTTATATATACTCAGTAGATTCACTTAAACCAATTAATATAATCACTTAATTTATATTCACTTGTTTACTGTTTAACTCACTATGTCAAATTATAAACTAAACTCATCCGCTGATCGGTCCTTTATTTATATAAAAGCCTTTTTTACTAGAACATTCCGGACTGCGGCTTACACAAAACAAATGCCTTTCGCGATATTTCTCGATTGCCGGCTTAATCCTTAAAAGACCTTCGAGAACATGTCTATAAAAACGGTCACAATAAATCCTAATAGACCTTCTCAGAATTCGGCGCGCTCGCCATTTTTTAAACTCCGTTAACATAATGTTACAGGACCGTACTTAGTATCTGCTTCGGTGTGCGAGTTCGTAACAGTATATTAACATTGCTCGGTAAAACGGTCATTGGTTAAAAATCTGAATTCATAATTTTTTATGCAGTTTTAAAGCAAATCAGATTTGTTTAAAGGAAATACTCCTTTTTGTTGAAGTTGTAAAACCTAAATTTTTCCATTACACATAATTGTGTAACCTGAGAACGGCATATGTTGCTTATTACAAGATATTTAATACCTTCATACCTTAGGAAGTCGGTGAAATGTACATTTTCTTTATTTTGGGTAAAAAACAATTTCCTCACTTGGGCCAGTGGCGTGCTTTTGAAAAAGATAGTATTTTTTCCCACATTGTTTAGGCCTCTGACCTATTATACCTTTCAGGCAATTTTTTGTATTGTTCAATGAGTTTTACGTAAAAAACGCATAACCTTTATATATCGTAAAATTTCCGGTATTCAGGATATTGGATGTTTATAATAAGCTTGCAACATCACGTTTTAATTATTACATATAGAAGAAAATAGCTTTATTCTGATTTTTACTATTCCACCCATTCTATCTAATATGCGAGAAAAGTTTTGGTTTACACCAATAAAAGATGGAATTTTGGAAAAAAATTTAGTTATTTTTACGTTTTTCATCATGAACAACACGAAAAAAAGGTTTTTAGAAAAAAATCCTGTGTGTATGTCGTCGTCGGCCACTTTTCGTTATATGTCTTGTTAGCACAATACAGCCTCCGGATAACCACAAGTCACCAATTTTAGGATTGAATATTATTCAAAACATCTCACAGAAGAACCCTATTGATTTGCAGCTCACCAGAGCAAGTACAACAGGTGCTATAGTACTTTAAGTACAACATTTTTGTCATTTTTTGAGAAATTTCAGTTTGCTAGCACGAGACAGCCTCCGGAGTATATACAAGTGACCAATTTTATGATTGGATATTATTCAGAGCGTCTCAAGAACCCTATTGATATTCAGCTCACTAAAGCCAGTACAACGAGTGCTATGGTACTTGGAGTACCAAATTTTTGTCATTTTTGGAGAATTTTCAGATTCAGATTGCTAGCACGATATCGTCTACAAGTGACCGATTTTATGATTGAATATTATTTAAGGCGTCTTAGAGACTGATCCTTAGCTCACCAGAGATAGTACAATGGGTGCTATGGTACCTGAAGTGCCACATTTTTGGTCCTTTTTGGAGAAATTTCGGGTTGTTAGCACGATACAGCCTCCGGAGTATATAACAGTGACCAATTTAATAATTGGATATTTTTCAAGGTGTCTTACAAATATACTCTATGGATTTTCAGCTGACTAGAGCGAGTACAGCGGGTCCTATAAATCTATTTTTGGCGAAATTTCGGTTTGTTAGCACGATACATCCCCCGAAGTGTATACAAGTGACAATTTTATCATAGAATATTGTTCAGGACATCTCACAGATGCGGAAAAGTTAGTTTGAAAACGACTTCAGTCTACTATCAGTTTATAAACGTTGGGAGAGCTCACTTGAAAAACAGTATTCAATATAAATATTTAAAAAAGCCTTTGTACATGAAAAATGTCACTTTATCAATAATAAATAATATAATTAGGTACATACATATTCCTGTCCTGTTTTCTGTGTCATTTATCATCTGTTTTCACTTTTTTTCTCTTTTAATAAGCGTTATGTATGTCGATCACAGTGGGTGCAAAATGTAAAAGGATATCTTCGTAAATAAATTTGCTGCGAATGTTTTCTGTCAGTTGGTATTAAATGGATATCAGAAAATATTTTATTCTGTACAAAGAGTTCCAGCTTCGAATAAATATTCAATACTTTCGTATCATTTTTAATAAGACTCTCAAAATAATTCAATAAAAAAGAATGTTAGATGTGTACATGTTAATAATATAGGAGGGTAGTTTGGAAGCAAATTAAATATTGATTTTAGCTTCATAGATATGTCCAACCTTATTATTTTGTTATCTCCCGGCATATTCTATGCCTATTAATTAATTACTTGAATTAGTCTTCATCTAACTTCTTCCAATCGCTCTCTAGTAGTTTCTACAAATGTTCTAAGCTTGTTAGAGATTGATTAAAACCAATCTATTGAAATAATTCCAAATGAATCCAATAGAAGGAAGGTCAGGTAAATGAGATGGACAATACATGGGTCTTGAAATATTTTAGATGTTAAACATTTAGACGGTAGCTTAGGATCATTATCGTCTTAAAAAATGAATCTATGACCAATGAAATTCGAGTCAGTTGGTATGGCAGAAACCAAATAGCTTGTTTGATTTTCCAAAAATCTAAAACTAGTCACAGCAGAAGATATTTTCCATTGGTCTATAATTCTATTTCTAGGCACCTGTGTCGATTCTTGTCTATTTTTGGAAGTATTAGTTTTAGTAATTTAGTAGCAACACATATTCTTTGTTCCGCAGGTATTAGATGTTTTTCACAATTATTTTTATTGACATATGTACTTCTCACAGTTCATTCAGAACTGTGGTAATTTGGTGATGCACTCGACTCGACTTCGTTTGGCTAGAACTCTGATGAAACTATCCATCCTCTTGATTTGTTATGAATTTAGGCCGATCCAATCATTTTTTATCAAAATTTTTCTTGATTTCTACCAAGAATTTAGCGGATAACCATACAAGAAAGTCTGAGCCTTTCTGAGATTTGATGTTCATCTTATCCTTCCTCGTAGAGGTAGAGTTGAAATAGGGCTTCACTCTTCAAGCGTGAATTACTTTCATTTTGCCATTTTCAATCAAATTACAGTAACTCTAACCTTTCGGATACAGACAACGTTAAAATTGTCAAAGAACATCATTTCAAAAAAGAAAATTACCGAAGGATTGAGAATTTATTAAAACTTGATAAATGTAGAATAGAGAAATTAAATCATATATAAATTCCTCTATAAATTTATTGTTAAAATAATTCTAATTTCTTATTGTTATAGAAAGGAAGAGCTTCTGGCACTTTAGATGATTGTGATATAAACATTTTAGTTATTATATATTTGTGACTTTCGAGCAATTTTGATACATCCAATAATTAAGGTAAAATGTTGAAATTATCAAAAAAGGAACATCTTAAGAAATAAACATATCCGTTGTTCATTATTTTGGGAAACCCAGTAAAGTATTATAATCACTGAAAAAAAATGGTGATATCACACTTTCTTGGGATTAAAGCTTCCATTATCTAATAACGACCCTGTGCTCCATAACCCTTGAAAAGAATTCCGAAAAAAATTCGATAAATGTAACTTGAGCGGAAAATTACGAAGTGGCCTGTCACATTGTAGTAGCTTAGATCAAGTATTACATTCAAAGTTTGTAGCGTACGGACGAGTTGAAATGAGGTCGTTTTCAGCTCGGAGAATAGTAAGCGATGAAGGAAAAATCATGATTTAAGAATGTCCCTTGTCCGTTTTCTGTTAGATCCTAGGATCATTCTATAATGCACTTTTCACCTCTTTTAATGAACGAATTAGCAAGATCTCTACAAGAAGAATAGTACGGTATTTGAAGAGCATCATATAATAAATCCTCTAAAATGTAATATTTTGGACCAGATTTTTCGAAATGTTGAACTTAAAGATAATCAGAGAAAACTTAGAGGAGAAAGAATCTAAAAGGAATTAACTTTTAGTAAGTATCGTTGCATTAGAGAAAACAAAACTCTTGACGTTGTCTTGCTGAAAAGTTGGATTCTGAAGTATCCTAAGGTAAGGAATTAGAAAATTTTCCAATATTTCTTGAATGTATAGATGTACATTCCTATTGCCCCTGATGAAGACTAAAGGTGACCTTGAGCCATAAGCAATGGCACTCCATATCATAACTCTAACAGTGCGATGTACATGTCGCTCTACAAAAAATTGAGGGTTAGGACGTTCGTATCGTCTCCTTCTCACCCTCGCTAGACCATCATGTCTGTCTAGGCAGAACCGAGATTCATCACTGAAGACGATAGTGTTCCATTCTTGATTCCATACTAGTCTTTTTTGACACCACTGAAGTCGATTTTTTCGATGTTCTATAGTTAATGGTAACACCTAATGAGGTCGGTATGAAAAAAGTCCAAACCTTCGCCTATAAACACTTCGCATTCTAAGGCCCATTCCATGTTTTGCAAACCACTGAGTTGCTATCGCCCTTGTCGACGAGAAACGATCTCTTAAAGCTAATATCCGCGACGACCTCGGTCCTCTGTTGTCCTGCTCACTCATCCTGTGCCTCTGGCTTTTCCTATTCGGCCTTCTTGGTGCCATGCATGTTTATTCTACCAGCAATTTCTCGGAACGACAGCCAATCTTCCCGAAGACCAACAATTCGACCTCTCACGAAGTCAGCTGCGTATATTTTGTATTTCTCCGCACTCTAGGCATGATAAGCACTTGTGAATTCTTATAAGGTAACGTTTAAAACCACTGTATTCGGATAAATTATGTATTCTCATATCGGAATGGGCCGGTTACTTACAGCAAAAAAATAATTGAATAAAAGCAGAAATGTTCAACTGATACCGCTCAAATTCTAATCTTGTATCAACACTTTTATGGTAAGCATGTAGGTGACATATTTTTGAACCAAAATAATATTAACTGTGTGTTCGGGTATCTATGTCACTGAGTATATTAAGAATGATATACGCCATGCTTAAACTCAGACAGATATAACTGAAGATACCATAGCAATGAAAATTGAAAGGATAAAAAATATGTAACCAAAAAATGTGACATTTGATCATAAAGTCAAGCTGATAATACTCGATTTGCTGGAGTTTCATCGATAACTAAGAACAGTGAATTAATTGATGAGTTATAATTGATTGAACAAAATATAGAATTTCTAACACTGTCGATAATCGTGTTTTTACTTATTTCTAGTATAAAAAAATTCCACTTCCAAGGCTCTTGCTTGAATTACACCTGGAGGATTTATTTGATTAAAATCCAAAATAGCTTAAGGATGGAAATCAGATTTCCAGTTAACGAAAGAATCAGGATTACTTAATTTATTAGAAGATGGTGACATCGTTTTGGTTGACAAAAGCTTTCGTTAAATAAGAACCGTTATTGATGCAAGTGGTAAAAAAGTTTAGATGGTAATTCTCTCATTGTTTACTAGCTTTTATATCCATTTTTTTGTATTATTGATTATATTTATATTCGAATGCTGATAAAAAATAATAAGTTCCTGTTAACGGGTATTGAATGTAAATTGATGAGCTAGGTTACATCGTCCTGCAGTTTACACGTACCACAGCGCTGCAGTCACGCTCGGGGCAAATAAACATATCCGCAAACGCTTCATTACTGGTCAACAAGGCGTTAAATTTTAAATATGTTTTCGTTTTTTATTATAATGTCTCTTTCAGTTTTTGAGATATTTAGATTAAATTTGAAGCGTAGGTTACGTTTTAGAGTTTACATCACCCAGCACCAGCATGTATAATGATTGTAACAAACTACAGGGTGATATTTTTTCAGAGGTCAAGCTCTTTCCGCCCCATAATTTTTTTGTACTGCGCGGCGCCGTTGTTAGATTCTGATATACAAAGTTGATTGTTTAGTTTAGAAACTTGGTTTCCTGTAGTTTTTCGCATCTGTTACGTTTTTTTTTTCTTTAGCTAGATATAATTCAACTGTCGATACATGTTTATAGTTCTTATTATGACTTGACAAATACACACTAAAAATCTTTGTACTAAATTTTGAATTTTTAAGGTCACGAACACGAATATTGCATTTTATTGGTAGATGTGTGCTACAGGAGAAATGCGTTAGATACACCTTATATATATATATATATATATATATATATATATATATATATATATATATATATATATATATAGGCTTATGAACCAGAAACATGCATGTCTACGGTTACCACTCATTCTCTGTAACCTCTTTTGTGTGATATGCACGCTAATTCTGTTTTTGTTATATATATATATATATATATATATATATATACGAGTATATATGGTATGTGTCTTTCCATTAGATACAAAAAGGAGAAATAAGAGTTTTGTTTATGTTTGATGAATGCATGCTTTCATTATCGAAAATTGTCAATGAAAGCATAAATGAATATTCTCTAATATACAAATATTGAGATTTAGTTTTATAATATATGCTGTATCGCAATAATCGATAAAACAGCCCTTTGCTTATATTAACATTATTTTATTTGTGAATGCCCTTTTCCGATAACAAATCTAATAGTTTATGGGCCCAGATTAAAAATACGGTGTACTACTATCGGTTTCGAGTTTGTTTTTGTTGGTATTAACTTTAGTGATTAGGGAAACCAATAAAAGCCGTCGTAAAATTAGGCAATTTGATGGTGAACGTTATAGTATTTGGAAATTTCGTTTAAGAGCTATACGCGCAGAAGAAGATGCATTAAAAATGATTGAAGAGAAGGCTGCTATGAACCTGATAGAATATGGGAAAAACACGAGCGCCAAGCCAAAAGTATCATACTTTATTGTTTGAGTGATACAATGATAGGTATCACTACAGAAAAAGCATGAGCCCACCAAATCATTCACTCTATGAAAGAAAAAGCCTAGTAACACAGTTATCAGTACAAAAGAAATTTTTAAGCTTCAAATTTAAAGGTGATATGAAATTAGAAAAACATTTCCTAATTTTTGATGAACTAATGATTGAGATCACCTCCGGCTCGCCCTACCATCATCCTATGACGGTATGGTAACTGCAATTCATATATTAACTGATGATAGTTTGAGCCTCGACTACGAAACAAAATTACAAATCGAAAGTAGTACACCATTAGTTAAAGTATTACATGTAGAACAGCAACAAACTAAAAAGTTCTTTACTACTAATAAATATAAATAACATAACCAAAAGGCTAAATTTTCCAACCGAGAAAATATATTATCAAAATCAACAGGACAGTTTCATTCAAAAATAAAGGGCAATATGGACGCAAAAAACATAGAATAAAAACTGTTATTTTTACAAGAAAAATCAGTATAAAGGTGAAGAACTTCGTGAACGTACTTCACAAACAATTCATTCTGAGCCAGATAGTGAAAAGGGTTTTGCCTTCATTTTGGAAAATACAGATCTTCAGGCAAATGAATCAGAAAAACATTTATATTAGACTTTGCTGCTACGGACCATATGGTGAAACAAGCGAAGTTATTTACAACATTCAAGCAGTTGGACAATCCAATTAAAATTTCAGTTGTGAAAGTTGGTGTCTCAATTGCAGCGCCGTTAAAAGGAACCATCAACGTTACAACTGAAGATGGCATGACTGGTATTCTGGAGGACGTCCTGTATGCTGCGGACATCCCGTACAGCCTTCTTTCAGTACGTCGTTTCCAAGAATCTTGTATGAGTGAAGTAGATTCGGTAGAACATACCATTTTCTTTTGCCCAAGATGGGAACAACAGCGACAGGCCACAACGTCATTGCTTGCACAACACTTCTGCACAGAAAATATAATAGACGTAATGCTGGAAACAAAAGAGAATGGAGATATAGTTGCATATCTTGTCAGAAATACGAGTATATTGAGTCAAACAGAAGAAGAGCAAAGGAATTGAGAGGGAACCACCTAAACCCCTCCCTAAAGAGAATGGGTGGATGTACCTAAATTTTTTTACATGCCATCAAATAGATCTTCGCCCCTTGATGTAATGCATATAGCGGTTCCAAGGGCTCTACCATATGATCAGAAGGGCCACTTGTTTGGTTAGCTTAGGCGCTAACAATGTCCTTAAAAAAAAGAATCTTGTATGACAGTTATTTTTATCATAAATGGTTTTATGACTATTAAAAAGGGTAACAAAATAATAATAAAAGGTAAGCTCCAAAATAATGTAATAACAGTTACTCTAAAAGATAATAAACCATTAAAAATACAAGCAAATGCCATTTCTGAAAGGACATAATTATAAACTTTGCCATGCTCGTTTGGGTTATTTAAGCATAGAAAAATTATTACAGCTAAAAAAAATCGAATTCTTAAATGATAATAATTACGTAAACAATAAATATAAATAATGAAACGCGTGTGTCTTTTGCAAAAGCCAAAGATGTTCATTGAAATGTGTGTGGCCCAATAACTCCACTCATTATCAATGACAAAAATTATTTTTCCACCTACCTCTATCCAAAGTATACATTTCATGGCCTCATTGTAGGGAGCAAAGTCGTACTTTTCCTCCCTAGGGAGGAAAAGTAAAAGTGACGTCATAGTACGTTATGAATGAAATAATTTTTTCAATTCCGAGACTAAAATGGTCACTTTAGTCTCACATGTTAGAAACTATGTTAGACCCAAGGGATATAAAGGAACAGTTAAAATCCTAAGGGATTTGAAGTACAAATACAAACGTACACCCCCGATGCCTAGCCAAGTATTTTGGAAGTCCGTCCTCGATGCCCAGCCACGATTAATAAAAGTCTATCCTCGATGCCCAGCCAAGATTCATAAAAGTCCATCCTCGATGCCCAGCCAAGTTTCGTAAAATAAGTAGTATTTATTAATTTTGTTTGTTAGTTTCATAAATAAATTATTGAAAATGATTACTGCCCTCCGCTACGCGTCGGGCAGTAAACTTCATCCTCGGGAGGAAAAGTAGCACTTTCCTCCCTTGTTATACAAATAGCTATTGTTACTTTTAGTGACGATTTTACTCATTATATAGCGTACTAATCTGAAGTTTTCAAAATGTTTCAAGATTTTTTATTAAAAAGTGAAGCACCTTTTAATATAAAATTAATATATCTGTATTGTGATAATGAGGAAGAATATCTTTCAAATGAATTTAAAAAGTATTGTATTCAAAAAGGCATTAGCTATCATTTAACTGTACCACATCATATAAATATATTTATTCCGTTCAAATAATTACATCACATTCATCAGATACATTATTCCGTTCAAATAATTATATCACATTCATCAAGTACATAATCATTAAACTTTATATATGTATGATTCCAATTAGTTCGCACAAAATTGTGTTTATAAATATTATCCATGTAACAACGTTTAATTAGTAGGTATTAGAAATGCAGTGATATAAATAAACAGAGCTTCGAAGCTGTATTCTTCAAAATTTCTATTAAATCCCAAATGCAGTTGTAAAAGTAATTATTTGAAATACATTTTACTATATAAACATAAATATTTTAAATGTAAATTATAGACAAAATGTCGAAAAACATCATTCTAATACCTTTTTGTAATAAAAAAAATATTTATTTTTCTCAGTATAGTGATTTGAGCATGTATATTCTGTTGCACTTTACGTCAAATGATTCGTCACGATTCCGAAACTCATTTAACAAATCATCACATAAGAATAACAAGGTTCTAACTGCAATATTTGAAAAAAATAAGATATTGGAATATCCAAGTTCTATATGAGGAAAAGAAATACTGTTTGTTTGGTTCAGCCATCTTGTGCTTAATAGCACAATTAGCAATGTTAAAAAGTCCCCTCTCAAGTCACCAGGCAATTCAAGTTATTCACATGGTTCTATCCACAGATAACCCACAGATAGATGAGACACTGATTGTGGCGCCATCTAAAGAGCCTGTCGACTAAACAATTGAGTGATAATGAAAAAATTTCTGTAATTTTAGGTTTTGGTGGTATATTCAAATTTACTGTATTTTAATTATTTTATTTCAAAATAATCATTTATAGTCCATCATTTAACATTTCATTCAGTTTAACTCAATAATTATTGAGTTAAATTAAAAGAAATATCAAATGATGGAACATAAATGGTTAATTAAATTGAAAAAATAAAACAGTAATCATATGCACAGTTTATTTATTTTGGTATAAAAATACACAACAAATAATTTCTTTCACAAAGTACTTTTCTTAACAAACAGAATGACAATAAATAAACTATGCTAGCAATGAGTTGTTAACTACTATTTTTGGCAACTTTCTGTGAAAGAAAACATTTGAGTATAATTACTGTGAATGTTAGAACAAAAGTAATTAAAGTATTTTTATAGGAAAAGTTGTTAAATACTGCCCAGCTCTGTAAATACCAGGTACCAAGTAATTACATATAAGAGTGCTAAACAGCACTTGTGACTGTACAACATTTAAAATAATATTTCATTTCCACTTAAAACACATCTTTATTTCTTTACTGGAAGTATTGAATAGGTTTATATCACAAGCTTAAGCCTAGTATATTGCATATATGTATATTTCTACATTTAAAAGCATTCCGTTCTTTTGAAACCATCGCATAAGGCAGTTTAAGTTACTCTGCAGCTCCTGGCAGCCTATGATTGTTAAATAGTTATTTGTAAAACAAGTGTCACAATGACTCGTTTTGTAGTACGAGCGAAGTTTGCAAATCACGAGTACTACAGAAAGTCATTGTGGCACAAGTTTCACACAATATTTTTCATAATTCGCATTTATTTAATTATTTAAATAAAATAGAATTTCATATAATCCCTGTTTTTAAACTAGGAGGAGTGGTTTGAATTTAAGTTGGCAATTCTGTAGATTCCTAATTGGTCAGATCACAGATGGTTTTATTCAGCACTTCTGACTTCTGACATATTATAACCGAATAATTGTGTAAATTGTAAACAAACTTTCATTAAAGCAAAAAGAGGATGATTATTTGTTTGAAAAAGAGCTTCTTCGTATATACTCTTGCGATCTATTTATATTATATCATGAACAGAATTATTTCTGCAATACATCTTCACATAGATATCTGGTAATTTATCCCAAAAATCGAACGTATTGTATACGTATATATTGATCCTATACAAGATAAAAATAAACAATTGAGAAATAATTGATAAATAAACGTTAGCGTACTTTATTCATTAATATTTTCAATATATAAATCATTCTAATTTACCTTTAATATGATAATTTGTTAGCTAGAACAACGCTAGACCATTTTATTTATAATTTGTGTCAAGGTTAAAGTCAAATGTCAAATAAAAATATAACTAAATTCATAACCAACTGTACACTAAAAATTACTATAACAGTGTTCAAAGAGCTTTATTGTGACACTGTAAACAATGTTATAATGAAGTCTCTTTTATACGCGAATTATAAAAATGTTTCTTAAGGGCTCTTAAAAATCCCACCGTCTCGTGAAAGTTCTTTCTCGTTTCTGGTTGGTGGAGGTTCTACAAGTAAACACACAAAATAACAACAATAAATAAGTAAACACACAAATATGTTTGAAAACGTATGTCAACAAAAGAAAAAAAAATGCGCTTACTATCGAAATAATAAGTTTACACATGTTTTTGTACTACTAAGCCAAAAAAAATATCAAAAAATGTTTGAATGTATACATTTGTTTGGTTTTTTTGAGTTCCTTTTTTGGAGCTTTCGATTTTTTTAGGAATTCTTGATTTTTAACTGTTTTTTTATTTTTTGTCTTTATTGGATATTTTGGATTTTGGTTACCGCTAGACCAAATACTTAGACGTAATGCCTCAACAAAAGTTAATACTCACTTTCATTTCCCATAAATTATCAAACCATGGGCTATATATGAAAATCGGCAAGGGGTCAATACCTTCCATCCCATAGCTGGTAGAGGGAATATAGCTATAACATAAAATAAAACCCAGATTATTCTTTTTCCAATGGAAACATTTTAAAATGGAATTGTCTGAGTATGGTGTACACACTAGATAAAAATTGAGTGTATGAAAAGACGAGTACTGAGTGTGTCATTTGAATGAAATTCCAGCTAAGCGCTTTCAGCCATTAGGTCATTCTCAAAGCTGTCGACAAGAGAAAAACATACAACAGGTACAATGTACATACAATGAAATGAAATGTTTGATGTTACATCATTATATAAGTAAAATTTGTTAACATTACCCTATAAAGAGGGTGTACACACATATCATTTAGTTCTTCTTCTTAAAGTGCCAAGCAGATTCCTGCGTAGGCGACCGTCTATTTACATCCTGTCAGATTTCTCTATTTAGAGCAGCATTTTGGAGAGACATAAAGTCGTGTATTCCTGTCCATTGTCGAATGTTCCTGAGCCATGAAAAATTTTTTCTTCCTATTCCCCTTCTTCCTTCGATTTTTCCTTGGAGGATAAGACGTTGGAATTCGTAACGAGGACCACGCAGGATGTGACCCAGATAGGAAGTCTTTCTCTTCTTAATGGCGTCGAATAGTTCAAGGCTGGTCAGACCGGCGCTTCTAAGGACTTCTTCATTTCTCACCAGATCTGTCCAAGGGATCCTAAACATTCTTCTAAGAGTCCACATTTCAAATGCCTCCAATCTGTTTATCGAAGTTGCTTTAAGAGTCCAGGCTTCGACACCATACAACAGGACGGACCAGACATAGCACTTAACCATTCTGTATCTGAGTTGAAAGCCGAGATCATTATTTGTTAGGAATTTTTTAAGTTTAAGGAAAGTTGATCGGGCTTGTTCAATTCTGCTTCTGATCTCGACTTCTGGATCCCATTTGTTGGTAACGAGGTAGCCCAGGTATTTAAATTTAGTGACTTCCTCTATTAGAATGCCGTTTATGTATAAAGGGGTGGCGGGGATGTTATTTTTGCTAACCACCATAAACTTGGTTTTCTTTATGTTAATTTTTAGGCCCAGGTGCTCACTTTTCTCTTGAACCATATGCAGAAGTGCTTGAAGGTCGTTTGCGTTGTCCGCTAAGATTACTGTGTCGTCCGCGTATCTAATATTATTAATTGGGATGCCATTTACTTTTATATCAATTGTACACATTGACATTACCTCAGCAAACGCTCTTTCTACGTACAGGTTAAATAGCATAGGTGAGAGAATACATCCTTGCCTTACCCCCTTCTTTATTACAATGTCTTCGGTGGTTCTAAAATTTTGAAACCTTACTTCGGCAGATTGGTTCCAGTACAAGCTAGCTATTATTCTGATATCCTTATTGTCTAGTCCTAATTCCTGTAAGTATCTCATCAACAGGTCGTGTTCCACATTGTCGAACGCTTTCTCGTAGTCAATGAACACCATGAATACATCCTTTCTCTGGTCAAGGCAGTTCTGAACCAGTGTTTGTAAACTAAATATAGCTTCTCTCGTGCCAAACCCACTCTTCAATCCAAACTTACTGGACCCACTGGCTGCTTCACATTTTTTATATAGCCTAGTATGTAGGATGCGTAAAAAGAGTTTTAAAAAATGGCTCATGAGGCTTATCAGTCGGTAGTCCTTACACAATTTTGCATTGGCCGTCTTTGGAAGAGTGATGAACGTCTTTAGGGAGTTGTAGTCGGTAATTTCAGATTAGACGTTTCGTTATGTGAATTACAATTGTACACGCTCTTTATAGAGTAATTCCAACAAATTTCAGTTGAATAATGAGGTAATATCAAACATTTTGTTTCATTGTATGCAGCAGTTACAGGGTTTTATGTTTTTGACACCTTCTGTATATTTTTTCCTTGACGAGAGCTTTTAGAATGGTCTAATGGCTGAAAGCGCTTAGCTGGAATTTTATTAAAATTACACACTCAGTACTCGTCTTTTCGTTCACTCAATTTACATTTTAAAATGTCCAAAATTATAGCATACTATATTGAAAACAATAAAACTTACCATCAATTTATTGTTAATTTCCACTCATATAGGAAGGCAAATCAAACTGTTTTAATAACATCTCTTCGTCTTTCTCAAATCTAAAGAAACACTGTTTTTGAAAATGAAGGGATCGTATCCTCTATCGTTTCCTCGTCGACAAATCTAATGATTTATTACCACTGCTTTTCATCCATATTAATTTTATCTTCCTGGGTTGGAGGAACAAAACTGTAAAAAGAAATATTTACTTTATTAATGCAGCAATTCTCAGTTTAGCTAATGTAAAGAACAACCATGATCTCTAAAGTTGTCGATTAAATTAGTAAAAATTCTGTGTTTTATAAAAATAAGGATAATGGTTGTTAATTCTGAAAGAAAAAATGCTCAATTTTTTTAATAAAACTTACCGAGTACACCACTTATTAAACTCCTTCAGAATACACTTTGAAATTGTCTTTTCAATTAATAACAATAAAACAACGAAACAACAGATAAATATTACACTATAGCAATTAAAAAATACACCAAAATACTGTAACCTTAATATAACCTCTACACTTGAACTAAGAAATGATAACAGTATAACATATAACATGTGGGGATGGGGACGAGCAATATGATATCGCGCGTACGCAGTTATAAAAATCAATAAAATTTGATTACTAACGACGTTACACTTTTCGTTAATTTTTTGGAATTATCTACCGATTTTAGTTCCTCGACAGGCTCTATAGATGGCACGGTCTGCAGTGTCCCTAGCCTGGTTCTATCTGCAAGCAGATGCGTTATAGTTTAAAGAGAATCATACACAGTTAGTACTCGGGTATTCCCATCGGTGATAAATATAACCTGAGTTTTTTGAAAAATCTTAGTTTTAACTAGAATAATGTCTGGAAGGTCGTTTAAAATATGAAATATGGATAAGTATTATTTACACTTTATTCATGAATATTACTGTTATTTGCGGTTTTACGTATTATATAGTTTATCGAACTCGATGTAATAATGTAGTATGTATTATTTAAAAATATTTAAAACCAACAAAACTATATGTTTCCACAATCACTGAACTGTGATATTTTGATTGTTTATAGCGTTGTCTCCTATACCCATTCCAAATACGGGGTGTACTGAACAGAATGTTTATCAGGAAAACCAGTTAGGTGAAATTGAAAGCACGAAAGAAAACCAACATAATGTAATTGAAGACGGCAATGGAGAGAAACTGCAGAATGTAAGCCAAATGAGTGCAGCCAAAAGTGGTATCGAACAGGAAATAAGAGACGAGAACAAAATGACTGAAGTACCTCATGAAATAAATGACATGGACAATGCAGATGACTCTGTGATTCTTAATGGGGCTCGTCGTGTAGAAAAAGGTGATTAATTGCTATTATAGCATGGTGTATGTGATGTTAGATATAGAGATTATCCTAGACTAGCTATTCGTAATGTTTTTCCATTTACAGAGTTGAGGAAATTGTGTGAAGTAACAGAAGCTGAAACATCTAAAGAAGTGCATGGAAATGCAAAACAGAAAGATCGAACAAATGTTAGAAAACGAATTCGACAAACTAATGAGTGGAAAGTCAATATCAGGAGCAAACTGCACCAACCGGGAAAAGAATAAGTTAATGTAGAAGGTATACAAGTAAAAGCAAGAGAGATTAAAACCGTTAAGGATTGTTTAGACGGTTGTAAATTCCACTGCTCAAGAAAAATTGGAGAAAGTACCCGAAAGGCGCTTTTCACTTATTATTATGGCCTTATCCAAAATGAAAAATATGTGTATTTAAAAGAAAATACCCAGAAACTGCTCAAAAAAGGTAAAACTACAGAAGGGGCTTCTCATAGGCAATATTCTTTTAAATACTTCATGAAAGCTCAGGACAATACAATTCAAGTATGTAAAAAGTTCTTCCTAGGTACATTGAGTATTTCCCAAAAACCTATATATACTGTGCATGCCGAGAATTCTAATAAACCTAAAATAAGTTTAAGAGGAAAAGTAAGTAGTAGGAAAATCAGTGATGAACGTATTCAAGCAGTTGTAGACCACGTGAAGAGATTTGCAACTGTAGAATCACATTATTGCAGGAGAAATAACAGGACAAAATATTTGGAGACAACGCTCAATTTATCCAAAATGTACGAATTGTACAAGTACCATTGCACAGAGAATGACATTGTTCATTTTGTGCCACCAGTTCAATATATTTTAATGGAAAAAAAATTGTACTTAGCAACTTTCTGAACAATGATGTATGACTATAGAAGTTATGTAAGTATATAATTTAAAAGTCGTATACTTACTATGCTTTGTCAAGTTTGTGGCTTATATCGTTCGAATGCACACAGTCACTCGTAATTTTTTTGTATCGTTTAGTTTGTGCCACCGGTTCAAGATCTTTTGAAAGTTCTCAAGCAACAATGTATAAAAGTATGGAAATAATAAAAGCCTTGATGCAAATTTCTTTCATTCCATTTTGAAAATAACGAGGATACATTCATGCTACATTCTTTTCTTTGTTTTATGCCTAGAAACATACTAAGCTTTCTGAAATTGGTAAAACGGAAATGCAAGTGTACCTTTAAAATAACAGTTGGAAATAACAGGATAGAAAAGCAACATATAATCATACTGACGTTTGTGAACAGTATTTTCCGAGATAAATTTGAATTTTTCCGGAAACTTAGTCAGACATAAAAAGAAAGAATTGTTCCATATATTTGGATTGCGTTTACGCTCATTTCATTACAAATAATAATGACTTTAATAAAATTGTACAACCATAGCTTCAAACTTTTCTTCTCAATATTTCATCATATCTACCTATAAACTTCATTCACCTGAAACAACAAATAATTCTAGTAATATTTGTGTGATTATGTGCCTTTATCTGGTCTAAGTTTAACTAATCCTAACTAATACTGATACTGATAAAAATTACCTAAGCAAACACAGAAAAGGGCATTAGAAGAACTATGAAACTGAACAAAAATAATACAGAAGGGCAGCAAATAGTGAAATGAAAAACAGAAGCCAGATTCAAATAGATAAAAACAGGATAAATATTACTGTTTTATATGAAACTAAGTGTGTCTAGATAATTCCGAAATATCTTGATAAAATGTTAAAAATTCTAAGAAATTTAACAATTCATTTGATACTAAATATCATCGTAATTCTGACGATGATATTTAGTATCGAAACAATAGTCCAATTTCTTAGACTTTTTAACATTTTATCAATATATTGTGAAATTATCTAGACGCAGTTAGTTTCATTTAAAACAGTAATATGAGTAGATTCCACAAAGTAAGGGTCGAGACAGTAAATTTCAGGATAAAGATGATAGAATAGTACCTTATGTATAAAGGGAGCGAAATGGTGCGTTCCTGGCGAGTTCGAACTACAGGCCCGAGCGTAGCGAGGGCGCTAAAGCCGAACGAGCCACGAACGCGTCATCGTTACCGCCGTGCGTATACTATTTTTTGTCACGAAGGACGCTATAAATGACATAATTTCTGTTTATAATAATCGTTATAAATTATGGAATTGAAAAGAAAGATTTTGTGGAACATGTTTCATTCAAAAAATAATTTTATTGTAATTTATTCATAATAACAATTTAACGAACAGCAGTAGGACAATGGAAAAATATACATTTTATTGCATTAATTTACAGTCTATCATTTGACATTTCCTTCAATTTAACTCAATTATTGAGTTAAATTAAATGAAATATCAATTGATGGACAATAAATGGTTAATTAAATTCGAAAAAATAAAACAGTAATCATATAAACAGTTTATTTATTTTGGTATGGAAATACACAACAAATAATTTCTATCACAAAGTACTTTTCTTAACAAACAGAATGACAATAAATAAACTATAATGTAAAAACAATGCAATAGTTAAAAAATAATTTGAGTAACATACATTCTAGATTGGAGTATCATTAGATTTGTAAATGTTAAATCAAGATAAAAGTAGAAAATTATTTATGATAAGGTTATATTAATTTATTATTACACTACTATAAACACACTGAGCTGGACAAATTACTGCAGTATAACTGCTACTTACTTAATCAAAAAAAGTGTTTGGCAACTTTCTGTGAAAGAAAATATTTGAGTATAATTACTGTGAATGTTAGAACAAAAGTCATTAAAATACTTTTAAAGGAAAAGTTGTTAACTACTGCCCAGCTCTGTAAATACAAGGTGCCAAGTAATTACATGTAAGAGTGCTAAACAGCACTTGTGACTGTACAAAATTTGAAATATTATATCTAACATTTCATTTCCACTTAAAACACATCTTTATTTCTTTACAGGAAGTATTAAATCGGTTTATATCACAAGCTTAAACCTAGTATATTGCATATTTGTATATTTCTACATTTAAAAACATCGCATTCTTAAGAAGCTCCTGGCAGTCTATGATTGTTAAAATATTTCTTAAGGGCTCTTAAAAATCCCACCGTCTCGTGGAAGTCCTTTCTCGTTTCTGGTTGAGGTTCTACAAGTAAACACACAAAATAACAACAATAAATAAGTAAACACACAAATATGTTACAAAATTTATATCAACAAAAGAAAACAAAATGCGCTTACTATTGAAACAATAAGTTTACACATGTTTTTGTACTCAGCCAAAAAAATATCAAAAAATGTTTCTCCTTTTTTTGGAGTTTCCGATTTTTTAGGAATGCTTGATTTTTTTTTGGTTTTAAACTATTTTTTGATTTATTGTTTTTTTATGTTTTGTCTTTATTGGATATTTTGGATTTTTGGTTACCGCTAGACCAAATACTTAATGTCTGACGTAATGCCTCAAGAATAGTTAATACTCACTTTCATTTCCCATAAATTGTCATACCATGGGCTATATATGAAAATCGGCAAGAGGTCAATACTTTCCATCCCATAGGTAGTGGAGGGAATAGCTATAACTTAAAATAAAACCCAGATTATTATTTTTTCTATGGGTACATTTTAAAATTGAATTGTCTGAATATGGTGTACACACTAGATATAAATTGATTGAGTGAAAAGACGAGTACTGAGTGTGTCATTTTATTACAATTCCAGCTAAGCACTTTCAGCCATTAGGCTATTCTCAAAGCTGTCAACAAGAGAAAAACATACAACAGGTGTCAAAAAACATCAAACCCTGTAACTGCTACATACAATGAAACAAAAAGTTTGATCTTACATACATTATTTAAGTAAAATTTATCAAAATTACCCTATAAAGAGGGTGTACACATATATCATTTAGTTAATAATTCCAAATTAGACGTTTTTTATGTGAATTACAATTGTACACCCTCTTTATAGGGTAATTTTAACAAATTTTACTTAAATAATGGTGTAACATCAAACATTTTATTTCATTGTATGTAGCAGTTACAGGGTTTGATGTTTTTTTACACCTGTTGTATGTTTTTTTCTTGACGACAGCTTTGAAAATAGCCTAATGGCTGAAAGCGCTTAGCTGGAATTTTAATAAAATTACACACTCAGTACTCGTCTTTTCATTCACTCAATTTACATTTTAAAATGTCCAAAATTATAGCATACTATATTGAAAACAATAAAACTTACCATCAATTTTAGTTAATTTCCACTCGTATGGGAAGGCAAATCAAACTCTCTTAATAACCTCCCTTCATCTTCCTCAAATCTAAAGAAACGCTGTTTTTGAAAATGAAGGGATCATATATCCTGTCTTCAGATGGAAAAAATAAAACAATAATCATATAAACAGTTTATTTGTTTTGGTATAAAAATAATTTCTTTTACAAAATACTTTTCTTAACAAACAGAATATATAATGTAAAAACAATGCAATAATTAAAAATAATTTGAGTAACATACATTCTAGATTGGAGTATCAATAAATTTTTAAATGTTATATGAAGATAAAAATAGAAAATTATTTATAAGTTTACAATATATTTATTTATTATTATACTCCTATAAACTCACAGAGCTGGACAAACTAGTGGAGTATAACTACTAATTACCTAATCAAAAAAATGTTAGCAATGAGTAGTTAACTACTATTTTTGGCAACTTTCTGTGAAAGAAAATATTTGAGTATAATTACTGTGACTGTTTATGTGACATACCTTGTGATTGACTTAATATATGTCCACTTCTTGTAGTCAATCACAATTAACATATATTAAGTCAATCACAAGGTAGGTCACTTCTTGGTCTAGCCAAAAATAATTATTAAACATCAGGTAGGCATCAAATGTCATTCTGACGATAATATTTAATATCGAAACAATTGTCAATATCTTAGAATTTTTAACATTTTTTCAATATATTGTGGAATTATCTAGAAACAGTAAGTTTCATTTAAAACTGCTATATTGAATACAATAAAACTTACTTTCAATTTCTGTTAATTTCCTAGCATATTTTCTGGTGGGCATTTCAACTTTTCCAACTGGAGAATAATATGTATGGTTGGAAGGCATATCTAGAAAAAAATGTATGTTATTAAACTCTTTTTTTTTCAATTGCAGATAATAAATCCCTTTAATTATTTTAGGGATCGTCTCCTGTATAGGCTCTTCTACTCTGACGGGAATAAAAAAAAATTGTCTGTTATATCCCCCTTCATTGAATAATCTAAAATATATACATATTTAATAACATTTAATAAATATATATAAAAAAAATTACTCACCAGACAAAAACAGAGACGTCAAAGCAAACTTTCTTAATAACCTGCCTTCGTCTTTTTCAAATTTTAGAAAACGCTGTTTTTGAAAATGAAGGGAACATATCCTCCATTGTTTCCTCGTCGTCAAATTGGATGATTTATTCCCACTAAACGATCACAACCAGGATAAACGAAAATGACTGGACGACCAACATCGCGCATACGCAGTTATAAAAATCAATAAAATTTTATTACTAACGACGGTACAGTTTTCATTAATGTTTTGGAACTTTTTGAAATCTACCGATTTTAGTTACTCGACAGACTCTATAGATGGCATGGTCTGCAGTGTCCCTAGCCTGAGTATAATCGCTTCGCGCTGTCGCCGGTGTCATTTGACTTTCTCTCTTTCCCTATCTTTGTATCGCGCACGCTCTGTAACACTATACTAAGACGCAAGAAACGAGCCATTATGACTTTCTCACTCAAGGGACGGAAACGGATTTCGCAGCCTCTTTTAGACACGCAAAATAATCGTTTTGCGTCCTGAGTGATAGACAGAAATATGGAACAGTTCAGAAAATAATTAAAAAGAGCGAAATAGATGGACCTAAAAATATAAGAAATACAAAAAGTGGAAAAGGAACAGGGAGTCAAATGGATTCGATAAGAAAAAAAAGAATAATAGGGAATTTAAGAACACATTCAAGAAAGTAAAAAATAAGCAGAATGAAAGTTGTAGCAGAGAAAATGAAATATGAAGAAATAAAGCCCACTTTATTTAAGGAATTGCCGAATGAATGGTTGTGGAAGAGACAGTAAAAGAGGAATGTAATATTAGACAACAACCATTACTATATGAAAAAGAAAGATTACAGAAGCTATATGTAGGAACAAGATCTCATAAAATAAAAGTCCACAACTCTTGTAAGTGATTTTAATTATATGTCCAAAGTTTTGAAGGCAGTGTACTGGAAAAAAAAGGAAAACAAACTTTAAGTCTAAATAAAAAATTCCACTTCCTTCATAAATATGTACCTAAATGTGGAACTACTTTGTATTAAAAACTGAAACATTTATAAGATTTAAATTTTGGGAGCTGCTAGACTTTATAAAAACTATGTTGTGTTGAAGTTAATAATGAAACATAATAAATATCCCTTACTTTATAACAATTTATTAAGAAAACTAAGGTTGGTAAGAAAACAAAATTCCTATTGTTTTTACAATTTATTTTAAAAATAATGTTGAAGGACAAGAAAGCAGTAGCTTCCTTGCCCCTCAACTTTATTTATATTTATTTATCAAAACAAAACAAAAACTTTTTTATTTTATGGGTTGAGGGTGAGTTTCGTCGCGCTGTTACACCAACGAAAGTTTTTATTTAGATTCATTTAGAATTTAAAAACAGAAAAGAATTTTATTTTTGGATTATACGTGCATTAAGGGTTATCTCTTTACGACGTAAGGAGTGAAACTTACCCCCATGTCAGTTTTTAGGCTATATTATCTGTTATCTTTTTATTATGGAACAATTTGTAGAAAAAATCTTATTTTATTTCATTTTTGTTGCTTTAGGGATGTTAAGGGGGTGCGTAATACCCCTCTACTTTATTTGCGATAGAGGGCCCATCAATATGCATATTCTACAAGGTTTTCTAAATTAGAGGTATTGCACAATATTGTATCACAAATCTGCACACAGGATCCCATATTTGTCAAATTGAAACCGGACCAGGTATGTTTAAGCGCAGTTTTCAATTATTAAATCTCCTTTATAATAGTTTTCGATATTGTTAGATGTACTTTTTAATAAAATACATATTTATTGACAAACCTAGTATATGTTTAGGAAGTTTAAATATTTTTTACAGTTAAATTGTTTGATATTTAATTGTGATATTCACGAAACATACACCAAAGAAAGCAAAAAATTGTTTGATATAAATTAATGTATTACATTTTATGTACACATTTCGTAAGTAATGGACCAAACCAATTTAATCAAAAAGAAAATGGAATACCAAACTCGGTATCCATGTTTACAACTTCTTTCATGGGAATTATAAACTGTTCCATGGAAAACCATATTATGGGAAAGCTGGTGACCGAATTAACTATTTCCATGACATATGAATTTTTAGACCGGACTAAACTAGTAGGTATAATCGAGTCTCAACAAGCACGCTTGATGAGTGTCGCTTGCTTTGATGCCTTGATGAGTTTTAAACATTCACTATTGCCAGGGTAATGATACAACGAGCTGTGCGCCAGAGGTACAATTGAAGCTAAAGTCCCTAAGGGATTACTTTCTGTACTGGTACAATATTATATTCGTTATTATTGAATTGCGACAAACATGGGACAGATAATCATTTATTTTTGTATCTTCTTTAACTGGTTGTTATTTATTTTTATTGTCGATAATGTATCCATTGTGTAAAAATTTTGCAATGATAGACGTCTAAAGAAAAGTCGGGATACCCTGAAAAAAGTAATAGTCTCACGTTTAACTTTAGAAGCTCGTGGAATATGTTGGAAGGAATGATTTTATGTGAAAACCTTAACAGATTAGGTTAATATTAGTACGACTAATCGAACCTATTGTAAACCAAAATCATACATAATATAAGTGTCGGCTAAGGAAATTGAAACAAACTATCAGAATCAAGCAAGAATCACCAAAATACAACCTGATTATTTGTTTAAAAAAGAGCTTCTTGGTATATGATTTATTTATATTATATCATGAACAGAATTATTTCTATAATATATCTTCACTTAGATATCTGGTAATTTATCCCAAAAATCGAACGTTATGTATACCTATATATTGATCCTATACAATATAAAAATAAACAATTGACAAATTATTGATGAATAAACATTTGCGTACCTAATTTATTAATATTTTTAATATATAATTTATTCAAATTTACCTTTAGGCCATTTAATATAATTATTTGCTAGCTAGAACAACGCTAGACCATTTTATAATTTGTTTGAAGGTCAAAGTCAAATGTCAAATAAAAATATATACTTCATACAATAACCAACTTTGTGACACTAAAAATTACCAAAAAAGTATTCAAAGATATTTCATTATGACACTGTAAACAATGTTATAATGAAGTATCTTTTATACGCGAATTATAAAAAGTATTAATGAAATTTGTGACGCCGTGCTTCACCTCGCACAGGTTCTTACCAACTGGCGTGTCACTTTGGACACCCTCGATGCAAAGTTTTTGAAACAAATTCTCGGGCGCCAGATTATTTTACATGGTTTACTCCACGGCCTCTTGACCCTTAGTGTCAAGAGTTCCAGGTAGCCTCAGATGGAGGTTACGGAAAATTCCAGGGGTCTCGTTGAATTTAACACTTCTACAAAACTATAACCCTTAGACGGCGATGCTACGGGATATGAAGAAAACGCTGATTGTATTTATTTGTATATTACAAGTCCTATTTAAAATGTATATACAAAATAACACTTAACAATTTCTGAGTATTTTCAAGCGGTACCGAATAACTTAAATATATACAGTATGCAAATGTGTTTAAGCCTTATTTTATTATGCACCATGCGAAATTTGCCGGTATTAAGGGGTGTGAGCAATGGCACACACACACAGGTGTAAGCAAACAAATGCAATTGGTAATAACAGCGTAAGCAGTATACGCTGTTTATAATTATACGGTGAGCAGCAGTGAAACAATAAATACATATCACAGTAGTAAACGGGATATAACTATCTTCGCGGTAGGGACGGTCGATCGGGATAGGTGGGAAAATGCGACTAGACCATTTTATATAAAAAAAACTAATGGACATAAAATAGATTATCAATCAACCCGTGGCAACAGCCTCAGACTTGGTGGAAATCTTATTATTGTAAGAGAAAATAAACTTTTCTAACACAAAAAAATGAGTGAACTCAAGAAAAGTCACTCCCGGCTGACGGTTGGGTAGCTGGTGGCAAAAGCCTTTGCTCTGCCCCGCAATCAGTTTTAAATTTAAAATTATCGGTTAAAATTATTCTAAAATTTTGTCGGAAGATAGGACAGCGGTTACCCAAATACAAGTAAAATAAAACAACTGTGTCTTAGAATGGATGAAAAAATGAAACGAAATTATTAACGTCTGAAAGTGGAACAGCTAGTGGCAACAGCCTCTGCTCCGCCCACAATCAGTTTGAAATTTTTCAAAACTATATATAATTTAGAACTAAGATAAATCAAAGGTAATTCAGAGAAAATTATGCCCGTTCCGAAAGTGGAATAGCTGGTGACAACAGCCACTGCTCCGCCCCACAATTGGTTTTAAATTTTCCAAATGGCCGGTCAGTTAAAACTGTATATAATTTTAGAACTAAATTTATCCAAAGGTAATTCAGAGAAAATTATGCCCGTTCCGAAAGTGGATCAGCTGGTGGCAGCAGCCTCTGCTCCGCCCCACAATCGGTTTTAAATTTTTCAACTATCAAAGAGCTAATACTGTATAGCAAAGAAATTAATTCCGAAATAAAAAATAATAGAAGATCACAGTCGCAATAGACAACGTTACTACCGGCTGAAAATGGGACAGCTGGTGGCAATCGCCTCTGCTGATTAAAATTAAAAATGTATTTGGGTAATTTGAGACAGGACAATAGGTATAACAATCTAAATCTGAAAATTGAAATCAAAATGCTTATTCAATGTATTGAAGGTTCCGTCACGAATTCCAAAAGAACGATATAAAGAACACAATAATAAAACTGTAAATAAATTTTCTTATAACTTCAAAGAAAGACCCGGCTTACCAAAATACGGTACTAATTTCTAAATAGACAAACTACTAAATCGTTTACTGAAATTAAATATGAAACTTTTAAAACTCGACGTAATATTTTATTCGGTTTTCTAAAATAAATGTTCACTCACTCAGAAAATAAGGAACGGTCAGATACTAGACTTTAAAATTATCAGTTTAACAACTTGGTGACACGCGGTAGCAAATTGACAAAATTTCTAACAGGCAGACAAAGAGCCCCAAAACGCTCGGTTTTTGGAATTTATAATTTAACTCCTACCTAAAATTTTTGGCATTAACGGTAGTGAGGGAATTAACTTGAATCGATTTACTTACAACAAGAAATATTACTAATATACTGGACGGCTTTGGTTTTAATTAAAATAGTTTATAAACCGGGCGTCCTCGATAATTTGAATTTTGAAAAGCGGAATTTAATAATTATTTTTACATTTCTTAGATGATATTTCATGGCGTTTGAATTACTAAAAAAAAACTACTTAA
This sequence comes from Galeruca laticollis, assembly GCA_963921935.1. Classification (NCBI taxonomy): domain Eukaryota; kingdom Metazoa; phylum Arthropoda; class Insecta; order Coleoptera; family Chrysomelidae; genus Galeruca; species Galeruca laticollis. Next base: position 179,731,165 of record OY998180.1, read on the forward strand.
ATTAATACTACGGGACTAAAACGGTACCAGAAATTAATGTTGGAAAGTGAGTAACGAGTTATATGCACTTATTAAAATGAAAATACCCTCGGAGACAAAATAAAATCAATCCAAAATGCTTCAAAAAAAATCATTCGTTACAAATTGCACAGGTAAGTGAGAATATTATCACATATGAATTTAACAACAAGGACATGCACATACAAACTCAACAAACTTATTTTATATATATTTGATTGTCTTAAAATAGAAAATATTCAGTAATCTGATAATGCAACCATAGTAAGAATTTCAGAATCAATAAATCTTCCATTTCTCGAGTTGTCGCAATGGAGTTGTTGTGAATTATACTGAAAATAGAAAAACGTGTAATTTAAATTTAAAAAAATTGACAGAACTACGCAAGAGTTTATACGTAGACCTATTTATAATTTATATAAGGAGAACAGGGCTACGACATTGGAGTTATATACCAAAAATTAGCACACAATCCAGATCACACTTATACCAGCGTGGAGATATTGCGTCGTCGTCGTCGTCGGCGTCGTCGTCGTCGGCGTTATCGTCCAATTTTATGATTTAATATCTCACAGATGAATCCTATTGATTTTCAGCTCACCAGAGCCTGTACAACGGATGCTATAGTACTGGAAGTAGAACATTTTTGTCATTTTTTGAGAAACTTCAGTTTGTTAGCACGATACAGCCTCCGGAGTATATACAAGTGATCAATTTTATGATTGAATATTATTCAGAGCGTCTCAAAGATGAACCTTATTGATATTCAGCTTACTAAAGCCAGAACAACGGGTGCTATGGTACTTGAAGTACCAAATTTTTGTAATTTTTTGAGAATTTTCAGTTTGTTAGCACGATACAGCCTCCAGAATATATACAAGTGACCAATTTTATGATTGAATATTGTTCAAGGTCTCTCACTGATGCACCCTATTGATTTTTAGCTGACTAGAGCGAGTACAGCGGGTCCCATAAATCCAGATATGCTATATTTTTGGAGAAATTTCGGTTCAAGATCCAATAAAACTATTCCAAAGAATACCAGCCGAAACCTTCACTTTCTTTGGATACTGTGTATAACCATCCCTAAAAAGTCGCAGATTTTCATCGCTCCAGTAGCGATGATGTTGCATCTTAGCATGCCCATTAAGAGATCATGTACACTCGTCAGTAAAGCAAATATTGTTTCACAAAATCAATCCTTCTGTTGAATTCGTCGTCAGAAAACTGATTAAGAATTTGCATTTTATACGGGCGAAATTTATTTAACTGTAGTGATTTCTTTACTGTTTCTAGAGGCATTCCTACTTGGCGTACCTAAAATTTCTATTTGTGCTGCTTCATCCAAAACACGGCGATTATTTCTTTTCTTGTTAGCAGCGGAACCAGTTTCACTAAACCTAGCAACTAATTCCAGGACATATTTATGATTTAAATTACTATTCGGATATCTCTCATTAAACATTTTTGACGTCCTTCTTACGCACCCTCTACATTCCCCATACGTAAGAATAATTTCGTTTATCTGCTGAAGTGTAAACAGCATTTTTTTAAAAATTAATAAACGTACAACAATTAAATCGCAAACCTAATTTTACAACAAAGTAATTTTGGCAACAAGAAATGGTGTCGGGAATGATAAATGAAGAATATTCTAACAAAAATCTCAAGAATGCTATAACTCCGCTCTTTTTTTATGTTATAACCTGTGCGACTACAATAAGTACTCGTTTAGGTAAATTACATTATTTCTAATAATGTAATTATATAATAATATTATGCTTCTTTATTATCTTGTTGAAAATTAGACGTAATAATACTTTGAAAATTTACCGTTATTGTATGTAATACGACTTCAGTTTCATTTATTAAGTGTTTTGGTACCTACAACTTGTTCACAGTTTCACCAGATTTCTCGCGAACTGCTAAAAAAAGGTCAAGTAGTGGTATTTTTGAAAAGGTAGTTTAAACGATCTTTAAATGAGGTATCATCAGTCAACCTCCCTTTCAATTTAAGATTTTAGGGGTTGTGTACGCCCCGCTAGAGGGTTGATGTAATTTAGTTGAAAACCAGCCTACAAACTATTCCCCTTAAAAATAAGTGTGACGTGGCTCTGCAAATTTTTAAATTTTCTATACGGGTCGAAATACGTTTGACACCCCGTATATAATGAAACTTTCCATTAAGCGACTTATATTTTTGATATTATTTTTATCATTCAGATACCCCAACTAATCCCAGCTTATCATTTAAGTAATTTTGTTAACAGATCTTTCATTACTTTTTTCTAGTTATAGCTCAAAATCTCTCAGTTTTGAATTTAAACTTATGAATTTTAATACCAATGCTCCGAATCCTCAAAGACCAATTAAACACGTTTAAGTAGAATTAAAACTGATTACTTTTCCACCTCTAGCAAGAGTTGCAGCTCGATCTTCACATTTCCCTCGTGTTTCATTTCATTTCCAGTCGTATACACCACCACCTAATAGGATTATTGAAATAAAAGCTACCATCGTTTTTAAATAAAGTTTTTATAAGAAGGACCAGTTACAAGTCTTCTTTTGTTTTTAATTTAATCAAACCGGACTAATAATTCAAACCGGGCAAGTTGTTCAAGGCATGCCGCTGATTTTTTTTTAGCAAAAAATTGCTTAAGAATTTTCTCACAACTTTTGAGAGTTCGCTTGCTTTTTATTTATATCCCGTTGAGTAATTTAATTAATATTTAATATTCCCCAGAGCGAAGATTCAACTCTTGTTCTGATCACACCAAATCGAATCACTTAGAGTGATAGAGTAGAATCTTGGCGTTTGGACTACGCAATCTTCACGACGACCGAACAAAATGGAAAGAAAACAGTGATATTAAAGATAGAAATACAGATTTAAACTACTTTTGATTGAATAATTAAATTACAGTGACACATTGCTCTAAATTTAGAACACTGTTAAATAAAGAAAAATGGGAACAGTAAATAATATAGATGGTCTGTGGGGCACTGGCGGGGCTACTGACGCTGAGTAGGTAGCACCAGTGAATGCCGGTAGAAGATCCAACATGCCCAATTTACATCCGAACGCACTGACAAGCCCTACCAGATACGGAGGGCGAACGTCGAGTTCCCGGCGCCGAAAAACGGGGACCCCTCAGCTATGGTATGGTAACCCAAACAGAAGGTTCCAACGGAATCCAAGCCTGGGAAACTGCGGCAAGGGATGGATCCCCCCCCCCCGCCGAAGGGGGTCGCGAGCAGGCCCCCGTCGCCATGGTGAGTTAGCGCGGGGCAGCCAGAGGTGCAAGCCAAAGGAACGCCTTGGGGAGGTATGGGCGCACTGCCTCCCTGTACGAGTTATTTGGACCCTACTCGTGAGAAACGCTTTGCAACAAATATCAAAAAAGGACAAATGGAAGGAGAAGATATCGAAGATAGCAACAAAGAAAAGGGAGGAAATGAAGTGGATAAGGTACTCATGGATGTTATCCACCTTGCTGAGGGAAGTCCGGACGAGTGGACGGGTTGCATTGAGGCATTCCACCAAACGAAGGACGAAGAGGCGATATTCGGAAGGAGGGACTCCATCAAGAGAACCCCTCCTTGGGTCAAAACTGGCCCTCAGGGCAGCACGAACAAAAAAGAGGCAGAGGAGGAAACGGACATGGGGAGAAATGAAAATGCAGAAAAATTCAACAAAAAAAATAGGGACGAAAAAACAAATACAAGGAAAAGGCCAAGGAAAGATGGGTCTTATGATGAAGAAGTATTGGATGCAGAAGGAGTTGGGGTTAGGGAAAGAACACACTCTCTGCCGTCAATATTCCTGAATATAATTAAAATAGGGGGGGCAGAAATAAGAAAGAACGACAAGGGATTTATAACAGACCTACAAGAAATAATTCGAAGGATGGAGAAAAGTGCGAAGCAGTTGGCAGAAATTGGAATAAAAATCCAAAACACAAAGGTGGAACTAAAGAAGGGATTGCTAGAACTGGATCATCTAACTAAACTATTAAAAAAAAGAACAGACAAGGGAATAAACATTTTTAGAAACCAGGAATCTAAGGTAGTCAGTACCAGTGAAATTGGAACACAAACAGTTGATGTAGACCTAGAAAGCGAATCGAATAGACAGGACGAAATTCGTAAAGCGCTACAAGAGTGGAAATCTTTTCGGGACATTGCTCCATATCTAGACGATGAGTAGGCTGAAGACATTTTTGAGAGAACAAGGGGGGAAACCAAACCCAGTCAACGGGGACCAGGTCGAAATCGCTATCCTAGCGGACCCCGGAATGGTGGCATCAGGTCAGGCAAAAACGTTTTTGGACGAACACCCGGAAGCAAGGGAAATCTTAAACACGATAGAGATGGAGGAGGCAGACTGCCTTACCGAAACCACTAGAATTGTAACGGGCAAGGGTGGGGTTATTGAAAAGGATGAACTTGTCTACCTGCTGCCTACTAAAACGGATAAAAACGGGGTGAATGATCAAGAAGAAGTCTATAACGCGATATCGAGGTTATGGAAAATGGTTATGGAAAGGGAGAGGAAGTCCGTATTAATGGTTCTCACAAATGAGGTGGACGGCACACAGTGTAGAAATATATTGGAATACGTGTTTAGGAATACCGATATAAATGTATACGGAATCGGCGACAAGGCAAGGGGGGGTAAGTCACATTTGAGGAACGAAACTATAGTAATAACGGCAGGAGGAAAGAGCTATGCAGACCTTCTTAGAGAGGTCAAAGGGTGAATTGACATAAATAAAATTGGAGTCAAAATTAGGGACATACAAAAATCCAGAACTGGGGACCTTCTCCTCACCTCCTCATCTTTGAAGGCCCTGGCGGCCATCGCTGGGACCCCCCTATGGACCTACTGGTAGAAGAGCGTCAGAGACTATTTCGGGCGGGTAAGGTGACGGATGAAATAAGGTGACGGTCATGGGTGCTTTAAGAGCTAATTAGATAGAATTGGAAAAGTTCCGGGCCAAACATGCAATTACTGTGGAGAGGAGGTGGACAACCCGGAGCACACTATCCTCCGATGTAGTAGATGGAGGGAAAAGTGGGAAAAAATATTTACATGGGATGTAGAGGGTGCATTCCCAGCGGACCTGGTGCACTGGATGGTGGAATGTAGGGACAATTGGGAAAAAGGTCATGGTTTCATGAAAAGGAAGACAGCAGACGAGAGGAAGAGAGAGGCCTCGTAGTCGGGTAGAACGTGTACCCCCTCCTGAAGCTATTCTGTAAACGCAATTCCAGGTTGGGATGTACAAACGAGCTTGAAGGTGGGGTTTCAGCTGGTAGGCACCCGGCCACTGGCCGAGTGAATCCAGCACGCCTGGGTCTTCTTCCCAGGCAGTCTTTGGAAGATTTCTCCACCTATGAAAGGAAAAAAAAATATGGAGCTGAGACCTGGACTCTAAAAGCTACTACGGAAGCATTCGAGATATGGTTGCATAGAAGAATGCTCAGAATACCCTAGATCGTTATGTAGACCAACGAAGCAGTGTTAGGGAGAGCAAATGCCGTTCGTGAATTATGTAAAACTAATAACATAAGAAAGTTATCGTACCTAGGGCATGTTCTTAGATGACATCGATACAACATTCTGCAGCTTATAATGAAAGGTAAAATCGAGCGCCGCAGAGGAATCGGAAGGTAACATATGTTATTGGTTGCTAAATGACCTCCGCACCACTCTAACATCTCTTCAAGAGATGTGGCTCCACTTCCCATGAGGAATTTCAACCAGTCACGAGTCAGTTCTTGTGGTGAGCCATTCACTTGTTCTTTCTTTATGTCTTTACTCCGTCTATAATTTACCTCTATTTTAACATATCCTGAGTATGTTGCACCCAATACTATTTGTACGAATTTCTCATTAAATTCTTACAATAGTTAGTCCACCTGGCATAATATGTTGAGTGCAAACGTTAACCAGTTGTTGGTCTAGCTTCACTTTACCGCTAAAAACTCACTTGTCAAGATACAATGTAATAGAATGGACGTCTCTTCCTTATGCTTCTGCAAAATGCAGTGTTTTTCCTCTATAAAATGGGAATAGTACCGCTTAATATTGTTAATAGTTGATAAGTATAGTGTAATCTATTATTGGTATAATAATAATCGTTTTTAATTTTCTACCTTCATTTGTTATAGCTAATTCATTGTAAATCCGCATAACTCTTCACGTTTAGTAAATGCAATAATTGCATGGGTAATATATTGTTTTACATTTTTTCTCGATACTCGTGCTGTAAAATAAATTTGTTACATTCTCCAGCTCCTTCAATGGTTTGTTTTGAAGCATCGCTTACTGTAAAATTCGGAATTAGACTAACATTATTAATTTTATATTGATGGAATTTATTAAATACTTTATACATACTTGTACATACATATAGTTTGGTATTTCCTAATACATTGTATAAATTTGGTTACTCTCAGAATCTATCAAAAATGGATTTGGTAGGTTTAAAGAACGTGGGGGTTAAAGGGCCAATTATCTCGCATTGAAAAATTCATTAAATACCTCAATAGTGATGAAGAATTTCATTTATTAAAAACTAAACTTGATAGCTTAATCAATTACTACGAAAGTTATCAAGTGCAACTCGATATCTCTTTTATAACTAAAACAGACTCCGACATATGGTCCTCAGACGACATTGTGGAAAATGTAGTCTTCGATACATTTGAACTCTATATAGCTAAACTTACTTCTATTGTCCAAAACTAAACCGCTTCAGATAACACTGAACTTTCTAATGTCGTACTACCCAAAATTTCTATTAAATCTGTTACAGAGACGGCCTCTGAATGGACCTCTTTTTTTTATTTGTTCACTGCCGTTGTGTTAAATGAATCAAAACTAAAGTCGGACGGGGAAAAGTTTTATTATTTAAAAAGCTTGTTAAGGAGACAGCCATTAGAATTGATAGATTCTTTGAGCTTAACCAATCAGAATCTTGAAGTTGCTCTTAAAATTCTCCAAGAAACTTACGATGATAAATATAAGTTACTAAATAGTCTTTTTCAAAAATTTGCTTCATATAAGTCTATAGCAAAAGAAACAGCGGCGGACTTGAAAGATTTTCATATTTCGTCACAAAAAACATTTGATTTGATAAATAAACTAGAATTAAGTAGTAAAGAGAACTTTGAAGCACTTATTGTATTTTTATTAGAGCAGAAGATTGATTTTCAATCACGAAAAGCTTTTGAAAGCGATAGGGAGTTAGGAAAAATTCCTACTGCTGAAACATTTTTCGAATTCTTGAAAAAGCGACAACCGGTCTTAGAAAATTTAAACTTATTTGAACCTAATAATTCAAAACCCCCGACGAAGAAAAAATTTAATAGAAATAATAAGGTAACTTCCAGCATTGGTTTAAATAAACAAAATTGTGTTTGTTGTTCTAGAAAAGGACATACCATATAGGGATGCCCCGAATTCATTTCCTTAAATCCTAGAGAAAGGTATTCATTTGTTAAAGGTCAACAGTTGTGTCTAAACTGTCTTAGTCAAAGCCATAGTATTTCTCAGTGTAAATCACTGAAGAGGTGTACTTCTTGTAATAAGTCTCACCATTCTTATTTACACTTCGATAATCAGGCTAAATCAAGCAATTTTTCTTCTAATAAGCAAGTTCCTGCCCCAGTCCAATCCAAATCGAATTTCCCTGTAAATAAAGTCCTGAAAGGAAACAACCCTAACACATCCGCATTGTCTTCCCCCACTACTCTAGCTACTCTGTCAAATGCAAATAAATTTGACCTCTTACCAACTGCCTTGGTACACATTTAGTGTCACAATGGACAATGGTTGACCGCTCGAGCACTACTTGACTCTACTAGTCAAATGAGTCTAGTGACCCGACAGTTTGCACAACAACTTAAGTTGCCTCGCAACCGGCAAACGCTAAATATTTCGGGACTAGGTAGTAATAATTGTACCCATAGTACCGAAGTTATGTACGTTCGTTTCAAATCGCTTGTTTCTCCTAATAAGATCTGAACGGTTTCTTCTTTTCTAATTGAAAATATTATTAATAATCTTTCACAATTCTCTATCTGTTCCGAGGATTTTAAATTCCCGAATAACATAAAACTTAATTCAGCAGATCCCTTCTTTCTCAAGAGTGACTCTGTTGATTTGCTAATTATAGCCGACCTATATTTCAGTCTTGTTGAACCCACCGTCATAACAGTTGGACTAACTTCGTTCGTTGATACAAAATTGGGCTATGTGGTGGCCGGTCCCGTATCTCGAAACTTTATACACCCGCATTAGTCTTCTACTAATTTCGTCGCTACATTCTTAGCTGTCAAAAATGAGCAGGCCGAACCTGACTCAGACTTACATCATTTCAAGCAAAAACTTTGTGAGATGGAAGAAACCCCGAACTTCGAATAGACTTGCTCAGACAAGCAATTCGTTGAACAAAAATTCAAGGATACAACCGTTGTCCTTCCGTCTGGGAGGTATCAAGTAGAGTTCTTTTTTCTGAAAAACGGTAAAAAATTAGGCCAATCGGTTTGTATGGCACGCCAAAGGTTTGGCACACTTGAGAAAAAATTTAATTCGAATCCTAAGCTTTTTAATGATTACAAGGATGTAATTGATGAATACCTTAGTTTGAATCATGCAAAGGTTATTCCATTTTCCTTATATAGCTGTCAATTTAATGAATTCAATTATTTTATAATTCATAGAGCCGTACTACGTAAAAATGCTCTCTCTACCAAAACTAGTGTTGTAATGGATTTCTCTGCTAAATGCGATTTGGGTTTTTAACTTAATTATTTGACCTCAAAGGGATATCAGGTACAAGATAATTTGCTTGACATCCTTTGTCGATTCCGCTGTTTTGCCTTCGAACTATGCTGCGACATCAGAATGATGTATCACTTCATAGATATTTCGCCGTCACAACGCCATTTGCAAAATACTTTCTGGAGGGAACATCCTTCCGAATCTTTCAAATGCGTTCAACTGTATTGTCTCACTTTTGGGAAAAATTGTGCCCATTATTTGGCCACCAGAGTATTAAAGCATATGGCTGACGACAATGTTCAATTTCCGCACGCACAACAAGCTCTGTTAGCACAAACGTATATGGATGACATTTTGATGGGTACTAATACCCATAGTGACCTAGAGCTAATTTTTTTATAATTAACTACCGTTCTTGGTAAACATGGTAAACTCCACAAGTGGCAATCCAATTCCTTTGAATTCTTAAACTCAATCTCTTCTGCTACTAATAACAAACTAAATTTAAATTTCGAGGTAGTCCCTAGTAAAGTTCTGGGACTTAAATGGAACCCTGTATCTGACTCTCTTTTAACTCGCACCAATCAAGAGCTAAATCCAGGTGTTTTAACTAAGCGTACAGTTCTTTCTATGATTAGCAGCGTTTTTGACCCATTAGGGGTGGTCAACCCATTAATCGTGACGGGGAAGCTTTTAATGCAGACCCTTTGGCAATCTCGAATTTCTTGGGACGAACCCATTATTGATTCTAATATACTCCTTACTTGGAAAATATTTGTCGCAACCCTTGCCGAGATTTCTGACCTATCTATCCCTAGATTTGTATTTTGCGACAAAGGGATAGTTTCTACTTCCATGCATGGTTTCTGTGATGCCAGTTCAGTAGTTCAGTAGCGTACGGAGGATGTGTCTATATCGTCGCCGCTTATGAGAATAATACGTTTTCATCGCAATTAATTGCCGCTAAATCAAGGGTAAATCCCTTGAAAAGCAAGATTACTGTTCCAAAATTGGAACTCTGCTCAATGGAGCTTCTAGTAAGACTTTCCTTCCGAATTAAGCAAAACTATTTAGTTTCACTCTATAAATTTATAATTTAAACGTAGAGCTGACGAATCTTCCGCATTTGTTGCTAACCGCGTCCTTACTATCCAAGAGCATAATGAAGGCGTCGTGTGGAGGCATATACAATCCAACTTCAATTCCGCCGATATTTTATCTACTGTTCTCTGCTGACATTCGCCTATTTGGGTTTACTGGCTCCGAATTTTTAAGCGAAGGATCAGATTTTGACTCCCTTGATACGTTCGAGGTTGTTGACAATTTACCAGAGTGTAATAGAGTAACTCTAACTGTAACTTCTGCCGAACGCAACATTTTGGAAGTATGTTTCTCTAGATTTTCTAATTTTAGAGCACTACAAGGCTCTATAGCTTTCTTGCATAGATTTTGTAATAAATTGCTTAAAAAATCATCCGAAAATTCCCCCTCTCTCACGGTAGCCGAACTTCGCGATTCCCACGGCTTTATCATTAAACGGATTCAGTTGAATCACTTTGGTAAAGAAATCAGTTTGCTTAAAGAAAAGATCCTAGATAAAACATTAATCCCTTTAAATACCTTCCTGGACAATGAAGGGTTAATTCGACTCGGTGGCCAATTACAGCTTTCAAACTTAGACTATGATAAAAAATTACTTCCGCAAAATAAGCATGTAGTCGATTTGCTCATATTACAAGAGCATAAAAGACTTGGCCACGCTGGTGCTCAAAACATATTGAGCAACCTCCGACGAAAATATTGGCCTCCAAAATGGTGTCAGAAATGTGAAACAATTAATAAAAAAATGCACTATTTGTTTTCACTTTAACGCTAGTGAAAATTTCCAAAAAATTTGAAATTTCCTAAATTCCACTGAAATAGAGTGGAAATTTATTCCCCCTCAATCCCCACATTGGGGTGGTATCTGGGAGGCGGCCGTAACAAGTGCCAAATCTCACCTCGTGAAAGTTGTTGGCCAAACTTGCCTAAATTTCGAGAAACTGACCACTGTATTGACAGAAATTGAAGCGATTTTGAATAGTCGCCCCTTATTTCCTCTTTCAGACGACCCTATCTATTTGCTGCCACTTACTCCGTGACACTTTTTTATTGGCTGACCTCTTGTGGTTAACCCTGATCGAGAGGTCGTTACGAACCCCATAAATCGACTCTCGTTCTGGAATCACTGTTCGAAACTCCAGCAGGAGTTCTGGCGGAGGTGGTCAGTGGATTACCTCCATCAGCTTCAGAACAGTCCTAAGTAGCGACGTCCCTCTAGAAATCTTGTTGTTAATCAACTTATACTTGTTCGAACTGATGACTCCATTAAATTGGCCCTTGGGCAGGATAACGAAACTACTTGCAGGCAAGGACGGCAAAGTCCGAGCTGCTAATGTGAGATGATAAATACATTCGCCCGATAGTGAAACTGGCGCTTCTTCCAATATCCGATTATTATGTTTTTTTCATTATTTCTTGCTGGATTAGGCCCCGCCCCCCAGTATGTATTCTTACAATAGTCGGTCCGCCCCTGGTATAATACTTTGAGTACAAACGTTAAGCAGTTGTTGGTCTAGCTTACTTTACCGCTAAATACTCACTTTTCAAGATATAATGTCATAGAATGGACGTCTTTCCCTGGTACTTCTGCAAAGTGCAGTGTTTTTCCTCTATAAAATGGGAATAGTACCGCTTAATTGTTAATAGTATTGAAACTGATTATAAGTACTTTTATCGTTATTAAAAAGATAAAATATCCAGTTTTATATCCTCCAACTAGTCTTACAGTCAAAAATCATTCACCTTGCATGGTTGCCGCGCGTTTAATAATGCCGGAGAACTTTTGGTAGCTAATATCAAAATTTATTGTATTTTTGATATCGTATTGTTTACCACTGATGTATGAACATTTTATCGCTTTATCACGTTACTATTTTATGTAAATTGTTGAACTAATATTAATATAATTGATTGATTAATTAAAGCTAAGTGGTGGCTTAGCTTTAACTGTAAATATTGTAAATGTGTATTTAGCGCATAATTTTCAGTTTTCAACCGGCCATTGATGATATTCGTACTGTCGGTGATCTTAATACTAAAACGTTGTTTCGCACATTAATGTTGCATATCTAGCTGCGTGTTTACTCATAACTAGCAGCATATTTATTCATATCTAGCAGAGTGTTTTTATCCAACCTTTGGATTTTTCATTCTTGTAGTTCTCTCTGTAAGTAATCTCATTTTTACGTACTAAAGAATATATTGTAATATTTGACTTTTATTTATTTCCATGTATAATTATGTACAGGTTATCTCTCTGCCTCTGGTACGGATAGCAAGCTCCTGCAGCGCAATGCAGGTGGTCCTTCGTTTTTTCTCGAAGCTGCTGAAAGCTATTGTGTGATGAGCATTTTTACATTGTTTGGCTTCCGAAACCTGCGACCTGATATTCTATTTTCTTCTCTGCTCAAACACTACTTCAAGTGATTGTTGCTAAGTTGTTCTCTATGCTCACGCTGAGTCATCTGTCATTCAGTTATAGTATAAGTCAATTTATCTTAAGCGTTTTTGTGAGTATTACAAATGAATTGAAAATGGAATTTTGCACGCAGAAGAGCATAAAATGTTGTATTCAAAATAGATCGAGATGTGTTGAAAGATTTGCCTCCCTCTAGATGACCATCAAAGTCTTTAATTGATCTTAACACCCCTAAATCATCGTTAAGTCCGATAGAAATTCGTAAGGGTGTCTAAAGACAAGCCATAACGAGTCAATTTAGATTTAAATCATAAAACTTATTGTAACTAGTGTGAGCTTCACGAGATTGACAGATAAACCAGTCGACAAGCTTCGGAATGAAGCCTTCCAACTGAACCGAAATCAAAAAAAGCATGTCCTAGTCGATCGATTGTGAAGGTGAGAGAACAAATTCGTCAACAAAGACTTGATTGATGTACAAAAATCGTGGATTTTGCTTCAGGATAACGCAATATCATACAAGCCTATAGTGAACGAATTTCCAGCGATTAACAAAGTACAACTATAAACCACCTATTACCATGATATGACTTCGGCCGACTATTTCTCTTTTCTTAACTCAAATTATCACCTGAAGCTACTAGCTTCAGGTGATAATTTGAGTTGAGGTGAAGGTGAGGTGAGGTTGGATAATAGGTGAAGCTACTAGATAGAAGACATAAAGAATTTGCGGCGAATATTGAATTCTGCTTCTGAAAATGTACTTGAAAAACATTTTGACGAATGGATTATTCGTTGGTTAAAGTGTATTATTTGGGAACGGGCTTACTTTGAAGGTATACATATTCATTGACCGATTTCAGATACATTTTTATTAATGTAGTATTTTTTCTATGACGGTATCACCGAAAATACTAACCTAAAATAAAAATCTCTCACTAATGAGAGATTTTATTCGACCCAGATAGTAGCCAAGCGTAAAAACAAACTCAATTAAAAATCAGCTCAACTTTTGCAACTATTAATATTCTACTGACAACTCCAGCGCTGCTCATAATTTCACTATTGTTTGCTTATTATCATAGTGCATATGTAACTGATTACAAGCTAATTTCAAATTCTTTTTGTAAAGTACAATAGACAGGGTACCTCAGAAGTTAATGATTTCTATTAGTTGGCACATAAGTTAAAGGTAATTTTAGTTCTCTATGTCAATATTTCTTCTACTGTTCTTCATTTCTGGAATAAGGTATCAAAGTTGCAAGCGGAAATAACTATATTTTCTAAACCACAAATATAGCCTGCGTTATAACAATGGACATAATATTCTTCCTTTTCTCCACAGCAAATTTATATTTCTCCCCAAAAATCACATACTTTTATACTCAAGGTTTTTAACGCAAATGTAGTAGTCTTGTTTAATTTGGTAAACCAAGCGGTCCAAGAGAAATATCATATTTCGCTGCAAACATCTTACAACAGGCAAATGGACTAATTTTGAAAAACTGTTTTACGACTCAATACTCTCATGGTCACGATATAAAAAGACCAATACCATCAAGTATATTGTGTCTTGTACTCCAAATACTTTAGTGAATTATATTTCCCCAGGTTATAGTGCAAGAATAACGGATACATGATTGGTTGAAGAATGAGATTTTATAAACTATTCTTAACAGACATGTGTAGGAGGGCCGACAGAGGTTTTATACATGTGCAATAATACTCAGATAAACAGGAACCATATTGTACAACCTCGAAATGTTACAACTGCAGGTCAGTTAAGTTGGCCCCCCAAATAGCTATTTTCAACAAAACTATATTTGGTCGGTATCCACTTCCAATGCACCAATATGCTCCATAAATGAGTTTATTTGTATCACACTTCCCCTCACTACAGCTATTTGTATATGGGGGCCAAATAATCGCTCGCCCTCCCCCTCCCCCAAAAATCGGAATTTTCACATCAAGCGCTTGCAATGCACCATTATGCTCCATCAAAAAAATCCTTTGCACCCCTCTCCTCAGTAACCAGTATCGCATTATTCATAGTAAAGTTGCCATCCCCCCCAATGACAATTTGGAAAAAGGATATACTGCAGCGGAATTCACTTCTAATGCACTCATATACACCACCAACAAAAACGAAATCCCCCTCCCCCTAGTTAGTTAAACCTCAATGCATAAAGTAAATTGGCCCCCTCTCATGATCATTAAAAAAAATTAATGGCCGCCGAATTCACTTCAAATGCACTCCTATGCACCACCAACAAAAACAAAATCCCTTCTACCCCTAATTAGTTAAACCTCACTATACAAAGTAAAATTGCTCCTCCCCCCAATGCGAATATTCCGAAAAAAATATATGGCAGCGACATCCAATTCTAATGCACTCTTATGCACAACCAACAAAAACAAAACAATAATCCCGGTGAAATTTTGATTAAGAAATTTTACACGTTAGCTAATGGATGGCAAATAAGCGACGTAAGCGGCTGTAACTCAAAAATTAATGATCGTAGAGAGTTACGGTAAAAAATGTTATAAATAAAGGAGACAAAGGAAAATGCTGGAAATTATTTTCAAGTTTCCAAGATGGCCGCCAGTAGACGTTTCCACCATCTTGAATTACATAAAGTTACGTGTGTCGCGAGTGTTTTTTTTAATGAACTAGAAACTACTCTCACTACTATTATCCCATTCAGTGATTATATTTTATGTGCAGGTGATTTTAATGTAGATTCAATGAAACATGATTCAATCGAAGCACGTAAGGCTCTGGATATTTTTGAAGGGTTGGGGCTTACACAGTTAATAAATGAACCAACTAGGGTTACTGACCACAGTGCTACTTTATTAGATTATGTTCTTGTATCTAATACACAAATTGTTGCGAAATCGGGTGTTATTGATGTTAAGCAAACAGCTGATCATAAACTAATTTTCTGCAAGTTGAATATTGAAACTTCTGAAGGGCTTACAACAAAATTTGTCACATCTGGAGATTTCAAGCATTTAAATTATCCTCAATTAAAATCATATCTTCAATCTATTCCCTGGAAAAATATATATGATTTGAGGGATGCTAACAGCAAAATTAAATTCATGAATGAAAACATTATTGCTCTTCTTAATATTCATGCTCCTATAAAAACATATAAAATAACAAAAAAATACGCACCCTGGATTACTAACACACTACGAGCTATGATGCATGATAGAGACAATGCTTTGTCAAAATTTAGACGAACTAAACGTAAATCAGACTACACTACATATAAAATGTTGAGAAATACTACAAATGTAGCTGTCAAAAAAGAAAAAAAAACTTTCTTTTACTTAGTACTGCCTCCACTAAAGTTGTATGGGATACTTCAAGATCGCTAAATTTATTGTCTAACAGCAAACTATCGATACTTCCTGATGAACTCAGTGACGTTGAAAGATTAAATATCATTTTATAACATCCATTCCCACTGTTTCAGTATCTGATGAACTGGTAGAGTATTATAATAATAGTAAAACAACTGATTTCATTTAAATTTAAAACCATTTCAGAATTAGACATTTTTAATATTATCACAAAATTAAAAAGTAAGGCTACGGGCTTAGATGGCATTAATATATTAAGTTTGCAATTATGTAGTCCTTATATACTTCCCTTTATTACTCATTCAATTAATTTTTGTTTGAAAAATTCTGTATACCCTGGTACCTGGAAAGTTATTCCTTTGATGAAGGTTGCCACTGCTACAACATTTAATTATATTCGTCCGGTAAGTATCCTACCAACCATGTCTAAAATACTTGAAAAGGTAATTGAAACGCAGATTTTAAGTTTTACTTCTAAACATCATGTTATTCCAGAAACTCAATCGGGTTTTAAAAAACAGTACAGCTGCTGCACTGCGCTTTTAAAACTTACAGATGACATTGTGAAAGCAAGTAATTAAGGGAAACTCACCCTTTTGGTTTTATTAGACTACAGTAAAGCTTGCCATTCCCTTAACCATAAATTAATGGAATCACTATTTAAATACATTAATCTTTCAAAAGATGCTTTATTACTATTAAAAGACTACTCAAGTTACAGGCTACAAGCCGTTAGTTACAATAACAAATTATCTACGTTTCTGTATAATACAAGAGGCGTTCCACAGGGCTCAATCCTTGGGCCGTTATTCTTTATTATATACATTTCTCGATTTCCACACTTCTTCACATCTTGTAGGCAGCAATATTATGCTGATGACATTCAAATGTATGCATCGTTTTATGCAGACGAAATTAAGCAAACTATTACGGCGGTGAATTATGATTTGAATACATTATATACACAATCTCTGCAAATGTGTTTAACTCTTAACCCAACTAAATCTAACTTTGTGCTGTTTGGTAGAAAATCCAGTCGCTTTAAAATTTCTGACATTTTGGGTAGCAACGAAATAGTTGTTAATAATCAAGTTATTGAGCGTCGACAGGTTGTTAAGAACTTGGGAGTGTTTGTGGATGAGGATTTACGTTTTACGAAGCATGTATCTTTTTGTTTGCAGAGATCTTATACAAAATTAAGGTTTCTTTGCCTGAATCGCCACCTACTTACAAGAAAATCTAAAATTATTTTATGTGAAGCATTGATACTTTCTAACTTAAACTATTGTGATGTTGTTTATGGTACTTTCCGAAGTAGATCCGATGAGACAAGGCTTCAAAAGCTGCAAAATGCTTGTATACGATATATATTTGGTGTTAGAAAATATAGTCATATCAGTCATCATTACACGACACTGCAATGGCTCAGATTAAAACAAAGGAGAATATTACATGCTGCTTGCTTGTACTCCAAAATTTTGCAGTATAAAACTCCCGCTTATTTGTATGAAAAAATTACGTATCGGTCAGACGTACATAACTTGAATGTTCGTTTTAGGGGGACACTAACTCCGCTATTATTCAACTGTATATTTTTCAAATGTTGTTTCAGCTATTCAATTGTCAATATACACAATAACTTGCCAGCTAATATTCGTCATACCCTCTCGAGTAATGCATTTAAAAATAAACGGTTTTAAGGATTAAAACTAACTTTTCCGCATCCGTGGCCCTGAACAATATTCTATCATAAAACTGTTACTTGTATACACTTCGGGGAAGTATCGTGCTAACAAACCGAAATTTCTCCAAAAATTCAGTATATCTGGATTTATAGGACCCGCTATACTCGCTCTAGTTAACTGAAAATCAATAGGGTACATCTGTGAGACACCTTGAACAATATTCAATCATAAAATTGATCAATCGTATACTCTCTGGAGGCTGTATCGTGCTAACAAACTAAAACTTCTCCAAAAATGACAAAAATATCGTACTTAAAGTACTGTAGCACCTGCTGTATTGGCCCCGGTGAGCTGAAAATCAATAGGGTTCATAAGCGAAATGCCATGAATAATATTCAATATAAAATCGGTGACTTGTTGAACTGCAGAGGCTGTATCGTGCTAACAAACTGAAATTTCTCAACAAATTACAAAATGTCGTACTTCAAGTACCATAGCACCCGTTGTACTGGCTCTGGTGAACTGAAAATCAATAGGGATCATCTGTGACATGTCCTTAACAATATCCAATTATAAAATTGCTGACTTATTGCACTCCGGAGGCTGTATCGTGCTAACAAGACATGTAAGGAAAAGTGGCCGACGACAACGACGACATACAAACAGGATTTTTTTTCTAAAAACCGTTTTTTCGTGTTGTTGTTGATGGAAAACGTAAAAATAACTCAAAAAAAATTTTTTTTGGGGTGAACCAATACTTTTCTCGCATATAGAAAGGTTGGGCGGAAAAGTAATAAATTGCTTGTTCATTTACTCTCTCAACAAGAATGAAATTGTAATGTAGTTGTATGGATATATGTATTCTCCCCTGTATAGGTTTTATATGAACATTTTTCATTACGTTGCTCAGCTTTTGCTGTGAATTAACTATGCTAAGGTTAGGTGGAAGAGCAGACATCCGTTTCACTCGGGACGGATCAATTGAACCTCGCCCCTTAATTGTATATCTCTTTTGTTATTATTTGTATGTTCCTTTTTCTAAAAATTAATAAAGACTTTATTATTATTTTCCCTAATGAATGTAACAAAAAAGTATTTGTGTTTTAATGTTAACTTAAAGTCGAACATTTTTTGTGGAAATAATTTTTCTCTATCTTTTGAAATAAAGTGGGGGGGGGGGTAACTTAGAAACTGCTTAATGAATTTGGACAAATGTGCTATCATTGAAAAGAGCGTTTCTTGCGCTTTTAAGTTTCTTGTAATTATGACCGTTGTGACCTACACGGCCGCCGATAGAGGGCGTTATTCGATATTATAACCAAAATATTGGATTTTCTCAAAAAATTTGAATGCGATGATATGACTTTTTTAGACTAGAAAATAGACAAATGACCAATGAATAAGCTTGCGTAAACCGCAACTTAATATCTTTTTCCTAACTCAAATTATTTAAAAAAATACTAAACCAGGAAAATTCACAATATCACCATTTAAAATGCATCGGTTAATTTCGATAAAAAGGCAAGTAGTAGGCCAAGGACACGACAATCGCCTAACAAAAATATTGCCAAGTAACATCAATTTTTTGTCACATGCAGCCCAATATTGTTGATTGCGTATAATTTGAGTACTTTCTAATCAAAATGCCTCTCACAAATAATAAAGCCGTTGACATGATTGCGATTTATTTCGAGTGTTTTCAAAATGCAGCTATAGCTGCAAGACAGTATGCGGCACGGTATCCAGATCGCCGTCATTACGGGAGAAGAATGTTTCCGCGCTTGTTACAGCGATTACGCGATACTGGAAGTTTTTGTCGTCCTTAACGTCGCAGGCGTCCCAATGGAAGGACAGTAGAAAACATTATCAATGTCTTGGCTTACATAGAATTTGATAGAAATGGTGTAGGAACTAGAACATTGTCTCTAGACTTGGGAATAGCACGAACAACTGTTAGACATATTTTGAAAGATTATAAGTAAATAATTTTATCTTATTCCAAGTATCTTAGTACATACAAATACACAATTCAGTGTTATTCTGATTATATTATTTTTACGCATATATTGTTTTCTACTTTTAGATTACATCCTTACCACATAGGCGCCATCTTGCACCAGGCGTCAAATGAACAAGATTTCGATAATAGATTAAATTATTGTCAATTGATGCTAGGCATGCTTGAAGAAAACAGAAATTTCTTAACAGATATTCTCTGGACCGACGAGGTTACCTTTAGTAGTGATGGTAAAGTAAACCGTCATAATATGCATTATTGGTCCGCTGAAAATCCGCATTGGTTAAGAGAAGTGCAGCACCAGGGACGCTGGAGCCTAAATGTGTGGTACGGAATCATTGGGGACAGAATTATTGGACCTTTTGATCAAGATTTAACTAGTAACCGCTTCTTAGAGTTTTTGATCAACGACTTGCCAATTTTGTTGGAAGATGTACCACTCTAAACTAGGAGAACTATGTTTCTGCAATTAGATGATTGTCCGGGACATTATCCAATTAATGTCCGAAACCATATTAACGGGACCTTTCGAGAACGCTGAATAGGGAGGAGAAGCCTATTTCCTTGGCCGACAAGATCTCCCGACATGACATGTCTTGATTTTTACTTGTGGGGACGCTTAAAAGACATTGTTTCTCAAACTCCACCAACAACACGAATGGATATGGAAAACAGAATTTGAAACTCAATTCGTCAACTATCAGCGGCAGAAATCGAAGCTGCGGTTCTATCGACTGAAACAATGTGTGGAATATGACGGAAGGCAATTTGAACACAGAAGGCATTAATCTTTATTATTATTAATTTTATTTGAACAGAAAATCGCTTATAAATACGAAAACGTGTGACTTAAAATAGCAGCACTAAATAAACTGACATTTCTTGTGAATATTTTAGAGAGGAGTTTGTCTTTTGTTCCCATGGCCTACTACTTGATTTCTAACCGGAAGCAACCGATGTATTTTTAAATGGGGATATATGAATTTTCCTGGTTTAGTATTTTTTTTAAATAATTTGAGTTAGGAAAAAGATATTAAGATGCTGTTTGCGCAGGCTTATTGGTTAGTTATTTGTCTATTTTCTGGTCTAAAAAAAGTCAAATCATCGCATTTAAATTTATTGAGAAAATCCAATATTTTGGTTATAATACGCCCTCTATCGGCGGCCGTGTAGGTCACAACTGTCACAATTACAAAAAACCTAAAAGCCCAAGAAATGCTCTTTTCAATGATATCAAATTTATCCAAATCCATTAATCCGTTTCAAAGTTACAGGCATTTATTTAAATCAACGTTCAAATACCCCCCACCACTTTATTTCGAAAGATAGAGAAAAATTGTTTTCACAAAAAATGTTCGACTTGAAGTTATCATTAAAACGCAAATACTTTTTTGTTACATTCATTGGGGAAAATCGCGAGAAACGTAAGTCCATGTAATTTAAGATGGTGGAAACGCAACTCTTTACGATCATTAGTTTCTGAGATACAGCCGCTTACCTCGCTTTTTTGCCCACCTTGTACAAAAGTTAGTGACTTAACTTGATATACGACTCAATTTAAATGCCATACCTATAGAATTATTTGTATTCTTATTTCTTGATAAACTGAACATTTTTCGCTTTTTTGATGAATAAGCGGCCAAGAGCTAAATTGGGTCCTCTTTATGCAACACAACACCTCAAAATGTATTGAATGTCGAACGATGAAATAAAACAATTTAATTTGTTTAAAACTTCATTTATTTGAACTAATGTTCAATTTAAACTGATTGACGCGTTTCACTAACACAGTAGCTTTCTGAAATCTAATGAAGGTATAATTTAAAAATGTTTCAATATATACAGTGCATAAATACAGAATTCTATTATACTAATGTTCACAAAAGGTATTGAAAGAAATTACCTGGAAATTCATTCACTACAAACATTCCTAAGCTATCTTCTAGGTAAAAAGGTTTAATAAAGGAGAGTGATTGATTTCTATTTGGTCGTTCTTTATTTATTAAAAGAGTGTTTGAATCAAAATTATTTTCATTTCAATGGAGAGGTTTATAGCAATAAAGATGGTTTGATTATGGGCAACCCCCTCAGCCTCCTACTAGGAGAAATTTTCATGGATAATATAGAAAAAATAATTCATAAACACCCCCTTAGTAAAAAATTTATGTAGTGGCACCGATATGTGGACGACATTACATAAACTCAATTCACAATAACATCAAATTTACCGTAGAGCTTGAACAAGATATATCTATAAACTTTTTAGTCCTTACAATTTCAAATATAAATAAATTTTTCTATATTCCATAAACCATCACATACAGATATTACAATTTATAATAGTTCGGTCCACCCACTCAGTCATAAACTAACAGCTTTCAATAGTATGATACACAGTCCCATTAAATACTAATAAGTATAACAAAGAATTAAATATCATAAAACAAATAGCAGTTAATAATAATTACGATCCAAATTTAATTGACCATACCATAAATAAAGAGAGTAAAAAACAGACTTTAGAACAAGTATTCCTTTCTGATAAAAATAATAATAAACAATTTAAAAGCTTAACATACTTTGGAACACCATCCTTAAAAATTAAATCATTTTTAGAAACACTAGACATGAATTTATCCAAACTCATTAAAAATAACAAATATAAATCTTGAAAATTAAACAAATTAGGAGTTTATGAATTAAAGTGTGGCACTGACAACTGTGATAAAATTTATATCGGTAGAACTTTTAGAAATTTTTAAAGTAGAATTTCAGAACCCAAGCGTATCTAGTCAACAAAAAATTAGATTCAAACTATTCAAATCATTTATTAGAAAACCAACACATTTTCGACCCAAATTTTGAAATTTTACATGTAGTAGGTAAAACATTTAGTTTAAATTTAGTAGAGGCTCTTGAGATAAACAAAAATAAATATTCAGGTAACCTTCTTAACGACCAAATAGATATCAATCACTCTCCTTTATTAAACCTTATTACCTAGAAGATAACGTAGGAATGTTTGTAGTGAATGAATTTCCGGGTAATTTCTTTCAATACCTTTTGTTAACATTAGTAATTATAATAGAATTCTGTATTTATGCTCTGTATATATTAAAATATTTTTAAATTATACCTTCATTCGTTTTGAGAAAGCTACTGTGTGAGCGAAACGCGTCAACTAGTTTAAATTGAACATTAGTTCTAATTAATGAAGTTTTAAACAAATTAAATTGCTTTATTTCATCATTCAGTATGGATCTTCATCAAGTAAAAGCCTTATTTATTCAAACTGAATGTCCCCCACGTGAATATTTTTTGTTTCTCCAATTTGCACCTGATCTCACACATTTTAGTGCTTGTGCATATCGATTCCCCAAAAAATCTAACTGGATTTTAATGTAGACTTATTCGTAGGTAAGTACCCTCCACACCCTTCATTATTACGACATCGGAAAAAATAGTTAAGCTTAACCTATTCTACGATCTGCAATTCCACATCCTAAAATGGAGCAATTTCAATATTTTCATATGCACATTCGTAACAGTGGATGCGTTTTAGTCCTGAATAAAAGTCCACTATTTTGACCAAAAGATATAACATTTGAATTTGTACATCCACTGAGGTAATATCTTTTGAGTTTTTATTATATGCAAAAAATTAATGACATAACTCGGGCCGAAGCCTGTAAATTTTTATTATTACACCCTCGTTCATCAGAGTACATACAATTGCTTCCAGTTCGCTTTGATTTATGTCAAATAATATTAACAAATCTTTGACTATCGCGGAAACAGAAGGCGAGTATTTGAAATGCTGAAACAAATCCACAAGTGTTGGATAGTGTAACATAGCCTATATTGTTTTTACAGGTTTGAGACCTTTCAGGTTGCCATTTCGCAATAGTCCAACAGGTAGCACTTTTTTGTTCGAAAAGTTGGTTGATAAAAACTCTGCTACTGGTTCCACTAGTTTGTCCTTTTTCTCCTCTTAGATTAGATTTAGATTTTAACGGGGTCACAATGCACTGAAACCTATGGTTTATTGGCCCCTACCCCCTATCAGAGCTGTTCTCGCTACTACTACAGCTCGCCTTCCAGTTCCAGGGTTCTAATGAGCTCTAGTTTTTGGAACGGTTTCAACGAGGTTATATCCTCACTTTTACAAGTTTCTTGTCCGAAGCATTTCTTGCGTTGGCTTGCAATGGCGAGGCATTCCAGACCTAGGTGATCCGGAGTTTCATCCTCCTCCCCACAGAATCTACACTCGTCAATCTCTGCTAGACCTATTCTCATTAGGTGCTTCCTAAGGCGGAAGTGTCCTGTAAGAATGCCCGTGAGGAGATGTAGCTTATTTTTAATGAGGTCCAAATATTTTTTGGATCTAGCAGTGTCAAAGTTACGCAGGAGCTTTTTGGAATGTTCCAACCCGGGAAGGCACCGCCAGAGTGCTTCTCTTTCAGTTTCCTCCTTCTTCCGAAACTCTTTGTTATGGGAGCATTTTCCTACACCACAGAAACGCTCCGAACCAATAAAGGGCGTTTGTGCACTTTTCCTGGCAAGTGTATTGGCCTCTTCATTTCCTATGATTCCCGCGTGGCCAGGAACCCAGACTAAAGAGACCCTGTTATTCTTGCCTAATTCATCAAGTTTTCTTCGGTACTCAAATGCCAACTTTGAGTCAATGACATGGGAGCTCAATGCTTTGATAGCTGCTTGACTATCAGAATGGATCGGTATGTCACATTTCTGATAGTTTCTTTCTAGGTTCATTTCCACGCATCTTTCAATCGCAAGTATTTCTGCCTGAAAGACGCTCTGGAAGGAGCCTAACGATAATGAGTATCTTGTGCCAGACTCAACTACTCCAGCGCCTGCTCCAGTGGTGGTTTTTGAACCCTCCGTATACCATCTAATGTTGTTTTCTTTGAGAGTTTGGGTGGTGTATTCCCTATCCCAGTTTCTCCTCGTATTTACCTTCTGATTTCCATTTTATGATTTCCCCGTTTAAGGATATGGGTTTCATGGCTGGAAGTGTTCTTTTCCGGGTAAATGGAATTACTGTGGTCTTGTTTGGGTTAATGTTTAGCCCCACTGACAAGCACCATTGCTCAATGATTCTGAGGCCCTTTTGTAATAAATCACACAAGGTGCTCTCGAACTTGCCTCTGACTATTAGAACTATGTCATCAGCATAGCCCATACATTCGAAGCCAAGCTCCGTTAGCCTGTAGAGCAACTCATCTACTACGAGGCTCCATAGAAGGGGAGAAATGACTCCCCCTTGAGGTGTCCCCCGAGTGGCTTTTACTGAGGTGGTTTGATTCCCCGCCTGTGTCTCAGCTATTCTCGTCGTCAACAACTCATAAATACATTTTACAATGGTTTCATTTACTCCTCGCCTTTTTAGTGCACCTTTGACAGACACATGAGTTGTGTTGTCAAAGGGCCCAACTATATTCAGGAATGCGCACATTGCGATTAATTTGTTGTTCAGAGTTCTCTGGATAACTTCAGTCAGCTGATACAGAGCCGTCTCAGTTGATCAACCCGCTCTGTGAGCATGCTGACATTTATGAAGGGATATATTCTCCAAAATCTCTGTTTTTATGTAGATATCCACTACTTTCTCCATCGTTTTCAGTAGGAGCAATGTTAGACAGGTGGGTCTAAAAGATCGGGGATCAGTCCCATCTTTATTCTCTATTTTTGGTATGAAGGTTACCCTTGCCCTTCTCTATTTTCTAGGTATTAGACCCACTGCTATACTGCTTCTTGTAATCTTCAGCAGGTGAGGAAGAATCTCCTCTATCCCTTGCTGCAGAAGTGCTGGAAATATTCCATCAACTCCTGGTGACTTATATGGTTGAAAGGTACTTATGGCTCATTCCAACCCTTGTCTGGTAAATATTTTGTTAGCAATCTGCCAATCTACCTTGCGGGATTTTTTGGTGTAATTCATTGCTATTTCAGTGTTTGTTGCTGGTTCACTACCTGGAAAGTGGGTTTTAAGAAGAATAATCGATTGTTCCTCTCCACCTTCCGTGTATGATCCGTCTGGCTTTTTCAGCGACATTGTGGGGTTAGTTCCCCATTTAACATGACCTTTTGTAGTCTGGCCGCTGTGTGAGTGATCTTTCCGCAAAAGGCTTGAAAGTTGGGCCATTTGGCCTTCCTAATCTCTTTATTGTACTGAGTAAGCTTCTCGGTGTACCTCTGCCAATTACCGTCACGTTTGGCTCTATTAAAGAGCCGACGGACCTCTTTTCTGAGGTTTGACAGGTTTCCATTCCACCAAGGAGCGTCCTTTTCTGAACGAGCTTTTAACAGTGGGCAAATGGAATGAAAAGCTTCTATTATTGCCTCACTGATCTGTTCGACTCTTTGTTCCAGGTCGTAGTGCGGGTGATTTACCCCATTCACTTCGACTTGTTCCAAATTGTCCTTCAGATTGGTCTTGTAAAGAGACCAATCAGTATTTCTAGAATTTCGGATTGTAGGAATCGAGGTGGTGTTTCCCTCTATCCTAAATTCGATGATACTATGGTCGGAAAGTGATGGCTCGCTCATCACCCTCCAATCTTTTACATTTTTCCTGGAAGCAACATTAACAATTGTTACATCCAAGACCTATTTTCCAGCTCTCGTGACAAAGGTGGGGGTTGTCTCCACATTTAAGGTCTCAAGGTTATTTGCTAAGAGATATTCTAATAAACACTCACCTTTTGCGTTGTTATTAGTGCTTCCCCACACGGTATTGTGTGCGTTGGCATCACAACCAATTATAATAAACAGCCGTCTGCTATTTTAGTATCTCACTAGCTCTTGTACTGCTTCTGACGGTCTCATCGGCCCGTCTCCAGCGAAGTAGGCAGAGGCAATGATGATGTCTTGGTCGATACCCCCAATGTTGAGGTGAGCCATGATTGGAACAAAGTCCCGTGACACGTATTCTGAAACACAAATATATTTTATGTTATTTCTTATGATTACACAAGCACGCGGAGATACTTGCCTTTGATCATAAATCAATTTGAAATCCTTGCATTCCAAACCTTTGATTTGGCCTTCTTTGTTGATCCATGGCTCTTGTATCAGTACAATATCCAGTTGTAGTCTAGCGAACAACCTTGCATTCACGGCTGAAGGTCCCTTCGCGTGATGCAGGTTAATCTGAGCTATATTCGTGAACGTGAAGGTGAATTATTATGTATGAAAGAGGCCAAGTTACTCAGCCTCTATTCATCCCCCTCCTTTGTCTCTCCCTAACCCTCCACGACCACCATAGCAATATCTTCCTCGGAGTTCGAGCAGGTTCCTTGATCTCGAGTCAGACTCTCGACCCCCAGGCTGCTCCGCCCAGTTTCCCGGGATGCTGAGGCGATCTCAGCATCCCCAGTCACCCCAACAGAGCCGGAGGAGATCTCGGGCTGACCCAAGGTCAAGCTTTCGCCCTTTTCCCCTTTTCCAGAGGTTCCATGTCCTTTGGATCCTCCGCGGGGTTCTTTTTCTTTCCCAGCCTTGAGACAGGGATACGCCCAAAACGGAAGTTTAGCGCGTAACCTCCTGCCTTCAGAGTCTCCCTAGATTGGTGATCGATTCCAATCGTGAGGGTAGTTCCCTGTCCCTCTTTTTTAGAGTTTAGGATCTACCAAGCCCCAGTAGTGAGGTTGGAATTCTGAACCTCGACAAGTTGGAGAATCTCCTCCAATTTCATGTCGTGGCTTCTTGGGAGGAACACCGTTATGGTGACCGGCTTTGGGATGTCGTCTCCACTTCAAGCAACCAATTCGGGACCTTCCCAAGAGGTCAATTTCGGCGCTGACCTCATGAGCCAGTTTGCCGATTCTTGTGACCCACAGTCCACCAGTATCATTCCACAACGGAAATGGATACCTGAGAAGAGAATTTCATTCTCTTTGCTCTGGCACAGCTCTTCCACCAGAGTGTCTTCCAGTGTGGAGAGCTGCCCTGCTTTCAGGATGACCCCAGGATAATCCTTGGGCATTATTCCCACCCTAAAAGCCTTCTATGTTTTGACAGCTGCTGCATAACCAGTGGCTTGCCCGGTTACCGTTGCAGCTGTTTTTGGTTTCTTATTTAGAGGTCGTTGCGGAGGAGTAATATTCTCCGGGCCTCTTTTAAGATTTGTCTTCCCCGTTGGTTGTTCCTTCGCGGGGGGTTTGGCGCTGAATAACCTGCTTCTTGGCCTGTTCAGGGGGTATTCCCTGCAGGTATTTTCCCACCCCTGCTCCACTGAGGGTCTCAGTGGGTCGTCTATGCCGCCCGGTTCTCCCAGTTTTGGTAGGTCGAACGGCATACGACCTTTGTGCCGTTTGGCCTTTTTTCCCTCTGCCCGGATGAAGAGGTGGAGGTGTTCTCCACTACTATTACGGTGGAAGTTTTGCTTGTTCTCTTTCCATAAATGGTCCCACGAGAAGCTAGGGTCATTACGGTCCACCGCTGCAGAGCTCCGCATGCAGAGGTAATGGGTTCAATACAATGGAGTTCCCCCCGGTCCTCCAAGGTCAAAATCAGTAAGGACTATTCTTCTATATAGTCACGCATTCTTCGGCCTGGTTTTCCACCTTGACTTTAGGTTTTGAATTAGGTTGTCTCCTCTTGGTCTGGGCATTAAAGCCAAGACCCCCCCCCCATCCCACTGACTCGCGAGACTTGACCACAGATAGCCAGGAGACATTGGTATAACAGGTGATTTCGAGGTAAGCTTGGAATTTCACCCGGCATCGTAGCCCTGTGTGCAATCCCTTAGCCACGATACTACAGCTGGGGCAGGTGAAGTTTGTCCACGGCAGGGTATTCGAGGGCTGCCAGTTGAGTTTTTAAACACAACGAATATTTCCCCGCAGACCTCCACCTCGTATAAAATCATCTCAGAGGCCCTTCTACTATCCGCCACCTGGAGACGCGTCGGGTTCGTGCTTCACCCCCTCCACATCAATAAATATCCCGACGAACTACGTACATATCTACTGATGTGGATCCGGTTTCTCCTCTCAGATGCAATATTCTTCCAATTTTCAACCTGATTTTGCTTCATATTGCTGCATCGAACTCAAATATTTTCCATAGAGCAAAGTGTGTACGATCCGGAGATAGGGATCTCAACTTCGATAGCTCCTATGAGGAAAGTTAAGCTTCGGACAGTATAATTTACCCCAAAATATTGTTTGACTTCGGGTCTTAATTGATAAGATATAAAAATTAAAGTTACTACAAAAGGATCGGTGTCGAACAGAGATTTACTTACCTCAGGTTTCTCCAGACCACACAAAACGCTTAGAAAACTTTACTTAAGATAGCTCTCTCCAATGCAGCTTCGTTCACCAGCAATCTTTTTTATAATTTAAAACGAAGAAAAAACCAGGAATTACCGCACACAAAACTTACCACACAATGGTTAGCTGAAGTTTATGTATTGTGTAGGTCGAAAAATTAAGTAAACCTCTAATTAACGCGAGCATAAAAGGCAACCACGATTACAAACGTTTTTTGTTTGGATTGTCTACCTCGCAGGAAAATAATTAAATTCTAAGCTAACTGAAATCCATCATACTCCCCCACCAAAATGCAACTGACAAAGAGGTATTTTGTCACAAAAAAACACATAACAGAAATAAAAAAAAATTATGGAACTATTGAATAAATGCCATCAATAAATATGTACAAAACAAATAATTACATAATTTAGATAGGCAACGGACACAGCTTGACTAGGTGTTGCCGAAGAAGCCCTTTTGTGG
This sequence comes from Galeruca laticollis, assembly GCA_963921935.1. NCBI lineage: Eukaryota > Metazoa > Arthropoda > Insecta > Coleoptera > Chrysomelidae > Galeruca > Galeruca laticollis. The sequence continues at coordinate 179,760,332 of OY998180.1, forward strand.
TAGTTACCATCCGCAACCCTTATTATTCCGTCCTGTCCCGGGAATAATTCAGATAAACGGCCTAAACGCCACTGCGCCACCAGTTTTTCAATATATTGTGGAATTATCTAGAAACAGTTTGTTTCGTTTAGAAAATAATATGAATAGATAGCACTGAGTAATGGTCGAAACAGAAAATTTATTCCTAGTTCGATGTTCTAGTATTTTAATGTTACTTTGTTGTTATTTGATTAAATATAGGTCCGTATTAACTCTTTTTCGAATTTAAAACACTGATAATGGTCATTACAAATCCAAAACGTAGTAAAACGAATAAATTTACTTTTTATAATAAGGTTTAACTAATTAGAAGGAGAATGAATTTTTATTTTGTTGGTCGTGCATTTGAAGTGGATTCCACTGCTATTTATTTTTTAAGTATTATTGGGGGCGGGCAACTTTACTGTATATGTTGAGGTTTAACTGCTCAGGTAGCAAAAAATATTTTAAAAATATATTGGTTAAATATTTGTAGAGACAGATTTTTAAATATTAAACAAATATTATTTTTAAATATTCAAAATAATTGTTATAAATATTAAACAAACATTATTTTTAAATATTAAATATTTTAAAACAAATATTATATATACAAATATTTCGTTTAGATAACAAATATTTATAAAAGATATAACTATTTCGTTTGTATACAGAAAATATTTTGCAAATATTTGGAGCTATCGGGGTAATTAGGAGGAAGGGGGATTTTGTTTTTGTTGGTGTTGCATATGAGTGCATTAGAAATGGATTCCGCTGCAATATATCTTTTTTGCAAATTGTCATAGTTGTAATCAGCTACACAGAAGTAGCTCTGTCAGATACGTTGAGGCGATATGTCAAGTATGTTGAATGGGAACAATAATAGTTGAGTACTTAAAATCAGACCTTTGTGAGAAGTTTAAGGCAAACATGCCATGAAGATGGGACTGAGAGAGTCATTTATTGGCATAGGGGTACAATGAAAGATACCATAATCCATTAACCAAAACTAAATTATTTGAATCTAAAAAGAAATTTTGCTCAAGCTGGACATGCAATGCAATAGAGAAAATGTTTGCACGATAGGCCTAACTAAAGGTGTAAGTGTATATGGGTTGTATAAATGCTGTAAATTATCTTCTTAACAAAATAACCCATAAAAATAAAAATACTTAATATCAACTGAACGAGCATATTGCACTAAGGATACAAAATTAAAATAACTGAACAATCAAGTGTTCACTAATGTACGATTTAACAGTTGTCACAAACACAAAATACTTGACAAATACAATTACAAACAATGTGGGACTCGAGTAGTGTATGATATACCATAAAATATCTTAAATATTAAGTTTTTCAGTAGAATTCATAGTAATATCAGTAGATCAGCCGATAGTGTCAAATCAGTGGATCAACTTAAAAATCAATAGACCATGTATCAGTGCGATAATCATATTGTTTGACGGTTTCTGACCCGTGATGTAATTTGCTCTGATTGGTGTTTCTACTATCATGACGAATTGCCGTATTTTGCATTTTATCATAACAAAAAACATCAATCTCGCTTTTATCATAAAAAATACGTTTATTAAATTTTTGATTACTGTCATCATAATTCGCAACTTTATTTGTTCGCGTCTTCCAATAATACAGTCAATTATTATTATATTAGACAATTTATTGGAATTTGCATGCTGGGTATACAGTTGAAAAAATAAGTGGGTTTTCTGGCTTTTTTATAGGATGCCCAAAACCGGAATTCGAAAAATGTCCCATATAAAATTGTATTATCAAATGGTTTGTAGAAATTCAAGGATAATCTGTAAAAATAATAGTTGCTGAGACCGTGCAACTGTTTTTGTAAATTTGGTAGAAAATACGTTATGTAGGTACTCTCCTACGTTATGGAGAGGTCAAAATACAATGAATAACCCTGTATATGTTATATCTTATCAAACGTAAATTTTCACACGATTCATTTATTTTCACAGTACATGTTAACAAATCAAAAAGAATCGAATCGAACTTCAATAAAAAGGATTTCAATTCGAAGGAGTTCTCTTGCTCGAACAATGCATCAGACGTAACATAAAAGAAATCTGAAAGGTTGGTTTTTTGCAGCGCTTCGTTTTGTTCTATACTTTTCATTAGAATTTCATGCCACACAGTGCAAAATATTTTCATTTTCAACATTTTTTTCTTTATATTTGAAAATGAACAATTAAAATTACTAAGAGAGACTTCAAAGCTTTTATTTTTAAAAAAAAAATTAGATAATTTTCAAATATATCGAATCGGAATTTCCACATAACTTTTCATCCAATATTCCAGCACGTCCACCCTGTATGGTTCCAATACTATTCTAACGTGACGTGTCCCCACGATGCCTGACATGACGTGGGACACGTCAGACATGAAGCGGTGTTCAAATTGGCCTGACGAATAGTACATAAAACAACAACTTGTGAGCATTGCATTTCGCGATATATTTTTTGGAACTTCCAGCCTTGAATTTACTCCGCGCTTTTAACATGCTGGAAGGAGAAGAAGAATTGGCTGATCTGTGTATTGCATCCATTTGATCGGCTAAAGAATGGGTGCATCTGATCAATATGGAGTGAGACGAATTCGGGGAGCACCGGATTTAATCAAACGTACTTAATCAACATGTCTTTGATCTTAAAATCTGTTCTATATATCACTAGATGATATATATGATGACAGCACCGAGGGTAGATATTTATTCCCGACCTTTCGAATAACTTCTATTCATTTTCAAGGGCTAAAAATTATTGTTCAATGTTATCATTAATTAAAATAAAATGATAAATACTTACATAAAATCTATCGAGAATTTTGGTAAAGTTGTAAATTTTTATAATAAATTCTTTTAAACATAAATCAACGAAAAACTCAAGGAACAATATATGACATCAAACAAACTATTTGATTTTAAACTACTATAATTTTGATTCATTTTTCATAAAATTGAAGATTGTTGTGAATATTGTGTTCTTTTTTCAAAATCTGAAAGATAGGCATAGATAACACTAAGGATATTTAAGTCTGTTTTTTTTATTTAAATGAATATAAGTTAATGTAGCCACCACACCTTTCTAGAACACCCTATATAGTCAATACGCAGAATATTGAATTACATCCATCAAACCAGTCAATATCTGGAAAATAGAATAAAAAGTCACAAATACGATAAAAAAATGCCACAGCTTTGACTAACCATAGAATAACAAGAAAACATCAATTTGATTATAACAATACAAAGATTTTTATAACCGAAAATAATGTAAATAAAAGAGAGTTTTATAAAAATCCAAATATATATATATATATATATATATATATATATATATATATATATGTATATTTACGATTGAGGAACATTGAATTATAATCTTCTGAAAGCTATTTTTTTTCAATTAATCGAAATAATTGTTTTTTTGTATTTTTTCCTTACATTTGTGTGAGTTCTTTTTTTCCAATCCGCTGTGATACTTCAACACCCAATACCAATGTTTACGCATCAAATTGTTTGGCTTCTGAAAACGGTAATTGTAAATATCGTTTTCACATCCAAATGCTACAATTTAAATCGAAAATCAATCTGGCAGACGGAGCTGGGATAGTTATTCTCGTAAACAGGCACAGCAGACACAAAAATATTTGAAATATTTATAAAGTTCCGTTCCCAATACTAGAACACATATTTATATTCTATCGACACAATACAATACACGAAAAAATCTGTAAAATTTGTCTGAAAACTAGAAAATAAGATGAAATATCAACTTAAATTTTACTATACTGAATGTGAACTGTAATAAGAGCAAATTACGAACTCCTTGATTAATATCAATCAATCAAAAACTCACTATATTCTATTCGTTTAGCTCGCGAAGTAACTTTACCTGAGTGGAAGCGATAAAATTACGGTTAATCTTCATAAACCATAACTGTCCCTTTAATATTTGATTAGGTAGCTAGGTAAATAATTTAATTTTTCTTCTATATTATTTTCGGCAAGACAGATCGTACAAATAACCTATTTTTTTACTAGTAAAATAATGAACGCTCATTATTGTACTAGTAACAAAATAATGAGAAACGACAGCAACGTCTTATTATGGGCGTTGTAACCAAGTAGGCAGGAACTGTCATTTAATTTTTATTTAATTTGATGTTTGTCAGTTTTGAAAAGTGTATTGTAAAATGTCTCAAGAATAAGAATTTCAATGTACACCTCTGGAATTAGTCGAAATAGCTAATTCCACTACTGAAACCCTAATTCCGACGAAGTCACGAAAAGTGCATGATTTTGCTTATGAAAAATTTATAAAATGGTGCAAAGAAAATATTGTACGAAGATACACAGAAAAAATGTTATGCTTGCTTATTTTACTTATTTGTTAAGAAAATTTAACTATGGGCACAATATTCAATGGTTAAAACTCAATTAAACTTCAAACATAATGTAAAAATGGAAATTATACCAATTTAGCTGCATTTTTAAAGCAACAAGGGGAAAATTAAACCCCGAAAAAATCAAAAGTATTAACAAAAGGCCAATTTGATAAATTTCTTCAGGATGCAGCGAATGTTTATTTAGCAACAATGGTAGCTATTTTCTTATTTTTTTTATTATTATTACATTTATTAAATCGTTGGCAATAATATCCTTTAGATTATTAATATTTAAATTGACAACAATTAACGTATTTCGAACTTAAAACGTTTATACTACGATAGCTCGGAGGTCTGCGGTTAGATTCTCAGCACTGGCCGATTCTTTTTTTACTTATTTCAACGTTTGATGTTAGGTTATGTTAATATTTGGAGTCACAGGAGCCTGTAGATGCGATGAACTCGTTCATTTGAAGTACAGCGAAATCCAAGATATAGGAAATTTAATTTTAGTAAATATCACAAACACAAAAAATAACGGTCGTTTACTGTACTTCCTTAATTCGGCCAAAATCAATATTTCAATAGGTAAGGCATAGTAGAGCTTACATCTCGAGTTTCATCAGCAATCAACGGAAAAAAACTATTTTCTATCGTATGTAAAATAATTCTGTAAGAATTAGAGACGAATGCCGTCGTTTGTCCCCTTTCCCAAGTAGCAATATAAATGATTTATGAAACTGTACTATTTTATAGGTGTTTTCCAACGCCGAATTAAGGAGTATTTTATCACTTAAGGAATTTGTCTGTGGTATTTTTGTGTTTGTAGCTAAACGTTTTATAATCATATCGTATAATTGTTTATAGAACCTTATGAAGATAAAACTTGATTTTGGCTTAATATATTGTTTAACATATTTAAAGCGCTTTATAAGGCTGCTTTAAAACCATTAACACAAAGTGTTTTAAGTGCTCTATAATGTTTATATTTTTTTCTGTATAACAATTTTATATTCTGCGTTAAAAAATTGTTTTGTAAAAGTTATGTACATGTTGTAGGTAGACTCCATTTCACAAAAGTTGATGCCACCTGAAGTTGGACCATTGACAATCGCAGAAACCAAATTATGTCTTGCTTATCTACGTCGCTTAGTAAGGATCACTGGCGTAGAACGATGATTTATGCAGACGACCATTTTATAATTTGACATTTGAGTTTGATGTTTCTGGTTTCTGGAAGCAACTGTTTATTTGTTGAATATTTTTGATTTTGACTATTTTAAGACGTGTAGCAAATTTATAAGTTAGTGTTATATATGTTATTTAATCTAAAACCATGTTTTATAAAACACTTGTTGGTATAAAAGCAAAAATTATCCATAGTTCAACGCACTGGGATATATTTTACAATTTCTACATCCTACTTTAAAATGTAAGTTTGATAAAATTAAATGATAAAGATACTAAAATTAATTATAAGAAACTTATCATCAGGGAGTACTACAAAATATTATAAAAACGTTACAACAACTATACTATGTGACCATCACCACAATCCGTCGAGTCAAAACAACCCCGACCAATCGCAATATCTCTCTCTCACACACACACACAAAAAGCAGCGAACCAGTTAAGAATGCTCCAACCCAACAAAAGGCACTGTTTGCCATATAAACTTGAATTTTAAGAAAAGGTCAAATTGTGATAAAATTTTACCCGACTATTATTCTAAATAACCATTTAGGGAATTTATTATTACTTTTCCGCCAACCTATCTAATATGCGAGAAAAGTATTGGTTTACCCACAAAAAAGTTGGAAATTTGAAATTTTTTTTGAGTTATTTTTACGTTATCCATCAACGACAACACGAAGAAACGGTTCTTAGGAAAAAAAACCTGTGTGTATGTCGTCGTCGTCGTCGTCGTTGTCGTCGGCCACTTTTCCTTGCAAGTCTTATTAGCACGATACAGCCTCCGGAGTGCAATAAGTCAACAATTTTATGATGGAATATTGTTAAGGACATTTCACAGATGAACCCTATTGATTTTCAGCTCACCAGAGCCAGTACAACGGGTGCTATGGTACTTGAAGTACCAAATTTTTGTCATTTTTGGAGAATTTTCAGCCTCCAGAGAGTATACGATTGATCAACTTTATGAATAAGTATTGTTCAAGGTGTCTCACAGATGTACCCTATTGATTTTCAGTTGACTAGAGCGAGTACAGCGGGTCCTATAAAACTAGATATACTAAATTTTTGGTTATTTTTGGAGAAATTTCGGTTTGTTAGCACGATACATCTCCCGAAGTGTATACAAGTAACAATTTTATGATAGAATATTGTTCAGGGCCACAGATGCGGAAAAGTTAGTTTTAATCTTTAAAACCGTTTATTTTTAATAACAAGACTACTGATCCATAACATTTAATTATTACTCAAAGCTCATTGAGTAGGTTTTTTATACCAGTCAATTAGAATTTTATTTTCAATATTTCTAATGAATTTGGTAACAAGGAAAGGTAAGGATTGTTCTGTATTTTCGTTTTCTATAGTAAATTGTATATGAGATCAAAGCTATTGAAGTAAAAAAGTATATCATTAATTTCCTGACATGTAAGAGATAAAATTATATCATCCACATACTTTCTCATGAAAAACAATTTAAATGGTAAAACAGATAAAACAAGGTCTAAAATGTAATCCATTACATAATCTGCTAATATTGGAGATATTGAAGAGCACATAGGTGTTCCAATTATTTGAAGTATTAAAACTACATTATAAGAAGTTTAATACCACCACAGTCAGCTCCCCTTTAAAATCACATGATATCAATTGAATTATTGTATTTCTAAAGAAGCCTATCTCTAGAAGCTAATTAATATACCTGATTTTTTTTTAAATTTCATAAAATTTGTTACTATCACTTTAGTCCACTTCAAACTAGTAAATTGTTGCATAATAAGGTCATTTTGTAGTAAATTTAAATGTATTTTTAATTTTTGTAAATTTTTAGATAAGTTATGCGGTACAAACCAATTTTCTTGCATAAAAATACATAATTTTGTCCTCAACGGGGTACGTGGTAAGCATATTTGTCGTAAAAACCATGCCGAATACATGGCGACATTTCCGTGTTTCAGCACCGCTCAACATTCTAGTACCGCGATTTCGATTTCCCTGCATTAATTGGCGAATCGAATTCAAATCGACCCATGAAATTTGTGCGAGTGCCGAATCCTATACCGGAATGTTAAAATTCTACCCGTTATTGTGAAGAATAGAATTGATACTTGAAGAGAATTTGGGATTCAGTCAATCCTACAATTAATAATATAATTATTGTAATTTTCTGGATTATTTCTAGTCTTTGCACCACTCAATTCACTGTTAAAGAGCGCATAAAAAATTTACGACGACTTAATTTAATATTGATTTGAATAATATATATTATATGCTAATTGGAACTGATGGGTTTCGGTATAATTTGTGTACGTTTTCGATCGTTTGCTAACAAATTATCTCATATGAGCTAGACCATGTCAGATATAGAAAATAAAATATATCTATCTTTTATCTGAATTTATACAATTACTATCGTTACGGGGTTACGCTTCCAATTTATTAAATTTCGTAGTACATTTTTCGCCCTCTAACACAGCTCTAAATAAAAACTCCCCAGTTTTATAATTTTCCAACTTTCTAAAACTGTAAAATTGAGCCAAAGAAGATTTGATTACTATACTCATTCATTTTAATTTCACAACAATCCCATTTATTATACCACTTATGCGAAATCCCAGAAAATTTACTGCAGCTTATAAAAAACTCGGCCCCAAAATCATCTACCACGACCTTCAAACATTAATTGAATTATATTATTTGATTCTGTATTACCGCACCATCTATTGATCAATAGCTCTATGAAACATTCACGTTAAATGAAATCTGCAATAATTTTTCCGATTATATATTTTGCTTTGAACTTGGTGATATACAAATATAGAGGTTATCTAGTATGTTCAATACAAAGTATAATTAAAGTAAAAAGTTGTGTATTCAGAAGTCCATTAAAAGTTGTTATAATGTATAACAAAAAGTGATCATTAGTACCGACAGCAAAAATTAAAACAGAAGTTTTACTGAACCTACGAATCTGTTCATTAATTCAGAAGGCAGTTGAATTAAAAAAAGTTTCTCATAGCAACAGGTGAGTGTTCTCAAATTTACAATTCATATTTTTTAAATGGGTTTAACACCACCGCTTGTAGTTTTATTGAATATTTAAATAATGCTATACAAAACTACAAATAGACCGCTGAGAATTAAGTAGTAAATTACTAATTGAATTGTTTACCCAACATTATTAGTAGTACACGCCTACTTAACCTAAAACAAACTCTTGTTTATTTACTTTTTACTTGTATAACTTTCATCTTATGTATATCTATAGGTGTCACTAGTCACCACTATGTTGTAATTGGAATAAAAATGGCGAAATATGTATGTAGCTTTCATTATAATTCGATAGATGACGACACATATTTGTTCATAACACCAAAGAATATGCTTTGATAATACTACAGTGCCTTTATCCTTTATACAAGACAGTGGCGACAATAGAGCCTAAGCTCCGCCCATCCGCCATTAATCATCAAAATTTAAACGCCGAAATAGGGATTTTACATTGATATCAATATTGAATTTTATTTTTTGGCTGTATATCAGTTATAAAATGTAATTATAATGCATACTATGGGATGACTATTAATTGAACTATTAAAAAATATTTTTCTTTGGTAATTTAAATCACTCATTTTGAAATTATTTGTAAATTCGTGTTACAGGTATAAGTAGATAGACGATTTCAATACCTAGGTATATTTCCAAATGACCCATGATAAAAATAGCTGGTGTAAATAATTTGATTTAACAAAAAAAAATGTATTCTTTAAATCTGTAATTGAAATTTTAACTTTTGAAGAGGAAAAAGGTAACACATATATTATAATGTTTGCTATTGGTTGGCTTTTAATACAAAGTACTATTACATACTATTATGAAATTTACTGTCTCGACCCTTACTTCATGGAATCTACTCATATTACTGTTTTAAATGAAACTAACTGTTTCTAGATAGTTCCACAATATATTAATAAAATGTTAGAAATTCTAAGAAATTTCGATACTGAAAATATCATTGAAGCAATTGTCAAATTTCTTAGAAGTTTTAACATTTTATCAATATATTGTGGAATTATCTAGAAACAGTTATTTTCATTTAAAACAGTAACATATTATTATGTTTTATTTCTGGGAAGAAAGGGAAAATAATAAAAAAAACTTAAGATAAAGCATATGTTAAGATGTGTACAACAATACTTCTTATAATTACAATTTTAGGGAAGACAGAATTTAAGACAGTGAATATGTTAAAAAATAAACGGTTTTAAAGATTAAAACTAACTTTTCCACATCTGTGGCCCTGAACAATATTCTATCATAAAATTGTTACTTGTATACACTTCGGGGGATGTATCGTGCTAACAAACCGAAATTTCTCCAAAAATAACCAAAAATTTAGTATATCTAGTTTTATAGGACCCGCTGTACTCGCTCTAGTCAACTGAAAATCAATAGGGTACATCTGTGAGACACCTTGAACAATACTTATTCATAAAGTTGATCAATCGTATACTCTCTGGAGGCTGTATCGTGCCAACAAACTGAAAATTCTCTAAAAATGACAAAAATTTGGTACTTCAAGTACCACAGCACCCGTTGTACTGGCTTTAGTGAGCTCAATATCAATAGGGTTTATCTTTAAGACGCTCTGAATAATATCCAATCATAAAATTCATCACTTGTATATACTCCGGAGGCTGTATCGTGCTAACAAACTGAAACTTCTCCAAAAATGACAAAAATATCGTGCTTAAAGTACTGTAGCACCGGTTGTATTGGCTCTGGTGAGCTGAAAATCAATAGGGTTCATCAGTGAGATGCCCTGAATAATATTCAATCATAAAATTGGTGACTTGTTGAACTCCGGAGGCTGTATCGTGCTAACAAACTGAAATTTCTCGAAAAATGACAAAATGTCGTACTTCAAGTACCATAGCACCCGTTGTACTGGTGAGCTGAAAATCAATAGGGTTCATCTGTGAAATGTCCTTAACAATATTCCATCATAAAATTGGTGACTTATTGCACTCCGGAGGCTGTATCGTGCTAACAAGACTTGCAAGGAAAAGTGGCCGACGACAACGACGACATACACACAGGATTTTTTTTCTAAAAACCGTTTTTTCGTGTTGTTGTTGATGGATAACGTAAAAGTAACTCAAAAAAAAATTTCAAATTTCCAACTTTTTTGTGGGTAAACCAATACTTTTCTCGCATATTAGATAGGTTGGCGGAAAAGTAATAGTGATCATAATTATCGTGGAATTTACAAAGTCAATAAACTTATATTAGAACTGAGATAATTGCTGGAATTGTTTCTGTAGGCAGCTGGGATTATATTTGTCGTTTGGTAGGAAGCTTTCTTTCTGTTTTTCCTTGATAAAAGTTAACATTGTAGGGACTGCTGTTAATTTTAATTTCCTATTACCATCGTGCCTAGTTTTTTTCCCATTTCTGGAGCAAAGTGTACCTTAAACATAAATACAGATGTAATTCATTACAGAATGTAATAATAATCAAAAAATTTAAATTTTCAATAATATCTCCTATTATTAAAACAATTATTCTAATATCACTTAACAGTGTTTCCACACAATTTTATTTTCCCTACCACACGCACTATAAATAGGCATTTATACGACTGTACATTTTTCAAAAAAATTCTATTGTAGCCTCCCATAGCTGCCCAGCTTTCACCTTTCTTTTAACTTTTTTATTTCAGAAAACAAGAAACTTCACATTTACTTTCTTTAAATTAATTAAAAAGACAGAACATGTAAATCAGAGGAAACCTACAGTTGTATAAATACACAACATAAACATATACTTAGCGAAAACTAAAAGTATAAATGGCACACTAGCTTGAATATTCAATAATGTTTTAAATTGGTAACACAAAACATGAAAAAACTATTATTATCTATATCATTAATTTACCATACAGTTACATATTATTATTTCACAAAATTACATATTTCTACTCAAATTACAGCATTATACTTAAGAAAGTTTATCCAATATTACATCAAATATTTTAATAAAAAGCATTTAAAAAGTAGATTCCCTATTACATGAAGACAGGAACAGGTCTGAAACAAAAAAAAAATTAAACGCAGTACATTGTTACCAAAAAATAATTATTATTTTTGTTTATTAGTCCTCTTACCATCATTATAATATTTTTTAATTAATAAGGGGACACAAACTTTTATGAGTTGAGATAATACGTATGATTTATGTTCTCGACAAGTGAACCAACCAAAATTTATATGACTTTTTGCAAAGAGTTCAGTTTTTTCAGTAATATTTTCTACATGAGCTAAAAGTGGTAGAAAATTATAAACAATGTCATGCAGAATGGAAAGAAATTTTACGACGTCTCTTTGAACATAAATTAGACGTGTTTTATCATTATTTTCTTTGAAGGAAGTGAAAGTATGGTGAACATCTAAAATATATGTTTGCAAATTAGCCTTACATTCTGCGCAATTAAAAGTTGTAATTTTTTTAACAACGAAACCATTACGTAGCTTATTGCTTGAGTATCAAAATTTGAATCATTTAATTCTATATCTAAAAACGGGAATTCAATATTTCCCAATTCATTAATGGTATTAGGAGTTAATAGTTTTGGTTCATTATGACAATTTAAGAAAGAATGTAAGTTGTCTAATAAACTGCTATCATCTGCTTCACAATTTGTGTCTATTTCTCTGATCTTTATTAATGTAATACATTTTCTTCTTCTTGGGAGATAAATTACTGACCCTAGTTTCTTTAATTTTACTTAAAATACTAGATTCCAAACATTGTTTTTTAGGCAAAGGTTCAAATTCAGTTTCTTTAAGACTATCATTATTGTTACAAAAAATAAGCTTTCTTTTTATGGGCAATACTGTATTTTCAAAAGCTTGAGTTTTATTATTATTATCTTCAATTACTTTTGGTGGTGTATGATGGAAGGGTTGCAAAAAGGTAAAGCAAATTTATTAAGTCTTTTGCGTAATGAATTTGTAAATGCCTCATCATCAAAATGATCTTCACACAACCTTTGATCTCTGGATGCATAAGGAATTTCTAAAATTTTGTACCACTGTTCCCTTTGACTAATGTCAGATGGAAATTTTTGTTCTTAAACTCCAAATTGCGAAGCGGCCTAAAATATGTATTATTACAATTTTTTGCTATACAACTACGACGAATTTCACCTGGTAGTGACATTTTAAAGGTTCACTTAATTTTATTTACTTTATTAAAACTAAATTCTAAATAAATTAAAAAATACTCACTCTTGTATTGTCTTCTTTTTCGGAATTGTTATTTTTGACACTGTCACTTTGCATTTGACAAACAGAAACCAGATTCACACCAACCAATGTAATGTAATGTTTTTGTTTTTTTTATTTAACCAATAAATGGGTGGGATAAATTTTAAACACTCGGTATTGCTACTTACTAATTTATTTAAACACTAACTCACTAACACTAATTTATATGTACTTAACTAGTCACTTAAATTTAATTTATATGCACACTAACTTATTAATTTATAACACTTTTATATTCACTTAATTACTGTTTAACTCACTATGGCAAATTATAAACTGAAACTCATCCGCTGATCGGTCCTGTATTTATATCAAAAACTTTCTTCACTAGAACATTCCGGAAGGGACATGCCTTTCGCGATATTTCTTAAAATGCCTTTCGAGAACATGTTTAAAAAGGACGGTCACAATAGATATCCCAATAGACCTTCTCAGAATTCGGCGCGCTCGCCTTTTTCTTAACTCCGTTAACATAAGGTTACAGGGCCGTACTTAGTATCTGCTTCGATGTGCGAGTTCGTAACAGTAAGATTGGTTTTGTATATTTTCATTTTTAGTGACGTAAAAGTTAATATACTAGGATATTTTATAATATTTATTCACATTAAAGGCGATGTTTTGAAATGTATTGCAATTTATAATATTTTGTTCTATTTTGTTTATGTAAAACAGTCTTGTAGTTCGCGACAGTAGAGACTCCATGCGCGGGGAGCTTGCGCAGAAACGTTGTGCCACATACCGCCTATGCATCAAACTGTCTCTTATATTATTATTTGTCTATGGTCGCCACTGTGTTGTATAAAGCCACTGTACATAATACATCTGATAGTGGCGACCAAGTTTATTAGATTGAGTGGCCAATAGATGTGCCAATTTTTGATTGGCTACCTATCTTACGTGGTATCGGCCGACATTAACAGGCCAAATGTTTGTTTATTTACTATTTGTTTCTATTGTGTTCTTACACCAGTTTTTGGTTTTTAATAGTTTTCGTGCAAATTTTGATGTTTATAGTGTTATTTATATACGTTCTGGACCAAAGACCAGAGACAACAAAGACTTAGTGTTTTGGAACTATAATTATTATTTTGTAACCCGGTTTCACACGTGGTTTTTGGTGCAGGCAAATTAATATTTTTTAAGAAAAAAATTAGTTAGGCAATTATTGCAGTGGTTGCAGGGAGTAGGATGAGTATTAAGGGAAACATACTCCGGCTCACTGAAATCAAGAGTAAAGTGGTATGGCGGAGGTTGGAAGGGGTGAAAATGTTTTTTTATTTGCGGAAAAAGTATTGATTTCAGCTGAAAAATTTAAATGTAAAAGTTGTAGATAATAAAAAAATAAACAACTTTTCTCTTAAGACTTTTGACACATAACCTCAAATTTTCCGAGAAAAACGTAAAAAATGCTTTTTCATTTTTTTTATTTTTCATATCTCGAACAAAAAATCATGGGTACTTGAAATGTCTGAAAAATGTTCCACTTTCCATGTTAAATACGTGGTAATTTTTATATCAAGGAGTATTTTTTTTTCGAGATATATACGGTTTTTCAGGGGGATGAAACATCCTTTTCTGATCACCGGAATGAGCTTTTCCAGACCTCATTTTTTTCGTAGTTACGTCTACTTTTATTTGGAAAAATAAAAACATACCACTGCAAGTGGAAACTCTAGAGAAAATCACGAAAAACCGAAAAATCAGTTTTTTAAGATACATGTTTTTTCGAAAATGATGAAAATTTCAATTATAAAACTTATAATCTCCGGAAAATAGTTATTTATGCAACAAGTGTGTAAAGTGTGAATATGAGCCGCAGGCGATTGCGACAATCACATTAGTCGAAAAAAGGCCTTTACACACGAATTGCATACACTCTTTTTGCTACTATCGAAAATGTTATCAAAATACAGAAGTTTAATAGTAATTTTCTTTGCGCACTAAAGTAGGTTTAATTTTTCTTTAGAAGAAACTATAACGCTTTTATTGATTCTTAATAAAATATATTATATATTGATTAATATTTTGAACATTTTAATCAAAATTACAACAAATTAGAAAAGCAACAGACGAATTCAATTATTAACAATACTAATATTAAAAGTGCAATTTGTGCACTCGGAAATTTTCGGAATAGTTTGTTATTTTATTTTTCCTACACCATTGTTTAATCAAATTGTATTTTGTTTCGTAAATATTCACAGATTTTTGGTGCCATAAATCATTAGAAGCATTCTGTGCTACGTGTAATATGTTTGATGGTGTATTTTCAAAATAATCTCCTGAGAGATCATCAGGGGAATTCATCTTTGTAATTATATGTACTCTACCTATTCCGTTTTCTAAAAAAAGAATCTAAAATAACATCATAGTTTCCTAAAATTGTTCAATACTTAAATACAAATACTTTTGCTCACCCTAGGTATAGTCGGAAGATCTCAATTTCAAATTTAAATGTCAGATTCAATGCACAAAGAAATGTCAGTCACTCACAGCCAACTTATAGGTACCTACCTAA
The DNA here is from genome assembly GCA_963921935.1 of Galeruca laticollis. Classification (NCBI taxonomy): domain Eukaryota; kingdom Metazoa; phylum Arthropoda; class Insecta; order Coleoptera; family Chrysomelidae; genus Galeruca; species Galeruca laticollis. The sequence continues at coordinate 179,775,806 of OY998180.1, forward strand.
GCACCCTATTCTATTGTTTTCCAGTATTTTCCAGTACCCAATAATTATTACGTATGTACTTTACTGAATTCTTTATGTTTCAATATCTGATTCAAAGAAAACTCAGATTTAATATCCGTTCATTATACCTACCTATATTTTCATAAGACTAGATAAAACTACATACAAATTGGAACTTTTTCTTTACGCACTAGTGCGTAAAGTTTTACGCACTCGAAAGTGTGTCTAAAGTACGTACTTTACGCATGGTAGTAGAAAAACTATTTTTTTCAACTACTTGTTTATTATTACATATTTGTATATATAGAGTGCTTCTCAAAAGTCCTCTCCCCCTTTTTTCTTTTGAACGGTGATACTTAGATTGACGAAATTTGGAGCGCGAAAATTAATTATTGTAAGCTTCTCTACTAGTGGTAACAGATGACGTAACAGGCATCGGTGGCGTCACCAGGCAACCGAAACCAATAATATTAAATGGGACCTTATGGCAAGTGACACCTCGTTTGAAAGGTATTTAGAATACATACTCAATCATACTATTTTTTTTTGGGTTTACGATGTTTTTGATGGTTAAAATAAATAAACACTAAAATTTGAGCGTCGCTTTTAATCAATAAAGATTCAAAAGTCCGCTTATGGCTAATTGTCAAAAAAGTTGAAGTTTTTATATGCGATAATATCTTGAATTTTTAGTTTAATTATTGTTTAACGAGACGTTTAAGTATCTAAATAAACAAAATGGTACGTGCTCTAGCTGACAAAGTAACAGCCATCTTAATTATTCATGCGGCGGAACAAACAGGTAGTGTTCATGATGCCAAACGATCGGGTCGACCAAATATTAGTATTGATAAACAAATTGATATAGTTGCAGAATTTGTAGTAAACCCTTCTTCTTCCACAGCCCAAATAGCGTCTACCTGTGGAGTAAGTCATAGTACAGTACTCAGGGTGTTGACCAAAAACAAATTTCATCCATACAAATTAAAAAGGGTGCATCAACTTTCAGATGGCGACCCCGACCGAAGGCTGCAATGCTGTGAAAATATGTCCACTAAAATTCTTCAATAGCCAGACTATGTAAGGGCAATTTGTTTTAGTGACGAAAGTAAGTATTATTTTCCTTAATGGAAATGTTAATACTCAAAATGTGAGGTATTGGAGTGACATAAATCCTCACATGTTTCGTGAAAAACATACACAGTTCCCATTAAAAGTAAATGTCTGGGCAGGTATTTTGGGAAACCATATAATCGGGCCTCTTTTTTGAACTCTAATTTAACCGGTGAAGTATATCTAGAGATGTTAGAAAACGCAATTGAACCGTTAATTCTTCAAATTCTGGAAGATAATCCAGATGAATTTGGTAACTTGGAAATAACGTTCCAAGATGGTGCTCTGCACACTATTACTTTGCAGTAAGACGTTATCTAGATGAGGAATATCCTGGTAGATGGATTGGACGACGCGGTCCAATAGAATGGCCAGCTCGATCACGTTTAGATTTTTTTCTGTGGGGATACCTTAAATCTAAAGTTAACGCTACTGCTCCTGACAGTATTGACGTTTTAAAATAATGAATTGTTGAAGAATGTAGGGCAATTTCCCCTGATACATTTTATCGAGTCCGACAAGAGTTTAGTAATCGGATGTTTTACTGCCAGGAAGTAGATGGAGCACATTTTGAAGAATTGTTATAAGAACTTGTTCTTAAATATTTATTAATTAAAAGCGAAACTCAAATTTTAGTGTTTATTTATTTTATCTATCAAAAACATCGTAAATCCAAAAAGAAATAGTATGATTGAATGGGTATTCTAAATACCCCCAAATGAGGTATCACTTGCCATAAGGTCCCATTTAATATTCAATTGCCTGGTGACGTCACCGATTCTTATTACGTCACCTGTTACTACTAGTAGAGAAGCTTAGAATAGTTCCTTCTCACGCTCCAAATTTCATCAGTCTTTGTATCACCGTTCAAAAGAAATGAGGGGGGGAGGGGACTTTTGAGAAGCACTGTATATACACATATAAAGAGAGATTGATTTACGGCAGCCATGTGTGAAACATCTCTTACTTAACATGGTGATCAATAATTAATTTCGTATATTTTTAAAATATAAATCAAAACCTTATTACAGGTACAGGTAAAATAATTTTTAATATGTTTAACAAGTACTTTTAGTTATGAAACATTAATATATATTTAACACAGGATCTAAATGAATTTTTAAACACTTTTCTATTTGCTTGCTTTTTATTTTATTTTCCTTTTTGGGTTGGGCTTGTCTTCTTTTGCCTCTCCTCTTTCTTCTTCAGCTTCTTTTTGATCTATTATTATTTCAGACTCTATTGTCATTTCTTCCGCATCTTCATTACAACATTCTTCCAATCTTCCGTCCCATGGCACTTTGTGCATATATTCGTACATTTTAATCCCTGCTTTCTGCAACTGCATCTTGAAGTTGGACATCCTTTTTCACATTTGCAATAAATTTTGTCCAGTACATTATCCGGATTGAGTTTATCATCTGAATATTTTAGAAATTAAATATTGTCTTTTGAGTTTTCCAGCCCCAGTCTGTACGATTCATTTTTCATTTTCAAACCATTTTTGCAGTTAGTAAAATGTTCTCAGAGCATGCTGCGTGGCTGCTCCTTCAGGTGGAGGTAAATGTTCTAATGTAAACGAAGCGTTTTTTGAAACGTTTTAATCAATTTTTCCACGATTAATTGTTTCCCATTATCTGTGAGTTATTTTTTATCAGCATAATTACCATAAAACTATTAATAAGTTTGCTCAAATTTTCAATTTCTTGCAACGAATTGACTGTTGAACTGAACCACAACCGGAAAAGCAGTGCAAAAATGCGATATATTTTGTATATAATTACTTTCGTACAAGTCCGATGAGTAATAAGTATCTCTCACTTTTCCTTTCATTTCATATATATATATATATATATATATATATATATATATATACATATCAACAAATTAAATTCATTACTGAAGAGTGAAATTTCTAAAAAAAAATACTTACTACCAGATAATCAACTAAACATATTTTTAACTTTTGAAAACAATAAATATGAAAACCTCTTTAATAAAATCAAAATAAAAAACACAAAAAAATTTGATGCCCTAATATCAGAAATACCACAAAATAATTATACAAATACTACACAGTGACTTGAAAATATATCTGATACGAATATACCACAAGATATTGCTGAAGTTTTAGCATTGGGAAGGAATTTTTCTGTTGATATTGATAATGAAAAAGAAATACCATACACAGAATACATCTCTTGTATACAATCTGCAATTAGTGATAAACCTGACTACATAAAAGATAACATAGGAGCGGATGCAGTGAATGTAATTACCAACCATAAAATTAAACTTCGCCATAGAAAAAATAAAACTAATAAACTCCAAAAAGAAAACAAAAAACAATGAATAAAACCAAACAATTTATTAAAAGTATTCCACAAGCAATAAAACCATAATTATGAACTCTAGCGATTGTCAACATAAAATGAACGATCTTTTGAGTGGTTAAACATTATACAAAAAAATTAAATCAGACCAAACTAAATTTTTTCAAGGAAAAAACAATAAACTAATTGAAAAATTGTTGAATAATAGTTCGATCACACAAAACGAAGAAATAAAACTACAAATACATAACGCGATCCCCCCTCGAATGTACGGTTTACCAAAATTACACAAACCAGACATACCATTAAGACCTATAGTATCCTACATACAATCACCATTTCATAATTTGTCTAAATATCTAGCCAATTGCGTTTCAAATGTAGTTGGTCAAAATGACAGTTATTTAAAAGACTCATTCTCATTCAAAAAATTTATTGACACTGTTAATTATAAAATAATATCAATGTATACTAATATACCTAAAGAATTAATAATTAAGACTGTACAAACAAAATGGGATATTATAAAAGAAAACAATACACTCAAATACAATGAATTAATTGAAGCCATCTTATTAATTCAAAACAATAATTACTTTCAATATAATAATGAATTTTTCCAACAACTTAATGGATGCACCATGGGCTCTCCTATATCTTCTACACTTGCTCAGTTAGTAATGGAACATCTAGAAGAAGTATTATTGAAAGATTTGAATCACAATATTCTGTTTTCTAAACGTTATGTGGACGACTGTACCCAATGATAGTATTAATGACATACTGTCCGCTTTTAATAATTTTCATGAAAAAATCAAATTCACTGTAGAAACAGAAAAAAATAACACAATAATTTTTTTAGATATGACATTGATAAGAACTAACCATAATACTGTAATGTTTTTGTTATTTATTTAAACAATAAACGGGTGGGATAAATTTTAATCACACGGTAGGTTCACTTACTTAATTTATTGAAACACTAACTCACTAACACTTAATTTATATATACTTAACTAATCACTTAATTATTAATTTGTATTAACTGTATATTCACTCAAACTAATTTATATAAACACTTTATATTCACTTATTGACTGTTTAACTCACGATGTCAAATTATAAACTAACTGACTCTTCCTGATCAGTCCCCCTATATACTAGTGCCTTTTGTACTAGAGAATTCCGGGCTGCGGCTTATACACACAAATAATTTTTCTGGCCTTTTCTAGATAACTCTGGTCACAAAAACCAGTTCTAGATAAGATAGTCTCAATCGTAAACAGTTTTTTATAACTGCGTATCCGCCATAATTTTAACTATTATACCTGGCTTAGAGAGGGTCGGTTTTAGGGACTATACCAGTGTGCTGTTTCGTAACAATACTATCAAAACCAAACTGTATAATAAAGTAACCTCATCAGGCCCATACCTTAACTACAATTCCAACCATCCAAAGTCCCATAAAAACAGCGTAATTACTGGATTAGTCGACAGAGCCATTAAACTAACTTCGCCTGAATACAGACCAGATATTATAAAACAAGTTAGAACGACTTTAATAAACAATCACTATCCAATACATAACATAAACCGTATTTGCAAACAGTCTATAAAATATACAGGGTGGTCCTTAAGTAATTGTACAAGTATGGTAGATTCTTGACTTTAAAACATTACGATTTAAACCAACTTGCTTTAATAAAATAAGGAATATACAGGATGTTAAAGGTTAAATTTTAAAATTTCTTTTTTACAATAACTTTAACGTTTTTGGATATGTATACATGAAAATTTGGAAATAGAGGTTTTTGGGCACGAAAAATCATAATCAGGTACCTACTTCGATGTAATTTGTAGAGGCCGCTACATAGGCCACATTTGTGGCATTAATGTGTCCTAAATTTTTTTGCTTTTTAAGTTAGCGGTATTTTTGTAAAGAAATATTAAAGCCACGTTATTTTAATAGAAAAAAAGTAAACTTGTTATTAATTTCAAAACTTGACGGTTTACAATATAATCGCCTTTTAGGGATCAGCTGCATGATTATTATTAAAACATTTGGAAAACAAATGAAAAAAAACTAAGCTAAATAACATTATAACTTCAATTGTGTCAAATTAAATGTTCGATATGTCCTCCATTCTCGTCGATGCATTTATCTACACGTTGTATAAAAGATCGTCTCATATTAAACAACATCATTGGATCAAAAAAACCCGCTGCTCTATTTATTTCTTCCCAAAGTTGGTCGCTGGTATTTATGGGACCCTTATAAACAAGTTGTTTCATTGCACCCCATACACCGAAATCGAGAGGATTCAAGTCTGGACTACATGCTGGCTAAGGAAAATGGCTACCACGACCAATCCAGCGCTCAGAAAATTTGTTATTTAAGTATGTTTTCACTGCTCTCGTATAATGCGGCGGTCACATATTTTTTAAGCATGATATCACAATATGTGACAAAGTTCAAAACAACGTATCACCAAATTAAAAAGTAAAATAAAAACCACAAAAAATCAAATGTTATGTATTCCATACCCTGCCTAAACTGTCCAAAAAAATACATAGGAATGACCACACAGACTTTATAAAACAGATTATATGGCCATAAATATACTAAAAATGCTTCCACAGAATATATCAAAATTAGTTACAGACGTTTTAACCAGAACTTATAGTTCAAAGAGTACTTACTATATTCATGATTCATCCAATTTTGCTTCTTACATAAATGAGTTAAAAATTTCAGATAATTATGTTCTGATTAGATTAGATGTTGTCTTCTTATTCAGTAATATTCCAGTAGAATTATTTAAACAGAGTGTTGATAAAAGTTGGGAGATAATTGAAAACTACACTTTTATTCCCAAGAACATGATTTATTTTAACTTTGATACCACTTATTGCAATTGCGATGGGATATTCTACAAACAAGTATTAGGGGCTCCAATGGAAGCTGTCATTTCTCCTTGCGCCCCTGGACTTGATTTTCAAATGCTTTTTATAAAAAAATTTGTGGATGATATTATATGTGCTGTACCAATCAACAGCACACATCATATATTAGAAGTTTTTAACTCATATAATCAACATTCAATTTACTATTGAGGAAGAAATAGAAAAGAGTATCCCCTTTTTAGATACTAAACATTGCAGACAGCAGGATAATATGATCTTGTTAGACTGGTACAGGATACCGATGAATTCTCAAGGATTTACTAGCTTCAATTCTGACCATACGAAAAATATCAAAATAAATCTTGTTTAAGCAATGAAAAATAAAATGGATAAGAACTGTCATCCATCAGGGGTAAAAAAACTATACTTTATAACATTCTTTTAGAAAATTCGTATCCATCCAAATTATTATAGGAGTTGATTTTCAATACTAGGCGACAGGAATTACCGACATGTATGACAGGCATCCAACAACAAAATTAAAATACAATTGTAGAAGAAATAAAATACGTCATAATTCCCTATATTAAAAGTATCTCAGCTAGAATCATAAATGTTTTCAAGAATGAGATCAACTCAGAATCACACATCAATAATTTTTTCAAAATTAAAAGCAAAAGATATATCTAATACCTTAAAGAAATCGGGAGTAGTATATAAGATACCTTGTCATGACTGCCAGAAAGTTTACTATGGTCAGATATCTAGAGTATTGCCTCTATTAAGCTGGACCCCCCACCATCCAAGTTCGCAACCAGTCAAAAATGTAGTGCTATTTAGGTGCTAATTTAGTACCCTAGTCCGAATTTTAGTGCTCAAAACGTTTAGCAGGAAATCACGTGAAAAATGGGGGGGTCCAGTTTTCCATTAAGCTGGACCCCCCATACCACAAAAAAAATACATAGTGATCTAGTATAAACGACAAGTACACTATAATTTAGTGCTAATTAAGTGCTCTAAGATAACGTTAAAACATTGACGAAATATAACATTCTTTAAATAGCTTATCTGGGAAACGTGCGCGCTTTAAAATTCGTTAGACGATCGTAAAATAATTTGGTGCTCGCATGATTTGAATATTTCAATATTCCGTATGCATGGTATTTTTAAAAAAATATTATGACAGAATGTAGTGCTACCTGCATCGCGTAGAATTAATTTGTTTATAAGGAAAAGAGAGCGCAGCGCGCTATAAAGTTCGCTAGACGATCGTCAAAGAATTTGGTAGTCGCAAAATTATGGTATTAAACTATCCAGTAGGCATCGTACTTTCAAAAAAATACAATAACAGAATTTAGTGCTACCTACGTCACGTGAAATTAATTAGTTTATGCGGGAAAGCACGGGCCGCGCTCTAAAGTTCGTTAGCAGATCGTCAAAGTATTTCGTGCTCGCAAGATTATGGTATTAAAATATTCCTTAGACATCGTATTTTCAAAAAAATACGATAGCAGAATTTAGTGCTACCTGGATCAAGTGGAATTAATTAGTTTATACGATAAAAAGAGCGCACCGCGCTCTAAGGTTCGTTAGACGATCCTCAAGGAATTTGGTGCTCGCCAGGTTATGGAATTAAAATAGTCCTTAGGCATCGTATTTTCAAAAAAATAAAATGGCAGAATTTAGTGCTACCTGCATCACGTGGAATTAATTAGTTTATACGGGAAAGAGAGCGCGACACGCTCTAAAGTCCGTTAGACGATCGTCAAAGAATTTGGTGCTCATAAGATTATGGTAATAGAATAGTCCTTAGGCATCGTTCTTTCAAAAAAGAACAATGACAAAATGTAGTGCTACCTGCATCACGCGGAATTAATTAGTTTATACGGGAAAGAGAGCGCGACGCGCTCTAAAGTTCGTTAGACGATCGTCAAAGAATTTGGTGCTCTCAAGATTATGGTATTAAAATAGTCCTTAGGCATTGTACTTTCAAAAAAATGCAATGACAGAAGTTAGTGCTACCTGCATCTCGTGGAATTAATTAGTTTATACGGGAAAGCACGGGCCGCGCTCTAAAGTTCGTTAGCAGATCGCCAAAGTATTTCGTGCTCGCAAGATTATGGTATTAAAATATTCCTTAGACATCATATTTTCAAAAAAATACGATGGCAGAATTTAGTGCTACCTGGATCAAGTGGAATTAATTAGTTTATACGGGAAAGAGAGCGCACCGCGCTCTAAGGTTCGTTAGACGATCCTCAAGGAATTTGGTGCTCGCCAGGTTATGGAATTAAAATAGTCCTTAGGCATCGTATTTTCAAAAAAATAAAATGGCAGAATTTAGTGCTACCTGCATCTCGTGGAATTAATTAGTTTATACGGGAAAGCACGGGCCGCGCTCTAAAGTTCGTTAGCAGATCGTCAAAGTATTTCGTGCTCGCAAGATTATGGTATTAAAATATTCCTTAGACATCGTTCTTTCAAAAAAATACAATGACAAAATGTAGTGCTACCTGCATCACGCGGAATTAATTAGTTTATACGGGAAAGAGAGCGCGACGCGCTCTAAAGTTCGTTAGACGATCGTCAAAGAATTTGGTGCTCTCAAGATTATCGTATTAAAATAGTCCTTAGGCATTGTACTTTCAAAAAAATGCAATGACAGAAGTTAGTGCTACCTGCATCTCGTGGAATTAATTAGTTTAAACGGGAAAGAGAGCGCGACGCGCTCTAAAGTTCGTTAGACGATCGTCAAAGAATTTGGTAGTCGCAAAATTATGGTATTAAAATATTCCTTAGGCATCGCACTTTCAGAAAAAGACAATGACAGAATTTAGTGCTATCTACGTCGCGTGATGAGTTTATACGGGAAAGCGTGGGCCGCGCTCTAAAGATCGTTAGACGATCTTCAAAGAATTTGGTGCTCTCAAGATTATGGTATTAAAATAGTCCTTAGGCATCGTACTTTCAAAAAAATACAATGACAGAAGTTGGTGCTACCTGCATCACGTGGAATTAATTAGTTTATACGGGAAAGAGAGCGCGACGCGCTCTAAAGTTCGTTAGACGATCGTCAAAGAATTTGGTGGTCGCAAGATTGTGGTATTAAAATATTCCTTAGGCATCGTACTTTCAAAAAAAGACAATTACAGAGTTTAGTGCTATCTACGTTGCGTGGAATTGATGAGTTTATACAGGAAAGCACCAGCCGCGCTCTAATGTTCGTTAGACGATCGTCAAAGAATTTGGTGCTCTCAAGATTATGGGATTAAAATAGTCCTTAGGCATCGTACTTTCAAAAAAATACAATGACAGAAGTTAGTGCTACCTGCATCTCGTGGAATTAATTAGTTTAAACGGGAAAGAGAGCGCGACGCGCTCTAAAGTTCGTTAGAAGATCTTCAAAGAATTTGGTAGTCGCAAAATTATGGTATTAAAATATTCCTTAGGTATCGCACTTTCAGAAAAAGACAATGACAGTGCTATCTACGTCGCGTGGAATTGATGAGTTTATACAGGAAAGCGTGGGCCGCGCTCTAAAGATCGTTAGACGATCGTCAAAGAATTTGGAGCTCGCAAGATTATAGTGTTAAAATATTCCTTTTGCGTCGTATTTTCAAAAAAATACAATGGCAGTATTTAGTGCTACCTGCATCACGTGGAATTCATCAGTTTATACAGGAAAGAGAGCGCGCCGCGCTCTAAAGTTCGTTAGACGGTCGTCAAAGAATTTGATACTCGCAACATTATGGTCAAATTTTCCAAAGTGTGTAGAGACCATTACAATTTTTTTATTTTGACATAGGTTAATTTTAACAGGTATTCTTTCTACGTTAGGTACTCTTTGAAATCATTAATACCTGCCATAACAACCACAAAATCATTTTCACTAAAATATTCAGATTATCTATCAATACGTTCGATCTCTGATTCAAAACGGACACCTGGGCTTAAAATCGATACAGTATTAGAAAATTTCTAAGGGTTCGAACCAAATAGACAACATGTAATGCTGTCTATTTGAAATCAGATACAGTGAGCATACAGATTAAAACAAGCAGAGAAATCCCACTACGTAAAACATCTATTTGACAACAAACATTCATTGACACAGAACTAGAAGTACTACTTATTTATGATAAGAAACAAGTACTGGATTTCCTTGAAGAGTCAGAAATTAGAAGACACTTAAGAGACCCACAATATGAAGTCTTCAATGAACAGATAAATCTAGGGAGTTCTCTTTTAAACTGTTTTCTTAAGTAATAATTGTAAATATTAGCAGATATAGTTTTCCTGGTTTTCTATACCATTGCACAGTTATATTGATTTCAAAAAAGAGAAAAAGATATCCAGGATAGCCCCATGGGGCTAATAATATCTAAGCTTCAATATTTGTAATATCATATCTTATTCTCGTTTCTATTCATATATATTAAGTCAATCACAATCACAATCACTTCTTGGTATAATCAAAAATAATTATTAAACATCATGTAATGTAACTTTTGTCATTCTGACGATGATAGCGATATTGAAGCAATTGTCAATTTTTTACAATTTTTCATTATACTGTGGAATTATCTAGAAAAAGTTAGTTTCATTTGAAAAAGTAATATGAGTAGATTCCACAGAGATAGGGTCAAGACAGTATAATTTGTCAATGTTTCAACGTTATTTTAGAGCACTTAATTAGCTCTAAATTATAGTGTACTTGTCGTTTATACCGGATCACTATATATTTTTTTCTGTTATGGGGGTTCCAGCTTAATGGATGGACCCCCCCCCCCCTTATTCACGTGATTTCCTGTTAAACGGTTTGAGCACTAAAATTCGGACTAGGGTACTAAATTAGCATCTAAATTTTTGACTGGTTGCTAACTTGATTTGCGATGGTGGGTGGTCCAGCCTAATAGGGGTTAGAGTGTTACCCAACATAAGAGTAATATTAGGTTAAAAAAACAACCTTTTGCCTTGGCTGAACATAATATTACATTAAAATATAGTGTTGATTTGGATGGTGTCTTTGTAGTTCATAATGAATCTCATACCTTTAAAAGAAATTGCTTAGAGATGTTTCAAACAATATTTTTTTTATATTGGAACATAGAAATAACTAAAGAAATTGAGGTTATTAATTTCATTAGTTATTTCTATGTTCCAATATAAAAAAAGAATAACTATTTAACACGATTTTATTCACTTTCAATTTGACAATTATTTAAAAAAAATTCAAATAAGTCTTTTGATGTTATATACAATTTACCATTTACATCTATTATAATATACATTCTCATATACTTTATCCTTGAAAATGGAATAAATAATTTCTGAAAGCTTGGACATAAAACAAGTATGAAGAGTACTTGTTTTAATTTGCCGCTTCCCCAATAATCCTATGTTTATTAATAATTATTCGGCAAAGATCAAGTTTAACTATATATATATATATATATATATATATATATATATATATATATATACCTATATATACATACATATCCTTTGGGACAGGGGATTGTGATATCAGGGAACACCACATCGAGAAACTGCATTCAAATTTTTCCGTCGTGTCATGCTACTCTCTACAATAGCACTATTTCATTCTGAAATAAGTTTAAAAAGGAAAAACCGATCATTTAAAAACGAAATGCACAGCTGTAAGTCACGCAATTATGGCTTCAATACGTATGCGTTTAGAGGTAGAAGAAGATAATGGAGAATATGATGGAGATGATAAAAATGAACAAAACTAAATGAATTGAAAATAATATTGTAAAAATGTATGATGCACAATATGATTAATTAAAACTATAATTAAAATATATTTCTTTCCTACTTAAAATGTCATTAAAATATATTAGAATATAATTAAAGTACGTAATTAATTCTTAATTATGTGAAAACAGTAACTTTTACTAAACGAAGATAACATTGTTCCATCATTATATTTTTTTAAATGTATGTGGAACTTTACAACGTACGATTGACTGCTTGACCTTGCACTATGTCATATAAGGCTGAGAGTTGTGCGCTCTCCAGGCTGTATCTCAAAAACGAAGAGCCGTATAAAAATGTTTCAGAATGATGTAGAATTTAATGGTCTACTACTTTCCTAATAGGTAGAAATACGATTGGACGCATAGAAAGAGAGATATTTACGAAAAACTGATTTTTCTGACCTTTAACATCTCATGTTCCTTATAAGAGAATATTTGAGACTTTTTACACATTATTTAGAATACCAAAACAAAGGTTTATACCAATTTCCATTTTTTTACTTCTCATTCCGAAGTTGACATCTATTTTGCTAATTTGACTGGGCTATAAAAGTGTTTTTCCAAAAGAAAATAAATGGTTTTAAAGATAAAAACTAACTTTTCCGCATCTCTGAGATGCCCTGATTAATATTCTATCATCAAATTGTCACTTGTATACACTTCGGGGGATGTATCGTGTTAACAAACCGAAATTTCTCCAAATGTAACCAAAAATGCAGTATATCTGGTTTTATAGGACTCGCTGTACTCGCTATGGTCAGCTGAAAATCAATAGGGTACATTTGTGAAACACCTTGAAAAATATCCAATTATAAAATTGGCCACTTGTATACACTCCGGAGGCTGTATCATTCTAAACCCGAAATTTCTCCAAAAAGGACAAAAATGTGGCACTTCAGGTACCATAGCACCCGTTGTACCAGCTCTGGTGAGCTAAAAATCAATAAGGTTCATTTATGAGATGCCCTGAATAATATTCTATCATAAAATGGATCACTTGTATACACGCTGGAGGCTGCATCGTGCTAACAAACTGAAAATTCTCCAAAAATTTGGTACCTCAAGTACCATAGCCTTCGTTGTACTGGCTTTACTGAGCTAAATCTCAATAGGGTTCATCTTTGAGACGCCCTGAATAATAATCAATCATAAAATTGGTCACTTTTTGCACTCCGGAAGCTGTATCGTGCTATCAAACTGAAATTTCTCCAAAAATGTCGTACTTAAAATACTATAGCACCTGTTGTACTGGCTGTGGTGAGCTGAAAGTCAATAAGGTACATCTGTGAGATGTCCTGAACAATATCCAATCATAAAATTGGTGATTTGTTGCACTCCGGAGGCTGTATCGTGCTAACAAGACATGTAACGAAAAGTGGCCGACGACATACACACAGGATTTTTTAAAAAAAACCATTTTTCGTGTTGTTCTTGATGAAAAACGTAAGAATAACTCAATTTTTTTTTCAAAATTTCTACTTTTTTTTTGGTAAACCAATACTTTTCTCGCATATTAAATATGATGGGCGGAAAAGTAATACTGAAACATGTGCACCCAATAAATTCTTTTTATAATTTGTGTATAAAAGAGACTTCTTTATAACATTGTTTACAGAGTCACAATGAAATCTCTTTGAACACTTTCTTAGTAATTTTTAGTGTCATACAGTTCGTTATTGTATGTAGTATGTATTATTATTTGACATTTGACTTCAATCTTGAAACACATTATAAAATGGTCTAGCGTTGATCTAGCTAGAAAATAATTATATTTAATGGTCTTACTGGTAAATTTGAATAAATTATATATTAAAAACATTAATAAATAAAGTACGCTAACGTTTATTTATCAATGATTTGTCAATTGTTTATTTTTATATTGTATAGGATCAATATATAATATATATGTATATATAATATATATATATATATATATATATTATATAATATATAATATATATATATATATATATATATATATATAGATAAATAAAATGAATCAAAATTTCATAAAATACGCGGTGTTTCTATATGAAAAATAAATTTCGGTTTTCTACTGCACCTCCGTTTTAGTCAAAATTTCAATAATTTCGACATAATAGCCTGACCGTTCTTCTAAGAGAAAAACAACTATATTCCTGGCTAATACCACGCAGAATATTTAATTACATCCTCTTCGAAGAACGTGACGTTGATCGACCATTTTGTCCATACAGACATCTGTGGTGATTCGCAACCAAAGGAGAAGGGCATAGTACACTGACTAGTTTCGACCTTCTTGGGTCTCTTTAAGAGTACCGTAATGCCTTCTAGTTCTGAGTCTTTAATCTGAACTGAAGATTCCGTCCTCCGACAACTTCTATTTGGCTCGTGTGGTTACACACATGCGAGAAGTTGTCAGCTGGCGCCATCTTCACTTTCAATTGCGAACCACCACCTCCGATAATTATTTGACCGTATTAGTCGTATGAAATAAAATTAATTAAAATTTTTCTATGGAAACATTAGCCAGGAATGTAGTTGTTTTTCTCTTCGAAGAACGGTCAGACTATTATGTCGAAATTATTGAAATTTTGACTAAAACGGAGGTGCAGTAGAATACCGAAATTTATTTTTCATATAGAAACACCTCGTATTTTGTGAAATTTTAATTCATTTCATTTCATACGCCTATAACGGTCAAATAATTATCTGAGGTGGTGGTTCGCAATTGAAAGTGAAGATGACACCAGCTGACAACTTCTCGCATGTGTGTAACCACACGAGCCAAATAGCAGTGGTCGGAGGACGGAATCTTCAGTTCAGATTAGAGACTCTGAACTAGAAGGCATTACGGCACTCTTGAAGAGACCCAAGAAGGTCGAAACTAGTCAGTGTACTATGCCCTTCTCCTTTTGGTTGCCACATATGTGTCTGTATCGACAAAAGGGTCGATCGAAATATAAATTTTTTAAACGAATAATCATCCTCTATTTGCTTAAATGAAAGTTTGCTTACAAGTAACACAATTATTCGATCATAATATGTCAAAAGTGCTGAATAAAATCATCTGTGATTTGACCAATCAGGTATCTACAGCTACAGAACTTAAATTCAAACCACTCCTAGTTTAAAAACAGAGATTATGTATTTATATTTTATTCAATAAATTAAATAAATGCGAATTATAAAAACTTGTATCTCAATGACTTTCTGTAGTGCTCGTGATTTGCGCAACTCACTGCTTCGCGGTTCGTTGCGCAAACTTCACTCATACTACAAAATGAGTCATTGTGACACTTGTTCTACAAATAACTATTGTGTTCGTTATATTTAAATCATTATTGTGACATTCGGTTTACACATTGTTTTCGAAACTGTTCTGTCTCAGTACGAAATACAGTTTTAATTTTATTCATTATACTTCAAAAAGTAGGTTATAAATTGCTACCGGCAAATCCAAAAAATATCTATCTATCTATTGGTAAATTTTACAAATGCTCAAAATAGCCTTCATTGCTTTGAATACACATTCGACACCGTTTTAACAAGGAAAACCGATTGTTTTTGAAAATCTCCAATTATTCTATTCAGTTCAGTTGTTGCTTTATACTTTCTACAGAATATAAATTCTTCCATAAAATTTCAGAAACTAAAGTCGATAGGTTAGGTCAATATCTAAGGCCCGTTTCGGAAAGACCGATGATCAGTGCTGATGATTGGTCGCTGTCGATTATCGGCCGAGTAAATTGTTTTCACATTAACGCGTATCATCAGCAGGGTTGTTGATAGTAATGGGGGTTTAAAGTGTAAAAGAGTGTAACATAATAAGTTCAAACATAAATTCACGAAAATATGGCTAAATGAGAATAGTTCATGTCTCTTAGAGATTGATGGTACAATTAGATATAGTGTGTAACAAGTTCGAGGAATAAACACATCAATAGACATGCTAAAAGTAAATCGCATGTCCAGAAAATCAGTATTTTACAGTCAACTCTTAAAGTAAGTTCTTTGTAAAAGAAGGAAATGTAATGAATCGACTGAAAGAAGGAGTAAAAGAAGGTGAAATAAGAATCGTAATGTTTTTGGCACATCATAATCTATCATTTGCCTTGTTAGACCATTTCACCAAGCTGATATCATCAGTATGTTTCGACTCAGAAATAGCTAAAAACCTAAAAGCTGAACGTAAAAAGGATACTGCTATATGCTAAGATATTATAGGACCAGAAAATCCAGATAACATTAGTGCTGATTTGAAGAAATCTTGGTTTTCAATAATAATAGATGAATCCACTGACATCTCCACCACTAAGTGTTTAGCAATGACAGCTAAATATTATAAGGATACAGATACTAGTGTGAAAGACAGATATTTAGGACTCCTAAAAGTTGATAGTTGTGATGCTGAAGGATTATTTAATGCAACAAAACAATTTCTCTTGAAAATAAATGTGCCACTTTCTCAAATTATTGGCTTTGCTTTGAATAGTGTACAATCAAGATTCAAAGAAAAAGTTCCAGAAATTTACGTTCTAGTATGTGTTTGCCATTCATTGGCATTGTGTTCCACAGCTGCATGCAAGAAGTTACCAACGTCGGTAGATACATTGGAAAGAGACATTGTTTCTTACTTCTCTCATAGTTCGAAACGCCAAGATGAATTTAAAGAGTTTCAAAAAATTCTCAAAACACCACAGCATAAACTTCTGAAGCTGAGCCAGACTACTGTCTACAAGCAGTAGTTGATCGTATTTTAGAACAGTGGCAGCCATTAACATTATTCTTCACAAATAAAGTTTATGATAGAGGTAGTGCAATCAATCCTCAAAATATATTAAATGCTTTGCAACAACCTGTATTCAAACTATATTTTAGCTTTTTAGGTTATATTCTTGATATTATAAATAAAATGAATAAGGAATTCTGAAGCGAATCTCCAATAATTCATCTTTTAGATAGCAGAATAAGTAGCTTGTTCAAATCAATACTGAAGAACTTCTGTAAGAATGAATATTTGAACAAGCAATTATCTTATGCTAAGTTGAATTTTCATGATCATCATCATCATTATTATAAAACAATTGATGTTATATATATATATATATATATACATATATATATATATATATATATATATATATATATATATATATATATATATATATATATATATATATATATATATATATATATATAACAAGATGTACGAATAGTGCGTGACATATGAACAATAAGCAACGAATAGATTAGTGGGTATTGCACGCAAATAGAAGAAGGGGCTACTGAAAAGAGTGGTAACCGCAGACATGCATGTTTCTAGCTCATTAGCCGTCATCGGTACGGTACAACCAAGAAAAGATGTGAAACATGAGAGCAAAGGTGTTGAATGAAACATGAGAAAATATAACAGACTATATGACTATCCTGCTGAATTCTGTTATATTTTCTCATGTTTCATTCAACACCTTTGCTCTCATGTTTCACATCTTTTCTTGGTTGTACCGTACCGATGACGGCTAATGAGCTAGAAACATGCATGTCTGCGGTTACCACTCTTTTCAGTAGCCCCTTCTTCTATTTGCGTGCAATACCCACTAATCTATTCGTTGCTTATTATATATATATATATATATATATATATATATATATATATATATATATATATATTTAGTTTTGTTTTTTTTTTCTTGAACCTTATTTCATTATATATTTTTTTGGAAAATTTTTTTTCTTGGGATTGTAGGTTCCTAGTTAAACAAATCAAATGGTTTTTTTTGGCTTTAATTAACATTTTTGTTTTTGTTTACGTTTCGGACATATCGTGTCCTTCATCAGAACATAATTCATAAAACAAGAGCTTGGCGAGCGCATGTTAAAATATGTTAAAATACACGAAAACAATCATTTTTATTAAAAACATTCAGTATCGATATAAAACCCACATACAACTGCCAGTACACTACATTATATTGTATATACATACACTACATTATATTGTATATATATATATTATATATAATGTAGTGTACTGGCAGTTGTATGTGGGTTTTATATCGATACTGAATGTTTTTAATAAAAATGATTGTTTTCGTGTATTTTAACATATTTTAACATGCGCTCGCCAAGCTCTTGTTTTATGAATTATGTTCTGATGAAGGACACGATATGTCCGAAACGTAAACAAAAACAAAAATGTTAATTAAAGCCAAAAAAACCATTTGATTTGTTTAACTAGGAACCTACAATCCCAAGAAAAAAATTTTTCCAAAAAAAAAAATATATATATATATATATATATATACATACATATATATGTTGGAGCAAACTGTTAAATAATTATGAATAGTTCAAATATTGATAAGACTAAATTAGATGGATTAAAATTGAAATGTTTGTTGCATTTTCTGCAACCTGAAGAATAGCATGAATTATTCTTGTGACCAAACCTGAGACTGTTAGTACAAATATTCAGGTTTTGTAAAGTTTCAAATTTAGTTTTTGTTGACATGGCTTGAAGTGATTCACATTGATATATGTAATGAACATTTTTGCAAATAGGGCATGTATAATTTGGATTTTTATTTGTGTCTGTGTTTAGGAATGAATGATTTTTTTTATGTTTGTGTATCACTCCGTTCGTATGAATGTTTAGACGGGCTTTTCAATTGGTATGATTATTTATTGTTTCGTAATCATCCAAGAATTGAATTCGTTCATTTAAAAATGTTTTTAAATCTTCAACAAATGGCATATCTAATTTTTTTGTGAATTTTTTCCACTCCTTTTGAGTAGATTCTGGTAGTTTTTTCAAAATAATGAATTTAAGTAATGGACCCCAATCTTGGGTCGAGACTTGAAGTGCTTCTATAGAGCTCGTAAATTTTTGTTCAAGGTGTCGAGAATCCCTTTAGACGATTACACGATTCTTTATTGATAATTTCAAAATCGACAATAGATTTAAGATGTTTATGTATAATTGCCTTTTTATTTTCAAATCGTTGCTTTAATAAATCCCAAGCAATTTTGTAGTTTTCGTTTGTTACCTCTAGGAATGCAATTACCTCAGCGGCTTCGCCTTTAACAGATCTGCACAAATGTTTCTCAATGTCAGGTAAATCACTTTTGTCTATTAGCGCATCGAACATATCTCGAAAAGAAACCCATTTATCATAATCTCCGTAAAAAGTTGGTAATTCTATTTGAGGTAATTTAATATTCTGTTTTTTAGTGTTGGGTTTATTTTCGGAAATGTCTGCGAATGAAGATTCAGCGTTTTTTATTTCACCTTGTGCGGTAGCGAGATGACTAAAATATGCGTTTTCAAATTGAATTCTCACATCATGATGTTCCTCAAGTTTTAACATTTCTGGATAACATGACGCTAGTATTTCAATTTGATCTTGTAGCTCCTCAAATTCTCTTAAAACTGAAATGATATTATCTACGCGTAATTTTAATTGATCTAATGATATTTTGTTGTCATTAAAAGCTTGTATTGACGTTTTAAATCTAGTTAGTTTTCCTCTAACTAGACCTCTCTTTGCGACTAAATTTTTTAAATTTATCTTTAAATCATTTAGCTCCTTTTGTTGTGAATCTGTTAATATATCTGGCATTGTGTATTTTGAAAAGTTTATTTGAATAATGAAATTAAGTCGATGCTTTTTTAAAGTATGCAAATATTGATTTCTTGTTTGAAATAATTGTATGAAATGGACTATGTTAAAGTATGCTGAAACTGTTGAATTTATGCTGAAATATGTAAAAGTTCTTTAGTTATTTTTATTTTATGTTAGTATGTTAACAGATTCTTATGATTTTTGTGCTATTTTGGCTCGATATTTGCTAATGAAATGAAAAAATGTCACACTTTGGCATGTGAAGCAAATCATGCATAAATCTCCAATTATTTAAAGGAAATAGTTTAAAAACATGGAAAAGTCTGACCTTATTTTCGCATTGGAATCGTTGCTATCACCTGCTCTTCTGTTCTCATTATGGGAAACGAATTACCATATACCAATTTTATACGTCAATGCTTGATACACTTTTAATTCTCGTTTATTGTAACATCCGCATCTCGATAGGACCAAAATGTAATGTAATATTTCTTGTTAAATGTTTGTGAGATTGAATCCAAACTCATTTGTTGTGCATAATAACTTTTTTATTTATTTTCTACGCTGGTTAAAATATTACGGTGTTACAAAAAATATATGACATGTATGTTGACAGTTTTTCATAAACTTCTCGAAAATGAGTTTTCTACAAAAAAAGTACCATGTTGCGCGATTGGGCACATTATCCTGGAAAGTCCAAGTACTTAACACTAACAAACTGAAAATTCTCCAAAAATGACAAAAATTTGGTACCTCAAGTACCATAGCACTCGTTGTACTGGCTTTAGTGAACTAAATCTCAATAGGGGTTCTTCTTTGAGACGCCCTGAATAATATCCAATCATAAAATTGGTCACTTGTATATACTCCGGAGGCTGTATCGTGCTAACAAACTGAAATTTCTTCAAAAATGACAAAAATGTCGTACTTAAAGTACTATAGCACGTGTTGTACTGGCTGCGGTGAGCTGAAAATCAATAGGGTTCATCTGTGAGATGTTCTGAATAATATTCAATAATAAAACTGGTGACTTTTTGCACTCCGGAGGCTGTATCGTGCTAACAAACTGAAATTTCTCAAAAATGACAAAAATGCCGTACCTCAAGTACCATAGCATCCGTTGTACTGGCTATTGTGAGCTGAAAATCAATAGGGTTCATCTGTGAGATGTCCTGAACAATATTCAATCATAAAATTGGTGATTTGTTGCACTCCGGAGGCTGTATCGTGTTAACAAGACATGTATCGAAAAGTGGCCGACGACAACGACGACGACGACATACACACAGGATTTTTTTCTAAAAACCATTTTTTAGTGTTGTTCTTGATGAAAAACGTAAAAATTACTCAAATTTTTTTTTCAATATTTCACTTTTTTTGTGGGTAAACCAATACTTTTCTCGCATATAGATAGGTTGGGCGGAAAAGTAAAAAAATTCGAACCCTTAAGCGTATATTAAGATTTTTCCACCTTTTACCATGCTTTTGAATCATAGTTAACGTAAACAGTGCTGTTAATTTTATCAATAACGTCTGGTTATGGTAGCTCGAAGTAATTTTTTTTATTATTTCTGGGGTTTTCTCTTGCAGATTATTTTTATTCGACAAGTAATCTTAATATTCTCCAATAGAATTCACGTCGCCATATCAATAAACAAGATATATAACGCATGCACTGACTGCATTAGAGTAAAAACGCCAATCAAATTAATATGAAAACGTCATTTCTCAATAGACAACATGATTTAATATATACAACAATTGACTAAGCTCGACTTTACGAGCCGTGAAGAGGCCAGATGTCGAAGTCGTCTGAAATTTTGTTTAGATTAGTTTGTTAGGGCAGTTGCGTAAAATTGACCACTGTCCACTGTTACCCATTTTGATCACATGCAACAACACGCTCGATTTACGTTTGGGCACTCTGCTACTTTACTTTGTTTTCCTAACAAACTGAAGAACGTGTGACATGCTGCTTTCGACAGATTGGAGCTCGACGCATATTTGTTCCGAATTTGAATAATTTAGGAAACTAGAAAATATATTTCACGTTAATAAAACATTTTTTAATTACTGAAAATGTGAGTTTCAGAAGAGATTTCGTTCAACTAAAACATAATAAATATAACAAGGCTCAGATTTTATTATATTTGATTTCTTAGAATTAACTGACACTTATAAATGTTTATTATATATTGTATTCCAAAAGAGATGAAATACAATTTAACCTGTGTGATGACTGGTGCTGGATTATAAAGTACATAGCGAAATGGATCACAGTATTTATTGTATCGATATAAAGGTGGGTAGTTGTTCTTAATATGCGATATAATAAACATTATAATATTTTTTTTTCAAATGAAACTAACTGTTTCTAGATAATTCCACAATATATTGACAAATGTTGAAAATTCTTAGAAATTGACAATTGTTTCCATCGCCAGAATGACAGAAGTTACATTTCATGTGATGCCTACCTGAAATTTGATAATTATTTTTAGCTAGACCAAGAAGTGAAGAACTATATCTGTTGATCTTTACAATTATTACTTAAGAATACAGTTTAAAAGTGGAGAACTCCCTAGATTTATCTGTTCATTGACGACTTCATATTGTGGGTCTCTTAAGTGTCTTCTAATCTCTAACCCTTCAAGGAAATCCAGTTCTTGTTTCTTATCACAAATATGTAGTACTTCTAGTTCTGTGTTAGGTGTCAATGAATGATTGGTGCCAAGTAGATGTTTTGCATAGTGGGATTTCTCTGGTTATTTTAATCTGTATGTTCGTAAGTGTTCACTGTATCTGATTAATAATATGTAATGTATAACCGTTGGATGTTGCTATTTGTTTAATTGTATTAATTTCTCTATTAAAATTATATTTCTTGTATCTTTGAATTATATGCTGCTAATTTGTGTGACAAGGGATGATTGGGATTATATGAAATAGTTACATCAGTGTGTGTTGGTTTTCTGTAAATTGAATAATCAAGTACATTATTAACTCTTTGAATTTTTAAATTTTGAAAATATATATAATATGAATGTAATTTTTGGGTGTAAATTATTAATATGGTTGAAAACTACGCATAATTGTCGTTCAGTACCTGTAAAACAAGCTAATACTTCTACATACAGGGTGCCCCATTAGTGTGACAAAGTTCGATATATCCGTTATTATAGAAGATATGGAGTAAAGTTATAGGCTCAAGTTTCGTTTAGCCGAAATCAGTTACATGGAATATCGGTTTATAGGATGATTCTATACCAGAAAGCTAGCACTACATAATTAAATTTTTGCCACGGAAATTCTTCGTTTCTGAGAAAACAAAAATTTTTAATTTTTCTACTATTAACTAAAATTCGAAACTTTACGGTGTTTTTAATGGTTATAGAATGACGTAAAAACATTCAATATAACGATGTGAACTAATTTTTATTCGAATATGTATTTTTATCACAATAATTTTTATCACAATAATTTTTATTAATTTTTCCGGGTTTAGAAGTGCCGAAATGTGATAGCAAGATAAAAACTACATACTTTTGTTTGATTATTAATTTTCTGTAACTTTTCTATATAACTTTTTCCGCGGAAATTTATCATAAGGGCGGTGTAATAGAAAATCTTCAATATTTCGAAGTTTTCTATATTATTCTCAACTTTTTTACATACTTTCGGGATCGTCGAGTGAAGTGGGGTGCTGGGTGGGGAATATTATATATGTGCGGCTTTTTGCATTTATTGGAGATTTTGACCATCTTACTGCGCCTTATAATTCACAGAAAAAGAGATTTCGTTTGAAATATTATTTATTTTTGAAATTGCCATATTCTAAATGGCTACAACGAATAAGTTCCATGAATGGATCAAGTTATGTTTTTTGCAATGGCGTCGCCATAAATATTCGCAAAGGCGATCTGCGAATTCATCTGGTGGAATGTGTTTGCCCTTTAAAAATTTTTTGGCAGCAGACCAACATGACCCAATTCTTTGAGTATGGACACCTTCCTTGGTAACAAATTCCTCACTATGGTTTACAGTGCGATGCTAATACCCATATTCGGATAGCTTATCATAAGCTTTCCACATATCCGAATGGATAATGGAGCCCTTTTCCACATGTTGCTCCAGTATGAAGATTAGGGTTGCCGCATTGCGTTTGTTGTCAGGACAGATCACTAGTCTGAGGTCTTGTGAGCCGTTTGCTATCATGCCAAATACCCAATGACCTTCAACTATTCTTCTTCTATCGTACTTTCGAGACCCGAATTTCGATTCATCAATCTAAAATGTTTCATTAATATTATTTAGTTAAATTGATAGATATTTATTATTGATTTTACCTGCACGATAATATTGGGACCTCGAATTTTCGGCAGATTTGTTCGCATTTGCGAGAAAGCACTTTTAACCATTTCAATATTTATGTCTTGCTGCAAGCGTTGCTTTCGACAACTGCATTTCCGAATCTGGACGTGTTGTACCAAATATTATCCGTTCGTACGATTCGTTGTATGCAAAACCAAACAAGACTCTAAAATATTTAATAATATTGTTATGAGTTTTTTAAAGAAGAAAAAAAACCTACCTTATTTCGATTTCGGGAGACAGTTTCATCTGGACGACACTTTGCTGATTTTGAACAACGGTATATGCCCATATCTTTTTCTCCATGGTAATAATGGGAAAAAATATCAGGTTTGTTACCATGCCCTTCACATTTGGTTTTACATAAGTGGCGTTTAGGCAACAAACCATGTAAAAGATCGAATTCATAAGCTTCTTGTCGCGAACGAGGAGGAGCCATTTCTACAACTTAATCCTTTTACTGGAATTGTACCCACCTAGGTACATTAGTTTCTACAGCAACAAATAACATAATTTTAAAGACGACCGACGTTGCTGCTTTTGTACCGTGTACACCCACATTGTTCAATTTATACAAGTAGCGCGCTCTAGGTTCGTTGTTAGAAGTGATGCAATCAATCGCGTTTAGCCGTGTTATGGTGTTGTAGGGATTGTGTGTAACTGTCTGACGTGATTATTTATTCTCATCTAGTGGAATTGTGAATTGTGCTTTGTTTTCTTTTCTTGGTAAGTACAAATACTAAATTTTGTAATAGAATTCTGCCAGTTACTGAAAGTTTCTCATACACCCTAAAAACATGTTTAAAAAAACATGTACTTCCACAACGACAAATGCACTTGGACAAAAATAGGTTTTCGTAGAAATTCGTCTAAATATTATTCAGGATGGGTACATACTTTCTTTGTTTCAGAAAATGTCATTTCGAAAGCAAAATTCTCTTGAAGAAGAGGAATTACTGCAGTTTTTGGAGAATGACGATTTATCAGATATCGCCGATTTATATGACGATGGTTTGGGATGGAATGAATTGGAAAGTCAGCATGCTGACTTTAGGGATGATAGTCCGGAGAGCGGGAGTGAAGCCGATGGACAAAGTGATGGTGGCTTGGATGGAGTAGCGGGGCCATCAAAGGTGGGACCAGCAACGTCTACAGTGGAGCAAAAACCAGGACCTAGGCCTCAAGTGCGGAATCTGTGCCGCCCATGGTGGGACCCAATGTAAATGAAACTGATTTTGTTGAAAATTTTTATAACCAGCACAATCTCACCAAAAAAGAAAATATTGTGTGGATGGCTCATGCACAATATCAAACCAGATTTGTCAAATGGCATATTGGAAATAACTTAACCTGTACTTGACTTGCTTAGCCCAGTGGATTTTTTCATTCAGTACATCCCGAATAGTGTATTTGAAAAAATGGCGGATATGACGAATCTGTATGCTATTCAGCAAATTATTGAGGTCAGGAAATTAATTGGGATGCATATAATTATGGGAAATTTAGAGTTTGCCAGAGTTTATTTATTACGAGAAAACCCCACTAACTGTTACAATACAACAATAAATAATACAATAAGGTCAAGTATAAATACTAATACAACATAACCAATTAATTTAAAATACATAACACTTTCCATGTAGCTACAGGTACAAAATAATACTTATATAAATAAAAAAAATTAAGAACACAACATAACTCAACAAATCACAACTCTAAGCAATGTTTGAACTGACCCAAAGGCATATTGAAAATATCAAAATTAAAGCTATTCAAAAAGCACAGATATCTATTTATAGGACTCATAGCACTATATGTTGTTCTATGAAAGGGCACATGAAAGGCAACTTAATGGAGAAGACCCCGACAAGGACTGCCAAGACCCACCTGACTCAAAAGATCCGCATAATCAACCTGCGCATTTAGGAGTTTAAATATAAATATAGCCCCCAACGTATCCCTACGGTTACCAAGAGGAGCTAGTGACATTTGTTGTTCAATTCCAGTAAAATTATGGTCTAATAGTCTATGGTTGTTCCTAAGAGCACAGTATCTAAGAAATCTATGTTGAACTTTTTCAACCGACTTAATATGATTATGAAAATATGAGGACCATACTACTGAGCAGTATTCCAAGATGGACCTAACAAGGGAGCAATATACTAGCTTTGTAGATTCAACAGAAAAATACTTGCAATTCCTCATCACAAAGCCCATCATTTATGAGTTGAAATGTATTGGAGCAATGCATATGGAATTCCAATTATAAGAGATAATATAGTTTTTAAACGGTTTTATAAGCTTAGACGTACACTGCATTTGGTTGATGTAACTAGTAGAGAAGGTACTAACACAGATAGGCTGTGGAAAGTGCGATGTATATACAATGCCATACGGAAAAGATACCAGGAACTGCCATTAGAACGCAATCTTTGCGTAGATGAACAAAGTATTGATTTAGCAAGGATCTACCACAGAAATGAACCCACTTTATATGCACTTTGGCGCATCAGCATCTGCAGTTACGCAGCTTTCTGATCGAATTACCCAACCTAATCACGCCTTATTTTTTGACAACTACTTCAGTTCTTATAACTTCTTTCAGTACCTTTGCTCAAAGTCAATATTTGCTGTGGGAGCAATAAGATCAAATCGTTTCCATCGTCCGAATTTGCCAAATGATGAGGATATGAAAATGAAAGGAAGAGGAACTTCTGCTGAATGCATAAGTAAGGATGACATAATGATTACGAAGTGGTACGACAATAAATCGGTCATCCTTGCTTCAAATTTCATCGATATTGGAGAGCAAGACGTCCGTAGGAGATGGGATAAAACGAAAAAGGAATATGTGGAAGTGCCTAGGCCCGAAGCAGTAAGGAGGTACAACAACAGTATGGGAGGTGTGAATAAACACGATTTTTTGGTGAGAATCTACCGCTGTTACGTTGGATCAAGGAAATGGACAATAAGTCTCATTTTTTACGCCTTGGATCTGGCATTAGCCAACTCATTGTTGGAATATAAAAATGAAGCTTCTAATTTAGGTGTTCCAAAACAACAGACCCTAGATTTACTAGCCTTCCGTCAGTGTGTGGCTGAACATCTCATACTCACTAAAAAACCTCCAAAAACGGACAGGCCTTCAACAGAATCTTCTACTGACGATATTGAAAATCCATCTCCAAGAAACAGATATGAGTGTAGACCTGTGAAGGATTCTAGATATGATGGATATCAACATATTGCGGAATATGATAAAAACAAATATTACTTAAGATGTAAATTGGAATGGTGTAAGGAAAGAATACATTTTTACAGTAATAAGTGTCGTGCATATATGTTTGCTGAAAGACAGAAACAGTTTCAAAAAATTTCATAGTCGATAGTTGCTCAATTTCCAACTGTTCTGAACAATAAAATCTTTTTTCACGATAAAAACGGTATTTTACCTGAAATGCGTAAACTGGATTTGCCGTTCTGGAGGTACATGTCCTAAAAACGGATTGGAGGAGGTAATTGTTTTTTTTTCGTCTGAAATATGATAATTGATCCTTTACTAAATGTGTGAATCTATTGGAATAATTTTTTGGACAAGCGCCAGTGAAAGGGTTAAGTCGACATTTTTGTAAATAATATGAACGAAATGATTCAACTCAACTGAATATAGAATATTAAATTCACATATATCTACAATGTATATACCTACCTTTTATGCTTTATCAGGATTGTCGCTTTTATGCTTTATTAACAATTTTTTTAAAATTTTCGCATTTATTGACCATATCGATATTAAGTTGATAAGAATAGATATTATTCATTGATCTGTGTTAAAGGTCGGGAAGAGGATCACTGCATAGTGGTGAAACAACGCATTTCCGCGGATTTTCATTTTCGTATCGGTGCTTAAAAATAAGTCTACAATATAAAATAACATTATTTTTTCATGTATCTCATTTCTTTACTTCTAAACCGCATTCAAAAAATGGCAACAGCGCATTTTCCGCGGCAAAATTTTTTCAGTAATGTACTCCCTGAGGTATCTAAATGAGAATTTTTTTTTTCTTTTTTAACAGATTTCGGCTAAACGAAACTTGCCTCAAGTTATATACGAAAATTGTAGACATCTGTAAACATTTCAAAATTATTTTCATTAGTACTGGGTGTTCCCTATCACCAGGGTGAATCAAACATACCTTTTTTTTTAATGAGATACCCTATATATTATATCAGATTCATATAAGTATATAGAGCATTTCCGAAGTTATGCCCAATTGTACGTAAAAATCATTGTGAGTTCAACGCCTTATATAGTCCAAACGAGACAATTTGACATCAATATTTTGCAGATACATGATTTTGACATTGGTCTAGTTTCATGTCACTGTGACATTTTTTGAATATTACAACATCTGAATACAAGGCGAGCCAAGAGTCGAGCACATTATTTTCTCTATTTTATCAAATGAATCACCCTGTTTTTAATTTCAAAAAGTGAAAAGACACCTTACAAGGCTTTATTTTTATCAAGCATTCCCTATACATAAAATCATTCATTTCTGAGATATTGTCAATTTAATAACAAACAGTTGAAAAAATAATTTATTGACAGAAGTAAGCTATAGAAAAATTACAGTAAGTCAAATTCTTTTACGAAATTAACAAAGCATCAGTCAAAGGTGAACTGTAAATTGATAAATGATTGTATACCAAATGTTCGAAATGGCCACCCAAAACGTCAATACAACATTGCAGTCGATCTTCAAAAGATCGACTTACATTTCGCAACGTTTCTACATTAATACTCTCAAATTCTTTTCGTATTCTTTTCTTCATATCGTTCTGTGTGGATGGCGGTATTTGGTAAACACGTTTTTTTACATAACCCCACGTGAAAAATTCAATTTTAGTCAAGTCTGGTGATCGAGGTGGCCATCTGCCAAGAAAATGGGTATTAAGATGATTGTGAATTAAAGCAGTGTGATGTAGCAGAGCTCCATCGTGTAAAATCCACATTATTTGCCGAATGTTGAGCGAACTAATTTTCAACAGTAATGGTAAATTATTTTCTAGAAAGTTTTAATAAACTAGACCATTCACTCTTCCATCGAAAAAATGTGGTCCAATTACGTGGTCTCAAATTATACCACCTCAACCATTCAGAAACCGCCTAGTTTGACTTGGAGTTGATGTAAGTTAGGAATTATTTATGAAATAGTAATGGAAATTTTGTCTATTCATGGTACTATTCTTATGAAACGTTGCTTCATCTTCAAAATCTTCAAAGAAATCGCTCTGATTATGTGTTTGTTGTTGAGCAACTATACGCGGAAAGTCATCATCGAGTAACTCTTGACATAACTGAATGCGTATGGATGCATTTTGTTTTTATACAGTATTCTTCGGACGGAAGTTTAACTTATATCATGTTGGCGTGAAATATCATGAAGAATGTCCACAACAATTAAATTCATTTTCCTCGGTAACTGCAGTTTTTGTCCTTTCATGTTTTTCATAAAGTACTGAACATGTACGATTGAAACGATCCATCAACATTTCCAACGTTCTTTTTGTGGGTTGTCTTTGTGCAGGATATTGCTCTTGGTAAATTCTTACTGATAATAAGCAATTCCTACCACATTGTCCCAATAACCAAAGCATGTCTGTTAATTATTTTTAACAGGAAAGTTCATTTCAAATAGTAGTAAATGAGTCTTCACAAATTGATACACAATTTCAAAAAAGTTTGTTGAATGACGTGCTACTAATCAATACTTGTCATATTATTATTTATTTATCGTATGGCACAGAAACACATGACATAAATTAATTCAATAAAAATATAAAGTATAAAATATAAACATAAATATATAGGTATATGACACACGTATCAAATTACAGACAAACATCTAATTTACAAATATAATCAATCGCTTCTTTGGTAGCTATCAGGAAGTCGTTGAAATTGCCGTTGTAGGCTCTTTTCTGGCACTCTGTAACGATGTGGTGAACTGTTTGATTAGCCGCACCGCAGTCACATGCTGGAGATGGTGTTTTTCCCCACTTGTAGAGTGAATCCCCGCATCTACCATGGCCAGTGCGTATTCGGTTAATGGAGGTCCATATTTTCCGTGGTTGCTCATAGGCAGGTGGCTTCTCTGTTATACAAGGAAGATCTCTACAGTGGGCTGGACAGGCGTCTCTCCATTCTCGTTCCCAAAAGTGTGCAGAGTTAAACTCTAAGGCATCCAGCTCTTTGGCGGTTCTCATGGGGGGTCTTCTGGAACGCAGTCTGTTCTTGCCCAAGTCGCTTACGTCGGCGTGTATAGGCAGTAACGGATTTTCTTGAATTTTTTCATACTCACGAAGGAGGGCAGTTTTACGTCGGAGGTCTGGGGGGGGGGTATGTGGCTTAGCACAGGAAGCCAGTGTATGGGAGTAGATTTCAGGGTGCCAGATACAATCCTCATGGTATTATTTAATTGGACATCAACTTTATGTGTGTGTGCACTGTTTATCCAAACAGGAGCACTGTGTTCTGCAGCCGAATAAACAAGTCCAATTGCTGAGGTGCGTAGGGTGTTAGCAGAAGAGCCCCATGTTGTGCCACAAAGTTTGTGAAGGATGTTATTTCGCGTTCGCAGTTTGGCAGCTGTGTTTTCGAAATGTTTTCTGTAGGACAGCGTTCTATCCAAAGTAACTCCTAGATATTTTGGGTGAGTGTTGTGGTGGAGGAGTCTTCCCTCGAAGTAAACTTGGAGTTCTCTGGCTGCGTCTTTGTTGCAGAGGTGGAAACAAGACGTCTATGTCTTAGTAGGATTGGGCCTCAATCTCCACTTGCGAAAGTAAGTTCCTAGTGTTCTTAGGTCAACTGTTAACGTTTCTTCAGTTTCCTCAAAAGATTGATGTCTGGTAGCTATGACCCAATCGTCCGCATAGCCAAATTTTCTCGATTTAGTCTCCGGCATATCAGATAAGTATAGGCTGAAGAGCAGTGGGGCCAAAACAGATCCTTGTGGTAGCCCTTCGTTCAGTATCTTTGAAGAGCTTATTTGATTGTGGAGTATAACCTGGAAAGTTCTATTTGCGAGCATATTATCAACAAGTCTAATTGTTCTTGCACATGGAATTATTTGTATGAGCTTATATAGGAGACCGTGTCTCCACACTGTATCATAAGCTGCTGACAAGTCAATAAAAGCGGCCGATGTTTTTAACTTTTTTTGGAATCCTGCTTCTATATGCGTTGTTAACGACATAACCTGGTCTGTGCAGCTTCTCTTTGGTCGAAATCCAGCCTGCTCAATCGGAACTCGCTCAAGAATTTTAGTCCCTATTCTATTAAGAAGTACTCTTTCTAGGAGTTTATATATCATGCTCAGCAGTGCTATGGGGCGATAACGTTTTGGATCGTCATCTGGTTTCCCAGGTTTCAAAATAGCAATGATTTTTGATTGCTTCATTGCGTGAGGAATTTTACCCTTCTCCATGATATCTGTGAAGAACATAGCTAGCCATTTCTTAGTGTATTTTCCGCAATTTAGAAGGAACTCTGAGTGGATCCCGTCGGGTCCTGGGGCCTTTCCAGACTTAATATCCTTAAGAGCCTCTGTTATGTCGTCAATAGTGAATGGGCTAGAGAAATCGGTCAGCTCTTCACAAGCGGTCTTTAGTTTCGTGAGCTCATGTTTGACTTGAGTGGCGTGGTCTCTGTCATTTGGTGTTCTGGAGACGGATACAATATGTGTTGCTATTTTATTCGCTGATAATTTTTTGTCAGTATTCACTGTTTTATGATCACCGCCCAGTTTTCTTAAAAGTGACCAGGCCTTCCTACTAGATATTTTGAAATCTAAACCTTCAACAGTTTCCGTCCACATCTCGCGCCGCGCCGCATCCACTTTAAGCAGTAAGTCATCCGCAATTTCTCTGTCCCCGCTCCCTAGGAAACGCTGATACTCTTGCTCACATTCATCGGTCCACCCTGGTACGTATTCTTCACGGTAGCCTCTGAGGATGGTCTGTTTCGATTGTAGCGTTTACAAACCTCTGGAAATTACCTGCTTCAGGGGGAACCCAACCAAGGCATTTATCAAGACCACCGGAAAAATCATCCCAACGTGCCTTCCTGAAGTTCCATCTTGGGCGAGGAAAAGACCTAACCAGAGGGATACTCATTCCGACTTTAATCATCGCTGGTCGATGTTGACTGTGTGGAAAGTCTAACATAATTAGTAGCGTGAACTGGCATACCTTCATCATCTGTGCTCACAAAGCAGAGATCAGGGTTATAATCTTGATTCCACGCTGCTGATTTAAAGGATCCCCGGTATTTTGCATTGAAGATAAAGTACGTCTTATTGTCTTCTGACCAGTCTATTAGAGTTCCACCGTTGTTGTCGTTGTTATTATACTTCCATTGAGTGTGGTGGCTGTTAAAATATCCCACATAGACAGCCGGGTGCGGCAGAGTTGTAAGCACATTCGGTGGCCATGAGTTGCCGGGAGGTTTATATATATTGTTGATGGTTATGTCCCCAATTTTAACAATTACTTGCTGGATATTGTCCGAATCCGATGCCGAGCAGAACTGTGCATTCTCAACATTGGAGCGAACGTAGGTGGCCACGCCATAAGCACGATGGTATACAGCTCCCAACAGGTCGTATCCTGGTATGGTGCCTCTTTTAGTTAGTTGTTCTATATTTTCCGTATGGGTTTCCTGTATAGCGACAACGTCGATATCATTAGATCTTAAAATTTTTTCTAGAACTTGGCATTTTGCCCAGCTTGTTTCTTCTATATTAAGTTGGCATATCTTGAGACTAGGTCCAAGACTTTTAGTCAATAGGTCCTGAGAAGGGCCGTTTGAGCTTAGCATTCATCATGTGTTTTAGCCAGGAGATCACAATTATTATCTGGCTGCCAAGATTGTTAGTTCTTTAGCGTTACCCAGGGTGCACCACGAGGAGGCGAACTAACATTGCACCCCAATACTTGTCATTATTCCATAGCTAACATGTTACAATTAAATGATTTAAAAAACCTTTTTTTATTAAATTCACAATATCGCAGAAATTAATGATTTTAGATATAGGGAATGCCCGATGAAAACGAAAGCTTATTAGGTATCTTTTCACTTTTTGAAATTAAATACAGGTGATTAATTTGATAAAATTGTGAAGATCATGTGTTCGTCCTCTACTCAGATGTTGTAATATCCAAAAAATGGCACAGTGTCATGAACCTAGAACAATAACAAAATGTTATGTCTGCCTGTTATTGCTGTCAAATTGTGTCGTTTGCACTGTACAAGGCGTTGAACTCACAATGATTTTCACGTACAATTGGGCATAACTTCTGAAATACCCTATATACCTACAGGGTAAAAACCATTTAATCACTAGGCATCCCCCATGATCGGGTGCCAATACCCCTGTGTTGGACAACAAAGAGACCTTCAATAGCTGGGGCCAATAAAAGTCGCTGGCTCTTTAAGGACTTTATTAATATAGTAAAGTATGTTCATCAGGAACAATCAAAAATGTACTATCAAACAAATACTTAATAGATGTAAATGCCATTGCAACAACCGGCATACGGAGACACATAGTTTTTCTATCTGACGCACAGATGACGTTTCTCACTTCTGTCATCGGACTTATTATTTATAGAGCTAGTGTAGATTACTTATAATTTAATTTTAATTCTTTCATGTGACGTTTCCTTTGAGGCAACCCTGTTGGGAGTTGGACCCTTTAGGCACAAATCCCAACACCTACTTATAAGAAACCGTACATTGTAAGCATGGGGGAGGTGAGCCCAATCTGAATCTGAAATAATATATATGGTGTCTCGTTCAAAAGAAGATATGTTTGTTTCACCCTGGTGATAGGGAACACCCAGTACAAATGAAAATAATTTTGAAATGTGAAGTTTACAGATGTCTACAATTTTCGTATGTTAATTTATTCCATATCTTCTATAATAACGGACTTTGTCATATTAATGGCGCACTCTGTATTTATACCAAAATAAGATATTTTTTTTCTAAACTGTTCATAAAAATGTTTGTCAAATTGGTGATATAGGGCTTCCCATTGGTAGAAGATAAAAATATTAATCCAGGAATATTATAAGATATACTTAATTTCTTTGATATATGTATTAATCAGAATTATTTCACTTTTGACAATAAGGTATATATTCAAAATGAAGGTTTACCAATGGGAAGCCCCATATCACCAATTTTGGCAAACATTTCTATGGACAGTTTAGAATGAAAAATCTTTGAATGTAACATTTCAAAAAAATCTTATTTTGGTAGAGATATGTAGATGACATATTAGCTTGTTTTATAGGTAGAGCTCGACAATTAAATGTATTTTTCAACCATATTAATAATTTACAGCCAAAAATTAAATTTACTTAAGAAGTTGAAGAAAATAACTCGAATCAATTTTCTAGATTTAAAAATGTACTTGATTATTCAATTTACAGGAATACCAACACACACTGATGTAACTATTCCATATAATTCCAATCATCCCATATCACATAAATTAGCAGCATACAACTCAATGATACATTGAGCATTTTCAGTTCCTAGGAATGAATATAATTTTGAAATTAATACAATTGAACAAATAGCAACATCCAACGGTTATTTATTACATATTGTTACGAAACAGCACACTGGTATAGTCCCTGAATCCGACTCTGTCTAAGCCATGTATGAAAGGTAAAATTATGGCGGATGCGCAGGGATTTCTTAGAATTGTTTACGGTTGTGATTATCTTATCTAGACATTGTTTTTGTGACCAGTCTTATCTAGAAAATGCGAGATCCAATTGTTTTTGTGTAAGCCGCAATGTAGAATTTTCTAGTAAAAAACGCACTAATATATATAAAGGATCGACCAGCGGAGAAGTTTAGTTTAGTTTTAAAGTGATCTCGACAAATAAACAAGAATACGCCGAAATAGCGAACAGTAAAGTGTTGATATAAATGACTAATTAAGGTTGTGTGTATATAGATTAAATTTAAGTGAATGGTTAAGTGTATATAAATTAAGTGTTAGTGAGTAGTTTAGTGTTTAAATAGATTCGTAAGTAGCCATACCGTGTGTTTAAAGTTTATCCCACCCGTTTACTGTTTAAATAAATAAGAAAAACATTACAATATTATAAATAAATTACTTAATAAAAAAGAAGAAAAAGTGGCATTACCACTAATATTTCCTGAACAAACTAAAGAAATAAAATTGATATGAATAAATACTTATATCTTAAAAAAAATTATATTCATATACTCCAATACGTGACTCGACTGTTTTCTTAAATATTTTTAGTAGATGTAGTTTTTTTATACCACAAACAAGTATTTACTATACTTACGTGGATATTTGGTTTATTCGGATGATAACGTTTTATCTTATATGTGTATTGTTAATATTATGTATATTTTTTCCAGAATAAACTTGTTATTATTATCATCACATCGAATATAAGTTCTGTCATTCTGACGATGATAGCAATATCGAAACAATTGTCAAATTTCTCAGAACTCTTAACATTTTTTTAATATTCTGTGGAATTATCTAGAAACAGTTAGTTTCATTTAAAAAGTAATATGAGTAGAGTCCACAGAGTAAGGGTCGAAACAGTAAATAATATTATGATATTTTGTCAATGTAATTACTGTTCCTATATTTATTACTAAACTATTGTTTATAGTTTTTGAATTAGTTATACTTGAAGTATGTTTGATTTACTCCCGGTGAAGGTACCACAACATGT
The DNA here is from genome assembly GCA_963921935.1 of Galeruca laticollis. Taxonomy (NCBI): domain Eukaryota; kingdom Metazoa; phylum Arthropoda; class Insecta; order Coleoptera; family Chrysomelidae; genus Galeruca; species Galeruca laticollis. The sequence continues at coordinate 179,811,710 of OY998180.1, forward strand.
ATAAACATTGTAATGTCAAGATCACAGTGTTTCAAGTGATACTAAGAAAGAAGGACCAACCATCAACAAGAAATAACTGATTAGAAAAGTTTGTTCGATCATGAATGATCCAGTTTCCTTTTTTTGTTATAGTTAATAAACTTACTACGAATTTACGCTAGAATTATGTCACCGTTTCTTATGGAACCTTCAACGTCAGCAGATTCTCATATCATCATATTCATGCAAACTGTTATTTCTGCATTTTTTACTTTATTCGAATTATATATTTTGTAGCTGAGTTCTTTGTCAATCTTTAACTTGTAAACTTGAAAATATCTAATTAAAGTAGTTAGTTGTGTAAATAAAGTTTTTAAAAAAGTAATTTCGAGTATCGATTATAAATCTGGCGCAGTCAGTAGGATATCTAGAATTGTCGCGTATCGAACGTGTCTAATTTTCGTTTCAACGATTAACTAGATATCGAACCGTTGTAATCTGTGATTGGAGGTGTCGGAAGTGGAGAGGCTCTCTAAAAATCGAGAAACCCATCTATTTGAAGACCATCGAAGCCCTTCAAGACGGAGGACGACGAAAGTTGAGATAAGCATCGTTCAAATTTGCAAGGACTACGAAAACTCAACAGAGAAAGTGTTTCGTCCTTATAGTTACAGCCAAGGGAATGCTCAAGTTTACCTTAATTATCCTGTAAGTAATCAATAGTATACAATTAATTAATTTGTTCATGTCAGTAGATTCTTTAATTAACGATTTAGAAAATTTAAAAATTAATACTTTAAGTGACCTTCAAGTTTCTAATCAATCGACACGATAAATAACGTAAAAATGACGGAATTCAAGGCAGAATACTTAAATTGCGTACCAGAGTTCGATGGAAACCCCAACGAACTTTACCGCTATTTATCTGTCTGCGACTCAATTATTAATACTTTTTATATTAGAGACCAACCCAACCATTTCCAAAACGTATATTTAATTAATTCACTAATTTCCAAACTACGAGGAAATGCTAAACTTGTAGTTAACATACAAAATGTGACTTCCTGGACATCTCTTAAAGATACACTTTCTCGAAATTTTGCGGACCAAAGAGATGAATCATGTCTTAATCGTGACCTTGTTATGATGAGACAAGGAAACGGTGAGAGACCCCAGCAGTTTTGTGACAGAGTGTTAAATATTTTAAACCTTGTTTGTAGTTATATAGATCTGCACGAACAAACATTAGAAAATAAGATACTTAAAAGGGATTTATACAACAACCTAGCTTTGAAAACATTTTTGTCGGGTCTTAAGGAACCTTTAGGAACCACAATTCGCTGCATGAAACCCAAAACCTTGAGTGAGGCATTACAATACGTTCTAGAAGAAGATAATATGCACTACTTTCAAAATCCACAAAATAGAAATTTACCTAGACAACCAATGCCTCAGTCAAGACAACAATTTAAACCAAATTTTAACAATCAGTCTTATTTTAATAATCCTAACAATACGTATAATCGGAACAATTTTAATTCACACACACCGAATAATACTTTTATAACAAGAAACTCATTTCCGACAGGGCCTATACCAATTCAAAGTCAACCAATAAGAAATCAAAATTTTCCAACTAATTCAGTTTTTAATCAGAATAGGAATGTTAACGTTTTTAAGCCGAACCAACAACAAAACCAAAATTTGCCAAGGGCCACCCCTATGAGTATCTCTACGCGTAATACTCGTACATTTAATAGAGGAGCGAATATTTCGACGCGAAATAATCAAAATTTCTCTCACCCATTCAACCAAAACCAACAAACACGAAATTTTGTGTCGGAAGAACTATTTAACACAGAATGCCAAGAACCTGGTCCCTCTTTTCAAAATTTTAATCCAAATTTTTCCAGTAACAATGTTTGTAACGAAGATTATAATATAAATGAAAATGAAACACTTGATAATGAAAGTTATGACCTAATTGATTTAAACGAAACAGATGTAAATTTTCAAAACAAGCCTCGCCGGAGAAATCCGACATAATACCACAAATTATATCATTTAATAACACAAATTCCAGTGAATTAGCTTATATAATTTTTCCTGAGCATAATCTAAAAATTTTAATTGATACAGGCTCAACTAAATCTTTTTTAGACCCCAACGTAGCTTATAAATTTTACCCAAAACAAATAAATAATGATCCATTTATAGTTTCAACCGTATTTCAAAAATCAGCCCACAAACACAGTGCCACTGTGACAGCTTCAAAAATTTTTGAACTACCAAAACCAACAAATATCAAGTTTTATTTATTCAAATTTCACAATATATTCCATGGACTAATAGGCCTCGATAACCTAAAATTATTACAAGCTAGTTTAAATTTTAAAGAAGGTTTTCTATCGACACCTTATACAAAAATTCGATTGCTTTATCACCCAACTCAAAACGAATTAAATTTGATAAAAGTATCTCCTCGGTACGAACAAGTAATTAAAGTTAGAACCTCTATACCCAATGGTGAGATAATAATTCCTCATCAAAAAATTCACAATTGTGAAATACCCGAATCATTGACAATAGCAAAAGACGGTGAAGCTCTAACAACAATTCTTAATAATTCAATGGACCCAATAACTCTTGACTTTTCGAACCAATCGCTGTAGAAAATTTTGACAAACAATTCATACAACAATTTGAGCTAAATAATTTTGACGAAATACCAAACCAATGCATAGACTTATCAAAATTCAGAACTGACCACTTAAATTCTGAAGAAAAACTTGTAATATCCAATTTAATAAAAGAATATTCAGATATATTTTATCAAGAAGATTTACCTTTGACTTTTACAATCAGAATAAAACATCAAATTAAAACCACAGACGAAATCCCTGTTTACTCTAGACCATATAGATATCCCTTTATTTATAAGAACGAAGTACAGAAACAAATAAAAAAAATGTTAGACTCAAAAATTATTAGGCCTAGCAACTCACCATGGACATCTCCTATATGGGTTATCCCAAAAAAATTAGACGCTTCAGGAAAACAAAAATGGAGAGTTGTAATAGACTATAGACAATTAAACTCTAAAACCATTGACGACAAATACCCTCTCCCCAATATTACTGACCTATTGGATAAACTAGGTAGGTGTCAATATTTCACCACCCTTGATTTAGCCAGTGGCTTCCATCAAATCGAGATGGATGAAAAGGACACCGAAAAAACCGCGTTTACCACCGAAAACGGTCATTGGGAATTCTTAAGAATGCCATTTGGACTGAAAGGAGCACCCGCTACCTTTCAAAGGGTAATGGATAATATTCTTCGAGGTATACAAAACGAACAATGTCTTGTATACTTAGATGATATTATCGTATTTTCAACTTCTTTACAAGAACACGTTGAACGCCTTAAAAATGTTTTTCAACGACTAAGAGAATCAAATTTTAAAATCCAGCTAGACAAGTCTGAATTTCTTAGAAAGGAAGTGGCTTATCTAGGACACGTTGTCACTCCGGAAGGCGTAAGGCCGAACCCGGATAAAATTAAAGCAATTAAAGAGTACCCTATACCTTGCAATACTAAACAAATTAAAGGATTCCTAGGACTTTTAGGCTATTATCGTAGGTTTATACCGAATTTTGCAAAAATCACCAAACCACTAACAAAATGTCTAAAGAAGGGAGCTAAAATTGTACACGATCATGAGTTTGTAAAATGTTTTGACAACTGTAAAAACCTTTTAATTAACGAACCAATTTTAAAATACCCAGATTTTTCTAAACCATTTAATTTGACAACCGACGCGAGTAATGTCGCTATAGGTGCAGTATTGTCGCAAGGGCCAATTGGTAAGGATTTACCAATAGCCTATGCATCACGCACCCTAAACGATTCGGAACAAAATTATTCTGTAATTGAAAAAGAACTTTTAGCTATTGTTTGGGCAACCAAATATTTTAGGCCTTATCTATTTGGAAAAGAATTTAATATCATCACCGATCATAAACCCCTAAAATGGCTTTTCTCCCTTAAAGACGAAAACACTAAGTTCACCCGTTGGAAATTAAAATTATCAGAGTATACTTATAACATTATATATAAAAAAGGAACTTTAAACTCTAACGCTGACGCACTTTCGAGAATAGAAATTCACACTAAAGAAACAGACACCTTTTGGAAAGAATTAGACGATATACTTTCAAATATAGATCAGCATAATAAACAACCAACAAATCTCTTCAACTATGACCAACCTTACACTTCCCAAAAAATGACCTAATTGACCTTTATACTGACAATTTTCCCCTTCCTGAAAATCTAAGTGATAATGGAGACGATATCTCATTATTAGTTCAACCAAACTCAGAACCCGAAAATGACCTACCAGATCAGACCGAAATCCAATCCAATAACGATGACGAAACTATTCATTCCAATATTGAACAAAACCCAACCTTCGAATTTCCAACCATAAATACTGCCGTTAACTATGGCCAAAATCAAATCATAATAAATTCCGTTCTCCACTCCCCAGCTAACCCCAAAATTAAAATTCTTTTTGAAAACAAAAAACGTATTAAAGTACAATTTTCACAAAACAATTTTGAAAAGGATGTTATCGACTTCATAAAGAATTATATTAATCCACAGACACAATACTACATTTACTTTGAAAACCCTGAAATATTCGAACCCTTTCTAGTAATTTTACAAAAATATTTAAAAAATTCTTCCTTAAACCTTAAAAAATGCATGAAAAAATTAATCGACATAACAAACAAAAACGACTTAAAAGAAGTAATTCAATCTTACCACGAAAGTAAAAGCAACCATAGAGGTATCGACGAAACATACCAACGAATTAAAGAAAAGTATTACTGGCCGTTTATGAAAAACTCCATACAAACATATATAAATGATTGTGAAGTATGCCAACAAAGTAAATATGAAAGAAACCCCATTACAATAAAAATGAACCAAACCCCTACTGCCAACAAACCCTTCCAAATATTATACATAGATACATTCACGATGGAACAGAATAAATTTTTGACAATTATCGACGCTTTTTCTAAATATGCCCAGGCATACCACCTGACTACCTTGTCCAGTACTGAAATAGTTAACAACCTTGTAACCTTCTTTTCTCACCATGGTGTACCCGAACAAATTTTCAGTGACAATGGCACTGAATTTAAAAATTCCGTTATTTCAGAACTCTTAAGTCTTCATAAAATAAAAATTCATTTCTGCTGTCCGGACCACCCTCAATCACAAGGTTCGATCGGAAGATTTCATTCAACCATTATCGAACACATTCGGTTATTAAATACGAGAGGTTTCCTCAAAACACCTATCACAGTAAAAATGATCTATGCAATTCTCGCATATAATAATTCCATACATTCCACCACAAAGTTAAAACCTATTGATGTTATTAATGGCCACCTAAATACTAACGATCCATTCAACCTAGAAATAGATAAAATACTTCTAAACGACTATATAAATGACCACAAAGAAAGGTCCAAAATACTTTATTCAAAATTAAATGAAAATTTGATAAAAGAAAAAGAAAAACGAATCGAAAAAATTAATAAAAACCGCGATGACCCCCAAATATTTGAAAAGGATCAAAATGTTTTCATCAAATTACATAAGAGACAAAAATAAGTTTAAAAAGTCGACAAAAATTAAAAGGTTAAATCGACAGAAAAAAATAATTACCACAGATTCTCAAAATAAAATTCATATGGATAATATTAAGCGCCCATTAAAAACTACATACGAATTTTGAACCTAAAATAATTTAAACTATTTCAGATCTATGGGAGCCTTAGGACTTTCCCAAAGAAAAATAACCATGAAAAATATGGAGAACAATTTTGGACTAATCCCATTAAAATTAGGAACCGCAAAAATTAAAGAAAGTAATTTCAATCTCATTCATTATTTTGATTTGAATCCAATCGTTAACGAAGTCAAAAAATTAAATTCTCATTCGAAAGATCTAAAATATCAAATTTCTAAAAACTTAAATTATTCACATGATGTTTCAAACTACCTAAAAATTCTGAGTTTCTCAGAAGAAAAAGTTCAAAATAAATTACTCGAAATAATACCGTTGTCTCATAGATCAAAAAGAGGACTTATTAATGGTTTAGGATCTATTTTTAAAAGTAAACTGGAAATTTAGATGCAAGTGACGGAGAAAGATACGAACAAATAATCAAAGAACTTCAAGGAAACCAAAATCAATTAACCAATAATATAAAAGTACAAAATTCTCTTTCTATAGCATTAATAAACAAATTTAACTTTACAATAAATCAAATAAGTCATAACGAAAATCTTTTAGAATCAAAATTGAAACAAATTGCATTAATCGTTGAAGGAAGCGTCTATCGAGAAAATGCGATGTTCATTAAAGATACTATTAACCAAATTATTAACATGCTGGAAATAATAATCTCAATATTACAAGATATTGAAACATCAATAACATTTTCGAAGCTAGGAGTCATGCATCCAAGTATAATAAAAACAAATGATTTTTATAATGAATTATATCAACTACAAAAAAGGTTAGAAGATGGTCAGTTACCTATAGAAGTAACCTTACAAGACTTATTGCTATTTGAAAAAATCATAAAAATCCACTGTTACATATTAAATGGAAAAATAACTTATATATTACAGATTCCAATAACGAATTCTCAGAATTTTGATTATTATCATTTGTACCCTATCCCCATTAGAAAAGGTCAATTTAAAGCAATTATCCCAAATAAAATATATCTAACAAAAAATAACGTTCAATATGCATCTATGAGCAAACCTTGTCTGGGACTGTATCCGTCAACACTACATCTCTGCGAGTACACCGACCTCCAAGATGTTAAAGATGAAAATCCGTGCGAAGTGGAACTACTAAATATAAAAAACACTTCCAATTGCCAACAGTCAAAAATCAGCATCCCCAAAACGTTTTTCCAACGTCTGGACAACACCAACCAACGGATTGCAGTTTTTCCATTTCAAGAAACCATTACACTGACATGTCATGATCAAGTCGAAACCATAACAGTCAAAAATACATACCTTATACGAATACCAAAAGGATGCCTAATAAAAACACAAGTCACCAAAATAGTAAACCGAAATGACATCCAAGTCTCAAGTCTTGTTTCCTGAACTAGAAGTCAAAGCTATGGAAATACAAAACGTTCCTACCAGTATTCAACTGCAAGACATCAACCTAGATGACCTGAACCAAATTAAAACCAAAATTCTCGAAAATGATCCAGAGTTAAAATTTCAGAAAATACACCACACTCCCAGCATATGGACAATTATAATTTATTGTCTATTGGTTATACTAGGAGGATATATCATTGTTAGAAAACTATCGACCCAATTCAAATCTAAGAAAAAAGAAGATCAACCAATGGACCTGGAATCTATTCAACTTCCTCGCTAACCCTCAGAGTTGAAATTTCGAAGGGAGGAATTATGTCACCGTTTCTTATGGAACCTTCAACGTCAGCAGATTCTCATATCATCATATTCATGCAAACTGTTATTTCTGCATTTTTTACTTTATTCGAATTATATATTTTGTAGCTCAGTTCTTTGTCAACCTTTAACTTGTAAACTTGAAAATATCTAATTAAAGTAGTTAGTTGTGTAAATAAAGTTTTTAAAAAAGTAATTTCGAGTATCGATTATAAATCTCGTGCAAGCAACGTCGCCGTAATATAAAAGCATCAATGACTAAAATATTTGTACAGCTTTTGTACAGTGTTACAAAAACAATGAATTTAATTGCGTTGTCGATTTGATAAAATTTATAAACATATGCGTTTTTTCTCAAACATTTTTCAAACAATGGATGTAGAACATTGAATGTTTTGTCAACAAGGTTATTCAGAATTACTAATGTAACATTGTTTTTAACATTTTTCACATGCACAATGAGTTTAAACTTAGGTTTCGATTTTTATTCACTCACGGAATTAACCCTGTCTTTTATACGTTATCGTTATTTAATTATTCGACCTCAAATATAAAATTCTCTCGTTAAAACTTAACCAATCATTCTCATCTAATTTATCAATGCGGAGACATGCCCATTGACGCTTTGGAAATTTTCTATTAGATTATTTGAATTACATCCCCTGATTTGAGAGTATGATTGATCGATTTTCAATGTTTCAAAAATTCTAATCCAATTCGACTGTCAATAAATTGCCACTATTGTTGTATGAAAGAGGTTAGAAACAGGAAGTTAAATTTGGTATATTGTAATATCACTATCAATGTTACAGGGTGTTTATTATACTGAGTGATTCATTACTAATTGGAAATAATTTAACAGTAGAATCCTGACATCAAAATATGAAAATTTAACCCAAAACACCTAAATAAAATGTATCTGTTTACTGAGTTTCTTTAAAAATTTAAAAACGATTTGTGCTCGTTACTTTAAACCTATTTTACGTATCCATTTCATATTGCGAAGTGTAGGCACTGTACATCCCACTAAATTATGTCAAACAAACCCTTCTGGCTACTACCAGAGGCGTATGACAGGGGCGAGTGAGTGGTTAATCGTTCCCAAATTCTACCCCACAGGCGGAATAGAAAATTAGCACCATTTTTCGATTGTCCTATACTTTTCACATAAATAATTTACTCTTTCCTTATAACGATAAAGTCAATATTTCTTGAGATATTTCAAGTCAAACATGAAGGTGCGCAATGTCTTTAATTTTGATGTGTAATAACTATGTCGATATTTTGGGCCAGTGGATTGCACTTAATACCCAAATGAAACTTTAATCCGTATTAACAATAAAGATATTGAAATTCATTGACAAAAATAAAATAGATCTTCTAACTTTAAAATATTATCAAAATGATTTAAAAATATTTTAAAACAAATAAACTGATCTCTATTTTTAATGATGAAATAAAACAATATAGTTTGTTTAATACTTCATATATTTGAACTAATGTTCAATTTAAACTTGTTGACGCGTTTCACTAACACAGTAGCTTTGTCAAAACGAATGAAGGTAAAATATAAAAATGTCTTAATATATACAGTGCTAAATCTATTTACTAAGGTTAACAATGGTATTGAAAGAAATTACCTGGAAATTCATTCACTACAAACATTCCTAAGCTATCTTCTAGGTAAAGAGGTTCAATAAAGGAGACTGATTGATATCTATTTGGTCGTTAAGGAGATTACCTGAATATTTATTTTTGTTAATCTCTAGGGCTTCTAATAAATTTAAACTAAAGGATTTACCGACTACATGGAGAATTTCAAAATTTGGGTCGAAAATGTGTTGGTTTTCTAATAAATGATTTGAATAGTTAGAATCTAATTTTTTGTTGTCATAGCTACGTTTGTGTTCCGAAATTCTAGTTTTAAAATTTCTAAAAGTTCTACCGATATAAATTTTATCACAATTGTCATTACCACATTTCAATTTATAAACTCCTGATTTGTTTAATTTTGAAGATTTAGATTTATTATTTTTAATGAATTTGGATAAATTGTGATCACAATTAACAAAAGAGATTAACAAAAATAAATATTCAGGTAATCTCCTTAACGACCAAATAGATATCAATCAGTCTCCTTTATTGAACCTCTTTACCTAGAAGATAGCTTAGGAATGTTTGTAGTGAATGAATTTCCAGATAATTTCTTTCAATGCCATTGTTAACCTTAGTAAATAGATTTAGCACTGTATATATTAAGACATTTTTATATTTTACCTTCATTCGTTTTGACAAAGCTACTGTGTTAGTGAAACGCGTCAACAAGTTTAAATTGAACATTAGTTCAAATATATGAAGATTTAAACAAACTATATTGTTTTATTTCATCGTTCAATATGGATCTTCATCAAGTAAAAGCCTATCTATTCAATCTATTTTTAATTACAATCAGATAAGTGGCATTTTATGAATAATGTTTCAATAACATTTGTTTTATGTAGTTGGCTCTGGTTTGAATTAATTGTTCCGATCTAGTGGGGTGCTGCCACTGCTGTTAGTTGTTGCTAATGTCACTTGAAATTGTGATTGTTGTAAAATTTAAAGTCGGTTAAGTGAAAATGCCTCCACACAACAATTTTACTAATCTTGATATGCGGGACATGCTCTGTGTTTTTGTAAATGAAAATTATTGCTATGTTGCTGTTGCTCACAGATATCAACAAATGTGTCCAAAATGAGTTCAACCCAATTGGCAAACTTTCATCAATATTTTTCGTCGATTAGGAGAACCTGGACTGGAGTAAGCCAATCTTCAGTTTTGCGAATGTTAGAATGGGAAAATTTACGACCTTACCCTTTTTTGCCAGTACAAAATTTATTGATAAGAGATTATCCTTTAAAAATGAATTTTGCTCAGTGGACGATAAATAAAAAAATTAAGATCGTAGCGCGCGCGCCAAAAAGATTAAACCCGCCAATAGGTGCCCCATAAATCCACGATCCAGACACCTTATCTGTCAGTCGGCTTCAAGGCAGTAGTGAGAGTGTTATATTTACGGTGTTTTAAATGGTAAACATTTTCTATTATTTTATTTCTATTTTATTATGTCCTTTTTCGGTGATATTCCTAGGCAGATGGAGGCCTTGGAATTATCCGACGGGGGTGTTTCGTTGTGTAGGGTACGCAGATTGAGACTACGGAATATGATCTTTTTCTAGATTAATGAAAGAATAACCTAATCCCCCCCACTCTTGATAATGGCTTCAAAGTGGAAGCCGAAAAATCAAAGAAATCTAGTTCTTCATGTTGTTAATCGTTCGACTGTAAGCACGTGAAAAGTTGAGCTCCCACAAATTGGTGAATTTAGTGGTAAATTTTTGTTTAAAAATTGTTATAAATATAAAGTGGCACCGTTAAAGTAATCTGAAATTATAAGCCGTGAAAAATAAACATTAAACAATTATTTTGGTCAACATTTATATTATGACTTCGAGAACTGAAAAGATTTCACAAACAGAATCAATAGTAATGGAGCATCACCAGTTGGAGAGTATTATTAGAAATCAAAACAAGGAACTTGTAGAGCTATTCGAAGAAAAATTCAATAGATTTGAAGAAAGCCAACAAGATATAAAAGGCAAGTTAAATAAGATGGCAAATTTATTTGATATACAAGAAAATAAAATAACAAGTAAAAGAGTTCAGAATGTTGATTTGGTATTAAGAAAAAACTCATTAAGAATTGATGGCGTTAGGGAGGAGGAAAATGAAAATATATGTACTAAATCTATAGACATCATTACTAGTATATTGGGAGTTAAATGTGAAGAGAAAGACAATAGCGATGTAAATTTGAGGATGGAAAGTCAAGAACGATTATATTGAAACTTACGACACACATGAAAAAAAATGAAATCTACAGTGCTAAGAAAAAATTGAAGAAAACCGAGATTTACATTAATGAAGACCTTAGGATCAATATAGCTTATTTAAAAATGCTTGCCATGGATATGGCAAGGGTAATGTATGGACGACAAATGGTATGGTAGTTAAAAATTAATTTCTCAACAAACAGCACGCAGATTTGGGTTTAGTTCCTTAACTATATAGAGAACAGTGTTTATATTATTTATATTTCAAGTTTTTTGTAGGGTACCTGCACGATTAGGATTGATATCAACAACCTGTTATTTTATGTTAAAATTTTTATATACTTCAATTAATGTTTTGTTTTTGCAATCCATTTCAATAATCGATATAACCGCTGTACTCGATACTTTGTTTCCTGATTAGTGTTTGATTAAAATCGATATAGGTATTTGTTTTCATTTCAGTAATGTTACTTGCAGTTCGTTATTTAGGCAAAAATTAATTATAAGTTTTAGGGAGTACTCAACATTAAACTGTAACTTATGAACATTTCTATCTATTATCAAAACTGTAGAGGGCTAAATACAAAAACAAATGAATTTAATGAAAATGTATTGCAAGAAACTTATGATATTATTGTGGCTACGGAGACGTGGTTGAGGTGTGGAGTTGGAGACTCGGAATTAGTTGATCCAGATTTATACAATATAGAAAGGTGTGAAAGAGATTATGAGGCTTTAAATAAAGGTAAAGGGGGGGGGAGTCCTCTTTTTATCTAAAACGAAGTATAAAATTCTAAATTGTAAATCACTTAACGGCAAATTTGAAGTCCTAGTAGTTACATTAAAATTAGGTAAAAACATAAATTATGAGTTTATCAGTTTGTATTTACCACCAAGTAGTACTGTCGATACCTATGTTGAGTTGTTTACATTTTTACAAGAAGATACTACAGAAAATACATATATTTAGGAGATTTTAATATATCGGATATAAATGGTCAAAATCGCGATAAGCGTAGTTAAATCAGAAACCAAGCATTTTAGTTGACTTTTTATATTACAATTCATACTCTCTTTTTAGTAACGTAACCAATTACTTGGGTAGAACTTTGGATTTGGTGATAGTGCCTGAAGATGATATTTGCAAGGTGACAAGAGACTTATTACCATTTGTTAAAGAAGATATACATCACCCCGCTTTAGATATAAATGTTACTTTATTACCGACGGAAAGAGAGTCTTTTTCCCAAAATAAATCAAATTTAGCTTTTAAGTATAATTTCAAAAATGCTGACTATTTAAAATTAATTCAAATGGTAAAAGAGGTAAACTGGGATTTTGTTATAAACAAAAATAATGTTCATGACGTGACTTTTACGAAGTAATAAATAGTATTATCGAAGTTTGTGTCCCAAAATTTAAATTTAGTAAATATCGTAAAAAATATCCTACATGGTATTCTGATGAAATAAAACAATTAATAAATGAGAAGGAGAAATATAGAAGATTGAAGAATTTATCACATTATAATTCGGAGAAATATAAAGAACTTAGAAAAAAACTTAAATCTCTCATTAGTATTGCACACAGAAACTTCATTAAAATAATAGAAAATAATACTTCGACAAATATGAACGAATTTTGGAATTTTCTGAACAGAAAAAAAGCAACGGTTTAAAAGATACTAAGTTTCAATACAATAATAAATCAGTGGAAAATGTAAAAGTACCAGATGTGTTTGCTGATTTTTTTAGTACAACTTTCAGTACGGGTCCATCAAATTATAGACTTAATTTTAGTAATAATGAGATTACATTTGTTTCTGATACTCTTACAGCCTGAAATTACAGAGCATGATTTTGATCAAGCAATTAAAAATCTGAAACCAAAAAAGGCTGCTGGAATTGATGGAATTCCTCCTTTCCTTGTTAAGGGTTGTTCTAATTGGATTAAAAAGCCTTTGTTACATATATTCAATTTAATTACTGAAACTTCAATATTCCCTGATAAATGGAAAAGTACAATTTGTGTACCTATTTTTAAAACAGGCACTAAAAGTGAAATAGAAAATGATCGCCCTATATCCATAATGTGCGCACTCGTACTACAAAACGAGTCATTGTGACACACACATGTTTCACAAATAACTATTCTTATAATTTATAGTTAAATACCTTTGATTAAAACAGTCTATTATCTCCTTCATGTCACTTTCTTTTTTTTCTTTTAATTCATTCCAATCGCGGCCTGTATACAATATGACTGTGTCATCTGCAAAGCTGCTTATAATCCCCGCACTTGTACGATTAAGAATTGCGTTCATGTACATTATAAACAAAATCGGTCCCAGTACTGGTCCTTGAAGTACTCCATATACAATTCTCTTTTCAGAACTAATATTATCATTTATTGAAACATACTGTTTCCTATTTTCCAAATAGCTATTCATTAATTTATACGAAGTGCCTCTGAAGCCCATGTTCTGTAAGACCATCATAAGCTGTGTGTGATTCACAGTGTCGAAGCCCTTAGCAAGATCGAGAAACAAACACATTGAATGCAGTCCCTTATCGAGATTCTGATATAGTCTGGATGTCAAAAAGTAAACAGCACACTGCTTCGATAGTTTCTCGATAAAACCAAATTGATTATCTGATAAGACACTGTGTTTATTCAGGTAGCTTAATATTCTTGCTTTTAAGAGTTTTTCAAAAACATTTGCAAAATTTGTTATTAAAGAAATAGGCCTATTAGGCCTATAGTTGGTTATTATTTGTCTATCGCCAACCTTCAGTGCAGAAGGCCACTGTCCCTCTTCAATAATTTTATTGAATAAGAGCGCTATCGGCAATGATATTTCCTCATTGACATTTTTCATCAACTCTGTCCTTATCATATAAAAGCCAGGTGATTTGTTTTATTTAAGTGTTTTTATGGTTTCAATAACTTCGTTTTTATTTGTGGGTGACAGAAATATAGAGGAGCACATATGCTGAAAGGATAAGGGAGGATTTTTTGGAACAGTGATTTTCTCGGCCAATTTACTTCCAACTGTTGCGTAATGTTCACTGAAGATTTCTACGATCTCTTCCGTTTCTTTTATTACTTCCCCATTTACGTTTAAAATTGTATTCATGCAATGCTGTTTGTTTCCTTCAAATATCTCACCAACAGTGTTCCATAAGTGTTTTGTATCTTTATTTTTGTTTATTTTTTCTTTATATTATTCGTTTTTTGTAGCTTATTAAGTTGATTCCTATAAGTAATAAATTCCTACTTTAAATTTTCATTTTCTAAGTCACCTGTCACGTAGTTATCCGTTATTCTTGTTTTTATTACGGCTGCAATCGTATCGTTTCTTTACACTTTTTTCCTAAGCAAAATATGATCTAAACACGTACCACTGTCAGATCTCGTAACAGTGTTTATATACGAATGGAGACCGTTCTCATACACGTCATTTAAGTAGTCAACTGAATCGTCACTATCTTCCCTAATATTAATATTAAAATTAAAATTTTCAGCGGTAAGTTGTGCCAAATATTGTTAAAATCTTTTGATTTCGATATAATGCAACCTGTATCAACCGGAAGTAATTATTTCACAGTTTTGGATTGAAACAGATAATTTTAGAACATTACAGAGTCCTACTTTTACTATTTCATAGGTATACTCTAGACAATTTTTAATAGAAACCATGACTCCATCGCAAGTATTAACGTCTCCACTATTATATAATATATTGTAACCTGGAATATTGAAATCATTTATACTCTCAAATTTTCTGGTTTCTGTCAGAATAACACATTCTATTTCCCTGCCAAATTCAGACAAATATATTTTTTCCACTACTAGCTATGAAGTTGACAATTATTGCGTCTTCTAGCCAACTGAGAAGTTGAATTTATCTATTAGTGGTTAATAATTCTTTCTATTGTTAACCTAGGCCAATAATGGACAAATTCAAATAGTTTGAGAATCCAGAGATAGTAGTTTCACAAAAACGTGTGCAACATAATTTTGTATACCCAGGAGAATGTCTTTAACGTATTTGCTGTTTGAAATTACATAACACGATAAAATTATTTGAATAACAATACCATTACTTTTAAATTCGCACTCAACCAATAATGACTGATGACACCTCATAACTACAACATGGCGATAATTACAAACGTTGGATGCGTTCAGAAAACACAACTGTTGCCTAACTGTTGGGTGAATGTTCTATGAACGCACTTTGATCAGTGAGTGAAACTCAACATGTTTGGTGAGCGGACGCCATTTTTGTAAGCAGTTTTCAAGTGCGCTCACGGAGTACAACACGTTGCAGATTGTGATGTTTTTATATTAGTGCAATAAATACAGAAATAAAATAAAACATAACATTATACGCTGGGAATATTTCTTCATAATAATGCCTGTTTTTATCACGAAAACCACGTCTTCTCACGTTATTATCATGTGGTAATGGTTCCTGCAAATATTCTATTGCATCATCATATTTTTGTTTATATCAATTATATTACCATCGTCTAATATATAATTTTAATTTTCAATGTTCAGATACATCCACAATGAACAAATTAACAATTATAATTAGTACATTTAGCCGTAGAACCTTGTAAGCGGTCCATGCAGTTCATCATTCACAATTTTGGTAATTATACTTAACACTTTACGTAGCAGTTTCTCCACTTCTTCTTTCTCTGATTCGATGGCTTTGACATTCCTACATTGACAAAGAGGGCGCGACCAAAAATCAGCTAATGTGAATGCAAGATTTCGATGACATTCCGAGTGCTTTCTAAGCACTAATATTGTAATTGCATTGTATATGATGCTTTTCTAAAAATTATCGTTCAGAAGGCTCACGCCAACCATTCGATGCTAGTGAGCGCTCACTCAACGGTTGAGTTATAAGTTATGTTTTCTGAACGCACCCGTTATTTGAAAATAAGTTTTACTAGTGGAAATGTCAATCTGCATCCGACTACTTGATTTTTGTTTCAATGGTAGAAAGGCGAATATGCCACAAAAAAAAATTATTTTTAATTTTTGTCTTAAATTTGGCTTGTAATGGAAAAAATTGTATATACACCACGGTGATGAATACATTTATAGGCCTCGCACCTTATTCCGCTCGGTGCAAAGCCCATCGCGAAATACTCTTGATGCTCGGTCAAAAGAATAACAGTCTTCACCACCTTGGTGTATAATATACTATTCAACTCATCTAGACTTTTTTTAACACTTCTTTCTTATATTGTGTTGTAAAACGGCGAATTTATTATTGTTTATATTTTTAAATGTTATATTGACTAACATAATCTAATTCTACAGTTTTAAAGGGAGTATAATCATAATCTCGAATATTTAACTAAAATTATTTCTTGACAGAACCAGAGCGGGTATGAGGTTTATTTTCCACAATCTCTTTTTTATTGCTTGCAGTTCACTATTTGTTTCATTTTCTTCTACCAGAGAGTCTACTTTCAATTGCTCAAGAGTATAGGAATTGCCGTCCAATATTAATTTATTTCCCCGTATGTAGCACTTTGAAGGATCTCTTGATTTACGGAAGCGGATTAGATATTGTTTAAGGATATTGCTTCCCATGTTACTCAAGTCGTGAGAAATAGCTAATCCAGTCCCTTTTAATTTTTTGATGTTTTTATACACTTCTTTTTTCGTTAAAAGAGAAGTGAATTCTACATTTACTGGAGCAGTATTCGACTTTCCCAGAGAGTAAAAGTTGTTTATAATATCTTCTTCTTTGAGGTTTATTTCTAGATTTCTGTTCAGGTTCTTGCATATATCTCCTACTTCGATAGGATGGTTATCCTCTTGCATGCCAAAAATCACGATATTGCTTGCTCTATATATTTAACTCTATATATTCAAGATAATTAAACTTTTATTATACAACAAGCTATAGTTTACATAATAAAAATCAGGTTGCTATCTCCAAATTACAAAATTCTAAATTCTGCAATAACATTCGAATTCAACAGATATTTGTTAATTACAACAATGTTATATCAAAAAGCTCCTTCGAGTTCACTACTACGCTCTAATTTATAACCGCTTCTGATATTCTTCAATAAGATTTGTGAGATAGTTGCTGCTAAAATTGTGTGATATACGGATGACTCAAAACAAATTCAACTATATTTTAATTAAAATTAACTTACTGCTTTGCAACACAACCCTTTCGATTTGAAATTTTTCGAAACAGTAATTAAATTCAAATTAAAACTCGGAAATGCTATTATTCCCGAGTGTACAGCAAACACTCAAGAAACTTGACCAACAGTAAACATTACAAAAAAATTAATGTGACTTCAATGCGTTGAATAGTGGTCAAAAAGTTCTCTGGGGAGTCACCGCTTCACCCTAACCAACGTTCGTACATACGTTTATCAAATAGACCATTTATGCTCTTGAAGCAGTCTTGTAAATTAATATTAGGGGCAAAAACTTTTTATTTATTGTTTTGCATATATGGAACAACGTCTAAAAATATACTAAATTGAACATCAAACAATAATAATAATGTATTGATCTATTATAGAAAAAGGATCTTGTTTGTGGATATACATATCTGCCATAACTTTAGTTATTTTTCACTAAATACTAAATGCCTCTAAAATATGTTATAGTGTAAAATAATAAGTGAAAACTAATTAAAGGGTCAATTCAATTATTACACAACACTAGATGGGGACAAAGGTATATTTGCTCTACTTATTTTTGATGACATGGCGGATTGTCGCAAAATTTCGACGGTTTTGATTTGTACAGATCAAGAGTGACTGCTGGTCACTCTCGCCATGTCACGTCTCGACTCCACCCTCTTTTATATATTTTTGCGCTAGACGACAGACGCTCTTATACCGAAAATTTCGTCTTTTCCCTCTCCCCGCAATTCTATATTTTTTAATTAATTGAAAAGTATATTATCTACGGGCAAATCATGTATACATTTGCCATATAATTCATATATGATCTTCCAGTTGCAGCATCAATGATAATTTTCCATGTATTTATTAAAAAGATATTCAGTTCTAAAAAATAAAACTTTTAACTTTTGTAAAAATATTTCTAAAGTTGAACGTTGGTCATGTGTGGTTTCGATATTTCGGAAAGAGAATAAATGTCGCCTCCGGTGATTCATTTCTTGCAGGTGTGGTGGTCGATGATTGAGTTTCATCCGCACTGATGCCCTGAATCTTGAATCGGGGCGTTATTATTGACGTCGTTCCCAACGTTATGCATACGCAAGCCTGTGAATGCTCTATTTGCGAATAGTTCCTAAAATGAGGTTCTCGAGCACCGTTACTAAAATCATCGAATTGTATCGTCCTCACATCAGCGTCAGTTGACGTTACAATACAAATGTCATTTGGTTACGTCAAATGTAAGGGTGCATTCAGATGTTACGTCGGGCGCGTTTTATGCGATCAGATGCTTAGATCTGGTGAATAGTCGAGTCGTTCAGATGCTAGCGGTAAATTTTACCAATCGTCCAACCATTTAACCCAGTCGACACATCGGTAGAAATTGACCCGCATGCGCTTCACATGTTATAATTCATGATTGAGAAGTTTGGGTTATGTTTATAAAATTACAAATAATGAATTAATATTCAACGAGACTTTTTACATTTTTTGCTACACCCACATGTATATTATCCATTTTCTGCACAATTTACAGAATGGAAATATAGGCCATTTCAGTTAACTGAACGCATATGATTTCATTTACATCCTAGAATGTATATGAAATTCACCAATCAGCATTTGCATTTAGTACCCGTCAACTCCACTTTTTTTTTAATTTCAATGTAACGTCAAGATAACTTGTCAAAATATTTCTTTAGTTATCAAGGAAAATATTTGAGTAAAATGAGTGATTCCAGTGATGAATCAAAAATCAATAAATATTACTCCATCAGATATTCGTTTAGCCGCAAAGGAGACGTATAACACACATCATTACCCCAAAAATCAAAAAGTAAATATGAATTTTGTTACAAAAAGTTCATAGATTGAACTCTGTAAAACTGAGTTAAAAATATTATCAGAACATGTTATGCTTATATGAATGAAATATCGAATAAAAACAAGCTCTCAACCCTTTGGACAACATATTCTATGTAAAAAACAATGATAAATATTAAAAGTAACATTAAAATTTCAAGCTACCTTAAATTGCGTTGATTTCATGTAAGTTTGTGATGGATCAGGTTGTTAACGTACGTCTCTAACTGTATTCAGAAGAGAATATAGTTGGTTCAATCCCCGCTTCATGCTGTTATTTAATTGCTGATATTTGTATTATAAATAGTAATTTTCATAAAATTTTAGTTAGTATTCATTTTTGGAATTTATGGAGGACGTCTTCGTCAAAAATTGAAAATTTTAAAGATAAATCATGTAAAGATTTATAAAATGAATTTCAAATTAATTTAATTGATAAACAAACCCAGATCCTTTGTAATTTCTTGTATGTTTTACGAGGTCTTCAAAAAATATATTCTGCTTAGACCACCAGATATAGAACAATGTTTTGTTAATTACCAAAAAGGAAAATGTTCGAAGAAAGTAGTTGGAATTAACAAAATTGGTAATCAGACAAAAATAATTCCTGAATTTTTAAAATTACTAGATGCGAATTTATATACGGGACACTGTTTACGCCTTAAATAGTAAAAAATTTCATGAAAAATATTGATCATATATTTGAATAAATCTTCTTGTTCGGGATTTAAACCAAAATTGTTCACCAACTACGTTATAGTATATTGTACAATGAGCACGAAATGACATACATTTCCCACAAATAGGTATATGAAATTTTGTAGTACGAGCTTAGCGAGTAATACAAAATTTCATATACCTACGAGTTGGAAATGGCTCATTTCATGCCAATTGTACGCTATACTCTTTCTACGACCATCATAAATCATAAACAAAACTGTAATATTTTACATAACAATTTTTTTCTACACCCGTGTTATAAAAATGCACTTATATGCCCATAATCCGTTTCATAATGATACCCATTACGATACAGATTTTTCATTACGATACAGATTTTTAATCAATAGAAACCCATAATTTTTCAATCAAACATGCTGTGCTTTTGACGTTTATCTTAGGTTCCTATGTAATTATTTTAGATGTCAAAATCAGTACGTATTAAATTTTCGTAGATACCTATCTAAACTTCGATAATGTATCAAAATGTCTGATATCAGCGATATAGAAGAATTACCATCGACTCCTCCACACATATCGGAGAAAGCAGAAAATGCAGCTGAAAATATTTTGCCCCAAAAATCTAAGAAAGTGTACGAAAAACTTTATCAACGGTTTATGGACTGGAGAAATACCAATAAGATTTCGACATTCTCCGAAAATGTTTTAATTGCTTATTTTCAAGAATTCCGAAAGTCCGAAGGATATGTTGGAAAAAAAGCAAAAATATTTTCACCTGAACAAATAAAAAAGTTTATCTACGAAGCACCCGATGAACGGTTTTTATTTTTAAAAGTATCTATTTAACATTGCATTTTTTAAAAAATTTCATGATTACATTTTCCATTTGACTCATGCATGATAGGTATATTTCATTAATTTCGAGCAAAATCATAAACCGAACTCGTGGCCGAGCGGGTTAAGGCGCTCAATTTGGACTAGACTACAGTATGAGTTCCCGGAAACCAGCCTAGGTAATTCTGCTTTTTTTTCTTCTCTTTATTTATTGTTGTTGTTTGTTTTTAGGTAGCAATGATTTTTGGAATAATGGGAGCATGTCGAAGGCATAAACTA
The DNA here is from genome assembly GCA_963921935.1 of Galeruca laticollis. Classification (NCBI taxonomy): domain Eukaryota; kingdom Metazoa; phylum Arthropoda; class Insecta; order Coleoptera; family Chrysomelidae; genus Galeruca; species Galeruca laticollis. The sequence goes on from OY998180.1 coordinate 179,832,931, forward strand.
CATGACATAAAATATGAAAATGTCAAAGATATGAATGGAATCTTAATTGTTAATGTGATAGAAACTAAAACAAAAGTACAACGAACATTTACAATTACCGGCGAATACTACGTAATTAGTAAAAAATATATGAATAAATGCGTGAAGCTGAATACACTTGTTTAAATAAATGAAGCGAAGTTTTTGTATAAAAGTGTATAATTTTCTTTTTATTTATTGCAAAGCGCTTTCGACTGTCGTCATCATCAGTGCTTCCTGAAAGTAAACACTCAGTTGAGAGTACCGAAATTGAATTTAAAAAAGAGAAGTTATAAAATTAGGAAAAATCAAGTGAGTACTTACAAGTCAGGTAACAAGAAGTTTCAAATATGTAAAAAACATTGTATAAAATCACAAAATCACATTATTCTATAAGAGAACCAACGAAAAACATGTTAAAACCCTCGTGGATATGTACAAGCAAAACTGACAAGACAGAATGTGTCAAGTCAAATGTCAAATATCAAAAGTCACAGTGAAATACCAGTACCAACTTGAAGAGTGGTCTAGTACCGATTGCAAAGGAAGTGTTACCAACTATAATTTAATTATGTTTGATCCTCTGATGGAGGGGAAGGAAATTTCTGTCCAAGTTTACTTGCGTATTCAAACAGAGCTGATTTTTTGTAAGTTCTTTGGAGATCTCCAGCTCCTCGAACAGATCCAATCTAAGAAAATTTTTTTTATCTATTTTGTGTAAAATTTTTGAATTTCTGTTGGGGCTAAAATTATGATTATGGAATTTTAGATGATTACCAAATATAGATTTATCTGGTCTCTTCAAATGTTCGTTAATACGAGTAATAAGTGGTCTACAAGTTCTACCAATGTAGGAGGCGGAGCAATCAGCACAATCAAGCCTATACACACCGCTACTTTTCAATTTACTGATTTTGTCTTTAGAATTGACTAAATGGTTACTTAAATTGTTTAAAGTTTTAAAAGAAACTTTAGTACCAGGTACTGTGTCTTCAATGAATTTCTTCTGATTGATCAATCAGAAGAAACTTGTTACACATAGATATATGGTTCTTAAACAGTTGTCTGAGAGAGGATGTAATTCCGAAGTTTGCTAGAACCTCTATGCCAACCAATATACCTTCTCACCTAAAACACAACACGGAGAGGAAAATCATCAAGAGTGCTGTTTGTAAACACTATGCCAAGTTAGATCGCACTAATGTGGACATGAAAATTTGTTATGATAGACTTATCTCAGACAATCCTTTAAATCTACCTTTACTTCAAAATTTTTTTAATGATATAGATGACCAAGTGGTATGTCAAAGCAAATTGAAATTCAAAAAAGTAAACAAGAAACTTAACTCACTCATTCTTAGTAAGAATAGGCAAAACTCTCAACCTTCTGTTGAAAAGTTTTCAGAATTTAAATTTCATGAACGTATCAAAAATTTATCTAATACTTCTTTTGATGATGACGAGTTAGCTCTGCTATCTTTAGGTATGAAATTCTCATTGAATCCAGATCGGTCTGAAAAGGAACTCACTTCATTTTCCATAGAATTAGACGTTTTAATTGACAAACTTTCCAATAACAATAAAACCAAACAGAAAATTAGAAATTTCTGTCAGTTCACTATAACTAAATATCAACGTTCTCACAGGGAGGTCCCCAGTTACTTGAGGAAGTCCAATCACAGGAATTTAAATGTGACTTTACATAAATTAACTAAGAAAATTTCTAATAGTAATCTCATCTTATCTAAAGCTGACAAAGGCAACTGCCTAGTCATTCTTGATAAAATAGAGTATATCCAAAAAGTTGAAGACTTTTTGGGCTCGAATAACTTCATCTCTTTGAATTCAGATCCTCTCAATAAATTCATTTCTAAAACCAAAAATTACATTAAAGTTTGCGACAATCTTTTTCGTGAATTCAACAAACCATATAATTTAATTCCTAGCAATCCTCAAATTCCCAGATTATATGGTCTACCGAAGATACATAAGGAGGGCGTCCCAATCAGACCAGTGGTAAGCTTTTACAACACTCCAGTCTCTACCTTATCATCATTCATTTTGCAATTGATAAAAAACATCACCAACTACAAACCGGCCAATTCGGTAAGTAACACTTTAGATCTAATTAATAAAATTAAAAATTTTCAACCTGACATCAATACATTCATGATATCTTTTGATGTCAGCAACCTGTTTACGTCTATACCTAAAACTGAAACGCTACCTTTAGTGTCTAATTTACTTTCTCTACACTCAGTTTCTGATTCTACAAAAACTGACATTTTGGCTTTGTTAGAATTTTGCATTTCTCAGGATTTTTTTGTCTTTAACGATAAATTTTATAACCAACCCGAAGGCTTAGCCATGGGTAACCCTCTCTCTCCTTTCTTAGCTGACATTTTCATGGAAAATTTGGAAAATTCATACATTGTTAATAAAATTAATAAAATTTTAAGTTGGTACCGTTACGTCGATGATTGCCTGGTTTTCATTGAGGGTAACTCCAACGATGCTCTTGACATTCTTGAATCCCTAAACAATTTACACCCCAATATTAATTTTACTCTTGAAGTGGAATCAGACAATAAATTAAACTTTTTAGATCTCACCATAACTAAATTGAATAACAAATTAGATTTTTCTATTTACAGGAAACCTACTCAGACGGATCACGTCATTCCTTTTAATTCTTATCACCCGATGCAACATAAAATGGCCTCCTTCAACTGCTTTGTTAACAGGCTTTTAAAAATTCCTCTTTCTCATTCAAATTACAATAACGAAGTCAATATATTAAAACAGATTGCTGTCAACAATGGCTATCAACCTTACATTATTCTTAAATTGATTAATAAATTTAAACATAGAACAGACAGAAGACTTGCCTTCAGCACCTCTCCTGTAGTCAATTCACCTTCTGTGAAATATTTTTCCTTACCATTTTTTGATCAAAACATTTGCAGTGACATTTCCAAATTCATTGAAGACACAGTACCTGGTACTAAAGTTTCTTTTAAAACTTTTAACAATTTAAGTAACCATTTAGTCAATTCTAAAGACAAAATCAGTAAATTGAAAAGTAGCGGTGTGTATAGGCTTGATTGTGCTGATTGCTCCGCCTCCTACATTGGTAGAACTTGTAGACCACTTATTACTCGTATTAACGAACATTTGAAGAGACCAGATAAATCTATATTTGGTAATCATCTAAAATTCCATAATCATAATTTTAGCCCCAACAGAAATTCAAAAATTTTACACAAAATAGATAAAAAAAATTTTCTTAGATTGGATCTGTTCGAGGAGCTGGATATCTCCAAAGAACTTACAAAAAATAAGCTCTGTTTGAATACGCAAGTAAACTTGGACAGAGATTTCCTTCCCCTCCATCAGAGGATCAAACATAATTAAATTATAGTTGGTAACACTTCCTTTGCAATCGGTACTAGACCACTCTTCAAGTTGGTACTGGTATTTCACTGTGACTTTTGATATTTGACATTTGACTTGACACATTCTGTCTTGTCAGTTTTGCTTGTACATATCCACGAGGGTTTTAACATGTTTTTCGTTGGTTCTCTTATAGAATAATGTGATTTTGTGATTTTAAACAATGTTTTTTACATATTTGAAACTTCTTGTTACCTGACTTGTAAGTACTCACTTGATTTTTCCTAATTTTATAACCTCTCTTTTTTAAATTCAATTTCGGTACTCTCAACTGAGTGTTTACTTTCAGGAAGCACTGATGATGACGACAGTCGAAAGCGCTTTGCAATAAATAAAAAGAAAATTATACACTTTTATACAAAAACTTCGCTTCATTTATTAAAAATATATGAATCTACGGCCTAAAATTTGCCCCACCCCATCTTTTTTCGTTAATTATTTAAATGGAAAATGCACAATTCAAAACATTAGTATTGATAAATTTGGTGATATAGGGAAGAAAATAGCAACATATTTAAATCTGCCTGATCCGAATTTATATACAGGGCATTGTTTTCGTAGAACATCTGCAACCGTATTAGTAGATGCCGGTGGTGATATTATTACATTAAAACGCCATGGTGGCTGGAAATCCAATTCAGTGGCAGAAGGCTACATTGAAAATTCGGTTCAGAATAAAATCAGCATTTCCAATACAATATTGAACTCTATTGAGACTAGCGATAATGAAATAAATGTAAATATTCCTTCCACTTCCAGATCAGTGGGACCTGGAATAAACTTTTCAAACGGCAGAATAAATAATCTTAATATTTTTACGAAGGTAGAATCGCAAAAATGAACCGCATTAGATCGTGAGTTTTCTCACGTTTTGTCGGGATTTCACAATTTTCATAATTATTTGCGTTTGCGTTAAAACACTTGTCAAGAAATAATTTCCGGGCGCACAAATTTTAATGTTTGACCAAAGGTACAGCTCAATATCTGGACATTGTAAACAGAAAGTATTTCACTATCGTTGGAAAGTTTATACTTCTCAAACTTTTTATCACCCCACCCGTTACGTCGTTGCGCCTTCTGATTTGTCACATTGAAACGCTTCGCGCGGAGCGTTAAACTGCCGCGAATTATCGGCAGAATATTTACATGCACATCACAATAGTATATTGTACAATGAACATGAAATGATATACATTTCCCACGAGTAGGTATATGAAATTTCATATACCTACGAGTTGGAAATGGGTCATTTCATGCAAATTGTACACTATACTTTTTTTACGACCATCTGAATCATAAACAAATCTATAATATTTTTCATAACAATTTTTATTATTAACTTTACTGCCGTCATTGTTGCATGGTTTAGAGAATCTTTTCTCTGAAATTATTAAGTCGGGTTCTTAACGCTGAACGAACCATATATTTTTTTCTTTCTGTACATGTACCTACCTACGTCGTGAAACAAATAACGTTGAAAATTTTCAAATTTTCATAATTCGGAAATAAAAAAACTTTATGCAGAAAAAATCGTTTTACTTAATCCACCTGCGGAAAAAGTTATCAACGATCGTGTCTCTTTAAAGAAGTAATATCACCTCCTGCATCTACCAGGATAGTGAGCGATGTCCTTCTAAAGCAATGTCTAGTTTTCATATCGGGATCAGCATGTCAATGTCAAATCATCCTCACTATCGCTACCCATTTTCGATTATTAATTTTTTTTTGCAATTCCGAGACTAAAGTGGTCACTTTACTCTCACATGCTAGAAACTAAAGTGTCACTCATACCCAAGGGATATAAAGTGACAGTTAAAATCACAAGGGATTTAAAGTACAAATGAAACCGTACATCCTCGATGCATATCCAAGCATTTCAGAAATCCGTCCTCGATGCCCAGCCAAGTTTCGTAAAAGTCCCTCCTCGATGCCCAGCCAAGTTAACTAAAAGTCCATCCTAAATAGTATTTATTTTTATTAAAAATGTATGTAGAATTACCAGAATTACAAAAAATATTGTATAGACCTGTCGACTAAAGTGACAGTAATCCCTTAGGTGGATTAAATGGGTCACTTTAGTCGCTTGGTGTATAATATACTATTATAAATGAATTTTGTAAACCCTGATGTGAAATGTCAAATTATTAGACAGACGTTAACAAACATGACTCTATCATATATTATAATATAATGACAGTCTAGTAGCTCATGAAAGTCGTGTGAAATGAAACATTCCGATACAGCTAGCCCGTGGGAAATGAAAATCTGTACTACAACGTGGTAGGTTTCTTAATCGAACATGCACTTGAAATGTACATTTTTCTTTATGGTCGCAGAAAAAAGATTTTTCCCAACACCAGTAAAAGACAGACTATTGAGGGATGAAGCGGGGGGGGGGGTCAATTTAGCTCTGCACTTAAATTTTTTCCTCAAAGTTTTTCTGCAAATGCCTACGATTTTTTTGGTCCAACGGTAAAATTGAGAATCTCTCGAGTCGAACAGGTAAAATGTGTGGCCTTTATCATACTTCTGTCAAGTCACATCTATGAGATCGATAAAAAAGTAAACACATAAAAACAAGAGCAAGACTTATATGGGTGGCTGCTCGACGTGCTATCGAATATATGGCATAATACAAAATGTAGACGAGTGCTAAGATGTTAAATGGCTCATAGAGAACGATTTCGATATCCCATAATCACACAAAAGACATCAACATCGAGCAGCACAGATCAAATGTCATCGAAGACTTGAGTCATGTATTCTAGTGTCACGGACTGAGAACGGTTAATTTGCTCTCTAACCCACAATTCCAATAGAACAAAATAAAGTAACGTGATAATCGCCAATATATTATGATTATAATAAATATTCCAATATGTAAATAATTCGCTGGAATAAATATTAAATGTGCATCAAATTCAACTTATAAATTCCTTATTACTAGACTTGATAATATCTACAGCTCATCAATCAATAAAAAAACCAAAACAGATTAAACAGAACAAACTGAAATTCATCCAAAAATTTGGTACCTCAAGTACCATAGCACTCGTTGTACTGGCTTTAATGAGCTGAATATCAATAGGGTTCATCTTTGAGACGCCATGTATAATATCCAATCATAAAATTGGACACTTGTATATACTTCGGAGGCTGTATCGTGCTAACAAACTGAAATTTATCAAAAAATTACAAAAATGTACTTCAAGTACCATAGCACCCGTTGTACTGGCTATTGTGAGCTGAAAATCAATAGGGTTCATCTGTGAGATGTCCTGAACAATATTCAATTATAAAATTGGTGTCTTGTTGCACTCCGGAGGCTGTATCGTGCTAACAAGACATTTAACGAAAAGTGGCCGACGACAACGAAGACGACATACACACAGGATTTTTTTTCTTCTAAAATCCGTTTTTTCGAGTTGTCCTTGATGAAAAACTTAAAAATAACTCGAATATTTTCAAAATTCCAACTTTTTTGTGGGTAAACCAATACTTTTCTCGCATATTAGATAGGTTGGGCCAAAAAGTAATAGTATATCTGGATTTATAGGACCCGCAGTACTCGCTCTCGTCAGCTGAAAATCAATTGGGAATATCTGTGAGACACCTTGAGCAATATTCAATCATAAAATTGGTCACTTGTAGACACTCGAGAGGCTGTATCATGCTATCAAACTGAAAATTCTCCAAAAATGACAAAAATTTGGTATTTCAAGTACCATAGCACCCGTTGTACTTGCTTTAATAAGCTGAACATTCTTAGGGTTCATCTTTGAGACGCTCTGAATAATATCCAATCATAAAATTGATCACTTGTATATACTCGTGCTAACAAACTGAAATTTCTCCAAAAATGTCGTACATAAAGTACTATAGGACCTGTTGTACTGACTCTGTTGAGCTGAAAATCAATAGGGCTCATCTGTGAGATGTTCTGAATAATATTCAATCATAAAATTGGTGACTTGCTGAACTCCGGAGGCTGTATCGTGCTAACAAACTGAAATTTCTCAAAAAATGACAAATATTTCGTACTTCAAGTACCATAGCACCCGTACTGGCTCTGGTGAACTGAAAATCAATAGGGTTCATCTGTGACATGTTCTTCACAATATTCAATCATAAAATTGGTGACTTGTTGCACTACGGAGGCTGCATCGTGCTAACAAGACGTGTAACGAAAAGTGGCCTACGACAACGACGACGACATACACACAGGATATTTTTTCCAAAAACCATTTTTTCGTGTTGTTGTTGATGGAAATCGTAAAAATAACTCAAAAATTTTTTTCAAAATTCCAACTTTTTTTGGGGGAAACCAATACTTTTCTCGCATATTAGATAGATTGGGCGGAAAAGTAATACATATAAGTAAAGGAGCTAGGCGGGTTCTAGACCATTCCTCACGTGGCGACGTCACGTCGTCGTCTTCACGTCGTTGTCGTCGTCGTCGTCACGGCCGCCTCATGATAGACGCATGCGCAGATCGAAATTGCGTCAAAAATTACCACGTTGGACCTTGGCGATTTCCCATGTTAATTTACATAAGGAATGGTCTAAAACCCGCCTAGCTCCTTTACTCATATACCACTGAGTGGGGGTGAGCTTTGCTTACTTTTGCTGAAGAGGTGGAAGGGAGCGGTCGATAATTACAGAAATTCTGCTTACGTAATACTCGAACGGCTCTAAAAAGAAAAGGATCTCTCCAAAGATTGCAAAATAACATCAATAAAAGATTTGTGTTTAGTAAATTGAATTAAATTCCGTTCAACCTATGGATAGTTTCACATAAAATCAACAATACGAATGTATTCTTACGATTATTTCATGAACACATAGCTCCATCAATAAAAAGTCATGAATTTTGTCACATGATATGCAATATGATCGACTATTCAGGCAAATAAAGACATATGAGAGGCTATCTAGTTCGATTGTATAAGAGTGCTATGACAATTGTCAAAATTGGACCTAACATTCACTCAAAATTGAAAACGGCTCGTTATGGTTCATGTTCCACTACGGAAATCAGTGAAAATACAAGAAAATCCACCCCAGCAAATACCAAAAAGAGTAAGGAGTCTTTCCTTTTGTCGGCAGCAAAATTATGATTTTGTGCGATTACCCCAACTTTCGTGATAACCGAAATACTCAAAGATTGTGCACAAAATATGCGCAAAGAAAATGGCGAGGAATATAAACAGTATACAATTAAATTGATGTGGAATTTCACAGCGAAAACTCTGCAGGAATTATACTTCACTGAACATAATCGAAAGGAATATCCATTTGAAGATATCGAATTCCGAAGTAATGCAAAAAGGCGAATCTGCAAAGTTGTCCTCAAAAGAGGAAGGAAAGTTCCGTAGCACTTATTTTAGATGAATTCAATCCTATTATAGATTATTATAGAATACCCCAGTCGGCCCTCAGAAGAACTTTTTTCAAATAGTATCTGTAAAGTTCACCTGGCGAGGAGGAGAAGGTATCTATTGCAAAATCCATTATTAGAGAGAAATGAAAAACGACGGAACCTATTCTGGCAGGGTCGAATATAATACTGTATTCAGAAAAACATACCAAGGAGGACACATACAGAAAGTGCGGAGATGGTAAATGGCTCACAGCTAACAGTCAAAATATAAATCGTTGTCCTGTACGTATTTTCATGAAACTTCTTTGCCATCCAGCTGGAAATATAAACACCGACCGTTTTTTCTTGACTACCAAATCCGTACTGGAAAAAACGGGATCTGCAGTACAAAATGGAATTAAATGTTGATGAACGTTTATGAATAATTAGCATGCTTTCACTTTAGCGAAAGTAATAAATATGACCGGAACCTTAGCGAATGATTTTGCGGTGTTCATGAAATAATCTTCCTGATTATCACTCACTATATAACAAACAGAGACTATTTTTTAATTTATCTCGAGCAACTTGTATTTTGAGACAATTCAATTCGACTATATGAACATTAATAATCAAGGATTAACTCCCTTGAGCTAAAAGCTCTCGGGAGTTATTCAGATTATTAATCTTCATTATGGTCTCATCAAATTGTCTCGAAATACAAGGTACTCTCGATAGAATTATGACTAAAATAATAGTGGATTATTTGTCATAGTTCCGGGATTTTACCTCTGAGAATGTCGTAAATTCCTTTTCTAATATAAATAAATAACCATTCACGGATTAAATATCAAAGTGGCGATTCCAAAACGCAATGCCCAGAATGTCTGATATCCATTTAATGATGAATTGGAATTAATTTAACCGAATTTGTAAATAAAAAATTAACTTAGGGTTATTCGTAAAGTCGTAAAATTGTGTCTAAATGAAAAAGCCAATCAGATAAATTCAATTGCAAGTTTTTTTAAACTAGTAATTAAAGTTCATTTGAATCTCTAGTCACGGTCTAAATTCACGTAACAATAATGACATTTAAATGGTTTTAAACCCTTATCTACATTTAACACAATGAGACAATTAAATACGATTCATACCTAAAGAGGGTCGGTCACTTTTTACTCAGTTCTCATTTCTTGTGACATGCTCGTGACAGTTGTAGATTTTATTGTCCTCAGTGCACGCGACAATATGTTATAATTATAGTTTTAATGCGTGTAAATATGTAACACATTTCAAAGCTTTCCAAAAAGTTAAACAGGGGTCAATTTTATTGGTTTTATGGTAATGAATTTTGTAATATGATTATGAGTGGTAAATTGAAAGTATAACAGTGAAAAAATTTTTAACAAAGAAATCAAATAATGTGCAAACATCTCGGTACAGTTAAGTAAATAATGAAGTAAGGCTACCGATTGAAAAATTTCTCTTAACTAAAAGATTTAGAAGAGAAATTTTACTTTGTGGTGTCCCAAAAATAATCTGGTGGTGGCTGTGATGATGTAACAAAAATAATTTGATCAATCAATGTAGGTGGTTCCTATAAGACAGCGGCAGAATTTTACCACTCACATTGGAATATAATTCAAGTTTTTCACAACCTACCTCATTTTATAGTCAACTTTATTCAAAATCCTATGAATTTTTGTAAAAAATTCCGAATTATAATAATCTAGTACGTGACGACATATTTACGTAAATATACTCGGTGACATAGAAACCCGAATACCCAGTATAAATTATTTTCGTAATATTTGACATACATATCAGGGAGTTCATAATATGTAAATGATTATAATTTTACTCCAATCGTGTGAGGATAATCTAAGTTTCTGCACACCAACTTTGATAATGAGTTGAAGCTCCACGATTTCCTACCCATTCCCTAATGCGTCTTGGCATACTCATAATCAGGTGGTCAATATCCTCCTGGGATATCTCATTGCATGCCACTGAGTTCTGTTGAATTCACATATGAAGTGGAATTTTAAATTAAATATACATACACAAAACGGAAGTACGTAAAATGCTTCACTTTAATTATTGTAATCGACAAAGCAAGGTAAGAATACTTTTAGAAGATTTGGGAAACCCTTTAGATTTAAGCCTGTCTGAACATACGCACTGTTCTTTTATCTATAGGGAAATACCGGTAGGCTATGAAAAAGTATAGATTTGAGAAGCAGAGACTGATTAAATGACTAGAAACAAGTATTGAGACAATTACTGCAATATTCTAGAGTATCGAATGCAACAGATCCTAATATCTAAACTATAGGAAGCTCAAGGACCGGCTGGTTTCATCCCCTGAGTTTTCTGGGCAACGACGATGTATTTCCAACGTCAGCAGATATTTTGTGGACAGAAAAACGCCAAATCAACAAACCCCAAGGCTTCCTTCTTTTTCGGGGAATTCTGTAAAACTGGTACGGTTTTTTGCGGTTGCTTTTTCCTTTGTTCCATAAATGTGTTTGAGTTTCATTAAAGCTTAAGTATGGTTTATTTGAAGAGACTTTGTGGAAATTTCTAGTAATTTTATGCGGCTTTTGTATGATAAATTCTTAGTTTATCGATTACTTGAGCCATTCCACTGGTCTAACAACCAATCTCTTGAAACTTATGATTAAATTCATAATTGTTTTATTGTATCTGTAATTTTTTTCAGTCATTCATGTTTTAAATATATTTACCCAAGTTGCCAATTGAGATTGATATCATTTTTAGCAGCTATAGGTTTTAGTGATTTAGAAGTAATTAATGGCCATTAGGGAATTTAAGTATAAATTTGGTTACATTGTCTGAGGTTTGCGACTCATAGACGCTAGAGTGTAACTTAGAATTGAATATCGTATTTGAGTCTATTTGACTAAACTCACTTCAAGTTATTGAAGCTGCTTAATCCCTTATCTATACCTCTACCATAGACCAGATTTATCTAACTAAAATAGATAATTATATTTACCTATCGAATACCAACAGAACTATAGTCAACCTATTTGTTTGTAATTAGTCATATATACCTTTTTTATATATTACTTTTCCGCCCAACCCATCTATATGCGAGAAAAGTATTGGTTTACCCACAAAAAAGTTGAAATTTTGAAAAAAAATTGCGAGTTATTTTTATGTTTTTCATTAACCCTTTCAGTACGGCACCCAAAAGTAGGTAGCATGATACACAGACGGGAGTTTTTGCAGTGGCAGACAAACGGCTGACAAATATAAACGACACCCTATAAAAAGTGATGTTTATTAAAAGAAACAACCAAAAAAAAATAAGAAAAGAGCTAATATTTCATTTTTTCAAGATATATCTGACAACGTGGAACAGCACAGCACATAGCCCGACGTCACAAAATTTGCACTCGATTTTTTTCTTTTTTTCTGGGCATTTGTTGTATGAGAGCAGACCCAGCATCTTCTCAATTGCGGTTACCCGTTTTTGCGAGGGACTTCTGAGGGGAAGTGCTTTCGTGATAGCCTTGCTAAGTTAGTAGGTTGCATGCTTTTTTTCATCTTATAGTTGGTTGGATATCTGAAAATCAAAAACGATTACAATGTAAAAAAAATTACAAAAACAAAAGATTTAAAATACCTTGCAAGAAGCTGCCTGATAACTTCTAAATGGAACGCAGGAAACAAAATGTTACTGGCATTCTGTGTCTTATATAACGCATGCGCATTCAACATGCATATATCCAGTGTATGGAAAAATAATTTCTTATACCATTTTACTGTTTTTCGCGTGGAATCTGTAATGCTCATCATCATATCACTTCTATCAACTGCCCCCATTCTTTCATTATAATCCAGTATGCATGAAGGTTTGATTCTGTGTTCATTGGTAAGTCTGTCCAGCTGTGGAAGGGTAACCATTTTATTTTCATGGATGGTGGTAAGCATTACCACGTCACGACGGTCTTTCCATTTCAGTGCAAGCATTGAATCACTGCTGCGCCACTCTGTTTCCCCTTTTTTCAATTTTTTCTCAAAAATTGGCATGTGTTTACGATTTATGCGGACAGTTCCACAAGAGTTTGTCATGTGAACAAAAAGATAATTGGACAAAGTTGGACTTGTGTAGTAGTTGTCGCTGTAAAACGAATGGCCTTTGTCCAGGTAGGGCTCCAAAAGTTTCACAACAACATCGCCTGACAATCCTAGACCGCTGTTATTATCTTTATTTTTATCGGTACTCTTGCCAGTATATACCTGAAATGCCAAAACGTAACCCGTTTCACAATCACATAATACGTAAAGTTTTTTTCCAAAGCGATGCCTTTTGGTTTTGATGTACTGTTTGAAACACAGTCTCCCTTTGAAAAGTATCATACTTTCATCAATGACGATATTTTGAAATGGATAAAAATTGGTTTTGAAGTTGTTTTGTATCATATTGAGAACATTTTCTATTTTATGCAGACGATTACCTTCTTGTTGATTTTGATTATTACTAAAATGCAAGTATCTTAGTATTTCTAGATAGCGATCTCGAGACATTGTTTGGCGGAAAGAAGGCGTGCCAATAAAATTATTTGTAGACCAGTAATCCTTTATATCAGACTTTTTTACGTGAGGCATCAACATTGAGAAGGGCTATAAAATTGTAAAACTCATTTTTATCGACGTTTTTCCAACCCTTGGCATTTCGTTGTTGAGCATAAATATTAGTTTCTTCAATAACAATGTTGACTATTTCCTCTGAGAATAATTTCAAAAAATATTCTAACTCACTTGTTTCATTTTTCAGATTTTCATTCTGTAGTCCACTATTAGTGTCGTCAAACTGGTGAACTTTGGGAACAAACTTACGTGAATCCCATATTACCTGTAAATCTTCCTGACACTTGCTTTGATCTGAGATATCAGACACAGACGCTACTGAATGTTGTTGTTCTTCGGTATTTTCGTCTACCAATAAGGTTTCGTCGTCTTCTCCGGAGCTCAATTCGCTCTCAGAGTCAGGAATATATTCGCTGCCACTATCTATAAATGGTTCATCCTCACTGAAGTACATATCACTATCGTTTACCGCATTCAATATATTTCCCACATCCTTATCAGATAGTCCACAAAAGTCCGAGGGGCCAGCTTGATCTGTAGATGACATTCTGTAACCAACGTATCTCACTCAACGCTTTGCTGAACTAGACTGGCGCTAAAACTTACGGGTGTGAGACGGCATCGCCTGACTTTGGCATGTTGCCGGTTGTCGTGAATTTACGACACTGTCGAAAATGCACGGCATCCGTCTGTCTGACAAACAAAAACTGTCGAAACGGTACGACGGACGCCGGTGAGAAAAAGCAAAAATTTATGTGTGTCGTATATGCAATGGCAGGCGTCTATCAGGGATACGAGCTACTGTCGTCCATACACGACAGCCGTCCGTCTGCCAAAAAAGTCAGTGTCGTGTATATACGACAACCGTACTGAAAGGGTTAAGAACAACACGAAAAAATGGTTTTTAGAAAAAAAATCCTGTTTGTATGTCGTCGTCGTTGTCGTCGGCCACTTTCCGATACATATCTTGTTAGCACGATACAGCCTCCGGAGTGCAACAAATCACCAATTTTATGATTGAATATTGTTCAGGACATCTCACAGATGAACCCTATTGATTTTCAGCTCACAATAGCCAGTACAACGGGTACTATGGTACTTGAAGTACGACATTTTTGTCATTTTTTGAGAAATTTCAGTTTGTTAGCACGATACAGCCTCCGGAATGCAAAAAGTCACTAATTTTATGATGGAATATTATTCAAAACATCTTACAGATGAACCCTATTGATTTTCAGCTCACAATAGCCAGTACAACGGGTGCTATGGTACTTGAAGTACGACTTTTTTGTCATTTTTGGAGAATTTTTAGCACGATACAGCCTCCAGCGTGTATACAAGTGGCCAATTTTATAATTGGATATTTTTCAAGGTGTCTCACAGATGTACCCTATTGAATTTCAGCTGACTATAGCGAGTACAGCGGGCTCTATAAATCCAGATATACTGAATTTTTGGTTACTTTTGGATATATTTCAGTTTGTTAACACGATACATCCCCCGAACTGTATACAAGTGACAATTTTATGATAGAATATGATTCAGGGTATCTCACAGATGCGGACAAGTTAATTTTAATCTTTAAAACCGTTTATTTTTTTATACATTTACCAACTTTTACAATTAAACACAATCTATATTCTGATTTCTGTGTATTATTGCATGATCTAAGTCCTGATCACCGAACAGTGTACTTGTGGTTATTTCATTGGTAACGTCGTCTCCTTTTCTACGACTTTAAACCACGAAAAGGTGACCTCCTTATAAATTGGGTTACAATCCATAAGGACGACAATCCTATATTTTGATTGAGGAAAAGCTGCCGTTCGAGTTTTAAGTGTGCCTCCAGTTTAGATACCGGGGTATCGAGTTTGAAGTAAAACATTTCACTTTTAGGAGTATCAGGAAACTTTCACCGCCACACCACTTCTATCTCATTTCGAAAAGCCATCAGAGTATGAGGAGAACGCTGTAAAGTTTTTAACCTTCTGCCTATTATGTTCCACACATGTTCAATTGGGGACAAATCCGAGGATATTAGGGGCCAAGGTAGGAGAATAATTTTAGCCTGGTGGAAGTAATCGAAGGTTTGTCTGGCTGTAAGTGGCCTATCGTTATCTTGCTGAAAACTTAGATTTTGAAATGTCATGAGGTAATAAATCAGATACTTCTTGAAATTATCAATGTGAATTCATATTGCCCCTGATGAAGACTAAACGTCACCTTGAGCCATAAACAATGGTACCCCATATTATAACTTCCATAGTGCGATGTACATGCCGCTCAACAAAAAACTAAGGATTACGACGTTCGCCTCATCTCCTATTCACCCTCGCTCAACGATCATGCAGAACCGGTATTCGTCACTGAAGACGATAGTGTTTAGTTCCTGACTCCACACTAGTCGTTCTTGGCGCCACTGAAGTCGATTTTTTCGATGTTCCATAGTTAAAGGTAACTCCAACTGAGGACGGTATGAAAAAAGTCCAAACCTTCGTATCCGTATATAAAAACTTTTCATTCCAAAGATCTTTCCATGTTTTGCAAACCACTGAGTTGCTATTGCCCTTGTCGATGAGAAACGATCTCTTAGAGCTAATAACCTTAGGCGATGATCTTAGCCCTCTTTTGTCCTGCTCACTCGTCCTGTGCATCAGGCTCTTCGTGTTCGGCCTTCTTGGTGCCATGCCTGATAACATCTGAAAACGGCATCCACACTCCTGTTTATTCTACCAACAATTTCTCGAAACGACAGCCTAGCTTCCCGAAGACCAATAATTCGACCTCTCAATAACTCCACTGCCGATCATTCATTTCTTCGCACTCTAGGCATGAATTCCTGTAAGGCAACGTTTAAAACCATTGTACTCGAATTCTGTATTTTAATATCGGAATGGGCCAGTTCGGCCAGTCAGCGAAAAAATAAGGTATGTTGACCAATTATGAGCACTACTCCAAATATGGCCACACCTTTAAAATTTCGTTTCGTTGTGCTACTCTCCACCAGATGTCTTATAAAAGTAATCTATATTATCACTTACCAACGCCTATGCCATCTCATCAGATGGCAGCTCTTAAGTTATGAAATTAAGTTATAATATACGGTAAGTCTTTCTTAACGTTTTTGGCTTTTCATCTTTTTGAAACTGGTTCATGTTATACATCAATTGTTAGCTATCTTTCTTTGTTTGAAGCTGTAGTTGTTAAAATATTCATTTAAGATACTTTTTACATTTTTTCCCAATTTACTTTGTGAAGGACATGTAGCGAAATATGCGCACCAGCCTCAGCGCCAAATATGGACAGTGCCCATATTAGGCACCGATAAATTTTTTCTACCACTTTTTTTTCTTAATTTTAGGAAATGGCACCAACTAAAAGGGCAAGGTGGAGCCAGGCAGACTTAAGCAGGTCCATGGAGGCTGTGCGAAATGGAAGATCAATAAAAAGAGCCGCCCAAGATTTCAATATACCACGTAGTACCTTGCAACGTTATGTTCATGCAGGAAATGCCGAGAAACGCTTAGGGAGACACTCCATGCTTAGTGCGGCGCAAGAACAAGAACTTTGCAGCCGCATTTTTAGATTTGCCGAAATCGGTATGCCATTAACCTCGAAAGTTTTGCGAAGAACCGTTCACACATTCTGCGTTGAAAATAATGTGACACTACAACTAAGCAGAAAACCATTTTTACTAATTGGGCGTAAATGGCTTAAACTGTTTCTTCAGCGTCATTCAGATGTAGCCCAAAGGAAATCAGAAACAGTTAATCCAGTCGAGCGGCAAAATTGAATAAAGATATTGTAATCAATTACTTCCAGACATTAGCAAATGTAATGACTGAACTGGGTATTATGAATCAACCGCGGTTAATATTTAACGTGTATGAAAAGGGCTGTCAACTTACGCTGCATAAAGATCCAAAGGTCTTAACCCGAAAAGGAATTAAAATAGTTCCTATGGTAGCACCAGAACATGTGACTATAGTGTCATCTTGAAATGCGTTAGGGCCACCTGTAATCTTATTCAAGGGACAAAGAAATAAACACGAATATTCGGACAACTTACCGCCTAGTGCCAAAGTGTTCATGACCCCAAAGGGTAGCATGACTACAGACACTTTCGTCAAATGGGTGGATCACTTTTCACAATACAAGCCACCGGGACAATATATTGGATGGGGCGAAATCCCACTTGGATGCAAATATCGTCACTACGTCTGACCGTCACGAAATAACTCTATTGTGTTTGCCAAGTAATTGCACCCACTAACTTCAACCCATGGATAAGTCGGTGTTCCGGGCCTTTGAGTACCACTAGGATGATGCAGTTTAGCGCTTTTGGGGGCACCAAGTTGATAAAAGACTGAACAAATCAAGTTTTCGTATAATGTTCTCTAAGATTTGGCCCAAGGCAGTAACACCCACAAATGTGGCAAATGGATTTCGAGCTATAGGAATATATCCCAACCGTAATTCCTGAAACCGTCTATGCACCCTCCCGACTAACAGAAAAACGTCTGGACATTTCTCAGTCCACAGAAGAAGGTTCAACAGCCGGATCTGATTCAAGATTCAAATTTTTCAGATCAATATCAACAAAGAGTGGGTCCACCCATCGTAGCTATGGATCGTGATAGTTCAAACAAAACTCAAAACTCCGCAAGCAGGGCCTTCTAAGAAAGCTTCTGTGACTAAGAAGCCGCGACGTAAGCGTGCTGCTTCATTTGACAGCGATACGTGCAGTGAGGACAGTGAATATGCTGCCCCATCATCGCACAGTTCACAGGATGCTGGAATCGCTATAGATGAGTCCAGTTCAGAAGAAGATACTGATGAACACCCATTGTCATTTACTGATCTTTTGCCTACTCCAGAGAAGAAGAGTGAAACCAATACTAACCAAACACAAACACGAAAGAAGGCTTTGAACTACAGAGCCATTAAATTAGACACTTCAATGTGCACTCAAAATATTGTGGCGAAAAGTGCACCTTCAAAATCCACAAAAATCAAAGAATCGTTAGTCACAGCCAATAAGTGCGCACTAAAGCAACCGAAAATTGGTACTGTCCCCTGTTCAAAACCTACCGAAAGCTAACCATGCGACAGCGCTCTTTCTGCAAAAGGTGTGTTCACGAGGAATGCGTGGGACTGACTGAAGAGGATGAACTGCAGGTTTTTAAATGTCCACTTTGTGACTAATGACTTGCTTATGTCGTTATTTGTTATGCCGTTTTAATTTTTTTTTAATGAATTGTTAAGTTTTGATCTTCAAGAATGAGATTTTATTTTTTCATGTTCATACAAACTTTAGAATAAAGTGATTTTTTTTCAATGCCTCATTTCAATTCACCTTTAGTATTGCTACAGAACTATTGTTGTAAGGGACTTGGTCATACTAGAATCTAGTGCCCATATTTGGAACAAAGTGTACTCATATTATAAACATGGTGTACCTAATATGAGCACCAATAAGCGAAAACATCTTTTGTGTACTTTAAGCTTACTTTGTATTTACTGGGTTTGGCGAGTCCTATATGTATGTTAGAAAATACCCAATTTTTAAATAATTTATTGGGGAAAATGTGGGTTTTACAGTGACTTCTTCTTAAGGGTGCTTATATTTGGTCACTTTACCTTAATTGAATTAAAACAGGAACGTTCAACTGATAGCCCTCAAATTATAATCTTGTATCAAAACTTTTATGATAAACATGTACGTGAAATATTTTTGAAATGAAATAATATTTACTGGGTGTTTTCATGTCACTGAGTATAATTCTCAACTTGTCATTGTTTTTAACAATATTAACTATTTAATAATGAGTATATTATTGATATGGTATTGGGAATAATTTGTACAGGTGTGCAATCCAGCTAGTTAATGAAAAATATCCAGATATAACTGTTACGTTAAATGAATTCAGATAATTAATCAGGAAATTCGATGAGACACAATCTTTCATGACAAAAAGAAATCGAAAATGTGTACAGTGAGGACGGTGATGCAACTACTGCCCTATCTATCCATTCAGGAATGGTGAATCACAAGTTAAGTTCATGACAAAGAGCAGCAGAATGGTCGATTCTTTCACCATAATACTTCATTTTGGGTTGGGTACTACAAGTTTCACCATAACATTCCATTTTATGATGTTTTGGAACGAGCAAACCTTTTAAGGTACCTGAGGCAAATAGGGCCCATCTAAGGAGCAAACTCATTTTATTTGAAAAAAAAATTAAAATAAAATGGAAAATACACATCAAAAACAGTTACGCTTCATGAAACAAATGAATACATTTCTAATAGAAATTTCTATTTTTTTTTAATTTTTGAGCCTTTTCTAAAACGCCTGCAATGGGCCTTATTATACAACCAAGTGGGTAATAGGGCCCTTGCTTAAAATTCGATTCTTCTAGAAAAGCCCACAAAATATAACGCTTTCACGTGTATTTATAAATTCAAAAACATGTTTAAAACAAAATAAACTAAAAAAAGGCACTAATATTAAGCCTATAAAAGAAACTAAGGCATTCTAAAATAGTTCATTAGCAACACTTTGGACAAACAAATCATTCCGTATCGCGTTGTGTTAACCTTAAACAAGCTTCATGACACCATTTTCCGGAAGTTACACATTTGACGTTGAAGGTCTAGGTTCTTTTGCTGCAGACTTACTGATTGACGTTGAAGATTTAGATTATTTTGATGCAGAACCGATGTCTGCTGTTGAAGGTTTAGATTTTTTTGCTGCAAACTTCCTGGAGGTAGCAGATACTGATGTCGATTTTGTGCTAACGGATGAAAAAAGGTCTTTCGTTACCACTTGCGCTTTATAATTAAGGGATTTTTTCCTGTCAGATGTGTTATTGTTTTTATTCTTTGTTGCAAAAAGCTCAGGAGTAGGAAGCAATTTCTTAAAAGACCTGTTAAGAACTTCATTACTAGTGTCCATCATGATGTTGTCTGTCAACGTTTTATCTGTAGCTGTGGTCCTCCCGGAGATTTTCGTGATTCGTCATGTTTTACGGGTGTTTTTTCTCCATATTTGCTGCTTCCTGCTATTGCTGAATCTTTCACGATTTTTGCTAGCTTATTTAGCGGTATGTCTTCTAACTCATCATCGGACTCAGATCTATGATCCGTTGTATTTGTAGCGTTATCAACTTCTAAAATATTCGGAATTACACTGCTATTTGTGTTGTCTCGCAGAATTCCTTCATCAGGTACAGGTCGTTCAGGGTCTTCTAAATGGCGCTGGCTTATAAGTGATGGGTCAAATGCTGACTCTGGAATCCTTTGTGGATCAAGTGGAAACATGCCAGTGGCTTTAAATCCACTAATAATATTCTCAGGAGTCATACATTTGGGCCAGACTTTGGTAAAAAATTTACCGAATCGACTCTTATTAAGACGTCGATCTGGATGCGTATTCCAGAATTTAAGCAGTTCTTGATCCCAGTGATGCTCAAAGGATCTGTAAACTGCCTTATCCAGTGGTTGGAGTTCATGCGTCGTATTTGAAGATAGACAAAACAATCTAATTCCAAGACGGTCTGCAGCGTCCACGATAGAAATATCCAGATGACTAGAGGCACCATCGAAAACTAGTAACGCCGGTCCATTACCTTTGTAGCCAGCTAGATGTTCAATAAATTGAATGAAAAGTGATGTTGTCATGCTACCCTTATCTGACATTTTTACCAGGGTACCAGCCGGTAAAGCATCTTGCCATTCTGGTTTCAACCTTTTCCTTTTAAAAATAACCATAGGGGGATGGTGTTTCCCAGTGCATTATAACACTCCGCAATAGTCAGCGTGCTCATGTGCTACCATGTAAATTCGTTTCGCACCCCTTTGTCCAATTACTTGTTGCTGGTGGTGGACATGTTAAACACGTTTTGAGGGTTTTGATGAATATCCATTTCCTGGTAAATTTCAAAAAGTTTCATGAAATAATCGTCTACAATATAATTGCTCAACTTTTGCGCTCTTCCTGGGTTCATTAATTGAGCTTTCCTTTTAGAAAGTTGCGGGTTTCGTTTCAAGAATGCGTAAAGCCAATCTTTACCGGCGACTTCCTTGCTCACACGAAAGGGATGTTTAATGTTGTTTTCGACACAAAATTTAAAAACTGATCGCCTTACCAAGATTGGAGTTAATCGTAGTCCTATTTCACATAAACGAATAATTCGTTGAGCAAATTCATTTTCTTGTTCTTTCGTCAGTACTGCAGCCCTGCCTAACTTTCTTTCTACCTTTCCCGATTTAAGGTGGTTTCTAAGCGTCCTTCTGTGGATTCTGTAGCGATCTGCGGCCTCCCTCTGAGACAGTACTCCGTTATTTACCGCATTTATAGCCCTTTGCATCTGCTCTGAGCTCCACTGTGCACGTCGTCTAGGCATATTCTTTGTAAGTATCTGAAAAAAAAAGAAAAACATTTATCATTGTTTAATAAGGCCCGGGCCTTAATCGCAGAATATTAATGGGCCTTAATAGCCGACATGACAATTAAAAGTTATAAATTAAAAAACTCAACAATCTCTCTTTGTCGAAATATGCGGTAGGGACTGAGGAACACCACGGCAGTAGTAGCCACATAAAAAATCTTTACGAAACACTAAATCGTAAACAAAACGTGGCGCGCGAAATTTATAACACTGGACATTGCAACAGACATGATCACAACCTTGGATAGTACTAACGACGATTCTAAATTTTAGCGGGGTCGAAATTGGCGGATATGATTGACTCGTGGTGGGGGTTAAATCGGCATTGCCGGGTTTAATAATATGTTTTCTATTTTGTGAGATATTATTTTTGTGCTTTATTAGGCGCCGGGCCTTATTTTCCGCAGGTACCTTACCAGAAACGACATTTTTTCATGAAACTAAAAATAAAAATTTTCTTCATATATTTATAAAAATTACTTCTCGTTGTTATTCTGTATATCGTTATTATTTGTTTTTCTGTTTCTTCGTTTTCTCTCTTAAGACATCTTTAAAATATATTTCCTCTGACTCATTATTTCATCGACTCTATATATTTTGCCTCTTCGCCAAAAATCATTTTATGGCTTGCTTCTAGTACTTTTATTTTCAATTTTTCTGTAATTTTCACAATTCGTACTGTTGTTTCTTAAAATCTAAAAGTCCAATATATCGATTGCTACTTATTAACTATTAACATTTTATTACCTCGCTTGGAAATGTTGTCAAAACTTTTGAAGATTTAACAATGAGGAACCGTTCAGTAAGCAAAATCATATCTGTATCTGTAAAGATTTGAAGGGTGGGTGGCCCCACAGCACTTAGGCCACAATTGGCCCATTGTGCATCCTTCTGAGGTTCAAAACTTCCTTCTAGCTCGTCATCCAGCTTACTTCCTTGAAGTAGGCGATAACGTCGCCTGAATTAAATTCCCTCATATTGGCGTATGTTAGCCTGTGCTCACCGAATACTTGAAACCTAAAATGAGAGAGTGTCTGACATTCGCAAAGAATGTGTTCGACAGTCTCATCTTCTTGTTCACATCCTCTACAAAGTGGGGTGTTAGATAGACCCAGTCTGTGAAGGTGTTTTCGTAGGTGGCAGTGACCAGTCAGAATTCCCGTGGTTGTTCGTAGGTTCCGCCTGTTCATAGTCACGTATTTTTTGACTACTTTGCTATCCGGATACTGTTGCAGTTCCTTGGCAAGCCTGCAGCCTTCTGCGTCGTCCCATCTACCCTTAAATTTATTAAGGGAGTGTTCCTTTAATAGGTCGGCCGTCGCTGACGCCGATAGACCAGTGAAAGTGCCAAGTCCCAAGAGATTTTGGGAGGCTGCCTTCCTGGCTAGCGAGTCTGCAAAGCAAAATCATAATTTTTTAATTTATTTTTTCGGATTAATTCCAGATAATTTAATGTTTTGGTTTTGTTTTGTGTGTTTGAAACTTCAAAATTTTCGTAAAAAATATGATTTTCTTCCAAAAGATGTTTTTTATCAACGCTATATCTATGCTAATTAATTATTTTTCGATGTAATATACCCGTTTGTTCAATATTTGTTATTGGTTTTATATTGTTAATATAAATTTCCGTCAATCATCGGCAACTCGATTTCATATCAATTATAAACCATTATAATACCTCTACATAAAAAAAAATTGTTCCAAATAACTATGGACCCGTTTTATTAAAAATTCTTGAAAGATTGATTAAAACACATCTTCCATTGAGAAGTTCAATATTTAGTCGCATCAACGCCTGCGAACTGTTGGGAAAGTGGTGCGACAGGACGGATCGGGATGCGGTTTTCTGCATTCTCTTCCAAAAACGATTATCACGAAATGTGGGGCGGTAGATTTTTCCTCCCACCGAAAATTGCATTGCTGCAGTCCAAAGTGCACGCGAAAAATGCATTATCTGGGAGGCATTTTGGAAGATTTTCAAATTTGATAAATGAGGGTCAGAACTGGCCCGGATCGGGTACTCGGGGGGTTTTCGAGGCCGCTGATCACGAATATAATGTTCAAATTGACCTCCGAACACCTGGTGCACTAGAACCTGACCCTAAACGTCATCTCCGGGGGTTTTCCTGACACAATCAAAGAAGGTTAACCAAAAATCATTTTGGGGTTTTTTTGGCCCGCTGAATCCAAATCTGGCATCGGCGAGCACGCCACTGGCATCTGGTGCACCGAAACCCGGGCTAGAACGTCATCTCCGAGAGTTTTCTTGAGAAGAGTGCCAAAAACCACCCGAAAATCATAAGAGGGCAGTTGTGTGGGGCGGTAGTCCCGAATTTCACGTCGGAAACAACCCCCCGAACACCTGGTGCACCAGAACCTGACCCTAAACGTCATCTCCGGGGGTTTTCCTGACACAATCAAAGAAGGTCAACCAAAAGTCATTTTGGGTTTTTTTTTCATCAAATTTGAAAATCTTCCAAAAGGCCTCCCAGATAATGCATTTTTCGCGTGCACTTTGGCCTGCAGCAATGCAATTTTCGGTGGGAGGGAAAATCTACCGCCCCACATTTCGTGATAATCGTTTTTGGAAGAGAATGCAGAAAACCGCATCCCGATCCGTCCTGTCGCACCACTTTCCCAGGTTCATCCCTATTTCCGCAGGCGTTGACGCGACTAATTCTATCATCTAATCATCATGGTTTCAGTACCAATATGAACACCAATGATGCAATTCTCTCAGTCCTCAATAATGAATATTTTTCAATCAATAATAATTCTTATTTCGCTTCCGTCAAGGCATGACGCTAATTAGGCTTAGTTTTATTCATCAAAAACAGTAGTAATATTCTATAAACCTTTGCAGTGGAGTCTATTCAAGCGTGGTTTCCTTACAATTTTCCATTTTTTAAGAAGAAAAAATACTGCTCCGCGATCTCAGCACATAATGTGGAATTTCGATTGACCATTTATACTATCTAAAAGGTCAGAAAATGTTCATAAAAGGTTGGCTCGATTAGTTAGTCAGTCATAGAATTGTTTTTATTAAGCATCAAATTTTTTCAATGTCACTGAAAAATTTTAGCAACTCATTTCTCACAAATACCAAAAGTAAAATCTGTATTCGATTAGATTATTTATTAACGGGGTGACTTTGCACTGTAACCTTGAGATTTATTGTGTCCTGTCGGAGCTGTTCTCGCTACTTCTACAGCTCGCCTTCCAGTTACAATGAACTCCAGTATTTTGGATGGATTCAAGGAGGTGGCGAGGCATTCTAGAATTAGGTTGTGTACGTATGTGCACGTAAACTGATAATTAACGCACTGTTTTTCCAATTTAAAAAGTGTTTATAGTTCAATAAAAATCAAATTCGGACACTATTACAATATTTACACAGAATTATTACACTATTCACACATTATTAATTGTACAATTTTTCTTTACGGTTGCGAAAATTTGCTACGTTACTTATTCGTTAACTAATCGAGATACCGAGAGAAATAATTGCGAAATATTCTCGAGAATGTGTAGCTCAAATAGAGAAGCTTACGAGATATACAGAGAGAGAGAGAGAGAGAGAGAGAGAGAGAAGCGTAAAAATAATAAAATAAATTACGAGAGATACAACTAGAGCGTAACTCAAAGCTGGAGCTGAACCGATTTGCTTGAAGAAACATTCACGACTAATGGTGAATACTGAAATTTTCTTGTAAGAAAGATCGTATGCCACCCATTCCGCACGAAGTGATATTTGCTTTTCTAGGTAAGGCTATATTGTCTCAATAAACAGAGAAGAGCTACCTTTACAAATTGTTTATAGAATATTTTATGAGAGGAAATGCGACAGAATATATTTCGAACGTGGTCAATAAACCTTGAATATTATGATAAGGACCCTACAAGAGTTCGCAGTGGTTCACGCCGCGCGGACAATAGTTTTTAAAATACAAAAGAGGGTTGTGAATTCTGTCGCCCAAAAGCACAAGAATAAATAAATGGTATTTATTCATGTGACAAGAGGTTGTGAATTCGATACAAAAGAGAATTTATCAGAGAGAAAAATGTATTTGGGAATATAGGTGATCCGGAGTTTCTTCCTCCTCCCCACATAATCTGCACTCGTCAGTTTCTGCTAATCCTATTCTCATTAGAAACTTCATAAGGCGGCAGTGCCCTGCAAGGAAGGCCGTGAGGAGATACTAGTTCATTTTTACAGACATCCAAATACTTTTTGGATGTAGCCTGTAGTCGATAAATAATAATCTACTGATAATTGGTCAGCTAAAATAAATTACATAAAATTTAGTCGCGCATTCGTTGGTTAGGTTAGATTAGGTTAGGGAATTACAATACAGGAATAAATATTCTCACTAGGAGTGAGGCCTTGTACTTCTGTAAATAATTATTGTTTCGTAGATTCAACATATCAATGGATGTATGATTTTATTGTAAAATTATTCAACTCGTAATTGAACAAAACACTTGCGTACAACTGTCTATGCGACTTAATTATAAATTTTTGAAAAATAAAATTGGAATACTAATCATTTATTTTAGCTGACCGATTATCAGTATTTTCGAATACATCTATTACTTTTTGTATTTGTGACAAATAAGTGCCCTTTCACATAACGGCTCTAGAATCGCATTCCAGAGTTCTTTTGCGGTAGCGATGTGCCATTATACATATATTTAAATAGAAGCTCATACTTGCGATTCCAAAGAATGCAACTCTACAACCATGGGAATCTTGAAGCCCATGGCTCCGTTTATGAGTAACATTTGTTTAAAATAAGATCTGTTGCATTACTATTCTAGAATCGCATTCCGAAATCCGATTCTAGAATTGTAAGGTGTTAAATTTTTTGATAGACCTTAAAAAAAGTTGATGCATAATAAAAAGATTTGTATCACTGACTATACTAAAACTGAAAAATGGGACTTTGAAATTATTAACGACAATTATGGGACTTTATACAGAAAGCTACATATAATAACATTTTCTTTATTGAGAAGAAAAATTTTATTTTTACAAAATTTATAATAAAATAATTAATAAGATTTGGTAAAGTCACTGATATCGATGTACTTTATTGAAACAAGGTAAATAAAAATAAGGGAATTCCGCACAATGAGCACAAAAAGTACTCACTTTTTTAGTTTTTTTTGTTCTGGTCATGGAAAATTTTGCACATTCTCTTTATAACACTGAATACATACCCGTCTTGTATTTCGTACTAGTCCAGGTTTTGTTTTCAATCCATGTTTCAGTCTTTTTGGTCTCGGTTCTTTACTATTTTCCACAACACATTTTCCTGCACTTGTAAGGTATTCAACAAGAATTTTTCGATACTCCATCGATATTTGTTTTTGCCTTGTTTCAATGTACATAATCCTTGCATTGACAACAGCCGTATTCAAAAGCAGTTCAAATGCTAGTTTTTTGTATCATTTGACAGGTTTACGCAATGGAGAAGAATATGATGAGATCTGATCGTTCATATCCACAGCAGCTGTACTTTTATCGTAATCTAAAACAATTGCTGGTTTAGAAACCACTTTACCTTTCATTTTAACATTCTGAAATGTACCTGTGTGTTTTGTAGACAACATTAAAACATCCCTTTTATCTTTCCATTTTCGCACTGTCATGTCGTTGATGTTTTGTTGAACTATAAATTCTCCTCGATTGAGTATTTTGTTCACAACTTTTGCCGTCAAACCTCTTCTGTTTTTTCTATAAAATGCGTTCCATTGTTCAGTAACTCATACGCTAAACCTAAACTAGAATACCAGTTATCGGTACCAAGCGTGTGCCCTTTATTCAAAAGTTCTTCAAAAAGAGATAAAACTACTTTAGTTGGCGTTGTATTGACTGTATCAAAATTTTTACCACAATTGACTTGTAATTTGCATGTGTATCCAGGGCTTGTACACATTTTAAGAAGCCTAATACCGTATTTGTGGCGTTTTTGCTTGTTATATTAGCGAAATATAAGTCCTCCTCTGAATGCTTTCGTCTACGCATATGACTTCTTTAAGTGAATAATAAATTCTAATATTTTTATTTTACTCGTTTACCAAGTCTCTTACCTTACCAATACGATCCTTTGCATCTGTATTTTGATTATCAGAAAAGTGTAAATACTGTAAAAGTATTTCAAATCTATTTCGGTTCATAACGGTTGTTGGAAATTTTTAGGCCATAATGTTGTCTGTGCTTCAGTAATAACTTAATTGTGGCAGTTTTACTAATCCCATATATAAAATGAGTCCAAAAATATCTTTGTTTCGTCTTTATTAGTAGGAGTCCAATAATGTGAACGTGAAAAATGCTTATGACATAGTTGCGTAGCAAACAAGTTTATTTGATGTGCTATGGTTTCAAATAACTCATCAGGAACCAAGAGACTGAAAAAATGTTCTGGATCACCCTGGCTGTATCATCTTTATAAGGAAATTAGTAAAGGAGCAACACGGGTTCGGGACCATTCCTTATGTAAATTAACATGGGAAATCGCCAAGGTCCATCGTGGTAATTTTTGGCTCAATTCGATCTGCGCATGCGCCAATCATGAAGCGGACGTCATCAATAGAATCTCGAATGGCGGTAACCTAACATAGCAAACCCCACGAAATCTTGTGTATCGGAAACCCCACAAAAACGTACCGGAAGTCGGCGGCCATCTTGGATTTCACGCACCGTATGTGCCGTCGGGGGAGGGGGGCGGCCGTCTGTCAAATGGGCCAACCGTCGTATGCCCCATCTGTTCTATGTGTCGTACGGGCCTTCCGTCGTATGCCCCATCTGTTCTGTGCTTCATGATTTTTCTATACCCCATCTGTTCTGTGGTATCATGTACTCCATGATTTTTCTATGGTAGCATGTATATGGCGTGACGTAAGCAACGCTGCCATTAGGGCAATATAACACATATCTCGGCTATTATTGGTCGCATTGAAATCGAATAAACGCAATTGTGATGAAGATAATGACTAGAGGGTGTACAAAATCATACCTGAAGACAATGACCAGAGGGTGTAAAAGAATTGAGAAAGAAGAAGAGATAAGCGATAAGTTTCGCAAATATACAAGGAGTATCAAAAGAGTCATCTGAAGAAGTGAACGACAATGACCAGAGGGTGCCGTTGACCATCGCCGTATGTGCCTTATGCGTCGTCGGGGGTGGGGGGCGGCCGTCCATCAAATGTGTCAACCGTCAAATGTATCGTATGGGCCTTCTGTCGTACCGACGTTGTCATTAAAGCACTAGCATCTCTGATTGGTCGTATTGAAGTTGAATAAACGTGATAAGTGTAACATTTTTAGAGAATGTACAAAGATGTCGTAAGGGCACCAACATCTCTGATTAGTCAGATTGAAGTGAAATAAACAACATTATGAAGAAGAGTGGACAAGAGGTAAATATGTAAAGCCATAAGGGCACTCATACTGATGACGTCACCCATGCTCAGTCACTCGATAATAGGGTATCAAAATAAAGAAAAATTGAATAAACATTTTATTGTATAATATAAAATTGAAAAGTATAATGAATGAAAATAATAACAATAATTTCTATTCTTATATAAATTTTTAAGGAATAATGACGTCAACATCTATATATGCATCAATGGAATAGTGGCCCCAGGGTAAAGTTTCATCGGACCCAGGAAGAATAAATCGTTTGTCATCAAAAGGACTTAACGCTAATTTATCTTGAACAATTGAATGTACTAGATGTTTCTCAGCACGAATTAGATTTTGGGTAACGGTTTTCTGTGTGAAAGTGTCGAGGCATTCTTCATAATCTTCAAATGTGATTACTGTCTTCACAACTGATGATTTTACCCCTTTAGCCTTCTTAGTTATTCCAACGTTTCGAATAAGGCAGTCTATTTCTTCTTTCTCGAATCCATCATTCGCAAGACGTTTTCGTTTTTCCGCTAGACCATCTTCAGAGGTAAGTAACCGCGTTGCATATAATTTAGATCGTAACCCAATATAATCGGTCATTATGATACCATTGTTCTCATCCTTCATCATTCCAAGAACCTTCTTATTAACTTGGGGAATCCCGTAAACGTTATCGAGAGGATAGTCTGAGGTGTCGAAATATTTATAGCAATCAATTTTCATTACTTCATAAGGATCTTGATCTCCAATCTCATATATAAGACTATCGGTATCGGTATACAGTACAGTACAGTTTTCACTAAAACGGTTCGCCATATACTCATAGTGAAAATCATAGATCGTAGTTTTAGCCAGATCTAAAATTGCGATTCCTACATATATCGGTTTATTTAGCCATATTTGCAGCTTTCGTAATTCGATGGCAACTAGGTTTTCGCTGAAAATCGTACTATTCTTAAACTCGGGCTTAGCTATGTACGATTCAGCACCATATCGACCACTCCAATGAGAAATTAGCTTTACATCAACGCGTTTGCGCACGTTTTCCATGGTTTTACCTGCAACAATTAGAAAAAGTGATTAGTATAGAAATATTTATATAAAACTAGCAATACTCACCAAACACCGCATTGTTCATCAGTTTGAATAGGTTCTTCTCAAACTCATTCTTCGCAGCCTTACGTAACTCGGTGTTTAAGTCAATGTAGGGCTTTAACCAAGAACTCTGCTTGAATTTCAATACTCGATGTCTTTTTGTCAAAACAAGCCCATTCTGTAACGCTTGCTTCAATGCTCGGTAATATATAACGTATTTTGTTTTATTAGTTAGGGTACCCATCAACTTGGTCTCCTCATTCGATCTTGTAGCAGGCATCACGGTCTTAGGATTTAGGTGTTCAGGACAAAATGGAATATCCTTATGCAAATCATGTAAATGAGAAGGATACTCCAAATCAACTTCAAGCATGTACCCTTCAGAAGCATCGTCAGCAATTTGTGTAACGTCTATATTAGAGACACACCATTCAAATCCTCCATATGGTAACGCTTGACTCATCGCCCATCCATACTAAAACATTAAAATTAATTGAAATAATTACCTAAAATGAAAAAACTAAAAAACATACCTGATTATTGACATCATAGTACATTAAATATTTCGATGGATTTGAAGGATTATAAGTGGGCATATACTTATTGTTGGCCCGAGCACGACGTTTTCCGCAAACTTGACTAAGTCCACCGCGTATACCACGCTCAACAAACAAAAACATGTCTACATCAGTGAGAAGTTCCAATTCTTGTCCTGTATGTTTTAGCATAGCATCGAATGTAAATCCTGGTAATGTATAATAATGCGCAGGATCGATGTTATACGTAGCAATACAACTGGAACGAAACTGCTCAAAAACGTCGGCAAGAAGAAGGATATCGGTCTTCATATACAACTCTACATATTCCCCTAAGGTTTGACATTGAAACGTATTCCAGACGCGTTGTGCTCTACTATAAAGTTTACGTGAGCAGGGTTTATCTTCGAGATTATTATAGAAATATTCGATAGGAGGTAACCGTGTTTCTTCAAAGCGGTCGAAAGAATTGAAATAGTCATAAGGCATCACCCCCTTCTTAGTTAACATTGTGAATTCTTCCTTAGGAACACTACTAGAAAACTGTGATCTCAAATTAGGAAATTCGGTTAAATACGAGGAGAGTTTATCGAGAGATGATGCCATGAATCTGAAGCTATCGATAAATCTGAAACGGATTCGTGCATCTTCAACATGTTTTGTGAAGGAAATATATTTTTCTTTTGTAATAGGAAGCAAATCAATAGATCCAGTCATGCGGGTAGCAATGTCTTCGATGATGAAATTTGCATCATAACCAGATAAGTTGTGGAACACTACATTAACAGTAGGCGAATCCTGATAGTTAATATTGCACCCCTCATGTGCTGCACCTCTATAATTGTTTTCAGGAATAAGATGATCATGATCTCGGACTTTCTTATCGGTAGCGGAAAATGGCTTTTCACAAATATGACATTCGGTAGCAGCTTGAAACTGACGTTCTTGATTAGGAGTCATGTGAATTCCATAAGGACATAGGAACACCGTACTAATATCTTGACCAAGGAGATTTAGCTCATCAGCAAACCAGCGCATACAATCTTGACCCAAATAACTCTTATAAAAGGAAAGCGTATCATCATATGAGC
Organism: Galeruca laticollis; assembly: GCA_963921935.1. Classification (NCBI taxonomy): domain Eukaryota; kingdom Metazoa; phylum Arthropoda; class Insecta; order Coleoptera; family Chrysomelidae; genus Galeruca; species Galeruca laticollis. Next base: position 179,864,974 of record OY998180.1, read on the forward strand.
ACTTGAAGTAATACCCAACGGCTGCAGGGATATGCTGTTGTGGCTTCTTAGAATCCCCAGTCTGCTTCAAAACACTCTCGAGATCTGCATATACTATAAAAGGTGCCTTTACCTTATTCTTAAAGTTTTTAAATTTGAGAACGTTTTTCCCCTGTTCTGGCATCTTAACAGCGCAATCATTAATTTTCATACAATCTACGACGTGAGCATCCAACTTTTCCGCTGTAGTAAATGACTGTAAACATCTTTCACATGGAAATCCCTTTCGTCCCTTGCAACATTTAAGATGAACATCTAGTTTTTCATGGGATCTGAAATAGCGTAGGCAACGATCACAGAAGTATTTTTTAGCATTTTCTTTACTAAGTTGTGAAGATAGAAGTCTTGATAGATTCTTTATCCAAACAAAGTGATATTTCGTTGGCGCTTCATCATATCTATCTTGTACCATCAACAAATTGACGTGTTTATCCATCTTATTCCTTGTAAGGTAAGTTGGTAGAGTAATAAAGGACTTTTGATCTTTTTGCAGAATATAAACATTTATGGATATGCCATTTTGCTTCTCAAAAGTAGGGATCTGCTTCATAGTCATGGGAAACTGAATGCCTTTTAGCTTTAATATTGTCGAATAGTGGGGGTATGATGAAATTCTATCAGAATGGATTCTAACAGGATACAGTGCTGACGTCACCGCCCAAGCAAAGCAAGAATCATCCGCATTTTTGACGTTAATACATGCCTCCCTCTTTTTGATTTCTGCAGGTAAATCAATATATGAGGATCCCAGTTGTGGAGTATATTTATTGATGTTAACGCCTAAGTTCACCACCTTCTTCAATGCCCAACCACTATCACGTTCTTGAAATTCATCTAGATCTCTAAGGATAGGGACAGCGACTTTAGTATCATACCAGTCATCAATGTTTGTATCTTTGTAAATTGGTGAATTAGTTGTCGTAAAATACTTGAACTCATTAAGAATCTGATCTCCTTTAACAATTTCAAATTCGCCTCCGAAAGCCACATTCACCTTAACAGCTACCTCCTTTTTTAATATTTTATGTATACGCCGTTTAAAGATAGCCTTACAATCTTTGAGAAATGCAATAGGATCCTTATGCTTCAGGTTTGAGATGCTACCAGTTCTGATGCGACTGTTAAATGCTACATCCAGATCATCCCATTTTACACGATGTTTTGCGGTCTCAGAATGAGATGATAGGTCTCCACCATGTTTTTGAATATATTTAAATTGATTACGAAATGATTTTATTTGAGTTATACTAGTTAGGATATGCTGCTTTTCCCCAATTTTCTTGGCACTTCGTAACGCATTATTTAGTTTCTTTATAGCTTTTCTACACTCCGTAAGCCCTTTCGTCACTTGGTGTTCATTATAATTAGATGTTATAAGCCCGAACAAAGTAGCAACATATTTTACGAGATTCGCAAAGATACTCATAATAAGGATGAAAGTTTTTTCGTGAGCACTTTGAGCAAAGAACTGTATTAGAATGAGTATTATCGGGATGTGATGAGTAACAAATAAACTCCTAGTCGGACGGAAGACTGAACGGCAATATTTTTTCTCAAAAAGACCTGTAAATGAAGAAATTTGTGTTTTTAAATGAAACTCAAGGTCTCTAGTTAATTCCACAATATAATACAAGTTATTGAAAATTCTAAAAAATTGACAATTGTTTCGATAAATCAATATCATCGTCATATTCCACGAAGTAAGGGTCGAGACAGTCAATTTCATGAAGAAGTTTGTGTCTGTTTTTCTATAAGAAAGCATGTAAAAGTGATGCATTTTAAGATATTTGAGCAATTCTACCACTTTTAACCGCAATATTTGAGAGAAAATGATTCCACTTGATAAAGAAATAAAAACATATACTAAAGTAATTTATAATCTGCCCCTACAAGACGAAAGTTAATTTTTGCAACGATTTGCTTACAAGAGAAATGGTAATTTATTTCAAGGAATTCACCTGTATACACTATTTAGATACTCGTATTAAAGTTATGAATAAAATTTATTTTTGATTGATAATATTATTATTATATGTGAGGTTATAGGTACTCTGTGCCTTTAGACAACTTTTCCCGCTGACAGAAAGATACTGTTTCACGCGTTGATATATTATTTCAAAAATTCTCCGAAAATATGTATTCTAACAAGATTTTCAAAAAAACTAGGAGTACTTAAAATGTAAACTCGACGATGTAAAACTAACGGAATGTAGCTGTGAGTTTCGTGGTATGAAAAATCTCTGGAAATAATTATATGCTTGATAAATACATATAAATATGAAAAATATTGATTTTATTTCAATAGAAAATATTTAAAAATTCAAATAGAAGAAAGATAAAGAATAAAAATACTTTACCAGAAGTGATAACTAGTTAGAGTGGAGATGTCTAATTGTTAAAGCCCTCGAAATACAACAACAACAACAACCGAAAAAGTGAGGCCGAAATAATTTTCTTACGTTCATCTAATATTAAGTCGTTTATTTTTGTTATGGGTTTCAGATCTTTTTCTAGAAGAGAAGAAGAATTTATCGCTTTTAAATCCATTACACTAAAAATAATAATTATATAATTAAATCACCAATCATTCTAAGTAAAATAAATGAAAATGTTATTCTTACCTGTTGATTACTGGAAGCTGCTGTTGCGTTCAAAAAATAGACACGGAGAATGAATTTCAAACTATAATTCTGACCTTAAATACTAAATGGATCTAATATTTTTTTCAAATTTTAAGGCGTTACCTTTAAGAGAATATAATTACCTTGAACAAAATGCATCGGTATATATATATAAATATTGCATTTTTATAGAATAATAATTAATAAATGCACACATTCTTTCAACTATTGTGAGTGCCTCAGGCTGAACAAGTAGGTCATTGCAATGAATTAAATTATCTTTTCAATTTATACAGGGTAGCCATACCAAAATATGGGGATTTATTATATACTGAGTGTTGAATAACCTAGAAGGATTCCATTTAGTATTTAAGGTCAGAATTATAGTTTGAAATTCATTCTCCGTGTCTATTTTTTGAACGCAACAGCAGCTTCCAGTAATCAACAGGTAAGAATAACATTTTCATTTATTTTACTTAGAATGATTGGTGATTTAATTATATAATTATTATTTTTAGTGTAATGGATTTAAAAGCGATAAATTCTTCTTCTCTTCTAGAAAAAGATCTGAAACCCATAACAAAAATAAACGACTTAATATTAGATGAACGTAAGAAAATTATTTCGGCCTCACTTTTTCGGTTGTTGTTGTTGTTGTATTTCGAGGGCTTTAACAATTAGACATCTCCACTCTAACTAGTTATCACTTCTGGTAAAGTATTTTTATTCTTTATCTTACTTCTATTTGAATTTTTAAATATTTTCTGTTGAAATAAAATCAATATTTTTCATATTTATATGTATTTATCAAGCATATAATTATTTCCAGAGATTTTTCATACCACGAAACTCACAGCTACATTCCGTTAGTTTTACATCGTCGAGTTTACATTTTAAGTACTCCTAGTTTTTTTGAAAATCTTGTTAGAATACATATTTTCGGAGAATTTTTGAAATAATATATCAACGCGTGAAACAGTATCTTTCTGTCAGCGGGAAAAGTTGTCTAAAGGCACAGAGTACCTATAACCTCACATATAATAATAATATTATCAATCAAAAATAAATTTTATTCATAACTTTAATACGAGTATCTAAATAGTGTATACAGGTGAATTCCTTGAAATAAATTACCATTTCTCTTGTAAGCAAATCGTTGCAAAAATTAACTTTCGTCTTGTAGGGGCAGATTATAAATTACTTTAGTATATGTTTTTATTTCTTTATCAAGTGGAATCATTTTCTCTCAAATATTGCGGTTAAAAGTGGTAGAATTGCTCAAATATCTTAAAATGCATCACTGTTACATGCTTTCTTATAGAAAAACAGACACAAACTTCTTCATGAAATTGACTGTCTCGACCCTTACTTCGTGGAATATGACGATGATATTGATTTATCGAAACAATTGTCAATTTTTTAGAATTTTCAATAACTTGTATTATATTGTGGAATTAACTAGAGACCTTGAGTTTCATTTAAAAACACAAATTTCTTCATTTACAGGTCTTTTTGAGAAAAAATATTGCCGTTCAGTCTTCCGTCCGACTAGGAGTTTATTTGTTACTCATCACATCCCGATAATACTCATTCTAATACAGTTCTTTGCTCAAAGTGCTCACGAAAAAACTTTCATCCTTATTATGAGTATCTTTGCGAATCTCGTAAAATATGTTGCTACTTTGTTCGGGCTTATAACATCTAATTATAATGAACACCAAGTGACGAAAGGGCTTACGGAGTGTAGAAAAGCTATAAAGAAACTAAATAATGCGTTACGAAGTGCCAAGAAAATTGGGGAAAAGCAGCATATCCTAACTAGTATAACTCAAATAAAATCATTTCGTAATCAATTTAAATATATTCAAAAACATGGTGGAGACCTATCATCTCATTCTGAGACCGCAAAACATCGTGTAAAATGGGATGATCTGGATGTAGCATTTAACAGTCGCATCAGAACTGGTAGCATCTCAAACCTGAAGCATAAGGATCCTATTGCATTTCTCAAAGATTGTAAGGCTATCTTTAAACGGCGTATACATAAAATATTAAAAAAGGAGGTAGCTGTTAAGGTGAATGTGGCTTTCGGAGGCGAATTTGAAATTGTTAAAGGAGATCAGATTCTTAATGAGTTCAAGTATTTTACGACAACTAATTCACCAATTTACAAAGATACAAACATTGATGACTGGTATGATACTAAAGTCGCTGTCCCTATCCTTAGAGATCTAGATGAATTTCAAGAACGTGATAGTGGTTGGGCATTGAAGAAGGTGGTGAACTTAGGCGTTAACATCAATAAATATACTCCACAACTGGGATCCTCATATATTGATTTACCTGCAGAAATCAAAAAGAGGGAGGCATGTATTAACGTCAAAAATGCGGATGATTCTTGCTTTGCTTGGGCGGTGACGTCAGCACTGTATCCTGTTAGAATCCATTCTGATAGAATTTCATCATACCCCCACTATTCGACAATATTAAAGCTAAAAGGCATTCAGTTTCCCATGACTATGAAGCAGATCCCTACTTTTGAGAAGCAAAATGGCATATCCATAAATGTTTATATTCTGCAAAAAGATCAAAAGTCCTTTATTACTCTACCAACTTACCTTACAAGGAATAAGATGGATAAACACGTCAATTTGTTGATGGTACAAGATAGATATGATGAAGCGCCAACGAAATATCACTTTGTTTGGATAAAGAATCTATCAAGACTTCTATCTTCACAACTTAGTAAAGAAAATGCTAAAAAATACTTCTGTGATCGTTGCCTACGCTATTTCAGATCCCATGAAAAACTAGATGTTCATCTTAAATGTTGCAAGGGACGAAAGGGATTTCCATGTGAAAGATGTTTACAGTCATTTACTACAGCGGAAAAGTTGGATGCTCACGTCGTAGATTGTATGAAAATTAATGATTGCGCTGTTAAGATGCCAGAACAGGGGAAAAACGTTCTCAAATTTAAAAACTTTAAGAATAAGGTAAAGGCACCTTTTATAGTATATGCAGATCTCGAGAGTGTTTTGAAGCAGACTGGGGATTCTAAGAAGCCACAACAGCATATCCCTGCAGCCGTTGGGTATTACTTCAAGTGCTCATATGATGATACGCTTTCCTTTTATAAGAGTTATTTGGGTCAAGATTGTATGCGCTGGTTTGCTGATGAGCTAAATCTCCTTGGTCAAGATATTAGTACGGTGTTCCTATGTCCTTATGGAATTCACATGACTCCTAATCAAGAACGTCAGTTTCAAGCTGCTACCGAATGTCATATTTGTGAAAAGCCATTTTCCGCTACCGATAAGAAAGTCCGAGATCATGATCATCTTATTCCTGAAAACAATTATAGAGGTGCAGCACATGAGGGGTGCAATATTAACTATCAGGATTCGCCTACTGTTAATGTAGTGTTCCACAACTTATCTGGTTATGATGCAAATTTCATCATCGAAGACATTGCTACCCGCATGACTGGATCTATTGATTTGCTTCCTATTACAAAAGAAAAATATATTTCCTTCACAAAACATGTTGAAGATGCACGAATCCGTTTCAGATTTATCGATAGCTTCAGATTCATGGCATCATCTCTCGATAAACTCTCCTCGTATTTAACCGAATTTCCTAATTTGAGATCACAGTTTTCTAGTAGTGTTCCTAAGGAAGAATTCACAATGTTAACTAAGAAGGGGGTGATGCCTTATGACTATTTCAATTCTTTCGACCGCTTTGAAGAAACACGGTTACCTCCTATCGAATATTTCTATAATAATCTCGAAGATAAACCCTGCTCACGTAAACTTTATAGTAGAGCACAACGCGTCTGGAATACGTTTCAATGTCAAACCTTAGGGGAATATGTAGAGTTGTATATGAAGACCGATATCCTTCTTCTTGCCGACGTTTTTGAGCAGTTTCGTTCCAGTTGTATTGCTACGTATAACATCGATCCTGCGCATTATTATACATTACCAGGATTTACATTCGATGCTATGCTAAAACATACAGGACAAGAATTGGAACTTCTCACTGATGTAGACATGTTTTTGTTTGTTGAGCGTGGTATACGCGGTGGACTTAGTCAAGTTTGCGGAAAACGTCGTGCTCGGGCCAACAATAAGTATATGCCCACTTATAATCCTTCAAATCCATCGAAATATTTAATGTACTATGATGTCAATAATCAGGTATGTTTTTTAGTTTTTTCATTTTAGGTAATTATTTCAATTAATTTTAATGTTTTAGTATGGATGGGCGATGAGTCAAGCGTTACCATATGGAGGATTTGAATGGTGTGTCTCTAATATAGACGTTACACAAATTGCTGACGATGCTTCTGAAGGGTACATGCTTGAAGTTGATTTGGAGTATCCTTCTCATTTACATGATTTGCATAAGGATATTCCATTTTGTCCTGAACACCTAAATCCTAAGACCGTGATGCCTGCTACAAGATCGAATGAGGAGACCAAGTTGATGGGTACCCTAACTAATAAAACAAAATACGTTATACATTACCGAGCATTGAAGCAAGCGTTACAGAATGGGCTTGTTTTGACAAAAAGACATCGAGTATTGAAATTCAAGCAGAGTTCTTGGTTAAAGCCCTACATTGACTTAAACACCGAGTTACGTAAGGCTGCGAAGAATGAGTTTGAGAAGAACCTATTCAAACTGATGAACAATACGGTGTTTGGTGAGTATTGCTAGTTTTATATAAATATTTCTATACTAATCACTTTTTCTAATTGTTGCAGGTAAAACCATGGAAAACGTGCGCAAACGCGTTGATGTAAAGCTAATTTCTCATTGGAGTGGTCGATATGGTGCTGAATCGTACATAGCTAAGCCCGAGTTTAAGAATAGTACGATTTTCAGCGAAAACCTAGTTGCCATCGAATTACGAAAGCTGCAAATATGGCTAAATAAACCGATATATGTAGGAATCGCAATTTTAGATCTGGCTAAAACTACGATCTATGATTTTCACTATGAGTATATGGCGAACCGTTTTAGTGAAAACTGTACTGTACTGTATACCGATACCGATAGTCTTATATATGAGATTGGAGATCAAGATCCTTATGAAGTAATGAAAATTGATTGCTATAAATATTTCGACACCTCAGACTATCCTCTCGATAACGTTTACGGGATTCCCCAAGTTAATAAGAAGGTTCTTGGAATGATGAAGGATGAGAACAATGGTATCATAATGACCGATTATATTGGGTTACGATCTAAATTATATGCAACGCGGTTACTTACCTCTGAAGATGGTCTAGCGGAAAAACGAAAACGTCTTGCGAATGATGGATTCGAGAAAGAAGAAATAGACTGCCTTATTCGAAACGTTGGAATAACTAAAAAGGCTAAAGGGGTAAAATCATCAGTTGTGAAGACAGTAATCACATTTGAAGATTATGAAGAATGCCTCGACACCTTCACACAGAAAACCGTTACCCAAAATCTAATTCGTGCTGAGAAACATCTAGTACATTCAATTGTTCAAGATAAAATAGCGTTAAGTCCTTTTGATGACAAACGATTTATTCTTCCTGGGTCCGATGAAACTTTACCCTGGGGCCACTATTCCATTGATGCATATATAGATGTTGACGTCATTATTCCTTAAAAATTTATATAAGAATAGAAATTATTGTTATTATTTTCATTCATTATACTTTTCAATTTTATATTATACAATAAAATGTTTATTCAATTTTTCTTTATTTTGATACCCTATTATCGAGTGACTGAGCATGGGTGACGTCATCAGTATGAGTGCCCTTATGGCTTTACATATTTACCTCTTGTCCACTCTTCTTCATAATGTTGTTTATTTCACTTCAATCTGACTAATCAGAGATGTTGGTGCCCTTACGACATCTTTGTACATTCTCTAAAAATGTTACACTTATCACGTTTATTCAACTTCAATACGACCAATCAGAGATGCTAGTGCTTTAATGACAACGTCGGTACGACAGAAGGCCCATACGATACATTTGACGGTTGACACATTTGATGGACGGCCGCCCCCCACCCCCGACGACGCATAAGGCACATACGGCGATGGTCAACGGCACCCTCTGGTCATTGTCGTTCACTTCTTCAGATGACTCTTTTGATACTCCTTGTATATTTGCGAAACTTATCGCTTATCTCTTCTTCTTTCTCAATTCTTTTACACCCTCTGGTCATTGTCTTCAGGTATGATTTTGTACACCCTCTAGTCATTATCTTCATCACAATTGCGTTTATTCGATTTCAATGCGACCAATAATAGCCGAGATATGTGTTATAGTGCCCTAATGGCAGCGTTGCTTACGTCACGCCATATACATGCTACCATAGAAAAATCATGGAGTACATGATACCACAGAACAGATGGGGTATAGAAAAATCATGAAGCACAGAACAGATGGGGCATACGACGGAAGGCCCGTACGACACATAGAACAGATGGGGCATACGACGGTTGGCCCATTTGACAGACGGCCGCCCCCCTCCCCCGACGGCACATACGGTGCGTGAAATCCAAGATGGCCGCCGACTTCCGGTACGTTTTTGTGGGGTTTCCGATACACAAGATTTCGTGGGGTTTGCTATGTTAGGTTACCGCCATTCGAGATTCTATTGATGACGTCCGCTTCATGATTGGCGCATGCGCAGATCGAATTGAGCCAAAAATTACCACGATGGACCTTGGCGATTTCCCATGTTAATTTACATAAGGAATGGTCCCGAACCCGTGTTGCTCCTTTACTGAAATTTCATATCTGTTGATTCTGTAAATGGTACAATACTAATGACTGAACTTCATTTCTATACTTGAATGCGCATTTTCCATATGAAAACCAAATTAGTCACACAAAAAACAGAACTCAAAAATACTGAATATTAATAAAGCTTGAATACATTAACGTCAAGTTTTGTCTACGTTTATCAACATACTGATGGCGTAATGACCAATGCAGTCTTTGCGACGCCATTGTACGTGATCACGGCATGACCGCCGTGGTCTTAATGTGGATTTTCCAATTTTGTTGCAGAGGGCCGTGAGGGTCCCGGTGACCTCAATTTTTGTTTTGTTTTTAGGCAGTTCTAGCACAAATTTTTGAAAAAATCGAATCAGTATACATATATCATAGTTAAATCAATTTCTTTTTGACAAAAATTGTTTGAGTAAAATCGTCATTATGGCCTTGGCGTTGAACGTGTTAAATTCGGCATTTGGTTTTGGTCAACTTCCAAATTATTTATTGGACGGTTTATATTACGGTCCAAACGATATTTTTACTATGAATAAATGAATCAACAGTATGGTTTTTGTCTTGTTCAATATTACCGAAACTGGAACGTGCGTCTAATTACGATTTATCTGAAAGTATATATTTTGTTATAACTTCTCTTAAATGTTAAGTGTCTGTATCGCACCGATATATGAATATCGATTGCGAGTCCTTTTAAAGCGGGTATCCATATGTAACAAATGGACCGTAACGTAACAGCGAACATGTTACGTTACGACTAGTGGAGACGGAATTCTGTTGCATGATATCCGTTATCAATTTAACACGCGTAACCGTTACAAGCCGAACCACCATGTGTCGATTTCTAGCCGTCGCATCAAAGGAATGTTACGTTACGCGAGGAAACTAGTTAGAACGTGATTACTTTTGTATCGCGTTGCATTCCATAAGTCTGATTCACTGATCCACTAATTACAGTGTGTGAAAAAAGTCGTGGCGAGTTATAGAATTGGAAATTCAGACATTCATATAGGTAAGAAAACCACATTACTTTACTTTCGGCGAAGCAGTTTCGGCGACCCCCACACCTTCTCGCACGCGTTTCAGCGAAAATAGAATACTGAACGTTAAAAAATGTTTTGTGACGTCACCTGACCACGCCCTCTGACCTTTGACCTTCTTAGCAACCGAAAAACCATTTGCTACCTTAACTACAAATAGATATACGAGTTTTAACGATAACACATTTTCCAAAATCGAAAACTTGCAATTTTACACAGACGCATGGAAAAATATAGACCGTCCAAGTGGATGTGGAGAGGGTTAACGTCGTTACAATGCAAGAAACTGCGTATAACATCGTCACGGCCGCCTCATGATTGACGCATGCGCAGATCGAAATTGCGTCAAAAATTACCACGTTGGACCTTGGCTATTTCCCATGTTAATTTACATAAGGAATGGTCTAGAACCCGCCTAGCTCCTTTACTAGCTATGGTGGGCAATCGAATTAAACTAAACACATGGCAAAAAATTAAAGAAGCCTTGAAACAGTGTTTCTCAGATCGAAGAGATCTGGACTGCATCGTGTACGAATTAACACGAACAAGGCCACTTAAAAATGAAAATCTAATCGACTTCGGGCTACAGAGAATAAGTAATGACTTTAGTCTTACTGAAAATGATAAGAGATGCAACATAAATCATTGTAATAAGACGGCACTGAACACCTTTGTTTCAGGATATACCGGTGTCCTTAAAAACAATATGCATTTGAAAAAGTCTAACTCTTTAGAGGATGCAATGGCTTATGTCGAAGAATTTGAGAATTTTGAAAGATTATACGGTCATTTAAATGAGCTGAGATCCTTCAAAAATTCATTTATTTATAATAATAATAATAGTAATAATAGTAATAATCGAAATCAGAATTATAAATATTGAAATTATTTTAAAAATAACTATAACCAATATCAATGTTTCCAACAACGACAAAACTTTCCAAGCCAACCAATTAATATAAAACCACAACCACAACAACCTCGACATTATCCGACTAATGCGCAAGTATTTGGTCCAAAACGAAATGTTTTCAGGCCACACCAAATACCTGTACATAGTTTACCTAGACCGGAGCCTATGTCGACAACATCGAGAAATTTTACGGATTCTCCAAGGAGAAATAATAATTTTATAAATAGAAATAATAATAATACGTACACCATACTTTAAATCTCTTGATAACAGATACAACAAAAACTTTACATCTTATGCAAACTAACATCAACAATACAAAACAGGTTTTGCAAACCCTATTACCACATGACTTGTTTACTTTATTTATTGATGACGAATCAAAAAAAGTTGAAACTATGTTTCAGAAAATCAAACAAAAAAATATAAATAAATTCAACAACCTTAGTAATAAAATAAAAAAACTCTCTGTTAGCAACCCTTGCTGGGTAGAAAATCTTACACACGTCGACATCCCGGACTATGTCAACGAAATACTTAGTTTAGGGCCCAACTTTGCGATACGTTTAAAAAACCCTGAGGATATACCAGTTTCAGACATAATTACAAACATAGAAATCTCCCTAGAAAGTCTTAACCATGTAACCAAAGACGAACTAAGGTCAAAATGTTGTAATATAATAACAAATTACAAAAATAATTTTAATAATAATAAAAAAAATTTGCATATAAAACGACAAAAATCATTTTTGAATATGGTTGACAAAACAAAAACATTTCTTAATAAAAATAAAAACTTACTTATCCTAAATTCTGATAAATCAAATAAAACTGTTATTATGTATGAAAATGATTATGATTAAAAAATTAACGACCTTTTGCAAGACAATAACATCTATAAAGAATTAAAAGCAGACCCAACTAATATTTACCAAAAAAATAACAACTCGTTAATATCTCGTTGGGAAAACTTAATGTATATTTCACCAAATACGGCTAAAAACTTAAAAATCCTAAATGCCCAACCTCCAAGAATTTACGGCCTTCCTAAAATACACAAACAGGGAATACCCCTTAGACCAATCGTTTCCTGTATCCAATCACCCTTTGAAAAACTTTCCAAATTTTTAAAAGGAATTCTACAAAATGTCATTAATCAAAATAATTACTACATTAAAGACTCTGTAGACCTCAAAAATAAAATAAAAAACTTACATATACCAAATGAATACTCCTTAATATCCCTAGATGTAGTATCGTTATACACTAGCATACCAATAACAAAAGCTAAAGAAATAATAACAAAAAAATTCGACAAAATAAGTAGATATACCGATATTCCTTTAAATGAGTTCCTAGAAGCTATAGAACTCACTCTTAACTCTATTTATTTCATGTACAAAGAAAAATTTTTCAAACAAATTGATGGTTGTGCTATGGGAGCATCAATCTCCAGCGTAATAGCCCAGATAGTGATGGAAGACCTGGAAGAAACCATTCTAAAAAGTTTTAATTTTCACACTCCTTTTTTCTTTCGCTATGTAGATGATTGTATCACTGCCGTACCAAAAAATAAAACTCAAACCATCCTAGATAAATTTAACAGTTACCACAACAAACTTCAATTCACAATAGAAGTAGAAAAACAAAATAAAATTTCTTTTTTGGACTTAACACTCCATCACAAAAACAATAGTATAAAAACAGAGTGGTATACGAAAGAAACCTGGTCATCCAGATACCTGAATTTCAATTCACAACACCCCATGTCCCAAAAAAAGTCGGTAATCATTGGTCTCGCCGATCGGGCAATTAAACTGTCTTGCCCAGAATTCCGGGAAAATTCTATAAAAAAAGCAAAGAAAGCCCTTAAAATCAATAACTACCCAGAAAAACTGATAAACACCATCTTTAAAAAACGCATTCATAAGTTCCATAATCAAAACCTCCAAAAAAACCAAACAAACAATCAAAAGTACCTTTCCTTGCCTTACATACCAGGACTATCCGAAAAATTCAGCAACATTTTTAAAAGCCATAACATTACATTTGCACATAAAGGGTACAACCTCTCAAAATCCAACTTCAGTAAATTAAAGTCAAAAATTCCTGATCAAAGGAAGAGCAATATAGTTTATCAAATTCCATGCGGGGACTGCGACAGTGTCTATATCGGGCAAACTAGCCAATATTTAAAAAATCGGTTAAATGGTCACAAGTACGATGCAGGATAAAAAGCATAGTTTTGATTTTGAAAACACAAAAATTTTAAAAAGTGAAAGTCACACCAGAAAAAGAGAAATTTATGAAACTATAGAAATACAGAGAAATAAAAAAAAACCTAAATTACAAAACCGACACAAAATCTTTAAGCAAGATTTATAATAATATAATAAAATAGAATAATAAAATAAACAACTATTTCATGTAGGTTACCCAACAAAAACCATAACAACTATTTATTAAAAAGAAATAAATGCGTATAGGAAAAAACAACATTTTCAAATAATACCATTAGCCATAGACACCAGTACTACTATGAAGGTTGAGGTACACACACCGTTACTTGTAAAATGTTTTTAAATGTATCGTTAAAGTTCATTTTATTTTAACTTATTTTAATATGTGATGTGGCACTCGCTGGAATATAATCCACAGGTATGTCATAGTTTTACATTGTATACACTAGGATTTTAAGAACCAATTTCTCTTTTAGTGTTTTTATATTCTGATGAAGGTCAAAAACGACCCAAACGTTAATGAAATACAATATAAATTTAAAAACCATCTAATGTTTTAATTAATCCAGGACCAAAAATGCCCAAGAAATATAAATGAAAAAAATATAAACGTTAAGGTCCAAGAAAAAAACTCGAATTTTCTAAATATATATATATATATATATATATATATATATATATATATATAGATGTTGTTTAAAATAGCGCTGTTATAGTTAGTTAGTTAGTTGGCAAAAGTCGTTGTTTAATATAATAATTAGTCGATTCATTATTAGCAAGTATTGTAATTTTGATTATATCGTAAAAATAAAGTTTTTAAAAATAGTTTTCGGCGTTGTGTAGTAGTATCGTAACATCGTTTGATTACGTTACGGGATAATAGATACGGCCAAAAACAAGAAAAATATTTCCGAGCTCCTATCATCTTGCATCGAGCCCGTTTCATGTTCGGTGTTTCGTTCAGGGCATAAGCTCATATGGATACCCGCCGTTATATTTGATAAGTTCATCTGTAGTGTAATCAGGGTTGATATTACAGCCATAAAATAGCTATTTGTAGTACAAGTGAGGAAAACATGTCTTTTTCTCACGCGTCCAAGTTTGTGAGAAAAGGACATGGTCACGTGTGGTAAACATGATTTTTTCCAAAATCTTGAAATACAATTTTTCTAAAAAAAACATTGTTCATTGTTTATTAATAAAAAACTCAGAAGTACATTATGTTTACAACTGAATTTAATTAACTAAAAATAAATACAAAAAAAATTATGCCATCATGTAGAATGGTAGATATTTATGGTAAAATCTGTACAATTTGCTCACTTATGAAGAAAAATATTTACTTTGCTCACTTGTGATTCTATATGCAACTTTGCTCACTACTTTCAGTTGAATAATAATGAATTTTGCTCATGATTGTGAAAAAAAACTTTTAAACTTTTATTCCAGTAAATGAAGATACTAACCTGACATAATTGTCTGGCGGTTATTTGTCTTGGTGGAATTTGTAGGTCTTTAGGGGTCATTTGAAAGGCAATAAATTTATCCAAGATTCCATTCTGGGCTAAAGCTCCAAAAAACCGCTTTCCGGCCATATATCCCAAAATATGACAATTGGAAAAATTGTGGTCTAGCAAAAAATGAAGATCAGTTGACTATCTAAAAAAATTGTCCTATTTTTCGAAAATTCGATAGGTTCCGAGATAACGGCCCCAAACTTATCCTGTATCCCATAGGATCTAGGACAGCACTTTCTACGGATTTTCTCATAAGCGTCGCTACAATAAAATTCGGCCCCTGTAGTTTAAAATTGACATGTTTTGGCATTTTTTCAAAATTTGAACAAAATTCGAAATATTTGGGGGTACAAAGTTTAGTTGGAACACCCTGTATACTGGTAGACGATCTATTTAGATTTATATATTATCTACATTAAATTTTCTACTGTGACTCTGCAAAACAAATTAAGTACGCCTTCCTTCCATTCTGCCGTCAAGTATTCTTTCCAAATGCCTTGTTTTACTTATATAAAAGGATGTTAGGGGGCTGGGGTGCATCAACTGCCAGGTTTTTTATTATGTTTTACGTATTGTCAAACTGTTGGCTAGAAATTCCGATATTATGGAGTATGTAGGCATTTGGTTGCTATGTATAGTCATTTTCTTAAATAATTTTTTACAGGACGACATCAAATTTTGTAAACAGACCGCGCGTTTTTCAATCAATAGTGCAAATAAAAAGTAACAACTATTGATTGGTAGATGTGTGGGAACCGTGCCTGTAAACATATTATAATTGTAAGTCGGCCATATTAGACACGTGTTGGTCTACAAATCGGAAACAATAGACAGAAGATGAACGTGTGTATGGCACGCGTCACTGACGTCATACAACTCAAAATCTTCAGCTATTGCTTTTAGAGTTCGGCATTTTGACATGCCGAAAAGGTATTAGCATTAGCATGATTCATGAAATGTTCTATAATTTTCCAGAAAGAATGCAGTACCGTAACGAGTCAGTCATCAATGGGTTTTTAATATTTGAAAAATCAACAACCTAATTTTATATTTATTGAAACATATATCAACAAAGAAGTTTATGATTAAATTTATTTAGAATTAAAATTGTCAAAAGTGTCGGGGCATCCATTGAAAATGTCAAAAGTATCATGAAATCCAGAAGAAAAAATGGAGCTTATAGAAATATATTTGGATATAACAGTTAAGAGAACTTTTTAGATTGAATAAGATAAAGGAAACTCCATGATTTATAATCAGTAGGAGAAACATGCTTTCGGATTAAATGAATTTCCATATTTCACCAAATATGAGAATGAAAGTGGTTATTCCATTTTTTATTTATCAATAGTTTCATTCTTAAATTTTCCTTAACCAGAACTGTTCTTATATCAAATAGTTTAACTTAATATTCGATCATTTCAATTTACTTTGCAGTTAATTAACCTAGTCAAATTATGACATTCAATATTTTAAAGCCAGTTATAAATAGCTGGGATTTTTGCTTAATGAATCTATTTGTCGCTATATTCCAATATTCATTTATTATCACATCAATGATACATTGATATC
Organism: Galeruca laticollis; assembly: GCA_963921935.1. Taxonomy (NCBI): domain Eukaryota; kingdom Metazoa; phylum Arthropoda; class Insecta; order Coleoptera; family Chrysomelidae; genus Galeruca; species Galeruca laticollis. The sequence goes on from OY998180.1 coordinate 179,881,707, forward strand.
CATGAAATATTTTGAATAAAACAGAAATAGTTTTCGCATAATGTGTAAATCACCTGTATAAATAAAACAATTAAAACGTATATATATATATATATATATATATATATATAACCAAAAACCAAAAGTTGGCAGTTAGTCACGGCTGACTAGTTAAAAAATAAAACTTCAAAGAGTGGTCTTTGTTAAAAAACCCTCAAAATCGTGGGGATAGCAGCCAAAAAAACTTTACAGGTTAGAGATAAAGTGAATCAAATAGTACATTACCTAAGCTTTCGAAGAGCATTGTCTTCATTCTCAAAGGCTATAATAAACCAGAAAGAAAAAATCGGTTAACTTAATAAAGAAAACAACTTCTGAAATCATTACGACTTACTTGTAGTGTTGATTTAAAATTAAACTCACATTTCACAAATTGCAGGAAAACCTTCATCCACTAAAGATTAAAATGTCGACTAAATATAATTTCTCTCCTACATAAGTAATGAGAGCCAGGATTTTTTTCCTGTTTTTTAAAAACCAAAAGACGTGCACAAGAAACGAACTGATATTGTTGAATATCTATTTCGACATGAAATCGACTGCTGTCGAAAGGTAGAGATACGGGGGGCAATTACAAGGTTGAAGTAAAAACATTTAATAAAAATCTAAATTTCTCAGCAATACTGTTGTGTTTTTTTGGTTGCTTTGGTGAAAACTTCAAAGAAAAACAATAATAGATTAATGTCCACACCTAGGATCACGTCAAGATTGAAAAATTACACCTTTAAATTTAACCAGACTATTGTCTGACAGCTGCCACCTGTCTTTTGTAAAATGTAAAAAATTGGGATGACGAAATAAGCAAACAGTCAGTGAACACTCAAACCTCTCACATTCTGTATTCCCCAACTGTCAACCCATTCCAGCATTACTATTATTATATTTGGCTTTTTTTTTTCTTTTTTTTTTTTTTTTTTTTTTTTCTTTTTTTTTTCAATAATAGTAATGCTGGAATGGGTTGACAGTTGGGGAATACCGAATGTGAGAGGTTTGAGTGTTCACTGACTGTTTGCTTATTTCGTCATCCCAATTTTTTACATTTTACAAAAGACAGGTGGCAGCTGTCAGACAATAGTCTGGTTAAATTTAAAGGTGTAATTTTTCAATCTTGACGTGATCCTAGGTGTGGACATTAATCTATTATTGTTTTTCTTTGAAGTTTTCACCAAAGCAACCAAAAAAACACAACAGTATTGCTGAGAAATTTAGATTTTTATTAAATGTTTTTACTTCAACCTTGTAATTGCCCCCCGTATCTCTACCTTTCGACAGCAGTCGATTTCATGTCGAAATAGATATTCAACAATATCAGTTCGTTTCTTGTGCACGTCTTTTGGTTTTTAAAAAACAGGAAAAAAATCCTGGCTCTCATTACTTATGTAGGAGAGAAATTATATTTAGTCGACATTTTAATCTTTAGTGGATGGAGGTTTTCCTGCAATTTGTGAAATGTGAGTTTAATTTTAAATCAACACTACAAGTAAGTCGTAATGATTTCAGAAGTTGTTTTCTTTATTAAGTTAACCGATTTTTTCTTTCTGGTTTATTATAGCCTTTGAGAATGAAGACAATGCTCTTCGAAAGCTTAGGTAATGTACTATTTGATTGACTTTATCTCTAACCTGTAAAGTTTTTTTGGCTGCTATCCCCACGATTTTGAGGGTTTTTTAACAAAGACCACTCTTTGAAGTTTTATTTTTTAACTAGTCAGCCGTGACTAACTGCCAACTTTTGGTTTTTGGTTATATATATATATATATATATATATATATATATACGTTTTAATTGTTTTATTTATACAGGTGATTTACACATTATGCGAAAACTATTTCTGTTTTATTCAAAATATTTCATGGATATCAATGTATCATTGATGTGATAATATATGAATATTGGAATATAGCGCCTCTCATAAAAGTGACAGTAGATTATATCCTGATAGATGTGCTTTAGCGGAACACGTGTTTTATGAAGGCCATTCTATGGATTATCAATCTGCCAAAGTCTTAGCAATAGAAAGTAATTATAGAAAACGCCTTTTTTTTGGAAACAACATATATTGCAGAACAAAATTATGTAATAAATAAAATAACAGATTTAAATAACCTTAGTGTTATCTATGCATATCATTTAGATTATGAAAAAAGAACAGAAGATTCATAACAATCTTTAATTTTATGATTAAAAAATAAAAATTGTAGTAGTTCAAGATCAAATATTTTGTTTATTGTCATATTGTTTTTTGAGTTTTTCATTGAATTATGTTTAAAAGAGTTTATTATAAAAATTTACAACTATTCCAAAATTCGCTATAGATTTTATGTAAGTATTCATTATTTCATTTAATTATTATTAATGATAACATTGACCAATTATTTATAGCCCTTGATAATGAATGAAAATCATTCGAAAGCTCGGGAATAAATATCTAAAAGAATTTACTCTGGAGTCTTATTGCCACATCCCCACAAAAATATCCATTATATATATATGTATATATATATATATATATATATATATATATATATATATCTGAGACATCGTGTATACTTAATTTATTTTACTTTATTTTAACGTTTCAGTTGTAATCCAAGCCTTTATCAAAAACTACAAAAAGTGTATAATAGAATAAAATTTCCAAGTCTATGCCTCACATTAACAAAACAATCAACTGTGTACAATACTCACCATATTTAGAACACTGCTGAACATCCCAGCCCTAGACCTATATACAAGGTGTCCCAGGAGTTCGTACCAAAAAGGGCTCTAAAGTTGGGAATGAAAAATGGTTTTTTATTTACAATCAATAAATGGCTGATTGGAAATTAGTAATATTGTGATCGTTAATAAACACCATAATTGCACACTTTTTGGCGTGATATACAAGTCTACAACATACTTGTGAACTCAGGTACCGACTAGGTTAATGGTGAAACTTTTTTCAGTTTAAATGCAACAATTGGCTTTTGTGAACATTTTTAGAGATATCAAGTCCTCTTGTGACATCTCGATAACATGTAATGTACGATTACAGGAAGCATCCTGTATTATTAGTAAATTATTAATAAATTGGTGCAGTCTACATTTATAAAAATAAACTTTTACATTGGTAATACTACTTTTATTATTTACTAATTATGATGTATAAAAAGCTTTTCTGAAAACAAACACAATTAATTTAACAAAAGTAAAAATACGAGAATACCAACAACAACCAAATACATACATTATTCTAAGTAGGCGGCTGTCATCCCACTTTAAAATCATTTCTAAATGCTTGTCATCTGTCTACACTTGTCAGGATAAGAAATTGTAACATTATTTATTTTAAATTAGAAAATGGAAGAATTTACCTTTAATGAATTTGCGGATATGCAAATGATATTTGGAATGGCAAACGGAAATTCTAGCCTAGCTAGAAAACATTATTCGGAACGATAGCCAAATCGAAGGTTACCTAACAGGAAAACGTTTGAACGCATAGATCGGAGTTTAAGAGAAACAGGTACCTTCAGCTTAATGCAGTAATTTTATATTTATATATTTTTTTACAATGGATAATTACGTTGTAGGATCATTTTTACAGAAGAAAGGTGGCGAAGGGAGTATAAGAAACGTACGTACTCCAATAATTGAACAAAACATACTAGATGCTGTTGATAATGAACCTACAATCAGTTTAAAGAAACTCAGCACAATTTAATATTTCAAAATCAAGCGTACATAGAATACTTCAGGAGCAACTATTGCATCCATTTCATGTACAAAAAGTTCATGCTATGTCACCAGATGACTATCCTCCTAGGCTTAATTATGCCAACTGGTTTTTGGGTAAACAACGGGAAGACCGACATTTCATTGAAAATGTACTATTTACAGATGAAGCACGTTTTACCAGGGATGGCATGATTAATTCCCATAATCTACATCCGTGGGATGATTAAAATCCTCACGGGATAATTAAGACTAAACACCAACAAAGGTTTATGGTCAACGTATGGGCAGGTATTATAGGCAACCGCTTAATTGGTCCGCATATCCTTGTGGATCGTTTAAACGGACAGTCTTATTTACAATTTTTGCAGGATATTCTGCCAATTTTATTAGAGGATGTACCCTAACAAAAGCGCCAATGTATGTGGTTTATGCACGATGGAGCACCTCCTCACTTCAGTCGTGAGGTACGTGCCCATCTGAACAATATTTTTCCAGATAGGTGGATTGGAAGGGGTGGACCATTTCTATGGCCAGCACGTTCGCTAGATATCAATCCATTCGATTTTCACTTTTGGGGTTGCCTTAAAAGCTTAGTTTACAGTAGACCTGTAAATACAAGAAATGAATTAATTGATAGGATACGTTTTCACTGCGAAAACATCCGAAATAATCCTGGAATGTTATTTCAAGTACAAACATCTAATCGTAGAAGATTGCGGAAATGTGTGGATGTAAGAGGAGCCTATATTGAACATTTCTTGTAATTTTTTTAAACCGTTTTGACTTTTTTAATGTCGTTAATTACTTGGTTACTCGTTTTTTAAATCTGTTAATGTGATGTAGTTATTCATTTTTCAGGGGTTTGTTACTATTTTTACTTTTATTAAAGTAATGGTTGTTTTCAATACAGTTTTTTAAGGTTAAACAATAATACAGGATGATTCCTGTAATCGTATATTCAAAATAAATGTGAATGCGCCAATAGGTATGTAGTGCGACATAAAATTGCCCGTATCTCTTAAACCGTTAATGTTATCGAGATGTCACAAGAGGACTTGATATCTCTAAAAATGTTAACAAAAGCCAATTGTTGCATTTATAACTGAAAAAAGTTTTACTTACGAAAAAATGGTGCATCCACCATTTAACTTAGTCGGTACCTGAGTTCACAAGTATGTTGTAGACTTGTATATCACGCCAAAAAGTGTGCAATTATGGTGTTTATTAACGGTTAAAATATAACTAATTTCCAATCAGCCATTTAATAATTGTAAATAAAAAACCATTTTTCAGTCCCAACTTTAGAGCCCTATAGTTCGTTAACGAAGGGCGTAAAGAAAAATTTTTATATGAAATACCATCACTATTTTTAGTCTTTCTATCACCTCCCAAGTTTTAGGTACGAACTCCTGGGACACCCTGTATAGAGGGTGAGGCCAAAATGGCTGCACTCTCGTGAGTTATATTGCGTAGTCGAGACGGAGCAATACGAGCATTCGCAAAACATTTTTGGACGTGTAATCCACATATTTAAATCATTTTTAAAAAGTAAAAAATATATCAAACTTGTTGACAGTTAGATAATTAAGAATCAATGCTGCCGCCCCACTTCTAGTGAATTTTTAACAAATGTCACTTTTGTAAGTACTAGGCCGGGAATTTCATGTTCCAGGCGGATTTTGAATCCTACAAAACTGTCGATAATGGCTGGCGGGATGAAAATAAATTTATGGTTTTTTTTTTAAAATGCTTTTTTCGTCTACGAATTGCTGCAGTTAAGCAACCAATTTGAAATTTGCATTTATTATGGAATAAAAATAGTAAATTTCCAATAAAGTTCCTGTGGTGCATAGAGAAATTCTAAAAGAATAATTTTAAAAATTAAGCTTTTCTTAAATTAATTAATAATATTATTATTATTATAATGACTGATAGTGAGACTGAATAGATTAAGTAAGTAACAAGCATTCATTGTTATCTACTATAATCTTGTCTTATAAAGAAGAATACTCCAGCTAATACTCCACTTTTTAAAAGGACCATGATAAAACTATGAAATTTAAAGTATTAAAGCTAAAATGCTAATGTCAAACAATAACAAATGCAACCCAAAAACAATGTTTTAAATAAAGTAATCGTAAAAAATTATTACCAATTAAATGCACGCTTCAGATCATAATCTGCGATAAATTATCAAATAGTTAATTTTCTAATAATTCTGCTCAACTACATTTTCTTCTCTTGGTCGTTAATCTTCTAACCGATTTAAACTTCGACAATATCTACGTGCTGTTCACATCGTTTTGCACACGTGATAAATAGACAAGATATAATTTATGTATGATGATTAATTTTAGAATCGATAAGTAAAGTAAAATAACGTAGGTCAGATCATAGTATGGTTTTATTGAACATATTTGGTGGTTTTTGGGGACTGTTTAGAGACAGTTGAGGTTGTATCAAATCGATGCTTAATTGCAGAACAAATTATCGCAGCTCTGAATGGGACATATGTACCTATTTTTTTTTATTGAAATTTACGTGTCTCGATATCTAAAGGTCATTGATACGGGAACAAAATTAGGTACAGTGCAGATTAAATAACAATGTAAATCACAACAATGTTGCAATATTAAAAAATTTGATTTATATTGAGTTGAGAAGGCAGCAGTCATTAAGAAAATGAATCACGTCACTAAATCTGTGGGTTGAGCCAATGATATCTCCAAGTGTTCCATTAATATTATGACGTCTTCGAGCTAACTGGTATTGGTGGCACTTTAATAGACTATGTTCAATAGTAAGTCGAGTATCTGTACCGAATTCGCATTTAGGAGGATCATCTGAGGCCATAAGATATCCGTGGGTAAGGCGAGAATGCCCTATTCGCAGTCTGTGTACCATAATTTTGTTTTACCTAGTCATTGGGGGGAATTTAGGTGTGAAAACGGTGTGTTGTATTGAATGGAGTTTAGTATCTAGATGGTTCCAGTGATTTTGCCAGTGTTGGAGTGTGAGTTGCTTGACGATGGGTTTCATGTCTTGGGTGAGGTAAACATTTTCTATTTTTAAGTCGGAGGAACATGCTTGTTTTGTTGCCTGGTCTGCGATTTCATTCCTGGTTATTCCCACGTGTGATGGTATCCAGATGGTGTAAACCAAAATACCATTGGAATAGAGATGGTGGCAGGTATTGTGAATTTGTTGGACTATTGGATGCAGTGAATAAATGTTTATCATTGAGTGTATCGAGGAGAGAGAATCTGTGTATACTGCTATAGTGCTGTTGTTATCTATTGGAGTGTTCAAAGCTTTCAGTATTCCAAATAAATCTGCTGTATAGACGCTGGTAGTGTCGGGAAGTCGGTATCTTGCAACTATAGAATTTTCATCAGTTACAGCACAACCGACACCCTCTGAGTTTTTTATGCATCGGTAAACAAAACTTTATCAAACTGATGAGAAAGTAAAATTCTCCTGGATTCTTGCAGAAGTACTGCGTTGGGTGTGTCCAATTTCTGGTAGCGACTAGAGTAGTATCAAGAAAAGGTAGGTTTATGGTCAATGGCACTATATCGGAAGAATTAATAGGGGTCATGATTGCGAGATTAATTGTTCCCAACAGCGATTTTAGTGTTGGCACAGCTCTTGAAATTGTTTCGGGATGTCCTTCAGGGGTGCGTGCAGAGTTGATAAGGTTAATGACAGGGTTGTCAGGACAGACTGCGATTTCACAAAAGTATGATAGTAGTAGACGCTGTCGACGTATGAAGAGAGGGGGTTCGAATGATTCAACGAAAATGCTTTCGGAAGGAATAGACCTGAAGGCACCAATACAAATACGTAGAGCAATGTTCTGAATTGTGTTAAGAGTTTTAAGGGATGAAGTACAAACGTTCATGTATAAAATACTTCCATAATCCAATTTAGAGCGAATGAGGATTGTATAGATCCGTAAGAGTGATTCTTCTTCAGCTCCCCATTGATGAGGAGCGAGTGATTTTAAGATATTCATTCTAATAAGGCAAGCTCCTTTTAAGTCCATAATCTGCTGCTTCCATGACAATCTTTAGTCAAATGTTACTCCTAAGAATTTTTGGTGGTTAACAAGTTCAAGCGGAGCATCGTTTAAGTATAAAACTGGAAAGATCGTGCTATTTCTCCAGCTGTAACGGATAACTTTTGATTTTGAAGCCGAAAACTTAAGGCCGAGATTTATAAACCAATCATGGATGGAATTTAGAGCGTTTTGAAGTAGACAGCATGTGCTTGTTGTTACTTTACCCCGACAAAAAATTATGAGGTCATCCGCGTAGAGCGTGTACTTAACTGGGGCAATTATGGAATTACATATATCGTTAATGCTAAGAATAAATAGGGTAGGGCTGAGTATCGCGCCTTGTGAAAAATAAGAAGCCCATTTGCTGTTACCTTGAAGGATCTGTTCGATAAGAAATTTTGTATAAAGGAGAAAATATTACCATGAAGCTTTAAGTCTATTAGTTTTTGAAGGATTGAGGTTTGCCAAACAGTGTCGAATGCACTGTCAATGTCCAGTGTAACTACTACAACGTCACTTCTATCATTAAAAGATTGATAAATTTCTGGTTGAAGCATAATTAAATTATCCATGGTTGATCTAGTTGTTCTAAAGCATGACTGAGCAGGGTTAAGTATATAATTTTTTTTCGAGAAACCAAAGTAGAGGTTTGTTGACCATTTTTTCTAGTACCTTACATAGTGTGCATGTTAACGATATTGGTCTAAAAGAATTTGCCGTGTTTGAGTTATTCTTTTTGATCGGAATTATGATCGATTCCCGCCATGCATTAGGAAACTGCTGACTACACCATATTCGATTATAAAGTTCGAGTAGTTTGATCTTTGACGTAGGATGTAAATGTTTGAGTAAAATTGATGGGATGTTGTCAGGCCCTGCAGCAGTATTTTTTAAAGAGGAAAGAACGGTATTTAATTCATCTAAGGTAAACTGACTGTTGATTGGATGAAGGTTAGGGGTGGTATTATCGGAACTTTCAGCTATATTTATTCGGTTAGAGGGGGGTTTGTTAATTTTAGTTTTGTTTTCGAAATGTTGGGCAAGAATGTCCGCTATTTGCTGGTCGTTTGTGACAACATTTCCTTGGTGTAGTAGAGCAGTTACTTTATGAATACTACTGTTTTGGCCTTTCATTCGTCGTATCTTAGACCAAACTTGAGCTCGGGATGTGTCTGTGGTTATTGTATTGATAAATTTGTTCCACGAGTCTTTTTTACTTGACTTAAGTATTATCCTAGCTTGAGCCAGTTCGTTCCTAGTTCTGCGGTACTTGTTAAGAAATCTGTTGCAATTTTTCACAGCTTGGTAACAGGAGTCGTTCTACCAAGGAACTGTTTTCTTCGAGGGGTTGATTGAGAATTTACCTATACATCTCTTAGCGGTGGAAAGCATTGCATAAGTGAACTGCTTGACAGCTTCATCTATGTTATCATGGTGGGGGGTACCTCTTTCAAATAACACAAATATTGAAATACGTCTGATATCTATGTTGCAGCTTAAAAACAAAACTAAAAATACGAAATGATAAAAATAGACTAGACAGTGGTAAAATCTTCTTTGGAGAGATCACTTGTGGCGTAGGGGAGAATAGAGATAATTTATCTCGTTTGAGTTTTTCCATAGTTTTCTATTCCAATTTGTATTTCATTTTAAGATTTTCTGGATCTTTACTACCTATATTTTTTAATTTATAACTTCATGCATACGTTATCGTCCCCGCACTAATATAATCACCATCGCTTGCATTTTGCTTTTTTGGTTTTCTGTTTAACGGCCGCATAAAGAATTGGTCCGTATACCATTTCAATTAAACTTAATTTAGTGTCTTAACGTCATCTATTTCTCTTATATAACAGTAAATCCATTTGTACACATCCTTCAATATCTTTAGGATCATTATGTCATTCCTGATAATGTTCTCATGTTTTGTCTCGAAATTTGTTCTGTCTCCGCTTCTCTTACCCCCTTTTTTGTCACATAATTTTCTATCTTCTCGACATTTTCTTTTGCGTCAACTGGTTTTTTATTTCTGTCTACAACCAAGTAGTTTATTTTTCATAATTTTTTTCTCCCACGCACAATTCTTGCTGCCAATATAAATATTTATTATAAATCCATAACGTCTGACAATTTAAAATGCTAAGCTAATTGAAATATTTACAATCGTATCATTTTTTAAATTCGGTTCGCTGGAATTACCTGGTAAAACACTTTTTAGAAAATTATAAGAAGGTTCCTTCTTGCCTGTCATTCATTATTGCTCGTAAGTGTGCTTACAACTATAAATATGTTAAATAATGTATTCAATTTTGTGTTGAATACTACCATACTAATCCATATGTTAATACTTTTTATCTAATCTAGTAGTCATTTACTTACTAGGAACCATTAATTTCTCATTGATAAATCTAAAGGGAAATTATTTCCAAAAATTTTTCGAATGAAATAAATAGTTTATCCATTTATCAGCAACGCTGTAATAATTTCATTCAACAAAATAATCGGATGGGAAAACCGTTGTTTGTTAGTAGAATCGTTAAAACAGTGTAAAATAAACACTGCTCAACAACCTCTCTGATTTATATTTCTTTACCATATATAAAATCTGTCACATCTTAACTTTCCGGAGTCTTTAAACAACATAATATAAAAATTGCAAATAAGTAACACCTTACAATAAATAAAAGTTTTAGTAAGATCAAAGACAAAACACCTACTAATAAGTTAACTAATATACGAGTAGTTAATGAAATTCGTTGCATGAACTGTAATAGGAAATACATTGGTCACTCCAAGAGGTCACTAACCAGTCGAATCGCCTCTCATAAAAGTCACAGTAAACTATACACTGACAGATGTGCTCTAGATGAACACGTGCTTTATGAAGTCTGCCAAAGTTTTGACCATGGAAAGTAACTATATAAAACGTCTTTTCTTGGAACCAGCGTATATCGCACAATAAAATGATTGTATAATAAAAAAACAGACGTAAATAACCTTAGTGTAATCTATGCCTGTTTTTTAGATTTAGAATAACAAAACGCCATTCAGAACAACCCTTAATTTGAAAACAAAAATTTTAAATTATAGTAGTTCAAGATCAAATAGTTTGTTTGATGTCATATTGTTTTTTGAGTTTTTCATCGAATTATGTTTAAAATAATTTATTATAGAAATTTGCATCCAAACCAAATTTCTCTATAGATTTAATGTTAGTAGTTTCATTTCAATAATAATTTATTTGAAGGAGAGGTTTGAAAGTGGAGCATTCCATCAGAGTATAAACACGTGGTCCTCACATTTATATATCGTAATTCTTTAAAATATAAAGAGGAAAAGAATGATTCTGATAATGAATTGAGATTATGTTACTAGTTTTAGTAATTAAAAATAAATTTATATATTTTTTTTATTTACAAAATTTAAAAAGATCTTAGAGTTACTTTCGATACGAGTTTGTTTCTAGGGGACAAAAGTTGAAATCAATGACACATCATTATACAAGTAAAGAATGCATTTTTGTAGGGTATATGCACATACAGTGAAAAACTTTTTTAACGTTATTTTCGCCATAAGGGGTAGTTTCTATGGGTTGAATACAAATTTTCAGGAAAATCCATGCAGTCTGAAAGATTTCGTTGGGAAAGCACTATTTTTGGCCCGAGTGACTGGACTAAAGCTGTCATGCATAAATAATGTGTATACGGAACGATACACTTACACGTAAAAGCATGTATTTGGAAAAACTAGCAGCCTGCAGAGTACATCTAACTCAAAACTAGCTATTGTTAGAATGTCGAGTCTAACTTGGAAAGATGTTTCCTAGCAACATAGAACGCAAAGGATACTATCAAGACTGCGGTTTGGTAATGCGCAACTAAACATCTACTTTCCAATGCACAACCGGGGTACTGCGCTTGTAATGGAAAACTAAGTGTAGAGTACACCTTAAATGTCCGTTACATATAACTGAAAGACAAATTCACAGTGTAGGGAATTACTTTTTTTTTATTTTTACCGCATCAACCTCGAGGGTTATGAGCGGGGTTTCAAAAAACATACAATAGGTACTTATAGTCAAAGAACATACAATAGGTACTTATATTTTATGATAGAAATTGGAGTATTTCAGAAATTTGAACATTTTTTCACAGTTTTCACTTAATGCGCGGCTCATGTTAGGCGGAATGTTGTTAACTGTTCTTCTAACACTTAAATTTGTACAATCCAATAGTATATGTTTTATGGTTAGAGGCACATGACACGTAAAACACTGCTTGGTTTACAAATGCTGGTGTGTGAGGGCTGAATGTCCTATTCTTAACCTGTTTAAAACAACCTGGTCTTTTCTGTTCTGTGGAAGAGGAAGTCTAGATTTTACTGATGGCATGATTTCTTTAAGAAGCGTATTGGTTCCTTCCCATCTTTTTTGCCAGATATCCCATACAAAATCTTTTATAACTGATTTGAAATCGGTAGCTGGAACTTTTTCAAAATATGGTAGATTTTTGTTGTCTATAGAGTGTCGTGCAATTTCGTCAACTTTTTCATTGAATGGTATACCTACATGAGAAGGGACCACAGGAACTCTATTTTAACGTGTGTCAGCTGAAGTCTGTAAAGTTCTTCTTTAATGTCTATAAGTATTTGGTGAGAAGGAAATAGTTGTTTTATTCCTTTGAGATCATTGTAGGAGTCCGATATTATTAATATGTTTTTGTCTGGCTGTTTGTAGTTTCTCAAGGCTTCAAGTATGGCGGCTAACTCTCCTGTGTATATTGAACAGTGAGGATTTAGCCTGATTGCATGATTATTTACATCTTGTAAAAATGCCGATGCGATTCCATTTTCTGATTTAGATGCATCAGTAAAAATATGATCATAACCGGTGAATTTGGAAATGAGATCATAGTATTTTAATTTGAGTATGTGATCGCTGGTAGAGTGTTTGGGCTGATTTGCTAATGAGAAGTTGACTGATGGTATTTGAATTGTCCAAGGTGGAGTTTCATGACTTAATGGTAAAGACAGTTGAAATTGTTCAATATTGAATTCTGATCTCTTTAACCTTTCATAAAATGGTAAGTATTTTTTCTGGGTGTCTGGAATTGTATTTGTATCATGAATGATTGTTAAAAAGAAGGATTGTTGTTTTTTTGAGCTGAAACTCTAGATGCATAGCATAAAGATAAATATAGACGTCTTAGATATAAAGATGGTTGTGATGTGATAACTTGGAGACTACTAACAGGACTTGTTCTAAAGGCTCCTGAAACTATTCTTAGGGAATTGGTCTGAATAACATCCAATTTGTGTAGAAGTAAGCTGCTGGCTGAGTTGTAGCAAATGCTCCCATAGTCAAGTTTACTTCTAATTATTGACTGATATAGGTTAATCAGTATTTTGGTGTCGGCTCCCCAGGACTGGATTGAAAGGATTTTAAGTATGTTTATTCTCGACTGGCAAGTTTTAAGGAGGTTATTGATGTGCAGTCTCCATTTCAGCTGATAATCAAATGTAACTCCCAAGAATTTTACGCTTTCCAACTGTTCTAATTGTTTTCCATTCAGATGTAAATTAATGTTGGCCTGGCCTTTTTTCCTAAAAACTATAAAGTGAGTTTTTGTTGAGGAAAAGGTTAACCCCGTTGTGATTGACCATCTTTCTAATTTGTTGAGGTAGTTTTGCAAAATATTTTTGGATGAATCTAAGTCTTTACTTTTTGTGTAAATTAGTAGATCATCTGCGTAAAGACTCGCTTTTACTGGTAAATTGAATTGTTTTCCTAGACTGTTTATTGCAATTAAAAATAAAGTTGGGCTTAATATTGCGCCTTATGGAAGGCCGTTTTGGATTATCTTTTTACTTGATAGTTTACCATTTATTCTGACTTGTATAGTTCTGTTAGTAAGAATTTTTTTTATAAAAGCTAACATTTTGCCCTGAATGCCTAGATCCCCCAAGAGTGTTTACTATATAGTATCTCCAAGTAGTATCAAAGGCTTTGTTAATGTCAAAAAATATTGCAACGAGGTGTTGGTTATGCATAAAAGCTTCATGGATTTCAGTTTCCAAGAGAACGATATTGTCTGTTGTTGATCTACCTTTTCTATAACCACTTTGTATTGAGCTAAAATAATTTAGTTTCTCTAAGTGCCATTTGAGTCGGTTATTTAAGATTTTCTCAAGTATTTTACATATACTACATGTCAATGAAATAGGACGATACGATGTAAGAAGATTTTTTGGTTTGTTTTCTTTTAAAATTGGTATGATGATGGCTTCTTCACATAAAGGAGGAAATTTTTGGAAGGAAAAAATCAGATTAAAAAGTTCGGTTAAAATTGATTTGGCCCTGAAAGGCAGTTTCTGCAGAAATATTGGAGGAATTTCATCGGGACCTGCTGCAGAGTTTTTTGTGGTCATGAGGCTTTCTTCAACTTCCTGTAATGATATGGGCACGTTTAGATAGCTGTCATCGTCGCGTATTATAACGTCCACTAGTTCAGTTCTTGTTTTATGTTCATTAAATGCCTTTGTGTAATTAGCGTCACTGCTATTTTGTTCGTAGGTTTCAGCTAAGACTTCTGTTATTTCTTGATTGTCAGATATTATTTTATTGTTGTGGCTAAGGTTATTTATGTGTTTGATTGAACTTGATCCTTTTATTTTTCTAATTTTATCCCAAACCATACTAAGTGGTGTGGATGAGTTTATTGTTGATACGTACGAAATCCAACTTTGTTTTTGTATTTCTTGATCAAGTATCTGGATTTAGCTCTACGTCTTTTGAAGTCGTTAAGATTCTCCGCTGATTTAAGCCTTTTATATGTTTTGTTAAACGCATGTTTAGTGATTTTTATTGCTGCTGCTACCTCTGGATTCCACCATGGGACAGGACGCTTTTTGATTATTTTTGTTTTTCCTACTGCTTCAATAGCCGCTTTTGTAATAATTTCTTTTGGTACTTCAAGGACCATAGCACCCGTTGTACTGGCTTTAGTGAGCTGCATATCAATAGGGTTCATCTTTGAGACGCTCCGAATAATATCCAATCATAAATTTGGTCAATTGTATATACTCCGGAGGCTGTATCGTGCTAAAAAACTGAAAATTCTCCAAAAATGACAAAAATATCGTACGTAAAGTACTGTAGCACCTGTTGTATTGGCTCTGGTGAGCTGAAAATCAATAGGGTTCATCAGTTAGATGACTGGTGACTTGTTAAACTCCTGAGGCTGTATCGTGTTAACAAACTGAAGTTTCTCAAAAAATGACAAAATGTTGTACCTCAAGTACCATAGCACCCGTTGTACTGGCTCCTGTGAGCTGACAATCAATAGTGTTCATCTGTGACATGTCCTTAACAATATTCAATCATAAAATTGGTGACTTGTTGCACTCCGGAGGCTGTATCGTGCTAACAAGACATGTAACGAAAAGTGGACGACAACGACGACATACACATAGGATTTTTGTCTAAAAACGGTTTTTTTGGGATGTTGTTGATGGAAAACGTAAAAATAACTCAAAAAAAATTTCAAATTTCCAACTTTTTTGGGGTAAACCTTAGAGTAATAATAAACATAGAGAGGGCTATTCATTCATAAACACGTTTATTTTTGCGGCCAACAATTGTAAACGCCAGTAGTGGAATAATGAATGAATTACAAAAAGTGGGGATGGTATTGTAGATACATGGCCTTTGTAATTTCCGCTGGTTTTCTGACAAACTTGGCACCGACGAACCATGATAATTCAAAAACATTGAATTAATTAACTTAAAAGTATATTTTGTCAGTTAAAGTCTTGAAAAACACATCAAAACGAAAGAACTAAATGTTTACTCTCTAGTCGTAATGGCGCTCGTATAAACCAAACCACGTTTGACATTATTTACTACAATACTACGGCGTATTTAAAATGATCGTCGATCACACTCTGACGATATTTGCAACTTTCTTTATATGGTAATTAAACAAGGACAAAACTACTTAATTTATTACTATTGACACATTAAACAGGTACTGAAATTTTGAGCAATGTTGCCACTTTTAGTTATAACCGTAAAGGTATCTACGGATACAACAAATACTTGTTTAAAATTTATATAAGAAGTATTATTAATTAATTTTAAAAGCAGCGAATCAAATGCATAAATTAGTATGACTTTTTTTTATTTGCATAACTTTTTAACAAATTTTTTAAGTAAACTTCTAATTTCTTTTTCCCGCAACTAAAGAGGATTTGTAAATATGGAAAAGCAGTGGAAGTGTCCGCAAGTAAGCTTAGAATGTGACTCAGTGTTTGGGGCAGGAAAAAATCAAAACAAACATATCTATTTTATTTGTTAATCTGAGGGGTAAACCAATACTTTCGCATATTAGATAGGTTGGGCGGAAAAGTAATTAATTGGATGTAAAAGTAGAGAGAAAACACTCATTCGTTAATATTATACTTTCAAAAACGTTCTCTTTCATAATTAAAAAAAAATAGATTCTTCTTTTAATTTAAATTTTTCTGTTTTGGTTCTAAAATTATAGTTTTTGGGTATTTCGCTGTAAACTTGAAAAATGAATGTTACAATATTTATTATGATTCCTTTTTTCAATACTTCGTGAAAACCAGAATTAAATTTTTTGGGTTGCTTGATCTTATTCCAAATAATTCTGTTTTTATGTTTTTTGTCCAAAATTTTTTTATAGATTTCAATAAGAAGCATACTTTTGTAATACAACTTATTGGACTTTTCTGTACTCCAAATATTTCTTTATTTAAAGATTCGAATTTAAAAATTCTTCTATTTCATTCAAATTTTGTATTTCTACAAGTGTTCTTGAAAAGTTTAATTTAATAATTAAAGCTTATTATGTATGATTAAATTTCTCCTAGCTGTTTAATCGCTTCAAATAGTTTTACAAAGAATCAACCTTCTCACAAGGCTGCCAAACTAAATTTAAATATTTGCCGTTATAATTGATTTCCGCATAGACTATAAATGAACATGTGCACAAATAATAAATATGTTAAAATAGTATATTGAATGCGAGTAGATTTCTATACTTTGTCAATGACTTAATCATTATTTCTTTTACAAAAGCAATTTTTATACCCAACTTCTTTTACTCATGGCCTTCTTGACGTCTTGCAACCAATTCTTTTTTGGTCTTCTCATTCGTCTTCGTCTCTGGACCAATCCAGCTATCCAGTAACTGCCGTAGTAGTCTATTTTTATACATTCTGCAAACATGTCCATACCCTATAAGTTGTTTTTGTCCTATTTCTTCTATTATGCTGGTGTCTTTCTTCATGTCTCTAACGAGTTCGTTTGTTCTCCGTTCCAATCTTGATATTCTTGCTGATCTTCACAATACATCCATTCCCATAGCCATTATTTTCTTTTTGTCTTTTTCAGTCATTGTCCATATTTCAGAGTTATACATATGTTAATACGCTTTTGATTATTATGTTATATATATTTTTTTACTTCCTTTCGATATATTCCCCGACCACAAAACTCCATTCAGCGCACCTATATTTTTCCTGCTTTGAGTTCTCTGTATCTGTAAAGATTTGAAGGGTGGGTGGCCCCACAGCACTTAGGCCACAATTGGCCCATTGTGCATCCTTCTGAGGTTCAAAACTTCTTTCTAGCTCGTCATCCAGCCTACTTCCTTGAAGTAGGCGATAACGTCGCCTGAATTAAGTTCCCTCATATTGGCGTATGTTAGCCTGTACTCGCCGAATACTTGAAACCTAAATTGAGAGAGTGTCTGACATTCGCAAAGAATGTGTTCGACAGTCTCATCTTCATGTTCACATCCTCTACAAAGTGGGGTGTTAGATAAACCCAGTCTGTGAAGGTGTTTTCGTAGGTGGCAGTGACCAGTCAGAATTCCCGTGATTGTTCGTAGGTTCCGCCTGTTCATAGTCACGTATTTTTTGGCTACTTTGCTGTCCGGGTACTGTAGCAGTTCCTTGGCAAGCCTGCAGCCTTCTGCGTCGTCCCATCTACCCTTAAACTTATTAAGGGAGTGTTCCTTTAATAGGTCGGCCGTTGCTGACGCCGATAGACCAATGAAAGTGCCAGGTCCCAAGAGTTTTTGGGAGGCTGCCTTCTTGGCTAGCGAGTCTGCAATACGGTTTCCTTTCGATTTCTCATGGCCCTTGATCCAGCTTAAAGTGACCGTGTTGTTGTTACAGGCTTCGATTAAGGCCATGTGACATTCTAGTACTAGGCCTGATGTAATACGTGGTCTGTTCAGGGCTAGTAGTGTTTGTCTACTGTCCGTAAGGATGTATATATTATTACCTGCGGTTTTCCTTTTGGTAATCTCTTTAGCAGCGATGCAGATAGCAGTGAGCTCTGTTTGAGCAACACCTGCATTGCAGCCCATTGCCCATTTTATGTTTAGATTCAGGGATCTGGAAAAAATACCACATCCTGAGCCTACATTGGATTTAGACCCATCTGTGAAGATGCGGATTGCGTCTTCTTCCAATAGGTCTTGTGAGTTGTTTTTAAAGATTACCTTGTAGGGCCTGTTGAAGGTATATCGCGGTGGAATCGAGTCCGTATTGGCCTGCAGCAGTGGGATCTCCCTGAGGGCCTCATGCCACAAGTTACGTCTCAGTTTACCGGATCCTACATCAGGTTGTATACCAGTAGAGCGCAGACGTGCCATGGTCATCAAAACAACCTCCTTGATGTATATGTCAAGGGGAGTGAGACCGAGGATTACCTCCATAGCTCTTGTTGGTGTGGTTTTCATGCCTCCTGTTGTGTTGAGGCATGCTGTTCTTTGGATTTGGTCCAGTTTACGGACGACTGTCAGCTGGTTTGCCTTAGCTCCCCAGGCAATCGCACCGTACGTTAGCATAGGTCTGATGATGGCAGTGTAGATCCAGGCAGCAACCTTAGGTGACATTCCCCAGGTGCGGCCGATGGTTCTACGACACTGCTCATAAGAAATATATGCTTTTTTAACTCTGTTTTCTAAGTGGGAGTTCCATGTTAACTTATTGTCAAAGGTGACCCCTAAATATTTCACCTCTGAAGAGAAATTAAGTTTGGTATCTAGGAGCTTTGGGGCTTGATGTTTTGCAAGCTTCCTTTTTTTCGTGAAGAGGACCATCTCAGTCTTTTTTGGATTTATTGACAGCGAATGGTCTCTGCACCATTGTTCTATGATATTGAGGGCCTCCTGCATTAAAGCGCAGAGTGTCTCCTCGAATCTTCCTGTTAGCAGAATCACTAAGTCATCTGCGTATGCTATTGTGTAGTAGTTGTTATCATTGAGGTGGCTGACCAAGGAGTCTAAGACCATGTTCCATAGTAGTGGTGAGAGCACCCCTCCCTGTGGACAACCTTTTACAACCAAGCCTCTGATGGTTACATCATCTACACTGATTTTGATTGCTCTTTTTGAGAGCATGTTATATATCCAGCCATTTATGGTTTGGGGGATATTCTTATTGGAAAGTGCATTTGTTATTTTAGGAAAAGTGGTTCTATCAAATGCGCCTTCTATGTCTATGAATACACCCAGGGTGGACTCCTTATTTTCCAACGATTTCTCGATGCGGCCCGCCACGAGATGAAGAGCCGAATCCGTGGATCTCCCTGGAGTGTATGCATGTTGATTTGGATGCAGTGGATTTCGTGTTATCACCACATCTCTTATGTATCGTTCGCACAGCCTCTCTAAAGTCTTCATTGTAAACGATGTGAGGCTAATGGGTCGATATGCTTTTGGGATGGAATAGTCCATTCTTCCTGGTTTTGGTATGAACACAACTTTGACTTCTCTCCAACCTTTTGGAATATACCTCAGTGCCAGTGAGGATCTGAGGATTCCTACCAGGTGCGGCATTAGTTCATCCTGCTTTGAGTTATCCTGTTTTGTATTTCTGTATCTGTATCTTTTCCGTCGGAACTGAACGTCAACCATAAATATTTGAAATTATCACATTTTTCTATTGTTCCATTTTCAAACACTAGATTTTCACCAACCACATCCTTTCCACCACATATATTTAGTTATATCCTTATTGACAGTAAATCTCCCATTGTTGATATTCTTCCAATAACTTCAGAGTCATGTATTCTATCTCTATCAATATAACATTTTGAATATAATATGTTAATAAAATAAACTGGATAATTCATCTTATATTAATTTTTAGAAATAACACTTTGATGGTGTTCGACGTCCGTATTTTTTATGATTTATTATCAGACGTAAAAATTTTCATTCATACGTTGTAAGGGTATTGTTTTTTCAAAGAAACTGCTGAATTCTTCATGATATGTTTACGGTCCTGTTTATTTTGCGCAAAATTTTTCACATTCTTTTCTATAAATTATTGTCTTGGTGAAATTGACTGTCTCTCAATGAACAGTTAAATCTAGGGAATTCTCCACTAATAAACTGTCTTCTTAAGTGATAATTGTAAAGATCAGCAGATATAGTTTTCCTGGTTTTCTATATCATTGCACAGTTATACTGATCTTAATTGGAAAAATGATATCCAGGATATCACCATAGGGCTAATAATATCTAAGCTTCAATATTTGTAATATCACATCTTCTTCTTTTTTCTATAAACATATATTAAGCCAATCACAAGTTAGGTTACTTCTTGGTCTAGCCAAAAAAATATAACTACTAAACATCAGGTAGGCATAAAATGAAATGTAACTTCTGTCATTCTGTTGATGATATTGATTTATCGAAACAATTGTCAATTTCTTAGAATTTTCAATAACTTGTATTATATTGTGGAATTAACTAGAGACCTTGAGTTTCATTTAAAAACACTATTGTCTTGGTTCTTCCTCCAATTATTCTCTTGAATCTACAAGTCACTCCAACAGTAGCTTTCACGGACATATGTAAGAATTAGTCCATGTATTTTGTAAAATTTCATTCTTGTTCCTTCGGAATTTTTCTTCTAATTATATGCCGCTTGCTTAATGCATATTATACCTTATTCGTTTTCCTGTTCGATTATCCTATTTTATATGTTGACTGTCTATTTCTCCTAACTGGAAACTATCAACTTGTTCTATTAGTTCACATTTCACACTAATTCTAATTTTTTCATTTCTATTTAACATTACCATTATTTAAGTTTTGTATTTGTTCAATCTCGTATTGTGTTAGGGTTTGGTTTCAGATAACCAAATTTTCTGACAGATCCGATTATTACTATGATCATTTTAATAATAATAATAATAATCGTCTTTATTAATATACATAAACAAAATTATAAATTATAATATATTAGATGCAAGGCGAAGTTCAACCTTTACTGCGTAAAAAACGCTGTAAAACTTGCTCTTCCACTTAATCTTGTATACCTACTACACATACATAATATATTATATACCGTAACATAAGTTGTATTATATTACATTAGTACTTTGATGCGTAAGGCCATCAATTCCTCCCACAATTCTGAACCCAATTAATTCTGATGATCAAACAAGTATTTCCGAATAGACTCTTTGAATTTTTTAAAATGCTGATATTTGATTTCCATTGGAAGTCCGTTATAAACAAAGCCAATTTGATATCTAAAAGACCGTCGAGAAATTTCCAATTTAAAGGGAGGTATAGTAATTACCCCTTTATTTCTAATATTAATGTTATGAACGTCTGTCCTGAAGGATATTTTTCCATATAAGTATGATGGTTTCTTTGTCATAATTAGTTTATTATAAAGACACGTAGAATGTAACATTCGTCTATTATCCATATTCAACCACTGTATTACTTTTAACTTGTTAGAAAAATTACGTCGTTTACGTATGCCAAATATTAACCGGACGCAACAGTTTTGCGTTTTTTGAATTTTCTTTTTATATTGCACACTTAAGTGTGGACCATATAGAATGTCAGCATAATTAAATAATGATAAAACTAATGAGTCACACAATGTCTTTTTTACTTGAAACGGTAAAAAATGTCGGACACCATAAATTGTTTTTAATGCTATGTATACTTTCTGGAGGTTACTATTAATGTGCTTTTTAAATTTTAGATCGTCGTCAATTATTACTCCCAAGTTTTTAGCTTCCTTGACCATTATTAAATTCTCATTATTTATTTTCACATTAATATTATCGCGAACTTTCTGACGATTAGATTTAGACCCAAATAAAAGGATTCTTGACTTATTATAGTTAATATTGAGTGGAGCGGGTATGTCACCAGATGGAGACCTTGGGCAGAGAGGAGGAGTGTTGGAAGACCCCAGCAAAGATGGTACGACGAGATAAAGAAGGTCGCTGGCCTCAACTTCTATCTTAAGGATAGAAAACGGCTAAAAATGGAAAATGGAAATTGAGTGAATGGTATTTAGCCGCAGCCACAAAGACGTCTAGGTCATGATTAATTACAGTACAAGCATCTACCACTGAATCAGGCGAAAAAGTATAATAGAGTTGCGTATCGTCAGCATATAAATGCTTACTGCAATTATGAATATAGGTCGATAACTGAGATTGTAAATTTTGAATAGAGTGGGACCCAATATTGACCCCTGTGGTACTCCTGACAGAAGTGGCAGCAACTGTGAAATTGACCCGTCAAGAGAGACACTCTGCTCTCTATCTCTTAAGTAATTATTCACTAATAAACGAGCACGTCCTGAAAACCCTATATAGTGTAAAATATTATCAAGCAAACTATAATCAATAGTATCAAATGCTCTGCTAAAATCCAGAAGGACAAGCACAGTACATTTACTTTCTGAAGCCGGATTGAATCGTCGGTAACAATGAAAATTTTTCCAAATGTTCCTTAATTTGTGTTTCCATAGCTCTCTCGATTACTTTAGACAGAGTCGGTAATATACTTATTGGTCGAAGATCTTTAAATTCCTTAGGATTGTTAACTTTAGGTAGCACCCGCACAACGGCCCTCTTCCAAACTGAAGAAAAACACTTTCGATAAGACCATCCAAATCCATTCATTATTACTTGGTTCCGATGGATCCTAATTTCGTTGGACTTTATTATATAATGAAACCGCTTACCGATATTTAAGTTCAAATCAGAAAAATCATAACTTTTACATGCCATTGCTTATGTTCACTTAGACTTCAAAAACGTTGAAACCAATAAATATTTTGAACAAAATCACACCATTGCATGAATGTCATTAAAATACGTTCAAAATCAATAAAACTGTCCTTTCGTTTGGTGTAAAAAATCGTAAGAGTTAACTTAATGTTTATGCTAATTTTAAAATATGAAAGTTTTGGACGATTATTAACATAAAATCTTAAAATAAATAACAATTGAAGCAATTGGATTTACCTTTGTAAACTTGAAAACTGTTAATGTAGTTAAATGGTTCTCCAGAAAAATTACAATTTTCTGAAATATTTACTTTATCAAATAACAAATTATTTCATGAAACGTAACCTTACTCAAAGTCAGGATAACTGTATACGATAATCCAGACATTAATACTTCGTATTTTTTATCTGTTGTTCATTAGAAACAATGAATCATTGATTTCCATTGATAGACCAAAAACTATAGTCGTTTTCGACAATATTTGGAACATAATGAGTTTTTTCATTATCAGTAAGTAACCGGAGAAATATAAGAAAACAATTTAATCGAACGGAAAATACGTTTATTACTTAAACACTAATATCACAGTCAAAACAGCATGAAATGTATAAAACTATAAATAAAAATAGGATATGGATCTACGGCATGTCCCAAAAAAATTACGTTATGGAATAAAATTATACAAACACTAAAAACGACTAGTAAGTAAATCTAAGTCTATATGAATTTTTACAGTGAGATTCTACAAACGTCGATTGAATTTCTCATCTTTAAACCTCTTAACCCCACTTCTAACATGTTACTCGTTACGAGTAGTATATCATATATTTTCTATACCTATTAGATCTAAAAATGAGAAATTATGCAACTTATAATTTTCACTGTGATACATATAATGAAGTGAAATTTCAGTTCTTGGGACATCCTATATACAAAATGAAAGAACTAATAGCTCAATTCTCTCTTCTCTATGCATTCGTTAAGTCTGTTCTCATTGACTTCGTTGTTGCTTGTATGACATGAACAGGGATGAATATCATCCAATATTGTTACCTCCGTGGAAATGCTTCCTCGATATCCATAATTGGATAATGATATCGTTGATCCGTAACTCGTGTATTTTTTTCGCTGCCTCCTATTTTGGATCGATGTAGACCAATTTTTAAAAACCTGGAATAAAGATGACTTGTTTAGAAAATGAGATACATGAGCAATAATTTTTTTGTATAAAAAGTGTGGTATTTGTTGGGTTAATGCTCTTATTCATTTAGATATCAGATAAATATATTGTATCAAGGGTAAAACACAAGAGCTTTTTTTATCGGATAAATTTCTCTTTGTATCGAAACATTTTGCCAATCAGTCATTTTACGAAAAAAACTGACATAAAAATGCTGAGATAAAAAGACAAATTTATCCAATAAAAAAAACGTTCGCGTGTTTTTTGATAAGATAAATTGACGACAGAACATAAGAATAAAAAACAAAATACTTTATTTTTATTGAACAATTAATTAATAATTAACAGAACAAATTAATTGAAAGAACAGTTATTGAAAACACAATTATTATAAATTGGTTGCATTGGTCTACTTATTTCAATATTTTCTTGCTCGGTTTGAATATATGTCGCATTTTCAACTTAAATTAATAACAAGATTTTCGTGATGTTCAGGATCTATTTGGAGGTATGGTTTAATTGATTGTGAAGATGAGTGCTGTTATTTTTATTAGTTGTTGATCGCTTACTCCTACTTTGGCTAGCTGGGAAACTGTACTAGCACGGTGAGAATGATTTGTAATTTTATTATTCATTATGTCTAGTCCAATTTTTGCGGCTGAATTTTTGATCCAAGATGATATAGTATTAATTCCCAGTAGTCTTGGTCGATATATCGGTAACCACGATATTTCACCGGTGAACGTAAAATCACTGGCGCTACCGGCGATTCATTTCTCGCAGATGCGGTGATTCAGTTTCAACCGAATACTGCAATATCGGCATCATCGATCATCGACTCTAGCATTGGAAGACCGCGCCGATCGAAAATCGATATAAAATATTATTTACAAATATTAGGTGAAAGTAAAACGGTGATTTAAGCCGATATGATATTATAGCTATTTGGAATATCGACTTTTCTTTTACGGAATGAGAAGGCGGCAATTGGTATGAATAATATAAGTATAATAATGATACAAACATGCCGCCCGACCCGATACGGTTAAGGGCAAACGTGCCACTTTTTGTGAATTATTTTGTTCCTTTCGAAGGGAAATATCAAAATAAATTTGGTGAACGCCTAACAGCCTTAAGATAAAATAAATGGCTTTATTTTTTTATTAATCTCTGCTTTTTGTGCTGTATATAAAGGGAGCCTGTATTTTTGCAAGAATTTTAGTGACTTTAGGTAATGGTCAGAAATTGTAAACGTTATTAGGAGAATTGTAAATTGTATTGTTTGTTTGTAAACCATTTCAAGAAATCCACTATTGTGTTACAATATGAATGAATTGATAATTAAATGACATGTCTTGAACTAATACATCATTTTAACAAAACAATGGGATATGGGGCAAAAATGAAGTTTTCGGGGGCATCCTATCCAATTTTATTAAAAAAAAAGTTAAATATGACTTGTCTATTTAAATAAAAAGTTATAAAATCCTTTAACCAAGTTATTAGAGAGATAAAAAATTCACAGTAAAGTATTTTTCTTTTATTTTCAGTTTAGAACATATCTAAAAAAGCGGAAACCAGTGAAATCTGGAATATTTTACACCTGTTGAGGGTGACAATTATTATGCAACATGTAATAAATGCAGGAAATTTTTTTCTTTTTAAAAGTAATGAGTAAACCCTAAAAATTTATATATTTTTTACAGATACCTAATATGTTCATTTGAAATTCTCAATTTAGAATTAAATAATATTAAACTAGTTGCAATTTTTATGTTACACCTTTTATATTAATCTTTCTTCGAGTTAAGAGTCGATCTGGATTTCGTATTATTGCTAATTGTCAATCAGGATAAAATTTATTGTTTTAAAATAACCCGATAATAGGTGCATAAATAATATATTCGTACGCGTCGCCAGTCACCGCGCGCTGGTCTTTTATTTTGATTTTTCTTTGCTATTTATACTCAGTCACTGCGGTGATTCGAATCACCGTTTAAAATCACGGTGATTTAGAAATCACTGTCGCCATTTCACCAGTTACCGGAAAATCACCGTATTTCCCAACACTAATTCCCAGAGAAACGTTTTTATACCAACCTTGTCGATGATTAGTTTTCCAAAAAGGATTTGGAGTTAAAAATAAACGATCTGTAGTTATATTTTCATTTCTTTTTTTAAGAAATAAATTAAATAATTTTCCTGCAAAAATACTTTCATCAGTGTAATTTTTAGGCTATTTCAGAATGAAATAGGGCTATTTCAATGCAGTGTTTCGTTTTGGTGTTCCTAGATGCCAAAATCACCCCCCGTTTCAAAGGTTATATATATATATATATATATATATATATATATATATATATATATAACAACAAAGAGATTCATGGGTAATTCACGCAAAAAAAATAAAGGGCTACTGAAATAGAGTGGTAACCGTGGACATGCATGTTTCTGGCTCATTTTGCCTCTTCAGCACGGCATAACCAAATAAGGATGTGAAATTTGGGAGCAAAGATGTTAATCGAAACATGGGAAAACACAAAATAACGGATTTCAGCAGGGAAACCAAACGCTCATTTGTGTTTTCAATTGGAAGATCCCGAGTTTTCAGGACAACAACCAACATCGACACGGAGGCGCATATAGCCCTCCCGCCATGAACCTTCCGACCCATAGTAAATAACAAAGAAGATGTAGGAATATCGCGTGATATGTTAACAACAACAACAAAGAGATTCATGGGTAATTACATATCACGCGATATTCCTACATCTTCTTAGTTATATATATATATATATATATATATATATATATATATATATATATATATATATATATATATATATATATATATGTGTTATAACGGAATTTGTAAGCACGATAGAGGGCGTATTTTTTGACGGATCGAAACCAAACTCGCTACAAAAATCGGTTATGCCAAAATCTTGGACGAGTTCGTTAATGAGCCAAATGGCCCAGTAAAAACAAAATGGCGGCCTGTCAAAGTTGAAAAGAAATCGTACTCCCTTGGTTTTCATTTGACGCAAAAAAGTTACTGAGCTTTTTCATAGACCTTAACACGTTCTACAACTTTTGTATTTAATATTTTTCTTTAAATCGTACATTAAAACATTTATTTAAGAAAGTTCACAAATTTACCAGATTTTTTTTATTTTTTTGTTTTGGATTTGATGCCAAAATGTTACATTGGATTTTTGTCTCAAAACATTCTTTTACTTTTGTATCTAATTTTTTATTTTGGGTTTTATGCAAAAATGTTACTGAAATAAGCCTGTCCAATTGGTTCTGTGCTATTGGGATTTTTGTTAACCATTTGCTGTCTGTTAATTTTTTTTAACCACCCTGTGCCGTTTTTGAAAATATGGCTTTGTATTCGATTCTACCTGTTGGAGTTCCATCTTGGTATTTTTCTTCATTAAAATAATAAATTTTACAATTCACAGCTTCCCCTCCCCTCCAAGCCAATTCGTAGGAAGCTATGTGAAAGAATCTTTTTTGCAATCCTTCAGGTTCGTCTTTATTCCATAATTTTGAAATTTTTGTTATATTTTTTCTGTCTAATGCTACAGAACATAGCTTTCTTTTTTCAGGAATAACTTGCAATTCTTTTCTCTTACTATTTCTAGCATCACGATCTTGCTTAAATATTATGGAAGCAAAAGGATCAAATTTAATATTGTATTCGTTAAAATATTTTTCGTGCATTATTTTTGCAGTTGAATTCCATATCGT